>OX038873.1:28400788-29885234 GCA_943789525.1 Agriphila geniculea
TTTCTTAAAAAATATACACCAGATACTGTTGAGGGCCCCTTTACAATATGTAAATAGTATTATCCTGTACGTAATAGTAATTATTTATTAGCACCATTTAATTTCAAGAATTTAAAAATGCAATTTTTTCACGACGAGATACAGCACATGGCCTCGATGGTATTCCTTATAAAATGTTAAAACATACTACAGATAATGCCAAAAATATCATTTGAAAGTTTATAATTGTTGTGGTCTACCTCTGCCATACCTCTGGATTGGAAAAAGGATTGTCTGGTTCCTATTCTAAAACCGAACAAAGATAAAACCAAAGCAAATTCATATCGGCCAATAGCTTTAACATCATGCATGGGAAAGTGTTTGAACAACTTCTTAAACAAAGGCTTGAATTCTTCATTGAAAGTAATCATCTTTTACCTTCAAATCAGTTTGGTTTTCGTAGGGGTAGATCCTCTAGAGAGAGTATAGCACATCTTCAACTTGATATTTTTGATTCTCTCAAACAAGATAATGTTCTTATTGGTGTCTTCTTCGATGTCGTTGGTGCTTTTAATAATGTGAATCACCATATTTTAGCTGGTGAACTTCTTTCTCTTGGTATTCCTGAAAATTGGTAATTGGATTTTTGAATTTTTGCATGGTCGTGAGGTTTATGTGAAATCAAATAATCAGTTAATTGGACCAAGATATTCATACAGGGGGTGTGTGTCAAGGGGGCATATTATCCCCATTGATATATATACTATATGTACATAAATTGAACTACATATTAGGTCCACAAGTAAAAAATTTGCAATTTGCTGATGACTTAGTTATTTACTTCTCGTGGATCTGATATTCGACAAGTATCCTCTATAGTTAATTCTGCTCTTAAAAAATTAAATAATTATTTCAGTTACCTAAACTTAGATGTAAGTCCAGAAAAGTCTAAAGTTGTTGTGTTTGGTGAATGTGATTTTGATGTTGATATTGTATATATATAATAATATTAGTCTGCCATTGGAAAGTGAAGTCAAGTTCCTTGGGTGTCATATTTGCTAATAACTACAGATGCGCCGAATTTTCGGCCGAATATTCGTATTCGGCAAATTCGGCATATTTTTTCATGTTCGTATTCGGCCGAATATTCGGTTGATTTGCCGAATAATTACAGAATGTTTAAATTGTACCAATAATACCAATTATTTATTAACAAAATAAAAAAGATTAAGAGAATTCTTTAGCAAACGGTCTCCATACAAACGGCGATAACGTTTCCCACCCTCTCTAAACCTTAACCTACAGCAACAGATTATATAATCCTACAGCAATGAATTTTCGGTATGTTTTTGAAATGTCTAAAAACTAGGGCTGTATGTTTTGATTTTTTTAATATTGTAGATTTGAAAATATTGGCACTTTTTTGTTTTGTATGAAATTACTAAAATGCAAATATTTGAAAATCTTTGATAGATATTCAAAAAATCAAAACATACAGGCTACAGCCCCTCTTGTTTTTAGGCATTTCAAAAGCATGTCTATTTAAAAAAAAAACTGCTATCTTTAGAAACCACCACTAGTATTAAAATGTAGAATCAAATTATGTTTTTTTTAATAAATGTCAATGTATGCCTCATCTTCAAAGACTTTCATCAACGTAATAATAAATTTCAAAGTATGCAGTTCCGAACTACAATTATTTGTAACCGAAAGAGCGGTACATCGACTGAGCGAGCCGTGCTAGAGAAGAGAAGGAGTTGCTGTGGCAAACGCCCGCCCGACACGTGAAAACCTGTTTATTGCGCAGAATTGAACCGAATGATTCGGCCGAATATTCGGTTCGGTACATTTTGGACCGAATATTCGGCCGAACATTCGTATTCGGTTAAACCTACATTCGGCACATCACTACTAATAACCTTTCTTGGAATAAATATATAGAATATTTGCTGGGTAAAGCCTATAAGGCATTCAATGTCATTAAAAGTTTATCAAAAATTGATCCTAAAATTCTATTAATGTTGTATAAATCAATTGTGAGGAGTCATTTTGAATATGGCTTTTTTTGTTTTGGGTCTGATCCCAAATTAGTAAAAAAATTAAATATCCTGCAGAATCATAATCTGAGATGCATTACTGGTGCTATGAAGACTACTCCCATTAACTCTTTGCAGGTGGAATGCAATATACCTCCACTTCAATTCAGATTCAAATTTTTAAAATCAAAGTTTTTGTTAAAACTACTTTCACTGTCTACTCATCACCTACTCAGAAAAATTGAATTTCTCTATACAACATATTCTCCTTTGAATGTACCCCGAATCCCCTATCTGTTTCATGACTTCTCGGATATCGTAGAGTTCAATCAGCAGTATAACATTCATAAAACTGAGAATAATTGGATATGTTACACAGGATCTTATGATACACATTTTTGTGACCTGAATATCCACATTCACCCTGATTTAAAGAATAAAGAAGAAGTATATGAAATTACTGATAATTTCCCTCAGCATAGACATATCTATACAGATGGTTCCAAAAATAATGATAATGTTTCGATGGCTGTTTACATACCTTATTTGAAAACGGGTCATGGAATTAAACTCCCGGGCCAAATGAGCATATTTTCCGCGGAGTGTCTTGCTATTCTTGCTGCGCTACAGTTTATTGAGGAGAACACCCAAGAATGCACTCAATGGTTAGTCCTAACAGACAGCATGAGCTGTCTCAAAGCTTTGCAAAATACCAGATTTGATACCGGATGTAACTATATTCTACAAGATATTAAAACAACCTACTTCAAGCTCAAAAGTAATAATATTGATATAGTTTTTATGTGGGTTCCGTCGCATATTGGAGTATCTGGAAACGAAAGTGCCGATAAGTTAGCTAGAGCCATTACAAATGACGCCGCAAATGTCAACATTGACATTAAAAATGTTGCTATACCGTACTCTGATTTACTACCAAGACTTAAACTTTTGTCAAAACAAGACTGGTCCACTCATTGGCAAGAAACTCTAACAGTAAAAGGAACTTGGTATGCGAAGATTAATAATGTTCTTGGCTGTCGTCCTTGGTTCACAAAATCAGCAGAATACCATAGCAGAAAGTTTTATACTATCCTAACACGCCTGAGATTTGGACACTGTCGATTTAACTCACATTTACATAGAATGCGTATTATCACATCTCCAACATGCACTGAATGCAATTTAGGTGTGGATCAGACTCTTAATCATATATTTTTTGATTGCCCTGCTTACAACATTCAGAGATTAGTCCTGGTGGACAGATTATTAGAAATATATAAGACATCTAATAGCATCCCGCGCGACATTCAAGACATTCTCACAAATCCTGAAACTTATAAGGATTTATACAACTTTGTTGTATCATCGGATTTGGAACTATAAACATGGATAAGACTTTGAAGATTTATATCACACTGAAGATGACAAGGAAAATGGAATAGGAAGTGGCTACGGCCTTATATAACCCGGACACAGAAAAAGAAAATTGAAGAAGTGGCTTTGGCCTTACATTACCTGGACACGGAGAAAATAATAATTAAAGAAGTGGCTTTGGCCTTACAAAACTCAATTACAGAAAAATGAAATCTAGAGGCTGGAATTCTTGTAGTTGAAATTATTTTAAATAAGACAATGGCTGTATGGCTCTGCCTTTGCCTTTCCCAACTGACGGGAAGAAGATATTAAAAAAAAAAAAAAATTGTCTGTCCTAGAAAAAAGCGCGGGAACGTTTGACGGGATTGACGGTCTTTTCAAACAAATAAAACTAAAAAATATTTAATTGTTGCAATTTGTATATAATTTGTATAAAAAAGGTGTAAATAATCAATATTTCATTGTTGTAAATAAAATAAAACTGTAAATATGGGGAAGAAGAGTGGGCGAAAACGAAAGAAAAAACTTGAAGACGGGAGTGGAGGCGAAGGTGGAGAGTCCGACTTCAGTGATACCTGCTCCACGAAGTCCCTGGAAGAAAAAATGGAAGAGGATAAGTACAAAGATTTTAGAATCCCAAATTATGTTCGGTTTTATCCAGAACAAGGCGGCAATTTCGAATATGTTGTATTCATAGAGAGTACGAAAAGTGACCAACCTATAGGCAACCGTGACATGATGTCATTGGCTAATTGTTTAAAGAGATACAACAAGGGCGTCAAACAATTGCAAAGAATTAACAAACACAAGATTGGAGTAATTTTTGAGCGGCCAGGCCTGGCTAATGCGGCACTACAAAATAAAAAATTTTTGGACGCTTACAGTTTGGCTGCCAGCATCCCTGCGGCGGCCAGCGAGGTAACAGGAGTAATTACACATGTACCAATAGATTTATCAAATGAAATGATTTACTCCGCACTGACTACAACCAAAAATATTGTGAGTATTAGGCGATTCATGAGAAGGTCAAAGATGGATAATGGGCTAATCAAATTAGAACCCACAAAAACAGTTTCAATTACTTTTTCGTGCCCGGTGCTTCCTGAAAGCGTCGATCTCAACAGCTGGCGCTTCGAGCTGCGTCCTTACATTCCTCCAGTGAAGCAGTGCCTCAAATGCTTGAGGTATGGGCATATTGCCAAATATTGCAAGAACTCCGAACGCTGCTCCATATGTGGTGAGTCTCATAATTTTAAATTCTGCTTGAAATCATCTGAAGAAGCCATCTGTTGTCACTGCAAGGGAAATCATGTTGCCATCTCATCACAATGTCCTGTTAAGAAAGAGAAAATACAATTAAATAGAGAAAAAGCTCAAAGCAAAACATATTCTGCTGTATTAAACGAGAAGTCATTCCCTCCTCTGAAACAAAATCCCATTGAAATGCTAGCTTCACTCCTGAATTCTGATCAAATACTGAATATGGTTGTTGAGTCTGTTGTTAAATTGATAACAATGAATAAAACTAATGATACAATTATTTCCACTCAGAGTATTAAAGATACTCTCTTAGAAACAATTAAAAAAAATAAGAAATAAATTATTTAATTTTTTTATGGATATTTTAAGAATAGTTCAATGGAATGCTCAGAGTTTACCTGCACATAAATATTTATTATTAAATTTTTTGCAAGAGTATCAGATTCATGTAGCTTTAGTATGTGAAACATGGCTAAAGCCTCACATTCGTTTTAATATGAAAGGTTATAATATAATTAGATTAGATTCTGGTACAAGACATAATGGTGTAGCCATTTTAGTTCATAATAGTTTACAATTTGCTAAAATAGACACTTCTTTTGATGATTCAATTCAAAATATAGCTGTGCGATTGCAGTATGGCAACAAAGAAATTTCGCTTATGTCCTTGTATAGTCCTGGTAATTGTGATGTTTCATTTTCTAAAATAAAACTTAATAATTTAATTTCTAATTTACCGGGCCCTTTGTTGATTGCCGGCGATTTTAACGCACGGCACACAGCATGGGGTTGTAGTAATATTGATACACGTGGTCGTGATATTCTTGAAAGCATCGACGACAATAACTTGGTTCTTCTGAATGATGGTCAGTTGACAACTGTTGGTTCTAGTAGATGGCAAAGGAATGCTTTGGATCTTACTATGGTATCACCTTCTCTGGCATTGCAATGTGAGTGGTCGGTCCATGACGACCCTATGGGCAGCTATCATTTACCTGTAATTATAAACATCACTATTAGTAATAATAATAATGATTCATCTGATTATCTTACACCTCCTACTTCTTACAATTTTCGTTTAGTAGACTGGCAAAAATATAGCAAAAACGTTGATTACTTATTACAAAATTTTTACATTGATCAAACTAATCCATTAAAATGTTATTCTGATTTGGTTGCGTTATTAGATCTTGCATTGCAGCAGTCAGCTATTATCAGCAATAGGTCTTTCTCTGTTGACCAATCAAATCAATCGGTTAGGAAATTTCAGTCCAGAATCCGCAAAAAACGTATACCACTACCATGGTGGAATAAAAATTGTGCAAAAGCAGTAGAAGATTGTAAAAAGGCATATATTGAGTTTAAAAACAGTCTTACAGAAGAAAGTTTTCTTAAGTTTAAAAGGCTACAAGCTGTTAAAAAAATTGTTTTAAAAAAAGAAAGAAACTTAAGTTGGCTTTCATTATGTCAGTCACTAAATAGATCTACACCCATATCTAAAATCTGGAGGATTGCTAAGAGGTTTAATGGTCAACCTGTTTCTTTTAAAAATGTTTATACAGATTGGATTCCAGAATTTCTTAAAAAATATACACCAGATACTGTTGAGGCCCCTTTACAATATGTAAATAGTATTAATCCTGTACGTAATAGTAATTATTTATTAGCACCATTTAATTTTCAAGAATTTAAAAATGCAATTTTTTCACGACGAGATACAGCACATGGCCTCGATGGTATTCCTTATAAAATGTTAAAACATACTACAGATAATGCCAAAAATATCATTTTGAAAGTTTATAATTTGTTGTGGTCTACCTCTGCCATACCTCTGGATTGGAAAAAGGATTGTCTGGTTCCTATTCTAAAACCGAACAAAGATAAAACCAAAGCAAATTCATATCGGCCAATAGCTTTAACATCATGCATGGGAAAAGTGTTTGAACAACTTCTTAAACAAAGGCTTGAATTCTTCATTGAAAGTAATCATCTTTTACCTTCAAATCAGTTTGGTTTTCGTAGGGGTAGATCCTCTAGAGAGAGTATAGCACATCTTCAACTTGATATTTTTGATTCTCTCAAACAAGATAATGTTCTTATTGGTGTCTTCTTCGATGTCGTTGGTGCTTTTAATAATGTGAATCACCATATTTTAGCTGGTGAACTTCTTTCTCTTGGTATTCCTGAAAAATTGGTTAATTGGATTTTTGAATTTTTGCATGGTCGTGAGGTTTATGTGAAATCAAATAATCAGTTAATTGGACCAAGATATTCATACAGGGGTGTGTGTCAAGGGGGCATATTATCCCCATTGATATATATACTATATGTACATAAATTGAACTACATATTAGGTCCACAAGTAAAAAATTTGCAATTTGCTGATGACTTAGTTATTTACTTCTCTGGATCTGATATTCGACAAGTATCCTCTATAGTTAATTCTGCTCTTAAAAAATTAAATAATTATTTCAGTTACCTAAACTTAGATGTAAGTCCAGAAAAGTCTAAAGTTGTTGTGTTTGGTGAATGTGATTTTGATGTTGATATTGTATATAATAATATTAGTCTGCCATTGGAAAGTGAAGTCAAGTTCTTGGGTGTCATATTTGCTAATAACTACAGATGCGCCGAATTTTCGGCCGAATATTCGTATTCGGCAAATTCGGCATATTTTTTCATGTTCGTATTCGGCCGAATATTCGGTTGATTTGCCGAATAATTACAGAATGTTTAAATTGTACCAATAATACCAATTATTTATTAACAAAATAAAAAAGATTAAGAGAATTCTTTAGCAAACGGTCTCCATACAAACGGCGATAACGTTTCCCACCCTCTCTAAACCTTAACCTACAGCAACAGATTATATAATCCTACAGCAATGAATTTTCGGTATGTTTTTGAAATGTCTAAAAACTAGGGCTGTATGTTTTGATTTTTTTAATATTGTAGATTTGAAAATATTGGCACTTTTTTGTTTTGTATGAAATTACTAAAATGCAAATATTTGAAAATCTTTGATAGATATTCAAAAAATCAAAACATACAGGCTACAGCCCTCTTGTTTTTAGGCATTTCAAAAGCATGTCTATTTAAAAAAAAAACTGCTATCTTTAGAAACCACCACTAGTATTAAAATGTAGAATCAAATTATGTTTTTTTTAATAAATGTCAATGTATGCCTCATCTTCAAAGACTTTCATCAACGTAATAATAAATTTCAAAGTATGCAGTTCCGAACTACAATTATTTGTAACCGAAAGAGCGGTACATCGACTGAGCGAGCCGTGCTAGAGAAGAGAAGGAGTTGCTGTGGCAAACGCCCGCCCGACACGTGAAAACCTGTTTATTGCGCAGAATTGAACCGAATGATTCGGCCGAATATTCGGTTCGGTACATTTTGGACCGAATATTCGGCCGAACATTCGTATTCGGTTAAACCTACATTCGGCGCATCACTACTAATAACCTTTCTTGGAATAAATATATAGAATATTTGCTGGGTAAAGCCTATAAGGCATTCAATGTCATTAAAAGTTTATCAAAAATTGATCCTAAAATTCTATTAATGTTGTATAAATCAATTGTGAGGAGTCATTTTGAATATGGCTTTTTTTGTTTTGGGTCTGATCCCAAATTAGTAAAAAAATTAAATATCCTGCAGAATCATAATCTGAGATGCATTACTGGTGCTATGAAGACTACTCCCATTAACTCTTTGCAGGTGGAATGCAATATACCTCCACTTCAATTCAGATTCAAATTTTTAAAATCAAAGTTTTTGTTAAAACTACTTTCACTGTCTACTCATCACCTACTCAGAAAAATTGAATTTCTCTATACAACATATTCTCCTTTGAATGTACCCCGAATCCCCTATCTGTTTCATGACTTCTCGGATATCGTAGAGTTCAATCAGCAGTATAACATTCATAAAACTGAGAATAATTGGATATGTTACACAGGATCTTATGATACACATTTTTGTGACCTGAATATCCACATTCACCCTGATTTAAAGAATAAAGAAGAAGTATATGAAATTACTGATAATTTCCCTCAGCATAGACATATCTATACAGATGGTTCCAAAAATAATGATAATGTTTCGATGGCTGTTTACATACCTTATTTGAAAACGGGTCATGGAATTAAACTCCCGGGCCAAATGAGCATATTTTCCGCGGAGTGTCTTGCTATTCTTGCTGCGCTACAGTTTATTGAGGAGAACACCCAAGAATGCACTCAATGGTTAGTCCTAACAGACAGCATGAGCTGTCTCAAAGCTTTGCAAAATACCAGATTTGATACCGGATGTAACTATATTCTACAAGATATTAAAACAACCTACTTCAAGCTCAAAAGTAATAATATTGATATAGTTTTTATGTGGGTTCCGTCGCATATTGGAGTATCTGGAAACGAAAGTGCCGATAAGTTAGCTAGAGCCATTACAAATGACGCCGCAAATGTCAACATTGACATTAAAAATGTTGCTATACCGTACTCTGATTTACTACCAAGACTTAAACTTTTGTCAAAACAAGACTGGTCCACTCATTGGCAAGAAACTCTAACAGTAAAAGGAACTTGGTATGCGAAGATTAATAATGTTCTTGGCTGTCGTCCTTGGTTCACAAAATCAGCAGAATACCATAGCAGAAAGTTTTATACTATCCTAACACGCCTGAGATTTGGACACTGTCGATTTAACTCACATTTACATAGAATGCGTATTATCACATCTCCAACATGCACTGAATGCAATTTAGGTGTGGATCAGACTCTTAATCATATATTTTTGATTGCCCTGCTTACAACATTCAGAGATTAGTCCTGGTGGACAGATTATTAGAAATATATAAGACATCTAATAGCATCCCGCGCGACATTCAAGACATTCTCACAAATCCTGAAACTTATAAGGATTTATACAACTTTGTTGTATCATCGGATTTGGAACTATAAACATGGATAAGACTTTGAAGATTTATATCACACTGAAGATGACAAGGAAAATGGAATAGGAAGTGGCTACGGCCTTATATAACCCGGACACAGAAAAAGAAAATTGAAGAAGTGGCTTTGGCCTTACATTACCTGGACACGGAGAAAATAATAATTAAAGAAGTGGCTTTGGCCTTACAAAACTCAATTACAGAAAAATGAAATCTAGAGGCTGGAATTCTTGTAGTTGAAATTATTTTAAATAAGACAATGGCTGTATGGCTCTGCCTTTGCCTTTCCCAACTGACGGGAAGAAGATATTAAAAAAAAAAAAAAATTGTCTGTCCTAGAAAAAAGCGCGGGAACGTTTGACGGGATTGACGGTCTTTTCAAACAAATAAAACTAAAAAATATTTAATTGTTGCAATTTGTATATAATTTGTATAAAAAAGGTGTAAATAATCAATATTTCATTGTTGTAAATAAAATAAAACTGTAAATATGGGGAAGAAGAGTGGGCGAAAACGAAAGAAAAAACTTGAAGACGGGAGTGGAGGCGAAGGTGGAGAGTCCGACTTCAGTGATACCTGCTCCACGAAGTCCCTGGAAGAAAAAATGGAAGAGGATAAGTACAAAGATTTTAGAATCCCAAATTATGTTCGGTTTTATCCAGAACAAGGCGGCAATTTCGAATATGTTGTATTCATAGAGAGTACGAAAAGTGACCAACCTATAGGCAACCGTGACATGATGTCATTGGCTAATTGTTTAAAGAGATACAACAAGGGCGTCAAACAATTGCAAAGAATTAACAAACACAAGATTGGAGTAATTTTTGAGCGGCCAGGCCTGGCTAATGCGGCACTACAAAATAAAAAATTTTTGGACGCTTACAGTTTGGCTGCCAGCATCCCTGCGGCGGCCAGCGAGGTAACAGGAGTAATTACACATGTACCAATAGATTTATCAAATGAAATGATTTACTCCGCACTGACTACAACCAAAAATATTGTGAGTATTAGGCGATTCATGAGAAGGTCAAAGATGGATAATGGGCTAATCAAATTAGAACCCACAAAAACAGTTTCAATTACTTTTTCGTGCCCGGTGCTTCCTGAAAGCGTCGATCTCAACAGCTGGCGCTTCGAGCTGCGTCCTTACATTCCTCCAGTGAAGCAGTGCCTCAAATGCTTGAGGTATGGGCATATTGCCAAATATTGCAAGAACTCCGAACGCTGCTCCATATGTGGTGAGTCTCATAATTTTAAATTCTGCTTGAAATCATCTGAAGAAGCCATCTGTTGTCACTGCAAGGGAAATCATGTTGCCATCTCATCACAATGTCCTGTTAAGAAAGAGAAAATACAATTAAATAGAGAAAAAGCTCAAAGCAAAACATATTCTGCTGTATTAAACGAGAAGTCATTCCCTCCTCTGAAACAAAATCCCATTGAAATGCTAGCTTCACTCCTGAATTCTGATCAAATACTGAATATGGTTGTTGAGTCTGTTGTTAAATTGATAACAATGAATAAAACTAATGATACAATTATTTCCACTCAGAGTATTAAAGATACTCTCTTAGAAACAATTAAAAAAAATAAGAAATAAATTATTTAATTTTTTTATGGATATTTTAAGAATAGTTCAATGGAATGCTCAGAGTTTACCTGCACATAAATATTTATTATTAAATTTTTTGCAAGAGTATCAGATTCATGTAGCTTTAGTATGTGAAACATGGCTAAAGCCTCACATTCGTTTTAATATGAAAGGTTATAATATAATTAGATTAGATTCTGGTACAAGACATAATGGTGTAGCCATTTTAGTTCATAATAGTTTACAATTTGCTAAAATAGACACTTCTTTTGATGATTCAATTCAAAATATAGCTGTGCGATTGCAGTATGGCAACAAAGAAATTTCGCTTATGTCCTTGTATAGTCCTGGTAATTGTGATGTTTCATTTTCTAAAATAAAACTTAATAATTTAATTTCTAATTTACCGGGCCCTTTGTTGATTGCCGGCGATTTTAACGCACGGCACACAGCATGGGGTTGTAGTAATATTGATACACGTGGTCGTGATATTCTTGAAAGCATCGACGACAATAACTTGGTTCTTCTGAATGATGGTCAGTTGACAACTGTTGGTTCTAGTAGATGGCAAAGGAATGCTTTGGATCTTACTATGGTATCACCTTCTCTGGCATTGCAATGTGAGTGGTCGGTCCATGACGACCCTATGGGCAGCTATCATTTACCTGTAATTATAAACATCACTATTAGTAATAATAATAATGATTCATCTGATTATCTTACACCTCCTACTTCTTACAATTTTCGTTTAGTAGACTGGCAAAAATATAGCAAAAACGTTGATTACTTATTACAAAATTTTTACATTGATCAAACTAATCCATTAAAATGTTATTCTGATTTGGTTGCGTTATTAGATCTTGCATTGCAGCAGTCAGCTATTATCAGCAATAGGTCTTTCTCTGTTGACCAATCAAATCAATCGGTTAGGAAATTTCAGTCCAGAATCCGCAAAAAACGTATACCACTACCATGGTGGAATAAAAATTGTGCAAAAGCAGTAGAAGATTGTAAAAAGGCATATATTGAGTTTAAAAACAGTCTTACAGAAGAAAGTTTTCTTAAGTTTAAAAGGCTACAAGCTGTTAAAAAAATTGTTTTAAAAAAAGAAAGAAACTTAAGTTGGCTTTCATTATGTCAGTCACTAAATAGATCTACACCCATATCTAAAATCTGGAGGATTGCTAAGAGGTTTAATGGTCAACCTGTTTCTTTTAAAAATGTTTATACAGATTGGATTCCAGAATTTCTTAAAAAATATACACCAGATACTGTTGAGGCCCCTTTACAATATGTAAATAGTATTAATCCTGTACGTAATAGTAATTATTTATTAGCACCATTTAATTTTCAAGAATTTAAAAATGCAATTTTTTCACGACGAGATACAGCACATGGCCTCGATGGTATTCCTTATAAAATGTTAAAACATACTACAGATAATGCCAAAAATATCATTTTGAAAGTTTATAATTTGTTGTGGTCTACCTCTGCCATACCTTTGGATTGGAAAAAGGATTGTCTGGTTCCTATTCTAAAACCGAACAAAGATAAAACCAAAGCAAATTCATATCGGCCAATAGCTTTAACATCATGCATGGGAAAAGTGTTTGAACAACTTCTTAAACAAAGGCTTGAATTCTTCATTGAAAGTAATCATCTTTTACCTTCAAATCAGTTTGGTTTTCGTAGGGGTAGATCCTCTAGAGAGAGTATAGCACATCTTCAACTTGATATTTTTGATTCTCTCAAACAAGATAATGTTCTTATTGGTGTCTTCTTCGATGTCGTTGGTGCTTTTAATAATGTGAATCACCATATTTTAGCTGGTGAACTTCTTTCTCTTGGTATTCCTGAAAAATTGGTTAATTGGATTTTTGAATTTTTGCATGGTCGTGAGGTTTATGTGAAATCAAATAATCAGTTAATTGGACCAAGATATTCATACAGGGGTGTGTGTCAAGGGGGCATATTATCCCCATTGATATATATACTATATGTACATAAATTGAACTACATATTAGGTCCACAAGTAAAAAATTTGCAATTTGCTGATGACTTAGTTATTTACTTCTCTGGATCTGATATTCGACAAGTATCCTCTATAGTTAATTCTGCTCTTAAAAAATTAAATAATTATTTCAGTTACCTAAACTTAGATGTAAGTCCAGAAAAGTCTAAAGTTGTTGTGTTTGGTGAATGTGATTTTGATGTTGATATTGTATATAATAATATTAGTCTGCCATTGGAAAGTGAAGTCAAGTTCTTGGGTGTCATATTTGCTAATAACCTTTCTTGGAATAAATATATAGAATATTTGCTGGGTAAAGCCTATAAGGCATTCAATGTCATTAAAAGTTTATCAAAAATTGATCCTAAAATTCTATTAATGTTGTATAAATCAATTGTGAGGAGTCATTTTGAATATGGCTTTTTTTGTTTTGGGTCTGATCCCAAATTAGTAAAAAAATTAAATATCCTGCAGAATCATAATCTGAGATGCATTACTGGTGCTATGAAGACTACTCCCATTAACTCTTTGCAGGTGGAATGCAATATACCTCCACTTCAATTCAGATTCAAATTTTTAAAATCAAAGTTTTTGTTAAAACTACTTTCACTGTCTACTCATCACCTACTCAGAAAAATTGAATTTCTCTATACAACATATTCTCCTTTGAATGTACCCCGAATCCCCTATCTGTTTCATGACTTCTCGGATATCGTAGAGTTCAATCAGCAGTATAACATTCATAAAACTGAGAATAATTGGATATGTTACACAGGATCTTATGATACACATTTTTGTGACCTGAATATCCACATTCACCCTGATTTAAAGAATAAAGAAGAAGTATATGAAATTACTGATAATTTCCCTCAGCATAGACATATCTATACAGATGGTTCCAAAAATAATGATAATGTTTCGATGGCTGTTTACATACCTTATTTGAAAACGGGTCATGGAATTAAACTCCCGGGCCAAATGAGCATATTTTCCGCGGAGTGTCTTGCTATTCTTGCTGCGCTACAGTTTATTGAGGAGAACACCCAAGAATGCACTCAATGGTTAGTCCTAACAGACAGCATGAGCTGTCTCAAAGCTTTGCAAAATACCAGATTTGATACCGGATGTAACTATATTCTACAAGATATTAAAACAACCTACTTCAAGCTCAAAAGTAATAATATTGATATAGTTTTTATGTGGGTTCCGTCGCATATTGGAGTATCTGGAAACGAAAGTGCCGATAAGTTAGCTAGAGCCATTACAAATGACGCCGCAAATGTCAACATTGACATTAAAAATGTTGCTATACCGTACTCTGATTTACTACCAAGACTTAAACTTTTGTCAAAACAAGACTGGTCCACTCATTGGCAAGAAACTCTAACAGTAAAAGGAACTTGGTATGCGAAGATTAATAATGTTCTTGGCTGTCGTCCTTGGTTCACAAAATCAGCAGAATACCATAGCAGAAAGTTTTATACTATCCTAACACGCCTGAGATTTGGACACTGTCGATTTAACTCACATTTACATAGAATGCGTATTATCACATCTCCAACATGCACTGAATGCAATTTAGGTGTGGATCAGACTCTTAATCATATATTTTTTGATTGCCCTGCTTACAACATTCAGAGATTAGTCCTGGTGGACAGATTATTAGAAATATATAAGACATCTAATAGCATCCCGCGCGACATTCAAGACATTCTCACAAATCCTGAAACTTATAAGGATTTATACAACTTTGTTGTATCATCGGATTTGGAACTATAAACATGGATAAGACTTTGAAGATTTATATCACACTGAAGATGACAAGGAAAATGGAATAGGAAGTGGCTACGGCCTTATATAACCCGGACACAGAAAAAGAAAATTGAAGAAGTGGCTTTGGCCTTACATTACCTGGACACGGAGAAACTAATAATTAAAGAAGTGGCTTTGGCCTTACAAAACTCAATTACAGAAAAATGAAATCTAGAGGCTGGAATTCTTGTAGTTGAAATTATTTTAAATAAGACAATGGCTGTATGGCTCTGCCTTTGCCTTTCCCAACTGACGGGAAGAAGATATTAAAAAAAAAAAAAAAATTGTCTGTCCTAGACAAAAGCGCGGGAACGTTTGACGGGATTGACGGTCTTTTCAAACAAATAAAACTAAAAAATATTTAATTGTTGCAATTTGTATATAATTTGTATAAAAAAGGTGTAAATAATCAATATTTCATTGTTGTAAATAAAATAAAACTGTAAATATGGGGAAGAAGAGTGGGCGAAAACGAAAGAAAAAACTTGAAGACGGGAGTGGAGGCGAAGGTGGAGAGTCCGACTTCAGTGATACCTGCTCCACGAAGTCCCTGGAAGAAAAAATGGAAGAGGATAAGTACAAAGATTTTAGAATCCCAAATTATGTTCGGTTTTATCCAGAACAAGGCGGCAATTTCGAATATGTTGTATTCATAGAGAGTACGAAAAGTGACCAACCTATAGGCAACCGTGACATGATGTCATTGGCTAATTGTTTAAAGAGATACAACAAGGGCGTCAAACAATTGCAAAGAATTAACAAACACAAGATTGGAGTAATTTTTGAGCGGCCAGGCCTGGCTAATGCGGCACTACAAAATAAAAAATTTTTGGACGCTTACAGTTTGGCTGCCAGCATCCCTGCGGCGGCCAGCGAGGTAACAGGAGTAATTACACATGTACCAATAGATTTATCAAATGAAATGATTTACTCCGCACTGACTACAACCAAAAATATTGTGAGTATTAGGCGATTCATGAGAAGGTCAAAGATGGATAATGGGCTAATCAAATTAGAACCCACAAAAACAGTTTCAATTACTTTTTCGTGCCCGGTGCTTCCTGAAAGCGTCGATCTCAACAGCTGGCGCTTCGAGCTGCGTCCTTACATTCCTCCAGTGAAGCAGTGCCTCAAATGCTTGAGGTATGGGCATATTGCCAAATATTGCAAGAACTCCGAACGCTGCTCCATATGTGGTGAGTCTCATAATTTTAAATTCTGCTTGAAATCATCTGAAGAAGCCATCTGTTGTCACTGCAAGGGAAATCATGTTGCCATCTCATCACAATGTCCTGTTAAGAAAGAGAAAATACAATTAAATAGAGAAAAAGCTCAAAGCAAAACATATTCTGCTGTATTAAACGAGAAGTCATTCCCTCCTCTGAAACAAAATCCCATTGAAATGCTAGCTTCACTCCTGAATTCTGATCAAATACTGAATATGGTTGTTGAGTCTGTTGTTAAATTGATAACAATGAATAAAACTAATGATACAATTATTTCCACTCAGAGTATTAAAGATACTCTCTTAGAAACAATTAAAAAAAATAAGAAATAAATTATTTAATTTTTTTATGGATATTTTAAGAATAGTTCAATGGAATGCTCAGAGTTTACCTGCACATAAATATTTATTATTAAATTTTTTGCAAGAGTATCAGATTCATGTAGCTTTAGTATGTGAAACATGGCTAAAGCCTCACATTCGTTTTAATATGAAAGGTTATAATATAATTAGATTAGATTCTGGTACAAGACATAATGGTGTAGCCATTTTAGTTCATAATAGTTTACAATTTGCTAAAATAGACACTTCTTTTGATGATTCAATTCAAAATATAGCTGTGCGATTGCAGTATGGCAACAAAGAAATTTCGCTTATGTCCTTGTATAGTCCTGGTAATTGTGATGTTTCATTTTCTAAAATAAAACTTAATAATTTAATTTCTAATTTACCGGGCCCTTTGTTGATTGCCGGCGATTTTAACGCACGGCACACAGCATGGGGTTGTAGTAATATTGATACACGTGGTCGTGATATTCTTGAAAGCATCGACGACAATAACTTGGTTCTTCTGAATGATGGTCAGTTGACAACTGTTGGTTCTAGTAGATGGCAAAGGAATGCTTTGGATCTTACTATGGTATCACCTTCTCTGGCATTGCAATGTGAGTGGTCGGTCCATGACGACCCTATGGGCAGCTATCATTTACCTGTAATTATAAACATCACTATTAGTAATAATAATAATGATTCATCTGATTATCTTACACCTCCTACTTCTTACAATTTTCGTTTAGTAGACTGGCAAAAATATAGCAAAAACGTTGATTACTTATTACAAAATTTTTACATTGATCAAACTAATCCATTAAAATGTTATTCTGATTTGGTTGCGTTATTAGATCTTGCATTGCAGCAGTCAGCTATTATCAGCAATAGGTCTTTCTCTGTTGACCAATCAAATCAATCGGTTAGGAAATTTCAGTCCAGAATCCGCAAAAAACGTATACCACTACCATGGTGGAATAAAAATTGTGCAAAAGCAGTAGAAGATTGTAAAAAGGCATATATTGAGTTTAAAAACAGTCTTACAGAAGAAAGTTTTCTTAAGTTTAAAAGGCTACAAGCTGTTAAAAAAATTGTTTTAAAAAAAGAAAGAAACTTAAGTTGGCTTTCATTATGTCAGTCACTAAATAGATCTACACCCATATCTAAAATCTGGAGGATTGCTAAGAGGTTTAATGGTCAACCTGTTTCTTTTAAAAATGTTTATACAGATTGGATTCCAGAATTTCTTAAAAAATATACACCAGATACTGTTGAGGCCCCTTTACAATATGTAAATAGTATTAATCCTGTACGTAATAGTAATTATTTATTAGCACCATTTAATTTTCAAGAATTTAAAAATGCAATTTTTTCACGACGAGATACAGCACATGGCCTCGATGGTATTCCTTATAAAATGTTAAAACATACTACAGATAATGCCAAAAATATCATTTTGAAAGTTTATAATTTGTTGTGGTCTACCTCTGCCATACCTTTGGATTGGAAAAAGGATTGTCTGGTTCCTATTCTAAAACCGAACAAAGATAAAACCAAAGCAAATTCATATCGGCCAATAGCTTTAACATCATGCATGGGAAAAGTGTTTGAACAACTTCTTAAACAAAGGCTTGAATTCTTCATTGAAAGTAATCATCTTTTACCTTCAAATCAGTTTGGTTTTCGTAGGGGTAGATCCTCTAGAGAGAGTATAGCACATCTTCAACTTGATATTTTTGATTCTCTCAAACAAGATAATGTTCTTATTGGTGTCTTCTTCGATGTCGTTGGTGCTTTTAATAATGTGAATCACCATATTTTAGCTGGTGAACTTCTTTCTCTTGGTATTCCTGAAAAATTGGTTAATTGGATTTTTGAATTTTTGCATGGTCGTGAGGTTTATGTGAAATCAAATAATCAGTTAATTGGACCAAGATATTCATACAGGGGTGTGTGTCAAGGGGGCATATTATCCCCATTGATATATATACTATATGTACATAAATTGAACTACATATTAGGTCCACAAGTAAAAAATTTGCAATTTGCTGATGACTTAGTTATTTACTTCTCTGGATCTGATATTCGACAAGTATCCTCTATAGTTAATTCTGCTCTTAAAAAATTAAATAATTATTTCAGTTACCTAAACTTAGATGTAAGTCCAGAAAAGTCTAAAGTTGTTGTGTTTGGTGAATGTGATTTTGATGTTGATATTGTATATAATAATATTAGTCTGCCATTGGAAAGTGAAGTCAAGTTCTTGGGTGTCATATTTGCTAATAACCTTTCTTGGAATAAATATATAGAATATTTGCTGGGTAAAGCCTATAAGGCATTCAATGTCATTAAAAGTTTATCAAAAATTGATCCTAAAATTCTATTAATGTTGTATAAATCAATTGTGAGGAGTCATTTTGAATATGGCTTTTTTTGTTTTGGGTCTGATCCCAAATTAGTAAAAAAATTAGATATCCTGCAGAATCATAATCTGAGATGCATTACTGGTGCTATGAAGACTACTCCCATTAACTCTTTGCAGGTGGAATGCAATATACCTCCACTTCAATTCAGATTCAAATTTTTAAAATCAAAGTTTTTGTTAAAACTACTTTCACTGTCTACTCATCACCTACTCAGAAAAATTGAATTTCTCTATACAACATATTCTCCTTTGAATGTACCCCGAATCCCCTATCTGTTTCATGACTTCTCGGATATCGTAGAGTTCAATCAGCAGTATAACATTCATAAAACTGAGAATAATTGGATATGTTACACAGGATCTTATGATACACATTTTTGTGACCTGAATATCCACATTCACCCTGATTTAAAGAATAAAGAAGAAGTATATGAAATTACTAATAATTTCCCTCAGCATAGACATATCTATACAGATGGTTCCAAAAATAATGATAATGTTTCGATGGCTGTTTACATACCTTATTTGAAAACGGGTCATGGAATTAAACTCCCGGGCCAAATGAGCATATTTTCCGCGGAGTGTCTTGCTATTCTTGCTGCGCTACAGTTTATTGAGGAGAACACCCAAGAATGCACTCAATGGTTAGTCCTAACAGACAGCATGAGCTGTCTCAAAGCTTTGCAAAATACCAGATTTGATACCGGATGTAACTATATTCTACAAGATATTAAAACAACCTACTTCAAGCTCAAAAGTAATAATATTGATATAGTTTTTATGTGGGTTCCGTCGCATATTGGAGTATCTGGAAACGAAAGTGCCGATAAGTTAGCTAGAGCCATTACAAATGACGCCGCAAATGTCAACATTGACATTAAAAATGTTGCTATACCGTACTCTGATTTACTACCAAGACTTAAACTTTTGTCAAAACAAGACTGGTCCACTCATTGGCAAGAAACTCTAACAGTAAAAGGAACTTGGTATGCGAAGATTAATAATGTTCTTGGCTGTCGTCCTTGGTTCACAAAATCAGCAGAATACCATAGCAGAAAGTTTTATACTATCCTAACACGCCTGAGATTTGGACACTGTCGATTTAATTCACATTTACATAGAATGCGTATTATCACATCTCCAACATGCACTGAATGCAATTTAGGTGTGGATCAGACTCTTAATCATATATTTTTTGATTGCCCTGCTTACAACATTCAGAGATTAGTCCTGGTGGACAGATTATTAGAAATATATAAGACATCTAATAGCATCCCGCGCGACATTCAAGACATTCTCACAAATCCTGAAACTTATAAGGATTTATACAACTTTGTTGTATCATCGGATTTGGAACTATAAACATGGATAAGACTTTGAAGATTTATATCACACTGAAGATGACAAGGAAAATGGAATAGGAAGTGGCTACGGCCTTATATAACCCGGACACAGAAAAAGAAAATTGAAGAAGTGGCTTTGGCCTTACATTACCTGGACACGGAGAAAATAATAATTAAAGAAGTGGCTTTGGCCTTACAAAACTCAATTACAGAAAATGAAATCTAGAGGCTGGAATTCTTGTAGTTGAAATTATTTTAAATAAGACAATGGCTGTATGGCTCTGCCTTTGCCTTTCCCAACTGACGGGAAGAAGATATTAGAAAAAAAAAAAAATTGTCTGTCTGTCCCCTGTCTGTCTTGCTTGTTTACAATAATTTTAATTATTTTTAATATGTAATAAAGAGAAATAATCAGGAATTATATTTAATACGGTTTAATTTTTATTATTATAACTATGCGTTATGTTTATTGGATTGGATTGAAAGCAGTTAAAATGAATGTCTTCAGGAAGCTGTAGTGCGTTGTGCGTTCTTTTTAAACATAAAACGATAGAATCCTTAAAGTAAACAAATCTAATGAGTTACCATTCGTTTGCAATGAGTCACGTCTCGTCTACAAACATAAATGATGACTTCAGTCGTAATAAGTGGCCGTAGTTATCTCGCGGCGACAGCGACCGCACGCGGCTGTGTTTCTGCACACTGAGACCGATGATATCCAAGATTATGCTAATAAGCCTCATTGAAGGAGATTCTACAGGATTACCAAAAATGTAAGTATAAATTAGCCTCTCACTTATTCTCCGAAACAACCAAAATCTTTCTATATGGTCATTTTTTTACAAAGTTATCACTAGTTTTGAGTTAATAAGAGACAATTGCTCTCACACAGACCGTAGAAAAGAGCAATTGAAATGTTCCTCTTATCCCACCTGGGTGGAGAGTGAAAAAAAACCACTTATCCTTCCAAGGGGCCGTACCGGCTAACTTACATGGCTATTGTAATCGTTTTCTTTTGACAGATGGATATAATACATTGCTATTTTTATTTGGCATAAATAAAAACTTACCAAAGACAAATAGCAATGTAGCACATCCATCTGTCAAATGAAAGCAATTATGATAGCCATGTAAGTTAGCCGGTACAGCCCCTGGTGGGATAGGTGGAAAAGGGGCAAGTAAAATATTCCTCTTGTCCCACCTGGGTGGGAAGAGTCGAATTTTAAAGCGCTTCAAATCTATCATAAATTTTAAAATAGTTTCCTTTAAGTACTACATTTTAAGTTTTGTGTGATGCTGAAGTGTGGTTTGAACAGCATTTTCAGGGAAAATATAATAATTAATAAATTATATTGTTTCAGAATATTCAGAAGTATAAATTAAATATGACCTATCCAAATCAGCTACCTGCTCCGCCACCCCAGTCGATGGGTTCAGCAAACACGGTTTTCATTACGGAAACACGGTTCGATCCATCTTTTCTGAAAACTCCTGAAGGTGTTTTGAAATTAGTTATAATTGTAAGTATGATCAATGAATAAAGTTTTACACTGACCATATTATTATTATCGACTGAATATTGTATTTGGAAGTACTAAACAATAAGAACAAGTTTTTTAGATTTTCTGCATACTTTTAGAGCTTTACTTAACATGAATACTGGATCACTCACAGTAGTCTTTGTAAATCATATTAACACAATCATAAATTTTCAGATTTTAAGCCTCATTGGGTTCATCTGCATCCAATCATCTGCATTTTGGTCGAATGGGCGAGGAGTCTACTTCAGTACAGTAGCGAATCTTGCCTTTTGGACATCAGGCTTCATACTGCTCTGTTATCTCTTCCATGTGGTAGAGAAATATCACAATATCAAGTGGCTCAAGATTGAACTTGTAATAAACATCGTACTGGTGTTTTTGTATGTTATCGCCTCTACTATTGTGGTTGCGTTCGGATCTGCTGCATACTCAGCGGCAGGGGTAAGTTTTGATGATTTGTTATTGACTAATAACTTTATTTATTTATAAAATGCTATAAACTCTTCAACACCACATTCTCCATTATTTTGTACAAAGTCGTACCCATTTCTTGTTGATTATAAGCATAACTTGTAAACAGCTGTAAGGTATACTGTATATCAGTAGGTAGTCTCATTCATAAAATTACAATTTATACCAATAATAAATTCTTAATATAATTTTCTATTTAATTACAAACTTAAAAGAGTCTAAAGTAGCTAGTGAAAATTATGTAAAACAAAAGGCATTGTAATACTTTAAATATGGCTGTTTATCAGTCAATCTCATTGCCTTACTGACACACAAAACGAAAACGGCAGTGGCGCGTGCGCAGTTTCTTAAGTTACGGCGCGGCGCGCGGGAAAACGTGACTTAGAGTCGCACCTGTACATGTAATTAGTGAAACAACAATAAACTGACGATAATAATCTTTATTACCAAGCAGGAAAGACCATAAATCTTTAACGCTTTATTTACTTTTATCGGTATAGAATGATATTGTTACTTGTTTATGGGATTTCAATAATCAAATTACCTTGATAGGAGCATCGGAGTTCTATTTCAATCTTAATTTTCTTAAATGACTCGTTATTTTTATGATGATCTATGACTCCACCTGTGTTAACATTAGTAGTAATGTCTAACTACGTTTTAGCTAAGGCGTTAAGTAAATTTAGTACTGTCGTTTGTAAATTAAACATCGTTAAGTCTTGCCCACATCTGCGTAACGCCTAGATTAACGTTTTAAGCTATGCGTTAAGACACAGGTGGAGCCGTAGCATAACAATTTTTAATAAAATGAACTCCAGTCTCCATCCAACTTAATTTAGTTATCTATTCTATACACATGAAGTAGGTGTATCTATCATGTGTGGTCTATAAATGATGATTTCATATTTTACCTTGGACTATTTAAGGCTTAGAAGTCCAAAGGTCACACAATTAGATTAGAGTATGACGGACTGATGACCATGTTACTATTTCAGTAGTTTTATCATTTTCAACCAGAATAATGTGTGTGTGTTACTGATATTGAATTAAGGTTTTCTAAATAAATTATTTCCAGATAAAGGTTCGTCTATTGATCACGTGATGTTTTTTAGCAACTTTTAACCTCCATCCCCCCTGGTGAGGTTTTAGACTAACCCCCCCTCCCCCTCAAAGTCACGTGTATTTTTGTTATATAAAGTACTTACCTTAGGAATGTCGGTTATTTCTGTTTAAGAATTGTGCGTTCAACGAAATAATTAATACACTTAATAATCACTACAGCCCCCCTCCCCCCTTGTGATATTTCCTGTTTTTTTTCCAAACCCCCTCCCCGCCTTTCGAGCCTCACGTCATTAATGGACCACACCTAAAGTATAATGTCCAGTAGGCTGATTGTCTAACTTTGTTGCAATCAACTTTGACAGAAATGGCAGTGACATTGCTGCTTTAGTAAGAACCAATGTGACAACTATCTTACTTAAAGCAGCAATGCAACTGCGATTTCAATCGATTTCAATCGAGAATTGTTAGCAACAGCTTTAGACAATCAGTCCACTGTTAACATAATGAAAATTGCTAAAAATATGTTGTTTTGCTTCAATTAAGCCCCCTAGACAAACATTTGCAGATCTTCGCTATCGCTTCGCTTTCGGAAAATGTATGGATTTGATGATTTAAAAATAGTTAACGAAAACTCATGTCATTCACATTTCTCAAACATCTCACTCACAACAAATACTTTTGCATTGCAAATGTAACCTAGGGGGAAGGTGTCATTTTGCGCATGCGGGATAGATTGCTTGATTCCTTGGATATAAATAAATTTTTAGATTCCTTGGATATAAATAAAATAAATGCTTGGACAATTTCACACAGCGCCATTTAGCCCCAAACTAAGCAAAGCTAGGTACTAGTAGCTAGGGTACTAGACAACTGAAATACCTTTTTAAATATATACTTATTTATACACCTAGACCCCGTCACGGAAATTAGAATTCATCATTTCAATTTTGCCCGGCCGAGAACTCAGGTCGTCGATATATCCTTACGTAGGGTTATGTTTCAGTTGTTCGGGTACCTAGCGATGGTGTCGTGCGGCGGCGACGCGTTCGTGAAGGCGCGTGCACTGAAGGCCGGCAGCCTGCCGCAGGGCAGCCGCGTGCTCGCCAAGCAGGCGCACGTCGTCACGCCGCCCGCGCTGCCCTGAACACAGCTGCCCACATTGAACCACTAGTGGCCTCTAAACGCGACCACAAGCTGCGGACGAGTTTTTTCATGCGTTTTGTATAGTATCGACGCAAACCGAGCGTTCGAGTGGCCGCGTTCGAGCCACAAGCTGCGGGAGTCGCCCGAGTTCGGTACTTGTGGCCGCGATTGTCGCTCGCATCGCGCGCACACTCGGCCACAGTAGCCGGCTTGTTCCCGGCGGCCGCTGCCACTAGCGACTGCGATTGGTGGATACGTCTAGTGGCTTGACTGAGCAACTGTCGCGTTGAGTGGCCGCAACTCAATGTGCGGAGGAGGGTCTTAGGCGTGGCTACATACATAAGTGTGGTGATTAGTTGTGTTATTGACTGATACTCCGGTCGGTAGACATTCCCCGTTTCGACGCAGGATGAATACGCCTACGAAATTACAAATCCTCTTTCTGGTATTCCTCTTCGAATTGGAAAACGGATCGATTGTATTCTGGATTCGGCCCAATTTTTTTACTAATGTGTTAGCGCTAACTAATCGCCAATTTCACCGACTTTGAGATGTTTGCTTGCTTGTCCGCCACCGAGCGAATGACTTCCTTTGCACCACCATCTTTAAACACCTTTGCTAGGCCTTATGCTAGAATCACAGTGTTCCCATATGGAAACAGTGGCGTTCCAGTCAAATCGACTAGTCTAACTAGACGCCCGTCCCGTACCTGATCGACTTAATTTTACTTAGGTACTTCGTATAGTCGATATGGCTTGATAATTTAACGATATTTCTGCATTAATCATGATCAGTGATTAAAAAAATGTTTAACCAGTTCGATATGACTAAGAAAAACCTTCACTTGGCCTTTGGAGATTTAATTTTAAACTGTTAAGAGAGGCTATGAAATTGGCATAAACTTTATTTTACATATAAGTACGTTATTTATTAGTTCCAGCCCCTCTAGCATGGCCATTGTAGCGCGATATATCACGTTTAACTGTCAAAAGAATAGGTTTTGACAGTTGAGTATCGATAAAATGCCATGTCAATATCGGTGGTCTTGCTACGGAGCAGCTATGTTTAGCCTGGCCACATACAGATGGAATTCCGTACATACGTAATGGGGAATGTCCGAAAAAAATCAGATTGGCTGAATATTTTTTTATAGGTAGGAATAAGCTCTCTTAGTAATAGAAAAAAAAACAGAATTTTCGGTTGCGTGAAAAAATTTAAAAAAAATTAAAGTCTGTTCGACTTCACAAATATATGAAAGTAACAGCAGAATGGAGATTATACCTTTGCCATCACCTGCCACAACCACAAGATGGTATTAAAAAAAATTCAATACAAAATGTCAAAACTTTTTTTTTAAATTTTTTTGTCATAGTGGCAAGTTTTGGCAAAGGTATAATGTCCATTCTGCTGTTACTTTCCTATATTTGTGAAGTCGAAGAGACTTTAATTTTTTTTTATTTTTTCACGCAACCGAAAATTCTGAATTTTTTTCTGTTACTAAGGGAGTTTATTCCTACCTATGAAAAAATATTCAGCCAATTTGATTTTTTTCGGACATTCCCCATTCTGAACGCAGCTAATCCATATGAATCTGTAGTGTAGACTTACCTACCACACACATGCGGGATTTTTCCGTACGGAATTTTCATACATTACCGATATTCCGTTCGGAGTTCCGAATTGGGATTCCGTCTGTATGTGGCCGGTTTTAAACTTGTGACGCTGCCAACACAGTATTAGATTTGAGTTAGATCGTATTTTTCAAATCCGCCTCTTGTTACTATCAACATCTGTAAATTCCTAATTTGATTGTGACAATACCACAATAAATTAATACATTTTTGGAAATGAATCATTTCATGTGCAAGCAAATAATATAAAAGTGCATCATCGCCCCTACAGACTCAGTGGCGCCGCCAATATTTTTTAACCTGGTGTAATAATATTTGTATCAATCATTTCAATAGGTTCAGTCGTCTGCGAGTAATCGGTGTACATACATAAAAAATATTCGCGACGAATAGATAACCTCCTTCTTTTCAATTTTTGAAGTCGGTTAAAAATAGCTTCGAAGCGACTAACTAAATTTAAAAAAAGAGTAAATAATTTCTAAATAAACACCGGTTGCTTTATCAAATAGTGTTTTTTTGTGATAATAACGTATAAAGTCTGTCCATCCTTACTTGTCTTATATGGTAAACAATCTTCACCCAACTCTTTATTGAAATAATCATGTATAAAATACAACAAATGGTTTTCCACACATAGAAAACGAAATAAATTGTTAATAAATTAACAACAATTTCATAAAGTTACTAACATATTTTTAAATAACGATTTAAGTTTAAAAGACGTATGACAACTGTCAAAAACTGTTTACTAAATAAGACGAGTAAGGATGGACAGACTTTACAGTAAGTAAATTATTGTTTTTAAGAATAGTGGCGCCACTGAGGCAAGCAGTTTTCTTATGATAATGTTACCTACCTACCGTGAGAAACATTGTAATAAATAATATTAAGTCACCTTCAAAGATATAAATATTTACACATTGGTAATACCTACTGCGCAATATACCTGCAAAGATTCTTGTTTTTATAAGTGTAAATGAAATAGGTACATATTTACCAGTAAAATGACATCAACTTCATAAATTTCATTAAGTGGGCTTAGTAGCAAAAGGACCTATTCGCAAAATGCCATGTAGTCGCATATTGCCTTTTTCGCGATATGCCTCATTCTCAAAATGCCCTATTCTCATTTGGACTCATTCGCAGAAAGACTTATTCTCAAAATGACCTATTCTCCTTAAGTGTTCGTTAATGAAACTGCATGTATACTTACAGTGTGTCACTCGGTAAAGTTCAACCCTGAAAGGCCTGAAAGGGAGAAAGTAGATTGGACACACTGTATTGTTAAAAAAAACAGATATTCATAGTATTTCAAAAAGGTAAAATAATTCATATACATATAAATAAGAAAAAACTAACTTATAAATCGTCATTTATCTTTTTGATAAAAATCAACAATAGTAAGCTAGATACGTAAAGGAAAGGTATTAATTTTTCTTTTTGTAATCATTATTATTTCTAACATCAGTAATTATTAGGTAAGAGGTAGATGTATTATAAAAAATGTGTTGACATTATACATTAAAAGTTGCAAATAAATATTTGTTTGAGGAATTGCTCTACAGTAATTTCGTGTGTCTCTAATTTAGTCAATTTTTTTTATGTTTCTTATCAAATGTGAATCTCTAGCGGAGCGGAGGGATTAAAATGTAATAAAAATGTATTTTTACTCATCAATACGTCATGATAGTTACCAATCATTTGCTGTTAACGTTAAAGCTGGCAGGTATTTAAAAAAATGTGTCCTTTTGAGAATTGGTCATACGCGAATAAGGCATTGTGCGAATGTGTCTTTTTTGAGAATGAGGTATTATGCGAATAAGTCCTTTCGAGATCAAGTCATTCTGAGAATGTGTCCTTTTTTGGCCCTGTGGCATTTTGTGAATAGGTCCTTTTGCTACTAAGCGCTTAAGTTAAGTGTTTCTATTATTCAAATCTATTTTTTGCACTAAACAAATGTTACCTAGTCTATGTGCTTTTATATTTACTGACTGACTGAACTAACTTTACCTTATTAGAAATAAATCATTTTTTAAACGGCAGTGGTCAGGGGATCACGGTAGTTATCCCCTGGAAAGGTGTCAAAAGGTCCGAAAATAAAAAAACAATAAATCCAAACTAAATAATTCTAAAATAACACCTGAAAAGTGTTTTATTTTGAGTAAAGTGTTTTATTTCTAATGAACTGTATGCGCGGAAGTCTTAAAAAGTGTATAATTTTTACCTCACTTTGTACTTAGAGGTTTATCTAACCTTCTTGTGATATTAGAATTCATAAATTTAATAACTATGTAAGTATTAGGTACATATTATTATTTAATAGATAGTTTTAATTTTTTGTGTAAAACCATAATTGTTAAGTTTAATCATTGCTCATAAGTCGTGTCAAATATTTCATTAGATACACTTATGTGTTAGTATTGGCAGTTAAAATTATAAAACATATTTACTTAATTGATCTCTTTGAATATTATGCGTTTCAAATGAATAGAACTTATAAATGTACCTATATAAATAGTTCACTATTATATGCTCACTTCTTGACCAATGTATAGTCAATATAACTATTATGATATGACTTATTTTCACCAAATAATCATATGCAATGTATTACGCGTGTAACAATCATAAATGTTATAATATAAGTATTTAAATAACACGGTCATTGTAGATATAAATTAAGAGAAAAATATAATTTACGAATGTTTAAATTTTTTAATGTCATTAATAAAGATGCTTTAAAATTGTATTAAAAAGATTTTATTGTAAAATTAATAACATAACCAAACGAAACATTAGATCCTAAACCACTCTCACAAATATCATTATCAAATGTTTATTGCTTTATATCAATAAAATATTGTTGTTAAATAGATAGGAAAATTGAGATTTCATTACAAAAGAAAGATCTATACTTAGGTAGTATGAAAAAATATTTTTTTTTATATGACAAGTATACAGTCAACATTCATGCAAGTCACAAAAATATATACCTATGATTTACCTATAACCTAAAATATAGTTTTCTTCAAAAAGTGAGTAGAAAAGTACAAACGTTCTCCAAGAGTACCTAGGTAAGGTACTCTTGGAGTCTGGGTCTTAGGTCTGGGTATAGGGTATGCATTACAATATCGAAAATTCATAATACATACGACCGAAATATCGACGCATAAAACACCTTTTTCAAAATACCGAACATACTACCTAAATGTCGAAAGCCGATAGACCGAAACTTGAAAGACCGATTATCAAATGACCGAAAGTTCGAAATCCCAAAAGTTAAAATGTCGATACTTATAACTTACTCTACCTACACAAACACTATTTATGAAAGTAGGCGTTGCGGTTAATTTGTTTTACTTAAAAATGCTTGTAAAATGATAATTATTTTGACAAAATTCACCAATTGAGTTTGAAATAGTTTTTTTTTTCTGGCGCTCCGCCGGCCTCTGCCGCGGCACGCTCGCTTGGCTCGCGCGCTGGGTTCATGTCAACCTAACATGCTCGTCGCTACGCTCGCACCTATCTCGTGACCTGTCTACGGTTTCTAAGTCCCAGTAGACTAGTGTAGACTCATTTCCGGCAGCTAAATTTGCTATAAAGCATTTCAGGCGAAGCCCAAAGACACCTCCACAGCCAATACGGTATTAAGTAGTTCGTGGTATAGAACTTAGGTATATTTACTATATTTATTAACCCCCTTACTAATAAAGATTGTATAGCAGCTGCATAGTTACACAGTGTTTTGTCACTTTCTTTTTAATGTCAAATTCAAATAGTTTGACAGAGAGTAACCATTGTGTAACTAAACATCTGCTATTCAATCTTTATTAGTAAGGGGGTAGGTATATTAACCTTCGGTTTTTTAAGCTTCGGGATTTAGTATTTTCGGTAAAATGTCCATTCGTGATTTTAAACGTACGGCCAAACAACTATTCGACCTTTTGATTTTCGGTCTTTCGTCCAAAGATCTTGTAAAATTCGGTCTTTTCTACTTCGGCATTGTAATGCATACCCATAATTCTTTAGTCTTTGTATATCTATATTTTTTTAAAACAGGTAGTATGTAAGATACAAAATATAAACGTGTGGTACAAAATCTAGATCTCAAGACACAATAAAGTAAAAAATTATATTTAAATAAAATAGTAGTGTAAACAGTATATTTATAAACATTATTAAGTACTTAAACTAGAAATGCAAAGTTATAACTTTATACAAATAATTAATTGATTATCTTGTTGGTTTGGATGAACAGGGTATCAATCAACTCAAACGTAATAAAAACATCGATATATTTCTAACGAATAAGGTCTTAAAACGATTAGGGTGAAATGGCGCAGGCAGTATCTTCGTCCTTTTCGAAAAATATTTGTTTTTGAGATAGTACCCTGTTCAAATCGAACAACAAAGTGTAATATGAATACATAAATACATAGTAGTTTATAAGAATGAAGGCACTTATGAACACACACATTCAAAATAACATTTTCAACAATATGTCTTATCTTGGTGTTATCCATAGCTAGGCACTATAATATCTCAGATTTATTATCTAAATTATACATTCTGAATTTTAGCACTATGTGCTTTAATATAAAGAATGAAATAATATGTGAAAAAATACATATTACTTTGCAACATTTTGATCTTACAAATTTACAACCTACTAGTTATCGGTGAGACTCTTAGCATAAAAATATAATAACGCGTGTAAAATGCGATTAAATTAAATGTACAACTGAAGTGATAAACTTCAAATCGCTTGCAGTACAAATCAACAAATTTTAATCTGTAAAAAATTATCTTTTCCATACATTCTCGAGTGAAGCTGGGTTGCGTTCCGAACGTACGCTCCGAGTGCAACCGGAAGCTCTAACGCCGTTCCAAACATTAGAGCGTGACGTTCGGTTGTTACAACTTTCCCGTTCCAAACGTCAGAGCGTTGCAACCAAACAACCATCAAAATTGATGGTTGTAAAACGCTCTGACGTTTGTCTATAGAACAAATGTCATTTGACATTACTTTGTTTTTTGATGTTTTGATGTCTAATTTTCATATAAATCATGGTAGTTTCGCAAAAAAACAGTTTTTATTTGATTTTGATTAAAGGAAAGTTTAAATTATTCGTATTCCACATGGAAAATGAAGACTTTCTATTGACATTGACATTTAAAGTTCTTGGTCGTTCCTAACCTTAGTGTGAGTTAAAAAACAATCAAACAACCGCACTCTAAGCCTCTGAACGCAACCCTGCAGCAGAGCACCATTGTCAGTTTAATCGCATCATAGCACATTTCTTTATACAAAAATTACACGGTTAATTTCTAAGTATATCTAAAAATGAAAAGGGGATTTCAGACCACGTGAATGAACAACTTTTACTATGGGGCCAACCAAGGAATCGCGAAAAAGAAATCAGCTGTTCCATACATTATTGAGTCGATTTTTACTTTTCTATGGAACATCTGATTTTTTTTTCGCGATTCCTTGGTTGGCCCCATAGTAAAAGTTGTTCATTTACGTGGTCTGAAATCCCCATTTCATTTTTAGATATAATTAACAGTGTATAATACCTTATGAGATACCTTTACCTTCATTATCAGTTATTCACATTAGTCTTTTTTGACTAAAATTAGAAATGAGATGAGATAGCTTAAAGCTTTACAAGATCAGTATTTATACCTGACTTTCACTGTGGTGGTAGACCACGTTTCCATCCCTTGTACTTCAAAAAGGCGTCAAGACCATATGCTATTATCGCGCAGAACCCGAAAAACTGAAAAAATTATGTCATTTAATGGAAAACCGTTTCAATGTAAATCTGCCGCAATTTACAAACATCAGCTGCTTTTATAACACTATATCCAACAGCGTTACAATTTGAAATTAGTAGTAAAAACAAATTGTAACGCTGTTGGTTTTCAAATAAAGTAAATAAATATGTCGGAGCGTGGGCACTGGATCCCCTAGCGCCATCTATTGAGTGTAGTTGTAACTATCAAGTCGGAAACGTCAAGTGGCTCACTTGGGTAAGGTCGATACAGCGAGTGTGTGATCTGTGCAGCAAGCGATGTCTTTGTCAATGACACAGTTTGACAGTTTTACGTGTGACAGTTGACAGATTTGATGTTTGTCAGTTTGACAGTTGACAGTCTTGACGTTTCCGGAGGCGGGAAAATGTGAAGAGCGTGATCTCTGGATGGTCTGTGGGACATTCTGTTACCGGCAGCCGTAGTGAACGGTTATTGATTTGAATTCGCCTCGCTGTGTCGAACTTGCCGCGTTTACCGACTTGAATCCGTGTGAATCCGTTCGATCATCCGTTATTTTGTGCTAACTTGATGTTGATCGTAAGAATAGAGGTTGTGCTTTGTAAAGAGACAATTATTTCATGCTCGGCGATGAATAATCTTCTCCTGACGACACACCGCTTCCCCCCTGACTCCGTCATCAGAAGTTGGGATGCAATCCAAATGTCCCACGTGGTGAAAAAAGTGAATCAAATGATATGAGGTGTGATAACGAGACACGTGCAACAGAAAATCAATGTGATTGACGAAAAATGGCGTCTATTATGGAGCAGTAAAATCGCAATTTTATGGCTTTGGAACAAGTTATGCGTGCGTTTACTTCGAGTGCCGATGTTCGTTCCTGATTTTGACCCCGACATGGAGCGATTTCAAGGAGCTGTTCATGCAAAGGTGACGCATAGCAGGACAGCGCAGCATCGACTGATTTCAAGGATAACAGGTCATGTGATCGTTCTACTTTTTCTAGTGCTTATTCTCATGTCAAACAACAACCAAATGCGCCTGTGTTTATCTGCTTCAGGTGCTTCACCAGACAACAGTTGTGCAATGCAACTGCAGTGGCAACAGTTGTGGAGCTGAGCAAAGCAAATCGGCGCAGGCAAGGTGATGGAATGGCGCCAGCGAGGCAACGGTGGCAGTACGATGGCGACGCATTGGTGGGTGCAGCCAGCGTGGCGAATCTACAAGGTCACTTTATAAGGGTCAGTCGTAACAATTTTATTTGGATTTTGTTTTACAACTGAAAAGTCACTAAGTAATTCTGTTGGTTATGATTATGACAAAAAAGAATTGATTGGCGTAGAAATAGAAAAATTACCAAGAAAACGGTCTATATTGAGTCTCAGTCTGTTTCAAAAGTATTCAAGGGAGTTAATTTAACTAAGATTAAAAGAGCTAAGTAATTTGTTGTTGGTGACATCATTCACCAGAATTGATATTGGAATTTAGAGCAAAAATAAGGAAATAGAATAAAATCTTTCTGTAGTAACGTCATATTCTGTGGTAATGTAATGTTAGTACTTTTCTGTTGTAATGTAACCACTTTTCTGTTCGAATTCACTGCTAACAGTTGGTAGATGCATCAATGTTTCTGAATATGTTTACTATTGGTGTAGTGTTACTGCAGTGTTGGTACAGTGTAGGTACAGTGTTGATACTGTGTTGGTACAGTGTAGGTACAGTGTTGATACTGTGTTGGTACTGTGTTGGTACTGTGTTGGTACAGTGTCGGTACAGTGTAAGTACAGTGTAAGCACAGTGTTAGTACAGTGTTGGTACAGTATTAGTACTGTGTTAGTACAGTGTTAGTACAGTGTTAGTACAGTGTTAGTACAGTGTTAGTACAGTGTTAGTACAGTGTTAGTACAGTGTTAGTACACTGTAAGTGCACTGTTGGTACACTGTTAGTACACTGTTAATGCACTGTTAGTACACTGTTGTACATTGTTAGTACACTGCTAGTACACTTGGTAAACTGATAGTACGCTGTTAGTACATTGTTAGTACACTGCATGTACACTATTAGTAAACTGATAGTACACTGTTAGTACACTGTTAGTACACTGTTAGTACACTGTTAGTACACTGTTAGTACACTGTTAGTACACCGTTAGTACATTGTCAGTACACTTTAAGTCATAGTGTGGTGAATTTGAGTAAGCAGCTGTTGCTAGGTAGGAATATGAATTCAGTTTAGTCACTAGTGTTCGTAATCATGAAATTAATTAGTTCCTGATTTAACAAAGTTAGACCTAAGTTCAGGGGGCCGTTTAAATTCTAGAAATACTTGATAACGATCGTTATGTTTTAAAAGCCCTAAACTCAAAGCGTACTTACAAGTACGCACATGATAGGTTAAGAAAGATGCCTGAGGGACAAGTACCTGATGACATCAGTGATTCGGAGTGTTCTGAAAATTTTGAGTCTTAACTGATTATTTTATTGTGTCCTCTTAAGTCATTTTTGTTGTGTAAGATCACAGGGATGATCTTATGTGTGAGATCACAGGGATGATCTAATGTGTAAGAGCCACAGGGATGGTTCTGAGAAGTCACAGGGATGACTTAATTTATGAGCTACAGGGATAGCTGGACTAAAGTGGTACACAGTAAATTGATAATTCAGTTGTTTGAAAATAAAAAAAAAAATAAAAAAAACAATTGGGTACTTGGCCCTCCAGCATATTTGGCTGTAAATTCTGTAAAAAGTTATCATTAGTTATTATGGTGATGATGGGGAATATGGTGATGATGATGATGATAATGATAATGGTGATGATGGTGGTGATGATGATAGTGATGATAGTAAGCGAAGAGGCTGGACCTTCAACTAGTTTTAATTAGTTCAAACAATACTCATTTTTTGTGATTGTTTATTCAATAGTATGCAAGTTGCTCAGATTGGTTACATCTTTCGAGCATTCGTAGTCGTAGGCGTAAATCGGGCCTGATTTCCCGTCGCATTGCGGCCACGCTTGTGAGTGGCGTGCGTTTAGCTCAAAGATGTAAGCGATCGCTGTTGAGTCGCCGGATAGAGGCGCTGTGTTGTTAAGGGTACCGGATGGAGGTAGCCCTTGTTTTGGGTGATGACCGGATAGAGGTTGTCATCTGGATGGGAGCATCTGAATTGTAGAGTATTGCATACTACACTGATTACACAATCTATTTAGTTTGATTTGGAAAGATTGGGTTGATGAGTTTTGTTGAATTTTAAGTGAATAGTTATTTTGATTTGTTTACTTTCATCACTGTTATTTCATTAGTACCTATGGATTTTGAGTAAGCAATGTTGTAATTTTGAATAAAGAGTTGTGGTATACAAATTATGGTATTACAAGACCTGACCCTTTTGGTCAGGAAGGCCGAGCGATTGAACATTTTACTGTTCAGGTATTATCTCTCTTTGCAGGATTTTCACCAGCAACCTCACACGAGGACGTGTGAAATGTCAAGATGGCCGTGTCGGAGCGTGGGCACTGGATCCCCTAGCGCCATCTATTGAGTGTAGTTGTAACTATCAAGTCGGAAACGTCAAGTGGCTCACTTGGGTAAGGTCGATACAGCGAGTGTGTGATCTGTGCAGCAAGCGATGTCTTTGTCAATGACACAGTTTGACAGTTTTACGTGTGACAGTTGACAGATTTGATGTTTGTCAGTTTGACAGTTGACAGTCTTGACGTTTCCGGAGGCGGGAAAATGTGAAGAGCGTGATCTCTGGATGGTCTGTGGGACATTCTGTTACCGGCAGCCGTAGTGAACGGTTATTGATTTGAATTCGCCTCGCTGTGTCGAACTTGCCGCGTTTACCGACTTGAATCCGTGTGAATCCGTTCGATCATCCGTTATTTTGTGCTAACTTGATGTTGATCGTAAGAATAGAGGTTGTGCTTTGTAAAGAGACAATTATTTCATGCTCGGCGATGAATAATCTTCTCCTGACGACACACCGCTTCCCCCCTGACTCCGTCAAATATATAATCTGACCAGGGGGCTAATTGTCTAATTTTAAAATCTATCGCAATTGCTTTCAGGATGTGATACATTGATGCTTTTTTTGGCACAAATAAACACTTATATCAAAGGAATGCAACAATGTGTCTCATCCATCTGTCAAATGAAAGCGATTGCAATAGGTTTTGAAAATTAGACAATAAGCAGGTAGGTAGGTATACTATTGACCAAGTGAATTCTTCAAAATATGAAAACGTATCAGACTTGTGTCACTATTTTATTTTTATTATTATACTAGCGGCCGCCCGCGACTTCGTCTGCGTGGCAAGTTTTTTGCTATCCCTCGGGAACAATACTTTTTTCGGAATGAAAAGTACCCTATGTCTTTCTCTGTACCCCTGACAACGTGTATGCAAAATTTCATGATCATCGGTTCAGTAGTTGAGACGTGAAGGCGTAACAAACAAACAAACAAACAAACGGACTTTCGCATTTATAATATTACTAGCGGCCGCCCGCGACTTCGTCTGCGTGGAAATATTTTTTGCTATCCCTCGGGAATAATATTTTTTTTTCGGGATGAAAGGTATCCTATGTCCTTCTCTGTACCCCTAAGAACGTGTATGCAAAATTTCATGATGATCGGTTCAGTAGTTAAGACGTGAAGGCGTAACAAACAAACAAACAAACAAACGGACTTTCGCATTTATAATATTAGTAAGGATAGTAAGGATTTTTTAAAACAAATGCATTAATTGTTTTAACACATACCCCAACTGCATATCCCACACTCTCAGCAAGTGTGGTGGCGAATATTGATGTACCAATATAACCCAGGATGACGAGACAGCAGTAAAAGAACTCCACCTTGTGCCACGGCAGCTGGTCGTACTTCTCAACAAAGTGGAAAGTGTACACCAGCAGCAGGAACAGGGTAATGATGTTCGCTATCCAATACAGCATATTGTAGAATATGGGTGATAAAAATGCTGATGACACTTTTATACATATGAAACCTATCATGTTGCAGACCTGAAAATTAAAACATATCTTTAGTAGCTATGGTGAGTAACAACTTGTTTTTATGTCATAAAAATCTTGCTTGATTCACCCCGAATTTCTGAGGTAGGTACTTTACCGGAGGTTCATCTTTATCGGGGGGTCCATATTATCTGGTTTATAGTTAATATCATTACTTTAACAGATAATGTAGAACCCTCTGACAAAGTAAAACCTCCGATAATGTACCTCAGAAATTGGGGGTTAGTTGAGTGACCCCCGGTTTCTGAGGTACTTATCTGTGGTTTATGAGAGGGTTTACTTTACCGAAGGGGTCCACATTATCTGATTTAACGTAATAAAAAGATAATATGGACTCCTCCGATAAAGTAAAACTTAAAAGTTATAGATGGTCTCCTAGGAGCGTTTACTGTAACTATAACAGTTAAGGTATACTGCTCTTACTATCCTGTCTCAAAAATCCATCCTGTATAGCGTGATTAGCAATTTATCGACACTCAACTATCAAATTCCATTGTCTTTTGACAGTTGAAGAAATAAATCACTTATTGCATTTCAGTGGTCGTGCTACCCTTAGCACCCTGCACCCTTGCAGGCAGGTTTAATAGTCATAGAGCATTTTTCTTGAAAGTTATTTTAAATAATTGTTTTGTATCCCCTGTACAAAAAAACCACTTACTATTTCAACTATTTTTAGAATTCCCGGCAATGTCCTTATGTAATGTTTGTCAAACCGTAGCACCTTCTTGTTTTCTGTTGCAGCTGCTTCTGCTTGTGCCTGAGTTTGTCCATAATTATCAAACATTGTCAACTGTAAAATAATTTATGTATGAGTTTTTGCATCAAAAATCTGTACAAAGAGACTAACAGCAGAATACTCAAAGGCTTCTTAGCTAAAATCTTTAGGTTTGGTCTCCTTTTTTGGAGTTTGGAGTGGAGGAGAAGGATGCTGTCAGTTTCATTGAGTTTTTGTCAAAGGACATCATCCATTTTGGTCCAAATGTGAAAGTGCCGGCCAAAAAGCAAAAGTGCTTTATTCTGATAGATTTTGTCCACCTAAGCATTTCTTATTATGGCACCGAAGCTGTAGTACCGCTTTAATAATAATAATAATAAAAGCCTTTATTCTCTGACCATAGTTTCCACAATAAATTAATAATTACCGCTAGCTTAGCTTACTTAGCGCCGCTTAGCATTGCTATACTTCATTTTAAATAAGTTCGAAAAGTCTGACTTTTCATACATTTTGGCACAAATGTAAAAAAGTCAGCCAAATAGCAAATTCTGATAGATTTTGTCCGCCTAAGCATTTCTTATTATGGCACCGAAGCTGTAGCATCGCTGTACTTGATTTTAATTGAGTTCAAAAAGTCTGTCTTTTCATTCATTTTGACCAAAATCTGAAGCAGTGCCAAATCTATCAGAATAAAGCACTTTTGTCTTTTGGCTGGCACTTTCATATTTGGACCAAAAATGTATGAAACATGGATGATGTCCTTTGGCAACTTTATTGGATTTAAGGTGGCCTAACTTTAAGATTTGTTTAAGTAGTTGGCCGTTAGTTACAATTTTACACACAGGTCACAGGGCATTGAGCAGCTAACAATTATTATGATACACAGGATGAAGGCCTGGTCGGAGAGTCGGGTTCGTAGTGTAAAATTCAAATAATAGCAGCCGTTTAAACCTCTTAAGAAGATAGGACCTTCTGAATGTTTTTGTGAGCATTATACCGATGTAGCGGCACGATCATACCGCTACATAAGCAATCAACGACTGGACGAAGAAATGCAGGATCAGCGAAAAGTACAATATAAAAACATTATGCAGACGTGACTTAAGTGTGATGAAATAAGCCTGTATATTCATCTTTTAAATTCCACACGGAACTAACAATACGTAATGCCATGGAAGCATTAAACAATAGTTTTATTTCAGGGTTTTAAATTCCATATGTCAAGCTTATATCAAGACAGAAATGTATGGAGACCTGAAACACGAAATCAAAGTTTTCTAAGCACTTCGATTAAATACAAATTCCAAGATGAAGCTGTCGGACCGCGGTCCCCGAGCACAGACACCTAGGGATGGGTAAGGCAGTAAAAACTGAGTTAGAGTAAATACTGACTTTTAGTAAATACTGAGTATTTACTTTATTGAGTGAGTATTTACTCTCTGGACACAGTAGAAACTATTTATTCGATATTTTAGGTAATAATTACAATAAAACAAACAAAAACAAATCAGCCTGATTAGCATTGTTTGTTGAGGTATAAAAATCGAAGATCTGGAACACCTGATGCAGAACCATAATGGTCCAGCTAAACTATACAAAACATAAAAATGACATCTTTGAGTCTGAGACACCTAGCTCGGTGGATGTACTTCCCTTTTCGCTGAATATATGGTGAAGAGATCCTGCCTAAACACCTCCTTACATTTTAAACACTAGCTTGATAATTTTGATAAATTGTAGAGTAAATGCTGAGTTCAATACTAATTTGAGGGTACAGAGCCGATGCCAACGCATCCATTATCCTGTGGCATTCAAACGGAAGTTGAACAGATAGATAACACAATTTTACAAACATGTTGATCGTGGATATTGGACTAATACTGACGTTAAGTAATACGCCCTAAAAATATATCCTTTTTTCATGCAAATTATTGAAAGTGGTGTGGTGGCTATGATGGTAAAGTGATCAAGTTCAGCTGTCGCTGTCGAACAACATATCAATATAATAATAATTTAAGCTTACCGGTTATATTTTTTTACTAAAATGTAAATATTTCCTCCTTTTTCCTGCTGAATTCAAAATTATTTCACAAACAAGGACAATAAACACTACACACAAAACACGTTAGTTGTCAATGTCAACTTGACATTGACAACTAATGTGTTTCTTCTTCTTAGGCTGCGGTCCCCATGGCGATTACGGCGTTTACAACGCTCACACGAGGTCCGCATTCGAAATATTAACCAATATAATGCTCTATCCTTTTGTTGTGAAGTGAGGAAAAGATCCTTCTATAACGAACTCTCTCATTTTTTGACGAAATAAAATTCTGACACCTGTTTCGTTTGACAGTCACTTATAACTTTTGACAGAACGTTCACAGACTTCACAGTGATTACGCTCCGAGGCATGGTCGCTGTAAGCCCAAGATGGCGCTGGTAATGACGTCATGAGTGACGTCACGCTAGATATTGTAAACGCGCTAACGTGCATGCGGACCGGCTGTTATCGCGATAATATCGATATTATCGCCATGGGGACCGCAGCCTTATTTTAGGGAGAAATTTTTGCCAGTGTCAAGTGTTAAATAGTTCAGTGGTAGATTGTTTCAGTTTACATTAGAATGTGGCCAACTTTTTTGTTCTTGGGCCGATTTCAATGAAACTTGGTTTTTGGTACTATTTTGACAAGAAAATAACAATGCAATTTTATAAATACAAAAAATCCAAGATGGCGGCCAACTGTTTTGCTTGTGGGCTGATTTTGATGAAACTCGGGTTTTGGTACTATTTTGACAAGAAAACAGCAAAGAAATTGTCATAAGAAAAATCTAAGATGGCAGCCAAGTTATTTATTTGTTTTTTCAACCGAGTCACATCAAAATCAACCCAAAAACAAATTAGCAGCCATTTTGATCTTTTTTGATTTTTCCATCAGTTTACATTGAGTTGTTATTTTCTTGTCTAATTAGTACCAAAAACCGAGTTTCATCGAAATTGGCCCAAAAAACAAAAGAATTGGCCGCCATCTTAGATTTTTAGTATTTTAAAAATTGCGTTGTTATTTTCTTGTCAAAATATTATTAAAAACTGAGTTTCATCGAAATCGGCCCAAAAACAAACAAGTTGGCTGCCATCTTGGATTTTTCAATTTTTTCAATACATATTGTGTTATTATTTTCTTGTCAAATTAGTACTAAAAACCGAGTTTCATTCAAATCAGGCCACAAATAAAAGAGTTGGCTGCCATATTTTTTAATATTTTTAACATTTCTTTGTTATATTTTTATCAAAATAGTAACAAAATCGAGTTTCATAAAATCGGCCCACGAACAATATAGTTGGCCGCCATTTTGTTTTTTTTTATATTTTCAACATTGTGTCGTCGTAAATCTCTTGCACCCATTTTATTAACTTCACAAGTAAAGAAATTGGTGCAAGTATTTTAGACCTTATTGACATCTTTACCAAAATAACAGTTTTTAATGAAACAGCAAAGTAAATGTACAAGTATAATTATGAGAAAAAGCAATCGAATTTCAAACGTCAATAAAGTCGAAAATCGTTTGCATATTTTTTTAACTACAGATCACTAGACAATGTTTTCCTACTTTTACTTGTTTTTCTAACATTTATTTGTTTTTCCGAAGTTCACGCACATTGCATTTTTATTAAAAATTGGAATAAACTTTAAAGTTGCGTAATTATTTACACTTGAAATTTAATTGAATTAAATAAACTAGATTGTAATTGGTTGAATAACCATATTTAAAAAATAAAAACAAAAAAGCAACTTAATAAAAACGTGATAAATAATTTGTTCTTAAAAAATATTTTTTTTTAATAAATATTAATTTTCTTTTTTTTAGTTAACGAGCTAAACTAAAAATATACCACCGCCTATCAGAGTACTCGTCAAGACCATTCAAACGAGTCCAAACTCGATGGGGTTGAAAGGTTTTATAGCAGAGTTCCTGTGGCCTTCTTCCGGCTCCATCATCAGACTCTTGGATACTATTACCCAACAGAGCACTCGTCAAGACGATTCAAACGAGCCCAAACTCGATGGGGTTGCATGATTTCAATATTGAGTTCCTATGGCATGGAATCCAGACTTCATCATCCGACCCTGAACCTCGTCTCCCGTCAGAGTACCTGAGCCCAAACACGATGGGGTTGTATAGTTTAATTCATCATAGAGTTCCTGTGGCGTTCTTCCGGCTCCATCATCAGATCACCTCAATGACACTGTAATATTGCATTTCCTTCCATTTCTGACCTGTGTTCAAAGTTTCAAGCCTCTAGCTCATCGGGAATTTAGTATAAAATCGTTTGCAAAATTTGTGCTCAAACAAACAAAAGAGCAAGCAACCTAATAAAAACGCGGTAAAAAGTGTTAATTATAAATAAAGAACTACCTAGGTATTTAAGTTTATATTAAACAGTTTAAAGTATTATGTATGTCTCCGGCCAACCATACGGTTTGGTCACCCTAATGAAGAAAAGGACACATACATCTACTTGACCTCACTGTCGGCTCGTTTTGGGGCGAAGCGCTCAATCCGGTTTATAGTACTATTTCCATGGTAGGTACCTACGTATACCTATAGCGATGTAGTTCCATTCGAGAAAAAGAGATGGCGCTGTAAGCTTGTATCCTAAAAACAGAGGGGAGAGAGACATGTATAACCAGTATATAACTTTAATCTATGGTTGCAACCAAATAACCATCAAAATTGATGGTTTTAAAACGCTCTGACGCAGGGGGGTGACAGCTTTAGTTCCATGTCATCCGTTTTGGCGCTGCTATCGCGACGTCACCAACATTTCCACCAATAAAATCGTAGACTTCACGCTAATCGCGATTTTATTGGATATGTCGGTTACGTACTGTCATGTCATATTGTTCATGTGTGCGTGTGTCGATAAATAATTATATAATTGTGAATTATTATTTTCCTCGGTTTATAGCTTGAATTGAGATCCTTGTGACGCCTATTTATCTTCAGTTATTTCCTCTCTTCGAACAAAGTAGTTCGTAAACAAAACTTTTCATCGTGGGGCTTCGGAAGTGCTATGTTGGTGTTGGTTGGTGGTTGCACTGCTACAAGTGAAACTCGCCAGAAGAGGTTTAGTTTCCCCAGAAACGATTTAACTTTCTAGGTGTATGGTCTTTCCTAGTGCCTAGTAAAACCTTCCCTCTTAGGATTTAAGTACCAAAGAAAAGCTTTTGAAGAACGAGTAGATAGGTAAATTTTGACGAGCACCAGTTCGACATGGAAAGACGAAGAATTCACTTTTTCCTACCCTTGCCTGAAGCATGAAATAGCTCATGGAGTTCCGCTTGTCGTGAAAAGTAAGCTACTTTTATTATTTTAAAAGTCTTCATTGTGTAACATAATACTTGCTTACTTAATAAAGCAATAGGTATGTATCTAAAAACAATTATAAAGTCACGTCTACTAGTTAGGTTCTTTTAGTTACTCTGATAGCATAGTGACCCAAGGATCTTGTTCTGATGGCCTCATATATTAAATAGCTTAATTTTTCTAAATATTATACTTTGCCCGACAAATCTGCGGCTCTTAAGTTGATGAAAGAATAGTTTGTTACTAGATGCATATCATAAGTTAAATTTTCTTTTACTTGCTAGGTATTATCTTGTTACAGAAGATTTCCACTGTATGGAAATATGAAAGTGTTATAATTTGCTCAAAAATAAGTGTTTCTTTTTTGCAGTACATAACATGATGAATGAACATGATTAATTTCAAGATCAAAATAAGATGGACATCCCAGGGCCTTCTTATGCTGAGAGATCAGGTAAGTCAAACGGAATCAAAGAATACTAAATAAACACTATGTGGAGGAAGGTAAATGGATAGTCTCGCTCTAAATAATTGAAGACGCAAGAAGAACAGGGAATATTTTTTAAATTTTTTTTACATTTTGTGAGAAAAAAACATTTATTATTCCTTGTTTTTCATTGCAATAACAGGAATGTCCTACTTTAGGCTCCAGTTCATCCAAATGTGTAACCTAAATAATTATATAGATCTAAACTGCGCTATGTAACTTTGTTGGATTTTTTCAAATTATTTATGTTCTAACTTTTCATTATTGACGTTGAAATATAGTCAATATAAGAGTTAGGGCCATTACAGAATCATATTTCCATAATAATAAAAGTATATAATTCCATATCTGTCGAATGAATGAATGATTTAATAGATTGACTATGAACATAATTGAACGCTTGCTGTCAACTAGGATCTCATATCCATGATCATACTATATTACACTATCTTAAGTTTCTCCTATAAAAATTACTTGTAGATCTCGAATCATATTTCTATGATAGTGTATTATATGACTCTAGCTCTTAATTTAATATTTTTTTTAATTTATAGATGGTGCTGGCTCGGAAGAACTTGGAACTTGCTTTGAAAAAATATAATTCATTCAGATTTGAAAGAAAAAGTTTGTCAAAATTGAAACCTTTATTAAATTGATAATCAATGCTTTATGAAAGTGCTCGTTTTATTTCTGCCGATAACCTATGTGAATAAATTTCTTAGAGCATACAGAACGGGAGATGGCAAAACACGCGCCCCCTTTCACCAAAGTACATGACCAATTTGGTCGTGTCAGTTTATAAAAACTAGTTGGCCACGAACACTCGCCATTTTGTAATACTACATATCGCCGAACGCAGCTCCGCTAAAATGATGTATTATGCAGTGATTTTGTGCAAAAGACGATCCGAAAGTTCAAATTTTCCTAAAGACGGTATTTCCTATCACACCTAAACTAACTTTATTAACAAACTGTGAAATAATCACGAAGAAAACGCAATTTGTTAAGTAAGCTAACGACAGATATTGCGATAGCAAAACGATACCAAACATAATACTAATCTATGAAACAAACATCATGGTACAAGTCTAGAGCTGTGACAGTGTGAACAAATGTGTGTGCTCACGTTCGCTTTGAACGAATTAATGATCAAATGCATTTTAACTATTATTTTGATGTGATCTGATCAGCACCTATATTATCAATGGATAGTTTTTTTATAATTATTATTATGTACTTAATTGTATTCTTTTATTGCAAAATTTATACATAGTCTGGTCAACGAAAGATGAGACTGAAATGGCGGCGCCACTTTCCCTGTTAAATTAACATTTGGAGGTTAAGTTACTGGAAATTGACCCCTAAAATGTAGTGCAAAATTAGTTTTCCCTTCTCATCTTTCGTTGACCAAACTCTAGTATAAAGGACACTTATTCGACTGTTTGTCTGCATCTCCGCTAACTTCTCTAAAAATCACGATTTGGAATTTAATGGGGTTTATTTGTACTATCCTTTAAGAATTTCAACTATTTGGACCGATGTATTCTGCCTAAGTGTATGAAATTTCATTAAAATCGGTTCATCCATTTCGAAAAATAAGGACTTCAAAGTTTGTATGAAATGCAGTTTGCCGTTAAGGGTCCATGATGGGAAAACATGGTTTGCGCGGATCATACTTTTATATAGAAAACGTAAAGTTCTGCCCCAAAAAAACATACGGCAAGCTAAAGAGATTCTCTAGTAGCTACAAGTTTTAAATTGCGTATAAACCTCACAGATGATTATAAAAAAAAGTATATCATCAAAAGCGCTTGCGTGGAGTCATATTTTTGGCGTAAATAATAGCGGAAACGTTTTAAATTCTACACCAAAATACACTTTAACGTACTGTGAAGTAGCTCCAATAACTTTTTTCAAGAAAGATAATTGTGCAAAAGAAAATGATGAAAAAACAATAACAAATGTTTAGAAAGTACAGAAGTGAGGTTTTTTTCTATACTCTTTACACGTAAAGAAAAAAAACCGGCCAAGTGCGAGTCGGACTCGCGCACGAAGGGTTCCTTACCAAAAAACGGCAAAAAAAAACACGTTTGTTGCATGGGAGCCCCCTTAAATATTTATTTTTATTCTGTTTGTAGAGTTTGTTGTGATAGCGGCAACAGTAATACGTCATCTGTGAAAATTTCAACTATCTAGATATCACAGTTCATGAGAACAGCCTGGTGACAGACAGACAGACGGACAGCGGAGACTTAGTAATAGGGTCTCTTTTTTACCCTTTGGGTACGAAACCCTAAAAACAGAAACTAATGTTTTCGTATAAGCCTTAACACTCTTTATGTAGAATTTAAATAATGGTCATACTGATGATGATTCCCTCAAACTTTTATGTTAAAGATTGTTCATCAGCTGAATTTTAAGCGTGTAAAATTTAAAAAAGTGTTAAATTTTCTTGACCAATTTTAAATTAAAAAAAAACAGCCAAGTGCGTGTCGGGCTCGGGCCACGCGCAGTAGTGTTCCGTAGTTACCTTATTGAATACCACTATTTTTCGTCTGCAAAAATAACTTTGTTTTTCACAGTGTTTGTATGAATAACAAAGTTATATGGAAAATGTAACAACTAATCAACTGATTACTATATCTCGTTCAAACAAATTTTCGTTGAAATTGTTTTAGATGTTGATATTTTTTTTTAGATTTTTGACTCTCTTATTTTAAAAGTTAGAGGCGGAACTCACATTTTACTACTTAGGCAGTCTTCCGAACGGTTGACTTTGAGAAAAAATAGTCTGTGGAACCTCAATGTCATTTTTGAACACCTATCTATAGACTTATATATATGGTTTTTTTTTTCAGTTTCAGTTCCATGTATAGGGAGCCCCCCTTTAATCTATTGTTTTATTTTTATTTTTGTGTAAAAATCGTAATTCATAAGGCGGTTTACAGAATACATCTACTTATATTAAATTTCAACAGTGTAGTCCTAATACTTTCGGAATAAAGTGGCTGTCACATACGGACAGACGGACGGACAGACAGACAGACATAACGAATCTTAGATTTTTGCCATTTAGGCTACGGAACCCTAACAAGCAATTAAAGGTTCAAAATTCATTGGAGATTTTTGACAGTTTTGTATAGCTTGATGTGCTGGTGACTGTACACAGATACTTGTAAATAAATGATTACATTATTAATCACATTTATTTTCTTTTTTGATAACCTTTACATTTGCATCTTGCGCCAACACTCACTATCGGAATTTCATTTCTGTACAATTTTGAGGATAAAAGGGCAGAACGATGTTTTATGTATGTTATTAAACATTGATTTGTAAGCGTATTTTAGTGATTGTTGGTGCAAATCACAAAACAAAATGAAGACTTTTTTGTTCGTAATCATAATCACTCATCTTCAAATCAAAGCTTCTAATCATTCAATTTCATCGGTCTTTTTATGTCCCATCACTAACCTTAACGCAAGGGCAAACTTATTTCTGTCGGTAAGTTTGGCGCTGCCGTCTACGTAATCTGTCAGAATTTGTACTAAGATGGTTAGTTCCGAATTTGACCACCCGCAAATATAACTTTGTGGTCATTCTGTTTTTGTGTGCGTGTGTAACAACATGACTTTAAGCTTCAAGAGTGTGCGTGAATATGAAGTTGTGTGCTGTGCGTGTGTACCTCGTCTCCCCCCAGAATCGGTGAACAAAATCTAGTGTAGGAGAGCGCTCTTGCTTACTCCCGTTCTGTATGCTCTAAGATAAATTTACTAAAAACGGCAAGGGGCTACCAAAATTTTATCGATATAATTGTACATCACTATTTATCGATATCAATTTCGACGACAACCTCCGTACAAGAAGATTACTTTACCTACAAACTTCTTGCCTCCGTATTTGTTCATCCCTACCTGTGTGCGATAGCAGCGCCAAAACGGAACACATGGTAAACTTACGACAAAAAGCCACTGTCACATCTGTTTTAACTAGTATATTTATCTGTGCTCTGACGTTTGTTTATAGAAAAACTGTCTATGTCATTTGACATTATTTTGTTTTTCGATGTTTTTGTGTCTAATTTTCAAATAAATCATGGTAGCTTCGCAAAAAAAACAGTTTTATTTGATTTCGAATAAAGGAAAGTTTAAATTATTCCTATTTCAAGTGGAAAATGAAGACTTTGTATTGACATTGACATTTAAAGTTCTTGGTCGTTCCTAACCTTAGAGTGAGTTAAAAAACCGTTTGGTTGTTTTTTAACTGCACTCTAAGCAGTGGCGTAGCGTGTGTTTGTGCCGCCCGGGGCGGACCCGAATTTTGCCGCCCCCTATTTTCATTATAAGACAAGAAAATCTGTATTTTTTTTTAATAAGTAATAATTATCTACCTTATTTATTTACTAAAAATTATCTCTTCAGGTTTTTTTTCGGTGCATAATCTTTTATGTAGACGCGTGCTCTGGGCCATACGGTGATGATAGTTTGGTAAAAATCATTACCACCAACGACAGTGTAGCTTTTTAGTCGCGGCGTGCGAAGCACGCCGCGCGCTCCAGGCCATACGGTGATGATAATTTGGTTAATCATTACAATCAATCTTAGTGTAGCCTAGTCGCGGCGTGCGTAGCGCGCCGCGCGCTCCGGGCCATACGATATGATTATTTGGTCAAAATCGTCAATGATAGTGTAGTACTAATATATTTTTTTAATATTTTTGTGAAATTTTGCCGCCCCCTAAAAAGTGCCGCCCGGGGCGGGCCGCCCCCCCGCCCCCCCATCGCTACGCCACTGACTCTAAGGCTCGTATTACAGAACGAGACTCAAGCACTGCTTGCTGCTTGAGTACAGTTAGAAAGGGATGGTGCTATTCATCGCATATAGCGCCATCCCTTTCTAACTGTACTCAAGCAGAGATTTGAGTCTGAGTTTGATTCTATAATACCAGCCTTAGCCTCTGAACGCAACCCTGCCGTGCCGCATTCGTATCCAACCCTACCACAATATATACTTTGTGCTACTCTACTACCCATCTCTACTGTCAATGTCAAATTGTCAACTGTCAAAAAACTCTTTTATAAGTTCAGTGGTGGTTCTCTGGCTCGCTCGGTTATTTTCTTCTTTTGGAATTTTGAGAAGAAATTGTTTTATCGTTGATATTCTAACGTACTTATTAATTTGGAAAAATAATAAATAATTCGTAATTGAAGTTTGCCATCTTCTGATCTTTTTTCAATTTATCAACTAAAAATATTAAATAGCCAGGCGCGCCGCCCCGGTCCTGAAAGTCGCGTAAATACATCTTCCACAGTATTTTTTGTGAATGTGATGGGAGATAGAGATTGGAGACCGTTTATTTACGGCGGCTTGGCCTCGATCGTTGCTGAGTTCGGTAAGTTTCATTACATATTTTAGGAGCAAACAATTATAACCTAATTTCTGGATACTGATCTATAGTGTAGGAAAGGATGGTAGTGGACTCCCACAGTAAATCCTCAGTAGACGATACTTAACAGTATGATAAAGTATCATAAATGAAACATATTTTTTAAATAATCTAAATCATTTTTTAGGGTTCCGTACCCAAAGGGTAAAAACGGGACCCTTTTACTAAGACTCCGCTGTCCGTCTGTCTGTCTGTCTGTCACCAGGCTGTATCTCATGAACCGTGATAGCTAGAAAGTTAAAATTTTAACAGATGATGTATTTCTGTTGCCGCTATAACAACAAATACTAAAAACAGAATAAAAGCAATATTTAAGGGGGGGTCCCATACAACAAATGTGATTTTTTTTGCCATTTTTTGCTCAATATTAATAACGACAACAGGTAGACAGTTGAAATTTTCACAGATGATGTATTTTTGTTGCCGCTATTACAACAAATACTAAAAACAGAATAAAATTAATATTTAAGGGGGGCTCCCATACAAAAAACGTATTTTTGTGCCGTTTTTTGGTACAGAACCCTTCGTGCGCGAGTCCGACTCGCACTTGGCCAGTTTTTTTTTTATATTTGTACATGTTTTGGTTCATACTATAACATCCCTGCAAAGTTTCATCGACTGAGGATTTAATGTTCAGGGTCTCCATACAAGGGATCGCTTCATTTCCTACACTACTAGTTGCACATACAGTGGCGATCACATAATTAAAGACACCAGTTGATTTTCATACAAACGAGGTAACTTTGAAGCCTTGGATCTCCGCCGAGGATTGACCTAACTGTGATCTGATGATGGTTATCCAGGGAGTGAATGAAGGAGATTCAGATCACTATACACACACAACTGATCTGATCAGCATTCTGAAAGATGTAAGGATATGTTTGAAAAAACTGTGAAATTAGTATAAAAATGTATGGAAATCCTGAAACTGAAAACTCTGATCCTTCCATCTCGTAGAATGCTGATCAGATCAGGTGGGTGTTTATAGCGATTAGAATCTCCTCCATTCACTCCCTAGATGCCCGTCATCAGATCACAGCTAGGTCAATCCTTGGCGGAGAACCAAGGCTTCAAAGCTACCTCATTTGTATGAAAATCAGCTGTTGTCTTTAATTATGTAACCGCCACTGTATGTACAGATGAAACTGCAAAGGCCAAATAAACTTCTATATAAATGTAGTACTTACAAGTTCAAACTTTAAGGTACTTTTCCCATCGATACCACCAAAACACGCCTTCAGATCCAGGGGCAGAAGATAGATCCTCGTCATGTGGAGCTGCGGTATACGGGCATGATCGACTGCTTCGTGAAGACCTCCAAGCAAGAAGGGGTAAAGGCACTTTATTGTGGGTGAGTCTTAGATAACAATCAGAGGCCCTACCTTGCAAGTGTCGTCGACTGCACAAATAAAAAGTAGCAATGTATTACATCCATTTGTCAAATGAAGCCAACGGCGAAGTTGAAGACACTTGCATGGTAGTTCAACTGGTTGCTTATCAAAAAAATTGTGCTTTTGTCAAATAAACCCTCTGTGAATTTGATTCAGTTTATTATTCATCCTACTTTGATTCAGTCAAGTTAGTCAATAATGCTTGGGATAAATTCAGACTTGAATTTTAAAGATTATGAGTTGTTTTTACAGCATTCAAAAGTATTCTGTATTTATGTTATTTCACAAAAGCACACCTAAATTAAAATATATAAAAAACATATTTCATGTGTTAGTAATTTTTTGTGTTTTTATTCAGTGTAAGTTTTGCACTGACCTATCTGGTTTTGGAACAGCAAAAACTGATTTATAAACCAAGCATTAAATGTGTAATATTTTAATAGTTTAATAATAGTAATTTATTTGCTATTCTTTAAAGATTTACTTAAGGTTCCATAAATTAAATTTTAAACATGTTATCTTATCTATTAATTGTTTTTTTGTTACAACAGTAAGTAATAGATGTACCTAATGTTACCACTGCCATTGTTTAGCATACTCTTTTTTCTTTAGTACTTAGTCGTATTGATCTTATAAAGCTAGGAAACTATAGGTCTATAATTAACATTTCATTTTAGTCAAATTCTTTGTATGACTGTTTGTTTCTTTACAATAATAAATAAAAAATAATAAAAATATTTTTGTGGTAGGTACAAAAAGATCTTATGAGCCTAATTAATCCTTAGTCTCTGACTATTCACGTTGACAGAAATTGTTTATTTCACTTTTTTTTTATATTATTATATTTATATCTTTGTTTATTATATTCTTAAAGATATACATATATGTTAAAACAACAAAATTAGCATAAAAATGTATGGAAATCCTAAAAATAAAAAAATCCTTTTATATCTCTTTAGAATGCTGATCAGAGCGGTTGGGTGTGTATAGCAATCTAAATATCCTCTATTCACTCCCTGGATAGCCATCATCAGGGGCCGTACCGGCTAACGAATCGATTATCGAAAAGTCTGCTGGGTTTCAAATTAAAACAGATAAATCGAGCCCCAATTGGGCGAAAATGGCTAACCCCATTTCATGATGTCACAAGAACATCGTTATCTTCCAAATTACGTCAACAGAAAGTACAAGACGAAATTCCTTACTTTGATTTTTCAGTTCTAAGTTGAAACCGATTCAGATTTTTCGATAATCGATTCGTTAGCCGCTAGCCGTTCGTTCGAACGAACAAGTGAGCAGAGGGGCGCAACACGCCCGCCTGTGTAGTCGCGCGGCATCTTACCGCCTGCGTAGATATTTCCTCTTTATAATAGTAACAATGTCGAATCGACATTACTGTGCCGGTGGTCGGATGTCTAAATCAAAAAACCAATAAACAATTGTCGTTTTTCACATTATGATATTGCTACGCAGTTCATTTAAAAGAAGCCAACCCTAACGTTGCGTCGTCAAAAAAGGTAAAAGCACGTGATAGAAAGAGAGGCAACTAACTAGGTGAAAATAACTGTAGGCCATTAGCGCTGCGCGACCTGAATTGCACTTTATTGTGTCGGTGCAACAGTCGCTATTTATTTAAATGAATTTGCGGAGTGCTGCTTCTGTACTTGTACTATTAATTATTCTGTGCCCGTGATCCCACCCAGCCAAATGGCTCGGTGGGATCTCGGGAGGAGGGAATACCCACTTAAAACCTCCGGCACTTGCCCTCTTACCGCCGGTTGGCCCTGAGGGTCCCTTGTAGGATTTCACCTCATTAGACCCGGGGGCCGGCCCGGCTATCCGGGCCTCCTTGCGGTTGGGAGATGGCCGAGTAAGTTTAGCCATCTCCCCAGACAGTTGATATGGTGCAACCATACCGTTGGTGACCGTGGTGCAAGGCAGGCGATGGGTCACCCCTTACCACCCGCTTGGCCCCGTTTAGAGGGCAATGAGGTTCGCGTAGCGACGCCTTCTTACCCCCGTCCGTCTGCGGCGGAGAAGAGCCGCATGAGCGTCCTCTTCGCGGACTCTCCGCTGCTTCCTTCTGGAGGATGAATATCCTCACAGAAGGCGACTACCGCTTGCCAAGTATGGTGCACCTATTGCGCCGCAATCGCAAGGCGAATGTGCAAAACCAAGCTGCGCTATCCAGCTCCTCGATAGTAGCTAAGAATAAGTCGCTTTAAATAATAGCAAAAAAAGGAAATATTATGTAATACTGCAAATACAAGGTCAGACTAATGACTCTAATGAGCTGAGATCTGATGCAAGATGTCTCATCCCGTTGTTTCGGTCGTGTACGCAAATAGAGCGCAGTGTTTACATGACGCCGACGCAGAACGCGTGTTTGCAAGATCGCCTTATCGTTTTATTTATGTCTGCGAGGGCCATGTCTAAGCTGATAAAATTGCGTCATTTATCTCGTGTAGTGGCTCCTATCCTATGAGAGGTATCTATCCTGGAAATCATGTTATTGTTCAAGATGAATATATAGACACAGAAGAGGATAATACAATATTAGCATTATCGTGGCTATTTCACGTGCGACGGCTTTGGATTATTGCCCCATAGTAGCCATCTCGACGTGAGTAAATATGCCGTTTATCTCTAGAAATTACGCCACGCGCTCTTGATTTTAGGGCTGCCGCCAATTTAGGTATCTAGATATATATTATCGCTCTTAAATATCATGAACTGAAAATCTTCCATGAATGTACTCAAACAGAAGACTTTCGTGGTAACAACATGAAATTTGACCGACGACCTTCGTGGTCGAGTGGTTTATACACCGGTTTTCAAGGTGTCGCAATGTCTGAAGTCCCGGGTTCGATCCCCGCCCCCGGCTGGGTCAATTTAGAAAACGAACTTTCTATATTAATAAATAAAATAAAATAAAATAAAAATAAAAAATGTTTTATTAACATAAAGTTTCTATTCTAAACAAGTGGTGAGACTCCCTAGTAAGTAGATTTGATACACTTGTGTTAGGGATATCTCGCTCAAAACCCTTGAACCTTACACGATATGTTAATAATACTTAGGTACTATAAAATATTTGAAACAAAATAAAGGTTAACTAATTTAAAAGAACAACAATTTCAAAAAAAAAAAAGGTAAGTTTGTTTTATAAATTTTGTGTGTGTGTGTGTGTGTGTGGTGTGTGTGTGTATGTGTATGTGTGTGTGTGTGTGTGTGTGTGTGTGTGTGTGTGTGTGTGTGTGTGTGTGTGTGTGTGTGTGTGTGTGTGTGTGTGTGTGTGTGTGTGTGTGTGTGTGTGTGTGTGTGTATGTGTGTGTATCTGTTTGTGATATAATTCTATAATTAAGTTTATACAATTCTTTCTAGTAAATTTTCAGTCTCTTCATATGATAAAGTTTTTAACCATTCAACGACAATTCCTTTACATTTATGTGCTGATCTGTGATATATATCTAGTCTTTTATTAACTTTGTTATAAATGAACGCCGACTGGCTCATGTATTGTCGTTTAGCAAAAGCTGTATGAAAACTGTTTGTATCTACCACAGTGTGTTTCCGTCTACGTTTTAACTTATGGGGGTCAAAAGGTAAATCCTTATGCATTTTTAAGATAATATTCAGTAAATATAATTTTCTAACTGTAAGCAGGTTACTAATTTTATAGAGATTCTCAGTGGAAAATTTCCACGGCTTAAAGTACATTATCTTGATTAGTGATCTTTGAGACCTCTCAAGCTCGAGGAGTTTTGTCTTAGAGGCCCCACCCCAAACCGAAATACAGTAAGTGATTATTGATTGCACCAGAGCTACATATATTCGGTTCAGAAGTGTGCCACACATTACATGCCTTAGTGTCTTAAAGATCCATTTAAATTTTCTTATTCTACTGATAACTAAGTCTATATGATTGTGCCAAGATAACCTATGATCGACAATAACGCCAAGATATTTTAGATAGTCTTGTTTTTGAAGAGAGGGACAACCACAACTTGTGTTTTGTAAACTATCACAGTGATGTATAGTTATTTGAAATTCAGATTTAGGTTGGGATCTCTGACTAGGAGTAAAACAGATGTATCTTGTTTTGGATGTATTTAATGTTAGTAGATTTGAGTTCATCCACTCAGCTATTCCAACCAAACCCTTCTCGGTGACACTTTTTACATTTTCCCAACTAGGTCCAGAAAAAACAACAGCGGTGTCGTCTGCGTAAGTAAATATCCGACCACTCTCAATCTTAAGCTTGCACAAGTCATTTATATACACTAAAAAAAAGTGTAGGGCCCAGGACACTCCCCTGAGGGACGCCGAAAACCACTTTTTCTTCATCACTGTGATAATCCCCAATTTTTACTACTTGAGTCCTTTCTTCTAAGTAATTTTGAAAAAGAGACAGTGCCACACCCCTTATACCTATATTTTCAAGCCTACGCACAAGGATGGGAACAGACACAGTGTCGAAAGCTTTTTTAAGGTCTATAAACACAGTGACGCATTTCAGACCATCATCGACATTACTTGTAATAAAATTAGTTAAATCTATAACTGCGTCTTGTGTCGAGAAACCTTTTCGAAAGCCATACTGAGAATCCGAGAGTATATTGAATTTATTAAGATAGCTGATAAGTCTCATATTTAAAAGTTTTTCTAGTATTTTTGAAAAACATGGAAGTACCGAAATAGGTCTGAAGTTGTTGACATCTGTTTTGCTCCCACCCTTGTGCACCGGTGTGATCACAGACCGCTTTAAGGCCACTGGAAAAATCCCAGATTCAAAACATAGGTTAGCCAAGCGACTAAGCAATGGAACCAAAAAATCTCGAGCTCTTTTTACAAATTTTGTTGAAATACCATCCCAACCAGGGGCACTGTTAGAGTCAAGACTTGAGAGGATTTCATCTACTTCTTCAGGATCAGTATTTAACAAAACGAAAGAAGACATTTGTAGATTATTATTGCTAGAATCTGCACGTTGGACGTGCGAGGCAAATTGAGAAATAATATCTTCCGCTAAAGTTTTACCAACTGTAACAAAAAACTGATTGACACGATTTACTGAATCTATGGGGTGTGGCAATATATGTAGCAAATCTAAATTAGATGTTTTCGGAGGCTTAAAATTACTAATTTCATTTACAGTAGTCCACAATTCTTTGTTATTTTTAGTGGAATCCTCTATTTTTTTTTTGTGATACTGTTTTTTTAATTTTCTTATTTGTAAAACACAATAGTTGCGAAAACGCTTATATGTAATCTTTAATATATTATTATGTGGTTCTAGACGAAGTTTGATTTGCATACTATTTCTAAGTCTAATACATCGTAGGATACCATCAGTTATCCACGGCTTCAAAATTCGTTTCCCAGCTGGTATTTTCTTTATTTTAGTGTTTGACAACACAGACGACCTAACGATGTCAATCAATCTACTTACTAAAATGTTCGGGTCATTACAAATTACCAAATAGGAGACATCATTGTTAACAAGTAATTTATACGCATTTTCAAAATTAATCATATTTTTTTGATTTAAATGAGTAGTTGAAATGCCATCTAAGTTAGATATATTTAAATTTACCATAGAGTGGTCAGTTATGGTAGTATTAAGAACAGTAACAATTGCAGAGTATCTGTTGTTATCAAATTTTAAAATGGCATGATCAAGACAACTGTCCTGTCTGGTGGGCAAGTAATGACCTGGGAGAAAACCGAGTGATGATAAAACTTCCAGATATTTTAATCTATTATTCTTTTCTGCTGAACTTTCCACCGGCTTACTTATTAAATTAATGTTAATATCTCCGACTATAAAAATGTTTTTACCAGCTGTTATAGAATCAAGATGATTATTTAACGAGTCTATGAAATCTTCTGCATTATGATTGGATGGAGAACGATAAATACCTATTATAATATAGTTAGAAGTAACAATTTGTAGTCCGGACGCATGAGCTAGGCTTATTTCTGTTACCTGTACACTATGGGAGTTATTGACATATGCTATTACACCATCATTCTGATTATACTGATTTAATGTGTAGTATGTTGAATAATTATTAATAATAGGTATTTCTTTATTGGGATCTAGCCAGCACTCAGTCAAGATTAAAATATCTGGTTCAAATGGAAGTTGTGACAAGTTAATTATAAAATCATCAAAATTTTTATATACGCTTCTTATATTTTGGGAAATTACATTAAAATTGCTTTTATGCAATTTAATATGCTTGTGAAGATCACAAATATTACATATTAGAGAAGTGGCTATTTCAATGCTGTCCAATTCCAGCAGAGCATTTAAATTCCTATCCATTACACTTAGAAACTGGGTATAGATAGTGGTTACAATGGCATACATACATAAAAAAATTACAATTACAAATTATATTTCTATATAGTAAAAAAGAATTATATAAGTGTTTGTGTGTGTGTGTAATTGTGTAGTGTGTAAGTAAGAAATATTTTATTATTTTTGACATTATAATAAAACGGCGGTGTGTTAAATTATACATAAAAAGCTGAAAATTAGACAAACTGCATCGAATAATAATAACTAAGTTATGAAATAAAACACTTTTTAACGGATACTAGCGCGGTTTTATTGAATGTACTTTGGTATTTAGTTGGTATTTGGTTTGATTTTTGGTTTTTCCCGACGTTTCGGCACCTTTGCAGCTGCCGTGGTCACGGGGGACTGAGCTTGAGAAGTGAATATAACTAAGTTAATTAAATCTAAATCAAACCTGAAAAATACAGCCAAAAAAACAGTAAGGAACACCAGAACTGGTAATTTATCTTCGTAGATTAGTCATGCACTCTGTATTAGTTGATGAATCTGCGATTCACTAGTGATGGGAATAATGCGAGATGTATCATCCTGCCGAATGTAGACTTTGCCAAATGATGTCCAGCAGTATTTGTATTTTTTATTCTTGACCAAATCGCGAGCCAGGAAAAACAATCTTGCATTCTTTGATGTTAACTGCTCCGATACAAAAACTGGTTGGTGCTCATTGTTCTTATGACCAAGATGAATCGCTTGCAATTTTTGTTTGTTATTAGAGTTAAAATTTTTTACCTTACTAAGAAATTCATTTTTCAGTATGGTTGAACCCAAATCCACGACTATAGGTAAGTTCTGACTTTCGCTTTTTCTACCTTGTAGTCTGAATACATCCTTAATATCACGCGATACCATCTCCAAGTTTATAGTTTTAGCTAAGCATAAAACCATGTTAATCAAATCAATTCTTGTCTCTTGTGGCTTTTTCGGGACATTTTTAATCTCTAAACAACTTTTCCGATTAGATCTTTGTAGCTCCTCAATTTTATTTTCCAAAATATCTATATACACTCGATCCTTCTTAATTTGTGACTCTAAGCCTTCTAATTTTTTCCGAAATTCTTCGTTCTGACTGGTCAATAGATTCATGGAACTGTTTATGTTATTATTAGTTGCTTGAATTTCCTTTAACTCGGCGACAATTCCAGCCAAGTGCGATTGCTGGGCAGACATAAATGATGTAAACAGTTTTCGCATCTCTTCTTTGAAACTGTTAAATTCCGAGGGTAGGTCATCCTCCCTTAATCTCTTGCTTCGAATCGAAACATAGTTCGGGGGAGTACTTTCGTCTGACTTTTCACAAATATTATTTTCAGATAAGGATTTGTTCATGTTACTCATAATTACTAATCCTTTGAGGTAACAGCAATAAGTTAGCACCGCAGTCCAATATCCGTATTCCGTAGTAAGTTCGTAGCAGGGGCAGCTACGTGTGGCTACGGCGGCGTGCTACGACTCTGGATGCCAGGTAGGAAAGGGACAGCAATTATGTCAACTGTCTCTTTTTCGCGTCGCTTGCGGTGTCCGCGGAACGTAGCAGCGGAGCGAGAAAAGGATAGGTAGCTCACGGTCACAAAACAACAACAGGGGGGAGCCGTTTTCGCCTTGTATTTACACTAATTTGAACCTTATGGCAGCTAACACGAAATACACGTCCACTCACGAGCAAGGCACAAAGGCGAGAGAGAGAGATATTGACGACCTGAGTCAATATAGAAAGATCGTTTTCTATGTGTGTTTGTGATTTCTTTCTCTGGTTTCCATAACACAACACAAAGTGCTTTTAACCACTTACTTTGAATCAATCAAATATTTAATTTAATTAATTCAATAGATATACCTTTGCAAACGCTAGCGGGGCAAGGGGCGGCGGGCGTGGAACTTCCCAGTTAGCAAAAACTCAAATTAACCGAACTTTATTAAAACCATTAACTGCTTTTTGAGTAGAAGTCATAAACGAAAAAATATGAAGATACTATATCTTTTAATCAAGTTCAAGTTTTCTACACGAATCTCGCATCTGAATGTGTAGACTTCTGTCATAGTAGAATCAAATTCTACTATGACAGAAGTCTGGCGGTCGCGTGTCGTCGTCAGGATTCCGCAAAATAATGGACCGAATTTTGGAAACTATTGATATTGCGGCACGCGTCTTCGCGTGGGTGCGGGCGTTATCAATGCATGGGACATTTCATGTTAAACATAAAGTACCTAGGTATTTGGAGTATTTGTAAAGTCGGCTTCAGAAATAATCCCTACTAGTAATATTATAAATGCGAGAGTCCGTTTGTTTGTTTCTTTGTTACGCCTTCACGTCTTAACTACTGAACCAATCATCATGAAATTTTACACACACATTGTCAAGAGTACAGAATAGGACATAGGGACCTTTTATATTCGATCTCGAAAAAAAGTATCGTTCCCGAGGGATAACAAAACAACTTTCCACGCAGACGAAATCGCGGGCGGCTGTTAGTATGTAATAAAATAAATAAGTTATATCCTGGGTCCTATTTAATAACGTGACAATTTGGTTTACATTGCGGTATAGCTATAAGTAGTTTGTTATATTTGCGAATTGATTGATGCAATGGATATGAAATTGTCACGATAGGTGACAAATTGTCCACATTTATAATTTAGGGCTCTGAATGTCCTGCTTGGCCTGACTGACTGACATTGACAAAAATCTTAATTAAATATTATGTAGATAGCGGATAGATTCTAATCTAATCCCTGTTATCAGTCAGCACTACTGAATGTTCTGATTATGTGATTAACAGAGATTTAAAAATTAAAGTAGTTTACATGTGCCCTTGGTATTATTGAAAATATTAACAAGATAAGATCTTATCTATAATACCTCCTACAGTGTTTTTAATTAATAATTTAATTATAGCACATTAGGCTGTCTTTACACGAACACAAAACTCATTCCATTATTGGTATTTTGCCATACGTATGACCAAATACAGTGGCGGTCACATAATTAAAGACACCAGTCAATTTTCATACAAACGAGGTAAATTTGAAGCCTTGGTTTTCCGCCAAGGATTGACCTAGCTGTGATCTGATGATGGCCATCCAGGAAGTGAATGAACGAAATACAGATCGCTATACACACCCAACTGATCAGCATTCTAAGAGATATAAGGATATGTTTATCTACTCGCAAAGACGGACGAATGACTTATACAGTTCAGTAGATCGAACGTCAGCGCGACTGTTAGAGCCTTAACCGGACGCTCTGCAAACTAAACATACACCAGATATTTCATATGAAATTGAGTGATGCTGAAGTCTGCAGATATTTTAATGTGGAACAGGAAACGCCCAAGTACCTCTTATGGACCCCTAATCCACAAGCGCAGTATCCGTCTGGGGCGACACGTAATTGACCCGGAGGAAATAAAAACTCTTAAAACCAGGAGATACTAGACTTCTTGGAAGCCGCTGGGCTCAAAGAGTTACTATAATTAGGTGTTACAATAGATCTTTTAGGTCGCATTGCGACCTAAAAGCAGCACACCTTCATCTGAGCTGCATAGCCTTTAACAATCAAATAATAATAATAAGGATAAACTGAAAACTCTGATCCTTAATTCCTTAGAATGCTGATCAGATCAGTTGGGTGTGTATAGCAAACTTAATCTCCTCTATTCACTCCCTGGATGGCCATCATCAGATTACAGCTGGGTCAATCCTCGTTGGAGATCCAAGGCTTCAAAGTTATCTCGTTTGTATGAAAATCGACTGGTATCTTTTAATTATGTGACCGCCATTGTATACTTACGATTTTTACTCTGTCTACCTTCATTGCAAAAACCAAAATATCTATATAATTCGTCGATATCAATCGCAAATTAATGGCCTTGAAGATTGCGACTTGCGGTCGTTTACAAAATGTTAAAATAGCTCGTCACGCGAGCGTTTTGCGTTGGTCGTTTATGTATATGTAATAGCTTACCGTATTCACCGCAGAATATGGCCCGCCGTGCTCCGTCAGGCGACGTACGGCACGATAAAATTCGGCACGTACTACTCGATGAAGAAGGCTATCGCCGCGCGACGAGCGGACGGCGGCGCTCGCGAGCACCTCGCCACGAACACGTTCTGCGCGGCGTTCGCCGGCGGCCTGTCCAGCGCTATCGCCAACCCTACTGATGTACTTAAAGTGCGGATGCAGGTAGGGTATATTCTTAATAAGAATATGTAATTTATCAGCATTGTCATCGGTAATTTTTTAAAGTTAAAGTTTAACTGTCAAAAGATAATGGATTTTGACAGTTAAGTGTTGATAAAACGCTACATACGCGAATATATAACGTGTTTTGGTCTTCATCATGGATTGACAGACATAACCACGCGGACTTAATGAGGATTGGTGGTTAATAGTGATGGGCAGTGGATAAATATCCAAAAGGTAAAAAACTCGGATATTTATCAAAAATAGATAAATATCCGTTTTTAGCCATTTTTAGCGGATTTTTATCCAAAAATGCCGGATAAATATATTCAGGCCTGAATATACACAATAGATTTGCTTCTTTTTTCATTTTTGACGAAAACAGTATTTTGTGCTCGAAACAATGTTTTCTTAATTTTATTATCTGTATAGCGTTGTACGTAGTGATGGGCAGTGGATAAAAACTCAAAAGGTAAAAAACTCGGATATTTACCATAAATGGCGAATAAATATATTAAGACCTGTTACTATACACTAGTTTTGGTCCCACGTGAGGCCCCGCCCCCGCTACTAACCCAACCACGATGACAACTGTACCTGGCAACATATAACAAGCGCACATTGAGGACTGGTCCCTAGGCTAAATGGTGTTGTTTCATCGCCCACAAGTCCCTTGTCAACGACGTGATTACCATCGCAATTGTGTTGACCAGGGTATGCTGGCCGACTTATGGAGAGGGAGAACCTATTTACGATGAACTGTTTTTTCAGGAAGAGATAATACCAACGCATAATCCAAGATAGCGGCCAGCTTTTTTGTTTTTGGGCCGATTTCGATGAAACTTTGTTTAGGGCACAATTTTTAAAAGAAAACAGCAGAGCAATATTGAAAATGTGAAAATTCAAGATGGCGGTCATCTTTTTTGTTTATGGGCCCACTTCGATGAAACCCTGTTTTTTGTACTATTTTCACAAGAAAACAGCGCAACGCAATGTTAAAAATTATAAAAATGCAAGATGGCGGCAAACTTTTTTGTTTGTGGGCTGATTTCGATGATACTCGGTTTATGTACTATTTTGACAAGAAAACAGCAACGCAATGTTAAAACTATGAAAAATCAAAGATGGCAGCCAACTTTCTTGTTTTTGGGCCGATTTCGATGAAACTCGGTTTTTTGTACTATTTTGACAAGAAAACAGCAAAGTTATATTAAAAATGACAAAAATCTAAGATGGCGGCCAAACTTTTTGTTTGTGAGCCGATTTCGATGAAACTCGGTTTTTGGTATTATTTAAACAAGAAAACAGCTACGCAATGTTATAATTATAAAAAATCAACGAGTGCGGCCAACTTTTTTTTGGGCCGATTTCGATGAAACTTTGTTTGGGGCACTATTTTTAAAAGAAAACAGCAACGCAATATTAAAAATCTTAAAATCTAACATGGCGATTGGCGGCCAACCTTTTTGTTTGTGAGCGGATTTCGATGAAACTCGGTTTTTAGTACTATTTTGACAAGAAAACAGCAAAGCAATATTAAAAATGACAAAAATCTAAGATGGCGGCCAAACTTTTTGTTTGTGAGCCGATTTCGATGAAACTCGGTTTTTGGTACTATTTAGACAAGAAAACAGCAACGCAATGTTATAAATATGAAAAATCAACGATGGCGGCCAACTTTTTTTTGGGCCGATTTCGATGAAACTTTGTTTGGGGCACTATTTTTAAAAGAAAACAGCAACGCAATATTAATAATGTCAAAATCTAACATGGCGGCCAACCTTTTTGTTTGTGAGCGGATTTCGATGAAACTCGGTTTTTGGTACTGTTTTGACAAGAAAACAGCATCGCAATGTTAAAAATATCAAAATCCAAGATAGCGGCCAACTTTTTTGTTTTTGGGCCATTTCGATGAAACTCGGTTCTTTTGTACTATTTTGACAAGAAAACAGCAACGCTATTTTAAAAATGTCCAAAAATCAAAGATGGCGGCCAACCTTTTTGTTTGTGAGCCGATTTCGATGAAACTCGGTTTTCTGTACTTTTTGACAAGAAAACAGCAACGCAATGTTAAAAATATGAAAAATCAAAGATGGCGGCCATCTTTTTTGTTTGTGGGTTCATTTCGATGAAACTCAGTTTTTTGTACTATTTTGACAAGAAAACAGCGCAACGCAATGTTAAAAATGATAAAAATGCAAGATGGCGGCAAACTTTTTTGTTTGTGGGCTGATTTCGATTTAACTCGGTTTTATGTACTATTATGACAATAAAACAGCAACGCAACGTTAAAAATATGAAAAATCAAAGATGGCGGCCAACTTTCTTGTTTTTCGGGCGATTTCGATGAAACTCATTTTTTTGTACTATTTTGACAAGAAAACAACAACGCAATATTAAAAATGATAAAAATTTAGAAGGGCGGCCAACCTTTTTGTTTGTGAGCCGATTTCGATGAAACTCGTTTTTTTGTACTATTTTGACAAGAAAACAGCAACGCAATGGTTAAAATTAGAAAAAGCCAACATGGCACCCAATTTTTTATTTGTATGTCGATTTAGATGAAACACGGTTTTGGTACTATTTTAACAATAAAACAGCAACGCAATGTTAAAAATATAAAAAAATCCACGACGGCGGCTAACTTTTTTGTTTGTGAGCCGATTTCGATGAAACTCGGTTTTTGGTACTATTTTCACAAAAAAACGGCAACGCAATGTTAAAAACATAAAAATGTGAAATGGCGGCCAACTTTTTGGTTTGTAAGCCGTTTTCGATGAATCATCGAAATCAGCCTACATACAACAAAGTTGGCCACTATCTTGGTTGGATTTTAACATTATTAACATTGCGTTGTTGTTTTCTTGTCAAAATAGTATCAAAAACCAAGTTTCATCAAAATCGGCCCACAAACAAAAAAGTTAGCCGCAATCTTAGATTTTTGATATTTTTAATATTGCATTGCTGTTTTCTTTTGAAAATAGTGTCCCGAACCGATTTTCATCGAAATCAGCTCGAAAACAAAAAATTTGGCCGCTATCTTGGATTTTTCATATTTTTAACATTGCGTTGCTGTTTTCTTGTCAAAATAGTACAAAAATGGAGTTTCGTCGAAATCAGCCCACAAACAAAAAAGTTTGCCGCCATCTTGGATTTTTGACATTTTTAATATTGCGTTGCTGTTTTCTTTTAAAAATAGTGCCCCAAACAAAGTTTCATCGAAATCGGCCCAAAAAAAAGTTGGCCGCCATCGTTGATTTTTCATATTTTTAACATTGCGTTGCTGTTTTCTTGTCAAAATAGTACAAAAATTGAGTTTCGTCGAAATCAGCCCACAAACAAAAAAGTTTGCCGCCATCTTGGATTTTTGACATTTTTAATATTGCGTTGCTGTTTTCTTTTAAAAACAGTGCCCCAAACAAAGTTTCATCGAAATCGGCCCAAAAAAAAGTTGGCCGCCATCGTTGATTTTTCATATTTTTAACATTACGTTGCTGTTTTCTTGTCAAAATTGTACAAAAATTGAGTTTCATCGAAATCAGCCCACAAACAAAACAGTTTGCCGCCATCTTGCATTTTTAACATTGCGTTGCTGTTTGCTTGTCAAAATAGTGCCAAAAACCGAGTTTCAACGAAATGAGCCCAAAAACAAAAAAGATGACCGCCATCTTGGATTTTTGACATTTTTAACATTGCGTTGCTGTTTTCTTTTAAAAATAGTGCCCCAAACAAAGTTTCATCAAAGTCGGCCCACAAACTAAAAAGTTTGGCCGCCATCTTAGATTTTTGATATTTTTAATATTGCATTGCTTTTTTCTTTTAAAAATGGTGTCCCAAACCAATTTTCATCTAAATCGGCCCAAAAACAAAAAAGCTGGCCGCCATCTTGGATTTTTCATATTTATAACATTGCGTTGCTGTTTTCTTGTCAAAATAGTACAAAAAACCGACTTTCATCGAAATCGGCCCAAATACAAAAAAATTGGCCGCTATCTTGGATTTTTCATATTTTTAACATTGCGTTGCTGTTTTCTTGTCAAAAAAGTACAAAAAAAAAAGAGTTTCATCGAAATCGGCCCACAAACAAAAAAGTTAGCCGCGATCTTGGACTTTTGACACACTAAACATTGCGTTGCTGTTTTCTTGTCAAAATAGTACCAAAAACCAAGTTTCATCGAAATCGGCCCATAAACAAAAAAGTTGGCCGCCATCGTACATTTTCGACATTTTTAATATTGCTTTACTGTTTGTTTTTTTTAAATAGTGCCCAAACCGAGTTTCATCGAATTCGGCCCAATAACAAAATAGTTGGCTGCCATCATGGTATTTTTTTACAATATTAACTGGTTTCCGAACCCTGCGTGTCAAGTAAATTTTGTGACAACCCTTCCGTTTTTGCGTAAAACTACGTGCTACGTACGTTGGGGGCTGGGGGTGCTAGAGTCATCGAACGAATTCATTCATAATTCTGAAGTAGTTTGAGAATTCTCAGGATGTAGTTTTCATTCTTCTATTGCATTTTTTGGATTTCTTAATTATAATGCACTTCAATAGCACTTATTTTGTTTAAAATTATTAACTACCTTTATTTTAATTTCAAAATTTACGTGACATATAAAGAAAAGGGTTTTAAAATAAATATTTTATTAGGACGGATAAATATCCGTCCTTTTGGATAAAAACTCGGCTAAAAACGGATCTTTATTGAGTTTTTATCCATTTTGAGTTTTTATCCGGTCAAAAACCCATCACTAGTGGTTAACGATTAAAAATTCTGAAGCACGGAGGAGCTCGAGATAATAGACTTTTGGATACCCATCTGATGATTGACCCTAAGGACCGAACTTTGCTTAACCGTTGCAAACATAAAAATATATACAGGGTGCATTTGTAATCACTCTCCAAATTTTAAGGATGTGTTCAGTCCATGAAACTGAACAACTTTCTCCATGAAACATGTGTCGAAATACGTCAAAAAATTTTGGTCATCCCATACTAAACTGATCACGTGATCTCTTTGTTTTGTATGAAAAGTCATTTTTTTTACATATTTGACCCTATGTTTCTTAGAGAAAGTTGTTCAGTTTCATGGACTGAACACATCCTTAAAATTTGGAGAAACCACCCTGTAGAAACCAACTAGACATTCGCGCCGAGGCCTAAATTGCCCGCGGTGGCGCGCCGACCATTTATAGTCGGCGTGGCGTGACCGCGCCGGCGTGGCACAAATTTTTTTGGCATTTTAAGTCAAATTTATTTATTTGCGCAACAACAACACCGCCTATATATATCTTGCACTTTTCTGTGGGGAAAAAAATATATTTTCCTTGAAAACAATTCAAAGTGCCTCCTGACTGCCTAGCTACCCAAACTCATCTTAGATACTCATATTATGTAGATAAACTTGTTCACTTGCGACTAAATTCGGACACATCCTAAATTCGGCCACTCAAACAAAATATTAAATAAACTGTGTGAGTATATATGCTATTCTATTATTCTATTCTATTCTATTGCTATATGTATACGCGGCCGCGCCGGCGCGGCTCGCATGTCTAAAACCAACTAAAGCGTTTCCGATAAGTAGGTACTCAAGTCTGTAAGATATGTTGGAGTTTTACGATTTGTCTAAAATTATTGATGTCGTTTAATTAGATTTCACCATAAAAATACGATCAATGTTACGTCCGATGCGGGCTCCAGACTCCTGTGCGATTCACGGCGTGTATTCACGCCGTAATTTTGCCGTGAAGGCTGCGTGAAAAGCATGACCTACCACACTCGCTATCGTTCACAGTTTAGTTCGCGCGCTTGTCGAGAATGGACGCCGAATTGTGCATTTGCTATCTTTGTGTTTAGCTTCCTATAAAATGGGTGCGGCATGATAACACTCAATCAACACAAGGTCCTGCTCGTTCGTCCAAGTGACGCTCATTTTGACGCACCGTACTCCGCAAATAAATAAACAACCTCACGGCACGGCACTGTTTTCACGCGCGTGTGTGGATGCGTTCGCGTTCACGGGAGGTTCGCGCACCGCGAACCCTTTGACGCGGGCGCAAATACCGACACCGAACGGGGAACAATGCGTGAACGGGCGCGAAAGCCATCCCCCTTCGCGGTTCACAGCTTTCACGGGTGTTCACGGCGCGAATGTGAAGCCCGCATAGGAGTTATTTTAATGTGTGTACAATAGGTAGGTGACGAAAAACGCAACCTAGTGCGGTGCTTCGCGGAGATCTACCGGCTCGAGGGCGTGCGGGGGTTGTGGCGCGGCGTGGGGCCGACGTCGCAGCGCGCCGCCGTGATCGCGGCCGTGGAGCTGCCCGTCTACGACGCGTGCAAGCGGCGCCTGCTGCCTGCGCTGGCCGACTCGCCGCTCAACCACCTCGCCTCCAGCCTCGTGGCCAGCCTCGGCAGCGCGCTCGCTAGCACGCCGCTGGACGTCATCCGGGTAACTATACTGTGGAGCTGTGCCTACAAGCGGCGCCTGCTGCCCGCGCTGGCCGACTCGCCGCTCAACCACCTCGCCTCCAGCCTCGTGGCCAGCCTCGGCAGCGCGCTCGCTAGCACGCCGCTGGACGTCATCCGGGTAACTATACTGTGGAGCTGTGCCTACAAGCGGCGCCTGCTGCCCGCGCTGGCCGACTCGCCGCTCAACCACCTCGCCTCCAGCCTCGTGGCCAGCCTCGGCAGCGCGCTCGCTAGCACGCCGCTGGACGTCATCCGGGTAACTATACTGTGGAGCTGTGCCTACAAGCGGCGCCTGCTGCCCGCGCTGGCCGACTCGCCGCTCAACCACCTCGCCTCCAGCCTCGTGGCCAGCCTCGGCAGCGCGCTCGCTAGCACGCCGCTGGACGTCATCCGGGTAACTATACTGTGGAGCTGTGCCTACAAGCGGCGCCTGCTGCCCGCGCTGGCCGACTCGCCGCTCAACCACCTCGCCTCCAGCCTCGTGGCCAGCCTCGGCAGCGCGCTCGCTAGCACGCCGCTGGACGTCATCCGGGTAACTATACTGTGGAGCTGTGCCTACAAGCGGCGCCTGCTGCCCGCGCTAGCCGACTCGCCGCTCAACCACCTCGCCTCCGGCCTCGTCGCCAGCCTCGGCAGCGCGCTCGCTAGATTCATGATCATGATGTCTCACGAACATCGATCGGTAGGGCCCCAGGTTTCTTTTAGAATCTATTTCAGTCGGGCACCAGTCTCTCATGTAAAGGTTGAACCACATTTTGTCAGCATAGAATTGTATAAATACCTATACAGGGTTATTTGTAAAACACCAACAATCTCGCAGGAGTAGATTACCAACATCATAAACAACAACATTTGTTCTACGACTTATTTAACTTTCATACAAAAAAATCGCTCGCAAGTTCGACGACATCCAACCTCCCGAACAAGCCGGGTTCCGAAAAGGCTTTAGCACCATAGACCACATCCATACGCTGCGGCAGGTCATACAGAAGACCGAGGAGTATAATCTGCCACTTTGCTTGGCGTTCGTGGATTATGAGAAAGCCTTTGATTCGATTGAAACCTGGGCGGTGCTGCAGTCTCTTCAAAGGTGCCAAGTGGACTACAGGTATATCGAGGTGTTGAGGTATTTATACAAAAATGCCACCATGTCGATCCGAGTACAGAACCAGAGAACAAATCCTATCCAACTGCAGCGAGGTGTGAGACAGGGAGATGTTATTTCTCCGAAACTGTTCACAGCTGCGTTGGAGGATATCTTTAAACTCTTAGACTGGAAAGGACTCGGCATCAACATAAATGGCCAGTACCTAACACACCTTCGTTTTGCCGATGATATAGTTCTTAAGGCTTAGACCTTGGAGGACCTGAACACAAGTAGTGCTTCCCAAAGAGTGGGTCTTAAAATGAACATGGATAAGACGAAAATCATGTCGAATGCCCATGTTGTGCCCGCTCCAGTTCATGTTGGGAACACTACACTTGAAGTTGTTGACCATTATGTATACCTAGGACAGGCAGTCCAGTTAGGTAGGTCCAACTTTGAGAAGGAGATCTCTCGTCGAATCCAACTCGGATGGGCAGCATTCGGGAAGCTCCGAAAAATCTTCGTGTCCGATTTACCTCAGTGTCTCAAGACGAAAGTCTATGACCAGTGTGTGTTGCCAGTGATGACTTACGGCAGTGAAACGTGGTCGCTAACTATGGGTCTCATAAGGAGGCTCAAGGTCACCCAGCGTGCAATGGAGAGAGCCATGCTCGGCGAGATCCGCAGGCGAACTAAAGTAACCGACATCGCTAGAAAGATTGCTCAGCTAAAGTGGCAGTGGGCTGGACACTAGAGTTGTTCATAACGCCTATAAAGCAACAGCACGCTACAGACTATATGCTATTGATTTCTAGCGCGCTATTAAATACGCTATGTTATAACGCGCTATTTGGTAGCATGCGGGCGGCTGGCTGGCGCGTTAGATGCAGCACGTTAGATTTCGTAACACGTTACTTCACACGTCGTTCGTTAGACAGATCGCGCGCTTTACAAAAACGTTATTTATTAATACGTTACATTTTAGTCTAAAATAAAATAAAGCAGTAATATAAACTAATGAACTTTATCTTATACTTTTCGGGCTTAGAACTGTCTAAAGTTCGAAAATAAGTTTCGTAATAAGGTCGAAAATCGCTTGCACTCATTTTTCTACCTTGTGATCACTAGACAATGTTTCCTAGTCAAAAAAAAACAGGTGCAAGCGATTTTCGACCTTATTGACGTTTGCCATTCGGTTGTTTTTTGCCGTATTCTCGTTTACTTATTCTGATGTTTCATTAAAGACCGTGATTTTGGTAAATGTCAATAAGGTCGAAAATCGCTTGCATTCATTTTTTTTAACTAGTGACCACTAGACAATGTTTTCTAGTTAAAAAAACAGGTGCAATCGATTTTCGACCTTATTGACCTTTGAAATTCGGTTGTTTTTACCATATTTCTCGTTCAACTAACTTTGCTTAGCTTAATAATTTTTACATAATACGAACTAATTGACTAGTTGTGTCATAAAAGTCCTAATCGAACTAACACAATAGAAGGTCGCGCGCGATATTATACTCGTACCTAGCGTGTTGCGAGAGAAACGCGCGTAACGCGTCCGGTAGCAAAAGCGCGCACGCGATATTTTTTAACTATAACGAATGCCCGCGCCCCCGTCCGGCCAACAATGACGCTACTTGTTGCCACGCGCGATATTAATAGCGCCATAGCGTCTACTTACATAGTACGCTATGTGCGCTATGTACAGATAGCGCGCTATAATATGGCGCTAGATGCTATATTAACCACCTCTACTGGACACATAGCGAGAAGAACCGATGGCCGTTGGGGCGGAAAGGTTTTTGAATGGCGACCGCGCACCGGACGACGCTCCGTGGGTAGGCCCCCGATAAGGTGGACCGACGATCTGGTGAAGGTTGCCGGTAACTACTGGATGTGGGAAGCGCAGGACCGATCGTCGTGGAAATCTTTGGGGGAGGCCTATACCCAGCAGTGGGTGTCGTGCGGCTGATATGATGATGATGACAAAAAATATCATTTTAATTTACCGTTCGTATGTTCATAACTCTACGCGCGGCGCGTGGAGCGCCTAGTGCGCGCGACCCGCCCGCCCCGCCGCCATCCATACATGTAAAAAGTGTCGAACAGTTCAAGTTTAAACACTTGAAAATTCATTTTTAGTAAATATATTGAGTTATGATAAAAGTCGTAGAACAAACGTTGTTGTTTATGATATTTACCAATATACTCTACTCCTGTGAGGTTGTTGGTTTTTTACAAATAACCCTGTATATAGGCTGTATATAACCCTGTATATTTATACAATTCTATGAGGCCCATATGGGCACAAGTGCTGCCGCGTGCTCTCGCTACCGCGTATGGTCGTCGTTGGTTGACCCACCCACATCAGTCGGCACGGTTTCGTATTTTTCAATGCTCTATCTTTTTCTGTCGCTCAAGAACATCATTTGCTAGAGCGAGAAAGAAGCGCCAAGCACTCACGCTGTCTTTCTCGCTCTAGCAAATGACGATCATCAGTGATAACCAGACCCCGGATTTGCGGTAGCACGAATAAAATGACGTTTAATAGTGCGTGGACAACTTGATTATCTATTTGTGTAATTTATCGATAAAAAAATTATAATTATGTAACGCGATATATAGACTTACTGTCGGAAATACTGTATACTGTATTTGAACTTTAGCTATATAGTGTCTTTGGTCTTGTACTAGCGATAATTTGAAGGTTTGAAATACACCTAATTTTATCGACAAAAAACCCACAAGTTTGGGTTCATCCCCTCTCCTGGTGGAATGACCGCCATTTTAATTTGACTTATTATTTTAGATGGCGCTGCCGCAAAATATGAATTTCTCCGAATCTAGAAGTCCTACAGATAAAAAAACATTTCAAAAGTTAATAATACCACCTATCAAGTAAAAGAACTTTGTGTAAACTTTCAACTTTATAAAAATTACTTAAGTCAATTTTAATCCAAAATTTGTGTACTTTTTAAATTTTTCTTACATAACTCAACAACATTAATTTCCATATTTTTTCATTCTTCTGATACACAGGGATTATCTACAAAATGACATCAAAATAATTTCTCTGTGTTGCATATTTCTAGGGTTATTGTTGTTTAAGTACGAACCTTACCCTTACATAACCAATAAAATTTTCATTTACAAAATAATTAATTTGTCCTTGATCTTATAGGTGATCTTATATTCAAATAAATATTATAATTTTTTCTTTGCCGTCAATCAAAACCCAGCCGCCATCGATTCCTCCGGATTCATTGCCAATAACACATACGAGGGCCATTCCGCGCGCGTAATCACTGCTATTGCGAAACATTTGCGCGTCACGCTTCACAGTTTTATCGCCCGCTTTATTACGACTACATACACGGGCCGGTGTTCCTCAAACCCAACTTTTTGATCGGTGCACTAACTCACAGATGCTGTGAATGGAAAACCATGAGTTTGATACCTCAAGCTATTTTATTGACGGCAATAATTATATTGGGCGAAACAGCTTTTATTTCTACGACCACAACAGAACACGCAGGTATTTTTTTTTAATTAAAACTAAAGCTTTATTTTGCGATAACAAATAGGACGATAACAAAATCAATGTTTCCTGAATTTCAGATTTTGTCGATGTTCTCAAACTAAAACTTCGTAAAAACAATGACGATTATGTTGAACCCTTGCTTCAGAACACTACCATAAGCGAAATTACTACTCCTGTTTATGAAAATAAAACTAAACTGGATGTACAACTTTTCAATAAAGAACATCCGTATCTCAACGTAGTGGACCTGAGAAAATCTTTTGATAAACAGAACATCTCAATAACACGGCAAGACGGGCTCACTACTGATTTACCTAACACTACAATAACAACAAACATAACCAAATACCACATAACAACGAAAGCTAAAAACGGAGCAAGCCCACATTTCAGAAGCGATGATAATACTATGAACAGTAATAAAATACAACACTTCAAGCAGTTCATGTCATTTATATTCAGATAAAATTGTCAACATAATTTAAAAAAATCAAAATGTTTTTATTTTATCCATTTTAGTAAATGAAATTTTTATAACAACAATAACTAGAAAAATGTCATCATCATCATCATCATCATATCAGCCGCACGACACCCACTGCTGGGTATAGGCCTCCCCTAAGGATCTCCACGACGATCGGTCCTGCGCTGCCCGCATCCAGTGGCTTCCCGCGACCTTCACCAGATCGTCGGTCCACCTTGTCGGGGGCCTACCCACGGAGCGTCGTCCGGTGCGCGGTCGCCATTCCAGAACCTTTCCGCCCCAACGGCGATCAGTTCTTCTCGCTATGTGTCATGCCCATAGCCACTTCAGCTGAGCAATCCTTCGAGCGATGTCGGTTATTTTAGTTCTCCTGCGGATCTCCTCGTTTCTGATTCGATCACGCAGGGAAACGCCGAGCATAGCTCTCTCCATTGCACGCTGGCTGACCTTGAGCCTCCTTATGAGACCCATAGTTAGCGACCACGTTTCACTGCCGTAAGTCATCACTGGCAACACACACTGTTCATAGACTTTCGTCTTGAGACACTGAGGTAAATCGGACGCGAAGATTTTTCGAAGCTTCCCGAATGCTGCCCACCCGAGTTGGATTCGACGAGAGATCTCTTTCTCAAAGTTGGACTTACCTAACTGGACTGCCTGTCCTAGGTATACATAGTGGTCAACAACTTTAAGAGTAGTGTTCCCAACATGAACTGGAGAGGGTACAACATGGCCATTTGACATAATTTTCGTCTTATCCATGTTCATCTTGAGACCCACTCTTTGGGAAGCACCACGGAGATCCACGGAGAGCATTATGTTCAGGTCTTCCATGGTCTCAGCCATAAGGACTATATCATCGGCAAAACGAAGGTGTGTTAGGTACTGGCCATTTATGTTGATGCCGAGTCCTTTCCAGTCCAAGAGCTTAAAGATGTCCTCCAAAGCAGCTGTGAACAGTTTCGGAGAAATAACGTCTCCCTGTCTCACACCACGCTGCAGTTGGATAGGACGTGTGCTCTGGTTCTGTACTCGGATCGACATGGTGGCATTTTTGTATAAATACCTCAACACCTCGATATACCTATAGTCGACTTGGCACCTTTGGAGAGACTGCAGCACCGCCCAGGTTTCAATCGAATCAAAGGCTTTCTCATAATCCACGAACGCCAAGCATAGTGGCAGATTATACTCTTCGGTCTTCTGTATAACCTGCCGCAGCGTATGGATGTGGTCTATGGTGCTAAAGCCTTTTCGAAATCCGGCTTGTTCGGGAGGTTGGAAGTCGTCGAACTTGCGAACGAGACGATTCGTAAGGACTCTCGAAAACAACTTATAGACATGGCTCAGAAGTGAGATGGGTCTGTAGTTCTTTAAGAGGGACTTATCACCCTTTTTAAAGAACAAAATCACATCACTTATGTTCCATGCCTTCGGCGTTCTGCCGTCGACGATGACGGAATTGAAAAGCTTCTGGAGGACTTTAAGTATCGGCTTACCGCCCGCTCTCAGAAGTTCTGTAGTGATTCCGTCGTCACCCGCCGCCTTGTTGTTTTTCAGCTGTTTGAGAGCCATACTAATCTCGTACATGCTGACGTCCGGGATATCTTGGGTATAGTGTCGGGTAAGCTTGGCTCTGAAAAACACTAAATCAGTAGGTTATGACGAAATAAGCACTGATATTCTTAAAATGTGTGCGCTGAAAATATGCGTGCCTTTGGCACATATAATAAATCTTTCTATGGAGAGCGGCATTTTTCCAGATAAGCTTAAATTATCCGTAGTTAAGCCTCTATTTAAAAAGGGAGACGATAGTGATATGGGAAATTACAGGCCCATCACACTTATACCTGTAATATCAAAAATATTTGAAAAAGTGATGGCTATACGTCTCTACTCTTTTATCACCAAGCATAAAATTATTAACAAACAACAGTACGGTTTTCAGGAAGGAAAATCAACTGCACTAGCCTGCTTTTCTTTAATAAAAAAAATTATAGAAGGTATCAATGAAAAAGTACCAACCGTAGCAGTATTTCTTGACATGTCAAAAGCTTTTGACCACGTAAATCACGAAATACTGTTACTGAAGCTTCATGACTATGGTGTAAGGGGAATCGCCCACAAATGGTTCGCTAGTTACTTGTCAAATCGTCAACAATGTACCGAAACAACGCGAACGCTTCCGTCCGAGTCGCCAAGTTGTCAAATTCCAACAAAAGTAAATGTCAGATCAAAATATCGCCTAATAAGTAACGGCGTACCTCAAGGCAGTATCTTGGGACCTTTACTCTTTATAGTGTACATAAACGATCTTCCCGATATAACTACCAATAATTGTTTCTTATTTGCAGATGACTGTACACTTCTATTTCAAAATAAAAATATTGACGAACTTGAACATGACATTAATGATACTCTATTTGACATAATTAATTGGATGAATAAAAATGACCTTAAAATTAATATATCGAAAACGAAAGCAATTCAATTCCATACATATAAAGCGAAAAAACTTAACATTGACATACACTATAATAACAATAAAATTGACATCGTAGATAGCACAGTATTTTTAGGTATAAATCTAGATAAACATTGCAGTTGGAAAAAACATATAGACGGTCTCTGCACTAAACTAAATGAATTTGTATTTGCACTAAATAGAATCAAAAATATAACGTCTTTTCAAGTAGCCTTACAGGCGTACCACGGATACGTCTCTTCTCTACTGCGTTACGGCATAATAATATGGGGCAACAGTGTAGATGTAGACAGAGTTTTTAGAGCACAAAAGAAGTGCATTCGTGCCTTATGCGAGATAAAACAAAGAGAATCATGTAAGCCCCTATTTCAAAAACATAGAATATTACCTCTACCATGTATATATATATTAGAACTATGCTTGTTGGTTAAAAAGCACCCCGAATACTTTTTAAAATGTAGTGAAAAAAACGATAATTTACGAGCATCGAGAAAGAATAAACTAGCAATACCTAAATCCAATCTAGCTATATTTCGAAAGAATGTATATTGTATGGCTATCAAAATATTTAATAAGCTACCGCTGGACATTATTAATCAACCAATAGAGAAAAATATTTTCAAGAATAAATTATTTAATTGGCTCCTACAGCACAGTTTCTATTCGATCAAAGAATATTTGGAAAATAAATGACATCTCTACTCAATCTGACATAGTATTAAGGATAATTTTGCATAGCTGACATTTAATTTTGAATATGAGATTTCTATTGACAATTTTGTAATTATAATTGACATCAGTAATACTTAGTAGTAATAATATTCATTATAGATAGCTTACACACTTACACTTACTAACATTTGCATGCCTACAGATTTAAGGCAGAATATTGTTGAAATTTTATTAGGAACATTGTCATCGATCTCAATGTAATGTACACAATATTGTGCAAATAAATATTCTGATTTCTGATCTGATTTCTGGGGTCTTTAGCCTTGCTTTCAACAGGTGTCTGCGTGGAATATAACTGCCCATAGAAACTCTCGATCTCCCTCAGGATTTCAGGTTTCGATGAGATGATGCGTCCGTCGTCAGTTTTCAGCTTCGTCATCTGGCTTTGCCCAATAGACAGATCTCTCGCGAACACTTTGGAGCCTTTATTCCGCTCGATGGCCTCTTTAATACGATTCGTATTAAATTGGCAAAGGACGATGAGCATCCGCTGAACTCTGGAGCCTCATTTCTCGTCTCTGATCCATGAGTAGGAGTGTGTGGTCGGAGAGTTCTTTAGCTTGGGACGGCGGGTCTTAAAGAACTTGGACCCTACCGTACGAACAGTATCCACCACCATGTTGTTTAGATCGTCCACATCTATGCTGTTCTCAAGGGCTTCGAAGCGGTTTTGGAGTTCGAGTTGAAAGCTTTCGGGGTTTTGGGTTTGGGCCGGTAATGGTCGGAGCGTAGATTTTATCAGTCGACTTCTTTCCAGCTTTGGGTTGATATTCTATGTGCCACGTACCAATCGGTGATCGCTCCCCGTCTTGACAGCGTTGATCACAGTGATATCATTGAATATTTGCTTTTTCGTCGACATGATAAAATCTATCTCATTTCTGACTTTACCGTCTGGGCTCATCCAGGTCCACTTCCGGCTTTCCGGCTTCATAAAAATGTAACTCAGAAAAATATTTTGAAGTCGTTTTGTAGATAATATAATATCCCTGTGTATCAGAATAATGAAAAAAATATTTTTGAGATATGTAAAGAAGTATGTAAAAAAAGCACACGAAGGACATCATCCACGTTTCATATATTTTTGGTCCAAATATGAAAATGCCGGCCAAAAGATAAAAGTGCTTTATTGTGATAGATTTTGTCTATTTAAGATTTTTTTATTATGGTACCGAAGCTGTAGCACCGCTTCACATTTGTGTCAAAATGTATGAAAAGACAGACTTTTTGAACTCAATTAAATTCAAGTACAGCGGTGATACAGCTTCGGTGCCATAATAAGAAATGCTTAGGCGGACAAAATCTATCAGAATTTGCTTTTTGGCCGACTTTTTTACATTTGTGGCAAAATGTCCATACATTGTCCACACATCAAAAAGCCTGTCTTTCCATAAAGACAGGCTTTTTGATCATATTTAAAATCAAATATGGCGGTGCTACAGCTTCGGTGCCATAATAAGAAATGCTAAGCTGAATAAAATCTATCAGAATAAAGCACTTTTGCTTTTTGGCCGGCACTTTCACATTTGGACCAAAATGGATGATGTCCTTTCGAATTAATATTGCCTTTAGTAATTTTTTTATCATATTAAAGTGAAAGTTGAAACAAAGTGTTTTTACTTGATATGGTATTATTAGCTTTCGAATAGTATTTATTTTTATCTCTGTAGGACTTCTAGATTCAGAGAAATAGCTATGTAAAATAAAAAGTCAAATTTAAAATGGCGGTCATTCCAACAGGAGGGGAGATGGACCCCAACATGTGAGTGTTTTTGTCGGTAAAATTAGGTGTATTTCACCCCTTTAAATTATCGCTAATACAAGACCAAAGACTTTGTATAAAAAAATAAGTAAATGTTATATGAGTGACAAGTGTGGTCGCGAAATAGAAATAATTTCGTAAAATCTACCGGCACTACTTGTTTGCTGCTGTTATTAATTGTATGATTAGGAATCAAATTAAATATTCGTACTTACATTTGAAATTGCAGACGAGACTAATGAACCAGAGAAAGGTGAAGGACCACATAGCGAAACCAAACGAGAGAATTTACAAAGGCACCAGTGACTGCTTTCTACGGGTACGTATTATACTACAGAGTTCAAATACAAAATGGTTAATTTGATAAAATCTATAAGTACCTTCCTACTTTCGTAGAATAGCAAGTGCAAACTACTCTTGTTTAAATTTTTGTCAATGACAGTAATCCCATAGTGTAAAGAAAGGACATCAGGCAGAGTCCCATAGAAAAAAACCAAAGAATGTAGGTATAGTTTTTTCGTTTGTTTTTTTTTTAAATTGTAGGTTTGTAATTAGTAAGTGTGGGTGGGGGCACTTAATGATACAAACCAGTGCACTCAGCAGAGTTTATTCAAGTGAAAATAGGAAAAATACGAGACATTCAGGACATATACACCGTAATATGAAAAGACAAGCAGACGCGAAACAAAAGTAGAATGACATACATATGAAAGAAGAAATTACAGAAAAAGAGTAAACACGTACACGTAAAGAGGTTTTTCTCTTCAACACTCCTCCTTAATTTCATCTCTCTTTCACTTTGTCATCCATCCATCATCGATCACACAACACCCATATTTCTCGCACACCAATTAAACTTTCCTTTCAGTAGAGGCTTGGTCAAAACATCTGCAATCATGCGAGTCGTCTCCAGAAACTCTACCTCAATTAACTCATTCTCAACTGTATCTCTCACAAAATGGTGGCGCACATCAATATGCTTTGTGCGTTGATGGTGCACAGGGTTCTGTGCAATAGCTATAGCAGACTGACTGTCGCTGTAGATTTTCACTGGTTCTTCAGCAGTGTCGGTGACTTCTGCAATAAACCTCCTTAGAAATATTGCCTCTCTTGCAGCTTCAGACATTGCTACATACTCTGCTTCTGCAGTTGAAAGTGCAACTGTCCTCTGTTTTCTACACTCCCAACTTATTGCTCCTCCTTTCCATAAGAACACCACACCTGTGTACGACTTTCTATCATACGTCGAGGCATGGCTTGCATCTGCAAATCCTTGTACCTTATCCATTGTTGACGCTCTGTTGTACTTCAGGCCAAGGCTTTTAGTAGCCTTCAGGTAACGAAGTATTCTTTTTGCAGCTATCCAATGCTTCTCTGTGTAGCAGCTGTTAAACTGACTCAAATTGTTTACAGCGTGTGCTATGTCTGGCCTCGTGCAGACACACAGGTACATCAGTGACCCAATCAGGTTTTGATAAGGAATCTTTGCATCAGGTTTGTGTTCTGGTCCTGGCTTATCTAGTTTTTCACCTGAAACGGATGGTGTTGACGCTACCTTGCAGTCAGCCATCCCAAAAACCTTCAAAATCTTGTCGATGTACTTCTCTTGATCGACCTTGATTCCAGTATCATCCTGTGTGATATGCATTCCTAAAATGAGGTTTGCATTTCCTAAATCTTTCATCTCAAATTTTGACATGAGGTCATTTTTGACTTTCTGTAATTCCTCTGAATCATTCCAGAATATCAGCATATCATCCACATACACTGCTAGAATAATGATTTTCTTGCCTTTGGATCTAGTGTAGACACATGGTTCATTTTTTGACCGTTTAAATCCAAGATGTAACAGTTCAGTGTTCAATTTGTGGTTCCATGCCCTAGGGGCTTGCTTGAGTCCATATAATGACTTCTTAAGAAGACATACATAGTCCTTCCCCTTTTCCTCAAATCCTTCCGGTTGTTTCATGTAGACCGTCTCGTTCAAATCTCCATTCAGAAACGCAGTTTTGACGTCCATCTGGTCAACGCTTAAGCCGCTCTTGACTGCTAATGCTAACAGAACTCTCAGTGAGCTGTGTCTCACAACCGGGGCGAAAGTCTCATCATAGTTTACTCCATATCGCTGACTAAACCCTCTGGCAACCAGCCGTGCCTTATACCTGCACCTATTCTCCCCCTCATCTTTTATTCGAAATAACCATTTTGAATCAACGATGTTGTGACAGGTATTTGGTGGTGGTTTCACTACGATCCACGTTTTGTTTTTATTTAAAGCATCCAACTCTTCTTGAATAGCTTTGGACCATTGTTCACTATCTGCTCGCGATAATGCCTCCTTTATCGTTGTTGGCTCCCCCTCAGCTTGAACAGCTTGATATAGGATATGGCCCGGAAATTCTTTAGGTTTTCTATTTCTAAGTGGGTATCTCCGTTCACTCTCAACATTGACATTTTCGATTATAGGAACTGGCTCAGGCTCACAGTCTTCGAACTCATCGTTTTCATCAGGCTCAGATGCGTCTGTCTCTACTTCCCTTTCTCTATGTTCCTCTCTAGGAGCATCCATCCTTGGTTCCTCTCTAGGACTCCCACTTTCATTGGATGGTGGTAGTAAGACCTCAACCTCAGGTTCTGTATCCCTGACGACGACGGAACTTGGAAGCTCAGTTTCTTCCTCCGAACAAGGCATAAGCACCTCTAAACTTCCTTGTGGCTTGACTTCATCTCGATATGTGTCATTTTCGAAGAAAATTACATCTCTCGCCTTAAATGTAACTCCATCATCAGGATCGATAAGCCGATAAGCCTTGGCGTTATCACAATAGCCGATGTGTATGAGCTCTCTGCTCTTCACATCCCATTTCGTTCGCTTCTGGTTCGGAATATGCATGAAGGCTTTGCACCCAAAAGTCTTCACCATGCTCAGGTCGCACCGTCTTCCTGACCATTTCTCCTCTGGAGTCACATCCTTAACGGCGATTGTCGGAGACCTGTTCTTCAAGAACACTGCATGATGAACAGCTTCTGCCCAGAATCGCTTCGATAATCCAGCGTGATGCACCATGCTTCTTGCTTTTTCGCATATTGTGCGATTAGCACGCTCGGCTACGCCGTTTTGCTCTGGCGTATACTCAACTGTTACTTGGTGATGTATCCCACACTGCTTCAGGTAGCTGTCCATTCGTTTGTTGACAAACTCTGTGCCGTTGTCAGTGCGCAAAATTTTTATTTTCTTGCCACTCTGGTTTTCAGCAAACGCCTTAAACTCCAAAAATTTTTGAAATACGTCACTTTTTGATTTCAAAAAATATATAAAAGTTTTACGGGTAAAATCGTCAATAAACGTAATGAAATATTTGTTACCTCCAATCGAAGCTACACTCATAGGTCCGCAAACATCTGAGTGTATTAAGCCTAGGGTTTCCTTTGCTCTTGTAGCACCATTCTTCTTAAATGGTTGTTTGGTTTGTTTCCCCATAATGCACGATACACACTCGAGTGTAGAGCAAGAATTGTGAAAACTTACCCCTGTTGCCATCTTATCCCTAAGGAGTATGAGGTTGCGCATACCAAGATGTCCCATTCTCCGGTGCCATAACATCATTTGGTCGCTTTCTGTTGTTGCTAGCGCAGAACCCTGAGAAGTAAATTTAATTTTGTATACTCCTCTTTCTTCCACACATTTCACAACAGTCTTACCTTTCGCCTCACATTCATCACTCTTAAAGATGTCGCAACCATTTTTTGAGAATACAATCATGTGTCCCTTTTTTACGATTTCACTTACACTTAATAAGTTAGCTTGTAACTTAGGTACGTACGTAACATCATTAATAGTCAACCCTGACTTGCATACTACCATACCCTTACCTTGACCAAGAACCTCTTTACCATCTGCGCAAGTTACTCTCAGTGCTTGAGGAGTGTCTTTGAGATCTCTGAACCACGATCTACGATTCGTCATATGAACCGACGCGCCAGAGTCGATTATCCAGTCCTCTTCTTCATGAGATGACTTCAACGCTGTTCCAAACACGTAAGCCTGCACAGCTTCCTTTTTCAGCTTCGGATTCTTTGGACATTCATTTGCTTTATGTGGTCCATCACAAATAAAGCATCTGATCTTCCTTTTTGTGTTCTTGGATGCACTCTTGCTCTTATGCGTTTTGGCTGTAAATGCTGGTCCTGGTTGGCTTGCACTCGTGCTTGCCGTATAGGTATTTTCCATTTGAAGAAGTTTTGTCTTGACATAGTCTGTAGTAAGTTCCATGTTACTTGACTCCATAGCCAATCTCATTGGTTGAAATTCTACTGTCAGACCTTGGAGGAGAAGAGCAGCCAATAGCTCATCATCGACTTCTTTTCCCAGGTCTGTAAGCTCCTGAGACGTAGCCATCACACTAGTGACATATTCTCGAATCGTTGAAAATTGTTCCAATTTAAAGCTTACCAGCTTTGATAGCAATCTGCATCTATTGTTTAACCCTTTGTCTTCAAATGCGTTCTTTAATGCTTCCCACGCATCTTTAGCTGTTTTAGCTCTACGCACATGCACCAAACAATGAGGTCTGATCATTGTACAAAGCCTTGCTCTGGCTTTCTGATCTCTCTTCATACCTTGTACGTCAGTAGACGTAGGTGATACACTCGTGTATTCCCACAGATCACTCTCTATAAGGTTCATTTCCATATAGAATTTCCAAGTGGTATAGTTGTTACTGCCGTCGAGTTTCTCCATCGGCATGCCACTGTTACCTGAATTGCTCTGAGTATGACTCTGTGAACTCCCATTTCCTCCTCCGAGGAGTGAGTTTTGTAGTATTACATCACTATTTTCATTCGACATTTTTACATTAGCCCATAACCTGTGGGTGGGGGCACTTAATGATACAAACCAGTGCACTCAGCAGAGTTTATTCAAGTGAAAATAGGAAAAATACGAGACATTCAGGACATATACACCGTAATATGAAAAGACAAGCAGACGCGAAACAAAAGTAGAATGACATACATATGAAAGAAGAAATTACAGAAAAAGAGTAAACACGTACACGTAAAGAGGTTTTTCTCTTCAACAGTAAGTCATAGAAAATATTCAGATTTTTACGAAGATTTATTTTTGAAGAGTTATTTATGTTTGAAAGTTTTTTTGGTAACCCCGACACTAAATAGCAACACCAGTACCACGACCAACACGTTTCGTTAGCTGCGTTAGTGATACAGATTAGCACCACAATGTACGAGCCGGAACCAGATCGAACAGAAAATCTGTGCATAAGTCGCACGTAACAAAACGCTTTTGACAGTTGACTGACAGATGACTGACAGCTGGCAGACTTTTTTTTAATGCGCAATTACTTGTGCAATCTCTGACAAAGATGTCCGTTTCATTGATACGCTTTTGTTTTTTTCATTAATTAATTAAATCTAAATGAAGGAGTTAATAATGTTGCTACTGTTTTATGATTCTAGTAACATAAAGTGTTTATAAATAACAGAATTATGTTTATACACTTTTGGGTCTCATGTGCCTGATGTCCTTTAATACTAAGTGGTTACTCTTTGAAGAGTGTGCGCGATACCGACCTTCTCAGCTCGTCGTTGCGACCGCGCAGTGCAGCGCATTTCCTTTAACGCGAAGTAATGTCGAAGGACGCCCCGCAGGCTGATTATCTAATTAGAAACCACCTAGCGACCGGTCTCATTTGACAGATGAATGTGATATATTGCTACTTCTTTTTGGGGTGAAAAAAAACATACCAAAGAAAAGTAGCAATGTATATCAAATGAAACCAGTAGCTAAATAGTTTCTATTTAGATAATCAGGGTGCCGCAGGCAGCGCGGGCAGTGGGGAGGGGGTTTACCGCGCGTCTCGTGTACCCCCACGATAGACCTGTCGCGACCGCTGACAGTAATCACTTAAATTTACATTATGTTACATTAGCCGTCAAACATCTTGAAATCGTGTGGGGATTGCGCAGAACGCGTATTTTGGGTATGCGTAGCGATGAGGTTCGCGGGCGGCGGGAGAGGGGCGCGCGCTATTGATCACTCGCAAGTGCACATGCGAGAACTTATCCCCACTCCGTCAAAAGAGCGTCAAGACGTTTGCCGGAATCCATAATGCTAAACACATTTAGCGAGTACTTAGAACTTAAACTAATTTTTGAGAATAAAAAGTAGGTAATGTAAAAATTACTGTCGGTAAAAGCCGCCGGCGGGCGTGGCGGTCGTACCGTTTGCACACTTTTACATACTTTGTACTTTTATCATCCTGTGCGAAATATACCGATGCTGTTGTAGAAGTTAGAAAGAGAACGAAAAAGAGAGAAAGAGTGGTGAAGGATGAGAATGTAAGAGTCAGAAAGAGAAAAGAGAGAGAAAAAGAAAGAGAAAGAAAGAGAAAAGAGAAAGAAAGGGAACAGAGAGAGAAAGAAATAGAAAGTAAGAGAGAGAACTATTGATATCATAGAAATAGAATGTCAAAGAACAACAAAGTCAATAAACAGGTGATCCGAAAACGAATGCATACATTTTATATGGGATACATAAAATATGACTTAGATTCATAAAATATGACTATATATGGCAAAGGAAATTGATAAACTATGTTCCATACTGTTTTCTTCGTCGATAAACGAATAAATGTAGCGAAAATTGGGTTTTAAAGAAATGTGTGGGAATATCTTATTTACCTGTGAAAAGTGTGATTACTTGGATTGTTTCTTTTTGTCACATCACAATTACTTAGAGCACAAGACACCATGGCTCCACGATATCTTTATTTTAAATTCTAATTAAGATTAACAAATATTTTAAACAAACTGTGATTGCTCATTTGCTAGGCGGGACGCTAGGGGCTCTTACTGTAAAAAATGTTGGCACATGTAACTTTGCTCCTTTGTCTCTTTTTTACATAGACCGTGTCCGTATGATGTTAACTTCTCTTTTCCACGCTTTGTTGGTCTTCTTGAGAGCAGCGAACATTTTTCTATGTCTATGATTGATATGTATGTATGCGTGGTATGTTGTACAGACGGTCCGCAACGAGGGCTTCCTGGCGCTGTACAAGGGGCTGGTGCCCACGTGGCTGCGCATGGGGCCCTGGAACGTCATCTTCTTCCTCACCTACGAGCAGCTCAAGCAGTTCTACTGAACTACACACTAACAGGTACGCAACTATACAACTGTATTAAACTAATGAAGTCATCATCGTCCCCTTCTTCTTCCATTCCTCCCTTGACAGGAAGACAAGTGACATTGTCATCTCCTCATCCACTCCCTTTACATTCATATCATTGCAATACACCGTTAATTTTTAAGTATATCTAAAAATTAAATGGGGGGTATTAGACCACGTTTCTGTATATGAACGTGCAGTTAAAAGTTAAAAATTAATAGTTTGAAATAATCGGAAAAAAATCTTGATTAATCGGCAGACTCACAAAAAATAGCAAGACACGTGCGTAGATTCACGTAGGTAAACGAGATAGTCTCTTTTGATTACGCACGTGTTATTTTATGAATGAGCTCTAAATCTAGAAATCAGTAAAATTACATAAACAAACCTCAATATCTTGACCAATTGTTGAATTAAGGAACGAAAAAGAAACTATCCGTATCAAATAAATAATACCTTTTGCAAATAAATAAATTAATATAAAAGACGGAGGTCGGTTTTCCTCTCCAAGTTTTCTTTCGCCATTTCTTTCTTCTTGGAGGGGCCTCCCAAATTTTATGAAATGGTGGTAGTTTCAGTAGATTCTCTCTCTTTTTAGCACAAAATTATTCATAAAATTAAATTATAAATCAACATAAAACAATTGAACGAACGTCTAAAAAAAATTATTCGCTTGAGGGTAGACTCACTCAGCTTCAGTCCCCCGTGACCACGGCAGCTGCAAAGTTGCCGAAACATCGGGAAAACCAAAAATCAAACCAAATACCAACTAATGGGGTTGGCAACGCTAAGCTAATTGTAGATGTCGCTGCGTACGCTTGTTCCTAAGACAGTACACGTTCAGAACAAAATGTATGGGAAAGTAGGTATTTATTTTGTGGTATTTTGTTAACGAAAAAGACCCGTTGACCCAAAATGGATATAAAAGGCTATTCTACAATGCAAATGCCGGAATTTAAAGCCAAATTAAGACGTTTTTATTCTTACGGAATTTATCATTTTTTTCTATATCCAGATTTTTCGGTAATAGGTAAGTGCCAACATTTTTAAAGCCTATTATACAAAATTTAATCATTTTAAAACTAAAAAAACCATTTTCTTAAGTAAAAGTCCTTTGTTTTCATAGTTCTCGTGGAACAAGCGTACGCAGCGCCATTTTGACAGTTGCCTTCCCCATTACCAAAGTACTTTTAATAAAACCGCGCTAGTGTCCGTTAAAAATTGTTTTTGACCATCGCCACTCGAAAAAGTGCGTTTAATTCAACGATAAGAGTGAATAAAAATATTTTGAATTTGGAACAAGCACGTATCGTATGAATTATGTACAAAAAAAAATAAAACATGCTGAAAGTAAAACGTAGTGATTATTTCCTCTATGGCTGAAAGTATGGAACTATTCCATATATAAAGCCTCCTGCCAATTTTATTTAGGTTCTTTTTAGTGTCTTATCTTTGGGTTCTTTTCTAAAAAATATCCCGCCAAATTGATTAGGTTATTTTTAGTGTCTTATCTTTGGCTTCTTTTCTATACAAATAGAAGGAGATAAGATGTTCAGTCTTGCATTTGCATCAGTCCATTCCATGAGTCTGGAACGATCTTCAGACTGTAAAAATTCATAGTCTATACAAACTGATGAAATGGACTGATGCCAGACCAAATATGTAATTTCCCTCTTAGCGTGGTTGTTTTATGTCATTGGAAAACTTCTAGTTTCACTATTTTCTAATGTTTAAATATTACTGATTACCTACCTAAATAATAAAAATGTAATAACTATATAATATAGATACTATAGGAATAAGTACTGCTATTTGTTTTCTCGCAGTCAATGGTAAAAAGTAGAGATCACAACTCGCGAAAAAAAAATTTCATCTTAGTCCTTTGTATCCCTCGCTTCGCTCAGGATTCTACTTTTGAATCCCTCGCTACGCTCGGGATTCAACTCTAGAATCCTTCGCTGCTCTCGGGATCCAACTTAGTCCCTCGAACTAAATTCCCTCTTTTTTCACTTGTTGTATAATCTACTATTATTTCATGTCTAGTGAGCGCGTAAGCTTGAGAAGTGAATAATTTTTGATCAAAGAGGTCCCCCGACTGTAATGACACTTGTTATTCAACTTTTTGGTTCAATTTTGGCAGGACTGTCGTGTTATTATTTTTTTTTTTTTAATTAATTTATTTTTATTTCACATATTTTAGAAACAAATTATTATAGTTTTGGAATATGCTTATCATTTGATGGCCATATTGTAATAATAGAAGAAAATTTTTTTTTTTTCACATTTGAAAGTAGCGTCGTACAGTCGCCATATTGAATTTTTTCTTTATATATAGTTAGTGCCACTCGGGATGCTGTAAGGATTCTAACGATACCCCATACATTTAAATTTTAGAAGTTATGGTGGAATAAAGAAACTCTCATACCAATAAACATACATTAACCCTAAACACACACTCTTTTTTAGGCAGTCGTGTAAAAAAACCTAGTTTTCTAGCCAGAGTTCTCAACGATTTCCATGACAAGTGCGTTAGGTAGCTATTAACTTTCAAACCATAGTAACATGTTGTCTCATACTACTTTTTTGGGAAAAGAAAGATCTAATACGTAGTTCTTTTTTCAGAGTTAAAAACGTGGCTGCCTGCAAAATACTCCGGTGAGAACGAACAAAGTTTCAAGTGGTATGATAGTCAAGTGAACATTGTATAGTGACTTAGTCGCCGCTTAAAGCGTGTAAGTACGAAGTAGTATCACATACTAATTGCTAATGGGGCTTTCATATATTGTAAGTATGTAGAATAGCATGTATAGTATTTATTAGATTTACAAATCTTTAATAAACGGTAGCTGTCTAATAACTCAAAATCAGATCTGGTTATGGTTTTGATTTGAATTCAATCATTAATTGGTTCTTATTTATGAGATATATTTTAGTTTAGTTAGAAAGATGACTCGTATATATATTTTAGTTTAGTTAGAAAGATGACTCGTATAGCAATATTATAAAAACTGACCTGAGATCTGCAAGAGTTGTAATAGCTCTTCAGCAATAGCTGCTTTTTTTTTCAACCACAAATAGTCTTACAAGATCCGGTCATTTCTTTCTTGTTTTTGACAAGAGCGAGACAAAATAACCAAAAGTAGTTACTGATTCGAATTACTCTATTTTCCTATTACATGTCCTTGCCCAATAATATTAGAGTAGATTAAAAATACGATAATTCAAGAAAGAGTAGACAAAATTTAATTTTGAACTCTATTCTTAATACTGCGTGAAATTTTAATAATTTGGTTTTCTTAGTGGGGTGGTTCCACTCACGATTACAAGCAACTTTTACTATGGGACAACTCTGATCTGATATCGCGAAAAAAAACAGCTGTTCCATACATTAAGGTCTTGAACTTGAACTTTTGTATGGAAACGCTGTTTTTTTTTCACGATATAAGAGTTGGCCCCATAAAGTTGCTTGTAATCATGAGTGGAACCACCCCACTGCGGGTACCAAATGATTGAAATTTCAGCGTGTATACTATACGAAGAGCTTAATGAGGTGACGACAAATAAAAAGTTCCTTAATATTGCTTGGTATTGTATAGTCTTCAGAGGTAAATTAAAATTCTTAAAATGATTTATTGAAGTACTTAGTATTAAATTGGGACTTCTTAAGATTTTTAATTTGAAAATTTTACAGTTGGAGTCTATACTGAATGTAAGCTCAGACCAAATAAAAAAGTAAAGACGGAGTCTTCCGACAAAGCGGTGAAGCCAGTAAAACTACGCCTTGGCTGTGTACATACACAGTTTACGCACACATATGTAATGAAACTACGCCTTGGCTTTCGTTCGTCATTGGGCGAACCCTGCCGCCCGGCCCCCGCCCGCCCCCTAGTACGCACACATGTACCATCAAAAACCGGCTTCACTTAGTTGTTCGCAACCACTGCGCAACGCTCCATCTTCCTTTTTTATTTGATCTGAGGTTATCAGTAGATTTGGCCAAAACAATACTTTGCGCTTTCAAAAAAAATTAAAGTCACTATAGTGCCGTGCAAATCGTGCAATCAAATTATGCATCTGTATAGAAATTAACCATAGAAGTAAGTATAGAAGTTCAAGAAAATATAATGAGCCTGAACTTTCCGTGGGTGTTTAACGCTTGTAGCACACCTCCGCCGCGAAACACCGCAGTAAGTTCCGCCATGAGTTCGACAAGCGGAACAAATGCGAACAGCCTCTTCTTGTTTAAGAAACAAGAAGTGTGTCAAAAAGCATTACCATTCAAACACCATCGAACTACGATTTTGACGAAAACATTAGCAGACTTGACTCCCAGTTCTAATGCATAGAATTTTCACGTGAGTTTACCGATTGGCTCCGACCGTTGACACACGCGAAAGTAATGACGCGAAACCGCTATGTAGATGTGATCCTCATGTATCGTCGTCGATAGAAGTTTTATTCGGTTTTGACGCAGATCGTCACTTTCGCAAATGGTCATCGCGAAAAATTTGGTCACTTTCGCAATTGGTCACTTTCGCAAATGGTCACTTTCGCAAATAGTCACTTTCGCAAAACGTCACTTTCGCAGAATGTCATTCACAATTTTCACATATAGGAGAAAAAAAAAGAAAAAATTGTGAATGACATTCTGCGAAAGTGACCATTTGCGAAAGTGACGATTTGCGAAAGTGACCATTTGCGAAAGTGACCAATTGCGAAAGTGACCAAATTTTTCGCGATGACCATTTGCGAAAGTGACGATCTGCGTCAAAACCGATTATTCATGACGAAACTATGGTGAAACTACAGTAATAATAATATATTTTCTCACACAAAATAAACATTTACAATGTACTTACAAAGTTTTAAGTTGCGAGGGTACATTAATAACTAATTATACTAGGGTGCATTAGCTCGCACTCCAGCGCGGGTATCGGCAGTCGGAGCGCGGTGACAATGTTTTGTTTACAATATCGTTGTGCACGCACACACTGCACTGCACAGCGCTGCTGGCGCGCGAACTGGTTAACAAATTACAAGTTAAGGTCACAGCACACTATAACGGCACCGCAACTGCACAGCAACAGCACGGCGTCACCTCGAATTTAGGCTACGGCTAGCCGCCAGCGCGCCGTAAGCACGCGGTCGGCGCGCCGTAAGCGCGCGGTCGGCGGCAGCACCGCTCCAACCCAGCAATTAATTTGTCGTTCAAATTAGAGCTTTAAATCATGTTTCGTAAAATATATTTTATAATGTCAATAAGAAAAAGCCAACGACGAGCCAACGGCGGGCGGTCGGCGCGCTTACCGCTACCATACGACTCGACTCGCCGCAAGCGAGCGGACCGCGCGCCGACCGCGTGCTAACAGCGCGCTGTGACTCCGAGTCGCCAGCGAAACAATATCATATGCAAAATAGCTTACACCTCGCGGACGGCGCGCGGTCCGCGCGCTTACGGCGCGCTGGCGGCTAGCCGTAGCCTAAATTCGAGGTGACGCCGTGCTGTTGCTGTGCAGTTGCGGTGCCGTTATAGTGTGCTGTGACCTTTAGACTACTCAAACTTCCAACCCAAAAATTTAACAAAATGTAGTGTAATTTTGATATTTAGGAATTTCAGTAGTAATAAATTGTTACAGACATAATTTAAATAACAACAATGTATTGTATACAGTACACAGTACACTGGCACCCAAACTAGGCCTGCCCTGTGCTTCAGGTGCCAGATCCTTCCTCATGTCGCTTGTTGATTATTTAATTTAGTAAGTAAGAAATATAGAATACAGCACCACCAGGTGTTTTACGAATATAATAAAAAATACTAATTGATTTCTAATTGAGTCGCAGTACATATTATACTACAGTGGTTGCGCTGTTACGATTTCGCGGCGGAGGTGTGCTACAAGCGTAAATAACAAATCACACAAACATTTATTCAGGTAGGTGTCCCTAATGTCCCTATATAATTTTTGAATGTCCCATTTGATTGTCCCTAATGTCCCAACAGTTGATTGCTTCGTTCCCTGATATGATAGTGAATTTTCAGGGCCACTTCGATTTTAGAATGTTCATAGAAATAAGATTGTTAAACATAAGGCGTGAGACATATCATACTTATAATTAATCATAGGATAGTAATAATTAATGAACCAGAGTACATGGTACTGCTTCCTTCCGATTTTAGTTAAAAATCGACTTAAGGCGAGGTGGTAGTGAAAGTGGCTCCGCCACTACATTTATTTTTATTTCTCGTAAACCAAGTCAATATATAAAAAAAGCACAAGTAATAATCTCTTAAATTTTCTCTAATATTTTTTGAATAACTCTTCAACGGTTTTTATTCTTTCCGTAAGTTTTAAAATCCATTTTAGCTCAAAATGGCCACTTTTGGCAATTATGGATTTTAAAACTTACATAATGAATGATAATTGTTGAAGAGTTATCCAAAAATATTAGAGACAATTTAAGAGATTATTACTTGTGCTTTTTTAAATATTGACTTGGTTTACGAGTAATAAAAATAAATGTAGTGGCGACGCCACTTTCACTACCACCTCGCCTTAATTGCGTTGTAAATAGGTGTAATTGTGTAGTGTAGGTATAAGCTGTGTTGTTTTGTTTAGATATTTATTACTCGTGTTGACTAATTAAATATGAAGTGGTTGTTACTTATTTTTATAACACTATATTCACAAAACTTTCAAGGTAATGTATACCTACTGTACTTGTTTATTTAAGTAATTCATAGTATTTGATATGCTATTATAGTCTTGTTTTCAAAACGAATACGAGCATTATTATTTATTGTTACGATAAATGTTGATCTGAATTAATGTGGCATTATGTTATTACAATGTAAGGTTTAGGTTAAGTAGAAAATTTCACTATATTTAAAATGCTTTTCTATCTATTATACAAGATGTCACAGTTAGAGTTTTGTATATTAGGTTAAACAATGATTAATAATTTATGTATTTCTTAATTATAAGGTAAGATCTGGGTTTTCGCTCACGATACCATTTCAGTTCATAATTCGTATGCCACTTACTTTAAAATATATTTTTATAGTAAATAGTTGTCATAAAGCTCGCTTACTGGACTTTTATATCTATCTTTGTCAATCGTAAAATGTTAAAAATCTGTTAAAACTTAAATCCAAAAATTACTGTACTCAAACTATTATGTTATATGGCAGTATTTCTACGAGTCGTTATAAAGAGTATTCTCAGTAGTTTTTCGTCATGTAAAAATACCGTCCTATAACAATAGACAGATGTATGAAGTGGGCTTTTCAACTAATTAACCTATACTTTTCCCTTAAAAACATTCTAATAGACTGACTTTACTGTGTATATGCATTTTATATGTTTTAGAGAATGCTATGTAAAGTATTTATACATAATGCAATAGGACATTATTTTGACGGACTTAATTTATTTTAACTAACTTTTTCCTGTAATTTTTGAAGTATTTTTTCACCAAAGGTAACAAAACAAGATGATCACAAGTTGCACAGTGGTCAGTGTTTGATATCACTCAAAAAAATTCCCTATGCCGTTTATCATATAAATCGACGAAGAAATGCATTTTAAATGCTAGAGTACCAAGACCACTCACGTTTCTATTTCAAATACTTTTTTTTATAACAAAATAATTTATATTTCGTGACCTTGACCTAGAAAAAAGATTCAATAAATTCTGTGAGAGTATCTGATTAACATTTTTTTATTTATATAGTTTGATAAATGATATTTGCCAGTTTTTATTTTCGGAGTATCGCTTCTGGTTATCGTGTTATTAATGTTTATTCAGATTTTTTATTTTATTTTTTCCTCCCAAAAAACTCAAAAGTGCGACTTGTGACTGGCACTGGATGATTGCTCAATTAGGTCTATCATTGATTGAAAAAACACGTTGCCTTATCGCGGCGTTTAAGAGTTATCGAATTTCAAAATTTAGTGTACGCGCCTAACTCTGCACGCACGGGTGGAGGGGCGCGCGTGGGGCGAGTTTAGAATTTATTATTTGTTGAAAACACACACGCTCTCGCCAACCGCCATTTTATTATATCTTCTGTAACTAATTTGAAATATACTAGTGTATTCCAATAAATTGTTTAATTGTCTCCAACGTAGACAATTTGGCGACCGTGACAGGACTTGTTAGGGTTGTCACTCAACTTGTCTTTTTATTTAGTCTGATTAATATAAATTTTTCCCTTAATTAGAAAACTGTATATTATTTACTCAAAATATATTTTAAACATAGATTCTTTCCCATAATACTGATATACCTCTAGGTACATACTTAAAAAAAAGATAGTGACTCTTTTGGAGATATGGAATCTGAAGTCGTTTGTTTTTTTTTTTATAATTTAATAGCTTTTTTCGATGAAGGTTCACACGTAGCGTGGGAAGGGGTCCACCCTCGTCAGGCTTATGCTGAAACCCCATGCTCATAAATGTAAACTAGAGAAACGGGGGTGAGGCACTATGGAGCCGTTACAGACCCATAGCGCCACTAGGCCTCAGCGGGGCTTACCCTACCTGCTGAGGGATGTCCATCCGGGCCCCGACCGGGGGCTTACTGCCAGGGGGACGTGAGGGCGCCAACCCTCATGTCAGTACACGAGCGGCGAACGATGCTGTGGACCGCGCCACAGCCGGTGCTTCTCAAACTCCGGAAGTAGCCGCAAATATGCAAGGAGGTTGTACGCGATTTCAGATTTTCGAGTGCTTTTACGCAGAAAGTAAAAAATATAAATAGAAAGGTTCACCCGATGACCTAACACCACCTGACTTGACGACCGTAATTTTCAGAGAAATGGGTCGACAACTCAAAGATCTCTCGTCTAGCGAACAGGATAGACTTATAGGCGAAATTGTTTACCCATTTCTTGGAAAAGCCATGACTTTTTATAAAAAATGCAACCGAAACAAAAAGAGGTTCAGGGACAAGCATACCGTTTTCTTAAACAAACTGTTCATTGACGATATACCAGTCGAATTTAAGAGTGTTGCTGCGGGCTTTGTGACATCCAGTGAGATGTGCAGCAGTTCACAACCTCTGGAAAGGGTTGCTGCGGACTTTGTGACATCCAGTGAAATGTGCAGCACTTCACGACCTCTGGAAAGGGTTGCTGCGGACTTTGTGACATCCAGTGAGATGTGCAGCACTTCACGACCTTTGGAAAGGGTTGCTGCGGACTTTGCGACATCCAATGAGATGTGCAGCACTTCACAACCTCTGGAAAGGGTTGCTGCGGACTTTGTGACATCCAGTGAAATGTGCAGCACTTCACGACCTCTGGAAAGGGTTGCTGCGGACTTTGTGACATCCAGTGAGATGTGCAGCACTTCACGACCTTTGGAAAGGGTTGCCGCGGACTTTGCGACATCCAATGAGATGTGCAGCACTTCACAACCTCTGGAAAGGGTTGCTGCGGACTTTGCGACATCCAGTGTGATGTGCAGCACTTCACGACCTCTGGAAAGGGTTGCTGCGGACTTTGTGACATACAGTGAGATGTGCAGCACTTCACGACCTCTGGAAAGGGTTGCTGCAGACTTTGCGACATTCAGTGAGATGTGCAGCACTTCACAACCTCTGGAAAGGTTTGCTGCGGACTTTGAGACATCCAGTGGGGTGTGCAGTACTGCACTACTTTCGGAATCCACAGAACTGGATGACACACAGTCCGCAGCAACGCTCTTAGATTCGACTGGTACGTTGACACTGTTGGGATCTTCTAAATCAGCCAATGATCCCAGTACAAGTAATAAACAAGACCTTAAAATTAGAAAACGGATCACGGAGTCTCATCAAGATCAACCTCAAGCGAAAGTGATAAAATCTTTTGCGCCGACGACGATTACTTCAGAAGTTGGAAGCAAAATAACCCCAAAACCTTCAAAAGATTTAGAAGAAGTAATGAAACATTGTCTGACATCACCAAAGAAACTATCAGTAGTTTTTAAAAAAAGTTTCTACTGTTGAAAAACCTTATACACCGCAGGAAGCTTTAGATTTCATTATCGACAGAAAACTAAGTGTGGAGACTTATAATTTTTTGATACAGGATTTGAAGAGTCGAGGTTATCCCGCTTTCCCACCCTACCAAGAAGTATTAAATGCAAGAAAAGCACGTAACTCACGGAAGAGATCATAAAATCGTGTTCTCTTTCTGTCGGTAGGCTCTCAAAACAAGCGGCCAATAAATTTTGGCGCTCAGATAGGGAACACCATTGCCGGAAAATTAACAGGAGAAAAACTATCACTGATCTCTTTCACCGTGCACTAGAATCATCGGATCTGTTCGTGTCTATGGCACACTACAGATAACGCCCAAGATTGACCAATAGGATTTGTCTGCCAGAAGCTGTTGGTGAACTTTTGAAGCCGATTCATGAAGGAAACTTGCAGTTGGCAGAGGTGGATGATGACGATCCTTCATTAGATGGATGGACTCTAAAATTAAAATCGTCGATTTTCTGCATTTATTTACTAATGTATCCTAACTTCTTGACATAATAAAATATCATTTGACCTTTTAAACGTAATTCCAAATCGCCGCGATAAAGTAACGTGTTTTTTTTTCAATGATAGATCTATTTAAGAGCAATCTTTCAATGCCAGTCACAAGTCGCACTTATGAGTTTTTTGGGAGACGCTTACAGTATTTATTCAATCTCTTTTCTAGGTCAAGTTCACGAAATATAAATTATTTTTTATAAAAAAATATTTGAAATAGACACGTGGGTGTTCTACTCTTGCATTTATAATGCATTTCTTGATCGATATTATACGATAAACGGCATAGGTTTTTTTGAGTGATACCAAACATTGTAAGTTGGTTTGACGTTTTACAAACGTATTTTGTAAATAGGAACCTATGTTTTAAGCAATGTTGACCTTGATATTAAGTCATCTCTGTAGGTAAGGTCGGTCCAAAGGACCAAAATGTGTGATCAATGTCCTAAGTTGATAAGATAGTGACATTTGTATGCTGTTTATATTCTTATTCGAGTTGTAGTTATTTTGTTGTAAGAACTATTATTATTAATTATAAGAAGCATAACCAGGGGGGTCTCAATCCGCGCTTAAATTTTTATATTAGCCTACTACTCGCGGCTGACTCAGTCCAGCCATGGCCGAGGGATGTCATGTGTCGGTCGGTTGAGTTTGAGACAGAGCTACGCGACAGAAAGAGAAGCCCTTATAATAATAGGCATGCAGCGCTCTGTGCAATTTGAAATAGTACTTTATTGCCGTGCAGTGAGAGTAGCTTTTTATCTGATTTTATATATTTTGTGGCATAACTTGCAATGTTAGTGTATTATCACTCGATAAAAGAGTTCTGTTCTAGAACTACTATTAATCTACTGATGAAATTCTGTTTACCTCAAGGTGAAGGAGCAAAAGACACGTTCTGTTCTTCTTCTGGCACTCTCTCGGCTGCACTTATGACATCAAAACTCATCGAATTACGATACAAATTATTGCCGTACCCTTCCTATTCTCTAGATTTAGCCCGCTGAGATTTTTAACCCACCAAACATGGGCTATGCCTTGGCGAGCAAAGATTTTCATTAAGTCAAAAGGTGGTGCCTGAAATGGGCTCCCATTTCAGGCACCACATTTATCAGGCGATGAAAAAAAAATTATGGGTTAAGGAGGTAGGAACTTCGTTGGCCTGAGTACGCAGAGCTACAAAAAGATTATTTAGAGAATTAAAACAAAATATGCCGAAAAAAGGGATTCTTCTTTCCAAAGTCATGGACTTAACAAACAACCTTCGTCCATAGAATGATTTTAGGATACACGCTATCACTGTTCGTTTAAAAACAAAAACTGTTACAATATCGTACAGCCAAGTATATTTGTTTATAATAATTTAGTTTCTTATTCTATAAATGTTATTAACCATTATTATCAAAATTGGACATTGATTACACTTAGGCACCACTGCCTTTAAAAGCTTTTGTTATATTTATGGATGTCTAGGTACAAAGATTTAGCCAAATTATTGATCAAACAAAATATAATATACAATTATTGTAAAGTTTGTGTTTTATTTTTAAACTAGCAACCGCCCGCGACTTCGTCTGTGTGGAAAGTATTTAATGCTATCCCTCGGGAACAGTACTTTTTTCTGGATGAAAGGTACCCTATGTCCTTGTCTACACCCCTGAGAACGTGTATGCAAAATTTCATGATGATCGGTTGAGTAGTTAAGACGTGAAGGCGTAACAAATACAAACGGACTTTTAGTAAGGATAGTGCACATGCCCCCGTGCCCCCAGGGTGCCCGAAATATGAGAAGAAAACTACTTTATTCTTGTTGCTTGAGTTGGAATTCATATTACTTATTATTACCTACTAGCGGCCGCCCGCGACTTCGTCAGCGTGGAAAGGTTTTTTGCTATCCCTCGGGAAATATACTTTTTTCGGAATGAAAGGTACCCTATGTCCTTCTATGTACCCCTGATAACGTGTATGCAAAATTTCGTGATGATCGGTTCAGTAGTTAAGACATGAAGGCGTAACAAGCAAACAAACAAACAAACGGACTTTCGCATTTATAATATTACTAGCGGCCGCCCGCGACTTTGTCTGCGTGGATAGTATTTTGTCTATCCCTCGGGAACAATTATTTATTTTTTTCGGGATAAATTGTACCCTGTGTCCTTTTCTGTACCCCTAACAACGTGTGTTCAAAATTTCATGATGATCGGTTATCGGAAGGAGTAACAAACAAACCAATAAACAAACTAACAAACGGACTTTCGCATTTATAATATTAGTAAGGAAGTAAGGATATACGCTGTGCCATGTTTGGTACGGTTTGCCTGGTTTATACGTGGTCAGTAACATGGCAGTACAGTAATCCAGTCCAGTGCTGACTTCCTACAAGGCTCGTGTAGACACTAGTTTCAGCCCAGGGACCCTATTTTTGAATCACTCGACAGACGTCGAGCGCTAGTTTCTACTGATTTTCGTTCGACATCTCATTGTTTTGAGTCATATGTCGAACGAAAATCAGTAGAAAAGAGTGCTCGACGCCAGCCGAGCGATTCAAAAATAGGACCCCAGTTCAGTGCTGACTTCGCTCGCAAGTCAGTCCATCTAACTATACACCCGTTCCATTTTCGGGCACAGTACGACCTGCCGATCTTGTCTACATGACCCAGTTACTGGGGCCGAAACTACAAAAAGAGGTTTCGTTCTATTTTTACCCGACTGCAAGAGGGTTATGTTTTTCACGCGTATCTTGTAAGTAAGTATGTTTGTATGTAATATTCTTTATTACCTCATATCTTTTAAACGGCTGAACGGATTTCCATGATTAACATATCGTTAGATTTGTCTTGCCAGCCCAAGTGTTCTTAAGAAAGGGGCGTTATAAAAAAAACAACATGGCGGCTGCACGGTGCTATTATACGTAGTGTAAAAAAAAATATTTTAGAATACTGCAATATGGGTGTCAAATTAAAGGTCTCATTAAAAGGATTTCAAAAAGGTATATCATGATTGTAATAAATAATAACTAAAAAGAAATAAATAAAAAAATAAATAAAAAAAATTTAAAAACCCCCCTGCATAAAAAGACAAGTCAACTGAAAAGATGGAAACAAGATTAAATATTAAAGGCAACATTATAACATGCAGTCGGAGGCATATAACTCAAATCATTCATAATGTCACTTTCTTTATGCATGCCTCCGACTGCATGTTATAATGTTGCCTTTAATATTTAATCTTGTTTCCATCTTTTCAGTTGACTTGTCTTTTTATGCAGGAGGGTTTTTAATTTTTCTGATTAGAAATAAGTTCTTTATCAAATCAAAATTATCTATTAAATTAGCACTCAAAAAAGAAGTTTTACACCGATCAATGTGACAGCAACGTCAGAGAAAAGTCGGCAGCCAAGCGAGTCACGCCTTTTATATTTTTACAAATGAGTTTGAAGTGTTTATAGTTAAGTATAGTGATGGGTTCGAACGTGGTGGAGTGCGACCTGGCGGAGAGAGAGCGAGAGGTGTGCGTGTGTAAGGGAGGGCCGACATTGGCTATCCTGCAGGAGGTACAGCGCTGCTATGAGGAGAGGATGGCGCTCATCGAGAGGATCGGAGGCGCAAATAAACTTCAGGTAGGTGCTAACGTTTTGTAGTGTAAACTGTAAACGATAAGGTGATGGTTCTGTCGTAGATTAATATATTTATATATAGTTTGTATTTGATTGAATCAGGCGTCACTTGGCGGAAGTCCCAAACTATTTTGAAAAAATAAATATATGTAGCTTACTTCCGCAAACAATATATGCAAGATGCACCGCCCGCAAAAATATGCACATGCACACCACAAAATATCAGTGCACAAACCTGGATTGGTTTACGCACGATCTAACTCCCGAGGATGCTCCGGGTTGGGGCGAAACACGTGTAGAGTAGCCTAATTGATGAAGGTGCAAGGTGTGTTGCTGTCTTGCTAAATGCAGGTTTGTGCACTGATATTTTGTGGTGTGCATGTGCATATTTTTTTGAAAAAAGAAATATATGTAGCTTACTTCCGCAAACAATGTATGCAAGATGCACCGCCCGCCCGCCCGCAAAAATATGCACATGCACACCACAAAATATCAGTGCACAAACCTGCATTTAGCAAGACAGCAACACACCTTGCACCTTCACCAATTAGGCTACTCTACACGTGTTTCGCCCCAACCCGGAGCATCCTCAGGAGTTAGATCGTGCGTAAACCAGCACCGAATGAGAATCTCATTCGGTGCTGGTTTACGCACGATCTAACTCCTGAGGATGCTCCGGGTTGGGGCGAAACACGTGTAGAGTAGCCTAATTGGTGAAGGTGCAAGGTGTGTTGCTGTCTTGCTAAATGCAGGTTTGTGCACTGATATTTTGTGGTGTGCATGTGCATATTTTTGCGGGCGGGCGGGCGGTGCATCTTGCATACATTGTTTGCGGAAGTAAGCTACATATATTTCTTTTTTCAAAATGGTTTGGGACTTCCGCCAAGTGACGCCTGATTCAATCAAATACTTGCATGTGCATATTTTGCGGGCGGGCGGGCGGTGCATCTTGCATATATTGTTTGCGAAAGATAGCTACATATATTTCTTTTTTCAAAATAATATAGTTTGACCGTAAGTGCACCTTAGGGGGTGAAGGGAGAGAGGAGGCAGCTCTGGCTGCATTGGTGACCGACATTAGCGACCGCCAGCGTTGCCAGACGTTCCGATTTTGGCGGTGCGTCCCGATTTTAAAGTCATGCGCGGGACAGGCTGAGTCCCGCTTTTCGGGGATTACCTACTTTCGCTCGACGATGCACTCCGGAGATCATATACAAATACAACATAAAAGTCTTCGGCGGAGATAGCTATTATTAGTAACGTATTTTCATAAAAAAATACTATTATTATTCTATGCCGTGGCAATCATCATTGTAAACTTAATTTGTAAACTCGAATAAAAGAAATAAAAAAAGTACAAATTTTTTACATTTTTACGTGTCCCTCTTGTGACAAAAGAATCCCGTTTTTTTTACTCATACTTAAGTACATAAGGTTTCAAAATCCCGACCAAGCTGGCCACCCCGCCCTCATTGTGCACCTTCCTAAGGTGCATACGGTCAGACTTGTGCTCAGATATCAGACAGTGCTTTATATTAATATACGCAGGCAGAAATATGGAATGGTTGTTTAGATATTGTATCTGCTGTTGTATGACGGGAAATAAAAACTCAAGGCCGCGACAAAACTACCAGTGGCACAAAGCCTGCTGCAGGCAGCGTTTGATGGTTTTGAAATATCTTAATATGATTATTTTTTTTCTCTCCAACACCAACATCATTATTTTTATGACGTCAAAATAATTTGTCGCCCCACAAATATTCCGCCCCGGGTAGGGTGGCCAACTTTTTTTGCATCAAATATAATATTTACAAGATTATTACGTGTAAAAATATAGTAGATGGTGGAAAAGTCCAAAAAAATATACATAGTAGGTTGCCGTTTTGTATGGAGGCTTTTAAATAAATTGCATTTTTCAGATTTACTAACATTTTCATAATTTATTCAACAACCATAAAAACAAAAGTTTAAAGACAAAAATAAATGTATATTTTCTTTCTTTCTTTCTTTCTATTATGAATTTACTTGTGCATAATACATGTAATTTTTTTGTAGCTTTTGTTTAATTCTTTCACTTGAAAAATATAGTAGTTTTGCCTACTATATATTTTTCCAAAAAATATAGTACGCGAGCCCGCAATATAGTAGGATACTATATTATATAGTAGGGTTGGCAACCCTAGCCCCGGGCGACAATGGCCCACGCTACGCCACTGCTATAATGTCGGCTCCAAAAGTTGGCCACAGGCAAATTCATCGTACGTTTTGTAACAACTGCTTCAGAGGTTCTTTCAAAAGCATCAGCGAACTAATACATTGGCCAAGGTTTGGGCCAATGGGTGGAGCTGACGTAAGACGAGCATGTTGGTTGGTGCAGATGCAGGTGCAGGTGCTGCGCGCGTGGGTGGGCGACCTGGCGGGGCAGAACTCCCTGCTGGCGCGCACCGTCGAGGAGCTCGAGGCGGAGGCCACAGAGCGACTGCTGCTCGAGAAGCGGCGGCATTCAGAGGTATGTAACGTTTTATAGACGCCATCATTCCACTCGTACCGTCGAGGAGCTGGAGGCGGAGGCCACAGAGAAATAAGGAGATCACCCACATATAGGGATGGGTTTACTCCCGGAAATTTTCCAAAGTTCCGGAATATTTCCAATCGACTGGGAAAAAACCCGGGAATATTCCCGATGGCTGGGAAAATACTCATTTGACAATATTTGATCAAATTAAGTGACAACGACTACATATTTTTATTGTATGTATGATCTTTAAGATTTATATCGATATTTAATTCATGTGAAATGACTTTTAATAAAGGAAAACCACATTACGTTGAATTTTTACTTTAAAAGTTAATTTTAATAGTAGTTCCTAGGCTAGCGGCGCGGCGCGGTGGCACGTTTTTTCCATGAACATGCAGCTCTAAAATCCAGCAGTAATGTTCTGTAGTTACCTTATACCATACCATATTAATACCACTATCGTTTTTCATCTGCCAAAATAACTTTGTTTTTTATAGTGTTTGTATTAATGACAAAGTTATATTTGCGGTTTATCTCTAAAACTGCTAACTATATCTCGTTCAAACCAATTTTCGTTGAAAATGTTTATTTTTCGTTGAAAAGATCTACAGCATATTTTTATTTTTCACTCTTTTATTATAAAAGGTAAAAGGGGGTGATGGAAACACATTTTACAGCTTTGGAAGTGTATATTTCAATCGGTTAACTTTGAGCAAAAATAGTTTTAGGACCTTCTATGTAATTTTTCAAGACCTATCTTTAAACACCCCGCACGGTTTGATGAAAAAATTTCAGTTTCAGTTCCATGTATTAGGAGCTGTGCTTAATATATATTTTTTATTTTGTGTAAAAAAATCGTACAGCGGTTTACAGAATACATCTTTCTACCTACCAAGTTTCAATGGTGTAATCCTAATAGTTTCGGAATAAAGTGACTGTGACATACGGACGGACAGATAGACAGGCAAACATGATGAATCTGCATGGGCTCCGTTTTTAGCCATTAGGCTACGGGAACCCTAAAAAAGTGCGAGGAAGTTGCGTGGGCAACCGGCGCGCCGGACGACCGACGGACGATATTCTGCTACTTTTATTGTTGATTAATTCATCTAAAATCGTCAGTAATAGCATATGTCACTTGCATATGAAGCGAAGCCATCAAGAGATATGGAGATGGAGAGGAGCTCGCCCTTTCTCTTGATGAAGCTTTTGACAGGGTATTGGCAAGCTTTCATCATATGGACTTCCTATCATGTTTGTATGTCTGGATATCAGACTTCATGAGGGATCTATCGATTCGAGTTGTCATTAATAGCTGCTCGTCCGATGAGTTGGCTATCAATGCTAGCGTCCCTTAGGGATCGGTAAGTACTCTCCGAAACGCTATTCCTGCTGCATATTAGTGATGCCTGGTATTTTGGGGTACGCTGATGACGGCACTGTTGTAGAGAGCTACATATCTGATGCTCGAGCCGGTGCAGAACAGGTCCAATGTCTTAGGGAGGCGATATGGTCAGACGCATGAACCTATCGTTGTAGGTAGTTCCGACTGGGGCGAAGCCAATGTGGTCAGGTTCAATCCGTCAAGAACCCAGGCGTGTCTGTTATGTGCTAAACGGAGTCATTTCGATCTAACTCCATCTTTCTGAGGTATATCTGTGCCGATTACTAAACAACTAGAGATTCTCGGCATGTCATTGACTCCAACACTCAATTTTGGCTCTTTCATTGAGAGTAAATCACAATTGGGTTCTGGCAAAGATGAGAAAGTACCTACTTCACGCTGGAACAGCTGCTTAATCTATACCTACCAAATGCAAGTTTGATCGTGTATGGAGTACCTACTGCTCTCATCTTCGGGATGGCCCTGCCAAATACCAGCTCCAGCTCTAGACGCTTGAGTCCATTGAACGGAGGCCCGGGTAGTTCATCGGAAATGATAAGATTTCTGTCTTCTTCTTAGTCGTACAGTCCTAGTGGAGTGGTCTTGGTCGGTCATGGATTGTCTGTAAGGTTTGTTGCCGCTCTTGAGATACTCCTCCATCACTGTGTATTCGTGGCACTGCATGTACATTCAGTAAGGGATCACTTTGTAGATGATTTGATTAAGTCTGTCACCGCCACATCTCAAAGGCGTCAATCTTTTTACAATATTTTTGGTGGATCGTCCATGTTTTAGCTCCTTAAAGGAAGATAGGAAAATATTAAGCATCTCATTAAGCGAACTTTGGTGTTTAGTTATGCGGTGATCTTTCCATATCTTCGTGAGTTTTTTCATGGCTGATCGTGTAATGCCACACCATCTTTTGATCTCTTTATAAGAATTTCCGGTATTTGTGATTGTGGATCCCAGGTAGGTGTAACTCTGGACAACTTCACAATTAGCTATTTCACGTAAGTCAGGTCGATTGTTATTCTTACGATCCAACACTATCATTTTTGTTTTATCGTGGTTCATAATGAGACCAAAATCAACACTGGATGTTTCCAGAAGCGCAAGAAACCGTTCTATGTCTGCTAGAGAGAGATATCGCAAGAAAAGAAATCAGTGCCACTGTTTTTTAGTAAATATAAATATTCAAAAAACTTGCACTAAGCGTTTTGTTTCTATCATCCGTACCGCTAGAGAGTGGAACTCCTTGCCTGAGTTACCCGATAGATACAATCTGTGGGCCTTCAAGTCGCGAGTAAATAGGTATCTTTAGGCAAGCGCGTTTTATCGTAAATCGCATCGTCGTTTACCATCAGGCGTAAGGGTGCCCGCATAAAGAAAGCAGGTTACAGGTCGGTACTGTCGGTACAGGTCTGTAACGATCGGTAAAGGTAAAGTAGCCCATACTTTTCTATGGGAGGCCGCATAAAGAAAACAGGTTGTCGGTACCGGTTTGCGCATCACCCGCCTGTACCGCCCAGTACCAACGTGTAACCTGCTATTTTTATGCGGGCACCCTAATAGCAGCCAAGCGCTTGTCTATCTATCTCTTTTTGATTAAACTCGACAGCTTTTGTTATTGTTGATTAATATTTTTTATTTCTTTAAACATTAATTGACAGAAGATACAATTATAATTACTTAAATAAATGTGGCTGATATGATAATGACGAAATAAATGCTATTAATCAGATACAAGTACAAGTGTTTGAATTTATTGAGTTGTTTTTGATTGCTAATTAGAAAAATATGTTTGTGGATCATACATATTATAGTATAATATCACTAAAAACACGTTCCAAAGAAAAATATTAGTATAATATGTAACTGAATTCATAGCAAAGAGTATTTTCCCGCGTTTTTGGAATTTTACCATATTTTCCCGTATTTTTCCATATTTTCCCATATTTTTCTTTCCCCATATTTTTCTTTTCTTTCCCTGCCCATCCCTACCCACATAGCATCGCTGATAAGCTCCCATCATCCAGAAACTATAGATTCTACATTATAGAAGATCGTTTTCGAGGCTGGTAATAGACGAAGTTCCATAAAGTTGAAATATTGACGCCCGTAAAGCCATCCCGCCGCGCAAATTAATAATTGGGATGATGACATTTTGTTATTTTATGTTACATAAATTACCTCTCAAAAAAAGAAACATTGGTAAAAATAATTATTTCGCTAGCATGAAAACTGCCCGAGATCACAGAATAACTAAGTACAAGTACAGTAGCAGCATTCCGCAAAGTCATTTAAATAAATAGCGACTTTTGCTCCAACACAATAAAGTACAATTCAGGTCGCATAGCGCTAATAGTAGTTGCCTCTCTTTCTATCACGTGCTCTTACCTTTTCTGACGACGCAACGTTAGGGTCGTCTTCCTTTATATAAACTGTGTAACTGTGTAGCATATATCGTAATGTGAAAAACGACAATTGTTTATTGGTTTTTGATTTTGACATCCGTACACGGCATAGTAATGGCGATTCGACATTGTTACTATTATAAAGAGACAATACCTATGCATGCAGGCATTAAGATGCCGCGCGACTACACAGGCGGGCGTGTGGCGGCCCGCTGCTCACTTGTGCCGCCGGCGGCACGGCTAGCGGTAGGTGCTTATCGCGCGACCTTGAGCGAGTGAAGGAGGCCTGCCGAGATAGGTATCATAGTTTGAAATGCACACAATTAATGGACTCACCCAAAACGCTCCATACTAACGGCTACTCAATTGTGACGTTACACCTGAGTTGAGTAGTTTGTATGCAACGCGTAAGAAAGGTCATTGGGCATATTTGACCTGCTTGATGAAAGTTCGCGTACAGAAACCAAACCAGTTTTACATTGAAGAATTCAATCCCACTTTTTAAAATATGTATTATTTTTTATGTACCGACCGGTAGAAAAAAGATATTTAACATTATGTGTGTGAGTAGGTAAATGTTTAATGTTATCAAATTTTTGTTAATAAAACAGAAGTTTTCACTTTCAGCATTGTGAAAATGTGTGGTACAAGCATAATAAACGTTTGTATTGTCTTTATTTATTTGTTTTATTTTATTTATAATTGAAATGCTATGACATAATGATAAAAAATGAAACATTTCCTGCAAGAATGCGACCCATACCACTGAGTAGCAGATACATTTATCTTCATACCTAGCCCTATTTCGTTTGTGTACGCCATAGGTCAAATGTCCGAACAAAATGCCCATTGACCTTTGTTCGGCAGCTATATTAAATATTGTGTTTATCAAAATAGTTTCTTAGACATATTTGCTATACATTTTACGGACTAATTAAAGGTATCATTTATTTCAATAAATTTTATACTTTTTAAATGGACTTGTCCACTCAACTTTGAAGGGTCATAAAACAAACATGTTATATGCAATATACTCAGACCAATTGGTCTGAGGCAATATATAAAACCAAGAGGTATACAAGCTACTCTAAAAGTTTAATATCTTTATGATTTTTATTAGTTTTTCGTTATTTTATTCATTTTAGTCATGATCCCAGTTGCATGATGGAAATTGGAAAGCTATTCAAAGCGAAAATTTTGGTGTACACAGCTTGCCTTCTTATATTTCACGATTCTCGGTTGTTCTGTGCGCGTGTTTGGTGTTAAAACTGTGATTTGTGGTGTTTCTTTGTTTTTGTTCAATGGAAGATGTTCGTGTGAATATTATACCTACATGACTATGCTGGTGTATCTTAATCTGCATTCGCGCGCATCTCGCTCACATCTTTATTCACACGCGTACAGAACACCTGTGCGCCATAATTTTAGCACTCGTATTATTTTAAGCTTATTTTTTTTTTTAATTTCTTTTAATCTCACTGACTGTCTGAAGTTTCTGTTTCTTTGTCAATTGTTAACTAATTGAATTGGTCGTTCAACTTTCTCATTTTTATTTTATTTTAAGCTGCCTATTAGAATTAAAGTTAAGTTTTGAGGTAACAGTGGTAACTTTAAGTGGCTAGCTTTGTAGTTATGAGATTATTACGAGTGGCGCACATGTGTTTCTGTACCCTTAGCACGAAAAATTATCCTGTGCGAATCGAATCGAGCCCAAAAACTATTATTTTATGTTTTGGAATTTTACAGCGCTACTTACCTCCGTAAAGGGAACTAAAAGTTCTAGAATTCGTATCAATCATAATGTAAAATTCACACTGGATAATTTTTCGTGCTAAGGGTCCTGAGGTCTGAGTATGAGGTTTTTTACCTCACTGTGCCTTTAAATAAGTAAAGAAGCGCTGCAAAGGCGCTGCAGTGGCCATTTTTCTTGCACTGCACTGCAGCGCTTCTTCACTCCACTTATTTAAAGATACCTTAAGAGATTTTACTCATTTGTCGGCGCAGCATCGGTTGGTACGACATCAGTATATGCTCGGTATACGCAGTACCTAAAGCTTACTAGACGCCTATATTTCAATAGAACGTTACTCATTTGTCGGCGTGGTACGCGCCGTGCTGTGTCGCGCTGCTGCGCTGCTGCACCGACAAATGAGCGCTTTATTAAAATATAAGGTGTATCAAATGATGTGATGATACTTAAACAGGTGATAGTGTTGTTTAAACTGAACAATGACGGAACAAAAGGTCGAAAAACGATTTTTTACGCCTTTCCATAGTAAGTCGGTCAGCTGACACATTTTGTATGGGAGGAGGTAAATTATATTTTTGTTTTTCGACCTAGGTATGTTCCTTGGAGAAAGTTGTTTAGTTTAAATTTGATACCACCTTATACTACGTGTTATTTTGTAACACTTTGTATAGGCGTTCAGTAAGCTTTCGGTACCGCATGTACAGTACGAGGCATATATCTTGATTATTTTTTGACGGAGTGGGGATAAGTTCGCGCTTGTGCTCTTGTGAGCGACCAATAGCGTGCGTCCTTCTCCCGCCGCCCGCACCCCTCACCGCTACGCATGCCCAAAATACGCGTTCCGCGTAGGGTTGCTAGGTCGTCTAATCTAATAGCCGGACAGACCAGCCAGTTTGGCCGGACATTTGGGTAAAAAAGCCGGACACACTAAATTATTAAGGATTTTGTATCTTAGTAATAATACGATATTTGTTTTTTTACGTAAACTAGGCTTTTTTGCTTTTTTTTTTCACTCGTCTTCGAAAACTTGATTCCATTCAGGAACTTTTTTTTTTCCATTCAGGAATTGTTTAATTCAATTTTGTTTTCTTAATTTTAATTTTGTGTTTTCCCTTGGGAAATAATAATATTAATGACTGCCGCTGCGCCTACGAATCTTTGGTTCGTAGCGCTGCGTCTCGCCTCGCGCCGCTCACTCGAACTACCACGTGCGTGAGTAAATGTAAAAAGCCTAACAAAAGCCGGACAGGCCGGACATCGTTTAATTTGGTCGGACACTCAATCAAAAAGCCTACCTATGTCCCTGGCAACCCTAGTTCCGCGCAATCTCCACCCGATTTCAAGATATATGCCTCGTACTGTACCGAGCATGCCGATGTCGTACCGATGCTGCGTTGACATAAATGAGTAAAAGGCCTATGTGAGTTAAAAAACGTCGTGCTAGCCCTCTGGTGGCGCAGATGTTGTGCGAGTTGCGCGCGGAGGCGGCGGCGCTGCGCCGGCGGCTGGCGCGCAAGGACTCGGACCTGCGCGGGCTCGTCGAGGTGCTGCGCCGTCTGCGAGAGTTCGACTACTGCACGCTTGAGGGGATACACTTCTTTGAGGTCACCGAGTCTGAGATATTCGGATCGGCTGAGTGGTGAGTGGTTTTTTTGCCATTTTGTGACACAGGAAAAAATACTCTGAAAAAGGAAACCTATGGAAGTGGCATAACCTGCGATAACAAAGCATTCGTGACGTCAGGCGCGTGCCGTATCCGCCATATTGTGTTGCGTTTACATGTTACAATTTCGACTCTTATGCTGTTTACATAAGGTTGTACACTAAGCTAAGCCGCCATGTTTAGTTGCGTTTGAATGGAGAACAATGAAGTAGGTATGCAGGCTTTTTTCGTAGGTATGGCAGGTCCATCTTATTCCTTCATCATTGAAAAAATATGATAAGTCTGACGCGTTCCGTAGGTAGGCCCCTTACGACAAGATGAGATGTGCCGATCTGGTGAAGGTCGCAGAAAGTCGATGGATGTGGGCCGTGCAGATCGTCAAAATTCTTACGGAAGGCCTATGTCCAGTAATGGGGCGTCGTGTGACTGACATGCTGATAGTGAAACGGCAGCGTACACGCCGCGACACGTATCTTTAGTGGTGAGAGAAATTGGAGGAGATTACTGCGCAAGTTTGCAATAACCCCGCAACACGTCTTCCTCCAATTAAAAAATTACTCCTGCGCATTAAAAGTCACCGCTAAAGTTACGTGCCGAGGCAAACTGCTTAAGTTTCTGTAAATTATAACCTTACATACAAAAGTCATCCTTCTTCTTCTTATCGTATGAGGAATAGTGGCCACCTCTGGTGTTAGAGTTTATCAAGCCGCATGTAAGGCATCTAACTTAACGACTGTTATCAGATGACAACAGCCGGGACCGACGGCTTAACGTGCCCTCCGAAGCACGGAAGCGCTCAGTTGTAATGCCACTTAACGGTCACCCATCCGACACCTGGCCGGACCGAGCGTTGCTTAACAAACGTGATCGAGTACGATCAGTATGTCAAGCGCCGCTATGAGCGCTTCCAGAAATGTCACAAAAGTCATTAAAAGAACCTCATTCACTTAAGCGTTGCTTGCCACCATTCTTCAGAATCATACTCAAATGATTTTATAAGTGACGTCAATATAATCGCTGTTGTCACTGACTGTGTTTCTTTTTATGGCAGGAGAAAGAAGAAATTAGAAGATGGCGATGTGAAACGGCAGAAGATACAACAGAAACTCGGCCGGCTGCCCGGCTATCGACAATTTACACTGACATAACTAAATGTCTATGTGACTCATCAATTGTTTTGATTTATTTTTATTTATTAAACACCTTTTTTGGTTTTGTTTAATTTGCTTCTTTTATTTCACTTGTAATACACATACTAACTTTGTCTATTCAATAAGGTGTAGGTACTTAATAGTGTATTTGTGTGTGATAAAATGGTAAAAAATTGCGTTGTTTTTCAGCGTGAAAAGAAACGGAAGCTATGTGGAAACACAAACGAGATGAAGATTTTGAACGACACTTTGCAAAAGGAGAATATCGCTAAAGATAGGTAAGACGTTCTAATAGACAGCAAACCGAATGCGTGCCGACGCGTTTTAATTTTGTAATGTACGGTGTCGCTTGAGTCTAGTCACATAGAATTTGATTTCTATGTGACTAGATACAAGCGAGACCGAACATTTTAAGAACGCTTCACCACACATTCGGTTCGCTTTTTGATCAGCTGATCACCCACTGCCACGCATCACGCTCCGTCATGCACATTTGGTAAAAAAACATGCGCGTAGATGGGTTGTTGGTGTGTTTGTATGATTTCTATACAAACTTGGCACTTTACGTACAGCTTCAAAATCTGTAATAACGCATGATGCAACGTAGTGTAACATCCGTCGAATAACTGCAGTCAAAGTCAAAGTCAAAATTAGCTTTATTCAAATAAACTTAATTATTAAGTACTTTTGAATCGTCTATATTTTCCTACCACCCGTTCAAGACTTTTTAACTGACAAGAAGAACGGGCGCAAGAAACTTATCAGCTTTAATAGCAATAAGTAACGATATTTACAAACTTAAATATATCGCAGCATAAGTTAGGTCTGCTGCTGTTATATTGGACAGAAAGATAGAGTGGCGGTCACATAATTAAGGCTGTATATTTGCATTTTAACGAAATTAGTGTTTTTCCAATGAAGTTATCTAAATAATGAAAGCATTATTATTGATGTAAACTTTAATTTTAGGCAGCAAAATTCTTAAATTAGTGCCGTATAGAGAGAAAAACATAATAAATTGTCAGATATTTTAAAACGAAGACAATCTGTTCAAGTGGAATTTCAAATTTGCTTGTCAGAGGTATTTTTAAAAACGTTTCAGCCGTAACAAATAAGAATACGACTCATATTTATTTTTTCACTTATTGTTTGTATTGTCAAGGAGTTCATAGAGATAAAATTAAGAAAAATGCTTTTAATCACAGAGAAATAAAATATTAAAAAATGCTCAAATTGGTACACTTTGACATGTTTTTTTTACTGGTATTTACAGAATGTAAAGTAATTTTTATTTTTTCTTAGGAATAATGAGGTATTTGTCTAATGTATTGCGTGTTTTGTATATACTTATATCCATTTAATAATTTAATAGGAATTTTCAAATTTTGCTCTCATTACAGCTCGCGCAGAGTTGTTTTGATCATTTATATTGAAAAAAAATTTAAAAATGGAACGTGATGCGAGTCTACAGCCTTAAAGACACAAGTCGATTTTCATACAAACGAGATAAATTTGAAGCCTTGGTTTTCCGCCAAGGATTGACCCAGCTGTGATCTGATGATGGCCATCCAGGAAGTGAATGGATGAATTTCAGATCGCTATACACATCCAACTGATCAGCATTCTAAGAGATATAAGGAAACGTTTAAAAAAACCGTGAAATCAGCATAAAATGTATGGAAAACCTGAAACTGAAAACTCGTGATCTTTATATATTTTAGAATGCTGATCAGCCTTTCTATAGTCTAATTTCAAAATCTATCGCAATCGCTTTCGGAATGTGATACATTGATACTTCTTTTTGGCACAAATAAAAACTTACTAAAGAAATGCAGCAATGTGTGACATCCATCTGTCAAATGAAAGCGATTGCGATAGATGTTTAAATTAGACAATTAGCCCCCTGATCAGTTGGGTTTGTATGGCGATCTGGATCTCCTCCATTCAATCCCTGGTTGGCCATCATCAGATCACAGCTAGGTCAATCTTTGGCGGAGAACCGAGGCTTCCTCGTTTGTATGAAAATCGACTGGTGCCCTTAATTATCTTGCCAACACTATATATAAACAGTGTGTTATTGCTTAGAGAAATTGTACTACCTTTGTGTTACCTCTGTACAATAATTTAGTCTACTTATCTAACAAAAGTCTCCGTATTTTTAGAGAAATCCGGCGACTGAATAAAGACGTACAGCATTACGAGCAGGCCATCATAAAGTTAAGAAACGAATTGTCTATGAATGCCCACTACAACCCGTAAGTTATTTGCTTCTTTTTTGTCTATTAATAGCTTGCATTGATTTCACACTAATGACCATAATTAACACCATTAATATCAAATTCCAAGGGCGTAGCCAGGATTGCATATAAGGGGGGGCAGACAAAGAAAACCCTAGATTATATAGAGATCACATCCCGTATTGTTGGATTTCACAAGCCAGCCTTCAAGCCTGCTAGTTTCTTAGGTCTTATAAGAAGCGTCGCAAGCAGAATTACAGTTTACCAACGAACAACCGCTCTTCTAAGGGGGGGCAGCTGCCCCTCCTTGCCCGTATCTCGCTCGCCCATGTTAATATCTTTAAATATCTTTAAATGTTTGTGTAAAATGTTTTTGTGTGAAGGTTAAAGAAACATAAAACTATGATCAGTAAAATTGAAGGATCAGAATAATGCTGGATACTGATCAACTGACGGCGGGTAAAACAAAATACTCGTACCTATTTCAGCAATGTGTCACAGCAAGATGCAGAAGTTATGGCTGGAATGTGCTGCACCGGAAACGAGGTGAGTTTCATTTAAAAAATTCATACAGATTTTTCTAAAAATGTTTTGAGTATAACATAACATAACTCTTTAGAGTCCATGAGAACGTTTGTGGCACGCGAGGTCGTAAAATGTGTGAACGGAGTAGCTATATGGCGCGCTCCCTTGCACTTATAGGCCTTATGGGCGGGCTCGGACTCATTTCAATGGCACGCGCAACCCTAATGTCTGACGTCACTGACGCGTTTTATGACCCCGCGTGCCACGATCGTTCTCATGGACTATAATGCACAATTCACTTAGCCGATTGGTCATTCATGTCATATTTATCTTAAAATACTCTCGGAGATTAACCTCATCTTAATAAACCTTTTATTTAATTTATATTATAATTTGACGTTAAGAGGTAACAAACAAATGCACACATGTAAATGCAATGGCTAGGTACTTTTTACGCAAAACACTGGAGTTCTAAGTTCTGTTAAACTTTTTGATTTTATAAAAAACATCGTCAAAAATTTAATAACACGTAAGTGTACGCTATGTATGCTTAAATATAATTCCTAGGTATAATTATGTACAAACGTAGTTTTCTCTGTTAAGTACGCCTATATACTGAAGGGTTTTAAGCTTGTGCTGACCGTTGTGGGGTTTGGCGCAGTGCGGCGACTGGGAGCCGGTGCGCGAGTGCAGCTTCACGCACGAGGAGATCGCTGCGTACCAGGAGCGCGTGCGCAAGATGGAGGCCGAACTTAAGGTATAGTTGTGGAGTTTGGTGCATGCGGCGACTGGGAGCCAGTGCGCGAGTGCAGCTTCACGCACGAGGACATCGCCGCGTACCAGGAGCGCGTGCGCAAGATGGATGGAGGCCGACCTTAAGGTACCAGATGTCTGATTTTACTTACACGATGGCAGTTCAGTCATCCAGTAACTTACTACTGGACTTTTGCCTGGGTGGAGCGCTTGCTCTATATCACAGAGATCCCGCAAGTTTGGGTACTGTACTATTATTATATTCTGAAATCCAATCTTACTTGACATACAGTATACACTTATTCCGTTGATACAGGCGAGCAGCTCGAGCGTGCGCACGCTTCGTAAGATGAACGTATCTCTAAGCGAGGAGGTGCAGGCGCTGCGGCGCGCGTGCGGCGCGCTGCAGGAGCAGTGCCGCGCTGCAGCGCTGCAGACGCAGTTCAAGGAGGACATCATACGCGAGATGCGCCGTCAGCTCAACCAGGCCAAGACCAAGGTACCTATACAACGTGCTGCAAAAAACCCTTGAAGCCGAACATGGTAGATAGGGACTATCTAACTGAACAACTTTTACTATGGAACGAACACTAAAACTGAGAAAAAAAACAGCTGTTTCATACAAAAAAATAATAACGAAAATATAAAGAAATGTATGTTTTTTTCGCGATTTCAAAGTTCCGATTAGGGAGACTGATCACGCGTCGGCTTCGCTGGCGTCCCTCCTTACAAATAATAATACTACCGCCAGCGGTGCTGTGCCAAATTGCAAACAAAATAGCATACTACAGTTGCTATCAATTAAAGTGAACGTAACTGCAAACTCATAACACAGACACTGACATCGTTCTCTTGGCCGTAGCTGAAGGAGGTATCGGAGCTGAAGTGCGGCTGCAGGCCGGTGGAGGCGGCGCGCGGCGCGGTGTCGTACGACTCGGTGACCATCGCGTGCGTGCGCCGCGCGCGCCACGACGGCTCGGGCGACGACGCCCTATCCGTGCGGCCCGACTCCGACTAAGGTGGGTCAAAATAGGATATTTACCATACTTATTGCCTTTTCATATAGTGAGAAAACTTCTTTTTTACCATCGCCACTCAAAAAAGTGCGTCTTATTCATTGATATCAGTGAATAAAACGCTTTTTTATTCACCGAGTGAATAAAAGTCTTTTGAATTTGGAACAAGCGCGCATCATATGAATTATGTACAAAAAAAAACGTCCTGAAAGTATGTATTCCATAGATAAAGCCAATAGTTATACAATTAAATAAAAAAAAAAAATCCCGCCTATTTTAGTAAGGTTCTTTTTAGTGTCTTAGCTTTGGGTTCTTTTCTATCTATTATAGGAAGATTAGATGTTCAGTCTGTGGCATCAGTCCTTTTTCTCAGGGTACGTTCATCAGGTCTGGAAAAAATTCAAAGTCTACAGATTGATGGCATGGACTGATGCCAGACTGACTGATCATGTAATCTCCCTCATAACGTGGTAGTTTTATGTAATGGAAAACTTCTAATTTCATAAACACTTCTAAAGCTTGCGCGCGTACAGTTCATTAGAAAATTTCAAAATTTCTAATTTCACTTTAATTTTACTAATATTTTAAATATTATCGATTCCCTACCAAAATATCAAAATCTGATAACCTATAAATACTTACTATAGGTATAAGTACTGCTATTTGTTTTTTCGCAGTCGATGGTAAAAAGTAGAGTACACAACTCGTGAAAAAAATATTCATCTCGGTCCTTTGTATTCTACTCTTGAATCCCTCGCTACGCTCAGGATTCAACTCTAGAATCCTTCGCTACTCTCGGGATCCAACTTAGTCCCTCGAACTAAATTTCCTTTTTTTTCACTTGTTGTATAATCTACTATTTCACTTCTCATGCTCGTAAAGTTCGTCTTTATGTTGGGTATAGGTTGCATAAAATCGCTTTTTATGCTCTAGTGCATAAAGTAAAATCTTCGTCTAAGTCTCAGACTTTAAGACAAAGGTCGTCAGGTAAACAGCCACACACGCAATTTAACTTCGTTAAATTAACTTGTTATTTCATTGTTTCTTCATTTTTTGTTGTGTTATACTTAATACTTTTTTATTTTTGAAAATGGGTATCAATTTTATTGAAAGATCTTGATAAAAAGTTTCTTTTTTAAATTTTTAGATATGGGTATCAAATGAAAGGCCTTGATGAGCACATTCCAAAATTATATTTTTTTAATAAAATATGAGTTTTTTTTTTTTTCAATTTTTGAATATGGGTATCAAATTAAAAGCCTTGATGAGCACATTCCAAAAAAATATTTTTTTAAATAAAAAAAAGAGTTTTTTAAATTTTTGAATATGGGTATCAAATGAAAGGCCTTGATGAGCACATTCCAAAATTATATTTTTTTTATAAAAAAGAGTTTTTTTTTTCCAATATTTGAATATGGGAATCAAATGAAAGGCCTTGATGAGCACATTCCAAAAATAGATATTTTGTCACAAAAATTAAGAAAAAACATTTTTTTTTCAATTTTTGAATATGGGTATCAAATGAAAGGCCTTGATAAGGACATTCCAAAAATGTATATTTTGTCACAAAAAATTATGTAAAAAAAAAATTTGTTTTTCAATTTTTTAATATGGGTATCAAATGAAAGGTCTTGATGAGCATATTCCAAAAATATAGAATTGATAGGCTTTTCACAGTTTAGAAGATTGAGGTCCAACTTAAAATGTGTAAACTATGTTTCATCAAATTCAGGTGGGTGGAACCAGGGAAACAGCTTGAACTTTCCGTAGTATGTACTAGTTTTCATACACTAAAGAGGTCATTTCAAACTGGTCCCTAAATTTTTCTACTGTCCACACAGATAAAGTCGCGGGCGGAAGCTAGTAGAAATTAAAAAAAACGTACGTAAACAAAAACGCACGGCGCCAACATGCGGTAAAATTAACTTACCGCACGCTGTAGGTACTGTCATCGTAAGCTCACATTTTCGAGCGACGTGTTGAAAAGTAAATGAAGACTAGGTAGAGGTAGTTCACGTATTTTCAGTAGTGAAAAGTTATGTACGGATCGTCTGGGAAGTAGCGGTGGGGGCACACCGTGCCCCACACCCCAACTCATTGTTGCCATGTCAAATCGGCCGAGTTTACCCACTATGATAATCATTACGCTATGAGGTTCACAGATAATAATTACAAATTATGGTGGAATAAAGAAATTCACAAACATACATGAATCCTGATCACAATTTCCATGATTAACATATCGTTAGATTTGTCTCGTCAGCCCAAGTGTTCTTAAGAAGGTGGCGTTATAAAAAAACCAACATGGCGGCTGTACGGTGCTATTATACGTAGGGGAAAAAAATTTTTTTTTAGAATACTGCAATATGGTTTTCAAATTAAAGGGCTTATTATAAGGATTTCAAAAAGGTATATCATATAAATAATAACTAAAAATAAATAAATAAATTTAAAAAAATTAAAAACCCGCCTGCCTAAAAAGACAAGTCAACTGAAAAGATGGAAACAAGATTAAATATTAAAGGCAACATTATAACATGCAGTCGGAGGCATATAACTCAAATCATTCATAATGTCACTTTCTTTATGCATGCCTCCGACTGCATGTTATAATGTTGCCTTTAATATTTAATCTTGTTTCCATCTTTTCAGTTGACTTGTCTTTTTAGGCAGGCGGGTTTTTAATTTTTTTAAATTTTTCAGTGGCGTAATGAGTCTGATGCATATGCATATTGGCATAATTTAACAAGCGGCAGTGGCGGATTTACCAGCAGGCTGAGTAGGCTTGAGCTTAGGGCGGCAGATTTTTGGGGCGGCAAATTTGGGGACCAATTAATTTTTTTTTTGCTACCAGAAATCAAAAAGATTTCTGGATGACGGTTTTGTGTATTCTGTTTTCTGATGTTTTACAGATAGAAGTCTGTAACAAATTTTGCCGACGACTTTCCCTTCTCACTTATCATTTGTCATTGTACGTTCCGTGAATCCGTTTATCAATCTTCCATATTCTAGAGTAAAACAGCTAGTTCGCCGCCCCCAACCAGTAATCGGTCTTTGCGCCCTTTTTCTTTTCCTACCGTCAACCCATACAGCCGTCCTACTATTGGTTGGATTTGACACTTCATCAAAATTTCTCAACGTAACCTTGTAACGGCGGGCATCAAATATAATATATTTTTTCGATGTTAGAACAGCACAATTGCTCTGCCCATTCTTTAAATTTAGTGGCAACAGCGACTGCTGAATCGTGCACAGAAGCTTGTCGATTCTTTATGTTGCTCCAAGAAATATACGTTTTTTTTCAAGTTCGACACAACGCTGGAAGATTTTGATGACTGAAGTCGGAGAAGGCAAAACAGTCAAGAGAGTAAACCTCACACGTTGGTCAGCTAGAGAGGATGCGTGCAAAAGTTTGAGAGATTCGTGGCACGAAGTCATTAAAGCTTTGGAAGTAATCGGGAACGATTGCACGGAGAAGCCTGTCACACGGAACGAAGCAACGGGAATTCTTTCAAAGTTGAACAAACTGGAAACGGCGTTAATGGTTGTTGTGTGGAACGTTTTTTTGGAAAGAATAAACAAAGTAAATGTTCAAATCCAGGCTTCTACCGTCAATTTGATTACCGATCTTTATGAATCTCTTCGCAAGTTTTTCGTAGATCAACGGGAAAACTTCAAGTATTTTGAAGAAATGGCGATGGAATTAAGTGCGTCGAAGCAGTACTCAAAAGACCTCCGAAAAAGACAACCGAAAAGAAAAAACATTGCTGACGAAACACCCGAGGAAGAAATAGAAATAAGTATGACCGCGAGTGATACTTTCAGAATTAACACATTTCTCGTCATCATTGATAGACTCGCATCTGAATTGGAAAAAATCCGGAAAAAAATATGTTTGTTGTATGAAAGCCCCCCTTAAATATTAACTTTATTCTGTTTTTAGTATTTGTTGTTATAGCGACAACAAAAATACATCATCTGTGTAAATTTCAACTGTCTGCCTGTTGTCGTTATTAATAACGAGCAAAAAACGGCAAACAAATCACGTTTGTTGTTTGGGAGCCCCCCTTAAATATTAATTTTATTCTGTTTTTAGTATTTGTTGTTATAGCGGCAACAGAAATACATCATCTGTGAGAATTTCAACTTTCTAGCTATCACGGTTCATGAGATACAGCCTGGTGACAGACAGACAGACAGACAGACGGACAGCGAAGTCTTAGTTTTTACCGTTTGGGTACGGAACCCTAAAAAGGAAGAAGGCGTACGACAATTTCAATGAAAAATTTTCATTTCTGACCAAAATGAGCGAATTGTCATCATCAACCCCTACGAAAAAGGCTCGGTCTTTAGAAGAAATGTATCCTAATGATTTAGAGACTGAATTAGTTCAAGAATGCATACATTTTCGAAGCCACATTTCTTCGCAAAGCATTCTGGTGAAACCAGATTCTCCATCGTTGCAAAGTCTATCTTTGTTTCTGCGAAAACAGAGTTTGCAGAACGTTTATCCGAACTTGAACATAGCCCTTCGTTTGGCCTTATGTACACCAGCGACGAATTGTTCGGGTGAGAGGAGTTTTTCTTGTCTAAAAAGGGTTAAAAATTATTTGAGATCGACCTTGAGCCAAGAAAAATTAAATGCTTTAGCTCTTTTGTGCATAGAGTCAGAATTGATGAACAAAATCACATACGACGATATTATCGATGATTTTGTCAACAAAAAATCACGCAAAAAAGTATTGTAACGTACTTTTATAAATTTACTGAATTAAGTATTTTCAACTGTTTGTAAATTATTCTGTTTATTCACGTCTACCAATTGTGTAAGTAGCATGCATTACCCCGCCTTCCAAATCTTACATGATTGAGCTTTAATTAGCTCAAAAATATATCTAAAAATTATTTTACGTGCAATTCCAACGAAATTGTTGAATTGTAAAAATAATCTAGGACATGACAATTTGACAATTGTGGAGGCAAGGGCGGCAAAAGCTTTACAGCCTAAATCCGCCACTGACAAGCGGTGTACACATTAGGCCAACCCGATAAAAATGTCGCTAACGACAACATTATAATACAATTATCGGTCGGTCACACGACAATCGGAACGACAAATTTATCGGATCACATTCATCAAAGTTTTGGTGGTTTGCTTGTGGTTAGTCGTGAAAATATTTCTGTGGATTTCAACTTATGTTTTTTTGCAGTGTAAGAAACAAAAGTCGGTTCGAACTCACATCCATGAAGGTGTGAAGACGATCAGAAATCCCCTCTCCTCCACTCAAGGTTTACGTATGTGGTTGGTTTGTTAGCTTTTATTCTTAATCGTTGTTTTATCGGTATAGTATTTATTTTATTTTAATTATGTACTAGTTTAATTATTGTGTTTGATTACAAGAGATAAACAAAATCATTTGTTATTTACTTCATAGCCTATTGAGATCATTTGAGCCTTGTCGTCGTGTTTATTCTTAAACCGAATGTATAGAAATTTTAGACATTTCATAACATTTCAGCGCATTTAGCGAAACTAAATAAAAAAATATTTTTATTTTATTTTTATTTTTTTTATTTTATTTGAAAACCAACAGCGTTACAATTTGTTTTTACTAATAATTCTAACCGTTAGCAAGGCCAATTACAGGTTGTCCATAAAATTACCTTACTTAGTAAATTCTAAACTAGTTTAAGTTAATAAAATATTGTAATGATAAGAAATCAGTCGCAAAGTCATTAGTCAACACTCTTTACACATTTTTTTTTATGAAATTTAGAAGCTAAGTACAAATTAACTTGTTAAAAAAAAAAAAAAAAAGAACATTCGTTATACTGTATCACTTACTACATTCCAAGTTCAGTTAATTTAAATTTTTAAATAGATATTGTTTTATTATTTATTAAAATGCCATGCCAAAGACTTACACATTATATAAATATATTTTATTTTTTCAAGAAATTGTTTTTAATAGTAGTTTTAAAGGCTGTCTTAGAAAGAGAAAATATGTCAAGCTCACCAAATTCCTTGTTGTAAGTATGGGGAAGGCGAACCAATATACTATTGCGAGCATAGTTAGTGGCACATCTAGGGACATGTAACAAGGGAGTGTGTCGTGTACGGCGCCTGGGAGTACAGAACCCGATATTCTCAACCAATTCGGGACAGTCTAAGTTTCCATTTAGAATGTCATGAAGAAAGCTCATGTCCAACATCAGTCGACGTTCCTCAAGCGTCAGGAGGTTATAAGTACGACATGATTCAATGTAAGAATTGGCAGAGTTGCGCAAGCGATAGTCTAGGTAGCTAACAAATTTCTTTTGTATACGCTCTACCCACCAATCCGCATTGGGCCCGCGTGGTGGGTTATGGCCCGTCCTCCTTATCCACCCATAAGGAAGGCCTGTGCCCCAGCAGTGGGGACATTAAAATGGCTGATGGACATACGCTCTAAACTAGTCACATACAAGACACTCGGCGTACACTGAGTAAAGTGCCACGTTTCTAAATCGCTCCGCATTCTAAAAATCGAAAAAATTGGTAAAAGTGAACCGATCTCACCGCTGAAGACACCTTTCGACGCGCCGTGACAAGCCTGTCACGACAGTGTATCACACTTGTGCAAAAAGTGAAGAAAAGTGTTGAAAAAGTGCCGAAAACCCAAAATTATGGTGTTTTCCTAAGTTTAATGCGATTTTTATGAAGATTTTGTGTGAAGATTTGTAAAACGACTACTGTGGGTAATCTTCAATTGACGAGCCGAAGCTGCCTGGCAAGTTCCAGATTTTTTGGACCAGGATCCAGGGAGTTCCGGAACAAACTCCAAAACCCCCCGACCACGAGGTACTGGAACCGCAGCAGCTACACATCATTGACCACTATAGGGAGCAAGAGGAAGTCGCAACAGTCATCCTGGAATTTTTTAGCAACTTGAAAATCATCAGAGAAGCTGAAAAATCAAAGTCCAAAATTTTCCATTCTAGCAATAGCCTTAAGTGACGGTAGTAAAAACTCCAGTGATAAATACGGTCAGTAAAAATCAAAATTACAGTTGTTATTTATTAGAGAATATTAGTACAATTTTCCGGAATTTAATATTTAGTACTTTGGGATTTATTCGACTTAAAGGACCGGCGGGGCGCTCAGCCCGCTAGTAAAAAGTCAAATAAATCCCTAATACCTATATATATTTAACATAAGTATAATAGTTTCAGACAAAATATTATTTAAATAATCTACCTATTCTAAAATAGGATAAAAAGGACTCCCTTTTCACAAAGGACAAAGAGTGTTGACATAGGAATACCTACATACATTTATTTGAATGTAAGTGTACCTGCTAAAATTGAGAAACAGAATTACCTACCTATCATTAATGACTTGTGAACTCAATTTTAATTATCTTAAGTAAGATATTGACACCTGAATCTTCTCTTTGATGTCAGGCTTCGTTTTTAGAACATTTTGTGGTTTAAAGTAATTGATATAATTTTAAATTTTTGTATTATTTTAGTTTATATAATATTATAATTTTTTTTTTTTTTTTTTTTTTTTTTTTTATAAACCACTGATTACTTTTTATAGAATTTTAAATTAGACTTAAGGACTCCTAAGCCTTTTTTGAGGCCAGGCATTAGTTGATAGGACATTTTGGAATTTAATTTAATATTATTGACATCAAAACAAAAATAACTTTATTACCCTATTATACCTGTACATTTTTTTAAATTAGTTTAGGACACCTGCGCCGCTTTGAGGATATTAAGGCGTTATTATACAGGCGTTAAGTAGTTTATAAGACATTCTGAATTTAAGTCAAAATTATTATTGACTTTTATACCTTTTAATTTATTTATAATATTAACTTTATACAACTTATACAAACATTTTAACTTAGTTTAGGACACCTGTACCTCTATTGAGGACAGGATTTTAGATATAAGACCTTTTAAGAAATCGACAAAACTGATCCCAGGGGTCTTTGCAAACACACACACGTACACACATCATTACAGTTACACTAAACAATTACCGCTCTACAGAATTAAAAGGACTAACAGGATAGGACTAAATTCAATGTGATTTTAATTTTATTATTATATTTTATAATTGATATTTTAGCTTATCTTAATTATCAATTTCATTTTCATTTTAAAGTTAAATTCTTCAATTTTAATTTATTCAGTTTTAATCTTAATTTATTTATTATTTCAATCATCATTTTTAATTCTACTTTTAACTAGTTAATTTTGAATGTAATTATTTTATTTTAATTTATTGGGGATCAATTAAGTGAATTAATTGAACCCTAATGCTTCTTAGTCTATCCAGTCTAGTCATTTTATCACTTTAGTCAATTATTTTCTTATCCTGTGTTTACAACTTTTACAGATTTACTTTTATCCTGTGTTTACAACTTTTACAAATTTACTTTTAACTTGTTTATTATCGTGTTTAAAACTTTTACAAATTTACTTTTAACGTGTCTATTTATTCGTGTTTACAATTTTTACAAATTTCCTTTAAACGTGTTAATTGTCCGTCCTATTTATTGCATTATCTGTCTTTATTAAATTGCTTAATCCATTTAGGACAAAATGTCCAGGAGCCCAAAACGCACATCGAAAACAAACATTAGGGAGGAGTCAGTAGTTTACCAGTCCCCACCAAAGCCGAAACCGAAGCAGAAGCTGGAACTGGAGCTTACCCACCTTCTTCCAGGAATGAGTAATGAAGACATAAAAGAAAACGCCAAGAAAACTAAAGACAGGGTAACGAAGGCCCTTGAAACAAATGCCAACCATAGGATAGTGACAAAAGAAAATAAAATCACCATCCAAAAGGAAACCAACGAACTGGTTGCGATGGTAGAGGAGTTGTTAGAGAGAATCAGAAACATGGAAAAAAGGATAGAACAAGATAAAGAAAAAGGTAAATCAATGAACACGCATACTGTGAAGGAACTCACCAACTTCGAACAAGAAACCGGAAGAAGGCTAGAGGAAATAGAAAGATTGCTAGTGGAGAATAAAGTGATCAACGAGAGGTGCGAAAGATTGCAAGAAGAAACGAAGAAAGTGATCATAGAGAAGATCGATAAAACAGTGGTAATAGAAACGGAGAAGCCGCAGAAGGCAACATATGCTAGAATGACAGAAGAAGGTTGGCAAAAGTTACCGCTCCCAAAAACGCTCCACTCCCTTATAGTGGCTTCGACCGACGAGAGACTGACCAGCGACCAGGTAATGGATGCGGTCAGGAAGACGGCGGATGATGAAGGGGAGTGGATAAAAGTGCAAAGAATTAGAAAGGCCAAAGGTCAAAAAGTAATTATAGGCTGTGAAGATGAAAGAGAAATTGAGAAACTACAAAAAAGACTACAGAAGGAGAATACATTAAAAACAGAAAAGGCCAAGAATAAAAATCCACTAGTAATCGTAAGATTTGTAAGGGGGGACAAAAAAAGGGAGCAAGTGGAGGAGGCGATAAAGAGGAAAATGGCAAACGTGATAGATAAGAATATAGATACGAAAGAACAAATAGAAGCCATTTATGAGAAAAATACAAGAAATCCACATGTGGCGCACGTGGTGGTCAAAGTTACCCCCGTAATATGGCAGCAGCTGGTAGAGACGGGGACTATCCAACTACAATGGGGAATCTCCAGAGTGGAGGATCAGTCCCCGGTTGTTCAGTGCTCCCGCTGCTTGGGCTACGGCCATATCAAGCGGGTTTGTCAGGAGCAGCTGGACAGCTGTAGCCACTGCGGGGGAAACCACCTGTACGCCAACTGTACCGAAAAGGTAAGTCCCCCCTGCTGCCTTAACTGCAAGCGAGCTAACCTATCGACCACAAGCCACAACACGTTTAACATGGTGTGTCCCATAAGGATGAAATGGGACAGGATAGCTCGCGCAAAGGTAGCGTATTGCTAAGGGCTCGGTTATGGCAACAAAAAAGGAAATTCAACGAGTCATACAGGCGAACCTCCAGCGAAGCAAAAATGCTACAAGCGAATTTATACAAGAAGCAGGAAAGAGTAAGACAAGCTTTGCACTTATTCAGGAGCCATACGTAGGGAATAAGGGAGTAATGGGAGACCACTCAGGAATCCGTATAATCCAGGCAGCTCGAGAGGTTGGGAAAGTGAATAAGGCCGCTGTGGTAGTATTCAATCCAAGTATAGCGGTACTTCAATTTCCCAACCTCACGACCACTAACATCGTGGCAGTTGTACTGTATACACCTGGATGGAAAATCGGAGTGGTCTCCTATTACTTTGAGCCAGATAAGGATCTCGAACCCTACGTAGGGCACCTAAAAAAGGTTAAGGAAAAACTAGAGCTGGAGGTAAAGAAAATAGTAATAGGAGGAGATGCAAACGCCTGGAGTGAGTGGTGGGGCAGTAAAAAATCTAATGAGAGAGGAGAATATTTTATAGGGGAGATACATGATATGAGTTTGAGCGTAGTAAACACAGGAGACATCCCAACTTTTTGTACCTGGAGGGGTGGAAAGGAATATAAAAGTTCAGTCGACGTTACTTGTTGCTCGGCAGACATGATAGACGAGATCCAAAATTGGAGAGTAGATGAGACACTGACTACCTCGGACCACAACGCCATCTTATTTGAGATAAACTTAGGAAAAGTAGAAAGCGCAAATAACAAAAGAACAACCAGAAAATATAATACGAAAAAAGTTAATTGGGTTGACTTTAAAGAAGAAATTAAAAATTTATTAGAGTCAAATAACATAGATATAGAAACAATAGAAAGAATGAATAATGTAGAAGACCTAGAAGAATTAATAAATAAATATAACAAAGTAATAGAAGAAGCTTGCGAAAAATATATTAAGAAGAAGAAACCAAAGCATGAAGTAAAAGTGGCCTGGTGGACCGAGGAGTTAGAGGAGAAGAAGAAAGACGTGATAAGAAAGAAGAAGAGAATAAGATGGGCAGCGCCAAACCGTAAATCATGGACTGTCGAGCAATACACAACAGCGAAAAAGGAGCTTGAGGAGGAAATGGATAAAACAAGAATAGCAAGTTGGAAAGAATTCTGTGGCAAGCAGGAAAGGGAGACAATGTGGGAGGGCATTTACAGGGTCATCGGTAGAACAACGGCCAATTATGAGGACTTGCCCATTGCCAGGGACGGCAATGCCACCAGCCCGAAGGAGTCCGTGCGCATGATGGCCGAGAGCTTCTATCCGGAGGATACCGACTTGGGAGAAAATGAGAGTCACAAGGAAACGAGGAGAAGAGCAGCCAAAGCAAACGAGGGTAATGAAAATGATATTCAAGACCCTCCGTTTGTGGAGGCTGAACTAATCCACGCAGTGACCTCATTTAATCCCAAAAAGGCCCCGGGTAGCGATGGCTTTACTGCCGATATATGCGCTGCAGCCATAACAGCACGGACAGACATAGCCCTTGCAATGTACAACAAGTGCCTTGAGCTTTCCCACTTCCCGAAGCCCTGGAAGGAAGCCACGATAATCCTCCTCAGAAAACCCGGAAAAAAGGACTACACTCAACCCAAGTCGTACCGACCGATAGGGCTCCTGGCAGTGTTAGGTAAAATATTGGAAAAAATGATAATTAAAAGAATAAAATGGTATGTGCTCCCAAAGCTAAATCCGTGCCAGTATGGCTTTGTGCCGCAGCGCAGCACTGAGGACTCTCTCTATGATATGCTCCAGCGGATCAGACATAATCTGGGTGAGAAGAAGATCATGACTCTGATTTCGCTGGACATAGAGGGGGCCTTCGATAACGCGTGGTGGCCGAAGATAATTTGCCAATTGAAAGAAATGGAGTGTCCGGTGAATCTGCGGAGACTTGTGGCCAGTTACCTGGAAGACCGGAGGGTAACGGTGAGGTACGCAGGGGAGGAGTTTAGTAAGTCAACGAACAAGGGGTGCGTCCAAGGTTCAATTGGAGGCCCCTTGTTCTGGAACCTGATACTCGACCCCCTGCTAGACGACCTTACCAAACAAAATGTTTATTGCCAGGCCTTCGCAGATGACATCGTGCTAATAATAGAAGGGAGCAATGCCTTAGACGTATCGGAAAAGGCCAATGCCGCTCTCTCCCATGTTCAGCAGTGGGGCGTGGCGAACAAGTTGAAGTTCGCTCCCCACAAAACGCAGGCTATGATTATTACTAAGAAACTGAAATTTGACACACCGCGTCTGAACATGGGAGGCATCGACATCGAACTAGTCAAAGAAATGAAAGTATTAGGACTAATAATCGATAACAAATTGACTTTTAACCAGCATATTGCACATATAACCAAAAAAGCTATTAACATTTATAAAGGCATAAGTAGAGCGGCTAGAGCTACCTGGGGACTGCAACCAGAAGTAATTAAAACTATTTACAAAGCAGTTATAGAGCCCGTGATACTATACGCGGCAAGTGTTTGGGCTAGAGAAGCCACAAAAGCAGTCTCCAGGAAGGCGTTTAATGTAGTGCAGAGAGGATTCGCGCAAAAGATAATAAAATGTAATAGAACAGTCTCACTAAATGCTGCCTTAGTATTGTCGGGGCTGCTTCCGCTGGACCTTCGGGTCCAAGAAGCGTCCCAGCTTTATGAGGCGAAGCGAGGGAAACCCCAGGCAATACTGTGCGGCAGAAAAGTGGAGGAGCGCGAATCCTTCCTGATGGCAGATCACCCCAGCAAAACGGTAGATGCAAAATTTAAATTATTGGAAAACGCGGAAGAGGATGGCATGCTGGCAGAAGACCTGGTAAGAATCTATACAGATGGTAGCAAACTCGAGGGGAAAGTTGGAGCCGCCCTGACCTGTTGGGAAGGGCCGATTGAGACGATTACCCGGAAGTTTAAGCTGGAATCATACTGTACAGTCTTCCAGGCCGAGTTGTATGCCATTCTCCAAGCGACCGAAATTCTTATTGGTAAAAAATTCAGAAAAGCCGCTGTGCTTAGTGACTCGAGATCCGCTCTCCAAACGCTCCAGGATCCAGACTCATCGCACCCGATCACTAGAGCAATTCAGGGCAACCTCCAGACACTTAGAGACAACCACCAACTCGTCTCACTCTACTGGATAAGGGCCCACGTCGGTGTGAACGGGAACGAAAGAGCGGACCAATTAGCTAAGGAGGCGGCTCTCAAACTGAAGTGTAGGTCACATTACGACTGTTGTCCCATCTCCTTTGTGAAGCGCCATTTGCGCGCAGCTACAAAGGTAGAATGGGACCGTAGGTACACTTCAGAAAGCACGGCGAGCACCACAAAATTCTTCCTACCGAATGGGGTGGAGGCGTACAGCATAGTGCGGAGGATGCAGGTGGACCGGCCAACCTCGCAGATGCTGACGGGACATGGTGGGTTCGCGGCGTACTTGTACAGATTTAAATGCAAGGACAACCCATCATGCGTTTGCGACCCGACAGCGAGCGAGGACATCTTCCACATTATGCTGGACTGCCCTCTGCACTGCATTGATAGGTACACATTAACACAGACACTAGACACACCACTCAGCAAAGACACCCTAAAGGATATAATGAGAGACAGTAAAGAAAGAGATAAATTAATTGAATTTGCAAAGAAAATTATAAAAATAGTAAATGAAAGAAACAAGACATAAGGCAGAATAGAAAACATTGTAAATACAAATGCATAATAATGAATATTAAGACACGCAATATTGGAATATAAACAATTAGATATTAAGAACAGTAAATATGTAAGAAAGAAATGTATTAGAATTAAGATAGTGTAAAGAAAGAAAAAAAAAAAGATTGTAAAAAGAAGGAAAATAGTAAAATAAAGACCTGGACCCCCATGTCTAGGGAGAAGTTGTAATATATAATAAAAAAAAAAAAAAAAAAACTAGTCACATACACAGCATACTGAGGTGACCATATGGGGCTTGCGTACTCTAGTAAGCTACGAACGTAAGCAAAGTAAATTGATTTCAGTGCGTGTGGGTCATTGAATGACTTACACACGCGTAAGACAAACCCTAAGTTTTTAAAGGCTTTCGTAGCTATACTGTCCATGTGACCAGAGAAGAGCATTTTCTCATCGAGTACAACTCCCAAATCGCGGACTTTATTACTTACATTGATTTTCGCACCATTAAAGTTGTACTCATATGTTATAGGTTGTAATTTACGAGTAAAGCGAACACATAAGCATTTATTAAGTAAAGCGAACACATAAGCATTTATTATTCCATAAATCTATGGCTACTTTGTCAAAGACCTACTTAGGTACCACGGGCAACAGCGTCGCTTAACCACTCCTAAGGTTAAAATCGCTCGCACGCCGCGCCGTCACCACATACATACGTTTAGTTCGTGCAGGGGCGATACGCGCGCACACGAACTTTGTTGCTAACTATGGGTCAAGTCTGCTAATGTTTTCATCAAAATCGTAGTTTAATGGTGTTTGAATGGTAATGATTTTTGACACAGGTCTCGTTTCTTAAACTCAAAACTGAAACACATTGTGTTTCTTTTCTTAAACCGAAAACGTAAACATATTGTGTCTTGATTTTGGGTTTAAAAAACAAGAACTGTGTCAAAAAGAATTACCATTAGAACACCATTAAACTACGATTTTGACGAAAACATTAGCAGACTTGACCCCCTGGCACACCCCGGGTACTCCATACAAGCGTCGCGTATCAACTATCTATTACACAGAGGCTACACAGTGACGTTTTTGCACACGCGCAACTGTGGAGTCTACCTTTTATGGCAGAACTTTTTATGTCATAATTTTACTATGCATAACAACTATTGGCATAAACATCATGTCGCAGAAAATCGTTTCGCATACACTCATTTATCATACACTTAAAACGCATAATTTTGTAAGCCAGAATCATCTTTTGGCATACATTTCATATCCATAATAATTAAATAGTAGAACCATCATATCGCAGAAAGTTCACAGTCAGAACCATCACATCGCAGATAGTTTATAGTCAGAATCATCTTTTGGCATACATACATTTAATAGAAAATTCATATCTAGAATAATTTTGTATTTCTTACACGCATGTTCGCAAACATGCAAGCAAGCAAGCATGCAGCATGCAAGCAAGCATGCAGCATGCAAGCAAGCATGCAGCATGTAAGCAAGCATGCAGCAAGCATGCAGCAAGCATGCAGCAAGCATGCAGCAAGCATGCAGCAAGCATGCAGCAAGCATGCAGCATGCAAGAAAACATGCAGCATGCAAGCAAGTATGCAGCAAGCAAGCAAGCATGCAGCATGCAAGCAAGCATGCAAGCAAGCATGCAACATGCATGCAAGCATTGTGGAGCTCCGCTCGCTTCGCTCGCTCCGCTGCGAGTGTTCAAAACACTAACCTAACCTAACCTACTGGTAGGTGCAATTAAAGTTTTTCTTTATAGCGGGGGGCCTCAGGCCCCCCGACCCCCCCGAGCAGGGGGGCCAGCCCCCCTGCACCCCCCGGCAAGCATGCAAGCAGCATAAACAAGCATTCAAGCATGCATGCTTGCAAGCAAGCAAGCAAGCATGCATGCCTGCAAGCAAGCATGCATGCGAGCAAGCAGCATGCATTTCGGTTTTGCAGCGATTCGTTCTGTTGTTGACTTTTGTAGCACAACATGATTGTAGCACAAAAATTCAACATATTGACTTTTTAAGACAAATATTTAATTCAATTTAAAGTTAAAATGCAATTTTTTTGAAATCACAATATGCCTAATGACATTATTCTTAATGAAATTCTGTCATATTCGTAGTATACCATGTGAAAATTATGCCAAATAATTGTCGACTAAATAAACGTTATGCCAAACGAAATTCTGCGAATAAAAATTTTGCCAAAGGTATTTATGCCTAATGAAATTCTGCCATCTGAATAGTATGCCATTGTTTATTCGGACATGTAAACATTCTGCCAAACAATAATTATATTAAACAATTTTTATGCCTTAAAAATATTCGTTTAAAGAAGATTCTGCCAAGTGTGTTCTGCCAAATAAATTTCGGAGTATCAAGTTTCTGCCAGATAGAGGTAACCTGCAACTGTGTGCGTGAAGTCTAGAGCTAGAATGAGCACACGGATCGGCACACTCGCCGGTGGGGTGAGGTAATTGATTGTGGGGCGGGGCGGAGTTTCCTTCCTGTACGGTAGTACTTTAGTGGTTTATGATACAAGGTTGGTAAGGAGGTTTTTAAAACGAGTTGACGTTTTATAAGCCCGAGCCGCAGGCGAGGGTTTATAATCGTCACGAGTTTTAAAAAACCTTAACAACCGTGTGCCATACTACGTTTTTCAATACATTTGCGAGAAAACATTATAGGTACTACTGAAATTGTAATCTATACATAATAATAAAACTGTAAATTCTAAATATTTGTGCGCGTATTACGCAAAAACCGCTAAAAGAATTTTGATGGGCTTTTCTAAGTTTAGTAGATTAAGGTCCAACTAAAAATTTAAGCTATGTTTCATCAAATTCAGGTGGGTGGAACCAGGGAAACAGCTTGAACTCTCCTTAGTACTAGTCTCATACACTAAAGAGGTCATTTTAAACTGGTCCCTATATTTTTCTACTGTCCACGCGGTAAGTCGCGGGTGGAAGCTAGTAGAAATTTAAAAAAACGTACGTAAACAAAAACGCACGGCGCGGGCGTGCGGTAAAATCAACTTACCGCACGCTGTACTAAACCGTAAACAAAAACGCACGGCGTGCGGTAAAATCAACTTACCGCACGCTGGCCTGTCAGCGTAAGCTCACATTTTCGAGCAACTGTATTGAAAATATCTATTCTGTGCCCCTGGTTAAGCGAGGCTGTTGCCCGTAGATATATTTATGAGTTAAGAAATCTCGTTGGTCATGTCTTAAGACAGTTTTGGTCATGTCAATGATAAATTTTTGTTGATGCTCGATAAATTATTCCGTAAAAGGAGAGGGCCTCAAGACTCCAAACATTATGTAAAGTCAGATCATATACGCCTCGTAAGTAATATTCAATTCAAATATAGTCTTACACAATTACTTAAGGTGGTACCTTGAGCGAAAGTGGCGCCGCGGTGAATTTTATTTAATATTATAATTCTAATACACAATTTTAATAATGTTTATCGTGGAGAATTTAGAGCTCACAGTCTAGTATTTTTAGACGGTATCGTTACATTCCCTAGTAGTCACTGCTAGAAGTAGATAGAAAAACTGCTAAAAGTGGCCGTTTTTGACACATTTGCTATCTACTTCTACGAATGACTACGAGGGCATGTAGTGATACCTTCTAAAATTACTAGACCATGGGCCCTAAATTCTCGACGATAAACATTATTAAAATCTTTTTCTATTAATAACTTATTAAAGAAAAACCTCTGAGGGCGCCACTTTCGGTCATACAACCGCCTTAAGAGCATTACTGCGCTACGAGTAGCTACACTAGCGCCGCCAATGGAAAAAAAATCGTAGTGCTTAAATAAAAGGCGAAATAGTGAATTGTGTTCTTCTAGTGTACTCCGAATAAGCTTTGTTATACTTTTTATCGTTTAAACAATATTTTATAACCTGACGTTTAGTTGTCGTTTAGTTTATTGCTAAAAGTGGCCACTTTAAGCAATAAACGTCCATTAAACTAAACGACAGACTAGAAAACATAGTTAAAGCGATAAAAAGTACCACAAATCTTATTCGGAGTACACTAGAAGAACACAATTCACAATTTCGCCTTTATTTAAGCACTACGATTTTTTTTCCATTGGCGGCGCTAGTGTATATAGCTACTCGTAGCGCAGTAATCCTCTTAACGTTTTCAGAAAACACGATGTCTAGACTTTGATTTTTAACCATCTTGCATTTATCTGAAAAATCAGCTGATTTATATTACTCAATTTTATTTCTCTTATTCTAAATGGGTATTGTCGAACTGTATAAGGACCGTGATCGTAGTTCCAAAGTAAAATTCTGTACCTCTTTGCAGTTTTGTTACCTCTTGACGTCTACTGGTTAATTTATAAAGGATTTAAAGGAGGTAGCGTGAATTGTAAAACTAGTATTTTTATTTGCTTTTTTCCTATCTTTCTATGAAGAAAACTAGGTACTATATCGTCTGGTAGAGGTTTTTTTAAATTATCTTAAATAACACAACTAACTACCCTCTAATCGAGAGGCTATCACCACAATATAGAGAGAGAAGGTACTATCGTGGTACCCGTGGTACTATCACACCATGTTTAAAAATCTTAAGATCTCTAAATCCATTGGACGGAGGTGCGTTGTCAGTCATTTACGCACGTATGCACACTCAATGGGTAAGATTTTCATCATAAAGCAGGCTTGTTTGTGGATCTGCAGTAATAGGAAAGACGCAACAAAAGAGTGCCCAATGGCATATATTGTGTGTTGGGATGATAGAATGATAGTAATCAAGTAGAATGAAACTAGAAACCAAATACAAGACACGATTGGACTAGCATAATAATATTACCTAATCAATATCAGTCGTATGATGCGTCATGCTGGCAAAGGCTTCACCGATTCTCCATGACGATCGGTGCTGCGCTGCCTGCAGTGCCGGTTTTAGCACTACCAGCGCCCCTGGGCGACATTTCTACGGGGCGCCCCCGCAGCGCGATTTTTAGTCAGTTTCACCTTCTAATCTCGCTTGTTTATGGAAAAAAAGGCCGCGCTGCGCGATTTTTAGTCAGTTTCATCTGCTAATCTTCAAATTTTGCCTATCACAGTAAAAAGACCGTCGCGCAGCGCGATTTTTAGTCAGTTTGATCTTCTAATCTTGTAATCTTGCTTGTTTATGGAAAAAAATGGCCGTGCAGCGCGATTTTTTTAATCAGTTTCATCTGCTAATCTTCAAATTTTGCTTATCACAGTAAAAAGACCGCCGCGCAGCGCGATTTTTAGTCAGTTTCATCTTCTAATCTTGCAATCTCGCTTGTTTATGGAAAAAAAAATGGCCGCGCAGCGCGATTTTTTAGTCAGTTTCATATGCTAATCTTCTAATTTTGCTTATTACAGTAAAAAGACCGCTGCGCAGCGTCATTTTTAGTCAGTTTCATCTTCTAACCTTGTAATCTCGCTTGTTTATGGAAAAAATGGCCGCGCAGCGTGATTTTTTAGTCAGACTCGCTCAATGAGCGTGTGAGTATAAAGGAACACCTGCGGCTGCAGATATAAAGGGGCGCCTGCGGCGCCCCTCTATATCTGGCGCCCCGGGCGGTCGCCCGTGCTCGCCCCCCCCTAACGCCGGTACTGGCTGCCTGCATTCAGTTGCTAGCTTATAGGCGGTGTTTAGAAAGTTAACTGCATTACTCCCCCCTCTCCGAAACTGGTGGTGGGTGGTGGTGTTGCGCAGAGCTTCGAGTCGTGTGCGCCTGCGCCAGTCCCTGCCTCGCCAGCGCCGGCGCAGGACGTTTGCCCATGCTCCGACGAGGACCTTTCCATTGGAGTCTCTATCATTGAGCCTGTGCGTGCATGTTAATTCTGTTTTTAGTATTTTATTTTTTATAATATTCTATTTCATAGCTTCATTTAAAAGTATCGACAAAAAGTTGCTGAAATTGGTGGATACTTAGATAGTCAAAGTCAAAATATCTTTTTTCAAATACCTAAATTAAAAAGTTAAGCACTTTTGAACTGTCTATATTTTCCTACCATGTTCGAGACTTTTTTAGACAAGAAGTTTGCAATGTGATATTGCGATATGTACTATATTACTTCGTATTTATTTGTAGATTTAAGAAGGTGGTGGCTTTGGATGTAGTTGAACACTTTTGTACAAAAGTGTTCAATGCCATGGTCATGGGCATATACATATCTTTCATATTACTATAAGATGTCCACTCCTGGCATAAGGCTTCACCTAAGAATCTCTGACGATCGGTGCTGTCATATTACTATAAGATGTCCACTCCTGGCATAGGCTTCACCTAAGAATCTCTCTGCGCTGCTCGCATCCGGTTGCTACCATAAAGACGGTGTTTAAAAAGTTAACTGACTTACTTCCCCTCTCCAAAACTGGTGGTGGGTTGGTGTTGCGCAGAGCATTGAGTCGAGTGCACCTGCGCCAGTCCCTTCCTCGCCGGCGCCGGCGCAGGACGTGTGCCCCTGCTCCGACGAGGACATATCCATTGGAGTCTCTATCATTGAGCCTGTGCGTGCATGTTATTTTTTTTCCATAGCTTTATTAAAAAGTATCGGCAAATAGTTGCTGAATTGGTGGATAGATAGTCAAAATCAAAATATCTTTACTCAGATAAGCGTTTTTGAATGGTCTATATTTTCCCACCACCAGTTCCAGACTTTTATGCTGACAAGAAGTCTGCTATGAGATACTGCGATGTGTACCTAAATGTATAAGTCTTTATTTGTAGATTTAAAAAGGTGGTGGCGCTGGATGTAGTTGAACACTTTTGTACAGTCAACGTCAAATTATCTGTAGAAGATACACTTCTTTTTGTTCTCAGACAACAAATGAAAGTTCACATTATTAATTAATTTTGTTTTTTGTCAAATGAAGGGCACAAGGCTAAAATGATGAGGGTCCAAAAACTCTGCTTTTTACTGTCGTATTCCACGAGTTTTATCTTTTTGTCAAAGAATCAAATGCTCATAAGATGAAAGTCACGAGTTTTTGAAGAAAACAAACGTATTGCCCTGCTGAAATGCCGAGAGTTTCAATTTTCAACATTTTCAATTCAACTAATCTCAAACACCTTAAGAATGGACGCTCGCAGTATTCTAGCCTTGTGCCCTTCAAATGCATTTTGGTAGGTTTGAATGCGCCTTATTACTTAAGTTCTCAGCTGCTTCTAAGGCTCTGACTAACCATGTTACCCACGGAAGCGTTGTAGAATCATATTGTTAATCGTTACTTTGCTCACCACAGTCCATCCCAGCTCCGATCCTCGTGTCCGACGCGTCCGTAGAGGAGTTCCAGCGATGCGTGCCGCGCCCCGCCGCGTCGGAGCCGCCGCCCTCCCCCCGCGCGCCCCCCCGCGCGCCCCCCCGCACGCCCCCCACCGACGTCGAAGAACTCTACTTCAACAACTGCGCAAAGAGCAACCCATCCGTTTTAGGGTATGTTATCAACAGTTATTTTTAAACGTCTTCTCCCTACTGATAAGGCACATGCCTTCCTTATAGTATTAATCAGGGGTTCCCTAACTTATTTGGAACGCGTCTCCTTTCTATAAAAATAAATCCGCCTAGACAATTTTAGGATAGCACGCTAGAAAAAAAATAGACCCAAAAAAATGACAGAAAAACTACACAGGTGGCCCGCGCCCCCTAGGAAAGTCTGTGCCGCCCCTAGGAGGCACGCCTTCACTTTGAAAACCCCTGATATTGATGGATAAAGCCATCCTGGCCAACCACCACGCTCGCTGGTCCAATGCGGATCGTTGGTTTTGACTATGTATTCAATTGTAAGGGTATTCAATTATCACAGATTTTGACCTTAAAAGATGACTTATTTGAGTCACTTAATTTTTGTTGCAGAAAATCTCCACCTCATCAAGAATTTAAACAAAACATAGATGTAAGTACATTTAATTGATTAAATGTAAGTAATCGTTTTTAAATGTAAGTTTCAATCAATTTATGTTTGAAAAAGTATCCGGTTCGAAGGACCAACATATTTTTATCTATAAAAAATTTTTTTGTTTATAAAAGCGCTGGCTTTTTTACGTTTTCTCATTACATCGTACTGATAATTACAATATGAGTACGGTCGAATTCTAAATAATGAGTTCCATAGTCGATTTAAAGTAATATTTCTTCCCTAGTTGGCAAGAAATAGTAGCAGCTGTCCACGCAAGGATGGCAAGAAACCCGCGGTCCACAGCATGCCTTTATGCAAGATTATGCAGGTAATTATAATTAGTTCTTCGTTTCACTAAAAATAATTGCTAACCGGTACTTGCCCGTGGTCTCCCAGTATAAGTTCCCCTTGGGGTACCACGAATAAACATAGCCCGTGTAACACCCAAGGGGGGCAAAAGAACGTCAGATTGAATATATCTTTTTATGTCAGATTGAAATGTTTGTCAGATGTAACCTGTATTTACATCTGACAAACATTTGTAAATACAGGATGGATTTTTGAGACTACATAACGGGCAGGTACCTTAACCGTTATAGTTACAGGAAAATGTTCCTTGCAGACCATCCAACACTTTATAAGATACTAGCTTCTGCCCGCGACTTCGTCCGCGTAGATGTTAGAGAAAATCCTGAGAGAACCTTCAACCAGGATCTGACCAGTCATTTTTACGTTTCCGGTTCCGGTTCCCGTTCCCGTTCTGTTCCCGTCCGTTCCCGTCCCTTTCCTGTCCCGTTCTCGTACGCCTTCCGTTGCCATTTCTGTTCCCGTCCCGTTACCGTCCCGTTCTCGTTCTCGAGCCCGTTCCCGTACCGTTCTCGTCCCGTTCCGTTCCCGTTTCATCCCCGTTCCGTTCCCATCCCGTTCCCGTTCCGTTCCCATTCCGTCCCATTCCGTTCTTGTTCCCGTTCCGTACCCGTCCCGTACCCGTTCCCGTTCCCGTTCCCGTTCCCGTTCCCGTTCCCGTTCCAGTTCCCGTTATCGTTCCCGTTCCCGTTCCCGTTCCCGTTCCCGTCCCGTCCCGTCCCGTTCCCGTTCCCGTCCGGTTCCCGTTCCCGCACCGTCCCCGTTCCCGTTCCGTTCCCGTATCGTTCCCGTTCCATTCCCGATCTTTTCTTCTCCGTTCCCGTGCCGTTCCTTTACCGTTCTCGTCCCGTTTTCGTTCCCGTTCCGTTCCTGTATCGTTCCCGTTTCGGTTTCATTCCCGTTCCCTTCCCGTTCCGTTTCCGTTCCAGCCCGTTCCGTTCCCGTTCCGTTCTCGTCCTGTTCCCGTTCCCGTTCCTGTTCCCGTGCCCGTGCCTGTTCTCATTCCCGTTACCTGGATGTGCATGTCCAGGTACAGGTCCATGATGTGTCATGTCCACCGTGTTGGACTTCAAAACAAATGTCATTTTCGCAATCACCATCCCATGAAACCTCAAGAACAACATCCACATCGATTTTCATGTTTACTTACCCCATTTACACCCTAAGGGATGATTTTCAAAATAACAAAATATGTGTTTGCCTATTTATTTTTAGACATGCTCCTACGAATTTTAAAGTTGTAATGTCTATTTTATATTCTTTTTCCATACATTTGAACCTCATTTTCACCCCTTTAGGGGTTAAATGAGGTTCATACGTTTACATACCCACAGACAGTGCGAGCGAACTTATTTTTACCTGCTATTTCTATTTATGAAGGAGGCAAACACGCATGCACAAACACACACAAACATACACACATACACATGCACACATACACACACACCTATCATGAGACAATACCATAAATTAAACTTAATATTTGTTTAAAATCATTCTTTTTGTAACCATTTATATATTTTGTTTACAAAGTGTTGTTTTCGTAATTGGCTTGTGTACTGTATAATTATACCTGCGTAAATGGTCTGTAAATGCTGTGGTAACAATGTTCAATAAATAAAATAAAAAAATAAAATAAATCATGTCCAACGTGTTGGACTTCAAAATAAATCTCATTTTCGTAATCACCATCCCATAAAACCTCAAGAACGACCTCCACATCGATTTTTATGTTTACTCACCCCATTTACCCCCTAAGGGGTTGATTTTCAAAATCACATAATATATGTTTGCTTATTTATTTTTAGACGTGCTCCTACGAAGTTTAAAGTTGTAATGGCCATTTAATATTTTTTTCCATACAAAATTTGAACCCCATTTTCACCCCTTGAAGATTAAATCATGTCCACCGTGTTGGACTTCAAAATAAATGTCATCTTTGCAATCGTCATCCCAGAAAACCCCAATAACGACATCCATATCTATTTTTAGGTTTACTCACCCCATTTACCCCCTAAGGGGTTTAATTTTAAAATCACAAAATATATGTTTGCTTATTTATTTTTAGACGTGCTCCTACGAAGTTTAAAGTTGTAATGTCCATTTAATATTATTTTTCCATACAAAATTCGAACCCCATTTTCACCCCTTGAGGGGTCAAATCATGTCCACCGTGTTGGACTTCAAAATAAATGTCATTTTTGCAATCGTCATCCCAGAAAACCCCAATAACGACATCCATATCAATTTTTAGGTTTATTTACTCCTTTTCACCCCCATTTCATCCCCGTAGGGGTTGAAATACTAACAATAACAATATACGTTGTGTTAGATTTCCATCCATAAGCCTAAATTATATATTTAGCAATTTTGACTTCGAAAATAAAGGATTTTTTTCATTACACAACTTCATCCCCCTTTTGACCCCTTCGGGGGTAGAATTTTGAAAAAAGCTGAGACCCGTATTTATTAATTTTCAATCGTCAGCCTAAACACAAAATTTGACGATCCTAGCTTCAAAACTGAGGGACTTTCATACAAACTTTTATCCCTTATTTCATCCCCTTAGGGATAGAATTTTCAAAAATCCTTCCTTAGTGGATGCCTACACTGTATAAGGTATCTGTGTGCAAAATTTCAAGTCTCTAGGTCCAGCGGTTTGGGCTGTGCGTTGATAGATCAGTCAGTCAGTCAGTCAGTCAGTCATTCAGTTTACGATTTTATATATTAAGATTCTGAACTGCATTAACAGATTTTGGAAAAAAATTACCGTGTGCAAAAAAATGCTAAAATACCATAAAAACATTTTTATGCCAATCGATCCTATTTCATGTGGGGATCAAAAGACTATGAAACCATTTTAGGTATGAGTACTAGAAACGACAGAAATCAGCGAAATCTTTTCCCATACATTTTGTACGGAAAACGATAAATCAATGGGGTTGGCAACGCAAAGCTAATTGTAGATGTCGCTGCGTACGCTTGTTCCTAAGGCATTAGACGTTCAGAACAAAATGTATGGGAAAGTAGGTATTTATTTTGTGGTATTTTTTTACCGAAAAAGACCCATTGACCCAAAATGGATATAAAAGACTATTCTACAATGCAAATGCTGGAATTGAAAGCCAAATTAAGACGTTTTTATTTTTACAGAATTTATAATTTTTTTCTATATCCAGATTTTTTGGAAATTTGTTAGTGCCAACATTTTTAAAGCCTCACACAGAATTTAATCAATTTAAAGCTAAAAAAACGATTTTATTAAGTAAAAGTCCTTTGTTTTCATAGCTCTCGTGGAACAAGCGTACGCAGCGCCACTTTTGCAGTTGCCTTCCCCATTCGAAATATTTTTTATAGCCAAACGATCCTATTTCTTACTCTGTGATCAAAATGCTCATTAAGGCTAACTAAAATTTGAGTACATTTTGTATATTTAATAAGGAGATTGTTATTCAGGGGTTTCCACAGGCAAAAATATTTGTTCGTGTCACCATGAAACTGACTAAAAATCGAGCTGTGCGGCCGTTTTTAGGGTTCCGTACCAACATGGTAAAAAAGGAACCCTTATGGTGTGACTCAGTCTGTCTGTCTGTCACAGCTGAATATCTCGAGAACTACTAATGGTATCAACTTGAAATTTGGAATAGTTTAATATGACATTTGCCCAACTATTTTGCAAATAAGAAAGAAATAATAAAATTAATATTTTTTTACAACAGGGACTGAAAAGGGGTCTTAAAAATTTTAAGTGAGGTGACTAGGGCATGTGGGGTATCATATGAAAGAGCGCTGTTTGCACATTTTGAAACAATTTTTCTTTTTTTCTTAGGCCGCATAGTTTTCGACTTATGATGAAAAATGTAAAAAAAATACCGTTCCCCCCCCCTTATCTCCGAAGTTTGCAAAGAGAAAAATCAGAAATAATTCTATGTGATAGTAGTTTATGTAAAGATTACAGGAAAAATAAAACGATGTCTCAATATAACACACTTTTTTAGAAATTCAAAAAACAAACAAATTTTTTTTTAGTTTCACTACCAGTCAACAGATGGCGCTGTCCTAAGCATGCTAACCTAAGGGACAAAAATAGTTCCACTATCGGTCAAGAGATGGCACAACCTAACACTACAATAATAAATTGGTGGCTGGTTCTAATATAATTACCTACTATTTGCCGTACGAATAAACGAAGAATAAGTTCCTACTTAGTAATATAATAATAACGAGGAGCTCGGTGGCGCAGTGGTTTAGCGCCTGGACCAGCGATTGCGGAGGTTAAGCAACGTTCGCAAGGTTCGGTCATGGGATGGGTGACCAAAAATTTATTATCTCGAGCTCCTCCGTGCTTCGGAAGGCACGTTAAGCCGTTGGTCCCGGCTGCATTTGCAGTCGTTAACACCCACCAATCCGCATTGGGCCCGCGTGGTGGGTTATGGCCCGTCCTCCTTATCCACCCATAAGGAAGGCCTGTGCCCCAGCAGTGGGGACATTAAAATGGCTGATGGACTAGTAATATAAACATTTTGCAATGTGGAGTGGCTGAAACGTTTTTCAGTCACCATAAGCAGCATTTGTAAATTAACTGTCCGCCTGTTCGCCCTTCCACCTGTCTGCCGTTTATCCTACTTTTTTAAAGACTGTCCTAAAATAACATATCCAATAATATTTATGATTGTACCGGTTTTTAGGGTTCCGTACCAAAATGGTAAAAAAGGAACCCTTATGGTGTGACTCAGTCTGTCTGTCTGTCACAGCTGGATATGTCGAGAACTACTAATGGTATCAACTTGAAATTTGGAATAGTTTTAGATGACATTTGCCCAACTATTTTGCAAATAAGAAAGAAATAATAAAATTAATATTTTTTTTACAACAGGGACTGAAAAGGGGTCTTAAAAATTTTAAGTGAGGTGATTAGGGCATGTGGGGTATCATATGAAAGAGCGCTGTTTGCACATTTTAAAACAATTTTTTCTTTTTTCTTAGGCCACATAGTTTTCGACTTATGATGAAAAATGTAAAAAAAAGTACCGTTCCCCCCCCTTATCTCCGAAGTTTGCAAAGAGAAAAATCTGAAATAATTCTATGTGATAGTAGTTTATGTAAAGATTACAGGAAAAATAAAACGATGTCTCAATATAACACACTTTTTTAGAAATTCAAAAAACAAACAAAATTTTTTTTAGTTTCACTACCAGTCAACAGATGGCGCTGTCCTAAGCATGCTAACCTAAGGGCGAAAAGTAGTTCCACTATGGGTCAAGAGATGGCGCAACCTAACACTACAATAATAATAATAATAATAATAATAATAATCATTTATTTCAGAATTAATATACATCCATAATTTGTTAGTAACAATTCACTTATACTATGTTAGTAAAATTTCATTATTAAATGATTGATGAAAACAAATTAAAATAATACAGATTACAATTATTTTGCGGCACGTCCCAACGCTGAAACCCAATGTTTCAGCATCGGCCTGTCTACCCTCTGTGCTATACTTTGCAGAATGCTGTTGGCGCTGCCGCGCACGCGGCACATCAGGGAGGCTACTCGCTTACGAATAATAGCCGCAAAATCATCTATTCGCGCTTCCGCAAACATCCCTGATGCGCTACAGTATCGCGGCAACCTCAACAGCATTCTGAAAGCATTATTATATTGTACTCGCAAGGCGCTGAATGCCCTTTGAGTATAGTCAATCCACAGGCTGCAAGTGTAAAAGCTCTGGCAGTAAGCCCTAAATAATGTTAATTTTACATCTTTTGAACACCTAGCAAACCTGCGGACCAACATGTTACTCCTAACAGCCAGCGCCCTGCGTTCCCTTTCTACATCCATGTCGTCCTTCTGTGAATCTGTGACCCAGTGCCCCAGGTACTTAAAGCTTGAGACTACTTTGAGTGTTCTACCCCCGAGTGAGACTGATGGCACCTGTGGGTATTGTTTAGCACCTGCCTTAAATATAAGTAGCTCACTTTTGGTAGCATTATATCTCAGACCATGGGCCTCTGCGTAGCGTTCACAGATGCACAGAAGTTTTCTTAGAGCGTTGATTGATGGACTCAGCAGCACCATGTCATCAGCGTAACTAATATTGTTGATAAACATTCCATCAATAGAGCATCCGACCTTGGCGCTGCCGAGCTCACCAATCAACCTGTTGACATACAGATTGAAGAGCTTAGGTGACGTAATACCCCCCTGTCTTACCCCACACTCCAACCTGTATGACTCAGATAGTGATCCTGCCCATCTTATTACATTTTCTTGAGACCCATACCAAAACTTAAACAATTCTATGAGTTCACAGGGTAGAGTTGTGTCATCATACAACTTTTGCCACAGCTTATTATAAGAAACAAGGTCAAAGGCCTTTGACAGGTCAAGAAAACACGCGTATACAGGTGTTTTCCTGTCTGTATAGTAACGGACAGTGTGCTTTAGACAAAGCACCGCTGTTTCAGTAGAAAGTCCAGATTTGAAGCCAAACTGTGCATCATGAAGTGTAAGGTGCTCATTAAGGTGTTTGTCCAGCACACTATCCAGCACCCGCGCCACAATAGTTGCCAATGAGATAGGTCTATAGTTGTTAATGTCAGAAATATCTCCCGTTCTGTTTTTAACTATGGGTACTACTAAAGTTTTCATCATGTCATTAGGCAAGTATGTGTGGCGCGTACAGAAGTTGAAAAGCATGGAAAGCACTCTAGGCAGGTGGACACCTGCATGTTGCAGGTGCTCAATGCTAAGAGAGTCATGGCCAGGAGACTTACCACGTGCCATGCCTTTCACTGCCGTGGCCACCTGTCTGGCAGAAAATATCACCTGTGGTATAGAGAATAATAAATTGGTGGCTGGTTCAAATAGAATTACCTACTATTTGCCGTACGAATAAACGAAGAATAAGTTCATACTTTACTAAGTAATTATATATATTACTATATAGTAATATAATAATAACGAGGAGCTCGGTGGCGCAGTGGTTTAGCGCCTGGACCAGCGATTGCGGATGTTAAGCAACGTTCGCAAGGTTCGGTCATGGGATGGGTGACCAAAAATTTATTATCTCGAGCTCCTCCGTGCTTCGGAAGGCACGTTAAGCCGTTGGTCCCGGCTGCATTTGCAGTCGTTAACACCCACCAATCCGCATTGGGCCCGCGTGGTGGGTTATGGCCCGTCCTCCTTATCCACCCATAAGGAAGGCCTGTGCCCCAGCAGTGGGGACATTAAAATGGCTGATGGACTAGTAATATAAACATTTTGCAATGTGGAGTGGCTGAAACGTTTTTCAGTCACCATAAGCAGCATTTGTAAATTAACTGTCCGCCTGTTCGCCCTTCCACCTGTCTGCCGTTTATCCTACTTTTTTAAAGACTGTCCTAAAATAACATATCCAAATATATTTATGATTGTACGGAACCCTCGGTGCGCGAGTCCGACTCGCTCTTGACCGGTTTTATTTTACTATAAACAAGCAAGATTAGTGGATAAAATTGACTAAAAATCGCGCTGCGCGGCCTTTTTTTACTATAAAAAGGCAAGATTACAAGATTACTGGATGAAACTGTTAAAAATCGCCTCGGGCTATCCCTGGCTATTGGGTATTTATTTTGGGCCGCTACAATTTACAAAAGTACTAAACCTGGCTCTCCACAAAATTTTAATGGACACCCCTGCTCTAGGGTACCCGATAATATCTAAAAAAAAACAAGGGCGCAGTTATAGAAGCTCGAACCGGCCGCAGAAAAGGCTATTTACTGCACTGTTCATGAGTCATGATTGTTCATGAGCGAGTTAATACTCCGAGTCGCACTTGGCCGATTTTCGGGTGGCTGTGCCCACAACCTTTTTTTGGGGGCTGGATCCGTGCCTGAGGGGAACTTAGAGTGGGGGACCACGGGCAAGAATGTTGCTAACTATCTTGTAGTTGTGTTAGGTATGAGTAGAAAATAATACAGAGACAAAGATTTGCGCCAGTAACTGTTTAACACCAAATGTATGACTAAGTTTAAAATACTTGCAGCTAATGTCTTCCGTTTGTTGCGGAATCGATTCTCTACGAGTTAATGTTGGTTATAAAAATAACAAACTCCATTTCGTGGTGTGTCTTTTGAGACGGTGTTAACGGCCGGTGGTGTGACGAAACGCCGGCGCGGCGTTTGCAACACCTCGGTCGCTAATGAACCACGATATAGGGTGCTCCTCACGTAATTGTCCATTTATTTATAAATTTCCAAATGTCATTTTATGGTTACTGATCAACCTTGGAAAAAAACTCCATTGAAGGTGCATGTATTTTTTAACCGACTTTTTTAACGACCGACGAACGACCGAAAAAACAAAAAAAAGGAGGTTCTAAGTTTGACTTGTATGTATATGTTTGTATGTATGTTTGTCCGCGATTATCTCGCGATTGGCCTAACCGATTTTGATGCGGTTTTCAGAAAAGTATTTGTTGCACTTAGCAGAAGGTTTTACTACTTTAACAAACTTCAAAAAAAAGAAGGTTCCGAGTTTGACTCGTATTATGTAGGTATGTTTGTCCGCGATTATTTCGCGATTGGCTGTACCGATTTTGATACAGTTTTCAGAAAAGTATTTGTTATACTTAGGAGAAGATTTTAGTGTTTTAGCCGACTTCAAAAAAAGAAGGTTCTGAATTTGACTCGTATGTATGTATGTTTGTCCGCGATTATCTCGCGTTTAGCTGAGCCAATTTCGATGCGGTTTTCAGAAAAGTATTTGTTACACTTAGGACAAGGTTTTGGTATTTTAACCGACTTCAAAAAAGTAGGTTCTCTTCTCAGTTTGACCCGTAAACATAGTTGTCTGCGATTATCTCACGTTTGGCCAAACCGATTTTTCTATCACCTAGATAATATATCTAATACAGAAGGTACTTACACTAAAAAGAAAAAAATAAAAAATTGTTTTAAAAAATAAAAAACGTCTATTGAAGTCGGGTGGGGCTGGAGGACAACTTTTTTTTACTCTAACAGCCCCACCCGGCTTCAATAGATGTGTTTTATTACAATGATAATGCGTATCTAGTGATTTCAATATTATTTATTGCTTTTTAGAGGTAGAGCTGGGTTTTGAAGTCGGTTTTTTGTTTTTTAAAACAATTTTTTTTATTTATTTTTTATTAGATTTATAAATATCATAGGTATTAAACGCGTTTATACTAAAACATAGGTGTTTATTTATTTAAACACCTACCTACCTTTTCTCGGCGTTTTCATCGACCGTAGTCACAGGCTGACATGTATTTTTAGTTCCAAATGACTAACTTTTTGTTCTAATTTTATATATACTTACACTGAAAATTATTAAAAATATGACATGGGCACAGTTCTGTTTTATGTTTTTAAGTGCTTGTAATATTTTGTTTTTTAAATATAGATTTATTTACTGAAAAAAAACTGGCTAAAGAACATCCATCAGAATGCATTCGATTAATTGCGGTCAAGTCGATAAAAATATATTGTATTGACTGTTAGATTCCTCACAGAATTTGGGGCAACTTTGAAGCTCGCCTTTAAGAGCACGCTTTAAGAATAAAACCGAAGTGGGTTAGGCTCCTTCCGCCCAAGAGTGTTATTAATATCGGAGTGCACGTGGACGCTTGCGCACGCGCACACCGCGCGTAAACTTGCGCGTGAAATTGTTTACGTAAATAAAACTTACGCGCTATTTGTTGTTGTTTACGCTTGTGATTTTATAAGGGTTGTGGTTAGGTAATGAGTTAAGATGATGTTTAATGGATTATTGATGTGCGGTGATTCAGATACCAGTGATTTTACAAAAGTGAGTGGTTGCATGGTGTTGGTAAAGTTTATTTAGACTATATTAATTTTGTGGTTTGTAAATAAATGGTGCAGTCCTTTGCACTTTCATGATTTTTTAGTAAAAGTATAGTGAAAAGTTTTTGGTATTAGAAGTTATCGAAGATCGGTTTAATTTCTAATCGTGACCAAATTATTTTGTCTGTTAACATTATTTGCTGTTGTTACTCAACTAAGCCAATAAGAACGCATACTTATGCGCTCTAATTATTTCATGTACTTACATGAAATTATTGTTTACAGAAAATTATATTACTTAATATTAGCACAGGTAATATAATGGTGGTGTGCTCACAATATGGGTAATAACAATATCTCTATTGAATATATTCATTGTATAACTTTTTTCGCGATAGTGGTGAATAAATTATGCAGAAAAGTATGGGGTTAAGGCGACTGTATCCCTCAAGTGGCGGCCTCATGAAATGTATTATTAGGCAAACGAGCAAAAAGTAGCCATTTTAAGCACTTTCTTGCTACAAGTAAGCTACATTAACCGCCTCTGTGGTCTAGTGGTTCGCCCACCCGTGTAAGACGCAGAGGTCCCGGGTTCGATTCCCAGGGGGGGTACAATTTGTACTCGGTTTGGTTGGTGGTAGGGCTTATTTCAAGTCCGCCTGGCTAGCTACCACCATCTTACCTAAGTCTGACGCCATAACAACAATTTAAAAATTGTTGTGTTCCGGCAGTTAGAGGTAAGATAACCAGTATTCCGGGAGTAGTGCGCTTCCACCTTCGGCCTTATCGTCATTTAACATCAGGTGAGATGAAGGCCAAGCACTACCCCGTTGTATATATAAAAAAAAAGTACAACGAACTATATTTTATAGAGGTTACTGTTTTTAAATAAACTATAGAACAATATGCATCCCCTAAACGGTCAAGCATTTCTTGTTAAGCACGTACACGTAATCACCACCACCACTATCATTTGGGGGCGTGGCCTACTTTTGATTGGTCACGGTAATCTATCTATTCTGTGGTGCTTGTCAAGCATCACTCCTAGACGACCAAAATGTGATTGACAAGTTGAAAAAATTAACAAACGGTCTAGCAAACGGTCAAGTTTGCGGTGGGGTATCAATCTGTACATGTGAATTTTTGATACATCATGTGTACTTAGTTAGCAAGCAATGAGAGAGCCAATTTGAGGTATCCTATAGGGCCCTTACAAGTTACTTGCCGTGGACACCAGACACAACACAATCGAAATCTATTGTTTGGTGGAAACTTGGTAGAGAATGACTAAAGACTAAGCGTTCATACGCACTGCCCGGCTAGCCGCGTTGCGGCTGTCCGTCCGGAGTACCGCAACCAAAAATATGTACGAAAAAATAGTTTCTATTCGCACTGTGATACGGCTGCCGCCCAACCGCACCGGTCGCTCGCAGCGCTGCGGCCCGACTGACGGTCGCTGTACGCACCACGCGGATGCACTGCGTTTTGCAAGTTTGCGGTTGCTCGCCAGTGAATGCGCACATATACCTACGCTGAAAACGCAACGTTATCCTATCCGCACTTTCCGGTTGCGCTTGCGGCTAGCCGCTGCCCGGCTAACCGCAACTGCAACCGCATCCTGCGGAAAGCCGGATGGACAGCCGCAACGCGGCTAACCGGGCAGTGCATACGAGGGCTAAGAGTGTGGATATGTTGGTGAACAGAGCGGCGGCGGGTCGAGCGCGGGCGAGGCGGGCGGCGCGTGGGCCGCGGACGCGCGCGCGCACTACTACCACAGCAAACTGCTCTCCACCCTGCAAGTGGTGAGTCCTCTTGTTCTATATCTATTGGAAATAGGTCATGGATAGCCAATACAGCTAATAACTCCCACTTGTCCTTCCTTCCATTTTTTAATGCACAACGTGCCTACACCTCTGATGTTAAGTGACGATAACGGCCCGGCCACAACCAGCGTGGCAGGCGGCCGGCGCGGCAAGCGAATTCGGTGATCACTGCGCGGTCGTGACGACGAGCTGAAAGGCCACCATCGAGATAGCGCGCAGTGATTATTGAACGCCGCCTGCCTTGCCGCGCTGGCTGTTGCCGGGCCGTAAGGCAGGTGGGAGCGTACTACACCCGGGATCTTCATCACTGAGGATCCGGCTATCTTACCTCTAACTGCCGAAACACAACCATTTTTAAATTGTTGTTATGGCGTCAGACTTAGGTAAGATGGTGTTAGCTAGCCAGGCGGACTTGAAATAAGCCCCTTCCAAATAGTCACTCCTCTCCTCGTAAGTGGGAGTTGTTTGCCAGTGTCATTTCCAATGCTTCTTACAGCCAAATACTCGAACCAAATGCTAGATTTGACACAAACAATAGGAAACTGACAGATTCCATAAAAAAGGTTTATACCTACTGCACTAAGTACTATTTTTTTGTGTTGTGCGTCATTGGAAAAAAATAGTGCTTAGTGCACTCCGAAGAAGCTTTGTGATACTTTTTATCGCTTAAACTTAATGGAGTTTTTTTTGTGAAAAGTGCCACACAATTCACAATTTCATTATTTAAGCATTATATTTTTCTTCCAATGATGGCGCTAGTGTGCTCTAGACCTCAGGCAAAAATTATAGCTAAGAAGCGTTTGAGTATTCTGCCGTAAGAAACAAAGTGAATTCTATAAAAAAAAATCGCCAAGCCGAGTCGTGAATCACGTCGAGCACCTGCTACACACATGCAACTAAGACCCTATGCAGGAAATGGATTTTTTTGTCCGATCGACTCTGAGTTATGATCTTTCTACCCATACTTTTCGTATTGTGTTACCTTGCTCGATTCCCTTTCCGTCGCTGCATCTAAAATATTGGGCGGAGTCAAATTTTCTAAACTTTCACGGCTATCAGACATTTTTAAGCAAAACTAAAAAATTCTTCGAAATTCAGTTACAACAAAAAGTGAAAATTGAAATCAAAACTTTTTTGTATTGCATTAAAAATGGCGCGCTCCGCACCACAGACCACAGACGACGTTTTTCAACACATTTGCGAAGAAAATACGAAGTAATTTACCACACAGCAACAAATTCGACATAAACAAAACATGACGATTATGGGAAAAGGCGCGTAGGTTTTTTTTGTTTTTTTTTCACACGCCCAATGCAAGAATATTTTACGAACAAAGGGGTGAGTGAGCATACAGCCTACTTCAAAATTATAATTTTAAGTGATAAAATGCAAATATTTTAATATTTTTGTTATCAAAATATTGTGAATTATGAATAATTTGATAATAATAAATATTTGTTTGACTTAATTAAGGACTTACACATTTATCTATTTCAAAAATGAACATGTATTTTCAGCAGCATAAAACCTCTTTGTTGTTACTAAAAAAAAATAACTGTATTACCCGGTTAAATTGGAAATGCTCTGTTTACTTGCATAGAACTTGCAGTAAGGCACTAATTTAACTTTGTAGGGATAATTCTATAACAACCTAGTGTTTATATATTATTGCATGCGTTTGTTATAGCTCGGTTTATGGCCCTAAAAGCGATGTATTAGGGCTCACTTTACGAGCAAGTGTGTTGAAAAAATTTAAAAAGTTATTTTATGATGCAGTTGACTGCACTGTAATGAGTTTTTTTTTAATTTCGAAAATAAAGTACGTTACCACTGGTAAGAAATTTCACATTGGTAGCAAACTTCAGCCATATTCTGCCTTCCTGACACGTAATAATTAAAATAACACAAATTATTAGGTCATCATCATCATCATCATCATATCAGCCGCACGACACCCACTGCTGGGTATAGGCCTCCCCCAAGGATTTCCACGACGATCGGTCCTGCGCTTCCCACATCCAGTGGCTTCCGGCAACCTTCACCAGATCGTCGGTCCACCTTGTCGGGGGCCTACCCACGGAGCGTCGTCCGGTGCGCGGTCGCCATTCAAGAACCTTTCCGCCCCAACGGCCATCGGTTCTTCTCGCTATGTGTCCAGCCCACTGCCACTTTAGCTGAGCAATCCTTCGAGCGATGTCGGTTACTTTAGTTCACCTGCGGATCTCCTCATTTCTGATTCGATCACGCAGGGAAACGCCGAGCATGGCTCTCTCCATTGCACGCTGGGTGACCTTGAGCCTCCTTATGAGACCCATAGTTAGCGACCACGTTTCACTGCCGTAAGTCATCACTGGCAACACACACTGGTCATAGACTTTCGTCTTGAGAAACTGAGGTAAATCGGACACGAAGATTTTTCGGAGCTTCCCGAATGCTGCCCATCCGAGTTGGATTCGACGAGAGATCTCCTTCTCAAAGTTGGACCTACCTAACTGGACTGCCTGTCCTAGGTATACATAATGGTCAACATCTTCAAGTGTAGTGTTCCCAACATGAACTGGAGCGGGCACAACATGGGCATTCGACATGATTTTCGTCTTATCCATGTTCATTTTAAGACCCACTCTTTGGGAAGCACTACGGAGATCTTCGAACATTGTGTTCAGGTCCTCCAAGGTCTCAGCCATAAGAACTATATCATCGGCAAAACGAAGGTGTGTTAGGTACTGGCCATTAATGTTGATGCCGAGTCCTTTCCAGTCTAAGAGTTTAAAGATATCCTCCAACGCAGCTGTGAACAGTTTCGGAGAAATAACATCTCCCTGTCTCACAGCTCGCTGCAGTTGGATAGGATTTGTTCTCTGGTTCTGTACTCGGACCGACATGGTGGCATTTTTGTATAAATACCTCAACACCTCGATATACCTGTAGTCGACTTGGCACCTTTGGAGAGACTGCAGCACCGCCCAGGTTTCAATCGAATCAAAGGCTTTCTCATAATCCACGAACGCTAAGCAAAGTGGCAGATTATACTCCTCGGTCTTCTGTATGACCTGCCGCAGCGTATGGATGTGGTCTATGGTGCTAAAGCCTTTTCGGAACCCGGCTTGTTCGGGAGGTTGGAAGTCGTCGAACTTGCGAGCGAGACGGTTCGTAAGGACTCTCGAAAACAGCTTATAGACATGACTCAGAAGCGAGATGGGTCTATAGTTCTTTAAGAGGGACTTGTCACCCTTTTTAAAGAACAAAATCACCTCACTTATGTTCCATGTCTTCGGTGTTCTGCCCTCGACGATGACGGAATTGAAAAGCTTCTGGAGGACTTTAAGTATCGGCTTACCGCCCGCTTTCAGAAGTTCTGTAGTGATTCCGTCGTCGCCCGCCGCCTTGTTGTTTTTCAGCTGTTTGAGAGCCATACTAATCTCGTACATGCTGACGTCCGGGATATATCTTGGGTATAGTGTCGGGTTAGCTTGGCTCTGGGGTCTTTAGCCTTGCTTTCAACGGGTGTCTGCGTGGAATATAACTGCCTATAGAAACTCTCGATCTCCCTCAGGATTTCAGGCTTCGCTGAGATGATGCGTCCGTCGTCAGTTTTCAGCTTCGTCATCTGGCTTTGCCCAATAGACAGATCTCTCGCGAACACTTTGGAGCCTTTGTTCCGCTCGATGGCCTCTTTGATACGATTCGTATTAAACTGGCGAAGGTCGCTCGTCAAAGACTTAGATAAGCGCGTCGTCCATAGGTATTATGACCTTAGACCATTCTAATATGTAACCGATTAGTCTTAGAAGAAAGAAACCTTATTTTAATAGTACATTATGAAACAAGTTAGCTTAAGTTGCTCATTGCACACAAGGCTGTGGGTTGCAGCCCGAGCCGTAGGCGAGGGCGTAACTCAGCCGAGTGTGCAATGAGCAAGAGCTCACGAGTTTCATACGACGTTTTTCAACACATTTGCGAGAAAAATACAAAGTAATTTACCACATAGCAACAAATACGACAAAAACAAAATATGACAATTATGGGAAAAGGCGCGTATAGGTTTTTTTTGTTTTTTTTCACACGCCCGTCGCCCAATGCAAGAATATTTTGCGATCAAAGGGGTAAGGGAGGAGTGGGTTCAAAATTATAATTTTAAGTGATAAAATTCAAATATTTTAATATTTTATAACAAAATATTGTGAATTATGAGTAATATGATAATAATAAATATTTTCTTAAACATGCGCGGAAATATTGTCATTACTTTTGAATAAAGAACATGCGAAGTATCATATTTACGTAGACTGAAAAAACTAAATCACTTACCGGCGCGAGAGCGCGCCGGCAATGTTGTATGAAACGGTGTGCTGTTTGAATTTAGAACTCTTTTATCTATCGTACACATTGCGTTCTCGTGGCTGTATAGCCACAGATGCGTTTACCTTTCGGCACAAAACAAACTGTAAAATAAAATAAAAAATTGGCGGCAAAGCGGAGTTCGTTGTTATTTTGTTAATAAAAAATAATTAAAATGAGTTCCCATGATTCTGAAAGTGAAAATGAAATGAACATTGAATGCACTCCACCAGATTTAAAATCGGAAGCTAAATTAGCGATGAAAAACCTGCTTTCAGCGAAATCAAAAGAAACATATATGAAAGTATATGAAAATTTCATGTTCTGGAAAAACGAGAAAAATACAAAATTGTTCTCCAAAAGTGTTTTTGGCGTATTTCAATGAAATTGCTAAAACTAAAAAGCCGTCTACATTATGGGCGATTTATTCTATGCTGAATAATTCAGCATAGAATAGAATAAATAGCATAGAATAAATTTAATGTACAGTTCATACTAAAAACGGCATTGACTTGAAGAACTACGGAAATTTATCAACTTTTCTAAAACGACAATCGTCTGGGTTTAAGAACAAAAAATCGAAGATTTTAACGAACATAAATTTGCCTGGAAAATCGATAACGTTTTCGTTCAATAATTGTCTTAACATGAGCAATATAACTTTGATAATAATTAAATTTATTATGTAAAAGTCCCTTTTTTGCATTTTTTTAAGAAAAGCACTATATATGCCTCGGCCGAAATGGCTATTGCCTATTTCGCTGCCTTTGCAATAATGTACTATTGTTTGACTTAATTAAGGTATTACACATTTATTTATTTAAAAATTAAAAAAATAATTGAATTTTCAGCGCCATAAAACCTCTTTGTTGTTACTAAAAAAATAACTGTATTACCCGGTTAAATTGGGAATGCTCTGTTTACTCGCATAGAACTTGCAGTAAGGTACTAATTTAACTTTGAAGGGATAATTCCCTTACATGTAAATAACCTAGTGTTTTATATATTATTGCACGCGTTTGTTATAGCTCGGTTTTTGGCCCTAAAAGCGATGTATTAGGGTTCACTTTACGAGCAAGTGTGTTGAAAATGCCATTTTCGCAATAAACATTCCATAAAACCTCAATATCGACATCCATATCGATTTGTTTGCTTGTCTGTTTTTAGAAGTACTCATACGCAGTTTCAAGTCGAAATGTCTTTTGAATATTATTTTTCCATACAAAATATGAATCCCATTTCACTGCTTTAGGGGTTGAATCATGGCCACCGTGTTGGACTTCAAAATAAATACCGTTTTCGTAATCAACATCCCATGAAACCTCAATAACGACATCCATATAGATTTAGGAAAAAAAAGTATAAGTAAAGTCTGTCCATCCTAAATTGTCTTATTTAGTAAACAGTTTTTGACAGTTGTCATACGTCTTTTAAACTTAAATCGTTATTTAAAAATATGTTAGTAACTTTATGAAATTGATGTTAATTTATTAACCATTTATTTCGTAATCTATGTGTGGAAAATCATTTGTTGTATTTTATAAAGGATTATTTCATTAAAGAGTTGGGTGAAGATTGTTTACCATATAAGACAAGAAAGGATGGACAGACTTTACTTGTTAATTTTAATTTTAAAGAATGTTTGCATGCTTTTGTTAATGGTTGAATAGGCAGATCTTTTTAAAGACCTCCAGTGTACCCTAATCAAATGCAAATAAATGAAATTATATTTAGCCCATTTACAAATCACAAAATACCTATACGTGTTTTCTTTTATAAGTTGTTAGTTTTTAAAAGTACTACGAAGTTTCACGTCGAAATGTTTATTTAATATTATATTTTCATACAAAACATGAACCCCATTTTACCCCTTTAGGGGTTGAAACATAGCCACTATGTAGGAGTTCAAAATAAATGCCATTTTTGCAATCAACATCCCATAAAACCTCAATAACGACATCCATATCTAGTTTAGGCTTTTTACCCCATTTACCCCTTAAGGGGTTGATTTTTAGAAATTTACGAAATACATGTTTGATCATTTGTTTATAGAAGTACTCCCACGAAGTTTGAAGTCGTAATATCTATTTTATATTTTTTCCATACAAAGTTTGGACCCCATTTGACCCCTTTAGGGATTGATAATGTCTAACACTTAAAGATAAATGCCATTTTCGCAATCAACATCCTATAAAACCTCGATAACGACACCCATATCGCTGTTGGGCTTTTTTACCCGATTTCCTCCTAAAGGGTTGAGATTCGGAAAACCACGAAACACGTGTTTGCTTATTTATTTTTAGAAGTACTCCTACGAAGTTTCAAGTTGAAGTGTCTATTTATTTATTTTTTCCATACAAACTTTGTACCCTCATTTCAACCCTTTAGGGGTAGACTTTCCAAAAATCCCATATAAGTGGATCGGCTGTACAATTTCAAAACCTAGTAAGGGACACCTCCAAGAAAAAACGGGTTTTTGCATTATTGGGCTTCTAAAGTCCTAAGGCATCGATTCGCATTGCCAAAAATTTAGAAATATGATTTTGAAAATTGAAAAACCTAGGAAGTACACAGTTGTAACGCGAAAGAGCCTAAAAAACCATTTCAGAAACCTAGCAATAAACATGACAACTTCAAAAACCTAGCAAGGGACGTCCCTTGCTAGGTTTTTGAAGTTGTCATGCGAGTTATTGAGGATCAAGTAATTTTTTTTAATGATTAACCGTTTGAATTTACTAAAGCGCAATGAATATCAAATCTTCTCAATGATCCGGGGCCTCGGCTACCTACTCGTATGTACCCTATTCGGCTGCGCCAGATGAAAACCTAGCAAGTGCTCAAACCAACATTTTACAGGAGAGCGCCTAAACGTAAATCAAGCTAGCCGTTGAAGAAGTTTTACATAAACTATTTAAAAACGCTTTTATTATATAAAATAAATATAAACGATGACTATGTATTAAAAATATTATAATATTTGTGTATTATTGCATAATTTATACCCCTTACTAACTCATTTAAATAATCGACAATCGATTCCCCCTTTTAGAAACCAGTAATTAACCAAGTATGAGCACTTGCTATGTTTGAATGTGGTTTACTGAATATTGTAAACAGTAGATATTATGAATTTAACCCTAGTAAGTCGATAGGTGTATTTAAAAGCAACAACTTAGTGAAAATAATTTTATTATAAGATTTATTTATAAAGAAATTTAATAACTATCCAATTGTCCATGACTTGTTAAGTCGGCAGATAAGTCATTAACTGGTAAATTGTACCAGAAGGTCTTTCTGGATTCTGGCATAAGATTCACAAGCTTGGTAATTATTTCATGCTTTTTTTCATGTTTTATGCCCCTTGGGCTGTCGTTGCTAGCAGGAGGAAGCTGGCAGTTAAATTTTTTCATTAGAAAATCTAATTCCACCAGGCCAGGACCAGGTTCACTGAAACTGAAAAACAAATAATTAATTTTTCATTGAAATATAAATAAGTATTCGTTTTTATATTACATATAAATAATAAATTACTACTAGAATATTATTAACTAAAATTTAAAAAATCATCAATATTAAAATAAACTATGTTTCAACCTTGTCCTATAAAATAAATTTCTTGATCCAGCTATCATTTTAACTTGAACAACTGAGTTTAAATTAAATTCTTTCAGTGGTTCATTCTGACGTGCAGCTCTTTTCTTTTTTGGCCATTCAAATTTGTTTGTTACTTCTATAACTTTAATATTCTTTCGCGAATTCATCACAATATCTTTAAAATCTTGGAAATCGTATACGTTTTTTTGTCTCTTCATTTTCATTTCAATATTGCCATGTACAGCATCCGCAGACATATGAGTATGTCCCTTGGTCAAATAATTAATAGTTACCGATTCAAGGCTATTTGATGGATTATTGACTATCATTGTCATTGCGGAGTATAAGGTCCAATTTTTATTCTGCGCTGTGCAGTTATCTGCCCATAGGTGCAAGTGCTGCATATCCCTATTGGATTCTATAAAAGCATATATGGCGTTTACAATGTCACTCGCCTCTCGTCCAGCTATTGCTTCGTGCCAGAGCACACAAGTGGAACTGTCATCAGATTTTTTTTCAATAGGAGCAAATGTCAAATTAAAAGTAATTAATCGGCTCATGAAAAATGCATCCTTGATGTCGGGCATTTCTGGTAATATAATAACCTTTTGCAAGTCCATTGACACAAATTTAACTAAATTCGAATTTTTATTATTTCCGTCCAATCTGTATTTTTGAATAGATGATTCAACTTTAGCCTTATGATCTTCGGATTTTTGTTTCATTTCTTCAGGCATTAAAGTGACATCATCGTACTTCTTCAATTCTTCTTCATACAATGCACAATCTACACATTTATCACCCTTAGGCATGTGAAAAGATATTTTTAATTCTTTTATTTTTTGCCTGTAAAGTTCTCTGCCACAAGTGAAGTTAGGATTTTGTTGTTTAAAGTCTGTGTACATTTGTCGTAACGTTAAGTGCCTTGGCAAATATTTTGTAAAAGGCGCATTATGTCGGCGATAATGGCTTACCGTTGGATGAAAACTCATAATGTGATTAATTATTATGCTTCCATCAATCTTTTTTCTTCCACTTCTCTTATCTTTCGTAACTGACCCATACAATTTTCCTTTTTTTACCGCCTTGCTCAGCTCTGTTATTACTCCATCTGTTTTATGTCCCAAAGTAGCCAAAAAAAACTTTTTACAGACTGAAATTAGTATCCCATCAGAATTTGGCAAAAAGAAATAACGACTTTCGTTTTTGAAAAAAGTTTCATTTGAAACTTCAACTTTTCGTCGCTTTATTTTAGATATTTGGATGCACTTATTAAGAAAGCTACGCCTGGATAAAAAACTTAGGTTCCAATATTCTTCCCAAATAGTTTTTCTACTTTCAAGAGAAAACATTGCACATTGCCTTTTACATTTGCTGTTGTCACAACAATTTTCAATCATAGGATGCTTAGCTTTACGTTTTTGTTGAGAAGTTTGTAATGATGGTGGAGGTGCAATTACTGAAATTTCGCTGTCTGGTAAATTTTCATCATAAATATACAAGGGGCCGGGGTAAGCAGCTACAAAATTTGCTTTAAATTGATTGTTTGGAGGTAGATTCAACGAGGAAGCCAAAACATAGTCTCGAAGAGCTGTAGGTTCACAGCTCTCAGACATCGACGTGTCTTTATCAGATTCGTTCTCTTCTGATAATAGGAAATTAGGATCTTCAACAGAGTCGTCTAAATCACTCATAGTAATTAAATTATCAATGTCAGTAGCAAGATTAACGTGCGCATAAGAAGTGGACGGTGCATTTGGTTCAAGCGAACATTCATGAGTGGGAAAACTGAAGCAAGCAAAAGGAAAAATCAACACACATACACAACCGCAAACCATTTGAAAATGTTAGTCATAATTTATATAATAATGATGTTATAATAATTTATACCTACATTAGATATAATCATCTGAATTTTGTGTAGATTGTAGTATAGGCTATTTTGCTGATCGTGATAAGAAAGTAGGTATTCTTTCTTAGCTATTAAACTAAACGAATACTAAATGCCAATAACTAAAATAACTAACCTAACTGTTATCTAAATCTTATTTACTTAAATTATCTCATTAATTATGTGATCTCGTAACTAATATCGACCCCTGGTAGGTATATTATAACATCATTGCATGGAAACACAAAACCACCCATTAAAAATTAAGCATAGAAAAAGCTGAACTCAAACAGTGAACAAATAGGTTAACCATCATTCAAAATTTACATATGATAGTTAGTCAAAGGTACAAAAAAAATTGAGATACATTATTATGCCTAGTAAACTTACCACTCATTTGTCTCAGTACTATGTTCAGCAGCTTCATCATCACTGTAATTGTTCATATTAACTGCAGCCATTATTATTTTTGACCGATGCGATCGTAAACTATTCATTTTAGTAAATTAATAATCGCTATTTACTTATAAATTCGATGTGTGAATGTTGTACCTCTACGTAATGAAACACTAACAACAAACAAACAAGTCAATTACGCGCCAACGCACCCAACCGACTGATCGTGTCGTGACTTGCTGCCCGCGCCCGCGCGCTGTCCCCTCCATTCATTATGCTTGTTGACCACTTCATAAACCTAGCAAGACGCATCGACCACTTTAAAACCTAGCAAGTCTCAGAGACTTGCTAGGTTTGATAATGGTCAGTGCGACATACTAGGTTTGTGAATGGTTCTGGAATGATACCTAGTGTACTTACTAGGTTTTGAGTTCTCAAAACTCTGGTTATTTGTGAGATTTATGCGCGGGTGTCTTTTAAAATTTGTAGGGACTTACTAGTTTATACCGATTCTGCAATAAAAACATTTTTGTCAAAAATGTCCCTTGCTAGGTTATCATCTGGCGCAGCCGTATTGGCTCCGTGCACGTTTTAGCGCCACCTAGCGTGTTGCAACTTTGTTGGCTCTGACCTGGGGCCGTACCGGCTAACGAATCGATTATCGAAAAGTCTGCTGGGTTTCATATTAAAACAGGTAAATCGAGCCCCAATTGGGCGGAAATGGCGAAACCCAATTCATGATGTCACACAAACATCGTTATCTTCCAAATTACGTCAACAGAAAGTACAAGACGAAATTCCTTACTTTGATTTTTCTGTTTTAAGTTGAAACCCAGCAGACTTTTCGATAATCTATTCGTTAGCCGGTACGGCCCCTGACCGTTTTGACGTTTTGATATGTAATGGCAGCATTGTGACAAAATATTAAAAAATACTATACATATTGTGTTATTAATGTAAATTTCAAAATTACTGTGATTTGGGTGGACAAAGTGTTGTGAAATCATTTTTGGTCATTTAAATTAAATATGGCAAGTAAGATCTATTCAAAAAGAGTGTTTTATTTTGGTTATATTAGGGTTTGTTTACTTCTTTTTTAGTTGTAGATTTTGTAAAACAAGAGGATAAAGCTACTTTAATAATTTTATTAAGTGATAATAAACATATATAATTGGTCCTGTATCGCTAGTAATCAATTAAATATCGTTTTCAAACAGATTACAGAGCCTTCATTATTTCTACTTTTTGCCACCATGAGCGCTGCGATCGATTATTATACCCGCGCCCCTCCACCCGTGCGTGCAGAATTAGGCGCGTACAATCTATGTACAAAACTTCAAGTCTCTAGGTTCAGTGGTTTGGGCTGGGCAATAGTCTGTCAGTCACCCCTTCACTTTTATATAAGAGATTACCACCCTGTACATTATGTGACGTTGATGTTATGACCCGCGTGTGATGGTTGTAGCTGCAGAATCGCGAGGAGACAGTGCGCGTGCAGGGCGAGAGCCTGCGCGTGGCGGAGGCGCGCATCGCCGGCCTGGGCGCGCGCGCCGACCGCCTGCGCGCGCAGCTGCACCAACAGGCTACCGAGGTCAGCCTGAATAAGGGTCGTCTATTACATGGGCGTACCGAGGAGGGCAGGGAGGGGCAGCTGCGCCCCTGGAAATTGTTTACCTCTAACTATCAATTGTTTTCTATAAAAGTTCTTATTTGTCATACAATATGTTAGATTTACAATTAATTTGCCTCCCCCTGGGGGCGATACAATAAATTTGCCCCCCCAGCGCAGAACTTGTGTACGCCCATGGTCCATTAATCAACTTTTTAACGCCCCCCTCCCCCTGGTGATACGTGGTGAGATTTTATAAAAGTCGGTTATTTCGGTTAAAAAATACATGTGATTTCTCACTACACCCTCCTCACCCCTTTCAAAACTCACGTGAATAATGGACGACCTACTATTTCATTTGTTTACAGTGTCTTGTATTATGAATTATAGGTTTACACACTTACGTTTACTATAGATAGGTAGGACTCGATTCGATAACGACTATAGTAAGCTATTTTTTATACAATTTGGCACAGCGCCTCTCGCGGTAACTACCCTAAACCAAAAATTTTCATACAAATGTTAGCTTACAAATTGTTATTTGAGTGGCTGTAATGCCGCCTTTTTACTAGGTACAAAATCTAATGCAACTAACTTTTACTTTGCTGTTAACGATATCATCTATCGATATTTACAAGTGTTTTTTTTTCTTTCTAACAGCTGCGATCGCTGCGGCTTGCAGACAAAAGTAGAGTGGAGAAAGCGGATGTGTCGGCCTCGACGGAAGCGCAGGTTCGAAATAAAACGTGTGCCGCGGGGAACTATATTGGGGCTCCTACTCCTAGTGACGAATAAATCTATCGGTGGGACGACTCGATGCGTTTCATGATGGGTTGAGCTCGTTAATGCCGTTACATTATTTTAGTAGGGAACCTGTTGTACCTAGGCCAGTTTTTTGAATTTTGATTTTTAAAAAAATAATGGTGCATGCTACACTGGTCTAGTGTTCATTTAAGTAAAGATCATTTAATTAACAACATAATTCATTCATAAAGCTGTGTATATTTTCAAACACCTGGGACCACTAGCCACTTGGAAAAAAAATGGAAAACTGTCCTAGGTACAACAAACCAGATGTACCTTGGACCGTGTCCGTTGTACCTAGGACAAAGCAGGTTCAAATTGAGATAAACACTTTTATTAGCTAGAATTTATTTATTTTCTGTTGTATATTAATTAGTTAACTATATTAGCATATGCAATTAACAATTTATTACAGTTATTAACAACAATATTTAAGTAAAAGTATTATTTTTTTAAAAAGTCCCCACCCATCTAGTTTTTGATAATATTGTTGACAATATTTTGTCATCGAATCACGTAATTTTTTGTATTTTCTTATCCCTGAATATAAATTCTAACAAAATATCCATTAAATGCGCTGGATTAAACAAAAATAAATTATAAAAAAACTTAAGAAGTTATCTACAACAAAAATGTACTAAAAAAAACTTAAAAAATACAAAAAGATATATGTTGGACTCAGTTTTTCAATTACTTTATTTTATCAATTATTACTTATATTAATTTAAATACTTAGTATTTTAAAAAAACCCATAAAAATCAATTTCTGGAATATTCCTCTTTTTGAGTTGACACTCTTTGATGGATTAATTTTTTTCTTAATATCTTGGTACTTCTAACAAATGTTATACCTTTTTTTAATAATTTAAATACAATTATACCCATAAAAATGTATGTTAAGAATTTTTGATCTATTTCGGGCCAAAATGATGTAACTTGGCCAGTGACCGAGGTACATCGTAAATTGGGTGGCTTAGGTACAACTTCGCGACAACTTCACTTAGCAAGCTTTATAAACCCACTTGCAATTGAGGTTAGGATTTGACACTCATGCCGTTTAGTAGCTAGATAAACTAATATTAGATTTTAAATAAAACAGTTTTCACAAACATGCATCACTTTAAATTAATTTGCATGAAGTAAAGCCCAAAAACCGTACTTTTTGAGTGACAAACAATAAATTACCTTTTTTAACTGTGCTCACACGGCGCCAGCGAATCTCAACTAACTTCACGTTAATGTTAACAAATGACGTTTGAAATACCATAGACAAGGGTTCCTATAAGTGCGGGATTTTTGAAAAAATCATGATTATTCTAGGTACAACTCTGTCCAAGGTACAACAGGTTCCCCTACTATTTCCAAGTTTATGTGAACAATTCACTTTTGTGAAATTCGTAAAAAACGGGTTTATGTTAATTAAACCGATCTTTTGTTTTACAAAAATCAAGAAAATACTTAATACTTTATTTTAACACCAAGAAACATGCATATTATAAAGAATTAATATCGTTACATTACTTATTTTAGTACTTAATAATAGGTGAACTATTTCCAAGTGTATGTAAACAATTAAGTAAAAAAAACACTTTTGTAACATTAGTAAAAAACGGGTTTATGTAAACCAATCTTTTGTTTTACAAATATCAAGATAATAGTTACTTACTTAATACTTTATTTTGACACCAAGAAACATACATAATTATAAAATTACATTAAAATTTACAGTGCTAAACAAGGCGGCTTTATCGCTATATGCAATTTCTTTCAGGCAAGTTGTGACAAATCATGAATTATTTGTAACAATCTGACGAGATACTTCCATCCGAGTTTTTTAACATTAAACCTAGCGTTGTTTGATGAGACTTCTTATTTTACTTTTCGAGGCTTATTGTTTTTTCCATCACAAATACCCATACTGCAAATAAGAAAATTTAAGCGAGTAAGATAATTTGCGGACTTTCAGAAAATTTCAAGGTGTGTCGTTTTTATTTCTAATGCTTAAGTACCTTAGTCAAAACGTATTTTTTTCTCGACAGTAGTTTAGCTAATATTCGTACAAAGTAATCTTGTCAATAAAGCAATGTTTATGGAAGCAAGTATTAGTAGAATAGATAATAGAACATACAAACTTCGATCAAGAATATCCTAGCTAGATAACGCTTCACCATCCAAAACAGCACGCAAATGTGGTGACTGACAAAAAGCGATTATAAAAATTGTGAAATTAGAAACATGAATATTTTTATCGGGATACAAATAAGTATTTTTTCCAAATTCAACTTTAAACAGTTAGAAACAAAGAAGATAATACTTTGCACAAAATAAGCTTTCAGTTTGAAAGTAGGGCGTATTTCGAGGTGCCGGTTTTAAGAAGTGTCTGCCCCTCTCTTCACATTGCTATGCCTGTCAAGGTGCATGCGATAATTAGTTACTTTAAGATTTAGTAGTTAAGTCGCATGTAGTGCAAATGTTTAAATAAAGAAATAAAGAAATAAAGACTGACCGGACATAGGATATTCTTGATACATACAAAAGTAAAAGAAGCATTTTTGATAATCTGTTGTGATAGTTAAGATGACTCTTGAAACAGTTGGTAAGAAGATTGTAAACTTTCAGGAGTCACAGCAACAGAAGGTGGTGCGTTGTCTGCAGACCAACCTGGCAATCATCGAGGATCTATACAGGGAGTGCTTCTATGAGGTCAGCATACATTGTTTTTAAGCATGTTGACAGACATTCAGGAGCGGATATCTCAAAGACTATAAAAGATATCGAAAACCTTGTAGCAAATTTATTCAACTTTCATTTTGTATAAAGTCTCATGTCGCTAGAACGCATAGTTTCCGAGATATATGTGAAAAACCGAAAAATGGGGTCTTCAAACCCCTCCCCTTTCCTCGGCATAGGGTTTACGGGCGGGGACTTTTGAAGTGTTCACCTCCTAACAGGTCCAAACAAAGTTTCGAAGTCAAAAATTGTGTTCCAATCATTTCCGTCTACACTTTTTCGTTTACTGGACTAATTGATGTTTGAAAAGATAGTGGTAGTTTCATGAGCTGTAATGTACTAATAACACTATATTTCGATTTGCTACTTAGATAGGACAATTCTTATACCTATCTACTTAATGGCAAGATAATTTGGCTGATTCACATATCGTCAACCAGACGGCGCACAACCGTAACTTGGCGCTAATGTAGATGTAACTCTGTCATTTAGTTGTTTACTATGTGTTTGCTATGAATTTTTGGATGTTGGAAGCGAATTTTCGTAAATATCTTTCTTCCAACACATTTTGGTTTTCTTAAATCTTTAATTCATTTACTGTCCAACTTCCATAATAATAATTATTAGTATCAATAATTTTTAGATATAATTTAATAGAAATGAGAAAAACCGACTTCAAAAACCTACCTCTAAAAAGCAAGAAATAATATTCGTAGGTAATAATAAAAACACGTCTATTGAAGTCGGGTGGGGCTGGGGTACAAATTCCTTGTTTTTTTATTCTAAAAGCCCCACCCGACTTCAATAGACGTGTTTTTATTATTACCTACGAATATTATTTCTTACTTTTTAGAGGTAGGTTTTTTGAAGTCGGTTTTTTGTTTTTTTAAACAATTTTTATTTTTTTATTTTTTAGTGTAGTTACCCTTTGTATTAGATAGTGTAGGTATATTTTATTTAGGTAGAAAAATCGGCTCAGCCAAACATGAGTTAATCGCAGAGAAACATACATACATGCGGGTCAAACTGAGAACCTCCTTTTTTTAAGTCGGTTAAAGAACTACACTTAAGATATCCCTTTTCCAACAAAAAAATAATTATCTTATTCAGTTCATAAATAAAGAAGTTTACGACTGATCATCGAGGTAGTTCACACAAAATCATACTTTTTTCGTGCTTTTTTTCAAGTTTACTTGAAAAGTACTGAACCGATTTCAAAATTTTAAAAAATGGGACCTACTTGGGCGTTTACCTAATGTAATAACGTTTGAATCATTTCAATCGGTTCAGCCGTCTTCGAGTAATCGGTGTACATACAAAAAAGAAAAAAAAAAACGGGTTGAATTGAGTACCTCCCTCCTTTTGAAGTCGGTAAAAATTGGGGGTAAATGCCCGTATAAAGGTCTCCAGCAGCAGTAGCGCCACCAAGCGGGATATATTTTGTGACATCTCGCCATTGTCTGAAAATGACATTTTGTCGTGTTATTATTGTATTGTAAAGTGATTATAATGGTGATTGCAGACGGTGAAACAAGAGCAGTTGATAGAAACCCTGCGCGAGTCCTACCTGGAAGTGCGCCACACGCGGCCGCGACACTACGCGGGCCTACAGGTACACTCAGCTGTACTATTATGTATTCTGTGACTCAGCGCCAAAATGATCTACATATTCAAACCTATCAAAATAGCTAATCATTTGACAAAGATCAATCTTATCTCAAGAACTTTTATTTTAGTAGCTTCCCAGGTCATTTTTGGCCCGAAAGATGCGCTTGATGAAACCAGCGTCATATTTTAGTATGTTGTTAGGCATGGTATTATGACTAAAAAACCATCGGGAGACAGTTCCTAACGTGGTTGGTTCTCCCGTTATGACGTCATCAAAATGGCCGCTGCCGTGTTCAGAATATGGCGTATACAACAGAAAGTATGTAGATATTATGTAAGCTTGTGTGGGGTGCTGTGCTACAATATTGTTTCTACATTTGACCTCGTAAATATCATAGTTTGCGAAAAAATTTAGGTTTTATTAAAATTTTCCCAAAACATTTTCGTTTTTTTTTACTTTAAATCACCGTAAATATTAATCTAGTCAATATCTACACAAAACAGGCAAAAATCGCAAACGGGCATGTAACTACGATTTTTAAATATGTTGTTAGGTCTCTTGAGACTAGTTTATACTCAAGTATGCAATCCTGAAATCCTGTGCTGCTCGAGAAACTTAGCATTTTTTTTTCAATTTCTTCAAAAAAACTACCTTAAAGAAGCGTTTTTCAGGTTTTATTGTAATTAACTTTTGTAAAGCTAACTACATTTGCTACAAATTGAGCCTAAACTGAGCAGTCTAGGTTCATTGGTTGCGGAGACTCAGCTAGTCAAAAATGTATTTTTTTTCACTTTTGAAAGATATGCTTATCTTTGACTAGCTGTGTTTTCGCAACCAATGGTTCTAGATGATTCAGATTAAGCTTAAACTGCAGTTAATTTAGTAAGCTTTATAAAAGTATTGAACCAAGTAACCTGAAAAACGCTTCCTTAAGGTAGATTTTTTGAAGAAACTGAAAATAATGCTGAGTTTTTCGAGTTATGTTATAGTTTTTTTTTTATGTTTCTGTCAAAACAATAACATAAAAGTATCATAATGTACACATATTTGAAATTGGCTTTCACTTGATGCCCATATTGCTATACCTAAAAAAAAATTTTTTTAACTCCACCTATAGAAGAAATTTACGGCGCACGACATTCAAAATTTTTTTTTCGCTATTATTGTTAAGAAAGGCAGTTAAAAGTTATATTTTTCCAAATCTGCATTAAATGAGCTTTGCTAGCATATTTTTTGTTTACAAATAAGAACATCAGTTTAATATTTATGGTGACTTAAACGGAAGTTCTCTTGGGAAAACTTAAATAAACTTAAAATTTCTCGTGGTATTTACACGGTCAAATGTAAGAACAATAGTGTAGCGCATTTAATTTTGCTTTTTATGACATCCCACACAAGCTTATAAGTTAAGCACTTTTTGTTGTATAAGCCATATTCTAAAAGCGACAGCAACAATTTTGATGACGTCATAACGGGAGAACCAACCACGTTAGGAACTGTCTCCCGATGGTTTTTTAGTCAGAATACAATGCCTAACAACATACTAAAATATGCCGCAGGTTTCATCAATCGCACCTTTTTAGGGTTCCGCACCAAAATGGTAAAAAAGGAACCCTTATGGTGTGACTCAGTCTGTCTGTCTGTCACAGCTGGATATCTCGAGAACTACTAATGGTATCAACTTGAAATTTGGAATAGTTTAAGATGACATTTGGCCAACTATTTTGCAAATAAGAAAGAAATAAAAATAAAAAAATTACAACAGGGACTGAAAAAGGGTCTTAAAAATTTGAAGTGAGGTGACTAGGGCATGTGGGGTATCATATGAAAGAGCGCTATTTGCACATTTTAAAACATTTTTTCTTTTTTCTTAGGCCGCATAGTTTTCGACTTATGATGAAAAATGTAAAAAAAATACCATCCCCCCTCCTTATCTCCGAAGTTTGCAAAGAGAAAAATCAGAAATAATTCTATGTGATAGTAGTTTATGTAAAGATTACAGGAAAAATAAAACGATGTTTCAATATAACACACTTTTTTAGAAATTAAAATAACAAACAAAAATTCTTTAGTTTCACTACCAGTCAACAGATGGCGCTGTCCTAAGAATGCTAACCTAAGGATCCCTCCAGAACTACCGGTTTCGTTTCTTTGCTTTGCTGTTCTACTTGCTGTTTAGACCGCCGGCCAACCAGGGTCATTTTCAATCTATCGCATATTTGGACCAGACCAAATTGGCAAGATAGCCATTAGCTTGGTGTTATCAAATATCATTGTCTGGGTTGCGAAATAGGAAGCTTATAGGAGATATGCCACCCTGAACATGGTCTCCGATTGCTAAAAATAAATCGATCGCATATTTATATAAATTGTGAACAGGGTTGTGGGTGTCATCATTACCTATTTAAGGAACAAAGCTCACAAGAACATTCTTATAAGTGAAATGTACTTAGATTGAAAATATGCGATAGATTGAAAATGAGCCTCTTGGCCGGCGGTCCATTGCCGAACCGAACAGCAAAGCAAAGAACGGAAACCGGTAGGTCTGGGGGGGGGTCCCACCCAGACCGAAGACAGAAAAAAAAGTTCAGATGACCTACTATTTGCCGTACGAATAAACGAAGAATAAGTTCCTACTTAGTAATATAAACAGTTTGCAATGTGGAGTGGCTGAAACGTTTTTCAGTCACCATAAGCAGCTGTGGTTAAGATTATATTTGTAAATTAACTGTCCGCCTGTTCGCCCTTCCACCTGTCTGCCGTTTATCCTACTTTTTTAAAGACTGTACTAAAGTAACATATCCAAATATATTTATGATTGTACGGAACGCTCGGTGCGCGAGTCCGACTTGCTCTTGACCGGTTTTTTTTTGCTAAAAGAACTTATTATTTGTTTTCTGATAAAAGTGAAAGTACAGTGCACCTTAATGTCTCTAGAGAAAAGGTTGATTTTTGTCGAATAATTTGCTATTTTCGTACGTTTGAATGCTAGAGATGGTTAGAGATGGGCAAAGGACCCAATTTTGACTCAACTGATAGGTTTAACCCAATTAACGCCCATAGACCATTTTATTGGACTAAATAAAATCATTAGAAATAAGAGATGTATCGTCCTTTGAAAACTTTTCTGTATTGATTTAATCAATAGAAATAAAAAAAAACTGTAAAAAGTTTATATAACAAACAATGTGGGTTTTTATTGGGTTTAAACCCAGTAGCCGGGTTTAAACCGAGTTCTTTGCCCATCTCTAATCATAGTATAATCGCTGGTAGACCTAGTAGAAATAAAGCTACTCATATTTGTAGTACATTTTGTAATTAGCACTATTTGTTTGTATTGTTTTGTTCTAGGATACCGCAACTGAAGTGGACAATCTTAAGTTGGACGTATCAAACTTTTTGAACAACTCAAACAACGACTCGGTATTCTTTAACTTATTGTTCTGATACTAACAACTACCTAATAAGAGGACAAATTATTCGACTGGATCGAAAAACTTGAAGGTCAATGTTGCAAATTACTTGACTGGATAATATGCACCTAACCCCGTTTCCCACTTGTTCTACTAGGTACCGTAGAACTAATATTTATGTCATTTTTTCATTAGTGCTACCATAAATAAGAAAAACAGTTTCACTAGTTCTCTGGTAGAAATGCACAGTAGAACAAGTAAAAAAGAAACGTTGTCTTGACATAAAAAAACCACTGCGCGAATTAGGGATATTAATGGTACTGTTGTTCTTATCATCTTTGATATTTTGTAATTACTTGATAAGCTTTTTAGCATGGCCATGCGATGCGGCGAACGACGAAGTAGGAATTACTTGCACTGGATTTACAGTACGGGGCAAACGTATTGAAATCGGGTGGGGATTGCGCAGAACACGTATTTTGGATAACTATGCGTAGTGATGAGGTACGCGGGCGGCGGGAGAGGGGCGCGCGCTATTGGTCGCTCACAAGTGCACATGCAGGAACTTATCCCCACTCCGTCGAAAAAGTGTCAAGATTTTTGCCTCGTACTATTGAAATTGTGAATTCGCGCAGCTTCGCGTAGCTAGGTAGTTATTGTTATGAGAGAATTGATGTCTGTGGGCACGTTTTTTGTTTCAATAAACATGTATAAATATAATTGTAATTTGATTGGGGCAGGGGGTGTGGGAGCGAGGTGGTGGGGGTGAGGCAGGGAGCAATGGGGGGGAGGATGGAGGGGATGCTGATACGATGGCGATGGGGGAGGAACTGCGGCACATCACGGCGCAGCTGCTGCGCCTGCGCACCATGCTCACTGTGCGTCTCGTTGTTTGCATGCGTGGACTCATAATATTGTTGACGACTAATCATGTTTGATATTATTATGTTTTCGGCTTTTATGGTGTGTATTAACCTGCCCCCTAACTAGTATGACCACTGAGATCCTGTTCAACCATCAAAAGACTATGGATTTTGGCAGTTCAGTTTTGTTCAAGTGTTCAGAGAATAAAGTTATGAAGTGTTGTTCTTTCTTTAGTTTATGTTCAAAAAAATTCATAAAAAATCACTGAGGCATAATGTACCTGTATAATGTACCTAAGTGTAAAAAATAACACTAACTTTAATGTAATCTAATCCAATAATTTAGATTTTTGATATGCATAATTAACAACAAAATGGAACTCCTATTCCCAACTTCCATACTTCAAATATTCATTAAACATGTATTGTGTTGTAGGTCGACTGCACCTGTGGACTAGAGGAAGAAAACATGAGACTGAAAAATGCCAACGAAACATTACAAGTGAGTTTTATTAATTGTATCATTCTGTTTACGGCATTACACATAGAAATTAGGACCTTATCTCTTGAGTTTAGAGAATATCATGGTGATTAATATTGTTTATTAGATCGAACTTTAAAGTAAGACTAGTATTTCATTGCGGATCCATTTTACAGATACAGCTGGGCGAAATCCGTCAGAGGGTGGGCGAGATAAAAGAAGATACTGACCAGTACAAGAATGAGATCGAAGAGAAAAGTAAAGAGGTATCAGCTATAAAAAAATTTGGCACACTTTTTAGTGTCCCCATAATACTCTAAGTCTGTCGTGAGGACGCCGGTTACGTTTAACAATATGTTTTAATTGTTGTAGTATTTTAGCTGTATGTAGCACAGTAGCAACTTATAAAAGCAGTTGAAGCAGCGGTGTACTTGGTTTTTTAATTATTTTTTTGTTTCAAGTTGCAATGCATCAGAGAAGAAATGGCGCGACTAGAAGAAAGTATGACACAGAAAAATACAGATTGCGAAACCTTCTCGAGACAGTTGCAACAGTCTCAAGGTAAAAAATTGCGATAGATTTCTTCAATGCCTTCTGACGACAAATTACAACATAATAGACACCGCATTAAGACAGCATCATTTTGTGCTTAACTCCTACGATGGTAGTATTCAAAATTTAAATTAATTTATTCAGTCTAGGCTGTTACAAGCACTTGTGAATGTCATAGAAGCTACGCCATCGGTTCGCAAACCCTAAGTGTGCGTCCACAGTGAACGCGCGGTGACAAAGTGTGCGTCCACAGTGAACGCGCGGTGACTTAGGCCTGTGGCGGGCGCGGACAAGTAGTCGACTTTGTAGACGCGCATAAGTCGGGCGGCAAGACCGAACTAGTTTGATATCCCCGCTTCCACGTGTTAGGTCGCCTGTCAACTAGGCCCGTGAGTGTGGCCATAACGCGCGGATAGGAACGTTTGAAAACTACGCGCGCGATATCGCTCAGGACCGTCGCGCTATGCTCCCGTCCGAGTCACTTCACTGTGGACGCAAAGGCGCGTTTCATATGTTTGATATTTCGCGCCCGTCATTGCAACCGCCCTAGGCTCGCACTGTGGGCTTCGCCTAAGCGGGAGACCTTGTAACGAGAAGAACCGGCAAGAAACTCGTCAAGGGCTGATTTTTTCTCCCTGTAGGTATATTTCATACAGTAATTATATTTAGGTCACCAAGGTCACTGCTTGTCTTTCTTTTGGACGATGGGATAGTGCTTGGCCTTCACTTTACCTGATGTTAAGTGACGATAAGACCGAAGATGGAAGCGCACTACACCCGGAATCCTCATCATTGAGGAAATGGCTATCTTACCTCTAACTGCCGAAACACAACAATATTTAAATTATTGTTATGGCGCCAGACTTAGGTAAGATGGTGGTAGCTATCCAGGCGGATTTGAAATAAGCCCTACCACGAACCATACCCAGTACAAATCGTACCCCCCCTGGGAATCGAACCCGAGACCTCTGCGTCTTACACGTTAGGGCGAACCACTAGACCACAGAGGCGGTCGAAAGGGTGTCTAAAGCGAAATGTCATATTATGTTGTCTGTTCTTTTGGATCTGTTTTTTTAAACCTTGGCTTTTAAACGTTACCTGTCTATTCAGTATCGCTGGAGGACCAAAGCAAGCAGTTGGCGGAGGCACGGCGCCACTGCGCCTCGCTGGAGGCCGCCGCACTCAAGCTCAAGGACGAGCTCAAGCGCGCCCACGACCGAGCTGACGAGGTATGCTTATCAGCTCAATAGTTTATACAAAACAATTTTTTTCCAGTTGATTATAAACCTTTACTTGTTAGATATAAAGTTCAAATTGGCTTGAGCGTGCTGCTTATTATATAGCTATTAGCCAGGGGGTCTCACTCCGCGCATAAATTTTTATATTAGCCTTAAGTCTTAAGAAGGTGCATACAATAATATACACGCAGCGCAGTGCAATTGTACTTTATTGCCGTGCCGCGAGAGTAGCTTATTATTTGATTGTCCTCGCGCAGATGGACTTCTGTACTATGGGCAACAGCGTCGCTTAACCAGTTTGCAACAAAATTCGTGTGCGCGCGTATCGCCCCTGCACGAACTAAACGTATGTGACAGCGGGCGCGGCGTGCAAGCGATTTTAACCTTAGCAGTGGTTAAGCGACGCTGTTGCCCATGGTACGTAGTACCATAAAATAGAGAGACTAACAGAAGTTTAGCTTAGTACTACGGGCGCTCGAGCATCGCACACACACAAAGACCTCTCGCCGCTGCGTCAGGTACTCGAACTGTTTTGAGAGTGGTTTGAGATTGCAGTTATACAGTGTCGGTGAGAGATGTCTATGTGTGCGTTGCTCGAGCGTGCAAGTGCTAAGCTCAACTACTGTACTCTCTCTATATTGTAGTAGTATTATTATATATTCTGTGATATAGCTTCAGTACCTGAAATCAAATAAGGTTTCATGTAGATAGCACTGAAGCTCGATCGAAGCTAAACCGGAATGCAAAATTAGATGCTATGCAAACGCCGCATCAATATAATTATAATTTGAGAGGTCCAAAATTTTGGGGTTATTTTTTAACTTCTAGATAAAGTTTTATTCGGCGAATATGAAGCGCTCGGCGTCCTCTGAGAGGACAAATTTCATACGTCAGAAAAGATAAGACCTACGCCATTGAAAGAGAGGCAACTACTAGGTGAATATTTTGGAGCGAAAGGAGCGCTGTGCGACCTGAATCGCACTTTATTATGTCGCACCAAGAGTCGCAATTTATTTAAACGATTTTGGGGAGTGCAAATTCTGTACGCTGTACTATTTATCTATTCTGTGGTTATACAGTTTCAAGGATTGTATACACATGTAAAGTTACCACCGGATAATGATGCGCGATTATTACCTATTTCAATAATGCCTTAATACACAAGCATAAAGTTCATTATCGCTTGGCGGTCGCGAAAGTTACTAATCCAAATGAGTAACTCATTCATCGAAAAAAATGATTTATAAAGGATTAATAGAAAAGCCATCAACTTCCTAATTTAATAAGAAAGTTGATGACCTGATGATGGCCAGGAGGCGCCACCGTAAGCCTATGCGTATACTTGGCACGACAAACTATCGAGGCTCAAGTGCTAATCGAATACTTCTGCGCACAAACAGTCTTTAGCGCCGCCTACCTATCAATGATATTGAAAGAAAGTTGTAAGTTTATAAAAAAATCAAAATTAAAAAGGCAGTTGCCTCCTTGTACACTAACCTACCGCAGCAGTATTGCCGTGGCGCTAGTATTAAATCAATAAAATACAATATTTTCACTACTAATTAGTAAGTAATACATGTTAATGGTCATTCTAATTATTCGAATGATTGAGTTATTCGAATAATAATCGAATAATCATTCATAATCGTGCATTGCTACCACCGGATTTGTTGTAGAGTCGCGCGCTCAGCGAGGAGTTGCGCGGTCGCGAGGCGGCGGCGGCGCGGGAGGTGCGCGCGCTGCGGGCGGAGCTCGCGCGGGCCAGGAACCATCTCAAGCATCTCGACCGCACGCACAAGTATCTATTAACTAATGCGCTAATAAACTAAAAATATAATAGGTTTCAAAAGTGGCTGAATGTTTTGGTAGCGATTGCGCACTGGCTGCGGATTAGTTACATGTTAGAACTGCATGCCAACTTCAAGCGGATTGCGCAGTGTTTTAACGACACACTGACTGCATCTAAACTGCAATTTTGCAGCAAGGTTCAGTTTCAGTGCAGCCCGTCTGTTTGGAGCCTAAAATTACGAAAAATGTGGATCACAATCAATATTGATCTATACATTTCGAGTCTGAGGCTTTGACATTAACTCCTAAATCTCGTGCTCCAATTATTCCGTACAGAGAGCAGACGCAAGCATCGTTAGCACTGCAGTCGCAGCTACAAGAAGCGCACACGCGCGGGGCAGCGCTGTGCAAGGAAGTGAGGGATGTTGTAGCCGCCGTGCACGACTGGCTCAAGCGCCACAGGTCAGTGGATACACCTTTATGACAGACCACACCCCCTATTCGCCCCGCCCTCTCAGACTGACGCAAGCCTCGTTAGCGCTGCATTCGCAGCTACAAGAGGCGCACACGCGCGGACGTGCCGGACTACAGCTGCGTCACAAAAAAAAAGTTGGAAATCTGACATTTTGACTATGCCATGATGAAGTCTATAGTTTGTCGGAGTTTGTCACCAAAAACCAGAGTTTGTCGGTCTTCCGTTTAGGAGATACATGTGGCTCAGTTGTAGAGACGTCTCTACAGCTGCGCCACACAGATCTCGAAAACGGAAGGTCGTAGCGAAAATCTGATTACTTGTATGTATAGCCGTTAGTTTGTCGGAGTTTGTCGCACAAAAACCAGAGTTTGTCGGTCTTGCGTTCAGGGGGTCAAGTCTGCTAATGTTTTCGTCAAAATCGTAGTTCAATGGTGTTCTAATGGAAATGCTTTATGACACAGTTCTTGTTTCTTTGGCCCAAAATCAAGACATAATATTTTTCCGTTTTGGGTTTGAGAAACATAATGTGTTTCATTTTTGGGTTTAAGAAACAAGAACTGTGTCAAAAAGCATTACCATTCAAACACCATTGAACTACGATTTTGACGAAAACATTAGCAGACTTGACCCCCAGGAGATACGTGTGGCGCAGCTGTATAGACGTCTCTACAGCTGAACCACACAGATCTCGAAAACGGAAGGTCGTAACAGAAATCTGATTACTCGTGTGTGTAGCCGATAGTTTGTCGGAGTTTGTCACCAAAAACCAGAGTTTGTCGGTCTTGCGTTTAGGAGATATGTGAGGATACGCTGTGGAGACCTTTCTACCTGGATCTTGAGAACGGAAGGTCTCAGTGGAGTAAGTGGACACACCTTTATAGTAGGTACACCCATTGCACAAATTAAGAATAAAGGTGCCGGCACATTTGTCTGAAGTTTCGTGTTTGAACTAGAATCACACTTATATAAAATACCGTGTGTTAGCGTGACTTTCTATCGGCCGATAGTTGACCGATAGTTGATTTCGTATGAAGAATCGGCCGATACCAAATCGTTGTAGTGTGCGCACTTGCATACTTCTTCATACTGATTCCAACTATCGACCGACAGTTTGGTCTGACTCTAAGTATACACCGTCCGTCGTTTTATTGTCGATTTACGTTCTATCAATGAAACTATACATTTTTGCCATATCACCCGTGTTTATTTGACAACGAACTTGGGTTGGGTCGAACAACGACAAAAAGCCATGAAGGCAAAATAGTCGAAAAAAATACTTCCCCATACGAATATAATATTTTAGCTATCTGTGTTGTAGCAGTTAGGGTCCCCCCAGACCTACCGGTTTCCGTTCTTTGCTTTGCTGTTCGGCAATGGACCGCCGGCCAAGAGGCTCATTTACAATCTATCGCATATTTTCAATCTAAGTAAATTTCACATATAAGAATGTTCTTGTGAGCTTTGTTTCTTAAACGATCGTTATGAAAACACAAAAAAATAGTTCAGATAGGTAATGATGACACCCACAACCCTGTTCACAATTTATACAAATATGCGATCGATTTATTTTTAGCAATCGCAGACCATGTTCACGGTGGCATATCTCCCAGAGGCTTCCTACTTCGCAACCCAGACGATGATATTTGATAACACCAAGCTAATGGCTATCTTGCCAATTTGGTCTGGTCCAAATATGCGATAGATTGAAAATGACCCTGGTTGGCCGGCGGCGGTCTAAACAGCAAGTAGAACAGCAAAGCAAAGAAACGAAACCGGTAGGTCTGGGGGGACCCTTAGTATGGGAGGACCGACATTTTTTTGTAGTTTGTTTTATTGGTAGAACACTCCCTTAATGGGATTATTTAAATGACTACAATTTGACGGTGTTTACTTCTAGAATAATCAAAAATATGGTTTACCGTTTAGCAATACCGGCGGGCTGATTATCTAATTAGAAACCACCTAGCGACTGGTCTCATTTGACAGATGAATGTGATACATTGCTACTTCTTTTTGTGGTGAAAAAAACATACCAAAGAAAAGTAGCAATGTATATCAAATGAAACCAGTCGCTAAATAGTTTCTATTTAGATAATCAGGGTGCGGGTCAATCGAAACTGAACAACTTTCTCCAAGAAACATGTGTCGAATTTCGCCACAAAATTTTGGTCATCCCATACTAAATTGATCACGACGTGATCTCTTTGATTTGTATGGAAAGACGATTATTTTTTACATATTTGGCACTGTGTTCCTTAGAGAAAGTTGTTCAGTTTCATGGACTGAACACATCCTTGAAATTTGGTTGGAATGTTTAGAATGAACCTGAACATAAGCAAAAAATATTTTACAGAAACCGAGAGGATAAAATAAAGGAACAAGAGACGATAATCAAATCGCTTCAGCACAGCTTAGAAAAATATCAGAAAGACGACCTAACTAACGATGGAGACGACGACATATGCTGTCCCAAATGTGTCGCTTCTCGTCGAAGGAGATGCCATGCGTTCGGGAGCGAGACAGCTAGCTGTTCCAAGTGTGCGTCCCATGCGGGAGAGAGACGCAAGCCGTGCTCCGGCACGAGTGGGAGCGAGACGGCGAGCCCGTCGTCGGCGCCCACGCCGCCACAACGACTACCCAGAATGAACAATTTGCGCTGTGCCTTTACAGTAAGTTTAAACTTTTATAAATATTTAAATAGTAACATTATTTACGAAAAAAAATCCAATTCGATTCCTAGCTCCCAAATCTATAATCTTTGGCAATCCGGACGGCTTTTATAAGTCGTTCGGATAAAGCATGGGTACAATAATCATCATAATAATATCATCAGGTATAGCACTCCGAGACAGAGAAAGTGACGTGGGTCTGCATAAGCTTACGTCATCTCCGCTATTAAAAATAACATTTATTCATCTTTAATTGAACTGTTTCGTTTGCTAAGAGAAACAAATCAGAATTAAAATGCACTATAATAATTTTGTAACGACTGTGACAGACAAAAAAATCATTGCTTGTAGTAATAAAGTCGCGCAACTGAATAGTGACGTATGCTTGTGCATTTCCCGGAATGCCAGACCTTGTTTTTTTACCATGGGATAAAGAAACAATCTGTTAATGGCGGTCGACCGGTCATGCTATCTCGCTCACATATACCGTCATGCTGCTTGAACACGTGGGTGGGTTATGCTATCGCGCTCACACTAACGGCTGATTTCTCAGTAAGAGATAGGCCTACTAAAGATTTGTTGCCTAGATATTTCTGTTAAATGACAGGAAACAACAACAGTTGCCTAGTAACAGTACTATAGTAGGTCTATCTCTTACTGAAGTACGTAAATAGCTCACGCGCGCCCTCCGAGTAAGTAGGTTTGGTTATAAATCATTTCTACTGTATCCTTTTCGCACCTACCGAAGTAGAGTGGTCGATTAGGGTCGTCTCCCCCCCTCCCTAAATTTCTTCACCGACCGTCCTCAGCGCGGTCAAGCCCTGCCGGGTGAGACCCTTTCGGGAGGCCCAGCGAGCGACCTGCGAGCGGACGGTGGACTTATGGTGAGGGGGGAGCGCCTTTAACGAGTGGGTGGAATCGGAACAGTGGAAAGGACATCAGGTAGAGTCCCATAGAAAAAAAACCAAAGAATGTATAACGTTTCTGTTTTTTTTCAAAATGTAGGCATGTAATTAGTAAGTCATAGAAAATATTCAGATTTTTACGAAGATTTATGTTTTAAGAGTTATTTACGTTTAAAAGTTATTTTTTTTGGTAACCCCGACACTAAATAGCAACACGTTTCGTTAGCTGCGTTAGTGATACAGATTAGCACCACAATGTACGAGTTGGAACCGATCAAACGGACAATCTGTGCATATGTCGCATGTAACAAAACGCTTTTGACAGTTGAGTTGACTGACATCCGGCAGACTTTTTTTTAATGCGCAATCACTTGTGCCACAGAACAAATACACTCAGGGGAGACTTGTGAAATCGCTAACAAAGATGTCCGTTTCATTGATATGCTTTTGTTTTATCAATAATTAATTAACGCTAAATGAAGGAGTTAAAAAATAATGTTACTACTGTTTTATGATTCTAGTAACAGTGTTTATAGATAACAGAATTATGTTTATACACTTTTGGGTCTCATGTGCCTGATGTCCTTTCTATGTTGGAATTGATTGTGATGCGATGCGTGGATAGGTTGCGTTGTCATCTTAGTTTAATGTGGTGGCGGCGGTTCGTCATCGCGCGGTGTCCGCACGAGGGCGCCACTAGGTGTAGCTGCGGGCGGCGGAGGGGCGTCGTCCGGGGGGGGAGGGGGGGGCGAGGCAGCCGCGCTCTCTGGGGAGAGCGGCGGCTGCCTCGCCCCTGCCGCGTTCGTAGGCCGGCGCAATGTCGCGTAGGTGTGCGTGGGTGGAGGCGTCGGCGCGGGCAAACATATTTTGCGCCAGTCGGGAAATGAAGTCGTCCAATGATTCCATTTTTACCCGACTGCAAGAGGGTTATGTTTTTCGCGCGTATCTTGTAAGTTTGTATGTAATATTCTTTATTACCTCATATCTTTCAAACGGCTGAACAGATTTCCATGATTAACATATCGTTAGATTTGTCTCGTCAGCCCAAGTGTTCTTAAGAAGATGGCGTTATAAAAAAACAACATGGCGGCTGTACGGTGCTATTATACGTAGCGGAAACAAAAATTTTTTTTAGAATACTGCAATATGGGTGTCAAATTAAAGGGCTTATTATAAGGATTTCAAAAAGGTATATCATATAAATAATAACTAAAAATAAATAAATAAAAAAATAAATTTAAAAAAATTAAAAACCCGCCTGCCTAAAAAGACAAGTCAACTGAAAACATGGAAACAAGATTAAATATTAAAGGCAACATTATAACATGCAGTCGGAGGCATATAACTCATATCATTCATAATGTCACTTTCTTTATGCATGCCTCCGACTGCATGTTATAATTAGGTCTCTTTGAACGGTGCTGTTGCGGACAAAACCTCTCGGCGTCAGTGATGCGGCGGAGTACGAAGTTCTGTTGGGTGCGGAGGCGTTTTCGCTGCGTTTCCGCTGCGAGCGCGTACCAAGCTGGGGCGGCGTAGGTGAGAATGGAGCGCACGTAGGTCTTATAAATACCCAGCTTGGTTTTTAGCGGGAGGCGGCTTGCGAGAGCAGGATAGAGAAGCGTTCGGGCTGTTTTTACCTTCACTATTGTTTTATTGAAGTGAGGGCGCATCGTCAGACGTCGGTCCAAAGTTACGCCGAGGTATGTTGCGGTCGGCGCCCAGGCTACAGGTGCGCCGGCGATGGTGAGCGGTGGGGGGAGGCGTAGATTGCCTCCGAAACAAATGGCCTGAGTTTTGGCTACATTGACGGACAGTCGCCATCTGTCCAACCATTGCGGCAGCGCGTCGAGTGTTGCTTGGAGTTTGGTGGCGACGTGGTGCTGGCGGATTGAGGTGGCGATGTACGCCGTGTCGTCGGCATACAGCGCTAGCTTTACGTCCCCCACCACGGGGACGTCATTAGTGTACGCCGCGTACAGCGCTGGCGACAGACAGCTGCCCTGTGGTACGCCTGCGCGGACGGGGCGGGGGGCGGATGTAGAGCCCTCTACGGCGACTTGGATGACTCGGTCGCGGAGAAAGGCGGCTACCACCCGCAGCAGTCGCAGCGGGATGGTGGACATGGAGAGTTTGTAGAGTAAGCCTTCGTGCCAGACTCTATCGAAGGCTTTCTCCATGTCCAACATGACCGCTACGGGAGCTCGCGCTTGTTGATGTAAGTCACTATGTGATGCAGCACACGGGTCAACTGTAGAGTTGTAGAGTGGTCTGCGCGAAACCGTCGCCGCGATCGCGCGGCTCTACAATGGGATTTGCCGCACTGGGCACTCTTACTGAAGATAGATGATTGAAATCGGTCGTTAATGTATGGCCGCCATTTACAGATTGTTTCTTTATCCGAACGAGTAATACCAAAGTTATCAACCGAGTTTTTCCTTATGTAAATATAGGGGTGGGGTCGCACGGAGCGGCGCTCGGCGAGCGTGCAGCGCCCGCACCGCTGCGACGCCGCCACGATACCAGTATTTGATGTAAGTTTCCTTCCTTAATCATTTCTGCGGTGGTGTCGTGTGAGGCGGGTCGTTACGTTCCCTCAAATATGGTTGAGCGAAGCGATGGCTGGTTTATGCGTCATGCTCGTGAACGGGTGCTGCCAGTGGGAATGGTTCTGCTTCTGACTACCTATTTTAACGCGTATTAAATTGTATGTTTTTTTTCTTGTAACAGCCTAGACTGAACAATAACTTCAAACTTTGAATTCAAATTTCTTAATCAATTTACAGTGAACCCTGTAAATAGAAATTTAAAATTCATTAAGTAATGATCTAATTCAATAATGTTGTTTATTTGTTAATCTTTGTTAATATAAAATCTGGAAACGATATACATATTTGTAAATATCGTTCCATTTGATAAAGCTGATAAGTTTTTTGCGCCCATTTTTCTTGTCAGCTAAAAGACGTCATAATGGGTGGTAGGGTAAAAGATTAGACGATTTAAAAACGCTTATTATGTGAGCTTTTTTAAATAAAGAATATTTCACTTTCACTTTCACTTCATTCTCAGAGGATTCATCGGCCAGATCCACAATGGATCTAGTATTTTTTTTTCTCATAAGATCGAAGAAGGGGGCGTACAATTTGTATTCGGTTTGGTTGGTAGTAGGGCTTATTTCAAGTCCGCCTGGCTAGCTACCACCATCTTACCTAAGTCTGACGTCATAATAACAATTAAAAAATTGTTGTTCCGGCAGTTAGACGTAAGATAGCCAGTTCCTCAGTGATGAGGTTCCCGGGTGTAGTGCGCTTCGGCCTTATCGTCACTTAACATCAGGTGAGGTAAAGGCCAAGCTTTATCCCGTCGTGCATTAAAAAAAAGATAAAACAGGCACTAAATTACACGGGATTAAAGGCCTGGGCACACCGGCTGCGTAGTCACGCGTGTAGTAACGCGCAGCAAAGATGCGTGCGTGTTCAAACTTGTTCGGTTCGGTGTGACTTCCAATAGGGAATGCCATTGAATACAACGTCATTACTGCACGCATCATTACGTGCGTTTCGCTCTGTGTAAGTACGCAGCCTGTTATAGGAGCTGCAATGCGTAGAGTTACGCATACAGTCTACGTGCACGCGTACGTTACACAAGCGGTGTGCCATGTCTCATACAGTTTCATACATTACAACGTCATGGTACGTCTACGTGCACGTCTACGCTTACGTTTACGCATCAGTCCCCCTACTCAAATGGCCAACATTCTATTTGTTTGAACGCTACGCTTACTATTAAAACTTAAAATAAGAATTAAACTATAAAATTATGTGCCGTAAGCTTGACAATTCCATACAATACATCGAAGTTTGTGATTTACATAAGTTTGCGACATGTGATTTAATCATCTATTGCTTATATTTAAACGCTACGCTTACTTTTAAAGCTTAAACGAATAGAAAGTTGGCCATTTGAGTAGGGGGGCAGGTGTGTTTTGCTCTCAATCGCATTGTAATGTTATATTTTGGTTGCACCCAGCGCTGCGTGTCCCCCTCGTTGGAGCTGGAGCAGCGCGTGTCGGCGCTCGCGGCGGCGCTCGACCACTCCATGACGCGCTGGACGCACCCCCGGTGACGTCATCGCGCACTATGACGTCACCACTCACTATGACGTCACGCCCTCCCTCACCACACTGTCCACGAGCCTAGGCCTTCATCCGCGAGTGCATCACAACCGGCTAATAATGATGTCGCTACCGACCCTCAATCACTTGAACATAATACACTCCAGCCCCCGTATTATGCTACGGATCCACCTGCGTCTTGACGCATAGCTTAAAGCGTTAATCTCGACGTTACGCAGATGTGGCCAAGACTTTAAGGCTGTAGACGCGCATCACGTTCCATTTTTTTATTTTCAACACAAATGATCAAAACAACTTTGCGCGAGCCGTAATGAGGGCGAACTTTGAAAATTCCTATTAAATTATTAAATAGTATATACAAAACACGCAATACATTAAATATATACCTCATTAAAAAATACTTTAGATTCTGTAAATACTAGTAAAAAACATGTCAAAATGAACCGATTTAAGCATTTTTTAATATTTTATTTCTCTGTGATTAAAAGCATTTTTTTAAATTTTCTCTCTATAGGTAACTCCTTGACAATACAAACAATAGGTGAAAAAATAAACATGAGCCGTATTCTTATCTGTTACAGCTGAAACATTTGTGAAAAATACCTCTGACAAGCAAAATTGAAATTCCACTTGAACAATTCCAATTTTGCTTCCTTAAACTAGTCAATAGTAATGCTTTCATTCTTTAGATAACTTCTTTAGAAAAACGCTAATTTCTTTGAAATGCCGATATACAGCCTTAACGTGTTAATTTACAAACGACAGTATTAAATTTACATAACGCCTTAGCTAAAGCGTATTGGACATTACCATTAATGTTAACGCAGGTGGAGTAGTAGCATTATAATATGCGCAAAATAACATGGTGCCTCTGAAATTCGCGCGGAACGCTGCGCAATAGACGAATACAATGAATACGCGCGCGGGGACGCGGCGCGGGCGGAAGCGCTCGCAACTATGGAACTAGAAGAAATATCACTCGCAGTTAAAGCCGCCAAGTTATTTTGCGCATACTATATGAGCTCTTAATACTTACCAGTTTTCTGAATGGTTATCAATGCGTCTCTTTTATTTGCTATACAGCGAGAAAGAGATGTAACTTTAGCAATTCATAAGCCTAGCAATTTTAAGAGGTTGTAATATCCCCCCGAGCAGAAAAATGGAATCACAGTCATTTTTCATACAAACGAGTTAACTTTGAAACTTTGATTCTCTGCCCAGGATCAAACGAGGTGTGATCTGATGATGGCAATATAAAGAATGAATGGCGGAGGCGCATAATGCTAAAGAAAGCATAAGTCGTTTAGCTCAGAACTTAAAAAAATTACAAGTAAAATAAAATCAAAAGTATGGAAAATGTGAAAGTTCCATACAGTCTGGTGTAAACGAGTTTTCTGATCCGTTGGGTTTCTTTAGCAATCTGGGCCTACTCCATTCACTCTTTGAATGGTCATCATCAGATCACATCCCGTTAACCCCTGACGGAGAATAAAGGCTTCAAAGTTACCTCGTTTGTATGAAAATAGGCCTGTGAATCCATTTTTCTACTCACGAGGTAGCAGGTACTAAATTACATTGTTAAATATACATTTATCATAAAAGGACATTACATTGATAACATTAATTATTCAGAAGTGCAACACAATCCATCCCATTATAACATAAGGCTGTTTCTTAGTTAATATCACAGTATTTTTATGGCAATATTCTATGATGCATGTAGTAATAACATTCCGTTCTTACGGTGGCTCGCATTGTCTATGATTTTATTACGACTCATGGCTTAGTCAGCCAAATGGTTCAAACTTTAATATGCATTTACTAATTGTAATAGTTTTATTTACTAGTCTTACTTGTACTTTCTAACTTATTTACTTAACAATAAATACGATTTTTGTTAAACTTAGTTTTTCTGTAAAATAAAAACCAAAGCATACAAAATAATTATCTTTATTTATGTCAAAAAATAAAATCGAAAATATAAAAACGTAATTCTATCTATACAACAATGTAAAGTGTATGACTGTACACAACCCGCATAATACTTAGGTACTTTCTTTACATAAAGGTCAGAATTTAGGGAATTAAAAGTTTAGGGAAGGAATTTGAGTCTCATTAGCACGATACGAGAAGGTCCAAAATACAATACTAGGTTCTTCTCTCAGTTTCTTTCACAATTTAGAAATAATTTTAACACGCAACATCGGCCAATACTTGCCAAGACGTCACCGAATCGCGTCGAGTTCAATGTTTTAATTTTATCGTCGCAGCGTATCGTTTACGGATCGCAGCGGATAGGCAAGTAAATGTCTAATTTTGAGAACACGACTATTTATCATATCACGTTTCAAAACATCAAATATCCTACTTATAATGCCTAAGGACTCTGAAAGTACGTAATAGTTTAAATTCTTGCTAGCTTTGTCATATTTACAAACTGTTCAATTGATAAACGATTATAATTCTGACAATACAAATTATAATAATGACAAGGCATATCGGTTTGATGGCACAGGAGCACGAACCAAAGATGCCGAGCTTTACTTTGTGCCAAAATTACGATGGGTTTATGCTATTCTATGGTGCTACTATCTCACGAATACCGTTTTGCTATGAATGTTGTTAGGTGTGCACATGCACATTATTTTAGTAATAATGAGCATGTGCACCCCTTACACATCCATAGCAAAACGGTCTTCGTCATAGAAAAACTATATTAGTATAGTCAAATTAGCAAAAAGATTGGAAGTAATTCGTGTAGTCGTATTTTTTTTATGGAATCAGTAGAAGACATGATAAGTTTCTTAGAAATAAAACACTTTTAACGGATTACAGCGCGTATATTGGTTAATTCAGATGTTATTTAAGAATTATTTAGTTCTGATTTGTTGGTTTTTTGGGTTTCCCGACGTTTCGTTCGACACCTTTCCAGGGCCCGTGGTCACGGGACCGACTGAAGTAAAAAGCTGCTCATATTTTTAGTATATGATAAGTTTCCTTTGAGTTTGCTCCATTCATGTTATGTAAGGAACGTGGTTTAATGTTAGGTGTTATTACCAATAAAGTCTATTTTATTTTAAATATTATACCTGCAATAATAAAATACCTAGGTTAACAAAACTATATTGTGATAACAGAAAACTAAAAAGCTAAATACCTACTTATTAAAGGGAGAAACTTAATGTTATCTTAATCTTATTTTTCGGGCTTTCCGGGCATTTAAAAATGTTATATTTGGATTCATTGGTTAATTAAATATAATAAAAACATCAGAATCTGCACTTTGCCATAGTAATTATTTGTATTTCAATCAATAGTACGTAAATCTTTCGTTTGTCACTGCGGCGCATTCGCGACTGTTTGTAAACCGAGTGCAGACCGAACTCGAGGCGCATAGGTGTGGCTCGCATTTCGACCGTTTGTATTAAGTTAGAATACTGATACATTTCTTTACCGTGACAAGTACCTGCGACGTCACAAAGGTGGCGCCTCCTAGGTTTCGGTAACTTTTTTATCTGATTTAAATCAGATAAAAAAGTTGCTTAACTTGCTTAAGCAAGCTAGGTATGCAATGATAGGTAATTAAAATGGTAACAAAACATAGAAAGAAACTGTTATTGTAGGTTTTATATTTAAAAAAATATTGTGACTTTAATGTTAATATTTAGATACATTATATAGATACATTAAACGATGTTCCGTACTTAACAGGAATGGTGCAAACTCAGAGGAAACTTATATTCATGTCTTCTAATGATTCCTTAAAATATTACAACTACCCGAATTACTTTCACTCTTTTTGCAATTTCGATCTAATTTGACTATACTATATCGGCAAGGGTCCGGTCCATTAACCGTCGATCTCCGGTGCCATCTACACAAGCTTGACTTTACTAAATTCACGTTTAGTGAAGTTACAGCTTGACTGAAAATCACGAACAACTTGGCAACTAACTATATTTTGAACTGAAAAAAATAAGTTCCATTTTAATTAATATTTTCTCTTTCTGGCCAAACTGTAACTCTTCTTGTGTCACTAAACTTGAGGGCTTATTCCGTTTGTCTACCCTGAAATAGCCATCCTAAGGTGGATATTCAGAAAACACGTGTCCATCAACCCCATCATACTATCAAGTAGCCAACTTGAGTTTAGTTAGGTGATACGAGATAACTAAGTTAAGTCACTCCACAAAACTAGATAACTTTTCGACCGAAAATACTTTCTGTAAATTGACATTTTGGATGAAAGCGATCACTTATAGCGTCGTGTGTTAGTGTGTGTACTATCGCCGTCAATTGGTAATGCGCCTGGCGGCCATGATTTTAACCTCAAAAACGAAAAACAATTGTAAATTGTTTATATCGGGTCATTTTGAACTTATCATTCAAATTTTGAGGATTTGTTCAGTCCATGAAACTGAACCACTTTCTCTAAGGAATACATGGTCAAATATGTAAAATAAAAGTCGACTTTCCATACAAATCCAAGAGATTACGTAATCAATTTAGTATGGGATGACCAAAATTTTTTGGCGAAATTTGACACATGTTTCTTAAAGAAAGTTTTTCAGTTTCATGGACTGGACACATCCTTAAAATTTGGATGGTAAGTTCAAAATGACCCGATATACCTAGACCCTATCTTATTGAAAATAATAATTGAATAATTAGTATATTAGATAACCTATTAGAATTTTCTTGTTTCATGAAATTTTTAGTTGCGGATCAAGACGTGTGTTAATGTGACAAGGTTCCAGCGCATTACCAATTGACGGGGATAATAGTGGTGTATGAGGGTGTAAGAGTCACTTGGCCCACCCGCGCCACAGCGAGGCCAGCGACGCGGCGGCCGACGTCACCAGCGCCGCGGCGCCGCCCCCCGCGCCCGCGCCCCCGCCCGCCGCGGGGGGCGTACTGCTCAACTCTTCCATCTGGAACGAACGTAAATGCTATAAAGTCCGCTTAGATTATTTATATGTCAAGATAGACAGTCGAACATAGCGGGGCGATATGTGCGTGACCTCTCACCGACAGGTGTAAAAGTAGTCAGCCGGGGTAAAAACTGGTTTGCACCGGCTCAGTCATGGTATAACCGACAGGGCCGCCCCGTGGGGCCGCTAAGAAATAGACTTCGATTTTTTAAATTTTTTCTTCGAGTCATTAATTTGACAATATTAGTTGTTTTTTTTGTCATTCGTTTTGTCCTTAGAGCATCGCGGCTTCGTCTCGAAGGGAGCAGCCTTAGCGATTATAACTCTATTCAAATTATTCTGGCATTTTTTGCGGGGGGGGAAGTGCACACAAGTGCAGTTCCGCATACTCACATACAAAAACAACACTGTAAAGACGACACCAACACATAAAAAATAAAACAAAACAGCAAAAATTTGTGTACGGATGAGTCACACATCAAAATATGACACGTTTTTGACATAAAGGGCTGGGCTCAACTGTCGTTGCAGCAATATCGATACGGAAAAAGGAATAAAGGTACCAAACTCAAACATTTTACATGGGGTGAATAACAACAAAGAGCCCCTTCTCCTTATTTATATGATCCTGGTACTTTGGAGACGTAAGTAATTAAAAATATATAAAAAAAAAACTGAAACTCCCTGTCAGCAGAAGTCAGATTTGAATATTTTATAAATATAATAATTTATGGTTTGGTCACCACACCAGTGGTGAAATGGGAGTAAGATGGTGTTATTTGGTCACGGGTAGTCAGTTGAGAAATTGGAGTTCCAACCAACCTCTGGTGGTAGGATTTGGTGGTCAGATGGTCTGGAAGGAGCAAAAAAGTCTCAGGATGCGCACGTTATTAGAGTGGTAGGCTTACAGGGCTCTTATAATTGTTTGTTGACATGTCATCGTTCTTAAATTAGTCTTAAACAAGTTAATACGGACTCAAGAACACACAGTCTTATTGCCTAGTCTCATATACGTATTAAGAGCATTTTATGACGTTTTTCTTTTATAGGGATCTTATTCCATTCATTTTTATATAATAATATAAGATGTATCAAAAAGATTATTTATTCTTTGAGAGAACCAATTAATTTATGCTGTGATATTATTTTACTCTTTGACGCAGAATATGACAGTGCAAAACTGCAAAGACCAAATTGAGTCTGTCAGAAGTTAAAAAGAATTAATAAATATTTAAGGATTTTTCAGGTATATTATATCACATTTATGAGACTGCCTGGAGCAGGACCAGGCCATGTCCTTTATCGACAAACATTGTGATACGGTAACATCACTAAGTTGCTCATCGGCGAGATCTTGGATTTATCTAGCGACAGATCTGAAATTTGTACGGTCGAGCCATGGACGAGCAGACCCGATGTCACTGAACAAATTTGACAACTAATCAAGAATAAAATGTACGAATTTAATGTTTAAATGTAAACAAATAGCAATAATACGACAAAAAATTACTTTCATGTGAAATGTAATACCGTCTTTTTGTAAACATTGATGTTCCAGACCTCTGTTAACAGCAAAAAACTCATCAATTCGGCATTTTAAACACTGCAGCGTTCACATGCGCGACTGGACTCGGTCTAGAAAGAAATCCGGGCGCAACTGGTTTTATTAACCGCGTATGCCCATTTGGGCTTGTACTTCGGCAGAGGGGAAAGCTTCGTATGGCTTCTCTTTCTGGGACAGAAGCGCGTCTTACTCTAAGGTTTTGTCAGTCATATCGACTGAGATTAAAATTGTGATTTTATATTTTTTAATAAGATTGATATAAGGATTTTATTACTCATAATACTTAATTAAAGAATAAATAAAAAGATTACACAAATATTAGTGTAATCTTTTTATTTATTCTTTCTATTTTATTATTTATTTATTTTCAACAACAAGTACAGAAGCCGCAATCCGCAACATAATTTAATTAAATAACGATTCTTGCTCTGACGCAATAAGGGCGCAATTCAGATCGCACACCGCTACAGCTGCTACAGTTATATTCACCTAGAAGTTTTCTCTCTTTCTATAGCGTAGCTCTCATCTCTTCTGACGCCGTTAGGGTTGTCGGCTTTTAAATAAACTGCGTAGCATTATATCAAAAGAAAAGCGATTTCACGTAGGTGCTATGGTTAAAGAAAATCTTAGAATAATATTTGAACATTACTATAATAATCTAACTAGGTACTTACCTAATTAGGGACATAAAAATAATAAAAGTCAACTATTGGTACCTAGTTAGATAGGTAGGTACTTATTATCCCCGTCAATTGGCAATGCGCTGGAACCTTGTCACATTAACAACCACGTTGACGTGATCCGCAACTAAAAATGTCATGATATAAGAAAATTCTAATACCTAGGTAGGTAATCTAATATAGTAATTATTGAATTATTATTTTCAATAAGATAGGGTTTCGTTTTTGAGCTTAAAATCATGGTCGCCAGGCGCATTACCAACTGACGGGGATTGTAGTTGTTTATCGTTACTTGTCCTATTTAGTTATTTGGTAAACAGTTCTTGTTTCTTGTGTCATACCTACAACACCTTTTACAAATTATGCTTTCTTACGAAATCAAATTGTCATTAATAATTTATTTCGTAAGTAAGTAGGTACACACGACGGCACCTCAGACTATACATGTTGACCTTGAGACCGCCTTTATACCCTACGTAATAAAAGCTGTTTTTGCAGTTTAACATTATAACCTGACGTACTGAAGCACACACTACAATTTGTAGATTAGGTAGGTACACACTACTACACACCTACCTAATCTTTAAATTATAATTTTAATAACAACACAATTTTTCATTTATATTTTTTAATTTGACACCCATCCACTGGTTTCGGCATTTCGATGAGTAAGGTGGAATAAGCGCAGAAAACGTGCGGTGGTCGCGCTCAGGCGGGCGGGCGGCCCTTTGCCAGTTGTATCGTGGACGATACGCCGAGCGGTAGGTATATAACGCGTGGCCTTGAGCGAGTGACGGACGCCTGCTTTAGCGGTGTATATCTTTCAACTTTCAAATTTATTTATTTTTATTTCACACATTTTAGTGACAAATTATATAGTTTTGAAATGTGCTCATTGTGGCCTTTCATTTGATGCCCATATTGTAATAAATGAAGAAAACATTTTTTTTTCACTTTTGAAAATGGCGTCCTACAGTCGCAATATTGACTTTTGAACTTACAATCCAAATTTTGAGGATGTGTTCAGTCCATGAAACTGAACAACTTTCTCTAAGGAACACATGATCAAATATGTAAAATAAAAATCGACTTTCCATACAAATCAAAGAGATCACGTGATCAATTTAGTATGGGATGACCAAAATTTTCTGGCTAAATTTGACACATGTTTCTTAGAGAAACTTGTTTAGTTTCATGGACTGGACACATCCTTAAAATTTGGATGGTAAGTTCAAAATGACCCTGTATATACGGGCCTTAGATGGGTACTGACCTCGTCCCCCTGGTCGGGCCAGGTGAGGTGCTCGGGCTCGGCGTCGTCGGCGGCCGCGTCCCCCTCCCACTCGTCGCACGCCTCCCACCCCGACCCCGCCTCCGACACTGAGTCCGACACCCACGCCTCCACCCTAAGGACAATACTGCATTGTACGAGGGTTGTTCGATAAGTCCATGACTTTGTAAAGAAGAAACACTTTATTTCGACATATTTTGTTTTATTTCTCTACATAATCTTTTTGTAGCTCTGCATATTCAGTCCAACGAAGTTCCTGAGTGATCCAGTATTTGCCCTGTCCCTGAGATTTCTTTACTTATTGTTTAGGAATTAAGGATGATTTTCGCTTGTGGCTCGGTACTAAATTAAACGAAGATGTTTCTTATACAATGTCTTTATTGCGACTAGCTGTCACAGACCACACACATTGATTTTATAATAATCGAACGGCATTTGACGCATACTACAACACTTATATTTTTGGAACGAATGACTTCGAGCATACTAAATTCATTTAGGTGAAATAAGCATATTATTAAACACTAGCGGCCGCCCGCGACTTCGTCTGCGTGAACAGTTTTTTTGCTATCCCTCGGGAACTATACCTTTTTCGGGATGAAAAGTACCCTATGTCCTTTTCTGTACCCCTGACAACGTGTATGCAAAATTTCATGATTATCGGTTCAGTAATTAAGACGTGAAGGCGTAACAAACAAACAAATAAACAAACGGACTTTTTTTTTCGCATTTATATTATTAGTAAGGATACAGGGTGTTCCAAAACTTTGCCACCTGGAGGGAAAGTACCTTGAATAGTGAAGATAGGAAATTTTACTAAAAGTGTACGTACCTGCCTAGCGCGGGGTGGTCGGCGAGGGCGGCGCGCGCGGCGGCGGGCAGCGCGGCGAGGGCGGGCGCGGGCGCGCCGCCCGTGTGTAGTGTGTGTACGTACCTGCCTAGCGCGGGGTGGTCGGCGAGGGCGGCGCGCGCGGCGGCGGGCAGCGCGGCGAGGGCGGGCGCGGGCGCGCCGCCCGTGTGTAGTGTGTGTACGTACCTGCCTAGCGCGGGGTGGTCGGCGAGGGCGGCGCGCGCGGCGGCGGGCAGCGCGGCGAGGGCGGGCGCGGGCGCGCCGCCCGTGTGTAGTGTGTGTACGTACCTGCCTAGCGCGGGGTGGTCGGCGAGGGCGGCGCGCGCGGCGGCGGGCAGCGCGGCGAGGGCGGGCGCGGGCGCGCCGCCCGTGTGTAGTGTGTGTACGTACCTGCCTAGCGCGGGGTGGTCGGCGAGGGCGGCGCGCGCGGCGGCGGGCAGCGCGGCGAGGGCGGGCGCGGGCGCGCCGCCCGTGTGTAGTGTGTGTACGTACCTGCCTAGCGCGGGGTGGTCGGCGAGGGCGGCGCGCGCGGCGGCGGGCAGCGCGGCGAGGGCGGGCGCGGGCGCGCCGCCCGTGTGTAGTGTGTGTACGTACCTGCCTAGCGCGGGGGGGTCGGCGAGGGCGGCGCGCGCGGCGGCGGGCAGCGCGGCGAGGGCGGGCGCGGGCGTGCCGGCGCGCCGCCCCACGGCCGCGCACGCCGCCCGCAGCCGCCGCACGCGCCCGCACACTCCCCGCGCGCCCACGCGCCAGCTGCTATACTCGCTACAAACAACGACACACTGTCAGTATGATACCTACACGATTCAAAATTTGTATCTGTACTCTGTAGTGACGCATCCCGTGCTAACAATAAATAAATCAGTTTTTTTTGGAAGAGATAAAGCAATTTTGGAGAAAATAAAGCATTCGTTTGATTCGTTTTCAAGCTTCAGCTTTACTTAAAATGAAAATTGAATACTGCCTCGAAATTGAATAAAAAAGAGCTGTAAAATCCTAACCAATATTTTAAAGCACAGATGATTTATTGATTTCTTGCACATACCTGAGTGTGATGGCGTAGGGCAGGCGCGCGTCCAGCGTCCACGCTAGTAGGACCGCGAGTTGCGCCGCTAGTCCTAACGCCGCCTGCGCGCGATGTAGCGGATTGGCCGCGCCTACTACGCTTCCTGCGCTGTTACTCGCTTCCTTCTGACCTGATAGAATACGCTTCAATCTTATTGGCGGCTCGAAACATTCCGCGAAAAGATGCGTAGAACACAATTTCGATATATTTGGGTGAATGAGGCGAGTGGTGAGGCACGGCTAGCCGCATAGTTGCTTCTTCACAGCCGCCAGAATGAAACACATTATACCAACGGGTATGCATTACAATGCCGACAATTCATAATACATACGACCGAAATATCGACACATAAAACACCTATTTTCAAAATACCGAACATTCTAAATATCGATATCCGATAGACCGAAACTTGAAAGATCGATTATCAAATGACCGAAAATTCGAAATCCCGAAAGGTCAAAATCCCGACAGTTAAAATGTCGAAACTTACTTCACCTACACATACATTTATGAAGGTTGTCGTTGCGGTTAATTTGTTTTACTCAAAAATGCTTGTAAAATGGTAATTATTTTAACAAAATCCACCAATCGAGTTTGAAATATATTTTTTTCTGGCGCTTCGCCGGCCGCTACTGCGGCACGCTCGCTTAGCTCGCTCGGCTCGCGCGCTGGGTTCATGTCAACCTAACATGGTCGTCGCTACGCTCCTCGCACCTATTTCGTGTCCTACGGTCCTACGGTCTACGGTTTCTAAGTCCCAGTAGACTAGTTTAGACTAATTTTCGGCAGCTAAATTTACTATAAAGCATTTCAGGCGAAGCCCAAAGACACCTCCACAGCCAATTCGGTATTAAGTAGTTCGGGGTATAGAACTTAGGTATATTAATCTTCGGTATTTTAAGCTTCGGGATTTAGTATTTTAGGTAAAATGTATTTTCGTGATTTTAAACGTACGGCCAAACATCCATTCGGCCTTTTAATTTTCGGCCAGTACCGGCGTTAGGGGGGGGCGAGCACGGGCGACCGCCCGGGGCGCCGGATATAATACTCGCTCATGACGCTTATGGAGCGAGTCCTACTTACTATCGTAAAATTCCCTTTTAGCGACAAAATCGTTATGGTGGCAAGGCTGATGACAGAACATAACATGACATGACATAACATAACATGACATGACATAACATAATCACAACAATTTGGCAATATCTCGCCGAAATTTCATCGCTCGCTTACATGTGCCGTTTCAGATTTGGCCATTATAAAATCCAGGGGCAAGCGGTGCGACTGCACTGGGCATTCTCGTGTGTGGGGCTCCAAAAACGCTTGACCACCGATCGAATATCAATCATATTGTTGCCTGTTGACGAGTGACGACGTGACGAATGAAACTGACTAAAAATCGCATTGCGTGGCCTTTTTAGTATAAACAAGCAAGATTAGTGGATGAAACTGACTAAATGGCGCTGCGCAGCTGTTTTTCGCTATAAACAAGATGAGTAGATGAAACTGACTAAAAATCGCGCTGCGCGGCCGTTTTTTTAACTATAAACGAGCAAAATTACAAGATTCGTAGATGAAACTGACTAAAAATCGCGCTGCGCGGCCTTTTTTTTTGCTGTAATGAGCAAAATTAGAAGATTAGCAGATGAAACTGACAAAATCGCGCTGCGCGGCCATTTTTTTTACTATAAACAAGCAAGATTACAAGATTAGTAGGTGAAACTGACTAAAGATCGCGCTGCGCAGCCGTTTTTTAACTGACAGGCAGAATTGAAAATCTTGGAATCGCAGATAGGGGGCGCCCCATAGAAATTTCGCCCAGAGGCGCTGGTAGTGCTAAAACCGGCACTGTTTTCGGGATTTCGTCCATAGGTATTGTAAAATTCGGTCTTTTCTACTTCGGCATTGTAACACATACCCATACCAACAAACAATACTTGTGCTGAATTTTACACTAGAAAAAGTATTTTTTCCTTAAATATGACCTCAGTTGAACCACTCGCAATCCGAGCGAATGCTCTAAATGGCAGGTATGTCCACCTTTTCTTCCGATAGGTTCGCTAGTGAAGTTGGGGGTCATCTCATTCTGACAGCTCCATAGAGTGTGTATGGTGTAGAAACCGTGTCCTCGTCAAAGATTTAAATCGAAAGATGAGCCCTGTGCGCCTGAAAAGTGTCCACATAATAATTGTCTGTGTGCGTAACGTCTCACACGCACGACACATGGGCGCGCGCCGCCGCTTCATTTTGGTAGGTACCGTCAGCATTCTAGATTTGTTAAGTTAGCAATAAATAACTAATAATTATTAGGTACTACTATACTAAGGTATCGTTGCGAACAACGCTAGTTAGCGCGAGATATGTTCTTACAGTACTTCAAGGTTAATAATGGGCATCGGAAAACGTTGGAAGCATACAAACTTCACAAAAACAAATTAACAAAAAGTAGTTTGGTCCTAAAAATCACTTACAATTCTTTATTTCAATGTAACAAATGTCAACGTCATTTCTAAGAAAAGCAAAAATACTAGGTACTTTAGCCGATGCCAATTGGCTTTGGTTAAAAAATAAAAGGTATTTTTTTATATTTTTTTACTACAGATTAGGCCAATTTAAGAAACTAATTTGAATATTTTAACATTTGGTCCCGTATTTATTTTTTTATAAATATATTTGTCGAGCGGATATGGTCAACCGGAATGACGTCATTAGTGGCATGAAAGTTTAAGAAAAAAACCTTTGCCATCTACTTATAGAAAAAGAAAGGCCAAGTGTCATTAACTGTCATAGTGACTTTATGGTTGTTTGTAAACAAATAAGTTATAGTTAATATTTCTTCTATTTTATTCATTTAATCCAGTTGTGACGGTTCTAGCCTACCTTCTTAATTTGCCGCAATAATTTTTGAGGTGGTAAAATTATAATAAAATTGCTTACCAGTGGAAACTCTGCTGAAAAACTTTGTAAAAACTGACACGCCCAATCTACCCAAATTGCGAAATGTATTGTATGTATTGTGTCTAGTTTGGATGTAGGCTACATGGATGAAATTGTAACGATTGCTTGTGGACTGATAAATTTGCAGGATAACATAATAAACATTGTGAAAATATGTGCATACTTTATTTCTATTTACAAACATTTAATAGTAGGGATGTGGAAAAAATTACGAGATAAGTTCATCGATATTTTTCGGGCGATATTAAATACTCTGATATATCGATAGATGTTTTTACAATAATTTTTCCAAAACATTTTTTTGGTAATTACGTATGGATTCTAATAGTCGACACTATTTTGTCATTGGAGCATTTTGATTTTTTCCAACTTTGAGTCTTAAAAATCATCGTAAAATTCGTCAAATCGAGCCAAAATTTCGCGTAGGGGTTTATTTTGCTATTTTATATGTTTTACAATACATTAAAATTAGAATCCATTACTTAGTCATCGTCCCATTTCATCCCATTTTTTTCTGAGAAATATTACCTATATCGATATTTTTTCACTTCCACCTTCCACCATCCCTAATGCCAAGTTCATTGTCAAAATTGTCTTTGCACTTTTTTCTTTTTTTTATTATGGCTGGGAGATCTGTATGTGATGACGTCATATGAAGGTCATTTGAAGGTTAAAGCTTTTTATTGAATATTATAAATATCTTTAAAAATATAGACTTATTTTTAAATTTAATTAGTAGACACTGTACCGAAAGCTTATTCCTCGAAATGGTTTTGAGATTTCCAGTCATGTTCAAAAAGTTATCAAAGCCAATTCTTTATCTTGACGTAGTACTGTACTCATACACAATAAGGACTGGGTGTCTTTACGACATAAATAAGTAATTTATATATAGTGGTGCGTTTGTATTGCGATGGTTGCGTTCTATCAGGACGAGCATTTTAAAATTAAAAATCAAAAAACAAGTTCACAAACGATTCTTTATTAACAAAAAGGAGGTTATACAATTTGACACGTATGTACTTAATTGGGACTGCACTAAATACACATTGATAATAAGGCTTCCAAACAAATACTGACACAAAAATTTACGTATGTACGTATGAATGTTTGTGTGAATGTTTGTCTAAGCATTTCTCCCACAATATTAATCGGATAATGACAATGCGTAATTTTAACACTTAATAAAGAGAATGGTTCTGTTATAAGGGAGGTTTCGCTTTACATGAACATTAAATATAGTAATTTATAAATCAGAATGTGTCATCATTTTTGACAGTAAAAAGTTGGTAAAAAGTAAAAACGTAGTTTAGATGCTTTTTATTACATGTAGGTACTCTTTGGTTGACTTACTGGTATTACTTACTTACTTACTTACTTACTGGTATTTTGCCATGTTTTGAAAAAAGTTTTCAATAAGTTCCCATTACATACTACAACATAGACAACTATGTGATATTTATATATTACTAGCGGCCGCCCGCGACTTCGTCTGTGTGGAACGGTTTTTTGCTATCCCTCGGGAAATATACTTTTTTCGGGATGAAAGGCACCCTATATCCTTCTCTGTACCCCTGACAGCGTGTATGCAAAATTTCATGATGATCGGTTCAGTAGTTAGGACGTGAAGGCGTAACAAATAAACAAACAAACAAACAAACGGACTTTCGCATTTATAATATTAGTAAGGATTTCAACATAATACTTTTTAAATGATTTATTTTTATTTTCTGGCAAAGAGACTTACAAGGAAATTAATTTAAAATTTAATTAAATTTTTCTGCTAAAATACTTTTTACAGAACAACTTGTTCACGTAAAGCCGGGACAGAACAATTCCCTTTTAACTTAATTAACCTAACACCCTTTTTATACATCTTAGTTTAAATAGGTTACTTTTAATAAGTTTATCTTTGGACAAAAATAAATTTTAATGTACACAAAAATAATGATTTCTATTGCTGACGGTACCAATAGTTTCGCTCTTCGTAGGTCTCGGCGTGGCTCGGCTACGCTCGCCACTCGGTTTGTTTACGTCTACATAAACTTGACCCCTAGTACGGACAACGATCAGTTATTCAAGAGCTCAATCTTATCTGGCAGGTAACCAATGCTATTATGACGAAAAAAGAGACACAGCGTCATCTCGCTCACTCATACTGGAAATTGCAACCATTCGCTCTCTGTCATACAAACACGTGACGGGCACCATTTTAATTTGTTTATTTGATTAGAAACAGTGAAAATAATTAATAATTCTGTACTTACGCATGAAATGTAATTCCCTTGGATTTGTTTGTGTTTCTTGAGTTATTAGAACACTTTCTGAAGGCACAGGAAGGCATTTTTGTAGCTTAACGAACCTAATTAGCTGAATCAAAGATGTTTACGTAACGTGCACCGCTCACTGCTTTCTACAAGCGACTGACACGGGAAGAGTGAGCTCACTCTTCCCAACGATGCCACATTTTCGGCCGCTATAGTATGGCAAGGGCTCATCTTTCGATTTAAATCTTTGGTCCTCGTATGCAAAGTGAGGCAACTAATACCAAGCCAGAATGGCTTAGTTTTCAAATTTATATCCTTCATACGTTAACTAATGGTAACTACTGGTAACGGTTTTTGATTCAGCCTCCTATAAATAAATAAATATCTTACATAATATATTCTAATTCTAATTTAATACTGATTAACGTAAATAATGATAATAGTAATGATATAAAGGAACTAATACTAATAATAAATATAATAATTTTAAATAACTATATGTATATGCTCAATTTGTATAATTGAAATTATAAGTACCTACCTACCTAAGTAAATGTTTTCAGATTTTTTTAAATGGAATTAGTGATTTTTATATATATTTTTGTTTTCTACATTTTTTTTTCTCTAATTTCTAATATTTACATACACGTCTGTGTCGTCACAGACCACGCGCTTACTGGGCAAAAACTGAAAATCAGTGCTTTGCTTTAATTTAAAAGCAAAGGCATCACTGAGTTTTTGCCTTTTTCTGTCTCGATGCGGCACACAGTTCAGTTCTTTTTTTATATGTTTCTTTATAATTTTGTCATTTATCATCTGTGTACTGTGTGTGATGTGAAATAAACAATTTATCTATCTATCTAACTGAAACCCAATAATATAGTAACTAGTCTTATAAATGTAAGAAAATTGAAACTGTTTTGTACTTAATCGGTATGATTAGGTAATAATGTAGAATAACAATCTGAAAACGGAGCCATTTTGGCTTTTTTAGTTGCCTCACTTTTGACAGTGCGCTTTGTAGAGAACTATCGTTCTAGGTGTTATTATTCTAAGGTATGGTGTTATAAGTTTTGTTATTTTATTTTGTGAAAAATGGCAGAAAAATACGATCTTGGACTGTTTATAAATTAAAAAAGAAATTAGCGAGAAGAAATGCAAGAATAGCTGGCAAAAAGGAAGACCTCATTGAAAGGTAAACATGAATAATCATTCCCGAATGTTACAGTTTGTCTCCTTGAAGCAACACTCTCAAACTTTTATATTATTTTTGGGGATATTTTTAATTGGGTGACTGAAAATAATAAAGGCGACTGAGATACTTAAATACTAAACCCGGCAGCGGTTTATTTTGTTGGTGACAAAATAACTAAACGGGCGACTAACTGTGATAACAGAAAATACGTAAAACGAGCAACTACATGTGGGCGATAAATAATTTAATTGAGTGACAAAAATACTGAGTGGGTGACTATTATACTAAGTAGGTAACTTTAGCTGATTTAAGCTCTCTAAAATGGTATTTTTGTCACGCCTCGATTAGATTAATTAATAGTCGCTTGTTTTAATAAAATATATGCCCAATTTTAAATACCCACTTTAGATGACATTATGAATATAATTGTTAAAAAAACATTCAGCGATAACACAAACTTGATAATTTTAATTGGAAATAGGGGTAATATCACCAAAAACCAATTGATGACATATTGTAATTCCCTTTGTTCTCTGAATGTTAGTAAAGTAATATTGTTTACATTCCCCTACAGTAAAAGTCTGTCACAGGTGGAAAATAATGTAAGATTTTTCTGGCAAAGATTTAGAAATAAGCTTATTCTTAAACTCTGAAGATATTGATGTGTTATGTGTTACTGAGCATTGGTTGAAAAAGCACGAATTAATTTTGAGTTTGGATAATTATAAAGTTGTTAGCTCACTTAATAGAAAATCTGCTATAAGAGGGGGTTCACTTATTATTCTACACAATAGTTTGCAATGTAAAGAGCGCAAAGATGTAGTATCCCTCTCAATTGAACGAACCATTGAGTTGTCTTGTGTGGAACTTGATCAAATAATTATAGTATGTGTATATAGACCCCCCAGCGCGAATAGGGAACATGCATCAATTTTTTTTTGTATCAAAATCAAAAGTATAATGCGTGAGGAAATCAACAGTAATATTAAAACTTTTCTCTTGTGTTTTTTTCTCGTGATATAGTTACTTGAAGTTAGCACGCAGCAGCACCCGCCGAAAACGCTCTATACAGAAAAGTCAACATGTGTGACGTCACTCATCATGTCACGTTTCAGTGCATTAGTATGGAGTTAGCCAAGAATTTTCAAATATCTCCCTTAATATTGCGTTTAAGTACATATGTGTCATACAAAATATTATTTCTTATTTGATGTTCTATCGGACTGTTAAGTGCATTATATCCGAAAACGGAAAAAAAAATTCGTTATTTTCCCTTGTGTGATAAAACTAAAGTAATACATTTTATTTTTTATTTTTCTGTTCCATCATGTTTTTATACGTGTCCGCAGCGATCAAGCTCAAATTTATCAAAATCGGTGACTTATGCATGTTCCCTATTACTCTGAGTTTGAGTCCACTATGGAGGAAGTCTTAAAAATAACTTGTAGGAAAAATAAAAAAGTCGCGATTTGTGGAGATTTTAAAATAATGTGTAGGCCAATAAAAAAAAACTGTATTGAAAAGTTCAGAAACAATGTCACAAGTAAAATTGAAACTTTACCAGAACCAAATTTTGAAGCCAATAACTTATATAACCATTTATTTAGCGTAGTTAAAACTGAATTTAGTAAAAATTTTAAACAAAAAGTCATCATGAGTAATGATAATACGAAATTTAGTGACTGGGCCACACCCGGTATATATAAAAGCAGAAGGAAATTATACGAACTTTATGCAGAGAAAGCTACTTCCTGTGATTCTAACTTCATTGAATTTGTCAAGAAGTATTCACAAACATTCAGAGAAGTGTGTATTCTAGCAAAGTCGAAGTACTTTTCAAATAAAATTAAATCAGCTGATAATAAAATTAAGGCTACTTGGAACTAGATATGAGCGCCGATGGGTAAAAGGCCGGCGGCGGCGCGCCGACTTTTTTGGGTCGGCGGCGGAGGCGCCGTCGGCGGCGTGACTTCTAAATGTTTTTTTAATATTTATTGACAGGAAATAATAAAAAGACATAGTTTATCGATCAGAAATACTTGTTTTACCCATGGAGCTAAGTCCGGAGCGTGGTTGCCATTCCAGAACTGCCCCGCCCCAACGTCCGCCGATTTTTCTCACTATCTGTCCTCCCGCCCACTGCCACTTCAGCCAAGCAATCCTTCGAGCAATGTCGGTTACTTTAGTTCTCCTACGGATCTCCTCATTTCTAATTCGATCACGTAGGGAAATGCCGAGCATGGTTCTCTCCATTGCACGATGGGTAACTTGAGCCTTCTTATGAGACCCATAGTTAGCGACCACTTTTCACTGCCTTAAGGCATCACTGGCAACTCACACTGGACTTTTTATCTTTAGGCACTGAGGTAGGTTGGACGCGAAGATTTTTCGAAGCTTTCCGAATACTGCCTATCCCAGTTGGATTTGACGAGAGATCTCTTGTTGAAGTTGGACTAACCCAACTGGACTGTCTGTCCTAGGTATACGTAATGGTCAACAACTTCGAGTGTAGTTTGGGATGGCTCCGCCAAATACCAGCTCCAGACGTTTTAATCCATTGAGCGGAGGGCCAGGAAGATCATCAGCAACGATAATCTTTTTTGTAGAAAGCTGAAAAGCCTCGAGCATAGACGCGGTTGCAGGTTATTGGTTTTTTATCGGATTCATTTCGGCGAGTGTGCAATAGAATTGCACAACATAATTCCACCATCTCCCTTCTTCCATCAGACAACCAGACTTGCGAATCAGTGCCTCAGTTTTTTGGTGTATATTCCAAAGACTCGCACTAAGCGTTTTGCTTCAAAATGTATCATCTGTACCGCTAGAGGGTGGAACTCCTTGCCTGAGTCTGTGTTTTCCCATAGGTAAAATCTGGAGGCCCTCAAGTCGCGAGTAAATAGGTATCTTCTAGGCAAGCGCGTTTCATCGTAAATCCCATCATCGCTTACCATCAAGCGTGATAGCAGGCAAGCGCTTGCCTATCTATCATAAAAAAATGTTCCCAACATGCACTGGAGTGGGTGTACAACATGATTTTCCTCTTATCCATGTTCGGTCTAAGACCCACTCTTTGGGAGGCATTACGGAGATCTTCGAGGATTGTGTTCAGGTCTTTCATGGTCTCAGCCATAAGAACTATATCATCGGCAAAACAGCGGTGTGTTAGGTCTGGCCATTGATGTTGATACCGAGTCCTTTCCATTCCAAGAACTTCAAGATGACCTCCCACGCAGCTGTGAACAGTTTCGGAGAAATAAGGTCTCCCTGTCACACACCTCGCTGCAGTTGGATGGGTATTGTACTCTGCTTCTGTACTCGGACCGACATGGTGGCATTTTTGTATAAGTACCTCAACACCTCGATATACCTGTAGTCCACTTTGCACCTCTGGAGAGTCTGCAGCACTGCCCAGCCACAGGTTTAAACTGTGGCCCAGCTCTCTATCGAATCAAAGGCTTTCTCATAGTTCATGAACGCCAAGTACTAGTTCCAACAGTAACTGTGTTTATTAGACTTCAATTATGAAAGCGAAGAAACGGTAATTTTATCTAGTTTTGTTTTAAAAACATCCACAATTTGTTCTTCTATGACGACGACGACGAAGACGTGGCCATTTTGATGCAAACGTGTAACGCTTCCTATCCTACCACGAAAACGGGCTCGTTCAGACTGATTCTTTAAATATTTTCTCTCGCTCGGCGCGCCGTTGTCTTTTCGAGGCGGCGGCGGCGCGGTAGAATTGGCGGCGGCGGCGGCGCGCCGGCGCGGCGCTCATATCTACTTGGAACATTATTAACAAAGAAACGGGCAAATCAAAATCCAATATAAATTCCTTCTGTTTAAAAATTGGTGATCAAACTATTGAATCTGACGATAAGGTCGCTAAAGTCTTTGAAGATTTCTTTGCTCGAATACCAATAGAAACTACCAGTACTCTTAGTGCTTGTCCCAACATCGCTGTCTCCCTCCTAGAGTCTAGTGTTGATAAGTGCAAGGAAACCTTTTTCTTTAAATATATAAATAGTGAAGATATTATTAAAGCTTTTAAAACAATTAATGTCAAAAAAACAGAAGATCTTTGGGGCATATCAACAAGCATTATTAAATCAATAATTGATATACTAGCCCCTTACTTGGCTTTTATTTTTAACAAATGTATTGATGAAGGGGTTTTTCCTGATCTAATGAAAAATAGTAAATTGATTCCTCTTTTTAAATCTGGGGATAAAAGTGACCCAGCTAACTTTAGGCCAATATCTATACTACCAGCACTTAGCAAAATATTTGAAAAAATTATATATTCCCAATTATTAGATTATTTCACATCCAATAACATTCTTCATAAAAATCAGTTTGGATTTTCCAAGGGTAAAAATACTACTGATGCTGGAATTGCACTTCTCAAACATATTCTTGACGCTTGGGAAGAAAAGCAAGATGTAATTGGCATTTTCTGTGACCTTTCTAAGGCATTCGATTGCGTTGATCACCAAACACTATTAAAGAAGCTAGAACATTATGGTGTCTCTGATAAATCAGTTAGCCTTATGAAATCATATTTGTACAATAGAACTCAGAAAGTAGTGATTAATAGAACTGAATCTACTGGAGCCCCCACCAATATGGGTGTGCCGCAGGGATCAATATTGGGCCCATTGCTGTTTCTAATTTATATAAATGACCTTCCCAACTACGCGAATAATTTATGTGAGACAGTACTATTTGCGGATGATACTTCTTTAGTTTTCAAAGTAAACAGAGGTAATAACTGTTCGGACGAAGTAAATAGTGCCCTCTCTAAAGTTTCACACTGGTTTAATAGCAATAATTTAGCACTTAACCCCAAAAAAACTAAATGTGTAAAATTTTCATTACCTAATGTTGAGCAGACAAAATTAAATATTAATTTAAATAACGATGAAGTCGAGTTTATTGAGAGTACAAAATTTCTAGGTATTACACTAGATTCTCGACTGCAATGGGATCCACATATTGAAGCCTTGTCAAGTAGACTTAGTTCAGCGGCATTCGCTGTTAAGAAAATAAGGCTTTTAACTGATATTGAAACGGCAAGGTTAGTATATTTTAGTTATTTTCATAGTGTAATGTCCTATAGACTGCTTTTGTGGGGCTCAGCTGCCAGTATTGAAAATATTTTTGTACTCCAAAAAAGAGCTGTTCGCGCCATATACAATCTTCGGCGAAGAGATAGCTTGAGAGAATTGTTTAAAGAAATAAATATCTTAACTTTGGCAGGCCAATACATATATGAAAATTTAGTTTATGTAAGGAAACACTATGATTCATTTGCTAAAAACAGAAATATTCACCAGTTTAATACAAGAAATAAAGATAAACTTGCCGTTCCAAGATTTAGGCTTGCAAAAACTAGAGGTTCATTTATGGGGAAAAGCATAGCCTTTATTAATAAAGTTCCGCAACAAGTGATTGATCTTCCTTTGCATGAATTTAAAAACCATGTTAAAAAAACGCTCATGAGTAAAGGTTATTATAAAGTAGATGATTATCTTAAAGATCAAAATGCGTGGAAATGATGTAACACATAACTTGCTACTATAAGTACTTTGTTGAAGTAATATAATGTAATAAGTCTATGTTGTTGCCAATAATCCTGTCACCCTGTTGTAATTATTTGGTAACGATATATTCAAGTTTGTAAATATCGTTACTTATGGCTGTTACAGCTGATAAGTTTCTTGCGCCCGTTCTTCTTGTCAGCTAAAAAAGTCTGGAACGGGTGGTAGGAAAATATAGACGATTCAAAAGTACTTAATTATTAAGTTTATTTGAATAAAGCTTATTTGACTTTGACTTTGACTTTGAAATGTTTTGTGTGCCCTATGGTTGTCGCTCAAATAGAAATTTGGGCACCCGTTCTAAATGACTTATAGCTACTCAATTTGAATTTTAAAGTCACCCATTTTCAATAATTGTAGTCGGCCTCAGTCCGTCGCCCACTTAGTATTTCAGTACGCTATATTCAGTATTTCTGATACCCAAAATGGGAATTTATTGTTACCCGATCAAATACTACCCTTTATATAACAAATACAAACTATTATCTACACCAGAATCTAGTGGCATTGTGTAATCTGTTTGACCAAAATAAATTCGTGCATTTATTCTTGGCTGAAGTTTAGGTCTTCTAATAACTACGATCCAATTTTTCTCAACTGTTTATCTTTGGGAAACCTGTGACCCGATGTTCTCGATGAGCACAAGGGCACACCACAACACTGAGGCATATTAATTTCACAATTATTTTTATTTTTATTTTTATTTTATTATGTTCGGAATACCAACAGCAATTATACATTGAATGGAAACAATTTCTTAAATCTACTTAGCTATTAACAGGTATTCGCATATGGATTATAAGATGTACATAGACCACATTAAGCTATTTGCAGAATAGATTTAGGAGCAACATAAGTTACAATTAAGTATTATCATTATCAAATGTGTAACTGAACTAGTCACTTTCAGAGTGGGGGCCGAAAAACTCGGAGATAAAAAGTTTAGTTATATTTTTGGGATTAGTTCGAAACAGTTCTAACTCGCTATTGCTTTTTGATAGGTCATTGAAAAGATTACTCGCACGGATGAAAAAAGAGTTACGACGATAATTTGAGTTACATCTAGGTATGGCTAAAGGTTGATTACGTCTTACTGGTAGTTTGCGTGGCACCCAGATGTTAACTTGCTTTAATAAAGCTGGGCAATCAATAGCACCACTAGCAATTTTTAACAGGCAAACAATGTCAGAAACCTGCCGTCTCTTTTCCAGAGGCAGGAAGTGATACCTAACACATCTCGTTTCGTAACCATGGTCCCTAACCTTACATTTAAATTGTAAATATCTTAGAAATTTTTTTTGAATAGATTCAATTCGTGAAATATAGACGTTGTATTGCGGATTCCAGACCACTGAAGCATATTCAAGGATGCTGCGCACGTAAGCACAAAAGAGTACTTTTATCGGCTTAATAGATTTAAAATCACGGGTAGATCTTATAATAAACCCAAGAGATTTAGAAGCTTTTTTGACAATGTAATCAATGTGGTTTTCATATAACAGTTTTGAATCTTGGATCAACCCTAAATCTTTCATCGAAGTTACTCTAGTGAGAGATTCATCACAGATGGTGTAATGATAACTTATAGGGTTAGGTTTACGCGAGAATGTCATAACGTTACATTTGGATACATTTAAATCGAGTTTATTTTGATTACAGTATAGTACAAAATTATTAAGATCACATTGTAGCCGATTACAGTCCATCGCATTTTTGATAGACATGAAAATTTTTGTGTCGTCTGCATATAATAAGACTCTGGCGTAATTAAAACACGAGGCGACATCATTGATAAATACGATGAACAGCAATGGCCCCAACAATGATCCCTGGGGTACTCCAGACGGTATCGACATCCAGGCAGATGTAAAACCGTTTATCGCAACCGCCTGGGATCTGTTACTGATATACGATGAAAACCACCTGAACAAGTCACCATGTACACCAGCCCTATATAGTTTTTCAAGAAGCAGCAGATGATCAATTCGATCGAAAGCTTTGCTGAAATCAGTAAAAATACAATCTACCTGTAGTCCCGAGTCCATGCATGACGAAGTATAATCATTAAAGACCAAAAGATTGGTTGTGGTTGACCTTTGACTTAAAAATCCATGTTGTTCAGGATTTTTTCACAACAGGTTCAAAAATAATCTACAATTAAAAGTACTACACCCAAATTCACCCAATATTTAGAAACATAAAGAGTTTGACAGATAAGGGCCATCCATAAATTACGTCACACGTTAAGGGGGAGGGAGGGGGTCGATGAAGTGTGACATTGTCTGACAAGGGGGTGGGAGGGGTCCTAAATTTTGTGACGTCACATTTCAAAATATATATATATAAATAATACAAATTTCTGACTTGTTTTTTAATTAAATAATTATATCTAGATGTAAAATTGTAAAATATGTGACGTCACACTAGGGAGGAGGGGGTTTCACAAATGTGACTAGCTGTGACAAGGACGGGGGAGGGGGTCAAAAATCATGAAATTCGTGTGACGTAATTTATGGATGGCCCCATAGCATGACCCCCAAACTCACTAGCGCCATCTGCTTTAAGATTCTGATATTAGCTGTCAATGTATCCGAAATGTATGGTTAGCGTAACTTTTTAATTGGGTTACAAAAGAAAAAGAAGATATTTAAATTATTCAAAAGCAATCATCAATTCTCATGTTTTGGTCGAAAAAATTCTAGGAAAGGCAAACGTAGAAGAGAAGAGCGTCGCCAGCCCATGGCCTAGGGGGGGGGGGCAAGCTAATATTAAAGATGAGAAAAATATGAATTGTAGGTACAGTCAAGAACATTTTTTAACCTCTAGGGGGGGGGGGGGGGGCAGCTGCCCGCCGTGCTCACCCTTGGCGACGCCCAAGCTATAAGAGTCAAATATTTTCTAAGTAGTACTCACACCATGCCTGCAAATGTGACAAATCTCCATCTGTGCTTATCCAAGAGTTGACGATGTGAAGCTGGGGCCTCTTGGGCGGTTCCTCCTCCGCATCATCGCCCACAAACTCCATGTCTTCTATACTATCACTGGAAATAACATAAAAAATTAACACTTGTCAGTTTTCTGAATGACTATCCATTGATGCAAATAAAAGAGATATCTTTTTTATTCGCTATACAGTGAGAAAGAGGCATTGATAGCCTTTCAGAAAACTGACAGGTTTTAAGAGGTTTTGGGTGGCCGCATATTGTAAGAAAAATTCTGTCAGTAAAATTCTGACAATCGCCGGAAGGCACTCCGTGCATACATTTTGTATTAGACCCCGCACACTGTTAGAATGAGATTTTTTCTCAGAAATCAGAAAATTCCGACAGTCACCGGAAGGCACTTGATGCATACATTTTGTATTAGACCTCGCATACTGTTAAAATTAGAATTTTTCTAATATATATTTCTTACAATACATACATATATAATACATACATATGCGGCCACCCTATAAAACTTGAAATTTGGAATAGTTTAAGATGATCATCATCATCATCTTAAACTATTCCAAATTTCAAGTTGATACCATTAGTAGTTCTCGAGATATCCAGCTGTGACAGACAGACAGACAGACAGACTGAGTCACACCATAAGGGTTGCTTTTTTACCATTTTGGTACGGAACCCTAAAAATATACCGTTGAAATTTTGAAATCTAAATTTATATTAGGCAAACAAAATTAATACACTAAATTAGATAGATAATTTTTTTTTTTAATTTAATAAAACCTTTTAATAAAAATTCCATATAGAAATTAAAATTTACTATTGTGGGCATTTCATGGCTGGTATAAAAGTTTTTTCAATAGTTCCTTGCTGGGGGTATTATAGGGTGGCTGAAATATATATTAGAAAAATTTGCCCAACTATTTTGTAAATAAGAAATAAATAAAAAAATAAATATCTTTTTTACAGCAGGGCCTGAAAAGGGGTCATAAAAATTTGAAGTGGGGCTACTAGGGCATGTGGGGTATCATATGAAAGAGCGCCGTTTGCACGTTTTCAATCATTTTTTATATTTTTTCTAGACAACATAGTTTTCAACTTATGATGAAAAATGTATAAAAAATACCGTTCCCCCCCCTTATCTCCGAAGTTTGCAAAGAGAAAAATCTGAAATAATTCTATGTGATATCAGTTTATATAAAGATTACAGGAAAAATAAAACGAAGTCTCAATATAGCACACATTTTTAGAAATTATCAAATTTCTAAAAAAGTTAACATTAGTTCCACTATCAGTCAAGAGATGGCGCTGACCTAAACTGCAATACTAATATTTTATTATTATGATTTGTAGTGTGGTTTAATGGTGCAATTATGATGGTACGGAACCCTCGGTGTACGAGTCCGACTCGCTCTTGACCGGTTTTTTTCAGTATCATGTCAACTGCACAAAAGCTAAGTTATGCTTTGAAAAGAAAATCACAAACCTTGTATCATAACTTATGTAAACGGGGAATATGTATTTAGTGAGTTGTCTTATCCTAGACCGCCTCAGTGCCGCCAACAAGTCGGCCTGTTCACTGTAATTGCTCATCTTATTCTGCAGCTCTATCCGTTGGTCCTGTGCGTGTTTACCAAGCAACGATACTCGCTTCTGGTACCTCGGCAGCTTCAGACTCAAGTCATAGTTGTGCTGTTTGAGATCAGAAAGTTCTTTCTTTTTCTCTTCAATGTTGTTTCGCCGTTGTTCAATAGCTAATCTTAACAAATCTAGTTTGTCCCGAGATTGTTTTGCTTCTGTTAAAAGTTTATCCTTTTTAATTTTGTTGGATAACAACTTTTCACATCTATCCAAAACATGCTTCCTGTTAGCTTTTAACCTAAGTAATTTTGCTTGTTTTTCTGAATATCTGTAACAAGTAGCATGATATAAAAGTAATATTTTGTTGATGATAGTAACCCCTATTTACGAAATTCGCAAATTAAACATTTTGTGCTAGCAGATTTTAGGTGCTGATTGGCTCATTGTACATACAACTATCGTATTTAAAAGATAGTGAATCAGTCAACTCTATTCTGGTAAAATTTAATAATATAAGTTGATATATAGTATATTTTGCAAGTGCAAGACCACGCAAACCGATAATTTAATATCTTCCATATAAATTTATAATTCTATACTTAATTATGTATAATTGTTTGGTGTTTCCACATCTGTTGCGTCATGGAGATTATGTAGGTAGGTACCTACCTACACAAAAACTGTTTTTATGACAGAAAGTGTAACTTTAACATCTACTTATTGACTTTTCTCACAGAGGTTGTTAATAAAATTATAATTCATTTTGTCTGCAACGTTTATTGAAATTTCATGCTGCGTAAATTATAATAAACACCTAAAATAATTTGATATTGTGTACAATATGTTGCAATCAAAGATTTTGAAAGTTTTCACATAGTATCATGTAAAATAGAAAGTTCTTTCATCAAACATGTTGAAGGCTTATGAAAGGCAGTGAATCATCAAAGTTACCATAAGGTGCGTAGATGATCATGAAATACGCACCTGTCTGAGTAGGGCATCGAGGAATGGACGAAGTTACCAGTTTTGATGCAATCTGGGCAGTAGAAGTTTCGTTTTACAGTGTAACACAGAATACATTTTGTGTAATGTCCATCACTTTCCGTTGAAGATATCCGAAAATCCCTAGGTGCTTCGCTTTCAGTTAGATAACTTAGTGCCATGATTTAAAAGTGTTGTTTGCAAATTCGATTGCACACAAATTAATTACCGATTTGACATGACAGCTGCCATTGTCAGCTGGTAAACTGACAGGAAGAACGAAATGAAATGACATTGGGAGCATTCCAGTAGGTCAATCGCTAATTAATCTGTCACCACAGAGTAAAAACCATGGAATGGAATGATCGTCACCTCCTATGTGCCTTACTCCTTTTGGCTTGTGAGCTATAAAAACCTTCAGTGACGGATAAACAATTTCTTATTTTGGTAATCAGAACAAACGTGACGCAAGCATTTATGAATGATTGACGTTTGAACATGGCACAGACGAGATGACGCTGAAGGTTATGTATGCTTGAAATAACAAAAACTAGCAAACGAAAGTCAAATTTTACTTCCTAGATGCTCAGTGACGCAAAAATAAATAAGATTTAACACTCGAACATCATACAAAACAGAACAGATCTCATAAAATTGTTGTTTAAACAAGGCACATACAGAACCGTCTGTACCAGTTTTCATTTGTCAAAATATCGACAACTAAACCGTTTGGAGCCAAATGAAGCAGTCTAGCAGCGTCACGTTTGATAAGTGACAGTATATAACACTTCAAATCCGTTCGCGTAACGACACATCAATAGAAAAAGCGAAAACAATATTTCGACCCGTCACACTGTCTGGCCCATACTTAAAACTGTCACGTTACGTGAATTTTGCCTCACGCATGTTGTAAAGCAATTAATATTAAAAAGAATTTCCGTCACTGAGGATCTAGCTTTATCTGAAACCAATCACTGCAGTATTTACGATGCAATTCGAGGTTAAAATTTGTATGAGATTTTTAAGATAGGGTGACAACAATGTACGTACGTTGATGGACAGAAAGGCTATAATATAATGAAATTGTCCTGTTAGCACTATTATCTATTTTGTGCTGTTAGTTAGTTTTACCACGAACTTTGCATTCTAGCGACTTTAGTTACCTAGATATTGATGAGATTGATTAAAAAATACATCGTTTATACACGATTTTTTATATTGGATATAATTTTGTATAGATATATCGGATGAAAATATTTTATTGGGTAAAAATATAGATATATCGAATTAAACATATTGATATATCGATATTTTTGCAGCAAGCTTAAACATCGTTGCCAGATAGAACATACAAAAAATCGGCCAAGTGCGTGTCGGGCCACGCGCCGTAGGGTTCCGTAGTTACCTTATACCAGACCATATTTAATACCACCTATCAATTTTCGTCTGCAAAAATAACTTTGTTTTTCACAGTGTTGGTATGAATGAAAAAGTTATATTTGCGGTTTTGGAAAATGTGATATATCTCAAAAACTAATGACTATATCTAGCTCAACCTAATTTTCGTTGAAAGCTTTTATTAAAGTCTACAGCATATTTTTTTATTTTTCACTATCTTATTTCAAAAGTTAAAGGGGGGGGGACACACATTTTACCACTTTGGCGGTGTATATCTTTCAAACGGTTGACTTTGAGAAAAAAATGATTTAAGAACCTCAATGTCATTTTTAAAGACCTATCTACAGACACCCCATACGTATTGGCTTGAAGAAAAAAAATTTTTTCGGTTTTAGTTCCATGTATGGGGAGCCCCTCCTAAATTTTTTTTTTATTTTTGTGTTAAATTCGTTAAGCGGTTAACAGAATACATCTAACTACTAAGTTTCAACTATGTAATTTTAATACTTTTGGAATAAAGTGGCTGTGACATACGGACAGACAGACAGACAGACATGACGAATCTATAAGGGTTCCGTTTTTTGCCATTTAGGCTACGGAACCCTAAAAATGACGGTTTTCCGTACTGTTTATTAAGGTCCGACCGAGATCTCGGTCTCGATATCGGTCTCCGCCGTAGAAATAGAATGTCAAAGAACAACAATGTCAATATACAGGTGATCCGAAAAACGAATGTATACATTTTATATGAGATACGTAAAAAAATGACTTAGATACATAAAATATGACTATATACAGGGTCACTGGAAATATGACGTATTCCTGTTAAGGGGTTATAGATGAGGTCAAAACAAATATTTTTTGTCATATAACTTTTTCTCAAAAAATAAATAGTTTTGAGTTAATTGAAATTAAGTATTTTTATACCAAAAGTACGTTTTCAGACACAAAAATTTAAAATAAAAGATAACTACTCATTCGATTCCGGATCTTTTATTATTTTGGGATAGAAAAGAATCTTAGTGTTGATAATGAATAAAAAAAATTTCATAAAATACAGGTGTTTATAAAAAATTCAATCCTTAAATGCATTTTTTATTTTTATTTTTTCAGATTTTTTAGAAATAGCTTCAAATATCTTTAAAAAAATCCTAGTAACTAAGCGTGCATAATATTTTAAAAACATCACCATCTATTCAGCTTTCAATTGAGGTATAAAACTTAATAATAGCTTAAATAAAAAATGAGAAATTAAGACTTAACTAAATAGCAGTCCCATTTCATGTAGCAAAAATTTCCTACTTCAAGCGCTTCGGAGGTGGCCATATTATCCTACTTATTCCATAAATGTAAAAGTTTTCTTGTTTGGATGATTGTTAATCAATCACACAAAACGGCTGAACGGATTTGGATGAAATTTGGCACACAGATAGTTTATAAGCCGGATTAAAACATAGGAGGATACTATTATCTTGGTTAAAGGTTCCCTAAGGATTTTCTCAAATGTAAATGCGAATAAAGTCGCGGGCGGAAGCTAGTTTGCCATAAATGATCGTGCTTACTAAAAATACTTTCGTCCGAGTGAGTTTGAAACAGAATTATTTTCCACCGATGAGTAAAAATTTAAACAGACAGCATCAAAAGTAACCATGCATATCAGCCATTTTTAATGACCGTGATTGCTTGAATTGTTTCCTTTTGTTACATCACAATTACTTAGAGCTTGGCTCAACGATACCTTTATTTTAAATTCTTATTAAGATTAACAAATATTTTAAACAAACTGTGATTGCTCATTTGCTAGGTGGTACGCTAGGGGCTCTTACTGTAAAAAATGTTACTTGATCCTATTTGTCTCTTTTTTACATAGACGTGTCCGTATGATGTTAACTTCTCTTTTCCACGCTCTGTTGGTCTTCTTGAGCGCAGCGAAAATTTTTCTATGTCAATGGTCTCGGCCGAGACTGCTTTTTAAGCGGAAACTACACTAGGCCACAAGAAAAAATAAAACTGGCTAGAACGGAACGGACACTCCCACTTTGGACGGGTTAGGGTCACGATATTCACCTACACGTTAAACGGGATAGAGCTGTCATGGCTGGCGTCACTACAGTCGCGTTTGCCTGTTTGAGCGTTCCGTACGATCTTGAAAACAAATTACAGTGGCGTCCAGTTATTGTAGTTACTTCGTTGTACGTACCTACAAAGAATTTTTTTAGTTTGCCAAAAAATTATGATAGGTAAGTAATATTTTCTGAATATTATTTCGTTTTAGTAGGTACCTAATCAACTAGTGGCTCCGTGAGCTGTAGATCTCACGTTAAAAACACACGCATGTAACACACGCAGCATTTTTTGACAAATTTAAAACAGCAATATCTCGGTAACTACTTATCCGAGAGTGATGGTGACCTTAAAGAAATGATAGGTGTTAGTAAGATTACACACCGGGCATTCCAAACAAGCGTCGCGTTTCAATGGGGATGGAAACTGAGGAAGACCTGAATTTTGTAATTGAATTGACAAAAGAGGTCAGCATCCCTTCAGTGACAGCCCTTACACTTTTAGTCGTTGCGCCAACTATCTATCTAGATTCTAGACGAACGACGCGTGGTGGCTTTTTCGCCAACACAACAGGTGATGGCTGAATGTATAAACTAAATACTCTATCTATAATAATAACTAAAACTCTTTCTAAGTTATTCAGAGATGTTTCACAAAACTGGGGTGCAAGACAGTTCTAACAAAACCTGGTTTAATGTTTGTAAACCAATCACATTGCACCTTTTAATCCTTAAACGGTGGGACTAAACGTTAAACTGTCACTCTGAATAAGATTTGCGCTAAAATAGCGTTAGTTTAACGCCATGTTAACTTTGGCCCTAGTTTAACGAACGCACACTGAATAAGACAGTATAGGTCTTGGTACTTATCTGTTTTTAACAAATTAATAATTATTGTACATATTGTGATTAAACTGTGATATCTTTATGACAATCTTATTGTTAACAAAATATATTTTTTAGGTTTATTTGTACACTAGCTGATATGCCCGCGACTTCGTATGCGTGGATTGAAATAAAAATTACTCCGGCGTATTCATATATTCCGCATTATGTGTTCCAGATCTTCAATTTTTATACCTCAACAAAAAATGCTCATCAGGGGCCGTACCGGCTACCGAATCGAGCTTCGAAAAGTCTGCCGGGTTTCAAATTAAAACAGATAAATCGAGCCCCAATTGGGCGAAAATGGCGAACCCCATTTCATGATGTCACACGAACATCGTTATCTTCCAAATTACGTCAACAAAAAGTACAAGACGAAATTCCTTACTTTGATTTTTCAGTTCTAAGTTGAAACCAATTCAGATTTTTCGATAATCGATTCGTTAGCCGGTACGGCCCCAGGTTGAACAACTTTAGCTAAGGTGTCAATTTATATTTCTTATAGTTTACCTGAACCATTATGGTTCTGCATCAGGTGTTCCAGATCTTCAATTTTTATATGTAACCGGCAATGTATGAAATGCAGGCATTGTATACAATGCCTGGCCCTTTTAGGCAATGTATGAAATAGAATGAATATTGATATCTATTTCACACATTACCTAGGCAGTGTATACAATGACTAGGCATTGTATAGAATGCCTGCTGGTCCACCGGCAATGTGTAAAATAAAAAGATTTTCGAGAATAGGTTCGAGGGAGGCTCGAGTGGGGCTCGGGGAAAGCTCGAGGGGGGCTCGGGAGGAGGGCTTGAGGGGGGCTCGAGGGGGCTCCACGCGGCTCATTGAGTTTGGAATCGAACCTGCTATACTCCTGTAGGTCCCGCGTATAGGTTAAAAAGGTTATTTTTTTATAACAGACAACAGAAATATATTGAATTTGGAATCGAACCTGCTTCACTCCTGTAGGTCCCGCGTATAGGTTAGAAATTTAAATTTCGAGGTTATTTTTTTATAACAGACAACAGAAATATACTTATTTTATACATTGCCGGTGGACCAGCAGGCATTGTATACAATACCTAAGCAATGTATAAAATGAATAGTATTTCATACATTGCCTGATCGTTTCAGGCATTGGTAAACAATGCCTAGGCATTGTATACAATACCGGATTATACACATTGCCGGTAACATATACATCAACAGAAAATGCTCATCAAGCTGAACAGCTTTTGTCGAGGCATCATTTTTATATTCCTTATAGTTTAGTTGGACCCTTATGATTCCGCATCTGCATCAGGTGTTCAATTTTCCAAAATAAATTATTCCCTAAACCAGAGATTCCCGAATTCTTTTGGCTACGGAACCCTTTTTGGTTCACTGTTTTTAGGCGGAACCCTTGCTCAAGTAAGAATAAGTAAACTAACTGTAGCTTTTTGCTGTCGTAGAGGGCCAAGATGAAGATGGTTTCCCTGAGGATTGGAACAAAAAGCGATGTCGTCAGTGAGAGAGCAAGAACCACCTTGGCACCGCACCGACAGGGCCCAACTTCCTGCTGCGAGCTGCCTTACCGACCACGGCCGTGTACTTGTCCCGCCTGCACCATACCACCACAGCGCAAGACGTGATCGAGTACATAAAGAAGAAATCCAACTTATGTTTGAGAGTTCAGCCACTGGAGTCACGCCATAATACCAGTTTGTGGTGCGCCTCCCGACAGCGAGGCTTTTCATAAAGGAGCACTTCTGGCCGCAGGGCATGGTATACAGGCACTTCAGAGGAACGCTGCCTTGTGCCACCGATTCGACAAACAAAGTGTCAAATTGATAATTTTTTTATCAACATAATTTTAAGTTATGTACTAACAACATCCTTACTAATATTATAAATGCGAAAGTCCGTTTGTTTGTTTGTTTGTTTGTTTGTTACGCCTTCACGTCTTAACTACTGAACCGATCATCATGAAATTTTGCATACACGTTGTCAAGGGTACAGAGAAGGACATAGGGTACCTTTTATCCCGTAAAAAAGTATTGTTCCCGAGGGATAGCAAAAGAACTTTCTACGCAGACGAAGTCGCGGGCGGCCGCTAGTTGTTTTATAAATTACATATCTTTAGTTTTAAGGTATATATCTATGGGTTACCTATGTGGCTATCTATCGTTGCCTGAATATAAATAACTAAATAAAAAAAATAAAAGTGAAATCACACCAAACTGAGACTTTTTGGCTTGGTGTTTGCATCTTGTAAGTATCATGATGATGATGTCCTCTTATCTCTAAATAGGGCTCTCAGAAGGGACCTCCACTTCTTCCGGTCTTGTGCGGCCACCTCAAGATCTGTCCAGCCTTGACTGATTGAAGCAGCCTTTTTTCAACTGAGCGCCTCCAGGTGGTACGAGGATGGCCGGGTTTTCTCCTGCCATGCGCTTGCCACTTTAGACCCTGTTTCGGGATGTGGTTGTCAGGCCTCCGTAACACATGACCAATCCAACGCCACTTCCTTAAAAGAACCACCTTGTCGATCGGCATCTGCGGGGCTACCGGCTAAAAACAATAAAGTTAATGTTAACTGTAATTTGAAAGATGTATGTGATACACAAACATCTCTGAATAAGACAGTGAGGGTGCAATCGACCGCCCTTGTTAGCCGGTTCAACAAAATTTTGCACAGAACCTTTGAGCAAACAGGCAGCAAGTTGATCCCTCGCCAATTGGAACACTGAGTCAAGTCTCCTTTCTTCGGTAGCTTAATGATGATGCCTTCTTTCTAGCTTTCGGGTGCCTGTTCTGTTTCCCAAATAAATGTCATCAGCGGCAGCAGCATATCAATCAGCTGTGGCATCGGCATTGGCCTTAAGCGCACCAATAGGAATGCCATCGTTGCCTGGTGCTTTGCTGCTATTTAGGCTTTTTATGGCGGCACAGATTTCAGCCTTATCTGGAGAATCGACCTTAACCTTGTATGCTCTAAGACTCTAACATCCAGAACTTCACAAGCTATCTCCGCATCATAGTGATCCAGATCATCCTCCTCGCCAACTACCGCAAGGAAAACCTCTGCGAAATGCTCGTGCCATCTACGCAGTTGATCATTCTGCGCACTAAGAAGCTTCCCACCTTTGTCTGCTACAGGTCTTATAGTTAGAGGTTTCTTGTAAGTCTAATTTGACTTTAAAAGAAAAAGTTTTTAAGATATTAATATTTATTTAGTTAGAACAAAAAGATATAAATTTACTTAACTCTTGAATTTTTCGGAACCCCTGAGAGCCTTTTATGGAACCCCATGGTTCCACTGAACAATATTTGGGAACCGCTGCCCTAAACTATGCCCAGGCTTAACAGCTATGTAACAAAAAAAGTTTCATTCGAATCCGTACAGTATTTCCAGAGATAGCGTGTTCAAACTGACAAACAAACAGATACACTTTTTTTTTAATTCTTACTCTATTACTATGTGTCCATCGCCCCAAACATTTTTTTTCCAAATATATTCAATGTACAGACACTTTTTAGGGTTCCGTACCAAAATGGTAAAAAAGGAACCCTTATGGTGTGACTCAGTCTGTCTGTCTGTCTGTCACAGCTGGCTATCTCGAGAACTACTAATGATATCACTACAAATTTGGAACAGTTTAAAATGACATTTGCCCAACTATTTTGCAAATAAGAAAGAAAAAAATAATATATTTTTTACAACGGGGACTGAAAAGGGGTTTCAAAAATTTGAAGTGAGGTGACTAGGGCATGTGGGGTATCATATGAAAGAGCGCCGTTTGCACGTTTTTAATCATTTTTTCTTTTTTTTAGGCCGCATAGTTTTCGACTTATGATGAAAAAAGTAAAAAAATGACCGTTCCCCCCCCTTATCTCCAAAGTTTGCAAAGAGAAAAATATGAAATAATTCTATGTAATAGCAGTTTATATAAAGATTACAGGAAAAATAAAACGATTTCTCAGTATAGTATACTTTTTTTGAAATTATCAAATTTCTAAAAAGTTAACATTAGTTCCACTATAGGTCAAGAGATGGCGCTGACCTAAAACTGCAATAATAATTTTATTATTCTACTCTGCTGTGTATTTATTATGATAGTACGGAACCCTCGGTGCGCGAGTCCGACTCGCTCTTGATTGGTTGGTTTTTTTTACAGTTTTATTACTTATATGTATGAATAAAAGGATTAACCTGTGATGTTTAACACTATAACATTTTAGAATACCTAGTAAGTAGAATTACTTATATTAGTATAGTATTATATTATTATCTATGGTACTAGTCTGTTTTTCAACAAGTCATTAATATGTACATTATTGTGATTGAACTGTGATATTTGATATTATTATTGTTATCAAAATAACTTTTTAGTGTTACACCTTAAGCGTTAATAAATCACAACTTGTTGAATTGATTTCCTGAAGTTTTATTTGCTTAAAAAAATAAATATTAAAAACACTATTGCCCTGCCAAAAACGAACTAAAAAGTTAATTAAAAAACAAGTGTCATTGCAGTCAGGGGACCGTTTTGTGAGGGTGGGTTCGCGAACCTCCGCGCTCCGCGAACCTGCACCTAAAATATCGTTTATCCTCTGCTGGAACAGGGCGCCGAGGTGTGTACGTGAGGGAACTCGTATGCGAAGCTGGTTCGCACAGGCACACACTGTAGCCAAAGTAAAAATATTTGTTTTTGCTATGGATCACTGTTCTAGGTTCGCGGAGCGCGGAGGTTCGCGAACCTAAGTGAGTACCCACCCTGAAACAATTTTTAATCAAAGAGGTCCCCCGACTGCAATGACACTTGTTACTTAATTAACTTTTTAGTTCGTTTTTGGCAGGGCAGTCGTATTTTTAATTTTTTTTTAATTTATTTAATTTATTTTACACATTTTAGGGACAAATGATATAGTTTTGGAATGTGCGCCTTTCATTTGATGCCCATATTGTAATAAATGAAGAAAAAAAATTATTTTTCTCATTTAAAAGTGGCGTCGTACAGTCGCCATATTGACTTTAAAAAAATATAGCCAGTGTCACTCGGAATGATGTAAGGATTCTAACGATACGCCATACATCTTAATCCGTTAAGCCATTTAGAAGTTATGGTGGAATAAAGAAACTCACATACCTACAAACATACATGAACCCTGAACACATATACACTCCTTTTTTGAGCAGTCATGTAAAAACCTAAAAGTAATGTGCTACGATACCCTACAAACAATCTCAGTAAACTTCAATACGATGTCCGCAAAAATAATACATCATGGTCACCCTAGTTTATTTTCATACAAATTTTAACCTCGAATTGCATCGTAAATACTGCAGTGATTGGTTTCAGATAAAGCTAGATCCTCAGTGACGGAAATTCTTTTTAATATTAATTGCTTTACAACATGCGTGAGGCAAAATTCACGTAACGTGTCAGTTTTAAGTATGGGCCAGACAGTGTGACGGGTCGAAATATTGTTTTCGCTTTTTCTATTGATATGTCGTTACGCGAACGGATTTGAAGTGTTATATACTGTCACTTATCAAACGTGACGCTGCTAGACTGCTTCATTTGGCTCCAAACGGTTTAGTTGTCGATATTTTGACAAATGAAAACTGGTACAGACGGTTCTGTATGTGCCTTGTTTAAACAACAATTTTATGAGATCTGTTCTGTTTTGTATGATGTTCGAGTGTTAAATCTTATTTATTTTTGCGTCACTGAGCATCTAGGAAGTAAAATTTGACTTTCGTTTGCTAGTTTTTGTTATTTCAAGCATACATAACCTTCAGCGTCATCTCGTCTGTGCCATGTTCAAACGTCAATCATTCATAAATGCTTGCGTCACGTTTGTTCTGATTACCAAAATAAGAAATTGTTTATCCGTCACTGAAGGTTTTTATAGCTCACAAGCCAAAAGGAGTAAGGCACATAGGAGGTGACGATCATGGAATGGATACATTCTGCTCTGCCAGACAAATCTCTGAGTCATCGATCGCCATAGAGTAAATTTTAACCATGGAAAGTAATTTGTATGGAATGTTCATTATTTTAATTTCCATGGTTAAAATTTACTCTATGGTGATTGATGGCTCAGAGATTTGTCTGGCAGAATGCAATCATTATTAATCACTTCTAAGCACTGACGTCCATTATACAATGTATAATAGACGTCAGTGCTTTTAGGCGACGACGGCTACACGCATGGTAAGTACTTTCATACATCGCCATAGAGTAAATTTTAACCATGTAAAGTAATTTGTATGAAATGTTCAATATTTTATTATCCATGGTTAAAATGTACCTACTCTATGGCGATGGATCACAGTATTTAAGTACCATGCGTGTTGCCGTCGCTCTCCATGGTTAAAATCCACTGTATGGCGACCGATGAGCCAGCCAGCAAAGCCTGCTGGATGCTGGATGCACCCAGTGACAGTTTTAAATTCACCTATTACTGGAAAGGCAAAGAAATATGTGCATACAGTACCTATCTAAATGTATTTTTCAGTGATTTGTTTTTATCAGTTTACAATAGAAATAAAATAATCTAGATATTCTATCTTCGGCGGGTCACGCATGTCACGCATGCGTGCAGCATCAGTACGGTACAGATTCAGTACCGAATCTGTACCGCGCCGTAGTGATGTCGCGCTGCTGCAGCGCCGACAAATCAGTGGCCTTACTTACCATAATAAGTTGATGCAAACTGTTTTCGCTTCCGTAAACCACAGAGGAAATAATCACTACGTTTACCGTAAACTATCGTTATCGTTTCGTCATCGCCACAGGCACAGTATTATAAACCACCTACCAGTAGTTGGACTCCTTTGTTATATCATAAGTTATATGCATGTAGTCAAGAGTCAGGGTTGTCACAACAAAATCTATTTACTTAAATATTTTACGTAAGTTTTATTTCAATAACGAAAGAATAAACGTGCATATCGATAAAAAAATATTATGATAGGATAACGTCGGTGCATAATGTAGAATTGGTAGGTAGGTATTACTAACATACCTACCAATCCTACATTACTAAGTTGGGTACCTATTCCAGCTTTGAATAAGTTTAGTCTTTGGGTTTATTTATTAAGTTGCACGAATATAGGATCTGTTTCTAACTTCTTTAAAACTCTTCTTAAAACTCAAAACTACATACTAGGTAGGTAGGTAGGGTTCCCTATGTATTTGCATAAAATTTTAAGGCATAATATATCATAGCATAATATGATTTCGCCGAATGATGTTTACGCATAATATTATTTAGTCATAACAGCTTACGCATAATTTTTTTAAGCATAACTACTTTAAGCATAATCATGTTTAAGCATAATATTCTTTAGCATAAATTTAAACACGCATAATGTTATTTACGCATATTTTTATAAACAAAAAATCACGACGTTTAAAATCATGAAAGAACATTTTACCTAAAATACAAAATCCCAAAGCTTAAAAAACCGAAGGTTAATTGAGGGTTACATGCCAGCAGGTCGGTTCTGGCACTTCGCCGGCCGCTGCCGCAGCACGCTCGCTTCACTCGCTCGGCTCGTGCGTTGTTGGTCGCAATGGAACCTTACCTCCTCCTCGCTCGCTACGCTCGCTCGTCGTAGCACCTAATAGACCTAAACAGACTTTCGGGATTTTTAACTATCGGCATTTTAACTTTCAGGGTTTCGAACTATCATCAGTCATTTAATAATCGATCTTTTAAGTTTCAGTCTATTGGATATCGACATTAAGACGGTTGTATGACCGAAAGTGGCGCCCTCAGAGGTTTTTATTTAATAAGTTACTAATAGAAAAAGATTTTAATAATGTTTATCGTGGAGAGTTTAGGGCCCATGGTCTAGTATTTTAGAAGGTATCACAACATGCCCTCGTAGTCATTCGTAGAAGTAGATAGCAAATGTTTCTAAAACGGCCACTTTTAGCAGTTTTTCTATCTACTTCTAGCAGTGACTACTAGGGAATGTAACGATACCGTCTAAAAATACTAGACTGTAGGCCCTAAAATCTCCACGATAAACATTATTAAAATTGTGTATTAGAATTATAATATTAAATAAAATTCACCGCGGCGCCACTTTCGCTCAGGGTACCACCTTAAGGATTTTCGGTATTTTAAAAATAGGTGTTTTATGAGTCGATATTAAGGTCGTATGTGTTATGAGTTTTTGACATTTTAATACAATACCTACCCCTTTTGCATGAAAATAAATAAGTGCGTGAAAATATTTTTTCTTTTTGTTTTTGATTTTTATGTCTAAATAATATTAGGCGAATAGACAATATGCCTAATAACATTATGCGAAAACAAATTAGTCTAAATGATAATTATGCTAATATAAATAGTATGCCAAAAAACAATTATGCGAAAGTATTATTATGACAAAAAAGATTATGCCAAATCCGTTATGCCAAATCAAATTAGGTATAAAACAATTATGCGAAAACAAGGGATCCCGGTAGGTAGTTACCTTTTTACTTTACAAAGTAACTTATGCAATTGTTAATAGGTAAGGTAGGTAGGCAAGTAGAATCCTAAAACTTCAAAAACATAACCTATTGTGCTACCTAATAAAACAACTGTGCTAGCTAATAATGTTGTTTTGCTGTAGATAAGATCCAAGTACTCGCAATAAAATTGTGTTATCTGCATTTTAATGGCATTGGCAAGAAATTCTAGAATCGAGTGGAGTGCAGGCGGGCGTGGCAGGCAGGCACTTCCTTTAGGACTTGAATGCGCGCCAACATTTTTTAGATGACCTACTACTAAAAACTTATTGCGATATAATCGGACGATGATCGTTGTTCGATTGTTCGATGGGTTACCATTTCAAAATTTGGAAAGTCCTGACAAAAAGCCGGACATAGTATTAGGTACACCGCCCAATTTAAAAAAAACCGGACAAAGTCCGGACTAACCTGACGGATGGTAAGGTAAGACTTGGCGTAACGTATGGACGTCGCCGGAATATCGTGTTTCGTTTTTCGGAGTAGGTACTCAGAATTACTACTTTGCTTTATATTTTTAACAAGTTTTTATTAGGTTGCTTTCTCGTTTGTGTGTTTGTTTTTTTAAAGTGTTTTAACAACGAGTGAACGAATCTTCTAGAATAATGTGGTGAAAAGCGAAGTTAGGGATGATCGGATGCAAAGCAAAATGATGGGTTTCTGGGTGAACATGGAGCCCATTTTCGGCAATTATGTAAGCCCAAAGCATTATAAACGGGCAATAACAAACTTTTCACCTCTCCAGCACGAAAAGGGCGCTTTTGGTGCGTAAAAACTCGCAGCAAAAAGTGATTTTACTGCGAGTTTTCTCGCTGGTAGAGGTGAAAAGTTGTAGGTAATGTTTCACACGAGAGATTTTTTATGTCTCGTGATTTAAAGTCCGTACTCGCAGCAAAAATTACTTTGCTCACTCGTTAAACTATTTGTTCAATTCCACCACTTCCACATTTAAATTTTTTCGTTCGCTTAGCTTTTACTTTAGCTCTTGGAAAAAAAAATCGAGATTGCGAATTGTGACAAAGTAGGAATGCGGGAGGGTCAACGAATCAGTAGATTGGATTACCGTGTGTCTCGTAACGAGCTAGGTACTTACTCATTTTGTTTTATTTTGGCGGAGATTCGGCCGATGCCATTACGGTATCAGATGAGGGTGTGTACTTTTTATTAACACGTTTTTATTAGGTTGCTTCCTCGTTTGTGTGTTCGTTCGTTCGTTTGTTTCTCCGCAAAGTTTGTAAACGAATTTGTACTAGCTTCCCGATGAGCTAGAAACTTGAAACTTTGAAATTGGTTAGAACTGGAAGGCAATGAAATATTTTGGTGTCATTGAGCTGATCTGATGATGGATCCGGATGAAGACCACAGGATCTCTATGATGAAACCATACAACCGCATCGTGTTTGGGCTCGTTACAATCGTCTTGACGAGTACTCTAATGGGAGACGAGATCCAGGGTCTGATGATGAAGCTGAAAGGCCATGCCATAGGAACTCAATATTGAAACCGTACAACCCCATCAAATTTGGGCTTGTTTGAATCATCTTAACGAGTTCTTTGTTTGGAAATAGTTTCCAGGGTCTAATGATGGAGCCGGAAGAAGGACACAGGAACTATTTAATAAAACCACGCTACCCCATCGAGATTGGGCTCGTTTGAATCGTCTTGACCAGTACTTTGTTGGGAAATAGTGTCCAGGGTCTGATGATGGAGCCCGAAGAAGGCCATTGGAACTCGGTAATAAAACCATGCAACCCCATCGAGTTTGGGCTCGTTTGAGTCATCTTGACGAGTACTTTAATGGGAAATAGTATCCGAGGATCTGATGATTGAGCCGGAGGAAGGCCAAAGGAACTCTATAATAAAACCATGTAACCCCATCGAGTTTGGGCTCGTTTGAATCGTCTTGACGAGTACTTTAATGGGAAAAAGGTTTCAGGATCTGATGATGGAGCCGGAAGAAGGATACAGAAACTCTTTAGTAAAACCTGTTACCCCATCGAGTTTGAACTCATTTGAATCGTCTTGACGAGTACTTTGTTGGGAAAAAGTTTCCATGGTCTGATGATGGAGCCGGAAGAAGGCCACTGGGACTCTGTAATAAAACCATGCAACCCCGTCGAGTTTGGGCTCGTTTGAATCGTCTTGACGAGTGCGAGTGCGAGAGTATGAGAGTATAACTAGACTAAGAATATATTTTTAGTCTTAGTCCGTTAACTAAAAAGCAGAAAATAATAATTTACTGAAAAAAAAACTTTTTTAAAAACACCTTTTTAAAACGGATTAAATTATTAATATAGGCGCATGCTAAAGACAATATTTGTGGATGATAAATTTTACAAAATGCGCCCCACGTTTTTAGGTTTAAAATTTCTGTAGGTATAGGTTTACAAATATTTACAGAAGAATTTATTTTTTACTTTTTAGTCTATTTTTACTAGTCCGTTTTAATGTTTTTAGTCTGATTTTATTTTTTGCAATAATTTTTAATTTATATCCCGTCAATGCAGCGTGCTGCGATACAGCGTGCACTGTTATTGTTATTGATTGAGCAAATGTTATTAGAGTGGTTTTGAAGAAATTAGAAGTTTAAAAGTAGGTAATATTGCTTCGTGCGGCAGAATAATTACCGGCGAACTTTGCTTGCATGAGGTAAACTAAACTAAAGGGGCAATAAAATATAAATGCTAAATAAACGGTAAGTACCAATTAAGCAAACCGAATAAAATAAAAATAACGTGATTCATCATAATATAGCATGCTCGAGCGAGCCGTGTAAAAATGGGTGTGACTCAGTAATTCTGAGCAGTAATGAATTAAAATTTTTTTTTTGTTTTTCTCAAATGTCCACCTTTTCCTTACATTACAATCTCAAAGCACATGTAGTAAGCACGCGTAGTCGGCGTGTAGCATTGCCCATGCGGATGGAGCTACGTAACCTTCGTAGTACGCTACGTAACTTCCGTAGTACACGCGTGCTACGAGCTACGAGAACGCGCGATGTCCGTGTCGGCCGGTCCGTTTATGGATCTTTTCTTTTGGTAATAATACCATACACGAGGACTTTCATTCAGTGAATTTATTATCTGATGGGTGTCACACCTTACTTGATTGTAATTTTTACTAGGGATCCGTACCAAAATGGTAAAAAAGGATCCTTATGGTGCGACTCAGTCTGCCTGTCTGTTTGTCCGTTTATCTGGATGATGGATATCTCAAGAACAACTATTGCTATCAACTTTTTTGCTTTTATACTTTGGCATCCATTTTGGGTTAAAGTTACCCATCTCGAAGGAAAATATTTTGTCTAGCCTGTGGTTTTGTGCAATATTCCCACAGCGTATAAATGCATAAATTAACCCCGTATAGAATAGCAGCAAGGATCGCTGTAGTATGCAGCCTCCATTTATCCTATTCCCTAGGGGTTGACTTGCAAGACGTTACGCAGCGCCACAGTAGCCAGTCAATCCAGAATTATATCTCGACGGTTAACCGTTGATCACGATTTACATTTCCCCGATCACAAACTAATAAGTGACTAGACACACTATGCCGAAATTACGCGACCGAAGTTCGGCATGATTATGCCTGGAATGCTATTTGAATTACTGACTACACATTATGCCGAAATTACGTTGCGTTTTTTTCATAATAAAAGCGTTGCCTGCCGCTGAACTTCGGTCGCGTAACATCGGCACAGCAGTGTGTCTAGACACTTATTCGGATCATGGGACACTAGGCAAATGATGAACTAATAGCGGGCCACCAGCACAAATTAAAATTATTAAAATAGGCAAATTTTTTTTTCTTTTAAATTTACGTAATCACGAGGGAATATTTCTGCTCGCGAGCCACTACTAGCATATTACCGGGGGGCCGCATTTGGCCCGCGGGTCACAGTCTGTGCATCCCTGAATTAGAGGGATCTCATATCTTGAAGCATCTTTTATAGCTTAAAAGGAATAAACGAAACCTTGGAGCAAAAAGTACTTTGCCAACCAGTTTGTTTGTCTGTCTGATCGTTTTTTAGGGTTCCGTAGCCTAAATGGCAAAAAACGGAACCCTTATAGATTCGTCATGTTCGCTGTCTGTCTGTCTGTCTGTCTGTCTGTCTGTCTGTCTGTCTGTCCGTATGTCACAGCCACTTTATTCCGAAAGTATTAAGACTACACAGTTGAAACTTGGTAGGCAGATGTATTCTGTTAACCGCCTATCGAATTTAATACAAAAATAAGAAAAATAAAAGATTAAGGGGGGGCTCCCCATACATGGAACTGAAACTGAAAAATTTTTTTTTCTTCAAACCAACACGTGTTGGGTGTCTATAGATAGGTCTTTAAAAATGACATTGAGGTTTCTAAGACAACTTTTTCTCGAAGTCAACCGTTTTAAAGATATTCACCGCCAAAGTGGTAAAATGTGTGTCCCCCCCCCCTTTAACTTTTGAAATAAGAGAGTGAAAAATCTAAAAAAAATATATGCTGTAGATCTTAATAAACACTTTCAACCAAATTTGGTTTGAACGAGATATAGTAATTAGTTTTTGAGATATAGCACATTTTCCAAAACCGCAAATATAACTTTGTCATTCATACCAACACTGTGAAAAACAAAGTTATTTTTACAGACGAAAAATTATAGGTGATATTAAATCTGGTATGGTATAAGGTAACTAAGGAACCCTATGGCGGGTGGCCCGACACGCACTTGGCCGGTTTTTAAATTATTAACTTAGTATTATCTCGTCAGTTATTACAAAGTCTAAATAAGTATTTATCTGATCCCTCGTCTAGATTAATATCTTTTAATCTTTTTCGTGGCGTGACCTTAGTATATAAAAATATTTGCGACCTACTACTACCCTTCACTGTTCCTAACTTTTCTTATTTTATTTTTAATATATTACAAATATTAAATCGCTACAAAGTGACTTCTCGACCCCCCCGCGACCCCCCAGGGGGTTGCGACCCACACTTTGAAAAACACTGGTCTAGATAATCGAGTTGTTGTAGATTGGTGGTACAAACCATACAACAGAAAACTTTATGAGTAAATCCTCGTGAAAACAATTGAATTTTCGAGAAAAAGTAACGGCAAATGTTTTTTTGAAGTAACATACTTAGTGAATGTTTATGCAGTCGGAGCTCAGTTAAGGCTCCTGAACCGCCCGCAGGGAGTCTGCAATTATGCCTCTCATGGTCAGAATAAAAATTAAATGAACTTATAGCGCTGGAGGTTATTACAAGCTTGCCCCGGGATCTACCTAGGATATTGTTTCATCCGCAGCTGCTATCAAGAAAGATTTTCCAAGATGTTTAATCTTTCAATTTATTATTCCGATCTTCGAAAGAAATTATTAACCGCAAGCACGTAGCAGGATAAACGAGATGAAGTTTAACTGTAGGGGAAAAAGCAATTTGTTTTTTTTTCTGTTATTATAGGCAGTTGACAAAAATGAGGAGGGCAATATTGCAATAATTTTGAGTCGGTAATTTGAATATTGATCAGGGGGCTAATTGTCTAATTCAAAAAATCTATCGCAATCGCTTTCGTTTGACAGATGGATGTGTCACATTGCTGCATTTCTTTGGTAAGTTTTTATTTGTGCCAAAAAGAAGCTTCAATGTGTTACATCCTGAAAGCGATTGCGATATATTTTTAAATTAGACAATAGAAAGGCAGGTTATATTTATAAGTTCACAGTGAAATTGATACTTTGCTTTAAAATTCACTTTAGTTTTTATATTAATGTATTTTATGTCACTACCGTTCTTTTTACTCCGGATTTAACTTTGAATATGTGGCAAAGATATCGCAGGGTAAGCATCCTTTTTAAGCTGAGTTTATGCTACACAGGCTTAAAAATAACACCATAAATCGTTAAGTAGGTACTTGCAGAATAAATATTTCTTATTCTTTCTTTCTTAAGTACTAGCGGCTTTGTACAACTGTAGACTTCGTGTTTGTGACATATTGAGCATTTTTCGAAATGTTTGAAATAATATCCCCATATCTCCTTCAGAAATCGAAAAACTGAATTGACAAAAAAATATATACTTTTAACAATAGTAGAACCTGCTCAAAAACACGAGAATCGGTTGAGAAATGCGATCTGTTGAGGAGAACAAATGGACAGTCGGACTTTTTTCCCAAGCTGACACGGAGACGTTTTGCTCGCGCTTCGGGTTCGATTTGTTTGGTCCTTCAATATGAAATATCGCTTTAATTGAATTTATTGCGTTTTAATATCATGTTAGCTAAATTCCTAAGTATTCTCTTCACCGTCAAAAGACATTCTTTGTGAACTCATCAGTAGCGATAGCCAAAGTCGGCATTAGAATAAAATAGAATAATTATTTATTTTCCATAAGTTTAGCTGCAGATACAATGTCATTGTAAAATATTTTTCCAGACGGTGGCCGGCTTTGGAACCGATCGCGGAGGCCTCGCGGGCCGGCCGGCCGTGGGGCCGCTGGGAAATCACGAGGCCATGCGCCCCGCATAAATTAAGAAGCCGGGGCCAACGGGACGCACGGGAGCCACTACTCCAGTAAGTAAAGCGGGATAAAGAGCATTTTTATACCACATTTCTTATTATTCGATAAATGTGTGAATGGGTCACGCAGTTTTTAAAGATAATAAAAATGAACTATTTCAGACCAAAAAAAGTCCATTATTGTTAATGTAAATAACTGAAGGAATAATATTGGCTTTTATAAATGGATCTTTTGCTTTCATTCATCCATAAATCCTGTGGTTCAGGTTGTTTTTAAGGGTTAAAAATGCATATCGTTTTTAGTTTAAATGGAATCCAATTATTTTTTCATTAAATAAAAAAATACTTTGCGTTTGCGGATTTTTATTTCTCAAAAGAATTAACATTTACTTATGTAATATGAGTAATTTTACTTACTTTACTTTGTCTAATTTGTTATTCTTTGCTATAAAGGTCAATCGCGGATTCTCGGAATGCCTCGAAGCCGTCTTTGCCCGTCTTAGATTAAAGCTTACCTACTTTATTACTATTTTTCACTGAGTAAGTGTGATAGATTAAAAACAGTTTTTATCTCAATCCTCGAGCTGAAAAGAACTGTCTAGAAATTAATTGAGTTCTGTTATTACTTTCTGTTTTATTATCCTAAAGGGAATGAAGATCTAATTGTTGAACAAGATTGTTTTCATACTAACTGATACACTATATTTTTTATTATTTCAGCCAGTTCCTACATCTTGAAATTGAAAATAGCATCGCATTCTCAGTAACATAACATTTAACCGTATACCGTACGGCTATCGAAGTTTGCGATCGAATCGCCGTATCGAGTCATCGTATCGAGCGCAAGTGGTGACGTCGTCGTCGCACAAACGCTCGACCGAGCTATTATTGTTCCCAAGTGAGAAATTAAGGGAGACGAGTACGATTTTCACTGTGAATTTTTAAGGCCATTTCGCCCATTTCAAATGCATGGAGAATTAATGATTAAATAAGAATAACAATGCTACTACGAAGTGAAATAATAGAAAATATCATTTCAGTTTTTGACTTTCCTAATAGTTGTTTATAATATTTTTAAATAGTATTTAATAGTACATTATGTGACAGGTTGCTCATTGCACACAAGGCTGTGGGTGTGGGTTGCAGCCCGAGCCGCAGACGAGGGCGTAACTCAGCCGAGTGTGTAATGAGCAAAAGCTCACGAGTTTCTCACGATGTTTTTCAACACATTTGCGAGAAAAATACAAAATAATTTACCACACAGCAACAAATACGACAAAAACAAAATATGACAACAATTATGAGAAAAGGCGCGTAGGTTTTTTTTGTTTTTTTTTTCACACGCCCAATGCAAGAATATTTTGTGAACAAAGGACTGAGTAAGCATACAGCCTAACTTCAAAATTATAATTTGAAGTGATAAAATGCAAATATTTTAGTATTTTATACCAAAATATTGTGAATTATGAATAATTTGATAATAATAAATATTTGTTTGACCTAATAAGGACTTACACATTTATTCATTTCAAAAATGAATATAAATTTTCAGCGGCATAAAACCTCTTTGTTGTTACTAAAAAAATAACTGTATTACCCGATTAAATTAGGAATGCTCTATTTTCTCGCATAGAACTTGCAGTAAGGTACTAATTTAACTTTGTAGGGATAATTCTATAACAACCTAGTGTTTTATATATTATTGCACGCGTTTGTTATAGCTCGGTTTATGGCCCTAAAAGCGATGTATTAGGGCTCCCTTTACGAGCAAGTGTGTTGAAAAAAAATATTACCTACAGCAAAAATTAACTCATCACATTTTTAGTTTACATTACGTTTACGGCTAACACGTAGTTAAGTAAAATAAGTAGGTACCAACTTTAAATTGAAAGGGACTCATCTCTTCTCCAAAAACGGAAGTAATACTAATAATGTCATATTAACCTAGTTCGAGTTATTATTAACCTGTATTAAATTATAAAAAGGGAAAATTGCATTGCAATCGGCAGGCTTTCGGTAGAGAATATAAATTTCTTTTTTTACAAACCCCTAATAAGCGAAAGGCAGAGGTAAAAGCGCGGGAAAAAAACGCACGTAATCTCGTGAAGTGCGGCCTGCTTCGTTAGCCGCCATAATGGAATTACTCATTTGCCAGATCATATGCAAAAATGGCTGGCCGAGGCTCGCTGATTTTTGGCTTGTATTTATTAGCTGAGCTGATGGAAACATAGCTTAATAAATGAAGTACACATGACTCTCTGCTACTACTCCATACAATACTTACAATATTACTTATAATAAAATTAGAAAATATGTAAGTTCAGAAAAAAAAATCGTATTCATTCATTGCCAAAAAATCCATTTCGCATTTTTGTCAGTCACTTTATTTAAGCTTTCAGACTTCATAAAACACTTGTCTTTACTACTTTTCTTATAATTCAGGAGAAAACTTAAATCTCAAATAATATTTTATTACCCTCGAACTCCGCGGGAACGACACCGAAGACTTTCAAGCCAATTTCCCCATGTCACTTTTACGTTTCACCGCACCCACAAAAATAATAAGATTCCAACAAGTACAATATAGAGTAAATCCATGCGCGGAACTCGTAATGAAATCGCATAAACGAACACCTGGCACTCATATAAAGCTTGAATCAACGTAAATATCCGGAGAATTCGCCCCCATAAAGCATCAGGGCGCAGATTTTCCAGCTCGCGACTCGTATCTCTCCTCTCCGCGCCGAATCGCAGCCGCGCCGTTAACGCATCCGACGGAAGAACGCAAAGTACTTCCTTCAATTCCTTTGCCTTGAAAAAAAACTTTCTTTTCGTTCCACAACATTCGTATTCCGAACACCATAGAGTAGCTTTTCGATTGTTTAAAAGAAGAATGCTCTTGGTAATAGACGATTACCCCAGTCTATTCTTTATGCGCGCATTCCGAGATACTTTATTGGACTTTCTCTAATGCGTTTTGAACAACTCGGGAAAATATGAAATGAAAAATCACCGAAAGAGATTACGGGATTGCTTTTAGAAGCTTGGGACGGCTGCGATTATTCCAGAATATTTGGAGCGCAATCGAATGTATACAAAGCGATCGAGTCTATTAAAATGTGAGATAAAATCACTTTTATATAAGTTTGGTAGTTTGGAACGAGGGCATTGGATTGGAAAGAAAATTGATTTTATATTCAAATAGGCGTATGTTATTCTGGCGGATGAGAAATGGGCACGCTTTCATTTTGTCTATCTGGACGGTTTTGTGTTCGAACCCGCCAGAATCCGCTCAAATATTTGCCTAGGCTGTATTCGTGTGGCAGATTTCAATATTTGTCGTACATAATGGCCATAAAATAACATTTTAAAATAAAAAAAGTATGAGGATATTAATTGTATTGCGGATTAACGATGCCCAGTTTGTTAAGTTTTTCAAGAGAAAGTCTTTACATCGTATACTTAATCCACAAATAAATGATTTCATCAGAGTCACGTAGAGTGTCTGTAATGTAAGCAATTTATTTTTTGTTTAGAATCCGACAATGCTGTCTAGACAAAAAAGATTACTAGAATGTACTTAGGTACCTATATACTAAAAAAATTTACACCACTGTTAAAGACATCGTACTTTATAGTAAAATTAAGATATAAATAGTATTTTTTATTTTGGATTTTAGCATTCACAATGCTATTTTTTATTATTAAGTAATATATATTCGCTGGTTGCGAAGGTAATAGTAATCGATCACAGCGCTCATGGTGGCAAAAAGTAGAAATAATGAAGGCCCTGTAATCTGTTTGAAATCGATATTTAATTTATTACTAGCGATACAGGAATAATTATATATGTATATTATCACTTAGTAAAATTATTAAAGTAGCTTTATCCTCTTGTTTTACAAAATCTAGAACTAAAAAAGAAGTACACAAACCCTAATATAACCAAAATAAAACACTCTTTTTGAATAGATCTTACTTGCCATATTTAATTTAAATGACCAAAAATGATTTTACAACACTTTGTCCACCCAAATCACAGTAATTTTGAAATTTACATTAATAACACAATATGTATAGTATTTTTTTACATTTTGTCACAATGCCGCCATTATATATCAAAACGTCTAAACGGTCAAGTCAGAGCCAACAAAGTTGCAACACGCTAGGTGGCGCTAAAAGCGTGCACGGAGCCAATACCTACCTAGATATTGTAACGCTAAACCAGAAAACCTACCGTATACCCATCGGGATATCGTACCGTCACCGGTACAGGATACCGGTCAATCCGCGCGCGTACGGTTCATTCGAAATAAAACAGCACGTGTATTGTTATTAATCCAGATGTTCTTTAGAATTTTAGTTTTGATTTATTGTTTTTTTTTGATCTTCCGACGTTTCCACACCTTTCCAGGGGCCGTGGTCACGGGACGACTTAAGCAAAAAGCTGCTCATATTTTTATGAAATTACCCCGTCGGAACTTTTTAATAATGCATTCAAGTTTATTATATTATGTTATAGTTGCGTTCTTTTAATTATTATTACTGAATAAAATCGATTAAAGTTATTTATATTAAAGTTATTAAAGTTATTTTTGGCTACTGAATCTACTTACAAATTTAAATCTATCTAAATATTTAAATTTCCAAATCTAGGTGTCGCAGAGAAAACTAGATTGCTTGTAGCTTGTAGCGTAAGTTGTCCTGAGCAAATATACTCAGCAATAACGCGAGAGAAACCTGTAGTCATTTCCTTTATAATCCAAAATTCATTGGAGGGGGTTCCCCCGATAGGCAGGTTTGTTCTCCGCGGCCTGTGGCGCAGATTCCGGAGATTACGCGTAATCCGCGAGGCGCCGGAGATTTCGAAGTCACTTCCTAAGAATCACAAATAACAAAATCACCAGGCGGTTGGTGGAATGGCTAAGATGCGCAGGGACGGACTGGGCAAACACGAAAAAAAAAACAGGTAGATAAAGAAGAAGATGTAATGGTGCCGTGCGACCTCTTTCCCTAGAATAAAAACTTACTGCCTTACTAATAAAGCAACAAAAAAAAAAGCAACCCACCCGTTTTACAAGTGTGTAACTATGACAGTGATAGATGAGTTATAGATCGCGTATACAGTCGGTTACTAATAAAAACTTTTATTGTATTGGGTAGTTACACAAAGGTGATAACGAATATCACTTGCAACACTGGTGCTCACGTTCTAAAACAACATTATCTTTAATTATTTTTTAGTGAAATATAAATAAATAAATAATTTAAATCTTATATTTAGGCATATTTGGTTAAAATCTTTAAATTGTAATGGGTTTTTTAATTTGTTGGTTTTATTTTACATATTTTTTTAGTGAACTGTTTATCGTGTTTTTAAACGATCACAGGAAATGTCATACGTTGTCATGACAATAATAAACAAACACTTAAATATTGTCAAAATGTATGTTCAAAATGTAAATATACAACATTTTATGTAAATACACATCAGTTAAACTAGGTCCCGTGAGTGTATAGTGACAGTTTAAGTTTCCATAGTAATTACTCACTCGTTACAACAGGCGTATGTCACGGAACTGTCAAAATTGGTTTATTAGTCAAGATTTCGTTGTATCACCCGTATACATCGTGGGTAAATGTTTATTAGTAAGGCAGTTATAATTTGCAATTTCAAATTATGTCAAATTTTTATTTTTGTTCTGAAAAGAGGACTTCAAATTGACTGTTCGCTGTCTTCAGATTTGATTTTTCAATTTGTCAGCAATAAAAATTCTATACAATTTTAGCGTCAACAAGTTTCACAACAATGTAAATACTTTTTGGAATTACATTATTACATCACTGGAGCCTGATTTAATCCCAACGTGACAAAGACTTCTAAGGAAGTTTCTTATTGAAGAAAATTTAAAACGTTGTTACCATTTTGAAAAAAGAAATATATGTAGCTTACTTCCGCAAACATTACCAATTACCATTAACATAATTTTAGAAGTAGACCAAATGTTTGCTTAAATTACACGTATGAAAAAAAAAACAAAAAGTGATAACTAATTTCATCTTATACAGAGGTCATCTTTGTCTGAGTAATCACATTATTATAAACGATTGTAAATTTGTCATAAACTTAAGTAATTTAAATTACCAGCTTCAGCAGACCACAATTACGTAAGTAGCTAAGCATGTTCTGTCGACGAAACGCATTAAATTACTCGGTAAGTAGTTTACTAGATTAGTTAGGTTTTGAAATAGCAGATAAGTTACATGATGATATTAACCGCAGCATCAGCAACCAATCACAATGCGGATTGGATTTGATTTCGCATTCATCAAATTCATTTGATTTCGATTGTTTTGGTTTACAAATGTTATTTATGGAACTCATTAACATTAATAGGATAAAGAGATTCGAAATACCTACTTTGGTTAATGTTAATATTGTTAATGACCAGAAATCATCTTCTGCTTGCGACTTACAGTAAAGTAAGATGAAGGAAAAAAAATCGGGCTGCACTCCGGGAGTGCCGGCAGAAGTGAAAACTTGAATATTAACGTTGTGCATTTTTGATGTTTTGGAATGGTTAAGGGATAATTTAGCACTAATTGCCGTTTTACGAATTTACTCTGCATTTGAATTTACGAATACAGAACAGTATTGTACGAAAGTCTTATCCATAGCTTGACAAAAAATCTAGAGTTTTGACATTGAGTTAAAAAATTAGCGCGTTGCTATGGTGACACAAGTGTTTACGTCTTGAAATGACGCGTCGCCATTTTCAAGAGAGGGGGATACTTCCGCCGCCGGCTGTCTACTCCGTCACATCCATCTTACGAATTTTCGATCAGGGTCACGTGATCCCGTCTGACTGACGCGAGTTTAAGATTTTTTCCCCATTACAAAAAAGCTTACAACGCCGCTAAAGAAGTTTTCACTTCAAAAAATCATTTTTTTTGCTTCTGCCCCTGCACCGTCCCTGGCGGCGGTGCTGCGCATCGAGCAAGGCTCCTTAAAGTGCTTCGCTTTTATTTCGGGAATGATTACGTGGCTTGCACACAAATTATGTATGGAAACCACCTCCAACGCAAAAATTCGGCCTTCACAAATTCAACTTCAAAAATTCATATTCGATTATTCTTGGGAAACGAGTGCTGACTTTGACATTGTAACAATTGAAATTTTTGTCTAACTTAGGTAGAGTGGAAAGATTTGGATAGTTGATAAAGCTCTCTAGTTATAAGAAATTCTTTATTGCCCTCAATTATTATGTGTTGACTATGACAATGTAAGTTGAAATCTGAATTTTCTATTTCTGTCTAACTTAGATAGAGTGGAAAGATTTGGCTAGTTGAACGCGTGAGGAATGAGGTAAGCAATAGGGAATATGAAGTCACCGATTTTGATAAATTTGAGCTTGATCGCTGCGGACACTTGTAAAAACATGATGGAACAGAAAAGAAAATAAAAAAGTATTATTTTAGTTTTATCACACGATGAAATCAGGAGAAAATAACGAAAGGAGATAATTGAAGACACTTGGCTAACTCCATATTAAACGCGCCTGAAACACACATGAAACGTGACAAATGACGTCACATATTTGTATAGAGCGTTTTCGGCGGGAGCTGATGCGTGCTAACTTCAAGTAACTATATCACGAGAAAAAAACGCAAGAGAAAAGTTTCAATATTACAGTTGATTTTCTCACGCATTATACTTTTGATTTTGATAAAAAAAGATCAAAAAGTGCAAAGTATCTGCAAAGTAAAAACGCGTAAAATATACTTCATTTTTCCTATTTTACTATCCAAGTAGCTCTACATAAATAGTCTCTCTTAAACCAAAATCAACTTAGTTCAGTAATAGTTTAAATAATTAGTGCGAGTTTTCCCGGACTACGTTTATTTACTGAATTTTGTGTAAGTACATGACTGGTAATCAATAACATGTGAAGCTCAACTAATTAAGTGCGTATAATCAACTTACGAGTTAGTTCATTTCAAGAGCTAACTAATCGGTGAACCGTTTAGCAACTAATTTAATACGCTCTGCTGGTTAACTGTACCAGTTATTAGTTGCGGTTAACTGGAAGTCAGTAATTTAGCGTTGAACTGTACTTTCTAACACGCGATTAGAACGGTTACTTTACATTTGGAGGCGGTTACTTTTTAATCTGATCAATTTTCGGTTAAAATTTTGAAAATCAATTGAAGTCTAGTTAATAACGTATTTGATTGAATCAGGCGTCACTTGGCGAAAGTCCCAAACCATTTTGAAAAAAGAAATATATGTAGCTTACTTTCACAAACAATATATTATGCTAGATGCACGCCCGCCCGCCCGCAAAAAAATGCACATGCATACAACAAAATATCAGTGCACAATACCTGCATTTAGCTAGACAGCAACACACCTTGCACCTTCACCAATTAGGCTACTCTACACGTGTTTCGCCCCAACCCGGAGCATCCTCAGGAGTTAGATCGTGCGTAAACCAACACCGAATTCGCATTCGGTATATTTTGTTGTGTGCATGTGCATTTTTTGCGGGCGGGCGGGCGGTGCATCTTGCATATATTGTTTGCGAAAGTAAGCTACATAAATTTTATTTTTTCAAAATAGTTAATAACGTTTGTCATGTAGGTATATTATATGTATTTAATTAAATCTGTATTCTTGTAAGTTTTTTTTTTGTAAATTGCATGATAATGGGTGGATTACAATAAATGTGATGTAAAGAAAATTTTGGCTCTCCATATTCAACCTTACTAGGCGAGCAAAATTCGTTAATAATCTAATCAATTTAGTTAGGTACATTTTCATTAGTTACATTTCAACATTATTAATCATTAATTACATTAAAATAAATATCAACCATTTAAAACATTTAAATCTTTTTAACTTAATAATAATTATAATCATCATAATTAATAAAATGTATAATTGCAAGTATAATGTCAAAATAAATTAATACAAATTCAAGTCTTCATACCACAGTCAAATGTCAACAATTCTATGTCAAATGGCTAATTAATGCTATCATCATTAAGAAATTCAATTACAGAGTAGTAGGCCTTATCCAGTAAAATTTGCTTTAGTTTATATTTAAAGCAATTGAACGAAGCTCAGATAAACTCTTTGTCCTTTTTATCTTATTAGTACTTGACAAGTCAAGGTTGCCTAGAAGATATTGCTACTTGGCAAACAAGGCCGTCTTTTGTGTGCCGTATTTTTTATTAAAATTATTAGTAGGTTTTTGGTGTAGTTGTGTTTTGTTTTGTGTAAAATACATTTATTTATACTATTTTAAATATATATGCCTTATTGTATGCATTCTCATATGTCCTCAGTCTCCATCTAGCTCGATACAAGAGGGGGATCCCTCGTAATTTGTTTTCATTCAATTATCCCCGTGTCCCGTTGATTGGGTTTAATTAAATCCCGATTCGTTACGCGATGCCTTATTAGTGAACAGAGCTGTATTCGATTATCCTACAGCGTGTATCAATTAGAGTTAAATATAGATTTTATTTTATAAGCATCTGGTCGCGAATCAGCGTTGATTCCCCTCTTAAATGTAGAAAATCCTTTCTTAGTGCTTGCTACAATTACGAAAGGGATCATTGCACAAAATACACATTTAGTATTGTTAGGCTTTACCATCAGTCAGTTTCTGTTTTCATACAGTGTGAGATAAGTTACGTGACTAAAAAAACCGGCCAAGTGCGATTCGGACTCGCGCACGAAGGGTTCCGTACCAAAAAACGGCCAAAAAATACGTTTGTTGTATGGGAGCCCCCCTTAAATGTTAATTTTATTCTATTTTTAGTATTTGTTGTTATAGCGACAACAAAAATACATTATCTGTGAAAATTTCAACTGTCTACCTGTTGTCGTTATTAATATCGAGCAAAAAACGGCAAAAAATCACGTTTGTTGTATGGGAGCCCCCCTAAAATATTTATTTTATTCTGTTTTTAGTATTTGTTGTTATAGCGGCAACAGAAATACATCATCTGTGAAAATTTCAACTTTCTAGCTATCACGGTTCATAAGATACAGCCTGGTGACAGACAGACAGACAGACAGACAGACAGACAGACAGACAGACAGAAAGACAGACGGACAGCGGACTCTTAGTAATAGGGTCCCGTTTTTACCCTTTGGGTACGGAACCCTATTTAAGAGAGGTGAACTTCATTGTAGTATAAAAGTTCTCGTGTATTAACTTTGTTGCAATCAATTTTGACAGGAATCGCTGTTACATTGCTGCTTTAGTTAAGAACCAATGTGACAACTATCTTACTGAAAACAGCAATGTAACTGCGCTTTCAATAGATTTCGATCGAGAATTGTTAGCAACAGACTTATGTAATTAGCTACCCGGGCGACATGGATATCGCGCGGTCTCGTAGCACGCGCGTACTACGGAAGTTACGTAGCGTACTACGAAAGTTACGTATCTCGCTCCATTCGCGCGGGTAATGCTACACACTGACTACGCGTGCTACTACAGGTGCTACGAGATTGTGATGTTTGTGATGTAGGGAAAACGTGGACATTTTGATAAAAAAATAGTTTAATAATCTCTGCTCAGATTTACTTACTGAGTCATCTTCTTGATTTTTTTATACGTAAATATTATAAAAGTAAACCGAAAAGCTGTGAAGTTTATAAAATCAAAGCTATGTAAATTGAAACTTTATTGGATAAAATGGAATAAACCTTTTACGGTTTTCGGTCACTGCCACTAGCTACTCATACATGCTAATAAATTCAATTAACCGACGATACGTTAATTTATTTTTGCACAGGACCTTGATCACTACCCGTAGCACAAACAGCTATCCAAAAAAATAACGCGCGTAAAAAGAGTAATTTTATTACAGCGCCATCTATGACCGAAAAGCGAATTGAAATTTTCCATTATAAATTACTCTATAGAGTAGTTTTACGCGCGTTTTTAGGGTTCCGTACCAAAATGGTAAAAAAGGAACCCTTATGGTGTGACTCAGTCTACGTCTGTCTGTCTGTCTGTCACAGCTAGATATCTCGAGAACTACTAATGGTATAAACTTGAAATTTGGAATAGTTTAAGATGACATTTGCCCAACTATTTTGCAAATAAGAGAGAAATAAAAAAAAATCTTATTTTTTTTACAACAGGGACTGAAAAGGGGTCTTAAAAATTTGAAGTGAGGTGACTAGGGCATGTAGGGTATCATATGAAACAACGCTGATTGCACATTTTAAAACATTTTTTTCTTTTTTCTTAGGCCGCATAGTTTTCGACTTATGATGAACTAGCTTCCGCCCGCGACTTCGTCTGCGTGGAAAGGTTTTTTGCTCTCCCTCGGGAGAATAATTTTTTTTCGGGATGAAAGGTACCCTATGTCCTTCTCTGTATCCCTGACAACGTGTATGCAAAGTTTCATGATGATCGGTTCAGTAGTTACGACGTGAAGGCGTAACAAACAAACAAACAAACAAACAAACAAACGGACTTTCGCATTTATAATATTAGTAAGGAAAATGTAAAAAAAATACCGTTCCCCCCCTTATCTCCGAAGTTTGGAAATCTGAAATAATTCTATGTGATAGTAGTTTATGTAAAGATTACAGGAAAAATAAAACGATGTCTCAATATAACACACTTTTTTAGAAATTCAAAAACAAACAAAAATTCTTTAGTTTCACTACCAGTCAACAGATGGCGCTGTCCAAAGAATGCTGACCTAAGAAAAAAAAATAGTTCCACTATCGGTCAAGAGATGGTGCAACCTAATACTACAATAATAATTGGTGGCTGGTTCTAATATAATTACCTACTATTTTCCGTACGAATAAACGAAGAATAAGTTCCTACTTAGTAATATAAACAGTTTGCAATGTGTTTTTCAGTCACCATAAGCAGCTGTGGTTAAGATTTGTAAATTAACTGTCCGCCTATTCGTCCTCCACCTGTCTGCCGTTTATCCTACTTTTTTAAAGACTGTACTAAAGTAACATATCCAAATATAAATTCAAAAATTCAAAATTCAAAAATAATTTATTCAGTCTAGGCTGTTACAAGCACTTGTGAATGTCATAGAAGCTACGCCATCAGTTCGCAAACCCTAAGCGGGAGACCTTGTAACGAGAAGAACCGTTAACCGAAACTCGTCAAAGGCTATATACGTATATTTATGATTGTACGGAACCCTCGGTGCGCGAGTCCGACTCGCTCTTGACCGTTTTTTTTTCTACTATGGATGTTCGTGCTAGGGGTATTTCATTATACAATACGCAAGGTAATTTGATATTACATATTCCCATTATCAAATTAAGATAGCAAACTGACGATTTGCCGATGCATTTTGACTTAAATGTTTTCTGAACTTGAAACTAAGATAAATAATGATTGAAATAGTGAAGTTGGAACACTCGGAATAGATCTCAAAGTGAAATGGGACGGGTTTCTCCTATCAACTGATTGCATTAGTCTTGTTTACTATGACTTGGCGCAGTAGTAATGACGACTTCCATGGTCAGACAGAAGTGGTTGAGTTTCGCATCAATATACCGTTAGAAAGATTTTTTTGTCTTGAGTATGAGTGGTTAATTGATATATTATTTCTTTTTTTTTATAAAAAAGTGATCTAGATCTTGAACTAATATTTACAGACCTAGTGACAAATACTGCAAGAGGTATCTCAAGGCCTCATTCAACATGATATAGTGTTTAGGGTGTACATGACTCAGCACCTACTCGCAAGACCAGGAAGTGGAACACCTGGCTTCAGCACGCTTTCAAGTATATAAAATTTCGACATGCTCTACAAGAGTTACCTCAAGGTTCAAATTTGGCAGTATACTACAGAATAGTACAAAAGATTAAGAAGGTAGTCAGACCGCATTGTCATGGAACATGCCGAGTCAACACACCATGTCACAAGCCACAGATTCATGGAACATTACATAAATAATAGGGAAGGATATAATTATTTTGCAGAGGTTCACTGTTAATTTCATTAATTAGAGCGGATGGAAAATGCCGTAAATTATGGAGTACCTACCAACTATTAAATTTCTGGTATTAACGGCTACATGATATGATTCAATCATCAGATTATGAGAGAAAAACTGTTAATCCATATCTGACTTTTGATTAGAACTAAAAGCGCTCGTTGAATCACATTTAACACAGGTAGATGACGTCACGTTATGCAACCACTGTATTCTGCATCATTATTTAAAGAAGATTCATTAGATGAAGTCATTTTATACCTTTATTAAATAAAAACCTGTATTTAAGGTAGCATTAATGACAAATAACCAATCAGAGCAAAAATAGTGGAACATGGAGGCGGCGCGGTGAGGCAAGGCGACGTGTAAAAGCCGGCGACTTACAAATCATAATAACAGTCTCTCTATTGCGAGGAAATAAGAAACAAATCACGCGGGAGTAAGAATGAAATTAAGCATTTAGGATGTGGTATATTATTGCAGCACTGTTTTTTGAGGGTAGCATACAGCTCCTCTGTAATAAAATAATATGCTGCCTATTAACACTGTCTTAAATCGGAAGATCATCATAGCGAGAAACTTGAGACAGCCCGGGAGGCTGATTCTCGCGCACTGCAACATAATCTCGAATTCGACATTATCTCTAATCACAAATCTCTATTAAAAAGTCACAAAGTCTCTATTGCAGCAAAAAAACTTAATCTCAGGGATTTTCAATATACAAGTCGAAAGTCCTTGCAATCTCTACGATTTTTTGACTTTTTTGTGATATCTCGAATTTGAGTTTGATCTTTGATACTACGAGTATGTCACGCGCCAAGAATCACCTCCCTATGGGTGATTATTTACGATTGTCCGAAACAAACTTTCCGAATCGAATCGGAAAGTCGATAGTCTTCGATCTTATTTTTTACCTTATGCTACTAAACTTTGTAAATGCATTACGATTTCCCGTCGCATGTATTTGTGAATAGCTATATTTTTGTAATATCGGAGTATATACGCATTCAAATCGAATGCTTTCGAGTAGATTTCTGACAATAATAACCCTACTGTTATGCTGTACAAATTCCTCCTCCGGTTGACATTGACCCAGCAGTGGGTCGTGCGGCTGATATTATTATGATGAGTAAGAATTTTTACAAAGCTCTACTTGGCATTTTGAACATTTCCTACGAAAGCATAAGCGAGAAAAGATCAAAACGAGTGCCACATCCACACGTTCCGCAATTTCAGCTCCACGTATCTATTGTACGGCGTCGCTGATCGAGTCTGCCCGCGCGTCGTCGCGGCAAATTGTCGCGCGACAACGGTAATTGGAAGGTGATGGCTTAGATCAGATGATCTTTCTACAACACTGATGGAAGAGCGCACCTATGATACAAGTATCTATTGCAACTGCAATCAATTTTGCACAAAGATTATATTGTTAGAGAAATATTAAATGCTTGTTTTTTTTTTCAATGTCAAAGAAAGAATATGAAGAATGTAAAAATGGCTAGGGCAAGCAGGAAGCGAAAACGATAGAACTTGTAATAATGACCCGTCGTAGACTTAATGCACCTGGAGATGAGAATACACAATATACAATGGATGCATTCCAACAGGCTAATCGCCGAGTCACTGATCGCCATTTTAACCACGGAAAGTCAAATATTAAACCACAGAATAAATAATAGTAGTAGCGTATTGAACATTAAAAGTAAACGAATTACTTTCGTTGGTTAAATGTATACTGTGCTGATCGGTGGCTTAGCGATTGGTCTGCTGGAATTAGATAATAAGTCTAGGGAGCAGTGAAAAATAATCCAGTAAGTACCTTTATTTTTTCTCGCGAGAGCGGTTTATAAATAGGTAGTTCTTGTACTATGAAAGAGGTTATAATCACAGAGGAAATGATCACTACGTTTATAATTGGCAGGTTTTGTTTGCGTTTTACTCCAAAGAGGTTATAATTATGATTTTGGCAGGTTTTATTTGTGTTTTACTCCAATTTACTCCTAATCCAAATAAGAGTCAAATAGCTGTCCAAATAAGTTCCTAAAACCGTTTATTGTCAAAACGTAAACAAACATTGCAACTGTGCCGCCATATTATTATTTGTCCAAAGGAAAACAAAATGTCGGGAGGCCGGCCGCCATGTCACGCGAGTTCCCGCCAAAATAAATTATGAACAGTGACACTTTAATTTGTGCAAAGCTCCGGGATATTTAACACTCGTATTGTTTATGGAAGAACAAAACGTTCAGGCTATTTTAAATAACTTTTTTCGAATGAATTTCAGCGAGGTGATTACGGCTTTTTCCTGTTTGGAAGCCAGCGATATGAATTTTCCATTTGATAATTTATTTTTTAATTTATTACCGAACAATGCACTGAAAGAACAATAACTACTGGCTCCGTGAACTGTAGACCTCGCGTTAAAAATTGCTCAAATTGTAAATAATCGTATGTTGTTTGTTGAGGACGGCGAGCTTAGCAAATATGTAAATAAATAGCACGTGTTTTTTGATATGTATAAACTTAGATCGTAAGAGTTTCTATTAAAGAATTCCAAAACTGTGTTCACATTTATTTTTTAGTTCATAAGTAAGAATAAGTAGGAAAAGATATGTAAAAAATAGGCATAAGTACACAAAGTAAGATATTGTTGTTAGATAAGTTCAAATTAAAAATGGTAAGCTCAGCACACTATCCGAGGTAGGACAAATTAGAAAGAAAGAAATAAAAGTATATATTAGTAGTAAGATATTGGGCATTCTAACTCACATCGTTTGGTCGCAAACGCGACCTCACTCGTGCGTTAGAAAGCCCAATATCTTACACGAACATATTGTTTCACCACACACCTCGCAGCTCACACACGTCGTTTGGTCGTAGACGCGACTTCACTCGTGCGTTAGAAAGCCCAATATCTTACCCGAACATTATTGTTTCACCACACACCTCGCAGCTCACCGCCTCGTCGCAAAAGCATACACGGATAGGAGCTTGTTCAATTCCTCAACGTTCCGTATGGTGAGTCGCTCATCATCATTTGGCTGCAGTTGCGACCTCTCTCATTCATTAGAAAGCCTAATATCTTAAATAATTTTGTTTTCGCCACACACCTCGCAGTTCGCCACCACATCGCAACCATTATGAATTTTGTAGCAATTGAGTCGCGTTTTTAAATCTTTTAAATGGTGTATCGATAAAATTAATGCTCATTTACTTGAAATTCACGAACCATTGCGGACAAGTTTAAACGGCGGTGTAATGAAATTTATCAAACAAAAACAATCACTTAAATTAGAATGCATCTGTCCTATGTCACCTAGTCAACCAAAACGACATGGTAACTTATTACCGAATTCGATAAGATGTGTTGTTTGTGGTCCTTCAAATTGTGGAAAAACTAATTTAGTAATAAGTTTATTGTTGCATAAAGACGGTCCACGTTTTCGTAACCTTTATGTGTATTCAAAATCTCTATACCAACCTAAATACTTATATCTAGAAAAAGTTTTGAGTATGGTTTCTGGAACATCCTTTTACAAGTATAACCATAATACTGACATTTTGAGCCCGCATGAAGCTTTACCAAATTCTATTATAATTTTTGATGATGTTGCATGTGAAAATCAAAATAACATTAGAGATTATTTTGCTATGGGACGTCATAGGAACATTGATTGTTTTTATATAAATCAGACTTACACTAAAATACCTAAACAGCTTGTAAGAGACAATACGAACCTAATAGTACTGTTTAAACAAGATGATATTAATTTAAAACACGTTTACGATGAGCATGTAGGTTCAGATATGTCTTGGTCCCAGTTTCGGGAAATGTGTTCAGCTGTTTGGAGTAAGCCTTATAGGTACCTTGTGATAAATAAAGACTGTGAAAAAAATAACGGCGGCTACAGATTGGCATTTGATACGTTTGTAATAATGGACTAACGTACGTTATACATAATTGTTTGTTACGCAAATAATTCCTCATTCTTATTCGTGATTCGGAATTGGATAGTATACTGTTTAAAATGGAGAAAAATCTTAAACAACAAATTGTAAAATCTGCTGCAGCTGTAAAAAGAAAAGTTGAAATGATAAAGGATGCAAAAAATAATGATAATATGGCATTTGAAAAAATATTTAAACCTATAGTTGACCCACTTAACTTGATAGCGAATAAGAATGATGAAAAACACCTCGATGAAGAAGATCAATATAAACCCTTACTAAAAAAAGTTAAAAGTAGCAATAAAGATAGCGAAACGTCGTCATCGTCCGGTGAAGATTTCAATGAAGTTGAAAGTGAAGAAGAGGAACAGACATATGCAGAGTTAGACAGTGACAAAACCCTTATAGTATCGCCATCTGAAGATCCTAATATCAGCGAGACATCGTTCAAGTCTTTTCAGTCATCACCGAACGTTAAAAATCAGTCTTCGTCATGGTCCACATCATCTGAAGTATTTTTTGGTATACCTTTCGGAATAAGGAATGAACGCGGGAAACTAATGCTCGGCAAAACCCGCGTTCATGATGATGGTAATTTCCTCAAAATAGGAGCTCGTACTTTGGAAAAAACAAATGGGTTAAAAGAGCTCTTGTATAAAAAGAAACCGAACTTAGATGTTATTACTGACGATGATTTACAAAACTATAAATTATTACTATTAGAAACCAATGCTCACCGACGTAATTGTGATCCATCTAAACCAATAAATAGCAACAAGGGATTTAAGTACATGAATATTATCAAACCTATATTTAAGTTCTCTAGAAATCCTACAACAAGCATAGAGAGTCTTTCACAAGGAGAAGGCTTAAAAGTTTTGAAAAAAATTAAAAAGGATACTGACTATGTTTATTGGGATGATCCAAACGAGTTAGTCGAGCGTTTACAATTACTTCTAGCATCGAGAGAAGCAGGTAACACTGGAGTTGATAATGAAATAATATCAATAGTTGAGGAATTAAACGAGGCTGGTATTAGTATAAACGTCAAAGAATATAAAAAGCGCGATGCCTCGGGAAAATTGGGCAGTGCACTCGTAATTTCCCTGAACAAAGCATCTAGATCGCAATGAATATAGACAAGTTCGGTCACCACGTTCACAAGCGCTTACGATTGGCAGAATACATTGATACCTTCAACGATTATTTGGCGAAATCAGATACGGGATACTATGATTTGAAATCATCTAAATTGAAAGGTTTATCATCTCCAAATGAAGATGATGAAGCAGTTAATAAAGCTTATATGGATAAAACAATTCAAGAACTAAGAAAAGAAGTAAAGAAAGTTCAGAGTGACGTTAAAAATTATCTAAATAATTTGGAAAAAGTAACAACAAATCGTTTAAGTACTTTATATTATACTAAAACCGAAATAGATAAATTGATTGAAGTTAAACAAAAATGAGTAAAAAAGATATAGTCGACGAAATCCATAAAGCAGCAAGAAGAAATTTTCCGCGTCGATGTACTATCATTAAAGGAATAGATGATTTATGGCAAGCCGATCTTATAGATTTACAGAAGTATTCAAAATATAACAAAAGTTATAAATACATTTTGGTGGTAATAGACAGCTTATCGAAGTATGTTTGGACTAGACCTATAAAAACCAAAGAAAAAAAATGTGTTACAAACGCAATGCAAGAGATATTGACAAAGTCATCGCGAATACCTAAACATTTACAAACTGATTTAGGCAAAGAGTTTTATAATAATACTTTAAAAAAATTATTAGACAAGTATAGGATAAATCATTATTCAACGTATTCTGTAAAAAAAGCCTCAATTGTTGAACGAGTAATACGAACATTAAAATCTCAGCTTTACAAACTTTTTAGTTTGCACGGTTCTTATAAGTGGTTGGGAGAAAATTTGAATTCAGTTGTAGATAACTATAACAATACTATTCATCGAATTACAAAATTTAAGCCTATTGATGTCAATAAAGTAAACCAGATGGCTGTCAGGTCTAACATTTTTAAAACACAAACGCATAAGACGAATAAAAAACCAAAGTTTCAAGTTGGAGATCAGGTCCGTATTAGTAAGTTTAAAGGAGATTTTTATAAAGGTTATACCCCTAACTGGTCAACGGAAGTATTTATTGTTGTTAAGGTAAATCAAACAGAACCAACAACTTATCATTTGGAGGATAAACACAAACAAAAAATTTTGGGATCTTTTTATGAGTATGAATTACAGAAAACAAAATGTCCTGATCTTTATCTAATTGAAAAAGTTCTAAAAAGTAAAGGTAGCAAGCTTTTCGTAAAATGGTTAGGTATGAGTGATAAAGAGAATAGTTGGGTTGATAAACAAGCCTTAATTTTGTAATACATATAAATTGAGCGGTAAAATTATGTATTGTCACTTCAAGAATATCGATGAAAGAAGGAAGTGGTGTTATTAACTATTTAATAAACAATTTACCGTTCGAGTTACATTTACCTGGATATCAATTTTGTGGGCCCGGAACAAAACTCCAGAAACGGTTGCTAAAAGGTGATAGAGGTATAAATAAATTGGATGAAGCTTGTATGTATCACGATATTGCTTATAATAACCGCGATTTAGACGTTCGACATAAAGCTGATTTACATCTTTTGGATATGGCTAAGAAACGGTTAAAATCAAAAGATGCAGGAAAAGGAGAAAAAGTTGCATCATGGATTGTAAAAAATGCAATGAAAGCAAAATTAAAAGCTGGCGCCGGAGTCAGGCCATTTATGTCAATTGTAAAAAAAATCCGCTCGCAAATAAAAAAAATGAAATGTAAAGACCGCTCCTCTGCTATAAAACACGCCTACGCAGCGGCAAAAAAACTGTTTGTTAATAGAAAAGGTATACGATTGCCACGGTGTATACCTATACCCAAAAGCGGAGGTTTCTTGCCTCTTATCCCGATTTTTGCTGGTTTATCAGCTCTGGGCTCACTTGCTGGAGGTGCTGCGGGCATAGCAAAAGCTGTCAACGATTCTAAAATTGCTCAGAAAAATTTCCTAGAATCTGAACGACATAATAAGATGATGGAAGCCGTCGCTCTTGGAAAAGGAATGTATATCAAGCCTCATAAAAAAGGAGCTGGTTTATATTTGAAATCTTCAAAAAACTAGTTAAGCGGCTACCCAGACGTCCTCTCACTAATTATGACATATTAGAGCATGCGTCTGACATACCATACTTTCGTGGAGTCTTTATGAGAGATACACTACCATCAAAACCAAGAAAAATAGAATGTGCCATACTAAATCTTGATAGTTCCATTAATCCCGGAACTCATTGGGTAGCCTACGTTAAGCAAAATGACTATTGTGAATATTTTGATAGTTTTGGTAATTTAAAGCCACCTTTAGAGTTAGTATACTATTTAAGAAACATGTCTATAAACTATAATTATGTACAATATCAAAAGTTTGGTACTATAAACTGTGGTCATCTTTGTTTGAAATTTTTAAGAGACTATTGGAAAGACTATTTATATTAAGAATGAAATAAAAATCCTGATCAGTACAAACATGTCTTTCACTGTGTCAATAACTGGCCAAGAATCGTCTTTGGTAACAAATTATTCTCCCAGTCTACAATTAAACGGAAACTATGAGTGTGGGCTCTTGTATTTTTCAACATTTAATTCTATTCCTAATATAGATGAACGGAACAATAAATTTTACTATGGTAACGATGGAGTTATCGAAATACCTGAAGGATCCTACGAACTTCAAGATATTTGTGATTTTCTTAGAAGTAACTTAAAGAATGCTACGTTAAAGCTGACTTGCAATAATAATACATTAAAAACATGTTTATTCTGTTCTGAAAATGTTCACTTCGATAAAAATAATTCACTTGGAAAAGTTTTGGGTTTTGGTATGGAAACAGTGAAGGCTAATATAAGTACCGAGTCTCGGTATCCTGTCAGCATTTTATCAACAACTATCGTGCGCATCGAATGCGATGTTATCAGCGGATCATTTGTAAATGGGAAAGCAAGTCATATAATTTATGAATTTGTACCAAACGTGCCACCTGGTTATAGAATTATTGAAATACCAAAAAATTTAATTTATTTTCCTGTCAACCAAAGTTCAATAAGTGCTATAAATATAAGACTTTTGGACGCTGAAAACAGACAAATCAATTTGCGTGGTGAAGAAGTGCAACTGTATTTACACTTTAGAAAATGTTAAATTTCAATAAAAACTCATCTGCTTCGTCAATCCGAGTCAGTTCTAAAAGATTCTTTCTCAAAGAAACACCGCTTCATCCTAAAAAGAAGCTAACCAAAAGCAATAAAGAATTTTTGAAGCTACTAGGCCTGTTAAAATGAATATTTTAAATATATCTCAACCGGCGTCATACGATAACAGCATAGAAAGTTTTGAATATCATTCGTATAAACCTTACGTGACAAGTTTCAACAAGAATGATGAAATACGGATACCGATTAATCAGCAAGACTTGTATGTATTGCCTGCTCTCAGCAGTTTGTATATTGAGGGCAGAGTCGATGTATACAAATATAACAGCGCAAAAGAAAAGGAAAAAATTTCGAATGTGCATTTTATTAATAATCCTGCGTTATTTTTATTTCAAGATATTCGATATGAACTAAATGGAGTAGAAATAGATAGAGTTAAAAATGCGGGAATTACCACAACTATGAAATCTTATCTTTCCTTGAATGAAAATGAATCAAAATCAGCAAAAGTTTGGGGGTGGTCTACTACGGGTACTGTCGGCAATGGCGTATTTTCCGCTTCCATACCATTAAACAAAGTACTAGGTTTTGCAGAAGATTATGAAAAAATCATTATAAACTGTAAACACGAGTTGGTACTTTTGAGAAGCAATACAAATCTCAATGCTCTAAAATTAAATACAGGTGAAGTTGTAGATGATATTATAATAAATAAAATTGTTTGGCGAGTTCCTCATATTAAGGTATCCGATCGTGAAAGAATAAATTTATTAAAACATTTAGAAAAAGATCGCCCTATAACAGTAGCATTTCGTAATTGGGATTTGTATGAATATCCATTACTTCCCAAAACACGGAAACACACTTGGTCTATAAAAACTTCATCACAGATAGAGAAACCGCGATTTGTTATTATCGCTTTACAAACCAACCGTAAACATAACGCGGTAATGTCAATGGCAGAGTTCGATCATTGCAGCATACGCGATGTCAGAGTCTTTTTAAATTCGTCATATTACCCTTATGAAGGACTGAATATTAATTTTGCAGATAATAAATTTACTTTAATATATGAACAGTATGCCAGATTTCAGCAGTCTTATTACGGACGTCGATCAGAACCGTTGATGAGTATAAAAGAATTCAAAGATATAGCCCCTTTATTTGTTATGGACTGTTCTCGCCAGCATGAGACGCTAAAAGGGTCAATCGACGTTCGAATTGAAATCGAAGCAGACCAAGAGATTCCTGATCAGACCGCCGCATATTGTCTGATACTGAACGATTGTATATTTGAATACAAACCTTTGAGCAATATTGTAAAAAAGATATCATGAATGATAATACTATAATAGTGGATTTACAAGGATTTAAAGATTTAAAAAATAAATTTATTATTAAAGAATTTTCAATAGCAACTAAAGATCATACACAAACATTCTTAATTAAACCACCCTATACTTTTAAAACTCTATCAGATGAAGAAAAAAAGCAAGTTCGATGGTTGGAAAAAAATCGAGGTATCACTTGGAGTGAAGGTTTCATCGACTATCGCGAATTTCGAAGGGTTGTTGTTCCCTACCTAAGCGGCAAAAGAGTATTAACCAAAGGATTGGAAAAAGTTGTGTGGATTAAAGAGTTATGTCAAGATTGTGAAATCATAGAATTAGGTGAAAAAGGTTGTCCTAAGTTCATAAAACTATATAATGATTACTGTGAAAAGGAAGATAAAAAATTTAATTGTGTCTACCATAAAAAGTTTTGTGCGCTAAAAAATGTACTATATCTAAAAATGTGGTATTGTAATTTTAATATTTTTTCCTAAAAATGTTTATTGGGTATTTTCTGTTATTTAATTTGGAAATAATTTTGAAATAAATACTTGTTTGTATATTAAGACTTTTATTTTTTAAACTGTGATAATTCTGATTCTAAGAAGTAAAAAATAGACAAAGTATTTTCAAATATGAATTTATTTACAATTTATGTTAAATATATTTACAGAATACAATCGCCTACTTAATTATTATTATAAGTACTTACTAAACAGATTTAAACTATCACTAATTAAACAATATGCACCTAAAACATAAATAACTAATAATGATCACCACATAGCTTTTTCGATATTTTCCTTACAAGGGTCTCCGTAAGGTCTATAATTTCGTCAACAGGATCCTGCGCCACATACTGAGCACTGAGCACCAAGTTGTCAGCTTCTCCCTCAACGTCGGAATCTTGCGTTGTAACCCTCGTTGTTGCATCTCTCGTCATTTCAAAGATCTTAATTTGAATAAGTTTCGAACCTTTTTGCTCCTTACGAATAACGAATGATTTCGAAGTGACTCCGTTCTTCTTCACAGACTCTCGTTTCCTCTTTTTTTCAGTTTTAGGTTTAGTTAGCTGCTTTCCAAACAGATCTTCACATTGTTGAGTGAAATTCTCTAACGGATCTTGAGCGTATTGTGAAAACATAATATCTGAACAGTCTGACATGTTGGATCTGTAACAAAAAGAGACAACAAGTTATTATCTAACATAAAATTATTAAATTAAAAAGTAAAAATACTGAATTAAATACTTACAATTTATTTCAAGGTGTTGCTCTCAACAACAGAATTTTAGTAATGAATCAATATTAAATATATAAATGTGGAAGTAATATTTTATGAAATAGCAAGGTTTGCAGTTTTAATGATGGCTCAATTAATGCAATACATGCGCATGCGCACACATGTAAGATACCTATGTGGTAATATCCGTTACTAAATAATTTTTTTGATGATCATAGTAAAATTATTATGGTAAAAAGTAATGGGAATTGTAAAGAAAACTATTGTTTTTAATAAACATAGTAAGTTTATTTATATTCTATACGACTATTTATACAACTATGGTTTAAATAAAATATTACTTATATACGACTATTTATACAATGACATGACACTATTTGTACAATATTACTTCATACTTATATTTATAACAATAACAAATTACTATCTATATTTAATAAAATTATAACAAAATACTAAAATTAAACCCAGGTTTTCATTCCTCATCTATATTTATAACTATATAATTTTATAATGACCCCATGCCAAAGTAGAAGCCTTATCAGACAAAATTAATCGCTTGTCATCAGAGTTTGACAGTGCAATCTTATTAACATTTTGGGTAAATATCTCGTGCTTAATACATCTGAACAAAATATTCTTTTTTCGAATCACCTTGTCGTGAAGCAAAGCTGAACGATAGTCAGATGATAATAAGTCTCTTACAACATTTTTCTTAACACCTTTTGCTTTCTTAATAAACGACGATTCTGTTTTTACGCAATATAATTTAGATCGCAGACCGACGAATTCAGTCATTAATTCACCTCCCAGTTCGTCTTTGAACAAGCCTGGTATTTTTTTGTTTTTTATTGGTAAACCGAAAATATTATCTTCTTTATAGTTACTGGTATCAAAATAGTTTAAGAAATTGTATTTTAGATCACGATAAAAATCTGTCGTTTCAATTTTGTATACGAAACTATCAGTATCTGTATAGCATAACTGTACTTTGTCTCCGTAGTACGGTTTTATAATAGAGTAATGAAAATGATACATATGACTCTTAGAGAGCTCTAATACCGCAAAACCGATGTAAATTGGTTTGTCTAAAATTATTCTTTCAGGTTTCATCTGAACAGCGACTAAGTTTTCTGAAAAAATTGTCGCGCTATGAAAGTTGGGTCTTGCAATTAATTTGTCTGCTGAAATAAACTTATTTGTTGTATTAGTTTCATCAGACCATTTATTAACTAATCTAACATCAACTCTTTTTTCGGTGTCTTCTAATGTTTTACCAAACACGGAATTATTTAACAATTTAAAAAGATCTTGTTGAAAGGGTGTGACTGCTTTTTTCCTTAGTTCAGTATTTAAATTAATATATTCGCCTAAAAATGAACTCTGTCTGAAAGTTAGAACGCGATGAATTTTATCTAAAACCAACCCATGGTTAATGCAGGTTTTTAAATGAACATAATGGATAACGTACTGATATTTTGAATACAAGTTAGGAATTAATTTAGGAGTTTTACCACCAGGTGGTATAAATTTTTCTGCGCAAAAGGGATAATCGTTATGAATACTGTGTAATTCATCGGGATATGTCAAATCAACTTCGAGAATAAACCCAAAGCAAGCATCATCGGCTATGTTCATGATATTAAGTTGTACTATTTCATTTTGATCTAAAAGTCTAAAATCTGACACAGGTAAAGGCTGACACATACTGTAACCATACAAATTGTTACAATCAATATAGACAAGAAATGAATCAGGCTCAGTACAATCATGATAAGGCAAATATTTATTGTTAGCTTGCGCGTATCTTGTAGAACACAAACAAATCCCCCCGCGTATTCCCTTCTGTATGAATCGAATTATTTCTAAGTCACATAACAATTCTAATTGAACACCCGTTTTGAGCAACATTGCATCAAAAGATAAACTCGGAGCAGTCAAATAAAAGGCCGGATCTAATTGATAATTTGACTTACAAACTTGTCGAAAATTTTCGAAAATATCGGCTAGAAGTAAAACATCTGTTTTTAGATAAAGGTCTGTGTATTCCCCCATATTTTTTATGTTGAAAGTAGACCAAACTTTTTGAGCGTGAGAGTGATCTGCATCACTTATAGCTTCATCAGTAAGTGAATTATAAAAACTCTCTTTTTGAGGAAGTTTTGTTTCAGAATATGAATCCCATTGTTTCATATGGTCGTATGGATAGACTCCTTTACGGGTTAATAATTCAAAATGTTTTTCATGGGGATAACTATTTTTTAAATGTACAAAATCAGTTTTATCCAAACCTTTACACAACTTTTCTAAGCTAGTACCTAAGAACTGAAATGAATCAACAAATCGTATTTGAGCATATTTTTCATCATGCAATTGTATAAATTTGGTAAAAGATATATAGTTTTCTTTATTTTTTGGTATGACCTTTACAGATCCAGAAGTCTCAGCTAACTCCTTTATAAACAAATGACAATCATAACCTGCTAGATTATGGAAAAATACAGGTACTAACTTAGGAACGCTGTAGCGTAAGTTACAGTATTGATGTGCTGCACCTCTATAACGTCCTGTTAGATGACAGTGATCTCTTACTTTGTCGAAAAACAATATGCGATCACAAATGTGGCAAACATTAGCGTTTGCAAAATCCTCAGCATCGTTATCATTAAATTCCATCGGTACTTCATTATTCAATATTTCGTAAATGTTTCTAACATCGTTATAAAGTTTAGAGAGAAATTTATCTACACAATCAGCGCCTCGATACTGAACGAATCGATTTAAACTACTATCAAAAGAGCAAACTATATAGTAACCAAAAGCTGCTGGAACGTGTCGTTGACGAGGCGAAGTATAACTTGTAGATGGACTTGGTTCACAACTTTGAATCGGTTGTAGAAGTGTTTCAAAGTCCGCATATACGACAAAGGGCACGTCTTGTTTACGTTGAAAATTTTTGAATTCCAAATACGTTCCCTTATCAGGTAAAACCGTACAAACACCACTGCATGTGTGATTTTCAAGACTAATTTCACTAGTAAAAAATAGTAAGCAATCGTCACAAAAATATAGTTTGCCGTGATGTTTAGTGATTTGGCTTCGCACAAGTCGAGAAAGGTTTTTTATCAAAACAAAATGGCTATGTGCACCATTATCAAGTAAAAGGAGATTTATTTTAGTTCTGTCAGCAGATTTGAATTCAGATTTGTAAATTGGACCAACTACAGTACGGTTGTTTTTCAATGAATACACATTTATACTTATATTAGAATTATTGCTTTCGAATGTAGCTATATCATTAAAGGTAACGGGAAAATACATATCTTTAATATTAAGCACATTTTTAAAATGAGGATAAGACGTAGTCCTTTCACTATTCTTTTTAACAGGGTAAAGGGCTGCAACAACGCTCCACAAAAAACAATGTTTATCTTTATTTCGAACGTTGATACATGCTTTTCTCTTTTTTATTGTCACAGGTAGATCAACATAGCTTGATCCTGAACCTCTTAAAGGATCAAATTTATTAATGTTCACATCAAAAGATACATTACCTAAAAAAGTCCAACCACTATCGCGATCTTCAAACTCTTCGATCTTTTTTTTAATACTACTGACAAGTGTTTGAAAGAACTTATCGTAATTATAATTACGATGAATTATAAAATTTTTTGTTGTAAAGGACTTTGTTTCGGGTACATCATTTTTAATTAAAATAAAATTAGCACAATATTCGAAATTAACTTTTAAACTTATATGCTTGTTCAAAGCGATCTGCAAGAGATTACTTATTTTAGAATATAAACTTTGTAAAAATGAATCCGGAAGAGACTCTTGTAATTCGTCGCTGACTACAATTCTGTATGACGAGATTCGACCTCGGAAAGCCGTCGCGAACTCCACAACGCCATCGACGTCAGCCTTCCGAGTCGAAACATTATTCTTATGCTTATTGCTTCTCAAATGCCCTACCCACTGTCGGTTCGCGACTTCCAAGGTGCAATCAGAACAAAAAGGCATCTTACGAATCACAAAAATAATTCAAATGTAACACAGAAAATTTCCCTTGACTTTTGTAGTAGAATCCGTAGTAAATAATTAAACCCTTTAAAACGAAATAAAAAAAAACCCAAAACGAAAATTTACCGTGTGCGAGTGCAAGTAGTCGGTAAGTTACGTACCTATACCAGTACGAAGCCAGTACTTACCATATACCTATTACAATACTTATCAGAATATTATACCTACCTATTTAAATTACCTACCTTTTGTACCCTACTAAGATTTAACCTACCTATTTAAATTACCTACCTTTTGTACCCTACTAAGATTTAACCTAACTATTTAAATTACCTACCTTTTGTATCATACTAAGGCTTGGGGTCAGTAATTTATTAAAAAAATAAGATTGTTAATAACACTATAATATAAATATAATTTTAAATTTATTTTTTATCCGAGTAAAACACTGGCTTGCTTTCGGCGAAAAAAGCTGTTTTGCTTTTCTTGAAGACCTTCTGTAGCAGGTCCCACTCGGGGCGGTCGTCGTCCAGCTGCAGTTTGAGGGTCGCAAGAGCCTTGGTATAGCGCAGCTCCGGGCGGGTGTCGAGCGCGTCTTTAGTCAGGTACACGCGGACTTCGGCGTAGTAGCGGCCGTCGTGCTGCGCGCGCCTGATGATACACCCGTCCGCAACCTTGCTGGACAGGCTGCTCTGGAGCTGATTGGAGTGCGGGCGGGGGATGCTCAGTGCAGGCTCCTCGTCGTCAGACCCCAAGCCGAACAAGTCCAGCTCCTTCGTGATTCTCTTCTTTGCAGCAGAAGCGGTTCTGAAATAAAAAGAAATAAGTTTGTTACAGCGATGATCACTTTAACACGTACGTTTTTTACATAATAACTATCATGATCAATAATAAATCACTTACTTAGAAGGTGCCCGACTTGTCGCTTTCCTTTTAGTAGTTTTGCTGACAGGGTCTCGAGAATCAACGTCAGAGTCGGTTCTGGAAAAAAGGTAAATAATTTCAGACTTGTTAGAGTCGTTGTTTAATTAAAACTAACCAGATAAAACTGTACTATGGACCATAAATCATAAACAATGTAAATAAAACCTAAATAAATATGTAGCAACTGATGATCCGTGAACGAAAATGATCCTGCTTATCAACTAATCATAATTTCACCTACACTGGGATTCAAACCCAGACCTTTGACATGTTAGCTACAGCAACAAACAGTCACCTACATTTGCACATGGACACCTAGTTCTAAACTAAATAAATAACAAACTCACCTCGAGTTTCGAGCAGCCGCTGCTTCGCGCCCTGCCTTCACCTTCGAGGGAGGGATCTCGAAAACTTCAAATTCTGAGTCCGACCTGAAAAAAACGTAATTACCTTATTAAATACGGTTAGCACAAAACGAGTAAAAGTTGGGGAGTGACTCGATTTCTTGGTGATTTAAAAAGATAAACGATAAATTTAAAATCACACAGCCAAGAAATGGACTCGCTACTCGACCAAAGACCGAAGTAAGTTCTGAAAAAAAAAACACGAAGTCTTTCAACAAAAAATATAATTATTACTCACATAGTGCCAATACCTGGAATTCCCTCAGAAAAAAAGCACGAAGACGGGTGTAGCGTAAGAGCGAGAAGTCTCGTAGATTCCGAAGTCACAAGGCGCGATGCACTTCCGAAGCACTGAATGAAGCATTGATAGAATTGTTCCCAATTTTATTGGTAAATAATTGTTGATTTTGCGAAATGCACAAGGGTTGCCAACATCATACTTGAACTGAAATTGACTTCTTGTCACGTGTCGGAAAAATTAAAAGTTTTGATATTTATTACAATATAAATTATTCTTTTTTTGTTGTGAAGATGGTTACATATTAAATTTTTTTTGCATACTTATATTTTTAACCGCGAACGATAATATTACGTAAATGTTTATACTTACACTTCACTAAGTAATGCCGTTATTATATTTTAGGGTAAAAAAAATCATGACATTCATAAGTAAACAGGTACATAATATCAAAATCAATATTTTTTTATTAATAAATATTATAAATTATCATTAACAACACCATTATAAGTGAAGTATAGCAAAAACATGAATAAAACAATGAAACCTTTTTACTCAAAGTGAAATAATAAATCATTAAGATCGTTTCAATTCTGAAAACGTAACTATGACCCTCATGTTTGCTGTAGCGGTATTTTTGCCAGCCCTGTCGTATTTTGCAAATAAGCGCAAGTAACAACGTGACTTGTAATTGACGTAATAAGACATCCGTAAAATACTCGACGTTTAAAGTCGACCTAATTTCCTTTAACTTTTAATTTTATGTATCAATTATTGAGAATAATAATTGGTGTGTACGTAAATTGAAGAAATAAAAACTATTTTTGAAAATAAAAAACGGATAAAAAGAAACAATAACTAGAAATTCGATATATTTTCTTGATTTTTTACTATCTGACTACTTTCTTACTTTATAAACATCGTAAGTAATAAGGATAACGCTTACATCCAAAATAAATCTATAACATAATAATATACTTATTTGGCAATGCTAAAAACTTGTTGGTTTATTAACGAAAAATTGGCCGATACTTACCTTCTTTCATTTTAAAAAATATTTTAGTAAACGTAATTTATAACCGGCTCCGTAGTCTATCACCAAATCCTTATTTTCATTTACCTTACCTTTTATTATTTATTACCAGTTGTTCAACATCGCTAAATATAAAAAACGGTCAAGTGCGAGTCGGACTCGCGCACGAAGGGTTCCGTACCAAAAAACGGCAAAAAAATACGTTTGTTGTATGGGACCCACCCTTAAATATTAATTTTATTCTGTTTTTAGTTTTGTTATAACGGCAATTTGTTGTTATAGCGGCAACAAAAATACATCAGCTGTGAAAATTTCAACTGTCTAGCTATCACGGTTCACGAGATACAGCCTGGTGACAGACAGACAGACAGACGGACAGCGGAGTCTTAGTAATAGGGTCCCGTTTTTACCCTTTGGGTACGGAACCCTAAAAAAATATTTCGTCCCTATCCACTCAGATAGGAAGAGTTGTTTTATTATAGAAAAAATAAGTAAGTAATATAAAAATACCATTATGAATGCAAAAATCTAAAACTTAACAACAAATATTGAAAATCATAAATATTAAGAACCGAGTTCACCATTCACTTAAACAGCCATTTAATTTTTAACCATCTGTTTTTAACATTTTCTCCATACTTATGGCGTCAATATAAACGAACGCATAAAAATTAATTACCTGTTTTAGTGTTGGTGAACTTCATCCTAAGTTACTTATTTAATATTGAATTATTGATAAAATAAACAAATACCTAACTCTATCAATTTACTGGTAAATTCATTTGAAAACGTAATGTCACGATAGCTTCGTGGTCAGAGCTAGGGTAGGACCATTGAAAGACAAGGTTCGATTCCCATCCATGACAAAAATTTTGTTCACATATTTTTTTCAATCTTTACTAGCAAACACGATCATATAGGAAGAGTTGTTTTTATAGCGAAAAATAATTAATATAAAAATAACATTGTGAATGCAAAATTATAAATATTAAGTTACTTATTAGTAAGTTATAAATATTAATAAGTTATTGAATTGGTAAAATAAATAAATTCTTAGCTATCAAATTGCTAGTAAATTCATTCAGAAAAGTAATGTCGCGGTAGCTCCGTGGTTAAAACTAGGATAGAACCATTGAAAAAGACAAGGTTCGATTCCCATCATTAGCATTTTTTCCAAGTAAATTATTATTTAACTATTACTTATAAAGACGATGTAGTTATTTTAATAATGTTTACTCATAAGATTTTATAGAAGTGAAAAAATCGTAGATGTGTTGGCTATTATTGCAACAGTAGGTATCTCTGAATGAAAAAATGTTACATAAAGCGATTCAGATCAGAATCAGAACGAAATCCAAATCTTTACATTTTTATGATACTGACAAACAAATGTGACATATTATTTAATTATTATCTATCGGATTAACTATATGTCACGCACGATAGCTCAGTAATTATATAGGTAACACAGAGGCCGAGTCGCTTCCCATGCGTGGTGATATTGATGGTTTTTGTTTTATCTTATATCTTAAACTAAGGGATGAGATTTATTATTATATTGCGACTGACCGCAGCATCGCTTTCCGCATCATCACTTGATTTTACCTGAAGGACTTGGGTTCGAATACTCGAAGGGAAGGTAAGTTAAAAAGTAGGTGATGAACAAGAGCATTAGGTATGTACTTATTCTGTATTCTACCTCAAAATAAAATAATAGTACTTACTAGAAGTTTAGCTATTATATGCATAATTTAATTAGATTAGGATAATATTTAATTCCAATATGTTATTTATTACGTATTAATTAAGTTTGAACATAGGTAAGTAATAAATTACTGCAAATGATCTTAGGGTTTTGATAAATGGACATAAGTAGGTACTAACTCGCTATAACGTTGTCATTGTCACATAATATTTTTTATTGTATTCATTCATCGAAAATCATAAACAGTCAGGAACGGTTGCATTTAGGTGATTTAGGTATGAGTGTCGGTGAGGTGTCATATCACTACATCCGGCGTCCGGCCTGCATGGCGCAACGAGGCGCGCGGCGAACGCGGTCGCCGACCGGTCAACTAATCGCTGATCATGCTTTTTGAATTGACTATAAAATTAACTTTATTCTACCAATATTATAAATGTGAAAGAAACGATGTTTGTATGTTTGTTCGATCATGCAAAAAAAAAACTGTTGAATTGGATGGATCCACAGTATATCCTGGATTAAATCATAGGATAGTTTTTATCTCAGTCAAAGGTTACCTAGGGATTTTTTCAAAATATCCATGTGGGTGAAGTCGCGATTGAAACTAGTTAATTATCCTTACTAATATTATAAATGCGAAATGTCCGTTTGTTTGTTTATTTGTTTGTTTGTTTGTTACGCCTTCACGTCTTAACTACTGAACCGATCATCATTAAATTTTGCATACACGTTGTCAGGGGTACAGAGAAGGACATAGGGTACCTTTTATCCCGAAAAAAACTATTGTTCCCGAGGGATAGCAAAAACCTTTCCACGTAGACGAAGTCGCGGGCGGCCGCTAGTAATAATATAAATCAATTAACTAACAGCATCGGCTACCTATCACATTCATTAGAAAATGTAACGTTTTTTTAAATAATAACTGAGCATGACATGAACTGAAGATGGTGTTCATTGTTTCGAGGAATGCTTCCGACATCTGCGATTGAATTTGTGTAAAGTGAGCTGCGAGGTGTGTGATAAACGTTGTCAGAGAGAAAAGTAAAGAAAGTGAGAGACTCGCGTTCAAATTATGTACAGTCACGAGTAATAAAATGCACACACTTTAGAACTATGTCACATTCAATCAATATATCTCAGTGTGATAATGTTATACCTAAGTTATTCAAAACATAATGTGACAAAGTTCCATGGCGTATACATCTTATTGTTCGTGACTGTACATCGTTGTTGCGACGTATAGGTGGCGAACTGCGAGGTGTGTGGTGAAAACAAAAGTATTAGATCATTACAAATTCGAAGTAGTAAGATATTGGGCTTTTTAACACACGAGTGAGGTCGCGTCTACAAGCGTCGTGCGACCGAACGAAGTGAGTTAGAATGCCCAATATCTTACTACTTATATTAGACAGAGATAACACTGCGAGACAGAGAGGCACCGGTAGGAACGAGACAGCGCTTAGAAATTAAAGTAGGGCCTGCGATTGGTCAGGCAATAAATGTAGGACTTGTGATTGGCCGGAGCCGGAGCGCGCAGGTATAAAAATAGGGCCGGATAGTGTCTGAGCATTTATCCGTTCCGCAGCGGTCTATGACCCGCCTACCTCCTCCGCCCCGTTTTCCCGCCGACCTAAATCGGTCCTAACGGACCCTCCCAACAAGCTTTCGTCTGACCTGAACCTCCTCCTGGAGGCGATGGAGGACGATTAAACCCATCAAGCCCGACCCTTCAGGTCACCCCCCGCCCTCTCTGGCTGATCGATCCCCCTCAGGGAGTCAGCTTAATTGTTACTCGTCTCTCGACGCACAATCACCTAGGTGAAATGTGACGTCTGCGCTGTCCTCTCCCCTGAGGGAGGGCAGTCGCTTCCGGATGAAGGTTCGTTGACTTTCCGGTCACGTAACCAGATTAAGGCGGTTTTTAGTCAGTACGAGTCTGACATAACCAGATTAGTCCGGTAGCAACCGGCTAGGTGGTATCCAATGAGGATTTCCCGCCTCCTTCCCCCCCGTGGGGGAGGGTGGCTCAAAGCCCCTAAGGTGGAGAGCCCCAAAAAAAAAAGAAAAAAAAAAAAAAAAAAAAAAAAAAAAAAAAAAAAAAAAAAAGTGTCTGAGCACAGTTCGAAATAGACAGTTCGAGATCGCAGTTCAACCACGCAACATTGTAAACAGGAAGACCCAAATAAAGAAGAAAATATCGAAGAGAGTTTTTAATTCATACAGTCCATTATATTGTTTAAAAAAAAACCGAACAAGTGCGAGTCGACTCGCACACCGAGGGTTCCGTATTTGTTGGTACTTAAATAAAGACTATATTATTTTTTATGATTTAACTAGCGGTCGCCCGCGACTTCGTCTGCGTGGAAAGTTTTTTTGCTATCCCTCGGGAACAATTCATTTTTTCGGGATGAAAGGTACCCTATGTCCTTCTCTGTACCCCTGAGAACGTGTATGCAAAATTTCATGATGATCTGTTCAGTAGTTAAGACGTGAAGGCGTAACAAACAAATAAACAAACAGACGGACTTTCGCATTTATAATATTATAGTAAGGATTATAAATATATACGACGATATTACTTGCCAAATTTCATAGTTCTAGGTCAACGGGAAGTACCATATTTTGACACCCTTGAGAGTGTTGAAATATGCGTTTTTGTGGCATACCTACACGGTCGTATCTTTTTTTTTTACTTAACTTTTGAAGTTTGATTTTTTCACAACTTCAAAGGACCATAGATCTGACTATATGGTTTTAAGAGGGTTTATGCGCTACACTAGCTCCGCCAATAGAAAAAAAATCATAGGTAGTGTAAGCACTAGTGTACTGGAATTAGCCATTTTGTTTGAGACGGACGACCTTCGCCAAATTATTACTTAATTGAATGGATGTAAAACCTCGAGCCGCTACAGAACTAAATTTTGCACTGTAATGAATATAATTCCGATTTCTCTAGCTAGATCGCCTATTAATAATTCCTTATTTGAAAAGCCGCCGCTTTCTGAAGGTAAAGTAATATCGAGTTACCTACGTACTTAGAATTTCATTTTAAACCTATCTCAAACAAGTAGGTGATTGGTTACACTACGGTATGTCAATTAGCAATTTTTTAAAGTACCGTAAAACCCTATAACTTCGCCTGCTTTTGACAGTTTTTTTAAATTTTTGCCAATTCATTGTTTATATTTGAATTGAAATGGTTGCATGATATCTAATCAATGACGATCTTCTTGTCTATGGTTGCAATAACTATGTACAGTGAGAAAATTGAAAGAAATTAACGGTTGAAAATCCAGGCGAAGTTGAGTAGCGTTTCCTAACTTTGCCTACCATCGGAATCAAGGGTACTTATTGGGATTGGTAGCATTAAAATAAAAGGACTTAGCTACTATTTGCAGTCGCATAGGAATATGAACCATATTTCAATATCACTACAGTATTTTTTATTTATTGTGAAGTAGGCGAAGTTTGGTTGCGTTTCACCAATAAAAATAAAAATCTCAGGTTTTGTTGACACTAAACACAAATTTAATAAAAAGGAACATATTTTCATAGCTCTATGATAATCATAAAGTAGCTAAATGCTCTATTGTAGTAATAAAACAACGAATCTAGCAAAATACAGTCAGGCGAAGTTTGGAACTCTTGTGTTGTTAAACTGTTACCTAACATTGCCTGACCAATTTAGTCCAAGATATGTGATAGTTAATAAAATAATATCTTGTATTTAGTTAGTTGACTATATGTTACAATGTGCAATATAAATATTAAAATCTCAACTTTTCAAATATGAACACAAATGACTTTTGGGGACACTGTCAAAAAAATCACGCGCGAAAATTCCGACTTTTTTTGCACTGCTTCAAATTGACAGCTAGTTTCCATAGACTGTAGAATGCAGTTTTGCCACAACAACCGAGAGATTATTACCAAATTAAAAAAGTGACTTTGCCATTTAATTTCCCGAGATATAGAAGTTTCTTTTTTTTTAGGCGAAAATTAGTTTAGTAGGCGAAGTTATAGGGTTTTACGGTACCTAATTAAAAGTACCCAACAAAATTGTTTGTTATGGAAAATTTCAATGAAAATGAAGCTTCTGTTGTAGCATGCGGTTTTGTTAGAGACCACAACAATTAGGTACTATGACGTCGGTTACAAAATACGACCAGACTGATATTACTCGTCTATTGTCGAAGCACATTCTTTTTACACCTCGCTAAAATTGGCGAGCGCCATTTTACGATAATCCGCGCCATAACATCCCGAGGGTTGGCGGGAAACCACCATTTTTTACTACTTTTTTAAACGCCGCTGAAAATTTCGCAAAGTTTCCTTAATTTATCACGTGCAATCACTTTGTTTGAAATTACTTTTTTATGTGAATTCGTTTAATGTTTTTTCTTTGTACGGAAACGTTCTGTTAGGGTCCCTTAAAAGTCCCTTTTTAGTTGTTTGGAAATACTTGGGTCATAAAAGTTTAGTGATTGTTTTACAGTTTTAGAATTATATGAAACATTATTATCATTATCTATACTTATATGAACTTATTATATAAAAATGAATCCCTATTTCCCGTGGTCAATCGGTCAAGCCTTTCACGTCACGCGTGATGGCTGGACCGATTTCGCTAATTCTTTTTTTGTTGTTTGTTATTATCAGGAGAAGTTCTTATGAAAGAAAAAAGAAAATTACACATACTTAACCACCATATAAAATTATTTTGGAAAATATATATTTTTTAAATGTAACGTTATGACGTTTGACATAGAATTGACAGAATGCGTGCTGCAAATAGTCGCGCGGCAAATAGTTGCCAGATGGTTGGGATTCGCCTGGATTCTCCCGGAATTTCAAGTGATCTCCCGACTCCCGACAAATCTCAAAATCTCTCGGAAAAACAGCGGTTCCGAAAGTTCTCTTGAAAACAATAATTTTCGCGTATGAAACCACAAATTACAAGATTAGTTGATGAAACGGGTGAAACTTAATGAAGGCAAGATTACAACTTACAAGATTAATGGATGAAGCTGCCTAAAAATTGCGCTGGCCGTTTTCTTACTATCAGTATATACAGACATTTTTATTTTAAATATTTATTTCTCCCGACAACAACCGCAAAATCCCGACATTTTTAAATTTTCTCCAGATATTTTGGACTTCCGATCTGGCAACCCTATCTGCAAATATCGTCAAAGAGGATGTAAAAAACTATTCCATTTAAAATTAGAATTCCATATTCATCATAACTAAGACAGAACAACGTCTGTCGGGTCAGCCTAATTAATAAACAAACAATACACACAAGATGAACGTAAAAACGTATTACAATATGAAATATGACTCTTTCTCCAGTTAATACCATGAATTTTCATAATTATATTTATTGATAGTGACCCTTGTCTTGTAGTTGTAGTCCTGAAATCTTTCATTTTCAGTACTAACCGTATTCAGTGGTTCGTTAGTAACCGGAAGAGCGCCGTTTGTCTCAACGGATCCGAGACAGGCCTTCACAGACAGGAGATGGGCTAGACAGAGCTATTAAGGCGTTTTGGCTGGCTGCAGTTATGTATTGTTTAGGTTTTAAACATCAATCTGTGTGAAATTAAACATTACAGAAGCCTTTTTTGAATACTTAGAATAAGATCATTTTCTATCTTTTAGGTAAGTACCTACTTAAATGTTTTTATGAATTCTTCTAGTGCAGCAGGATGCGGGCTTCAAGTATAGTTCACCATTTTTTTTACTGCTCCCTTAAATTCCAACTTTGAAACTGTGGTCTAATGATTTTTATTAGGGATAAATTTCCACTATTTGATCCAATTAAATTAGTCATTTATCGTTGCATCAAATCAGGCATTTTTTGTTTTTAGATATATTGTTGGTAATGTGGAGGCAATGTTAAATCCAAGTTTTCGACCTCGGCAGACGACCGAGTCATTCTCAAAAACAAAAAAAAGGTACCTTTATTAGGTTTTTGACGATTTTGACCCAGAAGGACTAGTTTTTCATCAAGATTGTATAAAAAGTTTTAAAGAAGGTTAAATTTACAACCATTTGAGGGTAAAATGGTTTTGATATGACCGATAGTTTCGAAGACACAGCTTTTCAAAATTTACCTGGATGTCTTATTTTACTGGGTTAATTCATTTATCCTTAGTAATATTATAAATTTTCCACACAGACGATAAGTCGCGGGCGGTCTGTAATAAAATAAAATAAAAATCATTTGAATGCATCAATGTAAATGTTCTAACTTCTACCTTTGTTTGTCTCACTAAGTTATGATTTACAATAACATAAAGAACGTCCCCGACCCGTCACAGCGGCGCGTGAGATATTTTCCCACCGGAAAATGTGACGGTCGGTGAAAGTGGTCAAGGGTCAAGAGTTATGGCCGGGCCAGCTCACCGCGGTGAGTGTGGACTGGCCAAATGGCTAGTTATGACAAAGTGGAACGTGCTTATCTTAACGCAATGCTTCGTTGCGGTGTACGGCAAGTGCACTACCCACTGCACAGAATGAAATGTAAAAAGATATAAAATAACTCCTTTGCTGATTTATTCTGAACCGTGTAAGACGCAGGGGTCCCGGGTTCGGTTCCCAGGGGAGGTACAATTTGTATTTGGTTTGGTTGGTGGTAGGGCATAGAGCTACCACCATCTTATCTAAGTCTGATGCCATAACAACAATCAAAAAATGGTTGTGTTCCGGCAGTTAGAAGCAAGATAGCTAGATTCCGGGTTTAGTGCGATTCCACCTTCGGCCTTATCGTCACTTAACACCAGGTGAGGTAAAGGCACTATCCCTTTGTGCATAAAAATAATTAATAGAAAACCTCTCTAGTTTTAGTAAATTTTAATAAAAGAAAAAACATTTCCTAAGTTATTTGTTCTCGGCCCAACATTAGGCTATGCGCCATCTCGCCTAACGATAAGTGTGAAACTTGGTCGGTATCAATTCAACCACATCCAGAAGGCGCACTCGACATATTTACGCGTTATCTAATAACGATGCCGTTATAGTTATGGTTATGGCACCCGGGGCGCCGGTTAGGGCTTTGGAACTTCTCAAATCTGTTATGTCTTGGAGCTGATGGACTTGCGCCATTTGAATGTCTTATTCTCTTACAAATAAACAGGGGCACCTATGCGCTTATTTTAATAGTTAGGTATAAAGTTTTTAATGAGGTATAAAGTTTTTAATGAGACGAGAATTTATTTTTGTGTGCTTAACTACTAAAGAGCATGCATGTACAGTGAAATGAAAATTGTAAGAGCAATTTTGTTAATCTTTTGATTTACTGCCAATCCAAACTTTGGCATTTATAAAATTTTCTTCAGACACTTTTGTCTCCAAACTCCTTTTTGTCGTAGGGTTGGCTTCTTGTTTAAAAAATAATTAATTTTATTGACTTCTTTACATTTTGATCAAAGGAAGGAGTACTAGGTGATTGCGTAAAGTCAATCGTATTCATTTGATAGTTCATATTGTATCATAATATTCATAATATATGTCATCCCATACAAATTGCAGCCGATGGAATACGATATGAACTGTCAAATGAATTCAATTAACTTACCCAATCGCACCCCTGTAGGGCTATAATATCAATGTGACTCTAAAAATTCATTTGGTTTAGTGTTGAACTCATATCATAATCACACACAAACAAACATTCACTAGAATCGCGGCACAGAAGAACGTAAAACATAATTTTTTTTTCGAGTCTATGTATGTAAGCTTAATAACCCATTCTTTTAATTTGGCGTAGATGCAAGTAAACGGATGCTTATTTCTGGTATCTACGCAAAATTAAAAGAATAGGCTATTAAGCTTAATGCAGACTCGATAATTTTTTTAAGATTATGTTCTACGTTCTACTGTGCCGCGTTTCTAGGCTAAATCATCTGATTTAGCCTGATGATGTACAGTCGGCCTAAGGTTGAATTTGTCATTGTCATTTGCACGTCATAAAACAACAAGGTTCATACCTTTCTGTTACTTTGTTTTATCAAAAGTGGTACAACACTTTCTTGAACAACTGTACTTCCACACTTAACTGGAAAATAGAAAAATAACCATGCGTCGTCGACCTTTAATGCGTAGTCTAAAAAACGTGGACAGCCCTGCGCAGTATTGCCGCAGGCTTTCAAATTTGTAACGCACTAAATTGCGGCTTAATTGCCGGCCGCACAGATGGCCGTTTTTCAGGCCCTTTGTGATCTTAGGCCGCGCGCTGTTTTCAAAGGACAAAGCCTCCTTGCTGAAGGTGCCGGGTCATTTGGGATTACATGGCGTGCACTATTTTGTGGATCGAGCGTTGGTATTCATTCATGTGTAATGGTTACTGTCTTTCGAACATTCGGCCTCTTTGACCACCTTTTATAGTTATCCTGTCTATCCTTACTGAATTATAAGGGGCCCTGCACAGGCCCGGCCGGCAGGATCGTACGGAGTAGCGCAGCCTCCTGCGGCCTTACGGCCAAATCTTTACGTGTGAAGGGAGAGGCCGAAAGGCCGCGGCTCTGCGTAGTTAAATCTCTTTCGAGTTTTGAGTCGTCTTTATGAGTTGACATCAAAAGTGTTCGCTTTTCAATTGATGATTTTGTTTGTAATGAAAAAAGGAAAGAACAATAATTTAAGCCATTGGCACACCCCGGCCACTCCATACAAGCGTCGCGTTTCAACTATCAGACGCTACAATGTGACGTTTATGCACACGCGCAACTGTGTGCGAGCTATTGAATGAGCACACGGATCGGCACACGAAACTCGCCCGGTGGGCGCCGGTGGGGTGAGGTGATTGATTGCGTGCGGGGCGGGGCGGAGAGTTTCCTTTCTGTACGGTAGTACTTATATCTATTCTGTGCCAGTGGTCTTTCAATTAGATGACCTACTTTGTAATAAGTTGAGATAGCGTACAATTTTATAATCGCAAGAAGTATCTACCTTATAAAAGTGATTTGCTTAAATTTATCCAGACTTGCAAAAGTAAAAGTTAATATTTATATAGGTATACTAGCGGCCCGCCCCGGCTTCGCACGGGTGCAATGTAGTTACTAAATGTAAAACTGTGCTAATGTGGTGTCAGTGTAAAGTTATTAGATTATTATACTACAGGATACATATACCTAGGAGGACGACATATACCTATACCACGTACTATGGGCAACAGCGTCGCTTAACCAGTTAGCAACAAAATTCGTGTGCGCGCGTATCGCCCCTGCGCGAACTAAACGTATGTGACAGCGGGCGCGGCGTGCAAGGGATTTTAACCTTAGCACTGGTTAAGCGACGCTGTTGCCCATGGTACATACGCAAGGGGTGTTATAATATAATTGACGTATGTGTGTCTGTCTATCTGAGGCAACCTAGCTCCCAAACTTATGGATCGATTTTAATGCGGTTTTTATGCATAGTTTAAGAGAAGCGTACAGACGGCGGGAAGCGACTTTGTTTTATACTATGTAGGTATAGCTTTTGCCCGTGGCTCCGCCCGCGTGGGAGTCGGTAATCGTTGTAAGTCTTCCCTTGGAAACCAATGATCGGGATGAAAAGAAGCCTGTGTTAAGTATTCCAGACTTTAATCTAAATCTATGCCAAATTTCTCCTAAATCCGTTCAGACGTGATTGAGTATGATATGATTGAGTAGGTAACAAATCATTAACAACATCCAAACATCAAAACTTTCACATTTATACAATTTTGTGATTATATAGGTAATAGCTGCACTGCACCCCGCGGTTTTACCCGCGCAGTCTGTCGATTCTGTAACCAAACTCGCATCTCACTTTACTTCGCGTGAATTTGTTATTAGACATTTGTTTACTAAATGAGCAATTTTACTGATTGCAAAAAATTTTGGTAGCCTGCGTAGCTATCTAAAATCTTTTGTGATAGAATAAAAAATATTATCATTATCTTATTTATGATTTGAAATTCCCGTGCAGTGAGATTCGAAGTAGGGTTCGAGTTTGGTTACAGAATCGACGCCCTGTGAACGATTCTGTATTAGGTAGGTAGGTACTTAATAAAATTTCTTAGCGGTAAGTAATTTAACAAAATAAGTATATTAATATTGTTACATTTAATACCTTATAGTTAAAAATTCTAATATCTTCGCTTATAGTTATCTTCTTTATAAATAAAAATGGATGTATGTTTATTTGTTTCCTTTGCACTCCTAAACCATTCATCCACATCTGGTTATGATGTCTGCTTACTACTAAAAAGATTTCTGGCTATAAAAACGTGACATTGCAACCCATGCCGGGCAAAGATTTATGCCGGGTGGAACTCGGTGCAACTAATGTTGTGCATTATTATCAGGCTCTCCATCGAAACACTTCTCTAATACCACATTCCTTGTCAGATATTTGCCAGATTTTGCCACGTTTTATTTGACTAATATTTCGTAAAGTAGTGAAAATAGGGATAAAATATTATACAACATAAAACGTCAGCTCAGTTGCGCGTGAGTCGTGTTGACGAACGCACGTAGCTAATACGATACTTCGCGCTGCGCGATAGTAGTGTTCCCTACAACTACCCACCCGCGTTTAGATAAAAATGGACGAAGAGGACGCAAGTGATTCTGCTGTGATTGAGGATTGCGAAAGAGTGTTACGTGAGTTGTCAAACCCAACCAACCCTACAGAAACACCGACAATAAATACGAAAAGAGTGCGTGAAAGTGAAGAAAGCAGCGAGGAAGGTTTTATTACAGTTACTAGAAGAAGGCCGAAGAGATTAATTAAAAGTGCTTCTATTGATGAAAGTACTGATACTAATTCGGAAATATATGAAATAAGCTTATTTTCTTTACAACAACTTCCAAAGCAAATGGCCTTGGCTAAATTCTTGAGAGACGAGAATATTATAAGCGTAATGAAAATAAAGTACAAAAGTGCGTTCAAAGTATTTATTCAGTTAGCTGATAAGACCCAAGCTGAAAAACTTATTGCAAATAAAAAGCTAAAAGAAAGAGATATAAGAGCTCAATTCACCGACCAAAGTCATTTATCATACGGTATTATTAAGGGGGTCGACTTAGATATAAATGATTCAGAGTTGTTACAAAATTTTGATTCCTTGTATGATATTATTTCTGTACGAAGATTAAAAAGGTTAGACAACGATGGAAATTGGACCGACAGTGAAACAATTAGGCTGTGCTTTAAGAATACTTGTGCACCCCCTTTTATTAACATCTATGGATGCCGATTTGAAATAGAAAAATACGTATTTCCAGTAACTCAATGTTCTAAGTGTTGGAAGTATGGTCATTCAAAGAAGTTTTGTAAATTGAATAAAGATATTTGTCCTAAGTGTGGAGGCGATCACATTAACTGTGAGATAGAATCATATAAATGTCCGAATTGCGGCGGAGGTCATATGGCACTTGATAAATCATGTCCCTTTTTTTATAAAGAGAAGAAAATCCGGAGCTTAATGAGTGAACAGAATATTACATATAAAAGAGCGTTAGATATTTATTTACAGAACCAGAAAAAAGATAAACAAATCATTAATGATTCCGAACCTTTAAGGGCTGTCAACAGTCAGATCAGCTCTTTATCTAATACAGGTAAAACTTACAGTAGTGTTTTGAAAACATCGGCTGACATTCATAATACCAGAAGTAACGAAGACCAACAAAAATTCATTGAAGACCAGACAAAAAACAAAGTAAATATAAAGAAATACGAGAAAAAGTCAAAGAAAACCTCAAGAGATTATAATCTAATGCAAAACCCTAGCATGGAATACGAAGATATTACAGATAGTGAAATAAAAGACAACCCACCTATAGAAGTGTCACAAAGAAAAAAGGAGAGAAGATTTGACTTTTGGAAATTAATATTAAGAATGAAAAATATTATAACATCTGAAAACAGTTTAGAAGAAAAAATTGTGTTAATTATAAAAGCTATATTTGAAGAATGTAAAATATGTTTTAAGAATCTTTTGTCTGGAGTTAATTTGTCTGAAAAGCTTTTTAGTTTCTTTGATGGATAAAGTCGATTATTTAAATATTTTCCAATGGAACTCACAAAGTTTAGTGCCTAAAAAATCTGAGTTTGACTCATTGTTGTATCAAGAAAAGATTCATTTAGCTGTTATCTCAGAAACATGGTTGGACACAGATGAAACTCCATACTTTAGCGGTTACAATATCTATAGAAAAGATAGGTCTGATGGCTATGGGGGAGTAGCAGTTATTGTACATAAATCAATAAAATCACACGGATGTCCTGTCCGAGACATAAACACCGGAATAGAAACTCTTCATGTTAGAATACTGAACGTAAGTTTTTTGAAAGATATTATTGCTATTTATTGCCCATCTACTGTTCGTACACAACAGTCTGACTGGGATAAAATTTTTACTTTAGCTTCCTCGAAGACATTGGTATTGGGTGATTTTAACGGGCATCATACTAATTGGTCCTACAAAACTGATCCAAGAGGTATACAATTGTTGGATTCGGCCCTTGAGAACGGTTTTATGTCGCTGAATAACGGTCAAGCCACAAGAATTAAATTAGTTAACAACGTATTACAGAAATCGTCTCCTGATATAACCTTTGCGTCATCAGACATTAGTATTTATTTTGATTGGCAAGTTCTTAATGAAACACTAGGAAGTGATCATCTTATAATTAAAATTAAGGCTAAATTACATGATGATAGAAATTATATTAAAAAGAAAAATTTCAAGAAAGCAAACTGGTCGGGTTACCGAGATGATCTGACGAATTCCTTTCCAATATCTGATTTCAATGATTGTAAAAGTAATGATATTCAAAAATTATATGATACATTTTTGAATCAGATTTTAATATCCGCAGAGAAAAATATTCCAACTATAAAATTTTGCACCAACCCTACAAGTTCATTTAAACCTAAAGAATACTGGAGTTCGGCTCCATCAAAAACAGTTGCACAGAGACGACTCGCTCTGAAAACATTTAGAGAGAATCCCACCCCATTAAATCTTCAAAATTTAGAAACAAAAACAATAGAATCTAAAAAGTTATTACAGAAAGCAAAATCGGAGAATTGGAGAAAATTTTGCAATGGATTTAACAAAACTATGTCGGTTACAGAAATGTGGAAAAAGATGCGTTGGTATAAAGGATTTCGTCAGTCAAACGTTTCGGTACCTGAAGACAAACAAAAACAGCTATTGAGGTCACTTACACCTGACTCTGTTATTAACTGCCCTCCTAAATTTGAATCTACCAATGATCAGCTTCAGTCCTTATTCACCCTACAAGAGCTAGAAAATTGCTTAAAGAAAAAAGATACATCCCCTGGTTCTGACGGAGTTACATACTCTATGATTTATAATCTATCTCGAACTGGAAGAGAATATCTTCTAAATTTATATAATGCCATATTTAAATATAATGTGGTTCCAAATCAGTGGCGAACAATTTTGGTTGTACCAATTCCGAAATCAAGCAGTAATAATACCAGTTCTGAACCTAAGGTAAGACCGATATCGCTCATTTCATGTTTATGTAAGATATTTCATACCATGCTATGTAGGAGGATAGAATGGTTTGTTGAAAGGCACAAAATACTGTCTCCTTCCACAACTGGATTCAGAAGAGCACAATCTTGTCTTGATTCATTAGCCAGACTAGTTTCTTATGTTCAGTTAGGTTTTTCCAAAAACATTAGTACAGCAGCTTGTTTTGTAGACATTGAAAACGCCAACAATAATGTTCAAATAGACAAAGTTATTAAAATACTTGATGAACTTGGAATGGGCAGTAATATATGTGATTACCTTTGGTCATTTTTAAGTAATAGGCAATTGATGATAAAAAATGAGAAATTAAGTGACGGAGAATATGATATAAGATGTACCAACATAGGTCTTGCTCAAGGTGATCCTATATCTCCTTTGCTTTTTAACATTGCTACATATCAAATCTGTCGCCGAATTAAAGAAGTTTTTGTAGCGCAATATGCAGATGATTTTGTCTTGTATATAGGTCACGAAGATATGGATCTTTGTAAAAGTAAATTACAACAAGCATTGGATGATATGGTCTTGATGTTGGATGAAATCGGGCTCCATATCTCTGCAAATAAGTCAACCTCTTGCGTTTTTAGTAGGGGATATAAAAGGAGAGAATTAGAATTGGTGATTGCAAGTAATAGGATAATGGCTGTAGATAATGTCAAGTATTTAGGCTTGTGGCTCGACAGAAACCTCAGATGGAACAAGCACGTGAATGAAATTGCTGAAAAAGCTACTAAGTTTTTAAACTTATTAAAAGTTTTAGCTGGTTCTGGTTGGGGCGTGCACCCCATACATTTGCTTATTATTTATAGGTCTTTAATTCGCAGTAGGCTTGATTACGCTTGCTTTATGTACGATAGTTGCTCAAAAACTCAATTATTAAAACTAGACAGGATACAGAATCAAGCTCTTCGGATCATTGGTGGGTTTGTTAAGAGTACACCGATCCATGCGATGGAGAGTGAATTATGTGTTCAGCCATTATTTGTTAGAAGGTTATATTTAGCATTTAAGTACTGTATCAAAAGCATGTATTGGGTGGATAATGATACCATCAAACTCCTTGATGAGTTAGGTGCTGTCATTAATGAAAGATATTGGCAACCAAAAAAGAAACCCCTACTTGTGACTGTCTATAATGAATGTAAGAATTATAATATTCATAAGTCGAACCCATTAGATATGTTTAAAATGGATGTTTGGGCATCATATATAGACGTAAGGACAAATATAGTAGATAATTTAAATTGTGTAAGAGAAGCCAAAAGTAAATATTCACCCACCTCTTTGAGAGTCGAAGTAATTATGGAGCTGAATGAAAAGTATGAAGGCTGGGCACGAATTTTTACTGATGGTTCAAAAGAATCTCTTGGCTTAGGTGCTGCTTATTGTGATGATAGGGGAAGGTCAGCGATTTTCAAAACTGTTTCAGAAATCTCAATAATGACCATGGAACTATTTGCAATCTCAGAAGCTCTGAAATATATTGATAGTTTAGAAGGACATTATTTTGTTATACTCACGGATAGCAAAAGTGCCTTACAGCATTTAGCTCGATGCGCCTCTGGACATAGCAGAGGTGCATCGATAGCTTATGATATTTTAAACAAAATCCATCAAATGAATTATAACTGTATTTACCTGAGATTGCAATGGATCCCTTCCCACATAGGCTTAAAAGGAAACGAGGAGGCTGATAGATTGGCAAAATTAGCAATTAATGAAGGCGATGAAACAACTATTTTACCTATGTATTCAGAAATATTAAATAAATTTAAATTAAAATGTTTTCAAAGATTTAAAGAATATTTCGATGAAAGGAGCAAAGAAAAAGGAATTTGGTATAAAACTTTACAATGTCAGCCTCCTAAGATCCCATGGTTCTATAATATAAATAATTCAAATAGACAATTCATAATAACAGCACTTCGTATTCGTTCGGGTCATTATCCATCCAAAAAATTCGGTCATCTCATGAGAAAAATAGATTCTCCAAATTGTGAAATTTGTGGTACCGTTGACGACATCCAACACATGCTCTTGGAATGCGTCAAATACAGTGGGGCGAGGGATTCATTGATACAGAAACATAAGATAAATAGACTAGACGTAGGAAAATTTCTGACAATACTAGCAGACCCGCAATCTGCGGTGTTTAAAGAACTTATTAATATGTTTCTGTATCAATGACCCAAGTGTTCCCTTATATTTATGAATTGTTAAGTTATTTGGATAAGGGTATGATGAGGCTGTCATACCTAAAATAGGTAAAAGCCTCTAAATAAAAAAATATTAAAAAAAAAAAAAAAAAACGTCAGCTCGTGCGATGACAACTTTTTGCTTTCTCCGTGGTGAACCAACGAACATAATAATTATACTCTCAGAGGAGGTGACAACCTGACAACTGACATTTATTTTTCTTAATCGTACAAATGCACTTAGAAGTTTTGATTCCGATATCAAGAAAATACGAAACACGTATTCAATTAATATTGTGAAAGAATGTCTATGCCAAATTTCAAGTCAATCGGGCCAAGGAATCGCTTTCTCCCATACAAACTTTGTCACCCTGTTTTACCCCCTTAGGGGTTGAATTTAGCAAAATCTCGTCTTAGTGAGCACCTACACCCTAAAAGTTACCCCCATGCAAAATTTGAGACTCTTAGCACTTGTAGTTTCTGAGATTTCGTGATGAGTCAGTGAGTGATTTTCTCTTTTATATATATAGATAAAATGCTATAAAATATTTCATCTTGAATGGCGGCAACTGGCAATCCGATGGTTAATGTTACCGCATTACCATTATCTGCCGCGCAATATAAATAAAATTTTATGGCATGTGTCTACGCTCCGTAACGGCTCGTCGCGAGCTCGTTGCTTCACCAATCCGGAATGCCGTCATTTCGGGAACGCCGCTTTTGGTACTTTATCAGGATAAAAATTTGACAACTGTGTTCTTTTTTTAATTTGAAACTCACAAATGTACATTTTGGGTTGGACTGGCTTTTGTTCCGTATATCGTGAGCATTCCCCCCTGGGAAAGATTTATTTTCAATATCGATTCTTGACATTTTGTTCTTAAGGCCGCCCCGCGCAGGCAGAAAAAGTTTAGCCGTTCGAGTTCTGCGTTCTGCGTTCCACGTTCTTTAATAAATTGTACTGATTGATGGCGCGTCCCAAATGCCTGTCGTCTAGGCGGCGCCACAGAATAGATATAAGTACTACCGTACAGAAAGGAAACTCTCCGCCCCGCCCCACAATCAATTACCTCACCCCACCGGCGCCCACCGCGCGAGTTCCGTGTGCCGATCCGTGTGCTCATTCAATAGCACGCACTCAGTTGCGGGTGTGCAAAAACGTCACTGTATAGCGTCTGTGTAATAGGTAGTTGAAACGTGACGCTTGTATGGAGTGCCCGGGGTGTGGCGGCGCTATAAAGTTACAAAGAACTTGGAACGCAGAACGCGGCAGAACTCTTTCTGTCTGCGCTGGGCCTTAACCATCTGTATTATTTTGAATTTACGTAGCACTGGTCTCATCATCAGACATTATTGTAATTTTCTGACATTATATTATGAGATAAAGTTTGAAACTCCAGAAAGGCATCCATTTGTGGCGCTCCGAGTTTTTTGCCCAAATGTTTGTGTCTTATCTTAAATGGTTTTTTGGATAATATTTATTATCTACTCAACAATTTAAAAAGCTCCGTTCTTTACCTATTCTCAGAAAAGGGCCCATATAGCTCTGCCCCGCATTTACTCAGCGACATAAAGGCCCCTATCTCACGACACATTTGTCCTCGCATTGCGTCGCGACACAACATTTATCCGTCTCCGAAATGGTTGCTGTCTGAATGTTTTATGTACCGAGCAGATAATGCTTTTTAGCACTAAAAATATTTATTGTTATCTCAGAGACGGAAGGTTATTGAGTGAAAGGATATAAAGACGTTTATAAAAATGCTACTGATACGTTTCAACTGCAGTCAGAAGGAAGCAGATTCGTTGTAAAACAATTCAATTGTCTGAAATGAGAAAGAACCTCTTTCTTACAGGAGATTGCAAATGATACGAGTACACCTCTTGATAGTATATTACTTGATATTCCTATCAGTGACATGTTGAAGGGCTTTTACTTCCTATGATTGTACACTTGAATTAATGAATGAATACTAGAGCATGTTTCGCTGAAAACTATTAAGTATACAGTTTGGCGAAATGTTTTTTGTAGCTTTTTATTTGTTTATAAATAAAAATACAGATTCCTTAATAAGTTTATATAAATCATTTGTGGTATCTCTTTTTTTATTCAACTTGACATAGCGCTAAAAGTATTGCTAGAATAATCTTGTAATTATTGTCACTAACATACATATATGCCCTTATTCCGTATACATAATGTCGTTTGGCATTTCAGGGATTCACATAGGTACTTATTTGACGTTTATTTGTTGATAAAGATGATGTCGCCTGTTATTGATATATGATTAGCTATCAACATTAGAAGTGGCCGATCATTACAGCTATGGCTGAAGCGAACATATCAAGGCTTTGCTTTCTTAACATGCCGTATGACATTTTGGACTTTACGAGTCAGTAATAAAGATCAGATTGCCCCCAGATGGCGACACAGGGTGCCAAATCACCGCACCTTCATAAATCTCTCGCGACACTTCGTTATACAGGGTGGGGTGAATATGTTTTGGTGAAATTGCGGAAAATCATATCATTCCGAGTGACGTATTTTTCTTGATATTCGGTGACAGATGAAAAAGATGTCTTTTTTATTTGATTTACGAATAAAAGTGTCGATTATACGATAGATTTCTGGGAATAAATTTGTTTGAGACAAATAGAAGATTTTTTCATATACATAAAGAAAGCCTCAGCTCTCAATTTTTTTATCTATAAATTAATTTATAATAAGGCCGGGTAGAAACGCACTTTACAGAACCTTAACTACTGCCACGACTGAGATCCCTAGTAAGTATTAGTTCTAAATACCAGAAAACAAAAAACATTACTGTTATAGAGCAATTTAATAAGACTTACCTAACCATCAACCAAAGTTGATCAGAAATGCACCCCACGAAGGACGCTACACCACAATGCAAAATGTATCTTATGACACAGAATACATATTATTACCTACTAAACTTTCTATGATTCGATTTCAGGCACAGATTTTATTTATAAATTTATTAATCTTTATTATACATATAGGTAAGTACATAAAGTAAGGTACAAATGGCGGACTTACTGCTAAAAGCAATCTCTACTACTCAACAGTAAACAGTTTATATGAATCACTCATTCACGTAAACGCACTCAACTTGGGTACATGTGACTTAACGTCACATTACGATGACTTGGGCGGATTTATTTTCTACAATAATGAGAGAAGTCCCCTGTAGTTTTTAAACTTTTAGATTTTATGCATTCACAATGCTATTTTTTATATTAAGATTAATTATATAATTTAAAAATATTAGAAAAAATCGACTCACCCGTAGCAGCTCAGACGGGACTCGAACCCGCACCTTTAGGAATCCGGCCCTGTAGGCCAGCGCCATCTCATCAATGTGAAGTGAATTAACTTCGACATTCGAAAGCAACACCTTTACAGATGCCAGACAATATTGATTGTCTGGCATCTGTAAAGGTGTTGCTATATCATCTTAATTGTAAGATGATATAGCCATATATATTTTTTCGTGTGCATTTTGGTTAGTGCATTGGGCCGGATTCCTAAGAGTGCGGGTTCGTGTCCCGTCTGAGGTGCTACGGGTGAGTCGATTTTTTTTCTAATATTTTTCGATTATATTAATAATCCCCTGTAGTTGTTTGTGAACAAGCCGTGGTCACCTTGCGCAGTTAACGCGACGTCACTTCATGTCGTGGTATCAAATGACGTATTGACGCGACACACCGCACTTCATTCCGCAACACAATTATGCCATGTTACGAACATTTTTGAAAAAAAATGTAACAACTTTCACTCGATTATTTTGCAACACCGATCGACGATGCTTTTCGGAGGGAAAAATTGATGTAGAGCGCTTTACCTCTAAGCCCCCGGGACACTTTTAAATGTCCCGTCTGCTTTTACGCGATGCAGCATTAGTACTTCAAACGCAAAATCACAAGTCGTCGATGCTAAACGTATCGTATCTGATGTGACTTCAACTGACATGAGAATTTTAGAGCTAGAAGTGATTACAAACTTATAACGGGTGTAACAAGACCCTCAACGAAGCAAAAGTCCACGCATTTCGCCCATCATCAGGATCATTTTTGTCTTTTAGACTATACCTGGGAAACCAATAGCTACGAAGTTATTGAAGGTCAAAGTAAAAAAAAAAATATTTTATGAAATCTTATTTTATTCGTGATTTCCTAATTTTTGTCCAAAGAAACATTATCAATCTTTTTGGTATTTCGTAACAAACAAGGGCTTAAAAACGTCGTCACTCAATGTATCTCATGAGCACGCACATAAACGCTGCCTTTCAACTCGGCCGCACGCAGCTGTGTAGCATACACTCGAAGGCGCGGTCTTTTGTACGCGTTGCATTGCGTGCTTTTTTAACACCAAAAATTAAAATCGTTTCCCAACAATAATTTTGAACAGAAATGGTCCTGATGATGGACAGAATACGTAGACCTCGGCTTCGTTCAGGGTCCTGTTACACCCGGTATAAGTAAAACACGTAACATGAAACAATAAAATTGTTTGCTCATCACATAAACCAGTCCTCCAGGATTCTAAACCATTTGCAGCGTTTCGTAACTCGCAATAAATCTTTCAAATGCAACAACACTCCAAGCGGCCAAGCACCGCCTGAATTTCATACAACGCCTCGTTAAAACCGCAGTTATTGAGGTCAAACCCACATCGGCATTCGCAGCACGGCTCCACAACTCCGTCTGCTCCAACTGGCGTAACCCCGCGTTGTTTTACTGTCGGAGCCACTGTAAAACAACAGCCCATGAAACTGGTTTACGGCTCCTCGCAGCGTTCGGTAACGGCGCTCGTTACGGCGGCTGTAAACTTCAAATCGGCCAAGTGGAACCGGCTCTCGTTTTTGGGTTCTTAAACGAATTATAAGGAGATGATTTTATTGTCTTATGTTGTTCGTAGAATATGATAAACACACAAATAAAGTAAAGATTATTATTATGTAAAATCATTGAGAGATTTTTTGTAATTGAATAACATAAATCGGTTTGATTTAAGAGTCAGGAAAGTGAATTCTTAATTGTTTTAAATTATAAAGATACGTGTAAAAGTTAAGTACAGGAAAAAGATATTGTCAGAGACAGGGTTGAGGCCATGACAATTTGATAACGAATATCTTTTACTCACATAGTTAGTGCTTAATATTTTTATAGTAGTGACACAACCGCCAAAGTTAAAATAAAATTACCAATAAAACCAAGATAAAATATATATTTTCATTTTTTTTTATGAAGATCCCCTAAAACAGAACGGTCAGAGCGTGCTTGCTACTTAGCTTTTACAGGTTTTTGATGAAGACATTGCAAGCTCCCAGCAGTAAGCGGAATTACAAACAAAGGTGTAAAAAATTTACACTGAATCTCAATTCCTTGAACATAAATGTTTGAGTCTTACATCTACAAAATACCGAGAGAAACTTGGCTTGGAACCAAAAACATCAAGATCTTTAGAAAGTTAGCTATAATAATGGCCTTTACACTTTTTCTCTTAGGTTTACTAGTACCTATTGAGCGATAAGTTTTCATAAACATAATATTCGCCTTTCATTTCAAAGTTCAGATAGGTATATTTATCAAAAATAAAGATATTATACCAAAAATACAAGGGTTCGATTACATTTTTTAAAACTTTTACATAGTTTTCAAGGATGCAAATTTAATGTATGATTAACAGCCCTCAGTGCTATGACGTACAAGAAATCAAATGGTAGAGTATTGGCTCCGTGCACGCTTTTAGCGCCACCTAGCGTGTTGCAACTTTGTTGGCTCTGACCTGACCGTTTTGACGTTTTGATTTGTAATGGCGGCATTGTGACAAAATGTTAAAAAATACTATACATATTGTTACATATATATTTGGGTGGAAAAAGTGTTGTGAAATCATTTTTGGTCATTAAAATTAAATATGGCAAGCAAGATCTATTCAAAAAGAGTGTTTTATTTTGGTTATATCAGGGTTTGTTTCCTTCTTTTTTAGTTGTAGATTTTGTAAATCAAGAGGATAAAGCTACTTTAATAATTTTACTAAGTGATAATAAACATATATAATTGTTCCTGTAACGCTAGTAATAAATTAAATATCGTTTTCAAGCAGATTACAGAGCCTTCATTATTTCTACTTTTTGCCACCATGAACGCTGCGATCGATTATTATACCTTCGCACCTTCCCAATACCGACCTGGGGGCTAATTGTCTAGTTTAAAAATCTATCGCAATTGCTTTCATTTGACAGATGGATGTGACACACTGCTGCATTTCTTTGGTAAGTTTTTAATTTGTGCCAAAAAGAAGCATCAATGTGTTACATCCTGCGATCCTGTTGAAAGCGATAGCGATAGATTTTGAAATTAGACAATAGAAAGGCTGACTAAGCTACTGGACTACCTGTTTGGAACTAGAAATATCTGTTGTGAATGCAATGTAATCGCGGCGTTTTATCATTACCTTTATTTTATTTATTCATATTCTTTTTGCGATGATCAGAGAAAACAAATTAATGAGGTTGTACAAAGTAAACAAACTTATACATCAACAGTACGGAACATTGGTCATTACAACTAAGCCTAAGTAGTCGATAGCATAAACACCCTCATAAGTGAAGTCTGCTCAAACATAAATGTGTTTTCTCAGAAAACGTAGGAAATGTACGATTATTTATATTACTGTAGTATTAAGTAAATAAATAATTCAGTTCATTTATTAGGTGATTCGGCGAAAGGAGCTTACGTCGGATGAAAGCTCTTTAGTATAAATAAAGTTATCATCGCAGGCTTTCGATGTCTGTGGTATTTTCATGTACGATCTTTTTAATAAATTATTTCGGCACTTTTATTCATTGTATCACACCTCGTGTTTTTTTTATCACTTTCAGTCGGCACTTTATATTATAATAAGTGTCGGGAGGGCTGGGGCTCGGCTGCGCTGGCGTGCTGGCACGTGCGTGACGCTGGTGCGGGGCGGGCAGCGTGCTGTTCCTGGCTCCTGGTGGGGCTGCGTGCTATTCCTGGCTCTGATGGTGGTGGCTGCGTGCTGTTCCTGGCTACTGATGGTGGTGGCTGCGTGCTGTTCCTGGCTCCTGATGGTGGTGGCCGGGTTTTTGGACTTCTCTTGATAATTTTTCTTTCTTCTTAAACTGCACTAGTGGTCAGGTCAGCGCGCGAGATGGTGGCGATATTATTCCTGTTCAGCTCCCGTTGTATAGTACGAACAAACTGCTTGTTGCACTTCTTGAAGATGTAGTAAAGGACACCGAGTACTAGTATAACGACGGTCACGGCGATCAGAATTTCGATTAAAGCCAATTTTTCGTTGTGGTACTGGGTCGTCGTTCACCGTTGGCATTCTGGGCAACGACAACTTCTTTTGAATAATTCTTACCCATTGTCTTCTTTATGATTTTTTTCTTTTTTGAAATCTTCTTTCTTTAAATTTTCGTTCTTGTGCTTTTTTTTTTAATTTTTGGTGTTGATTTTTTAGAGTTTTCAGCATGCGGTTCTAATGGCTAGGTCGCCATATAATAAGTGTCGGGAGCAGGTGGTAGATTGAAACATGCTTATGGCTTGAAGTCAATTTAATTTGTGTTTTTAAAAATACAATTATAATTCAAGTAAATCAAAAGTGCTTACTTACTAATTTAACGTACCTACGTCATTTGCGACATGACCTAATTATGCTGTAGTGTGCGTGTGCACATACTACAATATGTTTTCATAATAATAATTAATTCTGGAGGTGTTGCGAAGAAGAAAAATTTAATAATGTTAATTTGCATTAACCCGATAGTTACAATCTTGGTTTCTTCAAGGCAAGAGTGAATAGGCATTTCCTAGGCATTACCTTACACCACATCCTGTTTACCAAGCAAGATGGTGGTCAAATGCCTGCCCAGTGTACAACCGCACCACCTAACACGCAAGACCCATATAAGTTCGCCCTCACGCGACAATAAATGAAAACACGCAAGACCCACGGGACCGTGAAATCACGCACCGTGTGGCCCTGGTGTTGATGCCCCAATGAGCCCCGCATTTGGAGGACTCGTCCCCTGTCGAGGACTAGGGAGGAACGAGGTGCGCGTAGCGTCTCCTCCTTCTTCCTGGCTGTCTCCTTCGGAGCGGGTCTGCGTCCGCATCCACCTCTCGGTCCCTCTCTGCGGCCTCCTTCTGTGACATCACGTCCTCACAGAAGGAGACCATCGCCTGCCACGACCTGTCACCACTCAGCATGGCGCCTGCCACGCTGGGAAGCGAGAGGTCTCCTCCAATGACTGCCACTAATTCTCTCCGCTGTGACGACCACGTCGGACACTCCGCGAGAGTGTGCTCCGTGGTGTCAACCGGTGCGCCGCAGTCGTGGCACACCGGAGCGGCCAACATTCTGCCCCCTACTCTCGATGGGAATTGACAGGATCGAGTTCACATCAGATCAGGATCGAATAACCGTCAAAAATCTGTCTATTATTTTGGTAAATTGAAAACGGTTTCCATGGTTTCCTAACAGTACCGTTTTGATGTTTACTCGATTCGATATTTTTGATGGCGTCTCGGGAGTAACCTCCCAGTTCTTGTCTTTTTGATACATAAAGAGAAGTGTAGAGAAAAATGATAAAGTCGATGCGTAGACAACGATAATGAAATGATTCACCAACTCTTGTATCAATTTTACTGATTGTACTTCGGATAAGTCTCGTGGACTCATTGGGAATTCATAAATGACTTTTTTTAAATATAATATTTTAAAATTTCATGGATCCGGTGGAAAAAGAAGTACCTTAGTAAGAAGTCGTGAACCTTTGGGAATAACCCCGTTGTTTGTTTATAGTTTCGCGGCGATATTTGGTAGCGTCCGGGCGTTCTTGGTAGTAGGTATGCATGTATTTTTTTATTAGCTTTTTAGTAAAATAAAAAAATCATCACTTTCATATTTTTTGCATCAGTAATCTTTTACCTAGGACTTCTTGTGATTTTTTTACAATAGTATATATTGAAAACCGCTCCTTTTGGTAGCAAGTCCATTCGGGTTTCATCCCATAAGAGCAAAGTTCTTTTAGATCTTAGGTTGTATTAAGCAATGGGTATTTCGAGATTAGTTCCAAACAGCACGGAAGGGTTTATTTAACCTAGAGTTTTGATCACTTTGATTGAAGAAAAATTTGTCCTAAACTTATCATTATCGCGGCAAGATTTTTAGTGTTAAAGATTGCTAATGATTTCGATTTTACCTTGTATTTTATTTATAATACAATCGCTAATTTATTGTGAAGATTGTTCGTATAAGCTTGGTACATATAATCTTATAGTTACCTACATTATTACATTTTTATACGGGATACCAACTGCCTACTGTATATAGTTAACCTTGTTCCTAAATTAAGCAAAACAAAAGAAGCACGATCTCATGCCGGCATCATTCACCGCAAAGGAAATCAACCTACTCATAGATTAAAACAGAAGTCCCCGTGTAACTTACAGCGTTGCTCAAACGTTCATTCCCATTTATACGAGTAATTATTAAAAAGTCATAAAGGTACTTGGGGCGGATCTGTCGGGCCACGTCTCAAATAGAAACAAAGGCCTTCTTTGACGGGATCCCGCTAATTAATACCCTCGTAAATGACCGGTGTGTATGTACCTACTGATGAAACGGTCATTCATTTAGAAATGGTAAGAAAGTAGCTCAATGTGTCCCTTTTGAGGCCGAAAAATTACGTGTTTGATTATTGTTTTGATAAAATGTTTGTGTGAATTTTTACAGATATGATATCTACGTACGCTGAAATTGTTTAATGAAATCTGCAAGTCTAAATAGAAATAGTTTATTATAACAATGAGGCTTTTCTGTTTAAACGAGCGATAAGCGGTAAATACTTAATAAAAAAAAAAACCGCCTGTATCGAAAGACAAGTCAACTGAAAAGATAGAAACAAGGTTAAATATTATTATTAAAGGCTATATAATAACATGCAGTCAGAGGCATGCATTTAGAAAGTGACATTATGAATGATTTGAATTCTATGCCTCCGATTGCATGTTATTATGTTGCCTTTAATATTTAACCTTGTTTCCATATTTTAGTTGACTTGTCTTTTGATGCAGGCGAGTTTTGTAATTTTTTTATTTAAGTAAGTATATTTTTTAGTTCTTATAAATATTACGGTCATGATATAACTTTTTGAAATCCTTATGATAAGCCCTTTACTTCCTATACTTAATGGCACCGTCTGCCATGTTGGTTTTTTTAATGCCACTTACCTAAGAACACTTGGGCTAACAAGACAAATCTAACGATATATTATACATAGATAACCATTTAGCCGTTTAAAAGATATGACGTAATAAAGAATATTACATACAAACATACACACAAACATACAAGATACGCGCGAAAAACATAACCCCTCCTTGCAGTCGGGTAAAAACATATATACACTCCTATTTTGGGCAGTCGTGTAAAAATTTACAAAATGTCCCAAAACGGAATTAAAAGGATCCTTTAAAAAGGTTTTCTTTTTTATTTCTTCACACAGGTTTAATAATTAAAAGTTAGTCATATTATGTTGTCCATTAATCGTGTCCGAACTAAGTTTGGATCGTTCATACATAAGCTGCAGCCATCTTTGTTTGCGACCTCACTAGAGATGCACCGAGCGTTCGGTTTCACTTAGTATTATTAATATATTCTATTATTCTATGGTTTTGGTAAGCTTCTGTGTTAAAAAATTCAGTTTTCAGAACATATCGATTTTAGAGCTTTTGAAATAATATTATTGTTAATGTGGTCAATATACGAGGACGGGTCAATAAGTCCGTGACTTTTTGAATGAAACACTGGTTTATGGATAAAAAAATATTTTATTTTTCGACGTAGTCTCCTTTGAGCTCTACACACAAACGTTTCTTAAATTTTTTTGTCCCTACCAAAAAAAGAGTTTTGTCAAAATAGTAATTTTTTGTGAGATGACTTCATCGTTGGAGTCAAATCTCTTTCCGCCGAGCCATTTCTTCAGGTTTGGAAACAAGAAATAGTCACTCGAGGCTGAACCCGGAGAATAGGGCGGATGATGGAGCAACTCGTAGCCTTATTCATGGATTTTTGCCATGGAAACTGCACATGTTTGCACCCTTGCATTGTCCTGGCGGAAAAAAAAAATCTTGGCCGAATGCGGTGGTTTTTTTTTAAATTCTCATTGAATCGATCCAATAAGTTGGCATAATATTGGCCATTGATTGTTTTACCCTTTTGAAGGTAGTCGATGTGGATTTTACCGCGTGAATCCTAAAAAACGGTTGTCATGACTTTATTGGCTGACAAACCCAATTCATCCTGAGAAACTGCTGCTTTGACTACTGTTTGGTCTTTAGTGTGTTGTGGTGAATCCACGTTTCATCCACGGTTACGAAATGGTGCAAAAACTCGTCCATATTGCGGTTGAACAACGCCAAACACTCCGCGAAGTTAGCACAAGAAATTAACTTTTTTCCATTTTTTTCACAAATCACGATTTAGTCTGCTTTTAATGGCTATCAAATACAAACTATAGGTAAATGACGCAGCTTGTTCAAATTTTGATAGGAGTCAACTGAAAGATGCTTGTTGATAAGAGCAGTGTTGTCCTTTCAGTAAAGTCAAGGAAAATATAGAAAGTCACGGACTTATTGACCCGCCCTCTCACATAGATGCTTTATTTAATAGATTTTTAATATAATTTTCTACAAAACTTTGTAATTAACAATAAATTATCACGACCAAGTGTTGTGATCGATGTTACAATTGACGTACGAATTCAAAAACTTATTTAATGCCTTTTTTCCATGTTTTTCTTCTTAAGGCGGTTGAGGTTTTTATTTAATAAGTTCTTAATAGATAAAGATTTTAATAATGTTTATCGTGGAGATTTTAGGGCCCATGGTCTAGTATTTTTAGAAGGTATCACTACATTCCTTCGTAGTCATTCGTAGAAGTAGATAGCAAATGTGTCAAAAACGGCCACTTTCAGCAGTTTTTCTATCTACTTCTAGCAGTGACTACTAGGGAATGTAACGATACCGTCTAAAAATACTAGACTGTGGGCCCTAAAATCTCCACGATAAACATTAATAAAATTATATATTAGAATTATAATATTAAATAAAATTCACAGCGGCGCCACTTTCGCTCAGGGTACCTTAAGAATGCGCAGTCTGCACACTAGCGCCGCCATTGAATCGAGAATCATAGTGCTTAAATAAAAAAGAAATAGTGAATTATCTCTCTGTAGTGCACTCCGAACAAACTTTGTGGTACTTTTTATCACTTAAACCATATTTTCTAGCATGTCGTTTAGTTTAATGGACTTTTATTGCGAAAAGTGGCCCCTTTTTGCGTTTAGGTACTCATACAGATGAAATCATTACAAGAACTAACACCAGTACTAGAAATAACATTCTTGAAATCTAAAGAGACTCATTCAATATTAGCTTCAAAATTCGGTTTCGGTATCAAAACTGCATCAGGCCGTCTCTAGTGTATACTGTCTCTGGACTTTGAAGATGGGTCGGTATTGTTCCAAAAATAGCGAGCCTTTGTGTTCACGACGTTCCCTAACCCTGTTCTGAAGGGATTCTGTTCGTAGTTTTGTGTAAGCGGCGTGATCCCTGTTATTTCCAAGCCCTGATTGGATATAACGATTAACACATAATAGATGTGGATGAAATGCTCATTAATACTGCTTGTACCTTTTCAGGGTCTGAAAAAGCTGCAACCGCCGTTATCTAGTGGTTCCGGTCCCGGGTTTGATTCCCAGGATATAATTTTTGTTCGGTTTTGTTGGTGGTAGGGTTTTAAAAGTCCGTCTGGCTATTGTTTGTTTGTTTGTTACGTCCTAACTACTGAACCGACCAACATGAAAATTTAATGGTACAGAGAAGGACATAAAGTACCTTTCATCCCGAAAAAAAATATTGTTCCCGAGAGATAGCAAAACTGTCCACGCAGACGAAGTCGCGGGCGGCCTCTTGTACGAAATAATTTTTCGCCGAAACACTGCCAAAATCGCAGTCTTACCTGAGTAAGACGTTACGGTCCAAACACAGAGATATGACAGATACCGCGGTTTCACGTGAGCCCGCGTGAAACTTCCCCCGTGTGGAAACTAAAAGACGCCAGCCGGCCCCGTATCGCCGCAAAGTTATTCACTACCATAGACCTAAAAATGTACACGATATGACACGATGTAATTACAAATATTAAATACAAAATATTTATTCAGTAACTATATACATGATTATCTTAGCTAGTGCTCAGGATCTCCTTTTAAGTATTAGCAATACTTGTGCAAGGGGACTCCGTTCTTCCTTAATTAATGTTAATGTGTACAGCTACTAGAATAACCAACAAGGCACTAACAATGACAAAGTAATTAAACTTAAACACCCCTATCAAATACGGAAACACTGGCATACTCAGAGTTATAAGGTTCGAACAGGGAGATATGACAGATACCGTGGTTTCACGTGAGCCCGCGCGTAACTTCCCCAGTGTGGATACCTACTAAAGGATGCCAGAAGGCCGTCTATATATTTCATTTATTCAGTTTCAAAGTTATTCACTTAGATATAATAAAACTTCAATACCCCTACAACCGCTGGCCGATAGTTGGCCTGATAGTTGGTTATGTATGAAGAATCGGCCGATACCAAATCGTTGTAGTGTGCGCACTTGCTTACTTCTTCATACTGATTCCAACTATCGGCCGACAGTTTGATCTGTAGTTTGCGGGGACTCTAACGGTTCATGCATTTGACTTGTAGTTCAAGAAATAAACTGAAGTAAAGTAAGAATTTACTCTTGGGAAACATAAAAGGAACATTAACTTTAGACTTTAAAAACACTTTGCTATGTAGTTGGTTCAAGATCTATTAAATCGTTGGATTACCTAACAATCTTGATAGCATAAATAAAAATAATGTAACTTTTTTATGAGATGAAAGAATTCCAAGTTACCTGAAATAAACAATCACAAACATAATGATTTTGGCGGTTTTCCTTTTTTCCATAAAGATAAACAGAAAACTGCCATTTCTAAATATAAGGAAGTCTACGTCCACTTCTAAGAGTTCCGAAGTTTGTTTGGACAGAGCCTTAGTTTTGGAGACGTGTTTTGTTCAAAGGCTTAAACCAAACCGACGCTTTTCACCAGATCAGCTGGATTATGCCATATTTATTCAGTACCATGCACGTAATATTGACAGATTCAAAGTTGGGAAGGAGGTTTTTAAAACGTGTTGACGTTTTATAATCGACATGAAAAATTGTAATAGAAATGAAAAAAAAAACCGTAAACAAAAACGCACGGCGTGTGGTTAAATCAACTTTCCGTATGCTATACTAAATCGTTAACAAAAATGCACGGCGTGCGGTTAAATCAACTTTCCGTATGCTGTACTAAATCGTTAACAAAAATGCACGGCGTGCGGTTAAATCAACTTTTCGTATGCTGTACTAAATCGTTAACAAAAATGCACGGCGTGCGGTTAAATCAACTTTCCGTATGCTGTACTAAATCGTTAACAAAAATGCACGGCGTGCGGTTAAATCAACTTTTCGTATGCTATACTAAATCGTTAACAAAAATGCACGGCGTGCGGTTAAATCAACTTTCCGTATGCTGTACTAAATCGTTAACAAAAATGCACGGCGTGCAGTTAAATCAACTTTTCGTATGCTATACTAAATCGTTAACAAAAATGCACGGCGTGCGGTTAAATCAACTTTCCGTATGCTGTACTAAATCGTTAACAAAAATGCACGGCGTGCAGTTAAATCAACTTTTCGTATGCTATACTAAATCGTTAACAAAAATGCACGGCGTGCGGTTAAATCAACTTTCCGTATGCTGTACTAAATCGTTAACAAAAACGCACGGCGTGCGGTTAAATCAACTTTCCGTATGCTATACTAAATCGTTAACAATAACAAAAACGTACGGCGTGCGGTAAAATCAACTTTAGCACGCTATACTGTCATCAATAGTTGATACTGATAGTTAACGTTTGTCGTGAATATGCTTTTAAACTTATTTTTTTCATATTGGATTTTGCTTTAATATTGCTACTCAGTCTGTTTTCCATTGATTTATTTTTTACTCATTCACAATATGATGTGTTTTTATTGCCGATTGTTAGTGATTGTGATGTTTTGCTCGCCACAAGCTCAGATAATTGTAGGTATATTAGGAGGTCTAAGCCTATTCATTACCGGTTTTTAAGCTTGATATTGTTTACCGCTGAGTTGCTTCGCTTATCAATAATAAGTAAAATAACTAACGGCCTTAAGTGTGTTTTCTGTCGATTTCGTTTTGGATTATTATGCCATCGCTTGAACATATTATTGCGAGTTTATATAAATAATAGTGATTTTAAATTATGTCGAATTATTCAACTTGGTACTCTTTGCGATCATTTTATTGGTATTAATTTGTCGTATGAAATATTTTATTTTGATTTATTAATTTTTTATTTTATTAATTGTTATTTTTTATCTTTACAACTCGCATGGATTACCTTGATGTTTTTTATTATTATCGTTTTATATCGGATCCAATTTGTTTTTATATTATCGAAATCAAATGGCTAATCTAAACAATTATAAAATTTATTATCAGAATGCGAGGGGGTTGCGCACAAAAACATCCACATTTCTTCGTAACTTGTGTGGCAGTGATTACGACATTATTATTATTACGGAAACCTGGTTGCTGGATAGTATTGCGGATGCCGAACTCTTTGACGCCCGTTATATAATTTTTCGACGCGATCGTGACTATACTGCTACTGGTCAAACCCTCGGAGGCGGCGTGCTGATAGCAACTCGTCGTGACATAGCCGTCACCCCACAGCCTACCTTCCATTCCAGTGCCGAAGATTTATGGTTGACAGTTAGTCTTAAACAGCGCGGCACTAATATTGTCGTTAAACTTAATATATGTGTCCTTTATTTATGTCATGAAAATCGTGGTTTTACATTCATACAGCAGTTACAAAACTTTTTAAATAGCTTAGGTGACATAGTTACAACGCTGACTAATGAAAAGTTTTTGTTAGTGGGTGACTTCAATCTGAGTGGTATATGTTGGGTTCCTAGCTCTGCAGATATGTCTCATTTCGACCCAACCAATCTCAAAACTGAATCTGAGTTACTTTTTGTAGATGAAATTAATATATTGGGATTAAGACAGTTTAACGGTATAAAAAATGCGTACGGTAGGATACTAGACCTCGTGCTTTCAAATGACACTGTAATTGTTACGGACTGCAGTGACGACCCTCTTGTGCCAATAGATTTGCACCATGGTGCCTTACATATTGAATTGCAATTTGCTAAATTTACTCCTTTAGATGACGCCTCTCACACCAAGTATATTTTTAATAAAGGTGATTACGAGGCGATAAACTCAGAAATCTCTAAAATTGATTGGCATCATGAGTTGTCGTCCAAAACTTTAGATGCAGCAATTGATTACTTTTATAGTGTGTTTTTATTATTACGAGAAAAGTACATTCCTTGTAAGAAAGTCACAGCTGGTCGTTTTCCTATATGGTATTCTCCTGCGCTAAAAAGAGTTATAAGGGAAAAGTTTAAATATTTGAGTAAATTTAAAATTTACGGTAACCGCGCTGATGAAAACTCTTTCAAACGACTCAGGGTACGTTGTAAAGAATTAGAGGAGTCATGTTACCGAAACTACATACATTTTGTAGAAAACTGTCTTAAGGATAATCCTAAAATGTTTTGGTCGTTCATAAAATCAAAATCTAAAACTAACGATATACCTAATTGTATGACGCTGGGTAACTCTACCTACAACACCGGTAATGCGATATGTGAGGCTTTCTCCAACTACTTTCAGTCAAACTTTTTGGATACCCCCGCTCTCCCTAGTCGCTATGATAATACCGCTCCTACTCCAACTGTTGCAGATATCACAAGTATCAAAGTAAATGTTGATGAAGTGACAAGGTTGCTTTCGGGACTAGACCCATCTAAATCTGCCGGACCAGATTTTCTACCGGCTCTTTTTCTCAAAAACTGTGCAAAAACCATAGCGATTCCCATTACAATCCTTTTTAATAAATCACTATCTGAGTGTTCGGTACCCAGTTTATGGAAGCGCGCGTTTATTACTCCGGTCCATAAAAAGGGATCCAGATTAGACATCACGAACTACCGTCCAATCTCGAAACTTTGCATTGTCTCCAAAGTGTTTGAGAAAATTGTTTATGAGCAACTTTACTCGGCTTTGCAGCATTCTTTTAGCGGTACCCAGCATGGTTTCTTGAGGGGTCGTTCAGTGGTTACTAATCTGGTTTTACTAAATGAATCTCTTACAGCAGCAATGGATAGTGGACAGCAAGTGGACGTAGTTTACACCGACTACAGCAAGGCGTTTGATCGGATACGGCCAGATCTTCTTCTTCTCAAACTGCAGAACATCGGCATCAGTGGGGATCTGTTGCGTTGGTTGGCATCTTATATAAACAATCGCAGCCAGGCGGTCGTGATTAAAAATTACATTTCTGGGTGGCTAACGATTCCTAGTGGAGTTCCGCAGGGATCACTTCTTGGACCGCTTCTCTTTGCAGTTTTTGTCAACGATATCGAGAAGTGCTTTAAAACTTCTCAGTTACTGTGCTTCGCAGATGACATGAAGATTATTTCACCTATCTCTTCTTTGGGAGATGCTGTTTCGTTACAGGATGATCTGATAAGGCTTGACAACTACTGTTCTGAGAATTGCTTAGATCTCAACCCATCCAAATGTAGTGTCGTCACTTATAGTCGGAAGCGTAACCTGGTTGAGTTTAATTATACACTAAAAGGTATGTCACTAACTCGGGAAACTATTGTAAGAGATTTGGGTGTGTCTCACGATAGTAAACTTCTTTTTGATACCCACATTGATAAAATAGTGTCTAAAGCTTCCAGGGCTCTTGGATTTCTAATGCGTGCTTCAAAGGATTTTACTCATGCGAAGACTTTAAAAATTCTTTATTGTTCATTGGTCCGTAGCCATCTGGAGTTTGCGTCGCAGATCTGGAACCCCAGGTATAATATATACATTTCGCGTATAGAAAATATCCAAAAAAGATTTCTTAAATATCTATGTTTTCGCACAAAGGATCGTTATCATTCGAGCCTCTATCTCGATTTGTGCAAAAAACATCATTTTCTCCCGTTGGAAAAGCGTCGCGAAATTGCGGATCTGGTTTTTCTTTCGAAAATTGCATCTGGTACTGTGAACTGTCCGGAACTTCTATGCAAATTGACATTACGAACACCCTCAAAACCACTCAGATTCAACCACCTGCTGCGTGTCCCCCCTGCATCTTCAAATTATCGGCAGAATTCATATTTGTGTCGTGCGTGTAATAGCTTTAACTCTGCAACACGTCAGGCAGACTTGGATCTTTTTGCGACAAGTGAAGCTTCAATCAAGCGTACTATGAGTCGCAGTTTTTTCAATTCGACCTAATTGTATGATAATTAATTACTTACTAGGATAGTGCTCGTTAAGTATATTTCGTGTTATATTTGTGATGACCTATTATTGGCTTTGTGTTACTATTTAAGTTATTTATTGTTGTAGTTAGTAGCTGTTGGTCGTCCGAAATTAAATAAATTAAAAAAAAATTAAATCAAAATGTAAAATAGTAGTTACACAAGGGATGTAAGTGAGCTATTACAGAACAAGATCCAATCTGGCGCCCGTGCGAGCGCAGCTCGCAAAGGGCGCTAATGGATCGTTGATCGAGGGTGTAATAGCTACTTACAACCGAGGTAAGCATTCTACTTTACATCATTCATGCAAGGTAAATTTAATAAAAATAAAAAAAAGGATAAAACTAAAAATAAAGATAAAGATGAAAATAAAACGTTAAAGGGTTATTTTTGGTTCATTGAAAACTTCTCGTGGGATTGATCAGACATAAACTGAACAACTTTCATAATGGGACAAACCTCGAAATAACGAAAAAAAATCAGCTGTTCCATACAAAAGTACAATGCCTACTCCATCGAAATGTATGAAACAGCAGATTTTTTTCGTGATTTCAAAATGAATCTTATCTATTTATGAAAAAAAAAAATTGTTTGACCAAGGAATTTTGCATACCTAGTTTGTGCACTGTGTTGCACATGCCAACTTATACAGCCTCATACTATATTAGTAAATCTTAGTTACCGAGCAGTATGATGTAAAGTATTTTACAATTCAAAATAATAACATGAATTAGAAATTTGTTCCTTGCAATGTAATTTAAACTGTCCAGGGTGCATTTATATAAATAATCGTAAGTATTTCACTACTTCCATTGTTACAAAAATGTATAATGTATTCTATCGAACAGGAACCAAACAGCGATACAACAAACTGATATCTTCGCCCTTTCAATATTTAATCTCGTCATCTTTCAATTCACATTCGAAAAGCACATTTTGAAATAAAAAAATAGCAATTGTTCTTGCAAATTGAATTGAGTTTGTTTTCCGAACCCTCGTCTACTTAAGCACAATAACTATTAAGTTGGAACTTCAAAGACGAAGCGATACGCTTGTCTCGCTGAAGAGCGATTTAATAAAACAGATAAAATTGATAAATTATTATTTCAAAGATAAATGTAAGATTTGTGTATTCAAATGTAATACTGTGTTTATCATGTCAATAGGCAATAGTCAAATATGACTAATTTTGGAAAACCATTATAAATTATTCCTTATTACGTAATAAACGCACCCACATTGATATTTCAGGAAAAATCAATGTATTTCATTAAAAAGAAACAGTGTTAAAGTTTACAATTTTAAAACCGCGCCAAAAACGCTATGGCGCTGGACACGTGACTTGTTGACGTCACAAGCCTGTAAACATTGTAATATCCTTAGCCATTTGACAGCCATCAATCGCGGATCCTAAGTCTATGGTCGTGTCAAACGCCTAAAGCCAAATTTATTTACAGGCAACTGACGTCATCTGTGATCTTAGAGCGTTTACGCCACAGAAAAAAATCAAAAATTATTGCATTTTTCTAGGTGAAATTAATCAATTAATAGACTTAATTTAGTCTATACAATAGTTGAATATGTTTTTTACGCCAATATCTGTTAGGATGAACACAATTTGTAGTATATTTTCAATGTTGTCAAATACCCTACTGAAAGAGCCTTGCGTCATTGTACGAAAAATTGGTCTATTTGTTACTTTTCACTAATATGTAACGTATATTTATTTATTTACTAATTAATTTTCTTTCATAAGTTTTGTGAGAGCATCTAAAAACAAAATCAGTCGTTGCCAAAACCGAATCCCTCATTCGGAACAGACACAAAAGAGCGATACATATCTTTTCAATCATGCAAATATCTATTTCCACGTCAATGATATATTGCGCCGAGGCGAGGTAGAGGCATGCACATATACGCAGCACCCGGCGCTTTACGCTCCTTTAAATTGGAAAATTGAATCCCCCGGGAGTCGGCTGCAGCCTTTATTTCTCATCTTCGGCTTTGGCTATCGAGAGGCCAACTCTTCAGGAATTAGAACGAACCTTTGTACCGTTTTGCAATTTTAGCTTGTTGGTTTTCAGTTTTATTATCAAGGCTTTTCTATTAGGTACTACGTTGTAATAGTTTTTTTATTTTAGGGTTTTTACTTTAGATGGTTTATTCGGAAGTGAGATTGTTTTTGAACCCGATATTCGGCTGTTCTCAGAACTGACGTGATTCATCTCTATTATTTCATACTAGCTGACCTAGTTATGAATATTATTAATTATTTTACATGTATTTTATTAGTAAAATAACTCCAACCGAAGCATCTGTTTTAAACGACACATTCAGTTTTTTTTATTTCCTCTTTGACGATATTTGCAGCACGCATTCTGTTAATTCTATGTCAAACGTCTTAAGGTTACATTATAAAATTTATATTGTCCAAAATCATTTTATATGGTGGTTAAGTATTCTTAAATATTCTAATTTTCCGCGAAATTTTCTTAATTGTTTCATTCATAAGAACCTTCTCCTTATAATAACAAACACAACAAAAAAATAATTAGCGAAATCGGTCCAGCCGTTCACGCATGATGGCGTGACCAAGGGAAATAGGGAATTATTTTAATATATATAAGGTCCTTCTTAAATAGTGCACAAAATTTTAAGGGGTCAATGTAATACAGTCAACTTTTACTATGGGACCAACATTGAAATCGTGAAAAAAAAACAGCTGTTCCATAGAAAATTTAAAATTGAATAGAGGAAAAGCTGTTTTTAGGGTTCCGTAGCCAAAATGGCAAAAAACGGAACCCTTATAGATTCGTCATGTCTGTCTGTCTGTCTGTCTGTCTGTCTGTCTGTCTGTCTGTCTGTCCGTATGTCACAGCCACTTTATTCCGAAAGTATTAAGACTACACAGTTGAAACTTGGTAGGTAGATGTATTCTGTTAACCGCTTAACGAATTTAATACAAAAATAAGAAAAATAAAAGATTAAGGGGGGGCTCCCCATACATGGAACTGAAACTGAAAAAAATTTTTTTCTTCAAACCAACACGTGTTGGGTGTCTATAGATAGGTCTTTAAAAATGACATTGAGGTTCCTAAGACAACTTTTTCTCAAAGTCGACCGTTTGAAAGATATTCAACGCCAAAGTGGTAAAATGTGTGTGTCCCCCCCTTTAACTTTTGAAATAAGAGAGTGAAAAATCTAAAAAAAATATATGCTGTAGATCTTAATAAACACTTTCAACCAAAATTGGTTTGAACGAGATATAGTAATTAGTTTTCGAGATATAGCACATTTTCCAAAACCGCAAATATAACTTTGTCATTCATACCAACACTGTGAAAAACAAAGTTATTTTTGCAGACGAAAAAAAATAGGTGGTATTAAATATGGTATGGTATAAGGTAACTACGGAACCCTATGGCGCGTGGCCCGACACGCACTTGGCCGGTTTTTTTTTTCACGATTTCAATGGTGGTACCATAGTAAAAGTTGTTTGTATGCATGAGTTTATTGACCCCTTAAATTTTTGTGCACTATTTAAGAAGGACCTTATATAGACAATTAGATTTTATTTATGTTTATTAAAACTTTGTTGTTGTATCTCTAAAGCTATAAAAATTTGTAAGCAGCATAATTCAATAATAGTATTTTATTAATTTATTTATTGTGGAAACCTCTCTATGCCTTTTGTTGTATTATCTTTTTTCGCGTGCGTGTGGTTTGAGGGCCACTTCATCGAAAGTCAATAAAAATATACTGATGATTTAGTAAACATTATAAAAGAAATGTGCAACTTGGAATCGATTTTGTGAAAGTCATCTTCACCGAGTTATTAGCTGAAGAGTCGGGCCCTCAGTTCTCACATGGAGGATTGAGGGCCCAGCTGTTGCGAACAAACTATTAACATTATAGTAAAAGTTTTAATGCCAAAGTCTAAGTTAATCCCGAACAAAAATTGTGGAAGTAAGATTTATCGCAAAACGCTTTTCTACTTTGTGTAATCTTAGTTCAAAATGGGCCCTCAATCCTCCAACTTACAAAAATTCATTACGCTTTTTTTTTTTATTATGGGATTACGGCTGTTGTAAGTTGTCCAGTGGGGTACGTAATAAAATGTGAAAAAATGTGAAACAAATAGCTGGCTTCAACTCCTCCTAGTTTTACAGTTATTACCTTCTGAATATTCGGGCCCTCAATCCTCCACATTTTCTACTTCTTGATTTATTACGCACAAAGTATGGAATGTAAAATTAACATGAAGTTATCTGTTTATGTGAAAAAAAATGTGCAACAAGTTGGTATTATTTATTATTAATAAGAATTGGAATAAAAGTATAAATTAAAAAAAAACCGAAATCGACTAGTTTTTTCACCTTGTACGTACGTAGGGTAACCATTATTTTTTTTATTTCTCATACTCGGAAAGTCGATGGAAATCACTGCTTTACACCCTAGGGCGGAAAATAATAATTAAAATAAATGAGATATGTACAGTCAGCAACGAATGTCGTTTAACATTGAAGTACTTTTTCGACACGCTTTTTTGACGAATGCCACAGTTTGAAATATTATTCAAAAATATTGCTTTGACAAAGTGTAAAGCTACTTTCGTTGCTAACCGTACTAGAAAAATATCTCGCATGAAAATTGCTCTCTTTTGACCCTTGCTTTTTGTTGTGTGATGTTTTAATAACTGGCTGTTCTTGCCGTTTGCAAAATTTTCGTAGCTCACTAGTAATATAAAGTCCTGATCACAGCCACACCACATTACATGTCATGAAAGTCGCCTGATCAAATATGACATTTACTCAACGTAAGCACACACAGTATAGGTAAGTATATATTAGCTTTTACTAACTTGTACTGTGGGATACGCGTGGTACTCGCTGCCGTGTCGTGTGTGTCATAGAGGATTAAAAAAAATGCCGTGCCCGAGATGAACGCAGGGGCTTCCAAACTATTTTAGACAAGAGACCCTTTTTATGCCAATGGACGGGTAGTACGTACGTTATAACACAACAAATAACTGATCATACGACTATTGTTATGTACATTAAATAATGTTGATTAATAAAAAAGTTGACTTGCAAAAGTAAGTTTAACGTAATTCTTTTTTCATCAAATTGTTGGTTTCGGGGCCGAAAGTTCGGTTTTGGCTGGAATTCCAGTTTCGGCCGGACACTAGCTTTCGTTTATGTCGACCCTTGAGAAACCGATTTCGACCCCAGGGGGTCGATATCGACCACTTTGGGAATCCCTGCTTTAACGCAAAGAGAAAATTTGATTTTACGTTTGTAAGAAAATCCGGAAAATCTATTGTGATTTTACTAGGGAAATTGCAGTTTTTCCCAGCGAAGCGGTCCTTTTTCTTAGAAATATTTTAATTCACTATTTGTGATGACCTATAATTGGCTTTCTGATACTATGTAAGTTATTTTATCTGTTTAATATAGCTGTTGGTCGTCCGAAAATAAATAAATAAATAAATACATAAATTCATTTGAGTTCCGAAACTATGAAAAAGCTTTTGTTTCGACTTGTCTGACGACAATAAAACTTTTTAAAAATATATATAAACTTGAACATATAAAAAAAGCAAAAGTCACCGAGGGGGATTTGAAGCCGTAACACTAGTTTCTTGCCGTCCGCGTCTTATCCCGCTGGACCAAACGGACAGTGGCTGCCCGGACGAAATTAGCGACCATATTCTGCGTCGAAAGAAAAACGCAATAAAATTCGAAAACACTGGTTTTCCCAAATATAAGCTTTATCTAGATCGATTTTTAACCGACTTCAAAAAAACAAAAAGGAGGTTCTCAGTTTGACCTGTATGTATGTATGTATGTTTGTCCGCGATTATCTCGCGTTTGGCCGAATCGATTTTGATGCGGTTTTCAGAAAAGTATTGGTCACACTTAGGAGAAGGTTTTAGTATTTTAACCGACTTCAAAAAAAAAGGAAGGTTCTGAGTTTCACTCGTATATATGTAGGTATGTTTGTCCACGATTATCTCGCGTTTGGCTCAACCGATTTTGATATGGTTTTCAGAAAAGTATTTGTTATACTTAGGAGAAGGTTTTAGTGCTTTAACCGACTTCAAAAAAAGAAAGTTATGAGTTTGACTCGTATGTATGTATGTTTGTCCGCGATTCTCTCGCGTTTAGCTGAACCAATTTTGATGCGGATTTCAGAAAAGTATTTGTTACACTTAGGACAACGTTTTGGTATTTTAACCGACTTCAAAAAAGGAGGTTCTCTTCTTAGTTTGACCCGTATGCATGGTTGCCCGCGATTATCTCACGTTTGGCCAAATCGATTTTTCTATCTACCTAGATAATATATCTAATACAAAAGATACTTACACTAAAAAAAAAAAAGAAACAATTGTTTTAAAAAACCAAAAACGGACTTCAAAAACCCCACTCTAACTCTAAAAAGCAATAAATAATATTGAAATCACTAGATACGCATTTTCATTGCAATAAAACACGTCTATTGAAGTCGGGTGGGGCTGTTAGAATAAAAAAAAGTTCTCCTCCAGTCCCACCCGACTTGACTAGACGTGTTTTATTGCAATGAAAATGCGTATCTAGTGATTTCAATATTATTTATTGCTTTTTAGAGGTAGAGTGGGGTTTTTGAAGTCGGTTTTTTGTTTTTTAAAACAATTTTTTACCCCTGAAAACCCCAATATACCAAATTTTAGCGAAATCGTTAGAGCCGTTTCCGAGATCACAGAAATAAATTTATAAACATACATATTAATAAATATACAAGAATTGCTCGTTTAAAGGTTTAAAGGATTTAAAAGCCCAATCTAAAATTTTCAATTATTTAATTAAATAAAAATTAATAGGCACAAAGGGATATATTTCGAAAGCGCCTGGGTTTTCCCTATTCCTCATAAGTATTGGATAAAAAACGTGGTCACCCTATTTCATACTTTAATGGGATAAAAATAAAATTGATATTCTTCTTAATAAATGGGTCTTTTATTTTCCCTTTGATATCAACTTATTGCACATTTTTTTTCACATAAACAGATAACTTCATGTTAATCTTACATTCCATACTTTGTGCGTAAAAATCAAGAAGAAGAAAATGTGGAGGATTGAGGGCCCGAATATTCAGAAGGTGATTACTGTAAAACTAGGTGGAGCTGAAGCCAGCTACTTATTTCACATTTTTTCACATTTTATTACGTACCCCACTGGACAACTTACAACAGCCGTAAATCCATAGTTTAAAATAAAATGCGTAATGAAATTTTGGAAGTTGGAGAATTGAGGGCCCATTTTGAACTAAGATTATATAAAGTAGGAAAGCGTTTTGCGATTAAATCTTACTTCCAAAAATTTTTATTCGGGATTAACTTAGATTTTGGCATTAAAACTTTTACTATAATGTTAATAGTTTGTTCGCAACAGCTGGGCCCTCAATCCTCCATGTGAGAACTGAGGGCCCGACTCTTCAGCTAATAACTCGGTGAAGATGACTTTCACAAAATCGATTCCAAGTTGCACATTTCTTTTATAATGTTTACTAAATCATCAGTATATTTTTATTGACTTTCGATGAAGTGGCCCTCAAACCACACGCACGCCTTTTTTCTTGATCAGCATGCCTCATACTTTTTAGAAGCTGTATGTGATCACAAGTCTATCACAAGTCTGTTTAGCAAATGAGCCGTCAATAAATAATTATTAAAGAATACTAGATACTCATGTATAACACAAAGTTTATACCTACCTACAAAAAAACACCGACTTAAAAAGACGAAGACCTGGCTTCAGTTAAAAATGGCTAACTTAGCGTCATCTATTACGAGGAGATCCGGCGATCAAAGAGAAGGATTTCTCTAAGAAACCGTCAAAGTTAGAGCAAAAACTGTGAGACGACTAGTTATCCGACGCCACCGCCCGCGGCTACAGCTGGCAAACTGCATTTGTGATTACCACTGGAATAATACTCATTCAGCATAAGTTCAGCAGCAATTGTGAAAAACTTCTTATACGTAGAAATAAAACACATTTTAAGGATTACAGCGCGTTTATTGGTATTAACTCAGATGTTATTTTAGAATTATTTAGTTTTGATTTATTGGTTTTTTGGGTTTCCCGACGTTTCGACACCTTTCTAGGGGCCGTGGTCACGAGAGGACTAAAGCAAAAAGGCTGCTCATATTTTTATGCAATTACCAGCTAGGAACATATACTTAAATGACTTAACTATGTATAAAACTCCGTAAAGGTGGCACTCATATTTGTCTCTAGCTTATGAAATTGGCTTTGGTTAAAAAATTAAAGGTATTTTTTTATATTTTTTTATTACAGATTAGGCCAATTTAAGAAACTGATTTGAATATTTTAACATTTGGTTGCGTATTTATTTTTTTATAAATATATTTGTCTAGTGGATATGGTCAGCCGGAAATACGTCATTAGTGGCACGAAAGTTTAAGAAGGAATACCTTTGCCATCTACTTTTAGAAAAATAAACGGCCAAGTGTCTTCACCTGTCATAGTAACTGTCAATGACATATTGGTTGTTTGTAAACAAATAATTTAAAGTTAATATTTCTTCTATTTTATTCATTTAATCCAGTTGTGACGGTTCTAACCTACCTTCTTAATTTTCCGCAATAATTTTTGAGGTGGTATAATTATAATAAAAATGCTTACCAGTGGAAACTCAGTTAAAAAACTTTGTAAAGGCTTACACGCGCAATCTACCCAAATTTCGCGAAATGTGTCTATTTTGGAGGTAGGCTACTTGGATCAAATTGTAATGATTGCTTGTGGACTGATAAATTTGCAGGCTGACATAATAAAAATTGTGAAAATATGTGCATACTTTTATTTCTATTTACTAACATTTCATAGTAGGGATGTCGAAAAAATACGATATTTTTGCGATAAGTAGGTAAGGTACACGGTCTATATTTTTCGGGCGATATTAAATACTCTGATATATCGATAGATGTTTTTACAATGATGTTTCCATAACATTTTTTTTTGTAATTACGTATGGATTCTAATAGTCGACACTATTTTGTCACTGGAGCATTTTGATTTTTTCCAACTTTTGAGTCTTAAAAATCATCGTAAAATTCGTCAAATCGAGCCAAAATTTCGCGTAGGGGTTTATTTTGCTATTTTTTTAAAATACCTTAAAATTAGAATCCATTACTTAGTCATCATCCCATTTCATCCCATTTTTTTCTGAGAAATATTACCTATATCGATATTTTTTCACTTCCACCATCCCTAATGCCAAGTTCATTGTCAAAATTGTCTTTGCCCTTTTTTCTTTTTTTTATTATGGCTGGGGGATCTGTATGTGATGACGTCATATGAAGGTCATTTGAAGGTTAAAGCTTTTTTTTGAATATTATAAATATCTTTCAAAATACAGACTTATTTTTAAATTTAATTAGTAGACACTGTACCGAAACCTTATTCCTCGAAATGGTTTTGAGATTTCCAGTCATGTTCAAAAAGTTATCAAAGCCAATTGAGGTTCCTTATTACATCTATTTTAATAAAGACAATCTATTCTTAATAAATGTGGCACTTTATTTATAGTATTGCTTAAGTCTACTCAGTTGAGGCAAAATAAATAGTTGTCTTTTAAATGTTTCCAAATTGGGATAAAATATGCACAAAACAATAATGCTTCCGGGAAATGTTTGAAACAGCTGGTTTTCTGTATTTCTTGCACTAGGCAATCCTTTTTAGTTTAACTATAAATGCAAAGCAATCTACTAAAAAAAATGTTATGTCATTCTTGAATTCCATCGGTGACAATCCTATAGTTTTCCATTTCAACTCTCCGAATTCAATTGCCTTTAAAATTGAGTAATACACGAATCGAATAATCTACATAAATACAGTCAGCTGCAATACTCGAGCATTGTACGCTAAATAAATGTAGTGACCGCGCGCGTCGAATCGAATGCATAATCGATACAACTCGGACCGCTGCGGTCAGGGCTGTCGGTGCCGGCGTGCAATTTTAATAAATACAATGCGCCGCTCCTTCCAAATTTCATTTTGATATACACTCCCGCCGAAACTCGATTTAGGAACGTGTTCCGAATGGTGGACTCGATTCTGGATGCATAATCGATTACCGCTGGTCAGGGCTGCGTTCTGATTTTCGTAAACGATGCCAATTGTAGAGGTAAATCTTCATCGTGAATATGATCATTATCTGATTTCACTGTCTGTTAAGAATGCTTGACGTAAAGTAGGTCATAGTATAATAGTTTTGAATTTAAGGCTCCGTTATGCGAAATCATTTGTCTCTGTCTTTTTCTTTACGTGTAAAAAGTATGGAAAATAACCTCATTTCTGCACTTTTTCGATGTTTTTCGTTGTTTTTTCATCATAATCTTTAGCACAATTATCTTTCTTGAAAAAAAGTTATTGGAGCAACTGCACAGTACGTTAAAGTGTATTTTGATGTAGAATTCAATACGTTTACGCTATTATTTACGCCAAAAATATGGCCCGCGACAAGCGCTTTTGATGATATTCTGATTTTTTTTACAATCATCTGTGAGGTTTATACGCTATTTAATGTTTGTAGCAACTAGATAAACTCTTTAGCTTGTCGTATGATTTTTTTGGTGGCAATAAGTTTACGTTTTCTATATAAAGATATGGCCCGCACAAACCATGTTTTCCTATTACCGCCCCTTAAGTTGTAGTAACTATACTAGTAGGTATACTATGAGACCACATGAGTAAAAAAACGGAACCGTTTATCTACTCATGTGATGAGACTGTGGAATAATACAAATACACAATAATCTGAATTTTTTTAAATCTTAAAAGTAGTTCCGTCAAAGCTTAAGTAAAAACTAAATAAATGAACATTGCATTAGTACCATCCCTACTAAAATACCTGGTCAAATTGACGGCGTCTAAACACGCCGCGCTGATTTACTACCGCCGCAGCATTTGGACAATGAATCCAAATTAAAACCTTAAATCATTGATGTCATAGGTATATTATAATTTTCTTTGCAACATGCGACCTTAAATCATCGACATAATATTATCATCATCATCATCATATCAGCCGCACCCACCACTGCTGGGTATAGGCCTCCCCCAAGGATCTCCACAATGATCGGTCCTGCGCTGCCCGCATCCAGTGGCTTCCCACGACCTTTATTAGATCGTCGGTCCACCTTGTCGGGAGCCTACCCACGGAGCGACATAATATTATAGGTTATTATAATTTTCTTCGCTAGGGCAGCTAATAATATAGCGGCCTATCCCTTTATATGATAAGAAGTAATGTAAGCTCGATTCTAGTTAGGACTATTATTGTGTGTGTGAAGAGCATTATAATTATTTATTGCTAAATAACATTATTTTAATGGAATCTAACAAAACTAGAACTAGAAATATAAATATTGGCGCCGTTTCTTCAACTCGAAATAAATAAATAATATTGACGAAAACAATATTTTCGTTCCTGGAATAAAGTAGACATGCATAGTTCACCAGTATTTTCCATGTTTGTATTCCTAGGGTTCCGTAGGGAAATTAACCAGATTAACGGCAAATATCAATATAAATACCTATTAGCCTATATTTTTATTATGCACAATGGGATAGTGCTTGGCCTTCACCTCATCTGATGTTAAGCGACGATAAGGTAGTTGTTATGGCGTCATACTTGGGTAAGATGGTGGTAGCTACCACCTAGCTACTTGGATAGCTTAGCCAGGCGGACTTGAAATAAGCCCTACCACCAACCAAACTATCTACACCTACCTAACCAATGTACATTTTGCTTATTCAAGGACCGGAACCGCTTACCGTTAAAGGGGTTTTTGATTGTGTATTTCATAGACTTGTTTTCAAAAACCCTATCAATACGGTAATCCTATCAATACGGTAATCCTATCAATACGGTAACCCTATCGAAAGGGTAACACAAGTAAGGACTTACCGAATATGAAAACCCTATCAGGGATACCCTATGAAGGCTTTATGAAGGGGTTTTAAAACGTGATCAAGCAATTTATACCTAGTTCCACCTGGGCCGAAGGACCAGAACCGTTTACCGTTAAAGGGGTTTTCATAGGGTATTTCATGAACCGCTAACCGTTAAAAGGGTTTTTGATTGGGTATTTCATAGACTTATTTTCAAAGCCCTATCAATACGGTAAGCATGACGTCGACTAACCGTAACAAAAGGGAAAGCCTATCATTTGGTGAGCTTTTTAATAGGGTTTCCCTATCAATTGGGTTAACCAAAAAAGGGGTTTTCAGGTCCCTGTGTGTATTGAACATTTCACTTATTGTAAATTTTGCGTATTGTACCTACTTTTCGCGTATGTACATGTTGCGTGTTGTACAATTTGCGAATTGTATACTTTGCGAATTGTACATTTGGCGTATTATACATTTTGAAAGAGGTGTCTTTTTTCGAATGGTGTATTATGCTACGAAGGGGTTTGAACACCCACTCTTTGCCAAATTTATATAAAAATATAAGCATTCATAAAAGAAGAGTCCTAGGGTAACCAACGATAAGTCAATAAACTATGAAAATAAATAAATCAAACCAAACTAGCTTTGCAACGTATTTTACAAAAGCATTTTTATACGTCTTATGACGGGATGCAGTCTACGTATTGTATCTAAAATAATACTTATACGTAACATAATGTATACGTTACAGAACCGACCACGGACAGCTTAGATATACTGACGTTCTAACCTAACTTACTAATTAATATGAACTACCAGACAAATTCACTAAGTTATGATAGAGCTACTGTTAACATAGAACACGTACAACATTAGCCTTACTAAATAATTACGACTATATTCTACTTACAGTCCGACAAAACCTTTAATAATAATTGGTATAACTAAAATCACACCTAACTACCGGAACTCATTTGTCAGTCCCATAGTCCTTTAAAAAGTCGAAAAAATATGGCGTTTAATTAATCACCAGCAACGGGAGTATGCAGTCACTCTGTTAATTTTCCACTAAAGAAAATTGAATACGAATTTCCATCGTCGTGAGTGTGCATTTATCATCGTTTACGAAGCCGGCGTCGCTAATGCGCCATGAGTGGTGGCCCAGCAAAGGATCGCTTGGAGTTATGACACATAAGCCATCAAAAGATTAAAATATTAGGGGATTTTAATTAAGGCTTTATTCCTGTATGAAGTTAGGCCTTTCTGTGTTAGTGATTTAAAATAGTCACATAAGAAAAACCTAAATATTTGTTTATTCTAATGTTGGCCTCAAGCATTTGATACACTAGTTTACATGACTTTTGTTCATGAAAAGGAATACTTACATACGGTTAAGTTACTTTAGGTATCTACATCTCGGAAAAAATATTTAAAAAAATCCAGCACCTCAGTTTTTTGAAATATTTATTAACAAGATTTTTACAAAAAACTACATATAAATATAAAGAACAGAAAGTTAAATAATTTTTGCTCTTTTTTATAAATATTTTCATCTGTATCTCTCACAACAGACCAACAATAGTCACCTAGCATATTTTGGTCCCAATAACCTTGATAATTTTGCTCAAATGATTTTAAATCTTGGTGAAATCGCTCACCGTGTTCATCACTCACACTACCAAGATTTTCTGGAAAAAAATCTAAATGGTAATGTAAACAATACCCATACGCTCATAATTTTGCAATAGATTTTCAACAATCTTTGTAATGATTACTTTTTTTATTGTCGAAAAAATTTTAAACGACACTTTTGAAAGAGTTCTAGGCTGAAAGAGTTTTACCTCGGTTAAAAGGCTCTCGAATTTTGTATCGTCCAATATGCTCCTGATATGAGGACCCACAAATATTCCTTCCTTTAATTTAGCCGCAGAAAGATTCGTAAATAAAGAGCAGAGGTATTGAAATGCAGGCTTGGACTTATCCAAAGCTTTGGTAAAATTTTTCATCAACCTTAACTTCAGTTTACCAAATTTCAGTGATCTATTTTTATCTATTTTTACCTGAATACCAGGAGCTAAGGAAGGACCAATGTGCAATTAGTGCAAATCACATGAGCAACCCAATTTTTATCTTGATTTGACACCGAAAATCCAAAATAATGTAAATAGGCACTCTAGCTAGATTCTAGAGTGTGCAAACTACATCCAAATCGATTTTGTTATGTTTGTGGGAAAATTGTTCAGTTAAATCGTGGTTTCCCTATAACAAAACCATTGCAAGAAGCCTATTTACATTATTTTGGATCTAGAGTCTAGATGACATTTTGATATAAAAATAAGGGTTTTTAATCACACAGTTGTTTACAAAATCGAACGATAAACGTACTTATTTAAACGATTGCAGGTAGATAAAAACAAAGTCCTCTATATCTCAGAATTGTGACGTGCTACGAAAAATAAAAATAAAATATTTTTTTTAATTACCGTCCATAGCCAGCATAAATAATATATGTTACATTTAATGAAAAAAAAAATATTTTACAAAAACATTTTTTTTTGTGACTAGTGAGTGAATAAACTAGTGAATCAGTAGATTAAGATCTTGTTTATGAATGGAATTCAAATTTTAATTCATAAACAAGATCTTGCCTAATGAGAAACTGGAATAAAAAAATACTTGCATATTGATGACTCTGGTACATAGGTAGGTACAGCCAGGGCACAGCACAATGTTCACATTATATCATCATCATTATTGCAGTCCCTAACAGCTAGAAATTGAAATATATGTGTAGGTATCACTAAAGTTTATTGAACTCACAAATTAAACGAAAACAAAATAGCTATTAAGACAACGTGCTATGCCGTAGTGGTGTGTGCTACGAAAACGCTACGAATCAAACTGCGTAGTTTATAATTGGGTCATTGCAAATTCAGTGGTCATTTTGTTCGAAAGCTATAAAATTAAGTAAGTTATACATTTAGAAGAGAAAACTTTACCAAACTATACCAACTGAACTAAAAAATGTGTTCTGAGAGATCATAGTCTCAATTTTGTTCCGAAGATTTAGATATTTTCGGGTACCCTATTTTATTACTTGAAAAATAAAAAAAATATTTTCCTGAACACATCCTAATCTGAATGCATCAATAATTCGTAGTGCGAGTGAGAGCACTGCTGCAAAGATAATCATGTCGAAAAGGAACAAAACAAAAAAGTTGTCAAAGATGACTTAACTTTTCGGTGACAGCTGTAAAAAGTTAACAACTTACTAAACTGCAAGGTACTACATGCTACATGGGCCTACTTGATTATTAAGTCACTTTACTAATTCCAAGGTGCTTTTATCATTATCTTGGTTTTATGATTTTTTTAGTGAGGAAAATCAATTCGGTGGTCCTCTTTTCGGTGGTCTTTTTTCCATAGTTTTTTTTTCATTTTGCTGTATAATGTTCCTAATGTTCCAATGGATACAAATAAAAACAAAATTCCTTTAATTTTGGTCTTTTATTTTTTACAATTTTTCGAGCCGTTTTGACAATGACCCAATTGAGAATTAAAATAATTTTATTGTCTATTATTGCATCTGCACTCATGCATTCCATTAGAATCCTTGAAGGAGCAAAAAGTTTATCATTATAAAATAAGTATTCTCATTATTATTCAATACAGATACTCGTAGATCGAATACAAATTACCAAGCTACGAAACAAATTGCCCATTGTTAGTGTGTCCACATGAGTGTTGTTGGAGACCCTTCTCGGTCTCCGACATTTTAATTGTTAAAATGAAATACCTAAAAAATGTAACGTAAAATTGTATTTCACTCCATAACCGTTATAAAATATATGACAATCTTGACATAAGTCATTGACCATAAAAAACCAAAAACATTATGCTCTTCCCGACCTCAACATCCTCCGAACCACAAAAAATGCACAGTTAATACAATTAACACTACACATTTACGGAAACAGATACATTTATCACTTAATTATATCTAATTCTAAAGGATACAAGCATTTAAGAGAGCGGGTATAAACACCTTTGGCTGTTTTTATCCTAGCAGTACGAATAATACCATCGATTCCCTTAAAAACCTCAATTATCAGGCCAAGTGGCCACATAACGCGCTTCTGAGGCGTTTCTATCAGTACTACGTCACCGATTTTGGCAAACCTAGAACAGTGGTCCTTACCCTGCTGAACCAATAAACTTAGATATTCCTTAGCAAAACGTGACCTCAGGTCTTCCCTAAGATTTTGCAGATAACGAACTCTAACGTTTATTGCCTTATTGTCTAATTGGTCTAAATCAGGAACATCTGAACACGGAATAGGTTGCAAAAACATAGCCGGTGTTAAAGGTTGTAGCAAAATATCAACGTCATCACTGATGTACGTTAAAGGACGTGAATTAATTATAGACTCACACTCGTATAACAACGTTTGAAATTCTAAGAGTGAAACTGAAGCCTGACCAAGTACGCGGCGGAGTAGTTCCTTAACCATGCGAATCATGCGCTCCCACCATCCTCCCCACCACGGACTAGCAGGTGCTATCAAATGCCAGTTAATTTTTCGTAAATTGGCATGTTCCTCTATCTGATTCCAATCCACATTTTTTAATAAATTTCTTGCACCAATAAAGTTAGTGCCATTATCTGAATAAATGTCGCGAACCCTTCCTCTTCGAGCTATAAAACGCCTAAGAGCTAATAAGAAATCATTCGTGGACAGCCTTTCAACCACTTCTAGGTGGATTGCTCTATAAACACCACATGTAAACAAAACTAACCAAACCTTTTCCCCACATCTTAATATAAAAGGTCCTCCTAAATCGATGCCGGTAGTCTCGAATGGCTTACTACCCACGTTAGTGCGAGTAACTGGAAGAGGTGCCGGTGGTGTTTTATAACAGCTTGATCTTTGCTTTTGACATACAACACATTGCTTAGATACCTTTTTTACTAGCAACCTGACACCAATTATCCACAAACTCTCCCTCAAATTAGCCAACAACGTTTGAGTTCCGGCATGGTAAAGCTTATTATGTTTCTCTATAACCAACCTCTCTACTATTTTATGCTTGGATGGTAACAATATTGGATATTTATAACATGATGGAATCTCCTCTGAAAATAATTTAGTCTTAACCCTAATTACACCATCTGTATCCTGGAATATAGCTAATTTAAGGACAGTCTCACTATCCGAAAACTGTTCCTTTTGTATACACAAGAACACAATTTTCTCTGCTCTATCTAATTCCTCTACAGACAATTTACCTTTAAAACGCTGGCCGTCTTTCGAACGGCAATTCAAACAAAATCTTAACATCCAAGCTACCATTCTAATTATTTGAGTGTACTTAGAGAAATATACTAAACTATCTGTAAAACATTCAGAAGTAGTTTCGAGTAACATTACTTTCTCACAAGAGTTATCCGTAAAAGTAGGACTTTCTATTATAAATGGCCAGTTTTTCATATCTAACTTAAGCCAACTAGGGCCTTCCCACCACCGTGAATTTAGCAAGACCTCAGCATCGCAGCCACGTGATGGCAGATCTGCTGGGTTAAAAGTGCCAGGAATGTGATGCCAATCCTGCACCTTTGTCACTTCCAGTATCTCTTTAGTTCTATTTTTAACAAAAACGTCACAGTTGCTATTATTTCGAATCCACGATAATACAACATTAGAATCGGACCAAAAGTAACAACTATGCTCCAATGCAATATCATTTTTGCATTGTACATATAAACGAACAGCTAGAATAGCAGCCAATAACTCGAGCCGTGGAACAGATATATCTGACGTCTCTTTATTGGGTGAAACTCTCGATTTGGCTGATAGAAGACGAACGCACACTTTGCCATCAACTTCACTACGCAAAAACAATGTTGCAGCGTAAGCGTCTTTGCTTGCATCACAAAAGGCATGGATTGTAAGACTACAATCCTCAATCTTGTCGCAAGTGATACGTCGAGGAATGCTAACCTGTTGTAAGACTCCTAGTTTAGCTGCCCATTTTAAAAATGATTTTCCAATAGTTTCCGGTACCTGTTCATCCCAATTTAGTTTTAGCTGATGAACTGCTTTTAACATAACTTTAGGTACAATAGAAACAGGACTAGTAAATCCAACGGGGTCGAAAACTCTATGAGCTAAAGAAAGTATTCCCCGTTTGGTAACAGTTTGTCCGTTGCATCTTAAAGAACTAGTGTTCACAGATAAAGTGTCACATTTGGTGTTCCACATTAAGCCTAACACTGACACAACTGTTTCCTCTTTCGATGGACCGGTAACCCAACCGCGTAGATCCATCTGAGCCATCCACATAAGCTCTTTTGCTTGCTCTATAAAACATTCTGCATCAGCTACGGACGTACTCGTTAAACAATTGTCAACATAAAACGACTCTTTCAACGTATTTGCGGTCGCTTTTAAGTGTTTTGGAATTGTGTCACTTTCAAGATGAAACATGATAGTGGCATTCAATAAAAATGGACTACAAGGTATCGAATCGGACCATCAGGTTTTTTGACAGATTCAATTACTGCATTGGTCGCCACTTGTTGGAGACCCTTCTCGGTCTCCGACATTTTAATTGTTAAAATGAAATACCTAAAAAATGTAACGTAAAATTGTATTTCACTCCATAACCGTTATAAAATATATGACAATCTTGACATAAGTCATTGACCATAAAAAACCAAAAACATTATGCTCTTCCCGACCTCAACAAGTGTGTTCCAGATTATAAAAATGACACAATTTGAAATAAATAATATGAAACGAACAGGTACTTTAACTACACGGCAATATTTGCAGATGCACGGACATAGATATAACAATACATACACCTAACAATAAATAAATAAGTATTTGATGATTTATTATATTGGTAAATTTTAGCAAATCTATCAATTTTAGAGAACTTAAGTATCTCAGATTGGATAACGATTTGTTGTTATGGCATCAGACTTAGGTAAGATGGTGGTAGCTAGCCAGGCAGACTTGAAATAAGCCCTATCACCAACCAGAGTACAAATTGTACCCCCCCTGGGAATCGAACCCGGGACCCCCGCGTCCTACACGCGTGGTTAACCACTAGACCACAGAGGCGATTTAATAAAATAAATTATTTTAAGTGGTTATTCGCTGCCGATTCTAAACATCAGTCGCAGTCTGTGGTCACGTGCACAGCGAAACATTAACAAAGGCTTTGTCCGCGACAAAAACTACTCGCGAATATTATTCAGAACATATTTGTTGGTAATGTGCGCGCTCCGTGGCGACTCTCGAAATTTGCGCAATGTCCCGTGTGCAGTTTGCGCGTTTGAAAAAAGCGGACAAGCTCAAAATGGCTTGTAGCAAGGTTCTTTCTCTTCATTATTGTATTAATGATCATCTTCTGGGACCGTACCGGCTAACGCTTCGAACTTTAGAAAATCTGTCGGGCTTCAAATTGAAACAGATAAATCGAGCTCCAATCAGGCCATAATGGCGAACCTCGATTCATGATGTCACACGAACATCGATATCTTCCAAATAACTTCGGCAAATAGTACAATACGGAATTCCGTACTTCGATTTACCTGTTTTAAGTTGAAGATTTGCCGAAGTTCGAAAAGTTAGCCGTTAGGGTCCCTGAATATTCATTTCTAACCCATATTGCACAGTAGCGCAGGAAGCTTTTAGACGGGACCTATACAATATGTAACTGCATAATCACATAATTCGGTTAGTAGGTTCCCAGCAAGGTGATCTGACAGTCTGCTGAAGGACGTGGAAAAACCAATCATCTTTGTGGAAATCCCTGGACGACCCATGTGCAATAGTGGCAATTAGACGGCTTATAATAATGGTAAATAATGTGTTAAGTCACAGCCAAGCTTGCGAACGTGCATCTAAATAATATATTACCAAAACCAGCATTTCTCCATTTTCGTTTACAGTGAAGGAACCATAAAACAAACGTGATGGAAAGTTCGCTGACACTCGCGTTAGCGGTTAAAATATGACCAAAAGCTGCGCTTATTGTCGGCCCTGCTTTTAATTTCGCCTGGAGTTTAGGATTTTAAATTGTGTGTCACCTGGTTTACGGCGATGTCGGGAAAGTGATATATGCACTTGCTGTTTAAGGAAATGTATTTAATTTCTAAGCTTCGATGCCTTTCTTGAATGTGAATTGAGATTTATTTAAGCTTTGAATAATAAGCTACATATATTTTCCCTCTTTTATTAAACCGTGGTTAGAATAATAGTTTTTTAAAATGGTTCCATTGATTTTCTGATGGAAAAAATAGAACCAAAATTTGTTTAAATAAAACTAGTTAAATAGAGATAATACTACGAGTATTTAATAATATAGTAGGTTTACAACGTTTTTCAGAAGGTCCTTTACCGAGTAAACGCGAACCTCCACACTCCATGAACCTGAAATAGTGTGCCATAGTGTGTTTGCACACGTACACACTATGGCGCACTGTTGCAGGATCGCGAGCTTAAAACTGTGTTCAATCGTCATAAAACTAAATGTTGTAAGTAGGTATATGATAAAGGGGCACATAAGCAGCTCGGCTGCCGTCGAGTGCCCGACTCAAACATATTTACGTGCAGCATATGCATCGCTGCGCTTTCAAAGGGGCTACATTATCGACGTGAGCTTCGGACTCCACTGCGAGATATAATATCAACAACGAATAAGTTCAAAATAGGTATATAAAATCTGCTCAAAATGCATGGAAATTATGTAACACATAACTACTTTAAGTATTTTGTTGCCAGTGATAGTAATATAATAAGTCTATGTTTGTTGCCAATAATCCTGTCACCCTGTTGTAATTATCTGGTAACGATATATTTAAGTTTGTTAATATCGTTACAAAGCTGATAAGTTTCTTGCGCCCGTTCTTCTTGTAAGTTAATAAAGTCTGAACGGGCTAGGACAAAATCAACCCGGCAGGCCAACTCGATTCGGTGTGTGGCATTGTATTACAGCTTGCTCGTACTCGCCTCACGGCCCGCCGCTCTCTCCCCGCCCACGTTAAATCACCTTTTTAATGATGTTTAGAAGTTCCTTAGTATTTTTGTTATTATATTTTAATTTTGTAAAAGAAAAACTTAAGTTAAGTTAAGCGTAACTTGTGCCTCTCTATTTAATTCTCTATTTATCTATTAGTTAATTTTTTAATGCCAAATAATTTGTTGAATGATGAATAACTAATTTATAAATAATATTACAAATAATAAGCAATATTTAAAATTATCATTATAATAAAAAGCTTCATTTAGGTACCTATTCATCTCTGTACCTAACTAATGCGCATTTGTTAATAACAAACAGTTGATTAATCAAAACTATTTGCTATTACTATAATTTAAATCCTGATCTCTTTGACTCTTTTACTTCGCAACTTGCAACGGCGAGTTTGGTTCGTTTCAATAGTTATCAAATACAAACGAAACGAGTTGAAGCCCGGGTTCGCACTCCGCATAGATTTCAACTCGGATAACTCGAGTTGAAAAAATTGCGACTCGTCGGCGCTCGGCGGCCCATATCGCTGAACCGAGTTGACCCGAGTTGTAGCCCGGGTCAGCATTAATTTCAACTCGGGTGACCCGAGTCGAAAAAATAGCGACTCGGCCCATCGCTACTTGCGGGTGTACCGACACTATCTAAACGAATGGACTTTACCTAGCAATAAAAACGAAATATAAGCTAAATTTTTATCCATTGCAGAATAGAGTAAAAATTCATAAGTGAAAGATATTTTAGAGAAAAATTCGCAGACAAAAAGTTGTGTTGGCTAATAGTTCAACACCATTCTTTCCTTTCTTTTATGGAGTAGTAATACATTACAATACGTTCATAGGAGCCGGTAGAAAGGTGTAGAGAGACCGTTGTAGAGGCTGCGTCAAAAGGAACGAGGATGTTCCTGAAATCAGGTTACGCCGACGCCGTACGTAAAAGGATTTCTTCAGAGAAAAACTACATTTGAAACGACCGTTCTCACTTCAGGGCGGGGCGCGCTCTTGAAGACGTAAGGCAAGCATCCACTGAGCATATGTGGATGAAAGAAAATATAATTCAATATGATCGAAGTTCAATAATTATATAGCTGTTTCATCTTAATCGATTGTCTGGCATCTGTAAAGATGTTGCATTCCAATGTAGAAAGTAATTCTTCACATTCATAAAATAACGCTAGCTTACAGCGAAAAGGTAAAAAGTACAGTATTTCGCAACTCTCACTAGCGACCCGCCCCCTGATTATCTAATTAGAAACCACCTAGCGACCGGTCTCAATTCACAGATGAATGTGATACATTGCTACTTCATTTTGGGGTAAGAAAAAACATACCAAAGAAAAGTAGCAATGTATGTCAAATGAAACCGGTCGCTAAATAGTAACTTTTTAGATAATCAGCCCGCCGGTTGCATTGAGCTGGAATCTCAAAGGTGCGGGTTCGAGTCCCGTCTGAGTTGTTACGGGTAAGTCGATTTTTTCTAGTACTTTAACTAATACATTAATTAACTTAATATGAAAGAAGATAGCTTTCATTTTAAATACAATATTGGTCATTTATTGAACTTCATTTGTATCGCACGCAAAAAATTATATTTTTCGCCAAAGTTCAAAATAGAGAACTGTTTCAGCGGATTAGCCCCCCTGCTCAAATGGCCAACTTTCTATTCGTTTGAACGCTACCCTTACTTCTTAAGCTTAAATATACGCAATAGATAATTAAATCACATGTCGCTAACTTATGTAAATCACAGACTTCGATGTATTGAATGGAATTTGTCAAGCTTACGGCACGTAATTTTATAGTTTACTGCTTATTTTAAAGTTTTAATAGTAAGCGTAGCGTTAAAGCGAATAGAATGTTGGCCATTTGAGTAGGGGGGCAGGTGTTCAAAGGTTAGACACAAACAAACAGATTAACTTACACATTTACAACATTAATGTGGAAATAATAACTTATCATTATTGTCAGAACAGGATTTGATATATTCTCAAAAATTCATCAACTGATAATGAAGCATGTAAAACATAAGCCCTGGCTTATTGTATCATTGAAACTAGGTACATCCATTGATACAATTCTGGTAAAAATTGGCATGAATGTTCATAGTTTGCTGTTATTCATGCATTAGCATTTGTAAATGCTAATTTATACTATATTTATATTAAAGTTTATACTATTTTATACTAAAGTGCCTATTTAGGTACTTTAGTTAAATAATTTGTCAATTTTTTTTTAAATAGTCAGTTTGAAAGTTATTCTACTTAACAAATCTTATTTCAGGTAAGGTAAATTATTTTGTATATACTATACATATAATGGCATACTGACTTTTTTCATTGATTAGTTGTGCAAAGTCAAAGTCAAAAATAGCTTTATTCAAATAAACTTAATTATTAAGTACTTTTGAATCGTCTATATTTTCCTACCACCCGTTCAGACTTTATTAACTTACAAGAAGAACGGGCGCAAGAAACTTATCAGCTTTGTAACGATATTAACAAACTTAAATATATCGTTACCAGATAATTACAACAGGGTGACAGGATTATTGGCAACAAACATAGACTTATTATATTACTATCACTGGCAACAAAATACTTAAAGTAGTTATGTGTTACATAATTTCCATGCATTTTGAGCAGATTTTATATACCTATTTTGAACTTATTCGTTGTTGATATTATATCTCGCAGTGGAGTCCGAAGCTCACGTCGATAATGTAGCCCCTTTGAAAGCGCAGCGATGCATATGCTGCACGTAAATATGTTTGAGTCGGGCACTCGACGGCAGCCGAGCTGCTTATGTGCCCCTTTATCATATACCTACTTACAACATTTAGTTTTATGACGATTGAACACAGTTTTAAGCTCGCGATCCTGCAACAGTGCGCCATAGTGTGTACGTGTGCAAACACACTATGGCACACTATTTCAGGTTCATGGAGTGTGGAGGTTCGCGTTTACTCGGTAAAGGACCTTCTGAAAAACGTTGTAAACCTACTATATTATTAAATACTCGTAGTATTATCTCTATTTAACTAGTTTTATTTAAACAAATTTTGGTTCTATTTTTTCCATCAGAAAATCAATGGAACCATTTTAAAAAAACTATTATTCTAACCACGGTTTAATAAAAATTGTTTAAAAAAACAAAAAGCCGACTTCAAAAAACCTACCGCTAAAAAGCAAGAAATAATATTCGTAATAATAAAACACGTCTATTTAAGTCGGGTGGGGCTTTTAGAATAAAAAAAGGGATTTGTACTCCAGCCCCACCCGACTTCAATAGACGTGTTGTTATTACGAATATTATTTCTTGCTTTTTAGCGGTAGGTTTTTTGAAGTCGGTTTTTTGTTTTTTTAAACAATTTTTATTAAACCGTGGTTAGAATAATAGTTTTTTTAAAATGGTTCCATTGATTTTCTGATGGAAAAAATAGAACCAAAATTTGTTAATGTATTAATTATATTTTTTAATGTATTACTACTCCATAAAAGAAAGGAAAGAATGGTGTTGAACTATTAGCCAACACAACTTTTTGTCTGCGAATTTTTCTCTAAAATATCTTTCACTTATGAATTTTTACTCTATTCTGCAATGGATAAAAATTTAGCTTATATTTCGTTTTTATTGCTAGGTAAAGTCCATTCGTTTAGATAGTGTCGGTACACCCGCAAGTAGCGATGGGCCGAGTCGCTATTTTTTCGACTCGGGTCACCCGAGTTGAAATTAATGCTGACCCGGGCTACAACTCGGGTCAACTCGGTTCAGCGATATGGGCCGCCGAGCGCCGACGAGTCGCAATTTTTTCAACTCGAGTTATCCGAGTTGAAATCTATGCGGAGTGCGAACCCGGGCTTCAACTCGTTTCGTTTGTATTTGATAACTATTGAAACGAACCAAACTCGCCGTTGCAAGTTGCGAAGTAAAAGAGTCAAAGAGATCAGGATTTAAATTATAGTAATAGCAAATAGTTTTGATTAATCAACTGTTTGTTATTAACAAATGCGCATTAGTTAGGTACAGAGATGAATAGGTACCTAAATGAAGCTTTTTATTATAATGATAATTTTAAATATTGCTTATTATTTGTAATATTATTTATAAATTAGTTATTCATCATTCAACAAATTATTTGGCATTAAAAAATTAACTAATAGATAAATAGAGAATTAAATAGAGAGGCACAAGTTACGCTTAACTTAACTTAAGTTTTTCTTTTACAAAATTAAAATATAATAACAAAAATACTAAGGAACTTCTAAACATCATTAAAAAGGTGATTTAACGTGGGCGGGGAGAGAGCGGCGGGCCGTGAGGCGAGTACGAGCAAGCTGTAATACAATGCCACACACCGAATCGAGTTGGCCTGCCGGGTTGATTTTGTCCTAGCCCGGGTTGACTCGGTTGGTAAGACACGTACGCACCACGTGGGCGGCCCGCGTGGCGCGTCAACCGAGTTGACCCGGGCTAGGAAAAAACCAACCCGTGTTGACGGGTTGGAGAAGTAACTCGAGTTAACCGAGTTATTTGACCCGAGTCGCCCACCACTACCCGCAAGCACCTGTGTTCAGAGACAGAGGAATACCGGTAAGTTTTTGGTAACGTTATACAAATAACGTTACTGATAACTGTAAAAAATAGCGATGATTCAAGCAATACTTTTAGCTTATTAAGTGTTTTATACTTAAATCCAAGTTTTAGAAATGTATTGACATTTCGCAGAGTCGTACGTTTATACGGAAAGTATAATAATAATATAATAATAATTGCTTGGACAATTTCACACAGCGCCATCTAGCCCCAAAGTAAGCAAAGCTTGTAATATGGGTGCTAGACAACTGATATACTACTTATATACTTTTTAAATATATACTTATTATACATAGTAACACCCAGACCCGTAACAGAAATTAAAATTCATCATTTCAATTTCTGCCCGGCCGGGAATCGAACCCGGGACCTCTGCGTAGTAGGCGGCATATTGACCACTGCACCACTCAGGTCGTCAAAGTCCGTATTATTAGCTTGTAAATTTTCCGGAATTGTGTCTAATGTCGGAAGTTTTTTATTAGCATAAAATCTGTATACTGTTTGGACGTACTACATCACATTCAAAGTCGTCCGTTTTCTATAGTGGGATTCGTCCGGTGATACCTATTCACTTTGTAATCAATAAAAATTAAGTACTTAGTTAACTAACACAAATATTGTTAAATCTGGTTAACTGTACCTACTTTACAAAACTAATTGCTTGCTATCAGTCACCTGATTGCACTACCCACATTTTTTTTTAACTTATATCTTTTAATTAAACTGATTTTAGTTACTCTTTAATATAGACAGCAGTGTAAAGTTTGCATTATTTACATTATATTAACTTCTTATTGTATATTTGCAGTGAATGCGGCTTTGAATTTTCAATTCAAGATGTTGACCCGTAAGGCAAATGCGAAGGATATGGAGCTCAAACTCAAGCACACCTTGGAGGACTTAAAAGCTGCTAAAGAGCTTAACAATACTCTTCTGCAAGAAAGAGAGGATAGTGAATGCGAGATCCTCAAGACCATTACTAGGAACACCGAACTCAAGAATGAGCTTGCTGAGCTTCATATAAAGTACTCTGAAATTGTTGAAAAGTGCAACCATATGCAAGACTTTATTCAGTCATTTAAAGAGTGCAGTGACACACATGAGCAGGCATTGAGTCGCATCACAGATCTTGAAATCAGTTTGTCTCTTGCTCAAAAGAATATCTTAGAGTTAGAATAGGAAAATAAAAATATTACAGAAGAAAAGCATTCTCAAAGTCTGTTCAGTGAGTTACAGCAGTGTGACTCTGCGATATATGATAAGTCAATTTTGGTTTATAACAACCTTGATGATAAATCAATTATGAGTAGAAATAACTGTCAACTGAATAGCGGGAAAAAAATAAAAAAATACATTAAGTTAAATAGATACATTAGGAAAACTCAAAAGTTGATAAAAAGGCAAAACTATTATTGTAAATATTCACAGTTGAGAAAAGAACGCAAGTCATTGTTAGAGCAATTAAATGTAATAAATAGGGTTACATGTAATAAAAACAAAGAATGTGAAATGGTTAATAATCGGTTAGGTGAAAAAATTGACAATTTAGAACTGTCACTTAGGGAAATGTATAATAGCTTGAGTGAGTTTTCTCGTAAACAGTTAGTTTACCAAAAGCTAGCTGCAAATGATATGATTGATATGTGTAATTTTAATACAGACCGGTTTGAGTCCCTCGGCAAAAAACAGAACTGTAGCTGTTTAAACCGAAATGTTGATTTAATAACAAAAGAAGCATCTACTCAGTCTGCCCCAGAGTGTGCAACTACTTACTCGGTGTGTCAGCCTGAAGTTTCTAATATTTCCAATAGTATATTAAGCGCAAGCAAAACTAGTTCATGTATAAAAGATGATTGCAGTAAACCAATGTCATCACAATACATTATGTATTGTGATGAAATTGGAAAGAACTTAGGCCAATTGATACAAAATCAATTAGGGGGAAATGTTATTAATTATTGTATGCCTGGGTCCACTTTAGATGACATTATGAATATAGTTGTAAAAAAATCATTCAGTGATAACACTAACTTGATAATTTTAATTGGAAATAGGGGTAATGTCAACAAAAACCAATTGATGACATATTGTAATTCCCTCTGTTCTCTGAATGTTAGTAAAGTGATATTGTTTACATTTCCCTACAGCAAAAGTCTGTCACAGGTGGAAAATAATGTAAGATTTAATTTGAATCTATCTTTAAATACAGTGGCAATTTATAATAGCCAACAGCTGCATTTAATTGACATTAATAAATTATTTTACAATTTTTACTTGACAAAAGATAAATATTATCTGCCTTCTTCTTTTACGAGACAAATAGCATTATCGCTATCTTTTTATTTTAAACAACTAGCCAATAATTTGGCTAGACAAACATCTGCTTCTATTGAGCAGTTAACGTCTGACATGTGTAATTCAACTTTGGAATCCGTTCCAAATAATTCTGTAAATAATTTTAGTAATAATTTATTACATTTAAATTACCATTTGAGACAATAGAGGCATCCTCTAGCGCTAAGCCGACAATAGGAAAGCCAAACTGTTTAAGAATTGTCCATCAAAATATACAAGGCTTTTCTCGCAAGGATTTAGAAATTAGCTTAATCTTAAATTCTGAAGATATTGATGTGTTATGTGTTACAGAGCATTGGTTGAAAAAGCACGAATTAATTTTAAGTTTGGATAATTATAAAGTTGCTAGCTCGTTTAATAGGAAATCTGCCATAAGAGGGGGTTCACTTATTATTCTACATAATAGTTTACATTGTAAAGAGCGCAAAGATGTAGTATCCCTCTCAATTGAACGAACCATTGAGTTGTCTTGTGTGGAACTTGATCAAATAATTATAGTATGTGTATATAGACCCCCCACCGCGAATTACTCTGAGTTTGAGTCCACTATGGAGGAAGTGTTAAAAATAACTTGTAGGAAGAATAAAAAAGTCGCGATTTGTGGAGATTTTAACGTCGACATCTTAGATCCTAAATTAGCCAAGCTATCGAGTAGGTTCATAAACCTATTTAAATCATTTAATTTACTACATACTTTTAATGAACCAACACGAATCACTCCCACATCGGCAACCTGCTTAGATAATATTTTTTGTAACTGTAATGTTCTTGAAAAATCAATTTTGAATTGTATTAAATCCGACCACAGTGGACAATTAGCCTCTATTGAGCACCATCATGTTCCGCCTAAACGGGAAATAATGTGTAGACCAATAAAAAAACACTGTATTGAAAAATTCAGAACCAATGTCACAAGTAAAATTGAAAAATTCAGAACCAATGTCACAAGTAAAATTGAAACATTACCAGAACCAAATTTTAAAGCCAATAACTTATATAATCATTTATTTAGCGTAGTTCAAACCGAATTTAGTGAAACTTTTAAGCAAAAAGTCATCAAATGTAACGATAGTACGAAATTTAGTGACTGGGCCACACCCGGTATATATAAGAGCAGAAGGAAATTATACGAACTTTATGCAGAAAAAGCTACTTCTTGTGATCCTAACTTCATTGAATTTGTCAAGAAGTATTCACAAACATTCAGACAGGTTTGTATCCTAGCAAAGTCCAAGTACTTTGCAAATAAAATAAAATTAGCTGATAATAAAATTAAGGCTACTTGGAATATTATCAATAAAGAAACGGGCAAATCAAAATCCAATATAAATTCCTTCTGTTTAAAATCTGGTAATCAAACTTTTGAGTCTGACAATGAGGTCGCTAAAGTTTTTGAAGATTTCTTTGCTAGGATACCAGCAGAAACTACCAGTACTCTTAGTTCTTGTCCCAACATCGCTGTCTCCCTCCTGGAGTCTAGTGTTGATAAGTGCAATTAAGCTTTTTCCTTTAAATATATAAATAGTGCAGATATCATTAAAGCTTTTAAAACAATTAATGTTAAAAAAAACAGAAGATCTTTGGGGCATGTCAACAAGCATTATTAAATCAATTATTGATATATTAGCCCCTTACTTGGCTTTTATTTTTAACAAATGTATTGATGAAGGGGTCTTTCCTGACTTAATGAAAAATAGTAAATTGATTCCTCTTTTTAAATCTGGAGATAAAAGTGACCCAGCTAACTTTAGGCCAATATCAATACTTCCAGCACTTAGTAAAATATTTGAAAAAATTATATATTCCCAATTATTAGATTACTTCACATACAATAATATACTTCATAAAAATCAGTTTGGATTTTCCAAGGGTAAAAATACTACTGATGCTGGAATTGCACTTCTCAAACATATTCTTGACGCTTGGGAAGAAAAGCAAGATGTAATTGGTATTTTCTGTGACCTTTCTAAGGCATTCGATTGCGTTGATCACCAATCACTATTAAAGAAGCTAGAACATTATGGTGTCTCTGATAAATCAGTTAGCCTTATGAAATCGTATTTGTTCAATAGAACTCAGAAAGTAGTGATAAATAAAACTGAATCTACTGGAGCCCCCATCAATATGGGTGTGCCGCAGGGATCAATATTGGGCCCATTGCTGTTTCTAATTTATATAAATGACCTTCCCAACTACGCGAATAATTTATGTGAGACAGTACTATTTGCGGATGATACTTCTTTAGTTTTCAAAGTAAACAGAGGTAATAACTGTTCGGACGAAGTAAATAGTGCCCTCTCTAAAATTTCATACTGGTTTAATAGTAATAATTTAGCACTTAACCCCAAAAAAACTAAATGTGTAAGATTTTCATTGCCTAATGTTGAGCAGACAGAATTAAATATTAATTTGAATGACGATGAAGTCGAGTTTATTGAAAGTACAAAATTTCTAGGTATTACACTAGATTCTCGACTTCAATGGGATCCACATATCGAAGCCTTGTCAAGTAGACTTAGTTCAGCAGCATTCGCTGTTAAGAAAATAAGGCTTTTAACTGATATTGAAACGGCAAGGTTAGTATATTTTAGTTATTTTCATAGTGTAATGTCTTATGGACTGCTATTGTGGGGCTCAGCTGCCAGTATTGAAAATATTTTTGTACTCCAAAAAAGAGCTGTTCGCGGCATATACAATCTTCGGCGGAGAGATACCTTGAGAGAACTGTTTAAAGAAATAAATATTTTAACTTTGGCAGGCCAATACATATATGAAAATTTAGTTTATGTAAGAAAACACTATGATTCATTTGCTAAGAACAGCAATAATCACCAGTTTAATACAAGAAATAAAGATAAACTTGCCGTTCCAAGATTTAGGCTTGCAAAAACTAGAGGTTCATTTATGGGGAAAGGCATAGCCTTTATTAATAAAGTTCCACAACAAGTAATTGATCTTCCTTTGCATGAATTTAAAAACCATGTTAAAAAAACGCTCATGGGTAAAGGTTATTATAAAGTAGACGATTATCTTAAAGATCAAAATGCGTGGAAATGATGTAACACATAACTACTATAAGTACTTTGTTGCCAATATAATAAGTCTATGTTTGTTGCCAATAATCCTGTCACCCTGTTGTAATTATCTGGTAACGATATATTTAAGTTTGTAAATATCGTTACTTATTGCTATTAAAACTGATAAGTTTCTTGCGCCCGTTCTTCTTGTCAGTTAAAAAAGTCTTGAACGGGTGGTAGGAAAATGTTGACGATTTAAAAGTACTTAATAATTAAGTTTATTTGAATAAAGCTATTTTTGACTTTGACTTTTGACTTTGACTTTGACTTTGACTTTGACTTTTATTACGTTTTTTGGTGTTGATTGGCCTATTTTTAATATTATTCCGACGCTAGTTCTTGGTATCCCCACTATTTTTGAAGTATCTCTGATAGGTGCAGACAAACTGATTTCAACGCAATGCCGATGGACATTGATCATAAGTTGTTTACATGTTTTACAAAACACCCGTATTTTTTTGTTGGTTCACTTAAAGTTTCATCTCGAGGCAGTTAACTGTCCTTCCAAGGATGAAAAAATATTTTCAGAATACGTAGCAGAGTCAACAAACACAAGCTTTCACTACGGCGGCGCTTCGATGCAAACTGCCAAAATACAAATTGACTTGCGGGTGTACGCCGCACGTGGTATCCTTTGTTTATGCGGCGGCATCCTTTGACAAGAAGCGGCACGTGCAAAGGCGGCGCGATAAAAGGGCGACACTATCTAAGTGAATGCGCTTTACTTCCTTCCTATCTTTTGTTTAAAGATAAAACCTCATAAGATTCTGTATCGAACTATAGGCCGATATCATTACTTAACACAATAAGTAAAATTATAGAAAAGGCTTTTAACAATAGACTCACAAATTATTTGGAATCAAGAAATATCTTAGCTGATACACAATACGGCTTCCGAAAAGGGAGAAATACTGAGGACGCTGTCTCTAAAATGTCGGAGTTAGTTACGAAATCACTAGATATGGGAGAAAAATGTGTTGGCATATTTCTTGATCTCAAAAAGGCCTTCGATACAGTTTCCATTCCACTACTCTTGTCTAAGCTCGAGAACATGGGTATACGCGGTCCTGCGTTGGAATGGCTAGCTGACTATCTGACAGACAGGAGCCAAATAGTTAGAGTGGAAAATGTCTGTAGCACTAGTTCACCAATCACATATGGTATTCCACAAGGAAGCACTCTTGGCCCTACACTCTTCCTGGCCTACGTCAATGATCTCTGCAGCATAAAACTCGATAATGGAAGTGTATTGGCTTTTGCCGACGACACTGCACTAATTTTTAAGAATAAAACATGGGCATTAGTTGAGAAATCTGCAGAAAATGGACTCAGGAAAGTCATAAAATGGCTAGACGACAATCTTCTTACCATCAACGTCCAAAAAACTTAATATATCTGCTTCAGGATCTCTGCTGCTACGAATCCGCCAGAAGACTTTACTATTAAAGCTCATTCCTCTCTTTGTGGCTCAGTAGGTGACTGTGATTGCGACACCTTAGAGCAAACTGACAACCACAAATATCTGGGAATAGTAGTTGACAAGAACCTAAACTGGCATCCGCAAATATTGGCGTTGAGTAAACGGATTAAAAAACTCCTACCTATTTTTAGGAACCTTAGAGATGCCGTAGAGCCTAAACTTGTCGTCAAAATTTATCTTGCCTTATGTCAGTCACTTTTGACTTACTGTGTCACTGTTTGGGGCGGAGCCGCTAATTCCTATCTTCTGCAATTGGAAAGAGCGCAAAGAGCCGTGATTAAAGTAATGTGCTTTAAGCCCAGAAGATACCCGACTAAAAAGCTGTACGAGGAAGCGGAGCTGCTCACCGTTCGGCAGTTGTATATATATAACTCGGTTCTCCGCTACCACAAAAACATAGATCCTACCCAACTGCCTCAAGGTAAACGGCGAGTTCGAACTCCTGTTCCAGACTTTAATAAAATGTTTACTAGACGTCAAATATATTATATGAGCCCTTATTTATACAGATATTTTAATGATCTACACAAAATCACTAAATTAAATAGAAATCGTCTTAAATTAATTCTTAAAACTAGTTTAATTGTACTAGATTATGATGAAACGGAAAATATTCTTAAAATAATACAATAAACATGCTTAAAGATACGCAAAAACAAACTCATAGTCATGTTTACATACACACACACGCACGTACGCGCACCACACACACACGCACGCACGCGCTCACACACACACATCCACACACACACACACACACACACACACACACACACACACACTACACAAACTATCTTACTGTTCCCCTTTTTAAAATTATATAATTATATATATATATATTTTTGTGTCCTTGAAACAACCTATATTTTCTAGACCATTTGTGGGGTGGAGGGTTGACTACCTGAGACACAGGATCCGTCCTAGTTTAGGTGGCAGCCCGCCATAGTATTTTTTTTTTCCTTCAATAGATAAATAAGTATTAGATAACTTTTTCACATTGTAACAAAAAAACTGATGCATTACATACTACTTACATTTTGTAAATTTTAAGATTATGGTGAGAAATAAAGGTTATTATTATTATTATTATTATAAAAGTCTGTAATATCATAAGTTAGATAAGATATATTTTGTAAAAAAACTTAAATGACTACTAAGTCAAACAAAACTGAAGAATGTTACTTTTTAAAATCTTATTATTTGACTTATTATCTGTGGTATCATTCATCCAAAGCCATGTTTTTTATTTTGATTCCAATTTTAAAAAAGTTCGATTCTCGCAAGCTTCTCGATTAAACCAAACAAGTTGGAGAGGAGTCGAGTGGCGCTACTGTGCAGCTTAATCCCGGCTAAATGCATCGCAAACAAGCAAACAAACAGCGGTAGTAAATACGGGCGAGGGCTGCAAACATCCGCCATTATGTTAATACTGTTGTTGTTGCACTTGACAAGGCATGTCTTCATCTGGCTTTGTGCAGGAAGTGTTTATTTGTTATTGTAAACAACTTCGAGACGTCGATACATTGATTTGAGGAGCATTGATTGGAGGGGACCAACGTTGTATTGAGTAGGTTCATTTCACATTTTGTAAGAAAGAAAAAAGAAAATATAGGTATAGATTTTGTCACCACACTACAGTACGGTAAGTATTTTGATAGTTTTTTATTTCAAGAAAGATATAAGTTGGAAGAGGAAAAACAAATCGTTTAAAATCTAACTATCTAACCCATTACCTAGTTCACACGAAACGAAAAAAAATATAATAGATGCAGTCATCAACAGTAAATTGTAACTATCACCAATGTGCTTTTTAAATAAACATCTCCCTCTTTTAGGACTTCAACCTAGGAACTTTAGCGCGGTAGGAAGGTTCACTACCAAGATTTCATTAATAATTTATTATTTATGAAATGATGTTATTAGATGGAAATATGATTTGACCGATAAGACGGATCTGTACCCTGCGATGAAACCACATTGGTTTTTGAGATACCTACTTATCAGTGGTTTATCGCGATTTAACTATTTAACATTTTATTTTTGTTTATTTTTTTACAGTTAAACCTTCGTAAAAGTACCTCAGAAACCAGGAGTTAGTCTTAAAAACACTATTGCACTGCAATCGCTGATTGATAAAAAAGGGTAACTTTCTGCAAATGTAATAGCAAGCTTCTAATATTAATATTTATAACTTTTGGCCAGCGGCCAGTAAATAACCAAAGTTCTAGTAGCCAAAGTTCTCATCATTTAATTAAAAAGGATTTTAAAATTCTGTTTCTTCAAACTCTTCATAGGTCCTTCATACTCCCAATTATTAAGACGTATAAAGTATTTCATAAACTTGAATGAATATCTTACAAAACTTTTTCTAGAGGGCAATTTTCTGGAAAACTTTTTTTTTCAATTTAGAAAGAAAGAAAGTTATTTTCCATTTTTTTATCACACTTCGCCAAACTATTTGTCACTGACACATAAAACGAAATAGGTTTTTCTAGAAATGGCTATTTCTAAATTTCTCGCAACTCGCTAAAGTAGAATCAAAAGTCTGATTGAAGTCTGTTTTTTTATCACCTGATGTTTTTTGTTCTTTATTTCTTTCGCTTGAGGGCGCCACAATGGCATCGTGACCCTTGAGTGCAATTTATGATATTGTTCAGTTTTGTTGTTTTAGCGAAATTGTGCTATGATATAGGGGATTACCGTAGCCTGTAGGGTGGCAATAAATTGAGTTTATCTTGTTTGTTTGGTAAATAATTGTAATGTTGAAGAGGCGCGAATACTAAATCGATACAAATTACTTATTTCACACCGTCTTTCTTAGGTTATTATGCACGAAAAATTTTCGTCCTGATAGGACAAAAATTATACTAAGAAAATGTCTTTTCTCTATTGGTATATTGTAGTTACACGTTGGGCGCCAACAAAATATATTGTGGGTAGTTTTAAAATCTATTTAAAATAATGAGTCTACCCAGAACTAGAATGTATTTAGTTGCGGTATGAAAATGACGCGCTGCGAGCGCTACCTTTTGAAAATATGTCAAAACAGACTCAATCAGGTTTTATTAAGAAGTCATTCAAAAAATTTGACAGACAAAATAATGACAGTAAGTATTTCAACGAACCTTTTCATTCCTCCACTGTGCCTAACTAAACCATATTTTTTCTCAAATATTTAGTTCTTAACCAATCATGAACTTAAATTAATTGTGAACAGCTTATATTTCGTAGGGCATAAACAAGGTGTCGAGGGCAACAATATAGTCTGATGTGCTGATCGTCTGTACATAATAAACAAAATATTATTAAGTAAGTTCATCAAACACTTAAAAACTGTAACAGTGCAGTTTGCATGGATTCTACCCAATATTTTATAGTATAGTATTCACCTGAACAAACAACCTGAAATCGGTAAGAGAGACAGCGTAAGGCGCAAACAAATTGACGTAACCAAATCTATTGTTGCTTTTAGCGGCGGAGTAGGTGCCAAACCGCCTAGACTTAGTCACAGTATAAATAAATAACGGTGTTTTCTCTACTCCGTGCCATTTAAATAATAACCTACGGGCACTACCTACACACGCTAGGGCTGTCTATTGATTCTTTAATTTAAGATTTTTGCATTCACAATGCTATTTTTTATTTCTCATATTCGGAAAGTGATGTATAATTAAACTGAGAAGCGGGTCCAAAATTCTTCGTTCCACCCTAGAGAATAAAATAAATTTAAAAATTGAATTGAATTTGGTTACATAGTCAATCATAGAGTTACCTCATAGGTAATGGTTTAAAAAAAATAGATAGGGCGCATTCACGAACAACAATGAAACATGGTATAAACAGCCAGTGCAAAATTAAAAATATTGGGCGGAGTGGCCGGCTACGCGGCGTGTTTCAAATTCAAATTAAGAAAAACTATAAAATATTGGCGGGGTACTTTGACTTTGAGCTGTGTGTGTTGAGTTGATTTTGTATTTACTAAAAATGAGTTCATCAGGCGATTTTGAAGTATTGACACTGGATTCAGTAACAAACGAGGCAAACAAAATAATAGAAAATATTTTGCCAGTAAGTTTCGAAGGAAAAATACTTAAATGCGTACAATGATTTTATGAAGTGGCGAGCAAACAACAAAATGAAATCATTTTCAGAAAAAGTATTTCTCACGTATTTCAGTGGATTATCAAAGAAAATACTGCCTTCCACTCTATGGAGCAAGTACTCTATGCTCAAGAGCACATTAAGTGCTAAACACAATGTAAATTTAAAACAGTACTACAATCTAACATCGTTTTTGAAAAGACAGTCTCAGGGATTCAAAAGCAAAAAATCAAAGGTTTTCACCTCTGACGAAGTGATTTTTTTTTAAATGAAGCCCCTGACGAGATATATTTAGCAGTAAAGGTAAGCTGTAAGCGGTTATCTATGTACTTACCTATTTATTTTATGTACATACCTACTTAAAAGAGAAATACTGACAAAATTTGTTTTTCACAAGTGGCATTGATACTAGGCATAAGCGGCGCGTGCAGAAGCGCTGAGCTCACAAATCTAACAGTCAACGACGTCGAAAATCAAGGCCAGTTATTGCTCATAAAATTGTCTCAAACAAAAAAAAATTGAGCGCACTTTTGTGGTCCGAGAAAAGTTTGCTCCAAAAATAAAAAAATCAGAAATCAGACCTAATGACATAAAAACTGATCGCTTTTTTCTCAACTACCGAAAAGGAAAATGCTACAAGCAAGTAATCGGAAAAATAAAATTAGCAGGTATGCCAAAGTAGATAGCAACTTATCTGGATTTGCCAGAATGTGATCTGACCCCGGCATACAATGCCCGCATTGTTATAGAAGAACGTCAGCGACACTGTTAGCCGATTCTGGGACGAAATCAACAATGTTAAAAAAGACACGGAGGGTGGAAATCGAGCACCGTCGCCGAAGGCTATATTGAATAATTCGCGCAAAATAAATCAAAAATCACAAATAAAATAACAGAAACAATTAAACTACGCTCAAATTCACCTCAACCATCTGCTTCAGGACAGTCTCTGCCATGGAATTCGCTGTCTACTAATCAAGAACCAATGTCTCCAACTTTTACAGACATCCAACAGAGCCAAATCTGTCAAAATATATCAAACTGTATAAATATTCCAAACAAGAATTTAACCATAAAATTCACTAATTGTTCTAATTTTTCGATTAATTTTAAATATATAATAATTATAAGGTACCAGCTACATGTTATTATTAATAAACATTTTGGAAAAAACTACGATCTTTTTACTTTCCTTATATTCAAAATGAATAGAGCGAAAAAAGTAGAGTGTTAAACACGGGTCAAAGTCATCAATTCCATACTCGAACTATAGTCTAAATATCTCGTATGGGAATTGCTTCCTTTGGGCCTTTATATAACAACCTACTATTTATACAATACTAAATAATATACTAGAAAAAATACGAATCCCACCAGATCAATTCTCGGACTGGAATCGAACCCGCGACCTTTGGATATCCGGTCCAATGCTCTGACCGCTGACTCGTGACTCAGTAGTTCAGCGGTACTGCCATTGATTGTCTCTACTGAGTTTAAAAATGCTATAACTGGTTTTCATACAGAATCCAAGCATCAATTTAATTAAAATACAGACGATACCATGCCATTATGATGTAAACAAATGCACGGGAGTAACACCTTTCGCGTCAGTGCTTTACTGCAGCATACTTGCGACTGTTGTGCACCAAAGTATACCGAGTACCGTGTTATTTAGCATACTTTTGACAGGTTTATTTGAACACGGAATACTGATACTTGTCAATACTGTGTCTTGATGCGCTAATGCAGGGGTGGCAAATAGAAAAAAATATGTATGGAAAAGTTATTTTTGCCCAACAGAATTATTGAAGTATAGCTACTAATAAACTGCGGTGTTTGTTACAGATGTTTTCATAATTTCATCATAATGGCTGGTTGATGCGTCATGCTCGTGAACGGGTGCTGCCAGTGGGAATGGGTCTGCTTCTGTCTGCTTGTATTAAGGGCGTCGTATATAAAAAATCTGTTTTATATTGTCTGTATGTATGACACTTCTTACTCGAAACGTATATTTCATAATAACTTACCTTGTTTTGATTTATTTAGTTGAAATATTTTTACTTTCTATAGTCAGTATTTATGTATTATAAAGCCTATGAAAAAGCTTTTGGATATTAGTTTTCAATTCGATGCCTTAACATGGGTAGCCTTAGTATGTCATGCTCTCTTTAATCATTTCTGCGGTGGTGTCGCGTGAGGCGGGTCGTTACGTTCCCTCAAATATGGTTGAGCGAAGCGATGGCTGGTTCATGCGTCATGCTCGTGAACGGGTGCTGCCAGTGGGAATGAGTCTGCTTGTGACTACCTATCTTAACGCAGATCGAAATGTAAAGTTTTTTTGTCTCTCTTGTAACAGATAGACTGCATAATAATTTCAAACTTTGAATTTAGCTTGAACCCTGTAAATTGATTAAGAAAATTTGTAATTCATTAAGTAATGATCTAATTATAATTTTATTTATTTGTTTATCTTTGTTAAAGTCTGGAAACGATATACATATTTGTAAATATCGTTCCATTTGATAAAGCTGGTAAGTTTTTTGCGCCCATTTTTCTTGTCAGCTAAAAGACGTCATAATGGGTGGTAGGGTAAAAAAATTATTTGACGATTTAAAAACGCTCATTATGTGAGCTTATTTGAATAAAGATTTTTTCATTTTCATTTTCATTTTCATAATAATATTATGTAAACGAGTTGGATTAATTGACACATATTGCAGGATTAGTCGATAATTGCTAAAGGTTTGGGATTTTATATAATTAATATAAATTTCACTTTTTTTAGATCAGTGTCGATGTATTCGGTATTGCTTGTCAATATCCCCAATTACGTGTTCTACATTCCTCAAAACTCCGAAAAATCATGTACCTATCAAGCTGCCAGTGCCAGCCCTATGCTTTTAAACTTTCCGATACAAGGCTCTGACAACTACTTTGAAAAATGACGGGAGTGGTTCGAAAGCCCGCCATGTTGCATTTTTTTTGCCTCCTCAAATGGGTTACTTTATAACAAAGACAGTAGGGTTGACTAGACTAGCGATAAGTGAACCTGACTAGTTAAGGGCGCGGACGGATTTGATTCCGCCATGAAAAATAGTTGTGTGATAAAATTTTAGTAAAGTGTATTTGCAATGTGTTTTAGCTTTAATATTGATATCATATTATACTTACTCATGCGTCGCAAGATAGGTTTACGTTTGTTTTAATGCCTCTTACATTCAAGTCTTGTTTATTTTTTCAAAAAATATTAAGTTTAGATATCGAAACTTAATGTTATGTTTGTCTCAAAGTACTCACACGTAAATGGAAATTAAGTTTTTGCAAAATTTGAATCTCCACTTTCTGATAAGGCATAGAATTGTAGTTTTCAATTATTTCACTTCATAAATGGAGGACAATAGGAATGACTCTGTATGAAATTTAGGGTCCTTCTTAAATAGTTCACGAAATTTTAAGGAGTCAATGTACTCATGCACATAAACAACTTTTACTATGGGACCAAACCAACATTGAATCGCAAAGAAAAATCAGCTTTGATCTATTAATCGAATAGATCAAAATGTATGGGACATTTTGATCTATTCGATTTTAAATTTTCTATGGAACAGCTGATTTTTTTTCGCGATTTCAATGTTGGTACGATAGTAAAAGTTGTTTGTATGCATGAGTACATTGACCCCTTAAAATTTCGTGCACTATTTAAGAAGGACCTTACACATGGTTATTTGTAAAACGTTTTTTTTGTCTGTTTTCGGAAAAGTCGTAGAACAAATGTTGTTGTTTATGATATTAGTAATCCACTCCTGGGGCCGTACCGGCTAACGAATCGAGCTTCGAAAAGTCTGCCGGGTTTCAAATTAAAGCAGATAAATCGAGCCCCAATTGGGCGAAAATGGCGAACCCCATTTCATGATGTCACACGAACATCGTTATCTTCCAAATTACGTCAACAGAAAGTACAAGACGAAATTCCTTACTTTGATTTTTCAGTTCTAAGTTGAAACCGATTCAGATTTTTCGATAATCGATTCGTTAGCCGGTACGGCCCCTGCAAGGTTGTTGGTATTTTACAAATAACCCTGTATATGACAGAGAGAAAAAAAAACAACCGTTTGCCAGTTCTTCTCGCAAGGCTCTAAATTTACAAGTCAATGACATAGCATCACTGACTTTCATTACTTGAAATGAAACAGTCTAAACTGTATAAATGATTTTTTTACCCGACTGCAATTGTTATGTTTTTCGCGCGTATCTTGTATGTTTGTATGTAATATTCTTTTCATTTGCGTATCTTATCCCACGCCTTACCAGTTGTTGGACCTTCTAGTATGAACAAAGTGTCACAGCAATAAAACACAATTGAGCGCACGCGCGTCGTAACTCGGGGTGATACACCGCGGAGAAGTTTCGTCCAATTCGTCTCCCACTCAAAACATAACGGTGATGCGACTTATGAACTAAGATTGTGTTTCTTAAGACGCAAGACAAGCGTACAAGAAGCTTTCCTTGTGTAACAGTCCAAAAGTTGCAAGTGGCAAAAAATTGAATGCAAAACTTGAAAGGCAAAACTTGTAAGAGGCGAGGCTTGAAGCATCTGTTTACACTAGGCAACATAATTATTGCCAAGAAAAAATTGCCACTTGCGTGCAAGAAACTTTCCTTGTGTAACAGCGGCCTGAATGTGGGTAATAAGTCTAGTCTCAAAAATCTACCTAGTACTTCTTATTTTTGAAGTGCACCCACTATTGAGTATTCGTGTTCATAGCAAAGAAAATGTGCTTGAGGAGTGCTATTCATTTAATATCAGTGGCATGGCGGAAGTTAATATACAGTGTGTTTGGTTTTAAACTTATAAAGCCGTATATGGTAGATAAGGTGGAATGGCATGTAACTCCGAAAAATTGTCATAAACACTAAAAACGGCCACTTTCTTGTTTTTTTCTAGTTTTTATGAATAACTGCATAGTGGCAACCCTAGATCGAAATTGGGATTTGCTTTCAATAGCAATTGCAATCAATAGATTTGATTATCGAAAACAATAGCCTATTTGCGTCTAGGAATCACTTTACAGTTTTCCATACAATTGAAAAAATACAAAATTTCTCAGCTAGGGTTTTCAGGGTTTTCAAATAATTTTCCGGAGTTTTATGCATGATATCATCGATAGTCGATCTGCCATATTCGACTTTATAAGTTTATTACCAAACACCTGTAAAGAGGCACATGCCCGAATTTCTTGCTGGTACTTGGTACAAATGTTTTTGAACTGGAATTTGAATACAAAAAAGGAAAATCTATACCTTAAGTTGACTGTTTTCACCAACTGCCGCTCTTGGCAGGTCATCAGCAGCTACACCTCGTGAGATATGAAGACCCCGCACCCTCCGCTGCAATAATGAAAAGAATTTATACTTATTGCGCACGTGTCGAGAATGCTAGCACACTTCAGAGGAACTACGCATCGGCATGGTATAGGTGTAAAGGCGAAAGGACAATTTGGAAAGGTATTGTTAGATTAGCCAAAAGTTAAGCAATGTTCGCAAAGGATGGTTCTCAGATGGGTGAGTATGAATCTTCCATTGTTATTTTATATTACCAAATAATTGAAAGTATTTTTTAACAAGTTTTTTGTTAATTTTACATCAAGACGATCTAATGACAATAGTAAATTGTTGTTTATACATATCGACAAAACCAGAAAGGAAACACGCTCTAATATCTTGTAAAATGTAGATATCGTAATAATTTTGCTACAAAGAGAGATATACATATTAAAATTCAAATAGCTCACAAAAAATAAAACAACCTGAGTCAATTACCTCGCAACAAAGACAGTGGCATACATCACAGTGATTTCATAAGAGAGAGTGCGTTGCGACAATTTATGGAGCCCCGGTCGGAGCGGGAAAAATTGTGACACCCGGGCAACTCCCGGTCGACACCCGGGCAACTCCAGCCGACACTCGCGCGAAATTTCATAACACCGGCCCGCTGATATATGGCCGCCTCCGAGATGGTTCCGGGTTATTATGGAGAAATCACTCGCTTTTTTCAATGTGGAGGCCATATACAATACACGCTCTACTATAGCCCTGCGAAATAATTTGAGTTTCCGCTAAGAGTGTCACGGCATCACAGGGTTCTTTTTATTTTGATATAGAAGTAAAAAAAGTGACTTTTGTGGATGTAGCTGCACTTTTTTACCTAATCCATTTTTTATTTTAGATTCTAGAACATTATTTGTTACGCTTTAAGAACGTCGGCGATGGACGTATATCTACCAGATACAATTCGGAATATACGATCATCATCAAAAGTGTCTGAACACAAGCTTATACGTCACGCCGATTATTGCGTTCACCTTACGCTACTTACTAAACAAACAAAATGTTTAAAGCGAAAAAATACTATTTCTAAGGCCGACTACAATAGTTTTTAGGGTTCCGTACCCAAAGGGTAAAAATGGGACCGTATTACTAAAACTCCGCTGTCCGTCTGTCTGTCTGTCTGTCACCAGGCTGTATCTCATGAACCGTGATAGCTAGAAAGTTGAAATTTTCACAGATGATGTAGTTTTATTGCCGCTATAACAACAAATACTAAAAATAGAATAAAATTAATATTGAAGGGGGGCTCCCATACAACAAACGTATTTTTTTTGCCGTTTTTTGGTGCGGAACCCTTCGTGCTCGAGTCCGACTCGCACTTGGCCGGTTTTTTTTTTATAAAATCGTTTACGGACTATGGAAGTTACTTTAAGACACGATTCAGGATGTTTCAAAGTCGATCGCTTCACGATTAGCCTCCGCGAGTAGGCTCGGGGCGTGAGTTAGGGCGGGCGGGGTTTACGAGGGCGGGCGAGTTCCCGGAGTTCCACTCGTTACTCATTACGGTTTATTGTCCGACTTTGCATATGTGAGGCATTAATAATGCGCGTGCGACGCCCGCCGTCAGCGTAAAGAACTTAAGAAATGGGCCATGGAATGCTTAAGGCTGTGGCTGGGGTATTAGCGAGAAAAAATTCCACGTTCTTTAAACGGATTTGTAAACTTTGAAACCTAGATTGATTTAACATTTTGCTAAGTAACACATTAAGCGTCGCTCCTGAAGTGCATCTGGGATGTTCGCAGAGACCAGCGTCGATTGTTTCTACGCAACTATGCGCAAAAGATGTGCTCCCCTGGTGCGCAGGGTGTATTAAACTGAATTAAAATTTGTATTAAAACACTAATGACACTCTTCGTACAATGGTTAAGATCCAAGTTATTATCACACAATGTTTCCCAAACCTTGCAGTTGATCTAGAATCTAGATGACACAACATATCACCGTCACAAGTCCCCTTAAAACATTTTTCCTGCCCAATTCGGTCGGATCGGTGTTAATACATCAAGGTGGATCCAATCCGGATCCATATTCCGGCCGGATAACTCAACCGGACAAATCACCGGCTTGTCGTTTAAGAGCGCCCGTGCAAACATTCCCACTTCGCCTTTGTTTGTCATTGTAAAGCGAGATACACACGAAAACAAAAAACGACTATTAGGTAGTAGCTTTCAAAGACGATTTCGTTTCCTCCGCTCTCTTCGCTTATCATGTGAGTCATTATAAGTACAGTCACATACATATAAAAATATGTAACTATACGTTCGGAACTTTGTCACTTTGTTGTAGTCGCCATTACATGGCATTGACATTGATTTCTGTTCAAAAAAAATATAGTCCCGTCGAGATGTTTTGGGTTAGTTATTTTTAAGCGACTTCAAAAAAAGGAGGAGTTTCTCAAGTCGTCGGTATTTTTTTTTTATGTATGTTTTACCATAACTTCGTCAGTTGTTAACCGATTTATACAATTCTTTTTTTATCTTAAAGAACATAGTTTGTGTGTGGTCTCATAAAAAAATTACAGAGATCTGGCTGGTAGTTTTTTCATAATCCTGAAAAATGTCAATTATTTAGCTTGCCATTACACGTGTTTTTACGGATTTTCGAACATAACATCTTTGTTTATGTACCGATTTAGATGATTCTTTTTTTGTTTGAAAGGGTATACTTCAAGAGTGGTCACATTTTAATTTCATCGGTATTGGACTTTGAACTTCGAAGATACACAAGGGAACTCCTCAAATTCAAATAGTATATGTAAAGTGATTTGGATTTTGGTAGGGATATGACAATCCAAAACAAACCAAACCATGGTCTGCAATGCAAGGTTCTGGACTAGACTTGACTACGAAGACACAATGGAACTCCTCAAAAACAAACAGCGTAAATTGGGAATTTGAGTTGTGGGCATTTTACCATTGAAAATATTTTATAAAGTTAAAAAATATTTACATACTTACATACCTGCCACTAAAAAATTGAAAATAAAAAACTTTTTTAACAAAAAAGAAAAACCTCCTTCAAAAAACCTGAAACAAAAACAGCTTCAAAATTAAATACCTCTAAAAAGCGAGAAATAATATTAAAATCATTAGTTACGCATAACATTATTAATAAAACACGTCTAATGAAGTCGGGTGGGGCTTTCAGAAATATAAAAAAAAATACTTGTCTTCCAGCCCCACCCGACTTCAATAGACGTGTTTTATTAATAATGTTATGCGTAACTAATGATTTGAATATTATTTCTCGCTTTTTTAGAGGTATTTAATTTTGAAGCTGTTTTTGTTTCAGGTTTTTTGAAGGAGGTTTTTCTTTTTTGTTATTTCTAGTGATTTTCTAATAGGTATATTAATTATCTTAAAGTAATAGCTTTTAGGTGGCAAAGTTCTAAACTGTATATGTACATAGCTGGAAGATATGAAATAAGCTGTGGCCTTATACTACTCTTCTGTCCATTATTTTTCATGTAAAAATGTTGTGTGTACTAAATATGTAAATAAATAAATAAATATTTATAGACGTCAGTCACGTCTATAAACATATAGCATGAAGAAAATTGGCAAAAACGAGTCAATATCATATAGGCATAGTCTTTCTTGATGAATTTACCAACACTTCTTTACGTCACCGACAGATACAAAAATCAAATTACTTAAACAATCACTTACAATGTTTAAATTTTATTTAATTTAATAATAAAGAACTATAGTGGTAGCCTTGAGTACTGCCCGTGGTAAAATTCTGTGTCCAATTTTTTAAATAGTGTTTTTAAGCACAAGATAATTATATCGAGTTGACACGCAAAGAAGAAGAGTGCACAAGATGCTACCGCACAATCATAACGCAAACATTTTTTTCTTTATTTATTTTGGAGTTTTTTCCATATGGATACGCCAGCCCCGTAACGCAAATATATTGAAAGGTTACTTTTAAAGGTAATTATAGGCGTAGTTTTACAGTTTTATAAATAGTATAGCTAAGATAGGGTGATGTGAGCGAGCAAGTTTATATACAAAAGGTCATAAGTATCAACAACTGAACTGGTCGCCCATGTGCGCCAGCCTTACATCGCGGGCGGGATAATATTTGTACACTTTTATCGGGCGGTAACAAACAGATAAGGTTTGTTTTCCCGCGGGTGAGGAGGGAGTGCGGGGGGATCTCGCTGGAGATCTTCTTCCTTAAACTACCTATCTTTAATTTCGTAATAACAACAGGAAGGATACGAATACTCTGTTTCTTGGAAGGAAAATATAGGTAGAATATAGGTATTTAGATAGATAGAGAATTACCTTAGGCACAGTCTTAATACTACTAACAGACTACATAAAACATAAACTACTTAAAATATTTAAGAAGTTTTTGTTGTGACAACCCTGACCCTCGACTGAGTTTTTATGTGTAGTGGCGACACGCATTTGACAAAAAGGAGTTGGACAACTTGTAGGTGGTTTATAATTCTGTGACTTGGGTAACTACTGACTTCATTATTTTGTAATGTTTTGCTAATGTCTTCAAAACCTTCATATAACTTTATATTTAATTCTAGGTTCAGAACAATCTAGTACCCTTAGTATCATATTATATGTATGCTTTAAGCGATTAAATGACATAAAACGGTGCGGATTGGTGGGTGTTCACGACTGCAAATGCACCCGGGATCAATAGCTTAACATGCCTTCCGAAGCACGGAGGAGCTCGAGATAATAAATTTTTGGTCACCCATCCCATGACCGACCCTTACGGAAGTTGCTTAACCTCCGCAATCGCTGGGCCAGGCGCTAAACCACTGCGCCACGGAGCTCCTATTAAGTATCTATCGCTAAACTATGAGTCAATTATAACGGTTATATTAACATGATTTAAAAAAGTAATAACGTGGCGTACGTCTACCTAATGTGCTTTGCGCAAACTGAAATCTTACAATTTGTATTCGCTACTAAAAACTGAAATATTTATACGATAGCTATGACAGCGCAAATAGACCAGCTGTTCCAAATGTTATTTTATATTATAATTATGTAATTATGAATTCACGCGCCGGGCAACAAGGCGTAATGACGGCGCGGTGTTTGTACGATGTGCATTATTACATTTTTGTCATTACATAAATTCGACAGTGTCATGGTTGTCAACAATGTCATTTAATTTTCAAGCATTTTATTTGAAAATTATATTGGGAGGGTGCGAAGGTATAATAATCGATCGCAGCGCTCATGGTGGCAAATAGTAGAAATAAAGAAGGCTCTGTAATCTGCTTGAAAACGATATTTAATTTATTACTAGCGATACAGGAATAATTATGTATGTTTATTATCACTTAGTAAAATTATTAAAGTAGCTTTATCCTCTTGTTTTACAAAATCTACAACTAAAAAAGAAGTAAACAAACCTTGATATAATCAAAATAAAACACTCTTTTTGAATAGATCTTACTTGCCATATTTAATTTAAATGACCAAAAATGATTTCACAACACTTTGTCCACCCAAATCATAGTAATTTTGAAATTTACTTTAATAACACAATATGTATAGTATTTTTTAACATTTTGTCACAATGCCGCCATTACATCAAAACGTCAAAACGGTCAAGTCAGAGCCAACAAAGTTGCAACACGCTAGGTGGCGCTAAAAGCGTGCACGGAACCAATAGGTATTTGTTTTTGATTTGATAACAGACACGTTTCCGTCATTTTTCTAAGATTACTTTAAGATTATAAGATTACAAGATTAAGATTCCTAAGATTACCATCATGCATTATACAGTTTCGTTATAATAACGATACTAACGATGTCATTCTCCAGTAATAAGCCTGTTCTTTCGGAACATACACGTAAAAGCGTTTCCTTGAATTGAATCCATCTTTGGCAACCCTAGCCATAATAAACGGCGGCCTCTTTAATCTGCCGGATAAATTATAATTTATTTCGCATTCGTCGACTGATAAACGCAATCGAATTGACTCCCCTCGTTTAATGTGGCTATTATTTAATGGGTACTCGTATTCTCCATTACTTGATCAACATCCTCAATCTCTTTTCCAATTGGGTTTAATCTTAGTTCAGAGGCCGTTGTTTTTTTTTATTGTAAACTGGGCAAGCATTTGACCACCGTCTTGCTTGGTAAACAGGATGTGGTCTAAGTAAGGCGTAGCACGCTTGCCTAGGAAATGCCTATGATCACTCTTGCTTTGAAGAGATTTGTAATGTTTTGTAAATATTTATGTGTAAATCTTTCAAATCTACTGACTTGTATTTTTCGAAAGGATTTTCAGATTACCTTCGTGCATAATTAAGTGGCTTGCATGGCGGTTATGGTGTTAGCATATACACGGTTTCGTTTTCCGATCAGCCCCCCTACTCAAATGATAAGATATAAAGATATTTATTGCATGAAAAATGGTTATTAAAGATGACAAAAGTTTCAGGTACACATAAAATATTTCGCCGGATGCCCGACATGCAAATTTTAAATAATACATTTAAGGCTCCGTTATACGAAATCATTTGTCTCCGTCTTTTTCTTTACGTGTGAAGAGTTGAAGAGTATGGAACATAACCTCACTTCTGCACTTTTTCGATGTTTTTCGTTGTTTTTTCATCATTATCTTTAGCACAATTATCTTTCCTGAAAAAAAGTTATTGGAGCAACTGCACAGTACGTTAAAGTGTATTTTGATGTAGAATTCAATACGTTTCCGCCATTATTCACGCCAAAAATATGGCCCGCGATAAGCGTTTTTGATGATATTCTGTTTTTTTTACAATCATCTGTGAGGTTTATACGCAATTTAATACTTGTAGCTACTAGATAATCTCTTTAGCTTGTCGTACGTTTTTCTTTGTGGCTACAACTTTACGTTTTCTATATAAAAATATGGCCCGCGTAAACCATGTTTTCCTATTATGGCCCCTTAATAAAAATACAATTCCATGCACCTGAGCTTTAGCAGAATTATTGTTAAAAAAGTCACAGGTATAAATGTACTTCAAATAAAATAATGCCAAAAGTTGTCGTATGAAAAAAAAGTCAAATATCTATGTCTGTCAAATAATTTAAATAAATATGAATAACTATCCAAATAAATATGAATGGCCAATATTCTATAAATTTGAACGCTACGCTTACTTTAATTAAATACCTATGTGCAATAGACGATTAAACCACATTTCGCAATCACAAACTTATGTTAATCACAGAGTTTGATGTATTGTATGGAATTGAAAAGCTTACGGCACGTAATTTTAAAGTTAAATGCTTATTTTAAAGCTTTAACAGTAAGCATAGAGTTCCAACGCATATAATATTTGGCCATTTGAGTAGGGGGGCTTGTAGTTACAGAAAGAAAACTTTCCGAAATGGGGAATGTCCGATAAAAATCAAATTAGCTGAATATTTTTTTATAGGTAGGAATTAGCTCTCTTAGTAATAGAAAAAAGTTTCATAATTTTCGGTTCCGTAAAAAAATTTAAAAAATTGAAAGTCTCTTTGACTTCACAAATGTACGAAAGTAACAGCAGAATGGAATTTATACCTTTGCCACCACCTGCCACAACCACAACACGGTATAAAAAAAAAGAAAAGTCAAAACTTTTTTTTCTCAAAACTTGTTGTGGATGTGGCAGGTGGTGGCAAAGGTATAATCTCCATTCTGCTGTTACTTTCATACATTTGTGAAGTCGAAGAAATTTTAATTAATTAATTTTTTCTACGCAACCATAAATTCTGAAACTTTTTTCTATTACTAAGAGAGCTTATCCTACCTATAAAAAAATATTCAGCTAATTTGATTTTTTTGGACATTCCCCATTGTCTCTGTAGCAATATCTCTCATCAGCCATCCTTTTAGAATTAATATATCCGGATCAGACACCGAATCCGATCGCAGTCGTATCAAGATCGTGAGGTGTCAACGATCCCCGTGGGTGTTTTATTGGAAAACTTTTAAATTCCCGCGTTCATTCGGGGTTGGTTGATTTGATTTGCGCAAGGTGAGCTATAGTGGTCCTAACTCAGTTACAGTACGGCCAACTTGGACCGCAAAACTTTCACCCTTTGCGAAGTAACAAGTTCATTTGACGTCTTTTTGTTGTGTATTTGTACTGAAAGATAATCTTTTATCAAAATGTAGCTAGACAATTATTGGTTTAGACTGGCAACATACTTGGGGCAGTTCTTTTCTATTTAGTTAATTAAAGTGGAATCACGTAAACGAAGTTGCGGGCTAAAGCTAGTGATATCAAACTGATGTCTTCCAAAAGTTTAATAATAGTACATTATGAGACAAGTTAGCTTAGGTTGCTCATTGCACACAAGGCTGTGGGTTGCAGCCCGAGCCGCAGGCGAGAGCGTAACTCAGCCGAGTGTGCAATAAGCAAGAGCTCACGAGTTTCATACGACGTTTTTCAACACATTTGCGAGAAAAAAACAAAGTAATTTACCACACAGCAACAAATACGACAAAAACAAAATATTATGATAATTATGATGGGAAAAGGCACGTAGGTTTTTTTTGTTTTTTCACACACCCAAAGCAAGAATATTTTGCGAACAAAGGTGTGACTGAGCATACAGCCCACTTTAAAATTATAATTTTAATTGATAAATGCAAATATTTTAATATTTTATAACAAAATATTGTGAATTGTGAATAATTTGATAATAATAAATTTTGTTTGACTTAATTAAGGACTTACACATTTATTTATTCCAAAAATTTATATGAATTTTTAGCGGCATAAAACCTCTTTTTTGTTACTAAAAAAAATAACTGTATTACCCGGTTAAATTGTGAATGCTTTGTTTGCTCGCATAGAACTTGCAGTAGGGTACTAATTTAACTTTGTAGGGATAATTCTATAACAACCTAGTGTTTTATATATTACTAGCGGCCGCCCGCGACTTCGTCTGCGTGTAAAGTACCTATTTTTACTATCCCTCGGGAACAGTACATTTTTTCGGGATGAAAGGTACCCTATGTCCTTCTCTGTACCCCTGATAACGTGTATGCAAAATTTCATTATGATTGGTTCAGTAGTTAAGACGTGAAGGCATAACAAACAAACAAACAAATAAACAAACAAACGGACTTTCGCATTTATAATATTAGTAAGGAATAAAGAATTAGTAAGGATTGCACGCGTTTGTTATAGCTCGGTTTATGGCCCTAAAAGCGATGCATTAGGGCTCACTTTACGAGCAAGTGTGTTGAAAAAAAATTACTTTCTTCCAACTACATATTCATATTCTCGACATAATGGGCAAACATAACCATTTCTCATGAATTCCTCCAGTTATGTCGACCATAAGCGCAGCCCATCGATAATCGCCGGCCGTCCATCTGCGTAACGTGATTAGGGTGGTATTACGCCCCTTTGAGATCGCAGCTCGGTAAGTGCCCTTCATAATCTACTAAGAACATGATACAAGCATGTCGTCTGTACTATTAATGCAATGTGTAGCGATACTCGGAGTAATCACATGTCGAATATGCCTCATTGCGATACGTCGTGACTGCTGGCTGCTTCGATGTCACCTCCATGTAAAACAAATGTATGTAAATAGACGACGTACCGAAGTAGCCCGCGATGTATTGCAGCTTTGTCAAATCGCGAAGAATTCAGGTACAGCAAAAATTGCAAGAGTTGGTAAACATTACATACCGGCAGCGCGGTACCTTAAGTTGATAAATATTTTTTGAAATCTGACCTCACTGACGACATACACTATGTACGAAATGAGCGTGACCGGCAAACTCCAATGACAACCTAAGATATATCCAACGGTAAATTTATAATCAATTTGGTCTTTTATTTCTGTTGGACGCTTTAATATTAATACGGCGCCCAATCTCCATTATTGTCCATAATCGCTTGGCAACTTTGCGGCAAACTTTCTGACAATTTTTCAGTAAAGACGTCTACGCGGATTTCAGTTCACGAGTAATGACAGCAACGGTTTCTGCATTTGTTGCCCTTATTTTAGGCTTCACCCACGCCCAAATATTTTCAATTGGATTGGCATCAGTCTGTGAGGGCCAATCCAGCACATCAATACCACGTTCAGCTTTCCAAGAAGTGCAGATCCGACTACGGTGTTTAGGGTCATTATCCTCTTGCAGAATCCAGAAATCATGGGAAAACTTATGGTTTTTTACAAAGCATTTTAGGAAAATGATTGTTCTATTCAGCCTAATATTTATTTTTATAAGCTGCATATTAATATTCAAAAATATGCCGGACACTTTCTTGTCGAACACACTGTACCTATAAGTTTTCAACGTCATTACATATTGCCACTCTTGGATCGTATTCCATTTAAAAAAAATGCCTTTGGTTAAAGTATAAAAATTGAATTTCCTTCCTGAAGTTTTCCGTTGTCACCTTGCGTGTTCGTCGCGTTGAGCGGCGCGATCATTTGTGCAGGATCCAAAACACATTAAAACCCCATTATTGGGGGAACTTGCGCAAACATTCACGAATAGTTCTGTTCTCGCTAAGACGGCGATATCTTTCAAAAATGTGGGAAAATTTAAAAAAATGTGTATGTAAAGTACTTAAGTAATTTATTATTTTAAGTATGTAAGTAAGTACTAGAGAACAACGTTTTTTCAGATATTACTGTGATGGTTTTACTTCAAAAATCTTTTTTAGGGTTCCGTACCCAAAGGGTAAAAACGGGACCCTATTACTAAGACTCCGCTGTCTGTCTGTTTGTCTGTCATCAGGCTGTGTCTCATGAACCGTGATAGCTAGACAGTTAAAATTTTCACAGATGGTGTATTTCTGTAGCCGCTATAACAACAAATACTAAAAACAGAATAGAATTAATATTTAAGGGGGGCTCCCATACAACATGTTTGTTTTGCCGTTTTTTGGTTCGGAACCCTTCGTGCGCGAGTCCGACTCGCACTTGGCCGGTTTTTTTTATTAAAAGCAAGCTTCATTAAAGGAGTTGCTGTTAAATAAGTGATTTTTTAGGTTTTATCACGATACTCAAGAAATTGCTACATAACAATAAGAGAAGAAATTATACAGAAAAGTTTCATTTAGCAGAATTGAGCGAAAACTGTTTTTTAAGGTCCAGTTCCGACAACTTCATATAATCGCCATTGCAACCGTAACGAGATAGCTTAGAAAGTATTTCTCACGTGTTTGTACTTTCCATCGGCAGCTTTCCGACCGTTACACAGCTTAAGCTCCCATTATAGTTTAGCCTCTGGAAGACTCCACTGAACGGAACTTTCTGGAGTCTTCGCGCGCTACGTAATCCGCCATTACTGAACGGAAACTTTCAATTATAAGTAGCTCAGGGAGAATGAAAAAATATGTACATTTTAAGGTTGGAAAGAACTTTTTTCTGGATTTCATGGCTTCTTTATTACTTAGCTTGGATAAAGTTTTCTAAAATTCAGACTTTTAAAAACATCAGACGTCTCAAACCCCAGAAGTTTAATAAATGTTCTTAAAACCCCAGTTTACTGAGATATTTTTCTTATAATCTTACCAATGCTAATGATTCATACAAACTACATTTTTTATATAAATTAAAGAAAAAGTCATCATTATCAATCCAAAACAGCATAAACTAAATCACGGGGCCTCGTCGCGAGCATGACGCTAATGTCTTCGACCGCCATTTTGTCGGTAAACAGTCGCAATCAATCGCGATTGGCCCTGATTGGGTATAGTTTATCCCGCGGGTCCGCCGCCATTTAATTAAAGTGTCCGCCTGACGGATGGCGGCGCGCTAACGAGTGCTATTATTTAAAGAGCAATCGACTCTTACGCATTAATGTGATCCGATTGTCAGAATAAGATCGTTTCGTTAGCTAAGAGTATTCTAAGCAAGTTAAAATAAAAGAATAATAATTTGAAGCGCTCATGGCGGAACTTGACTGACTGATCGTACTCGATCACGTTTGTAAGCAACGCTCGGTCTGGTCAGGTGTCGGATGCCCAGCATCATCAAAGCGATGCTGAGCAGTGAGAGATCATGGCAAGCGGTAGTCTCCTTCTGTGAGGATGTCATCCTCCAGAAGGAGACAGCGGAGAGTCCGGGAAGAGGACGCTCATGCGGCTCTTCTCCGCCGCAGACGGACGGGGGTAAGGAGGCGTCGCAACGCGAACCTCATTGCCCCCTAAATGGGGCCAAGCGGGTGGTGGGAGGTGACCCATCACCTGCATTGCACGGTCCCGACCGTCTGGGGAGATGGCTAAACTTGCTCGGCCATCTCCCAACCGCGAGGGGCCCGGGAAACCGGGCCGCCGCCGGGTCTATCGAGGTAGAATCCTACAAGGGTCCCTCAGGGCCAACCGGCGGCGAGAGGGCAAGTGCCGGGGTTTTTTAGTGGGTATTCCCTCCTCCTGGGATTCCACCGAGCTGTGACTTGGTGGAATTACGGAAGGTAGTCGTGGAGGGAGCCGCAACGTTGAATGTTGCGGTCCCCTCCTGGCGAGTCCCACATGCCCCCTTCCCGATCACCAGCGGGAAGGGAAGCGCGTAAATGCGTTTTTCCTCGGCATAAAAAAAAAGGTGTCGGATGGGTGACCGTTAAAGTGGCATTACAACTGAGCGCTTCCGTGCTTCGGAGGGCACGTTTTACCGTCGGTCCCGGCTGTTGTCATCTGATAACAGTCGTTAAGCCAAGTTAGAGGCTTTGATAAACTCAGATATTAGAATTTTTTAACGGCTTGATAAACTCTATCACCAGAGGTGGCCACTAATCCTCATTCGATAAGAAGAAGAAGAATTCAATGCCAAATACGCCGATTGACTGGGGCAGATGATCTATCCTACTGACTGATTCAAAAGTCTCGAAATTCTAGTCGTGTCAGATGCATCTGTTTTGTAGTTTGAAATAAGGTTTAGATAATTAAAAACCTTTTAATTTACATTGAACTCTGATTTTAATGTTGCATTCGCACATAATTCAGCAACACCTGTAAAATAAGTAAACAGCAATTAAAAGTTATATCCTTGTAAAGAAATACTGCTATTATTAATAAAGAAAAATATTTTTGGGATGATAATACGGCGTCGGTTGGTTATTTGCACACAATTTTTATGAAGCTAGTAGAATAAAGATAATGAAAATATTGAAAAAATGTTTACTATCTCTGCTTTTTACTTTGTGGCTCAACAAAGCAAGAAGTAACTTTATGAATGTTGAAACTAAGCCCATTATTCTTCATCACCATTCCAATGGCTTCCATTTTTCTTTTCAGCATTATAATGAAGACTGACAAAAGGAAAGATGAGGAAATAATATTTGTAGTTTTTATTTTATAAGGGTTCGTGAGAAATGCGAAATCAAATTGAATTGATTTCAAATCCACTTATGCACTTACTTCTATAAAGGGAACTCCGTTTTCAAAGCAATCAAAGATTTTAATGCAAATAACAGCTATTTGAACCGGATTTTAAGTCCTTATCAACATGCACCCTGTTAATGAAGTCTTGACAAAATTCATTTAACACAACGAGTAGAGAGTAAGATATAAAAAAAATTAAGGTTTGCGAGAGATATAACTAGAAGATAACAGATACAGATAACAATTTGAAACCTGTAAAACCTACCCTAAAAGTTTTGACTTATAAATTAAAAATTGTAAATTAGTATTATTTTCTGCTTTTGACAGACGCATCGCTCTAATTTAAGTAATTCGTGAATCTCACACGATTCGTCCTAAAATGTTATTTTATACATTAATCAAGTTACTAGATACACTGTACCTAGTGGTGGTATCAATGTTAGTTTGATCCGGTAATTATGACGGATGGGCCCGGGTCACTCGTTAACGGAATAAATGTTACGTCTTTGATGTAGTGTTGTTAATGACCGGCAAGATCCGGTGGTCAAGTAACGTTTTAATAATATTACCGGTTTACTTTATCCCATTTGATCTAAGTTGTGGAAATATCTTAAAACTGGCTTAGAAAAGACGCTGTCTTTTTTCATTACAAGTAGTTTTGAACCAATTTTTGAAATAGGTAATGTATCCTACATACATACCGTGCAGTACTTGAAGGATATTTTCGAAAAAAATCGTTTTTTTAATCCTTTTCAAGTCCCGGTAAATGAGACACAAAAGATTTTCCAGTGATGTGCGGCCCGTTCGGGCCGCTCGCTCGGGTGTTGTGACCAGGGTTGCCAGGTCTTTTTCAAATAAATACCGAACAGTGAGAAAAAAATTATGTAAATGTTGACAATTCCTGTCCTTAATTTTATGTTTTTTTGTTCTCTTTAACGACACCAACTGCGTTGCAAAAAACAAACAAATCAACAAAAAAAGACAAAAAATACTTTTACTGTCAACATTTAACTGAACTTTATATTAACATAGCTAGTTTCACGGCAAAGACCCTAATAATAACGTGAAAGAGATGGAAAACGTCATGCACTATTCGCAATCCGAAAACAGTGAGCGCGTGTCCGAAGCGGCAACATCGATTGCCGATTGCGTCAAATCCTTGTCAAATCTGACAGTTGAATCGTAATCCGAAAAAATACCGAACCGCCCATACTTCGGTAATTTTGTCATACCAAACACCGAACACAGTGCTAAAATACCGAACGGGTCGGAAAATAATATAATAATAAAACATTTATTTCAGGCACAGAGGCACAGACCCATTATTCAAAAATACAAAAAAAAAACAAAATAAAGACCGACAGTAAAATTAATTAAAAATCACTTACGTTAAGTAGGTAGGTACTTTATATACCTAAAGTCACATTATTATTTTTATTCCTCTCCGTGTGCACTGATATCCAGTGTTTATACAAGGGACTTTGGAGGTTGTCAGCGACAGCTTTCACAATAGTATTATCGCATTCTTTGATACGTTTTCAAAAGGCAGCCACACGAGACTTCACTATAGCAGTGAAATACCGAACAGTAAAATACCGAACACCTGGCAACCCTGGTTGTGACAACTAATGTAATTAGTAAAGCTGTATTTTACAGATTATTTTTCCCTAATTGCACTTAGCATAATATCATGCATAAAAAATAACGGAAATAACTTATTTAAATAAATAGGTTCCTGAACAATATTTACTGTTCAGGAACCTACCATTATAGCAGCATTCATCATAATATTATGTTCACGATTAATTGTTTACACTTTGCCCTTGCAATAATCAAACCCTGAATCAAATAGTTATGTTTACTAACCGCTAGGCCAACTTGGACTTCTATCGTTTTCATTAACAAATGTCCCTACAATTCGCTCAGATTAAATCATTTTCGTATAACTTATACATTAATTATAAACCGAATGAGTTAATTTAGGGGTTGTTAGATCAGTTCCCCGATAATCGAGTCAGATTATTATTTGTTGAGATTAATCTACAGTTGTGCGAGTGGCGGCCGACCGATCTGCATCCGATAATATTCAAATAATAATTACTATTTAGCAATTTATTATATTATTATATACAGTATATTAATTTGTCATAATGCAAGGAATGAATTTGTAGCTTGGTTTTAGAAAACTTTCATTATTTAATTTAACAATAGGTTGCATAATTTTAAACATCAACCTCGCACACCTAATTTTGAATTTCAATATTGTTTTTTCATTCAGACTGCATAAGATTCATTAGGGGTGCCACGCCAGGGGAAACAGAAAAATTAATAGCTTTGGTTAATTAAATACCTACCTGTTACCTAGAACAACTAAAATATTAATATCTTTAACAAAAGTACGTGTTAATACAGTGTTATTTTAATCTAACAAAGTTTATCTACTACACCGGTATTAATTCGACATTAACATTGTTCCAAACTTCGTTCTAACGCGTTTGACGGCGATCTCAAAGCTGTGTATATTGCATATTAGCATGCCAATAGTTACACAAAACCTCCAGGATCCCGTCAAATGCAGCCATAACATAAGAGCGCCAAGTTAAGCGAACAACTTCCGTCGGGTTTATGCAAGATCGACAAACTTAAGTAACTTATGCAACGCGCGCATGTTACTTTCTTTGTGTTTGCACTACTGTACTAAACCATGTGTGTGTGAAATGATTTAACCATATGAAGAATTTAAGAAATAATTGTGCAAACTTGATGGTAAAATCGAAAATTTTTTGAAACCTATGTAGACAAAGTTATGGTCGATTATATAGAACACTCATAGCGCCCGCTTCGCGAAAACGCCATTCTTGATATCATACAATTGATACAATATACTAGACGTATGTTAAAAAAATATGTATGAAAAATTTGTGCCTAATTTGTGAAAACTATTCACAAAATAATCAATTCATTATTATGGTTAATTTGGATTTTATAAGGGTTTTTCAGGAACACTCACACCACACACTGTGTGGTGTGAGTGAGTGTTCCTAAAATCACTAACTTTAGTTGAATTATATTGAAATATTATTTCTGTATATTATAATTCGGATTCAGAGCAAATTTGTGACACATAAATCTTGACACAAAACGTGCTAGATCAAGAGCAATTAAACATTTTGTTTCTTTTTCAATGCTCGTGTGAGTGTTCCATATTTTGGCATTTATTTAACTAACCAGACCTCGTATACAAGTGGAGCCTGCATCCAAAATTGTCAAAAGTCTTTTCCTAAAATTTAAAACATAGTCTATTTCCGTAAGTGCTATGCTTTTTTAGTTATATTTTTTTTAAGATTTTCAAAGGAATATCTTATGTAGGGTGGGTATGCTTTTTTATTTTGTCGGACACAATTTTCGTCTTGCCCTCGTATTGGCTAACCTTTACTCGTAGTTGTGTGTTATAATAATTCTATTTTTATTGCAGTCTGTTGTTAAATTTTCCAGTGTTTCTGTTTATTAATATCAAGTTATCATGTAAGTTATTAAATTTTTTGTACTTTTTATTTAATTTATCTAATATTATCGAAGGGAGTTCAGTAGTCTATTGTGATTTGATTGTGTGAATGAACCCGTACTTTTTATTTGACTGTTAAATTCTTAATCGCATTGTAAGTCGTTGCATTTGCAACTACGTAGAAAAAATCTTACCAGTTAAATTCCGGTTAAATACCATTTAGTATGGCTAGAAACACATTACTATAGTGTGTCGTGTCAACACAATACAACACAATAATGTGTTTCTAGTCATATTATACTATATGTATGAAACCGATACGCTTTCTGTCGCGACACAACACAACACGACACAACACGACACAACACGACACAACACGACACAACACGACACAACACGACACAACACGACACAACACAACACAATAATATAGTATTTCCGCCTTTAGTTTGCTGGAATGCACTTATCTCATTATTATTTTACTTATGGAATGCGCGCCATTTTTTAGAGCATTACAAAAAAGGAATGATTTAATTTTTTTAATTTTGTTGCACTGAATTTAGTAGGTTTTTTAATTCTTGCTTTAAAATGTCTGATAGCAGTGAATGTAAAGAAAAATTGACTCAGCCCGATATTTTAGATGCAGAGAAGGAAATGACTCGTATCAAGGTACCTAATGTCTCTATCTCTCTTTTCTAACGTTCATCTTTTATTTAGTAGGTTCAATCCCAATTGTGTGAGTGTAGATAAAGTAGTGTATGAAACTGCACATAACTAGGTTTTAAAACACTCGTGTGATACTATTAAAAACCTCGCTTACGGCTCGGTTTTTAAACACACACTCGTGTCTCACTCAATTGTATTAATAATCTTAACACACTCGTGTTTTAATACCCCTCATTATGCGTCAGTGTCATAAACTACTATTAAACTTAAATAAAAAAGATGTCATCGAGCCCAATAAAAGTAATACCTTAATGCTATAGCGTAAGTTACAAAATTACCGTTACATAAAGATGCTGGTAACAATTAAAACAACCCTTTATTGCATGTTATCAACCATATTTTTTTTTTTACTTTCGTGTTTATCTCTTTTTTTGTACTAAAATGCTTAAACAAATGTTTTTTTCCCCTTTTTTCATATGCACGGTCACCCTACATAAGATATTCCTTTGAAAATGTAAGAAAAATGATAACTATTAAAGTATAACACTTACGGAAATAGACTATGTTTTAAATTTTAGGAACAAACTTTTCACAATTTTGGACGCATGCTCCACTTGTATACGAGGTCTGGTTAGTTAAATAAATGCCAAAATATGGAACACTCACACGAGCCGAGCATTGAAAAAGAAACAAAATGTTTAATTGCTCTTGATCTAGCACGTTTTGTGTCAAGATTTATGTGTCACAAATTTGCTCTGAATCCGAATTATAATATACAGAAATAATATTTCAATATTATTCAACTAAAGTTAGTGATTTTAGGAACACTCACACCACACAGTGTGTGGTGTGAGTGGTCCTGAAAAACCCTTATAAAATCCAAATAAACCATAATAATGAATTGATTATTTTGTGAATAGTTTTCACAAATTAGGCACAAATTTTTCATACATATTTTTTTAACATACGTCTAGTACATTGTATGATATCAAGAATGGCGTTTTTGCGAGGCGGGCGGTATGAGTGTTCTATATAATCGACCATAACTTAGTCTACATAGGTTTCACAAATTTTTCGATTTTACCATCAAGTTTGCACAATTATTTCTTAAATTCTTCGTATGGTTAAATCAATTTCTAAGAAAGGAACACTTACACCACACGCACATTACTAAACCTTATGCTTGAGTGTGTTGTTAGGTTTATACACTCGCGAGCAAAAGTATGGAATCACAGGCCTATTTTCATACAAACGAGGTAACTTTGAAGCCTTGGTTCTCCGCTAAGGATTGACCTAGCTGTGATCTGATGATGGCTATCCAGAGAGTGAATGGAGGAAATTCTGATCACCATACACACCCAACTGATATGATCAGAATTCTAAGAGATATAAGGATCAGAGTTCTCAGTTTCAGGATTTTCATACATTTTTATGCTAATTTCGCGGTTTTTTTAAACATATCCTAATATCTCACAGCACGCTAATCATATCAGTTGAAAGTGTGTAGCGATCTGAATCTTCTCCATTCACTCCCTGGATAGCCATCATCAGATCACAGCTAGGTCAATCCTTAGCGAAGAACCAAGGCTTCAAAGTTACCTCGTTTGTATGTAAATAGGCCTATGATTCCATACTTTTGCTTCGCGAGTGTATTTATTTTAGTTTAATTTTTCATTAATTTCTTATGAGCTGGTTCCTTTTAATGCAAAATTTTGATGTTATTTGTAGTTTTTTGACTGCCGGGTGAATGAACTAACGAGCGTTGAAAATATTGTGCCAAATGGCGGGAACGCTGGGTAAATTGGCGGCAAAATAGTTCATAAATATGAAAAATAGAGGCTGACTGGGCCATTCTGTTCCAGATCGTCGAGGTGATAGGATGAAGACTAAAAATAGTGTTATGTTAGAGTTTTTAGTTCTTGATTTGGACAGTTTTTTTTATGATATTTAGTATAATAAGAGTGAAAAATAAAAAGGACTTTGGAAATATCATCGGTGTTTTTTCTGAATTATAGTCCCAGGTTATAGTGTGTTGCCATTGATGTGGCAATACAACAAAAATCACTATTATGCAAAGTTTACGTCGTAAACACTAGTTTAGATACCTACCTACCTACCTTGAAACATTTTAAATTTATATTAGGATCTGCCATGACTATTTGGCCAAAATAATTGCGTCACAGAGTCTACCACCGTCCACCACCCACTATGATAATTTGGACATATTTCAGTCCATAGGAACCGGTGATGTCAATGTGTAACTTGCTTTAACTACCAAAGATAACTAGATTTGGCCAAAAACTGCCACGTGAGTGAACACTTTGAGTTTATTATGCTTTATGAATCGGTTCCACCATGGATTGTCGCATCACTAGCTATCTTGTAATCACCGGACGTAACCGGATTACCGGCCAGTAACTGTGTTACGGACGTGGCCACCACGCGCTTCGTAAACATGGCCACTTTTGAGTTTAACTTCAGAGTTCGGGGTCCAACCAAATACGAGTAACTGGTTTGTTTGCCTTATGCTAAGTTTTCACCAGATGTGACCGTCTAATTTGCCGTTCGGCTTAAAACCGTGTTGCTATTTATACCATGTGTGTTTGATACTTCGTAAGAATAACGTAGTCTTGAGTTTGTAACTGGCAACGGAGGTAAATTTACATAATGCAAGTAGAACTTATAATTCTAAATTCGGGGAAAGAGAAGTTCAAAACGTCCGAAACGACGACGGACGTTTGGACGACGTCAAACAATGGGCTAGACGGAGCTATCGTCAGTTAAAAGCCTATAGGACCGCAAGAATTATAATTGTATACTGATTTCCAAACTTCAGTATGAGAAGATAACACTAGAATGTTGGTGATTCATGCAATCTACCAGGCATACGAAGCACAGGAGATATAGAACCAATTTTTCAAGCTGGGGCCAGAATTAAGCATAGTGCCAATAATTTTCGGGACCCTGGACCTTATGCACCTAGGTTTAAGATCCATAAGTGTGAAAATTATTAGCACAGTTATACGTGGTCTCAGTAGGTATATGAGTAAGTAACGCAACACTCCAATATAGTCGTCAAATATATATATTGAATTATAGACTAAAATGGTGCTAAATATATATCTGGAATTTTACTTATTTTTTTGTTGTTTAAAAAATTTTACATAGAAAACCCGGATATTCAAGTGTTTTCCTTACAAACAGGATGAAAGAAAAATACAAAAAAAGCACAAAAGTTGCCAGAACCATTGTTTATTGTTTTGGGCAAAACTTTAGTTTATCGTTTTTGTGAAAAAAAAAACTTTTGTTTATTGTTTTGGGCGTAAAAAGCTCGGTATGAATTATTAATTTTTGTACTTTTTCTCGGAAGGCGAGCGTTCGCGGGAGCCGTCAGTATTCATTTGTATCACTAAAGCGGGAAGAAATTAAACGTAAAACGTTTGTTACGGGGCGGGCGTCCACCAGCGAATTGAAAGCAGAGTTATTTTCATAATGGGTCCATTGAACAGGCGATATTCCGTGCAATAGAAAAAGGTGCGGACTTTTACTTACGCCCACCCTTGACTTTTCTTAGCCATTTTCTTTCTAGAGACAAAAATAAAATCTAGATTGATGACTACCTCTATATCAAGCTTTTAAGCATTAGAAGTCAATTATGAAGAAAAATCGAAGTTCTAATATTATAGTTACGAAGTTACATTTCAATTGAAAGGACATCATCCATTTTGGTCCAAAATATGAAAGTGCCGACCAAAAAGCAAAAGTGCTTTATTCTTATAGATTTTGTCCACCTTAGCATTTCTTATTATGGCTCCGAAGCTGTAGCACCGCTTGATTTTAAATAAGTTCAAAAAGTCTGACTTTTCATACATTTTGACACAAATTTAAAAAAAGTCGGCCAAAAAGCTAGTTCTGATAGATTTTGTCCACCTAAGCATTTCTTATTATGGCACCAAAGTTGTAGCACCGCTGTAATTGATTTTAATTGAGTTCAAAAAGGCTGTCTTTTCATAGATTTCGACACAAATGTGAAACGGTGCTACAGCTTCGTTGCCATAATAAAAAATGCTTCATCATCATCATCATCATCACAGCCATTTTAATGTCCCCACTGCTGGGGCACAGGCCTTCCTTATGGGTGGATAAGGAGGACGGGCCATTAACCCACTACGCGGGCCCAATGCGGATTGGTGGGTGTTAACGACTGCAAATGCAGCCGGGACCAACGGCTTAACGTGCCTTCCGAAGCACGGAGGAGTTCGAGATGATAAATTTTTGGTCACCCATCCCATGACCGACCCTTGCGAACGTTGCTTAACCTCCGCAATCGCTGGGCCAGGCGCTAAACCACTGCGCCACCGAGCTCCACCGAGCAAAAAATGCTTAGGTGGACAAAATCTATCAAAATAAAGTACTTTTGTCTTTTGGCCGGCACTTTCATATTTGGACCAAAAATGTATGAAACATGGATGTCCTTTGGAAATGTAGGAAATAATTTTCCTCAGTGCATCAAGGCCACAGTTTTACCCCATCATCTTTATTTACCCCGCAGGTGTCGAGATGGATGCGTGGGTAATTAATATTGTTTTATCGGCGGCGGGCAGCGCTGATGAATCGGCAGCAATGAGCGAGCTATCAGCCAGTGGATCACCCGCGGAAGTAATGGCCGCGATCCATCCTCTGGGAATCACTCATGTCACTATCTTAGGGGGAAATGTTATACCATGAAGATTGTGTCTAGTTTTATTACTGTTTTTGCAACACTGTGCATTAACGTTACTTATTTCTGGTACAAGAAAGATTGTCTAAGAAGGACAGTCGACACGGAATCTTTTGCTCCTCTCCTATAGATGAATTCATGATGCAACGAGGCATTATTTGATATTATTATTATTATTGTTATTATAATGACATATTACTTTAAACTATTATGCATTATCAGAGGGTCTATTACGAAAAATTTTATGCGAAACACGCAGCTGCGTCCGTGCTTCGTTTTGATTGTTTCCTATTACAATTCACTTTCGTATGCGATATTGCGAAGTGATTGCGTGAGTTTGACAGTTTCTCTCTAGCGTATCCGACATCGTTCATTTAGTAGTCTATGGAGTACGATAGCCAAATTCAAAATGTTTGTTATAAGTATACAACCAACGAACTGCGGATGACTATCGCGGCCAAGTGACTGCGTTACGCAATTGCGTACTTTATTTTCGTAATAGGCCCCCAGTACCCAGACCAAGTAAATTAAGAAAACATATTTTTATATTTAAATTACCGCTATAATATTATGCAAATGAATAATCGGTCTAGGAAGTCTTCAAATAAAAATAAATAATGTCAATCAGAACCACAGCATAGATATACTTAAATACTACTCAGAACATACATTTTAATGTTAACGTTATATTTCTTCGTTTTCTTCAAAGTGTGAAAGCTGATTCTGTCAAAAATTCACACAATATTGTTGTAATAGAATGAAGTTCTATTTTCAAGCCTTTTATCGAATGCATCGAGGAAATAGAATGTGTCCCATACAATTCTGATCACTGCATATTGTGAGAAGAAGCGTTCAATACTGGATATCCCGGGATATATTCGGACGGAGGCGCCGTTCCGCGTACGTGAACCGCGCGGGAAAAGTCCGGAGATGGCACGGCGGGAAGCGGGTGAGCGATCATGTGTATGGGGCATAAGCTTAAGCATAACAAACAATTTAAAGCTAAACATACAAAAAGCGTGTTTCTTTAGCTAGAACATAAAGTTTTAGAAAGCAAGGGTTCGTGTAAATATGTTCTTCCTACTAATATTATAAATGTGAAAGTTTGTGGGTTTGGATGTTTGTTCCTCAATCACGCAAAAAATACTGAACGGATTTGGTTGAAATTTGGCACACATATAGTAATTACATACAAACTTACATACAAGATACGCGCGAAAACCATAACCCTCTTCCAGTCGGGTAATAAATAGCCTAGATTTAAACATATAATACTTTTTATCCCGATATTTCCACGGGGACGGGATCTACGCGGGTGAAACCGCGGGGCCGCCCGCGCTAGTAATTTATCAGTTCGCAAGCGTATTTATGGATTTTTAGGGTTCCGTACCTCAAAAGGAAAAAACGGAACCCTTATAGGATCACTTTGTTGTCCGTCTGTCTGTCAAGACCCTTTATCTCGGGAACGCGTGGAGGTATCGAGTTGAAATTTAAACCACATACTAAGGTCTACGGTCCCTTGATGCTGTAAAAAAATCAAACTTCTAAGTTAGCGTAAAAAAAGATACTGCCGTTTAGGGCGCAAAAAATGCATTTTCGATACTCTCAAAGGAATCAAAATTCATAAGGTACTTCCCGTTGACCTAGGACTATGAAACTTGGCAGGTAAGAGCGTCTTATACTACATTTACAGGAATAAATCTGAAAACTGTATATTTGTAATTAAATCCTTAGATTATTTATATGTCTAGATAGAGTCTTAGGCTTTTGACGTATCAAACAAAACAGGCCAACTTTTTTAAGGTGGTGTGCATTTTTAGCATCATCGCGTCCAAAGAGTATTGTAATAAAAACTATGGCCGGCTCACACTACTGACAATGTGTGCGTGTTTTGGTCACCCAACTGTTGGGTGATATTTTTTTCGACGCTGTCGTAGCTTCGACTGTCTATCTTGACATATAAATAATCTAAGATTAAATCATAAAAAATATGGTCATTAAAATAAGTAATTATTAATCATCTTGGTGAAACAACGGTATGCGCGGTCATAGTTTAACTTCTAATTACTTTTGTGATAATCGCGCCACTAAATCTTTTTAAAATATCAATATTTATTATTATTAATTATTCAGATCCTTTCAAATATTGTTATAGTTAATTACTTTAAAAAATAAAATTAAAAAGTAATAAATTTGGCTCTAAATATTTTCGCAACATGGCGGTATGTCACGCTGCATGAGAGGGGTGCGTTCGTAAAGCTCGCTCGACGACGCTCGACGACATGTACGCGTTCTAAAACCACCGGGGCGATCGCCCGACGATCACTAGGTATAGCCGTTCGTAATCGACGCCCGGCGAACGCACCGCGGGCTGATTATCTAATTAGAAACCACCTAGCGACCGGTTGCAGTTCATAGATGATAGTGATCCATTGCTACTTCTTGTTTGATTAAAAAAACATACCAAAGAAAAGTAGCAATGTATGTGGAATCAAACCGGTCGCTAAATAGTTTCTTTTTAGATAATCAGGGTGCCGGTCACCCCACGAAGTAGGTGGGTGAAATTCGCTCTGACGTTTTATTTGACAGTTGACACGTCTTCTTTGTTTATAAACATTAATTTTTATTTTATTGTTTGTTGCATTTCGCGCTTCATTAATACGAAAATTAACAAATATAATAAGACAGTGACAGCTATGCAGTGTCGTTCGTAAACGTCGGATGACGAACGTCGCACGCCTTGGAGTGAAGGTCCGACTTCGAGCCTCGTTTATGAACGCACCCCAGGAGGTTAAAGAGTAAAACAATCAACGGAGTGCATTCCAGCAGACCAATAGCTATCACCACAGAGTAGGTATATAACAATCAGCGCGTTTTTCACACCGATATGACGTGACTCGAACGGGATGGAAACAGACTTTCGGAGCAAGGGTCTTGTTGGAATACACCCATTTTCTCTAATAACACCATTTCACAGAACATTATACAGTGTACTATTGATATACAGCGCCATCTGTTGACAATTAGCAGTACTTGTATTTTATACAGGTGCGGTGGGTTTGTAATTATTTTATTTTTTCTCAAACATGCTTGGAAATTCGAACATTATTTTGACAAACTTCTTCGTGCTAAATCGGAGTTTACGGACAGACCTAATCCGCGCCGTCAATATTTGTATGAGAATCCATTACTAACGTGTAATAATGGATTTTCATACAAAAATTGCCGGCGTCTGTCCGGCAATGTTTCTATTAAAACTCATTACACGTGTAATTCAGATATGGAGCAAACTTTTCAATGAAACACAAATACTTATAGGTATCAAATGTCCCTTGATGAGCGAGAAAAGCTTTTTTTTTTTAATATTCGGTATACTGGTCAGGTATCACGTGAAAGGCCTTGATGAGCACATTCCAAAAAACTGGAAAAAAAATAAAAACGAAAAGAAATATGTTTTGGTGCAATATGGGTATCAAATGAAAGGCCTTGATGAGCGCATTCCAAAAAGATGAAAAAAAAATTAAAAACGAAAAAAAAATTTTTTTTTTCAATATGGGTATCAAATGAAAGGCCTTGATGAGCATATTCCAAAAAACTGAAAAAAAAATTAAAAATGAAAGAAAAATGATTTTTTTTGCAGTATGGGTATCAAATGAAAAGCCTTGATGAGCACTTTCCAAAAAACTGAAAAAAGAAAATGAAAAACTGGAAATAAATGAAAAACCAGAAAAAAAATTTTTTTTTCAATGTGGGTATCAAATGAAAGGCCTTTATGTGCACATTCCAAAATGATTAAAAAAATCTTTCCATTTTCTTTTTTCAATTACTGTAATTTAAAATAAAATTAAAAAGCTTAAAACTTTTAAAACTAAAAAGTTAAGAGTTTATAAGCTACTTGGTTTGAATTTCCGCGCATTATTTGAGAAAAGTATACTATACAAGCCTTGGCCGCAACTAGGCATTGATGGACTCACGTATGTTCTTCAATGCCTGTCTTGAGTGCCGCTGCAGTAATGTACTATTCCATTTCAAACCTTCGCCCGTGGTCAATTCTTTGTCGTAATCCCTGGAAGGGTTATTTTCTACGTGGCGACAGAGGATTTCAAATGGTTATCTATATGTAGCAGTCAATTCTAAACGTTTTTGCGCGAATCACTTAAAAACTGCTGAACGGATTTTGATGGTATTTTTTTACAGTTTGGTAGCTTGGAGTCCAACTTATAATCTAAGCAATTTTTCACATAATTCCGGTAGGTAGAACCTGGGATGAAGCTTGAACTCTCCGTAGTACAGTTTTCATATAAAAAAACTAATAACTACCAACCACTTTTTTTCATAATATTTCCTTTGTACCGACACAACTTTTCTATAGCTTTATTTTATGTATAGATGTAGGTCTGTACGGAACCCTCGGTGGGCGAGCCCGACTCGCACTTGTCCGGTTTTTTATATTCTATGTTTTATTTATGCTCGAAAGTTTAATTCTTCAATTCCCGCGCGCGCGGTCACATGCGGCTGGACAGCAACAGAAAATTTATTGTGCCAATTTTCCGGGCCTTGAAGTGTTAAAATAAATGCAATGTTCAAATTGGAAAAATACTTCAATTTGAAAGTGTAGGTATCTTTACTTCTCATTTTATTCCCACATTTCTATTGTGAACAATACTACCGCTTCAAGGGAATTACTCGGACGTCCGTATAAACTTTGAGAATGACTCGTACTAGCCGGGAACAAGGCGTCCCTTTGTAACCGGACGTCGACCGGCCAGGCCAAGACTGCTAATTGGCTCCCGGACTACAATACAAGTGCATACTGTAGGAGCAATAAGCGGACAGAATGAAAAACAGACTACCTTAAAGCTAACAGAGTGAAAATCGCAGCAAACTCATGAATATTCAACTCATCGAACACCTTTGTCAGTTCAAATTGAATAGTCAGCCCCACGATGCCATAACGATGGATGAATCGGTTTCGACACTACACGCATATAGTACAGTAGCCCTTAGAACATTTAAATCACCAAAAAGGTTACCGTTTGCCGTTGTGATATAGTTATTTATTACGAAATTATAGATACTTTAACCCATGTTTTACAGATCGCAACCCGCCGTAACCTATATTTGTGTATCTCAAAAATGATTTTATTTTTTATTTTTCAAGGTTTACCACATGATTTAGTTATTGTCGTGCTCTACAGCTTTGTTTGTTTGCCACTGATAATAGTAAGACTATGGAAAGTGATCCTACACAGATTTAAGACCAGATAAAATCCAACCATTTCATCAAGTCTTAAATCTGTGTATGGCTACTTTTTATAGTCTTACTTTTATCTGTGGCAATAAAATCAAGCTGTAGAACACGACAATAGCTAAACTATGTGGTAAACCTCGAAAAATAAAAAAATATCGTTTTTGGAGATATACAAATATAGGTTACGGCGGGATGCGATCTGTAAAACTTGGGTTAAAGTATCTATAATTTCGTAATAAATAACTATATCACAACGGCAAGCGGTAACCTTTTTGGTGATTTAAATGTTCTACGGACTACTGTACCTACTAATCTCCTCCATTCACTCCCTGGACAGCCGTCATCAGATCACAGCACGGTACATCCCTGGCAGGAAACAAAGGCTTCAAAGTTACCTCGTTTGTATGAAAATAACACCTGTATCCCTAGACAAAGTTGATGTGTGTATTTCAACCTTACTAATCCACTTTCAAAGACGACCTACATTATAGATCCAACTAGTTTGATTAGCTCATGGTACCCTAGACACGACTCACTCTATTGTAAAGTTTCCACTTTGTTCCGAATCTAAATTGTTGTTCAAAATTAAATTTCATAATACGATTTGGATTCGAGTTTGATATCATTTTCAATTAGTTAGTTTATTTATCACCATTGTATTGTTTACAATCTAACAGGCAGCGTAAAATGTTAGTGTAACTTTTATTAAACAAAAATACATACATAATGTAGTGATTTACAGAAAACTAAAGTCAGAAAATTGGAATAGGTACCTACTTCTCATAAGTTATGTAGTATTTAATCTATAAAATGTTAGGTGATATTGTTGAAATCAAATAAATAATTACATATAATTATAAAAAAATTAAACAAAGTTTTTACGCTACCATCATAAATGTTTATGAATAATATCAATATCATATTGTAGGATTTACAAATAAGTTCTGATGGGGAAAAGAATACTCCTCCAAATAGTAGTCCTATCAAATAGTCGGTTTTACAAGACGAACAATGAAAATGAAACGGAGTCGAAACTGTCTATTAAACTCATTTTCACAAAAAATTTAGATAACTGGTTTTATTAGTAAACCCTTTACCTTAACTCAAAAATTTTAATTTCTATATTCTAATAGGCAAGACGAATATTTTTTTTATTTTATGTTACATAAATTACCTCTCAAAGAAAGAAACATTAGTAAAAGAATTATTTCGCTTGTTTGAAATGCACACAAATTGGACTCACCCAAAAACGCTCCATACTAACGGCTACCTAGTTATGATGTCACGCCTAGGTAGTTTGTATGCAACGCGTAGGAAATTTGCTCGGCAGCTATATTAAATATTGTGTTTATCACAATGGTTTCTTAGACAAATTTGCTATACATTTTACGGACTAATTAAAGGTATTAATAATTTTAGTTAATTTTATACTTTTTAAATGGACTTTTCCACCCAACTTTGAAGGGTCATAAACCAAATAATACGCAATATATAAAACCAAGAGGTATACAAGCTACTCTAAAAGTTTAATATGTTTACGATTTTTATTAGTATTTCGTTATTTTATTCATTAGTCGTCATCCCTATTCTAATTTCACTCTCTATAGTTTTTGGAGAGCGAAGCGCAAGCGAAGCGTCTCCGTTTCAGCTTGGGCATAAATGCTTTCGTATGTACGTCCGGCTGTCCAGCAGTCCGTTTGTTCTCCTCTTTAGACAGGTCGCATTTCTCAACCGATTCACGTGATTAGCAGGTTCTTCAATAATACGGAATTTTTTATCAATTCAGTTTCTCAAAATGGCGGAGATATAAGTCATATTTCAGCCATTTCAAAAATTGTTCAAAAATGTTACAAATGGTCTACATCTCGACAGAGCCACAAGTTTTATGTATTTATAAATATCACGTACCTATAATAAGTCACAGCCGGTGCCGTGGTAGGGAAACAATGTTGCCAATATTTTTTCCCTTCTTGCGAGTCGTGAGATTGTGTTATTTTAAGGGGGTGTGTTATGAATACAGGATGTTCAATGTTTTCTTAATGTTACACTCGAGCGAATCTGCTTCAGTAAATACTGCAATTGTGTGCCCATTCTATTTTATATTTAAATTATTCTGATTGAACTTGAGTGTTTTTGTTTGTAATTAGTTTTGACATGACCCTGTATGCTGACTGTGCCATGACAAGGTGTAAGGTCAATATGATTTTAGATTTCATCCGTCCATAATTGAAATCTAGTGATTATACTTATTTGAATAGTCTTCATTCAATAGTATTTAGCTATTCATTCTAAATTTCAATGTATGGGAAAGCGGAAAAATTAAGAGTTAAGTTTTAATGCGGCTATGTTAAACCTTTAAGTGAGTAAATTTTTTTTTGACCCAGCGAAAATGCCTTCGCATATCACTCCCGCGCGAGGGAACACAGGGTGGTTATGTGGTGCATCCACTAAAAACCCTGGGGTGTTCCATCCGCGCATTGGACGAGGACAGCGGGACCAGGATGGTAATCTCCGTGTCTCCGCCCTGAAGGTGAGTACATTTGAAAAAAAAAAACAAAAAAAAAGAAACAGCCGTGTCACCTTTCGACCTTCTACAGCGTCACCTCGGGACCCTTGAAATGTGTCCCGTTTTACAGATTATCTCAATTTTCAGGAATTGTATTTAGCCGCTCAAAAATCTAGAATGAATCGCCTATAGGTGCAAGTTTGCTGTCCTTGAAGCTAGAGTCCTGTTTAAACTGGATTCGGCACAGCGCGTAAATATTGACGCAGCGTAAGACAGCAAACGACGTTGTAATGTATGAAAATAATGCTATGGTAATATTGACAGTATATTATGTCACACTGAATGCCGAGCGGCTGCTCCGCATCAGTCGCGCGCTCGGTGTGACATATACCATAGCATTTCAAGCATTACAACGTCGTTTGCCGTCACGCTACGCAACGTAACGCGCTGTGCTGCAACGCACACGTGTTCGGTTTGACCCAGGCTTAAATCAAAATAATTAGATATAGATATAGGTACTTAAGTATTAAATCTCACATTGCTGCAGTAGCCGGGAACATCTTGAAATCAGGTGGGGATTGCGCAGAACGCGCATTTTGGGTATGCGTAGCGGTGAGGTACACGGGCGGCGGGAGAGGGGCGCGCGCTATTGGTCGCTTGCAAGTGCACTTTCGCGAACTTATCCCCACTCCGTCGAAAGAGCGTCAAGATTTTTGCCGGAATCTGTACCAGCTGAATAGAATAGAATACCATTCGTCATATGTGATCGTGACGTGACGAGCTGCGTATTTAATTTGCACTTTGCATAAGGTCAAAACTTTCTCTGCCTGCCTAGCATGACCGATGAAACACGATATATATCGCGTGATATAGCATTTTATCGACACTCAACTGTCAAACTCCTTTGTCTTTTTGACAGTTAAGGGGCCATAATAAGAAAACACGGTTTGCGCGGGCCATATTTTTATATAGAAAACGTAAAATTGTAGCCACAAAATAAAACATTCGACAAGCTAAAGAGATTATCTAGTTGCTACAAGTATTAATTTGCGAATAAACCTCACATAGTACAGTAGCCCGTAGAACATTTAAATCACCAAAAAGGTTACCGCTTGCCGTTGTGATATAGTTATTTATTACGAAATTATAGATACTTTTACAGATCGCATCCCGCCGTAACCTATATTTGTATATCTCCAAAAATGATTTTTTTTTTTATTTTTCAAGGTTTACCACATGGTTTAGCTATTGTCGTGTTCTACAGCTTTGTTTGATTGCCACTGATAATAGTAAGACTATGGAAAGTGATCATACCCAGATTTAAGACCAGATAAAATCCAACCATTTTCATCAGGTCTTAAATCTGTGTATGGCTACTTTTTATAGTCTTACTTTTATCTGTGGCAATCAAACCAAGCTGTAGAACACGACAACAGCTAAACTATGTGGTAAACCTCGAAAAATAAAAAAATATATCAATTTTGGAGATAGTGTAGTTTACTTCCTTCTTAAGAATTAAGCTAAAAAAACTAAGAAAATTAGCTAAATAGCCATAATCGCATCTAGGTATGTTTTATTGCTTTGACTTGATAAAATGTCTCTGAAGTGACTTGACAAAATTATCACGAACCTTTTCTATTACACGTAAACAAATGTTTTTGTTTTAAGTTTTCTTTTGTATACAAAGCGTTGAGGGCAGTTGTTCAGAGACAACTGCAACGTCCGCAAATTTATTTAATTACACTAGCTTAAACTTGTTCAGTTAGAAATAAAATGATTGTTCTTTTCTGAAAAAAAGATAGAAGGTGAGAATTGTAACTACTATTTAGTTACCCACTAACTAACAGGAGACTAGAATAAAAGGTTACTAAAAGTTAATTAACAGGTTACCTAAACATGTATAACTAAATACTTACCTATATAAGTAATATGTCTTAACTAGAATTCAATGACATACATTTTGAATCATTCTAAAAATGATGCTGTATTGTAATGCAGTTATAGATCGGTTAATAGCAGTCTATGCGTAGCAGTGTTTCTCTCATTCATTTTAGGCATTTGCGGAAGACCAGCGTCGTGGCGTTCTTGAATGCTGCGATATTATGCTGAGTAAATGCCTTTTCGGTGCCATTTCTTTTAAATTTATTTTAATGTATGTTAATGATTAACATACATTAAAATAAATTGCCGAATAAATCATTCATTCATTCATTCATTCAAACAACAACGTAGAAAAGCCTGAAAAAATCTTTAGCTTGCACAACAAGAACACATTTATCAATTTTTATTTTTTGTTAACTATTTATTTCAGGCATCAATGGCCCATACAATAAACATGTCCCCACTTGCTGGAGCACAGGCCTTCCTTATGGGTGGATAAGGAAGACGGGCCATAACCCACCATGCGGGCCCAATGCGGATCGGTGGGTCTTAACGACTGCAAATGCAGCCGGGACCAACGGCTTAACTTGCCTTCTAATTAATAATTAATAATTTTTTGCACATTGTATCCACAACGATAGAATATGTTGGTAATTAGTAATTTAAGAACACAATGTACCATATTCATGCAAATAAACTATTACTTTATTACTTCTGAAGCACGGAGGAGCTCGAGATAATACATTTTTGGTCACCCATCCCATGACCGACCCTTGCGAAAGTTGCTTAACCTCTGCAATCGCTGGGCCAGGCGCTAAACCACTACACAACATACATTATAAAAAATCTTATAATACACTTTATCACGTATCGGTGGCGACGTGTTGCGCAACGCAACGCATTTATACGTATTTACGGGTCGTTAATAATAGTAGTTTATGAAACTGATGCATAATGAAGGGCATTAAAACATGAGTGTGTGTTTAAAAACCGAGCCGTAGGCGAGGTTTTTAATAGTATCACACGAGTGTATTAATACCTAGTTATGTACAGTTTCATACACTACTTTATCTACTCTTATACAATTTGTAATTGAACCGATTGAACCTACAAAATAAAATATCAATGATAAAAAAGAGTTCGGTAGTTCGTACTTACCAAGGTTACCTAAGTAAGACGTTTTTTCCGTCGCCACATCTAAAATATCGAGTGGAGTCAAATTTTCACTCACTACACTCACTACTATGATATTTTAAGCAAAAGTAAAAATTAAAATCTAAAAATGGCGCGTAGTCTATTAGAAAAAAAATAATGAAATAAGTGCATTCCAGTAGACTAATCGTTACGCTAAGTCATCGATCACCATAGAGTACGTTTTAATCATGGAAAGTATATGAGAATATCATTGTTTTTTTAAATATCGCGGCATTGCCTTCTTCTTGGATTTGCCCTGTATCGTAATGAGAAAAAAAGTTATTTTATAGCGTACTTTAGTATAGCGAAGGTATGTTATAAAATAACTTTTTAATTTTTTTTCGGTATTGCGTGTATAAAGTATGCCAATATAAATTCGTTTTGAAATTCATAATTAGAATTTTACGATATGAGAGTAGATAATAGTAGTTTATCTACTCTAGCCCTCATTATGCATCAGTTTCATAAACTACTATTATGAAACTGATGCATAATGAGGGGTATTAAAACATGAGTGTGTGTTTAAAAACCGAGCCGTAGGCGAGGTTTTTGATAGTATCACACGAAAGTTTTAATACCTAGTTATGTACAGTTTCATAAACTACGTTATCTACTCTCATACAATTTGTGATTGAACCGATTGAACCTACAAAATAAAATTTCAATGAAGAGTAAGTAGTTTCTCTACAGCACTTACCTAGGTTAAGTAAGACGTTTTTCCGTCGCCGCATCTAAAAAATATCGGGTGGAGTAAAATTTTCACTCACTACACTGACTACTGCAACATTATTAAGCAAATTGCAAAAGTAAAAATTAAAATCTAGAAATGGCGCGTATTCAATTAGAAAAATAAATAATGAGATAAGTGCATTCCAGAAGACTAATCGCTACGATAAGTCATCGATCACCATAGAGACATTTTTAATCATGGAAAGTATGTGGGAAACAAGTGGGAAATCATTGTTTTTTTTTTAATGTCACGGCACTGCCTTCTTCTTAGAATTGCTCTGTATCGTAATGAGAAAAAAAGTTATTTTATGACATTGCTTAGCATAGCGAAGATTAGAGCAACGCGCCGGCTTCCTAGCAACGCGCCGGCTCCTTCGGGACGCAGCCGAAGCTTTCGTTGCTCGAAGTAGCGAAGGTATGTTATAAAATAACTTTAATTTTTTTTCGGTATTGCGTGTATAAAGTTTGTCAATATAAATTCGTTTCGAAATTCATAATTCGAATTTTACGATATGAGAGTAGATAAAAAAGGTTATAACCTAGCTAATATGTAATTTTATGTAGTCAGAGTATTCGACAGCTATTCTGTCTGTGGTTTTATTAAAAGAAAAATGTACCTAAGTTTTTTAAGTGCAAATCTTTGATATCAGTTTTATTACTAACGCGACTGGCATAAATTTCTTTCACGTCACTTCAAAGTCTGTAAATTGACAAAAAGGGACAGCATCTAGTCTATGATTTGCATTTGATGATGAGACATATTTTATTACTTTAGTCGAATGACTAAAATTAAGAATGTTGTCTTTCTCATTGAAAAAATATTTAAAAAACCGGTCAAGAGCGAGTCGGACTCACGCACCGAGGGTTCCGTACCATCATAATAAATACACTGCAGAGTAGAATAATAAAATTATAATTGCAGTTTTAGGTCAGCGCCATCTCTTGCCCAATAGTGGAACTAATGGTAACTTTTTTAGAAATTTCATAATTTCTAAAAAAGTATGCTATACAGGGTGCATTTGTAATCACTCTCCAAATTTTAAGGATGTGTTCAGTCCATGAAACTGAACAACTTTCTCCATGAAACATGTGTCGAAATACGCCAAAAAATTTTGGTCATCCCATACTCAACTGATCACGTGATCTCTTTGTTTTGTATGAAAAGTCTTTTTTTTTACATATTTGACCCTATGTTTCTTAGAGAAAGTTGTTCAGTTTCATGGACTGAACACATCCTTAAAATTAGGAGAGTGATTTCAAATGCACCCTGTATATTGAGACATTGTTTTATTTTTCCTGTAATCTTTATATAAACTGCTATCATATAGAATTATTTCAGATTTTTCTCTTTGCAAACTTCGGAAATAAGGGGGGGGGGGGGGGGGTGGGGGGAACGTTATTCTTTTTACATTTTTAGTCGAAAACTATGCGGCTTAAAAAGTGATTAAAAACGTGCAAATGGCGCTCTTTTATATGATACCCTACATGCCCTAGTAGTACTTCAAAATTTTAAGACCCCTTTTCAGTCCCTGTTGTAAAAAAGATTTTTTTTTTATTTCTTTCTTATTTGCAACATAGTTGGACAAACGTCATCTTAAACTATTCCAAATTTCAAGTTGATATCATTAGTAATTCTCGAGATATCCAGCTGTGACAGACAGACAGACAGACTGAGTCACACCATAAGGGTTCCTTTTTTAACATTTTGGTACGGAACCCAAAAAAGACCTCGATATTTCTTTACTGTTATCGAAATAAAATATTTTTTCCAACATGTAAGTACCACTTTAACATTAATTCCATGCCAGAGTTTGCTCAATGCATTTTTAAATTAAACACTAGGTACAATTACTCAACATTTCCGCATTTACATAAAATGGCGTTACCACATTTCATAGTAGCCCCAGGAAATATAAGGTGTAAATAATAAATGCAGCGCATACTCGACACAAAAGCAGCAATATAAATCTAGCTGACGAGTTGCAGCGCGAATATTTGCAGCATAATACGCTAACGACGTTAGCGCGCGGTTATTAGGTTACCTGCAGCCCCACTTAGCGGCACCTCCCGGCCATAGACTTTATTGATGTTGAAATTATTTAAAGTAAAAAAAGTATTAAAAAAAAACCGGCCAAGTGCGTGTCGGGCCACGCGCAGTAGGGTTCCGTAGTTACATTATACCATACCATATATTAATACCGCTATCATTTTTCACCTGAAAAAATAACTTTGTTTTTCACAGTGTTTGTATGAACGACAAAGTTATATTTGCGGTTTCAGAAAATGTACTATATTTCGAAAACTTTTACTGTATCTCGTTCAAACCAATTTTCGTTGAAAGTGTTCACTAAGATCTATAGCATATATTTTTTTTAGATTTTTCACTTTCATACTTTAAAAGTTAAAGGGGGGGGGGAGCACATTTTACCACTTTGGCAGTATATATCTTTCAAACGGTTGACTTTGTGAAAAAATTGTCGTAGAAACCTCAATGTCATTTTTAAAGACCTATCTATAAACACCCCGCAAGTATTGGTTTGATGAAAAAATTTTTTTTCTGTTTCAGTTCCATGTTTGGGGAGCCCCCCCTTAATCTTTTATTTTTTTTATTTTTTGAGAAAATCGTAAAGCGGTTCACAGAATACATCTATCTACCAAGTTTCAACTATGTAGTCTTAATACTTTCGGAATAAAGTGGCTGTGACATACGGACGGACAGACAGTCAGACAGACAGACAGACGGACAGACAGACAGACATGACGAAACTATAAGGGTTCCGTTTTTTGCCATTTTGGCTACGGAACCCTAAAAATAGAAGCAAGCAAGTAAGCGACCAAGCAGTTTAATCACACTGAATTTAGCTCATTAAAAGGCAGTTCAGTGCAGGGCGTCGGAAGACCACCTGTAGGAGGATATTGTCATAATCTCCGCACATGACAGGTGGGTCGGAGTCCACAGTGATGGACCATTTTTATCAGAAAACATTGCTGTCCCTTTCTGGTTCACGGAGATATGGTTAAAGTTAAGCTACCTCTAAGAACACTCCAAGTGTGAAGGTATTCTATTTCTCTGTGCTATTCTACCCCTCCGAACTTACGGCTAATAGATACCTAGGTTAGGTATACCTCCTAATGACAAAAATATCTGACTGTAGGTAGTTGTTGCCGACCAGCAACGTTACAGCCTCTTTGGATTTCTCTTTGGTCAACCTTACAAATTATTCTAAATTTCAGTGATACCTTTTTATAAAACAAATGTACAAATGTACATAATCTGAAGCAGTTGATAATAAAATCAATACGGGAAAAACGTGTTTTAGTTGCTCGTGCCCTATCCACAACAGTAGTAATAATACTAATATTATATTATGTTTAGGTACTAATAGACATTTTTACTATTGAGATTTTTTGCATTACTTAATTTCTCACATTGATGAAATAACGCGAGCTTGCAGCGAAAAGTAAAAAGTAAGAACTGGAAAATTTCGCCGATGCCAATGACGACTCGTTAGCATAATTGGGATGTTGACAACTTTTTTTATTTTATATTACATAAATTACCTCTCAAAAAAAGAAACATTGGTAAAATAATTATTTCGCTAGCTTGAAAACTGCCCGAGATATCACAGTGTGAAATGCACACAAATGGACTCGCCCAAAAACGCTCCATACTAACGGCTACTGAATTATGACGTCAAGCCTCAGTAGTTTGTATGCAACGCGTAGGAAATTTGTTCGGCAGCTATATTAAATATTGTGTTTATCAAAATGGTTTCTAAGACAAATTTGCTATACATTTTACAAACTAATTAAAGGTATCATTTATTTTACTAAATTTTATACTTTTTAAATGGACTTGTCCACCCAACTTTGAAGGGTCATAAAACAAATAATATGCAATATATAAAACCAAGAGGTATACAAGCTACTCTAAAAGTTTAATATGTTTACGATTTTTATTAGTATTTCGTTATTTTATTCATTAGTCAACATCCCAATTGGTCAATGCATTGGGCCGGAAACCAAAGGGTGCGGGTTCGAGTCTCGTCTGTGGTGCTATGCGTAAGTCGATTTTTTTTCTAGTATTTGTCTTATATATTATTTAACTTGATACATTATTCTTCATTAATGACAAGTGACAAGTACCTTCATAAGTTACTAAATAAAGAACATCGTAAACTAAATACGCTGGCGGAATTTCTGTTAAAAACGGAAAAGGCCAGACACAAAAAAAGTGTTCATGTCTAGCTTGGTATTTCTAACATAATTAAACTCTGTGGTGGAAACAAACAATGCAGCGCAAATGGCTTTATTCATTTCTCAGTCTGGACTGAACAGGCTGGTCCCATAATAATGTGGACATTAATCAGGGCTGGCTGTCGGGTCATGTTTAATATCCGGCCCGCCGTTTAGAGGTCACGCTGTCCTTATATTTGGATAGTTCTGTGATTTTGACTTGGGCTGTTATATCATTTGTTTTCTTGAAAGGGTTTAGGCAATTTAAACTGTTTTCTGATTAAAAATAAATAAATAAATGTACTTATAATGGACTAACTATTCTCAGCGGGCCTACAGTGCTATCAGGGTGTAGTACAATAATGCCATAAGAATGTTATTGAGATTGCCTAAATTCTGTAGTGCATCAGACATGTTTGCCGATGCAAGGCTTGATGATTTTTATGCAATAATGCGCAAAAAATCTGCATCACTTGTGAACCGTCTAAGGCGGAGCCCTAACGCTGTGCTGATTGTTGACAGCCCGGAATTGGCAGTACCGGGGAGGTTAATCAAACTTCATATACTGGATACTAACATAGCTGTAAGAAATACTAACAATAGCATAATATAATACTATTTGCAAGATGTCATTAACAAGTTAGGTATATGGACAAACTATTAGTCTGAAATAAATGAATTTTATTTTATTTTATTTATTTACTAGCGGCCGCCCGCGACTTCGTCTGCGTGGAAACGTTTTATGCTATCCCTCGGGAACTATACTTTTTTTCGGGATGAAAGGTACCCTATGTCCTTCTCTGTACATGACAACGTATAATGCAAAATTTCATCATGATCGGTTCAGTAGTTAGGACGTAAAGGCGTAACAAGCAAACAAACAAACGGACTTTCGCATTTATAATATTAGTAAGGATAAAGGTCACAGCACACTATAACGGCACCGCAACTGCACAGCAACAGCACGGCGTCACCTCGAATTTAGGCTACGGCTAGCCGCCAGCGCGCCGTAAGCACGCGGACCGCGCGCCGTCCGCGAGGTGTAAGCTATTTTGCATATGATGTTGTTTCGCTGGCGACTCGGAGTCACAGCGCGCCGTAAGCACGCGGTCGGCGCGCGGTCCGCTCGCTTGCGGCGAGCCGGCGGCGAGTCGAGTCGTATGGTAGCGGTAAACGCGCCGACCGCCCGCCGTTGGCTCGCCGTTGGCTTTTTCTTATTGACATTATAAAATATATTTTACGACACATGATTTAAAGCTCCAATTTGAATGACAAATTAATTGCTGGGTTGGAGCGGTGCTGTTGCGGTGCCGTTATATGTGCCATGACCTTAATAGTTATTTAATATGCATTCTCTTTCCTACCTAATTTTCTCGTTCTTTTTGACACCCTAATAATTTGAAAACATTGAGACTTCACTTTGGTGCAGTGTATTAACGCCTGTATACACCTTCGCCGTGAAACCGTACCAGCGAAATTGCGATAGTTCCGCCATAGTTTCGCTATGAATTGTCTTCTATCGAGAACGATATATGAGGATCACATGTAGGTAAGTTCGTAGTAATAGGAGGGGACCTCTCGCTACCCAGCGTAGCTGCTGCCATGCTGGGAAGTGACAGGTCGTGGGAGGCGGTGGTCTCCTTCTGTGAGGACGTCATCTCACAGAAGGAGGCCTCGGAGCGAATCCGTGAGGCAGACGCCAACGCGGATCGACTCCGACGACGACGACCAGGGAGGAGAAGGAGGCGCTATGCGCGCCTCATTCCCCCCTAGTCCTCGGAAGGGGGATAACTGTTAGCCAGGTATCCTCCAAGTGTCGGGCCCGGTAGGGCGCCAACACCAGGACCACACGGTGCCTGATACCACGGCCCCGTAGGTCCTGTGTGTTAGTGAAGGAACAGTAGGGGGTTTAGTGGGTAGGGCCCCGGCGAGTCCCACATACCTTCGGGATGCATAACCGCATTCCCCCTACTATAAAAAAAAAAAAAAACAAAAAAAAAAAAAGGTAAGTACGTAGCGGTTTCGCGTCATTTTGCTTTCGTGTGACTGTGTCAACGGTCGGAGCTGATCGGGCGGAATAGCGCGTGATAAACTATGCACTAATCATTAGTGCATAGTAATTAGTGCATTAGTGACTAATGCATACATTTGTCACAGTCAACAGCCTGTTCGCATTTGTTTCGCTTGTCGAACTCATGGCGGAACCTGAACAGCGGTATTTTTGCCGGAGATGTGCTACATGCGTAAAACTTCTAATTAAACTATTACAGTCATATTATTAAACAGAGAGTAAAGTTTACAACCGGTTTAAATAAAAATTTGGCTTAGCATATGTGACGTTTAAGCAAACTTTTTGGTTAAACTAGGTGTAAGGTTAATCTTTGTTTATTATTAAGAGGGGTTAGAGAATAAAAAATCAATTTAATTAAAAGGATTATTGAAAGGCTTTTATATATATGTATGTATCAAGTTTTTGTTAAATGCCAAAAATATGATGTGTTTCCATTTTTGTACTAGTAAACATAGTTACGTCATGAGTCATGAATCCTATTTGATGTTACACTAAAATGTGTCCATTAAAATGTAAAAACCTGCCTATTCTCTTACCCGGAAGTTTCTGCAATAACTTGCACGTCGTTTGTCGCCGGTTTATTCATACCGGGCTGCTTGCACCCGGTGACGTCATTACCGGACGCTGCACTAGAGTTATGTACGGTACGACTGTTCAACACAAAATGGACACATATAAACTTATATGTATGGATGTATTCGTATTGGGCGAGACAGTAATGCGTTTGAGCAGGGGGTTACTCTCGAAGGGATTGAGTTTGAGTTCGAATCGAGTAAACGTCAAAATAGTACTATGGAAACCATGAAACCGTTTTTAATGTAAACTAAATAACAGATTTTTGACTTTTACTCAATCCTCATGTGAAGTCGATCCTCTCGAGAGCAGCAGGGGCAGGTTACAATGTTGTACTAAATAAAAAAAATACGACATAAGTACAGTTGGTATAGTGATGTGACAGAAAGAAATTAAAGATTTTATTCGTAGCTTTATCGCTTACTGTCTGGCTTTCAAACGGGCTGCACTGTATCATAACAGTTTTTAACTGTATCATAAATACTCAAATGATACTTTTAAGTAAGAATTAAAAATGTAAAACCCAATACCATAATAGTAGTTTATGAAACTGATACATAAAGTGTTTTAATACCTAGTTATGTGCAGTTTCATACATTACTTTATCTACACTCATACAATTTGGGATTGAACCTACTACTTAACTGTAGAGAAAAACTTTGCTGATATTACCGTACTACCTTGATATAAGAGTATTTTCCGTGTTGCATCTAAAATGTCGGGCAGAGTCAATTTTTTCTCATATTCACTGCTATCAGATATTTTAAAGCAAGAATAAAAATATCCTACGAAATTCAGAACCTACAACAAAAAGTCAAAATTAAAACCATATCTTTTTTGTTTTGCGTTAAAAATGACGGGCCCCGCACCACAGACCATAGATATTAGAATAAGCCCATACGCGCCAATAAATTAAAAAGTAAAAGTGTACAGTAATAATTTTAAAAGTTATTTTATGATGCAGTTGACTGAATCGTAATGAGGTTTTTTTTTTAATTTCGGAAATAAAGTACGTGTTTTTACCAAGTTTTTACAACCTTTTTTGAAATCATATTTGGAACATTACGTTGTGAGTGTAGATCACTGACATGAAAAAAAATTTTTAAGGGTGGTACCCACCCTCCGCGAACCTGGAACAGTGCGCCATGGCAAACATTTTATTTTCACTTTGGTTAAAGTATGTACGTGCGTAAACCAGGTTCACATACGTGATTACTCACGTACACACTATTTTGCACTGTTGTAGCACAGGATAAACAATATTTCTGGTGCAGGTTCGCTTAGCGCGGAGGTTCGCGAACCTAAGTGGGTACCTACCCTAACGCCGATACATTTCTCTGATCCCTATACTTTGTACTTGCTAAGGGGTTTCATAATTTACACACTGTGCGTAAAAAGTGAAATGTTTATGCTTTGCATCAAAACAATAAAAATTCAAAAGAAAAAGCTAACTTTCTAGTAAAGAAAGTTTAACAAAGTCAAATTTTCAACTTGTACCTTACTTACAGACAGTAAGAGAAAAACATTGGATACACAAATTAATAACGAAATATAAATAACAGTAGATATTCCGGATCCAACTTTCGACACGGGAAGCACATTATCTGCGCCGCACGAAACAAAAAACCAATTATGATTACAACTCGATCCGAAACCGCCCGAAACTTTTGTTTGCAAATGGAGCGCGCAATTTATGCCACTGTTCAATAAATTGCGCTATAATTAAATTTGCTTTTTATGTATTTGAAAGGGTTGACGCTGTATTAATCGATCTGCTTCATATTTTTAGGTTTATCTATCTTTTAGCGTATGCTAGAGTCAGATATGCCATTCGTCATTGACAACTGTCTCACCAATGCTAGTACTACACTGACGTCCATTATACAAGTACGCTCATAGACATAGAAAAATTTTCGCTGCGCTCAAGAAGACCAACAAAGCGTGGAAAAGAGAAGTTAACATCATACGGACACGGTCTATGTAAAAAAGAGACAAATTATCAAATGACATGTGCCAACATTTTTTACAGTAAGAGCCCCTAGCGTCCCGCTTAGCAAATGAGCAATCACAGTTTGTTTAAAGTATTTTTTAATCTTAATTAGAATTTAAAATAAAGGTATCGTGGAGCTATGGTGTCTTGTACTCTAAGTAATTGTGATGTGACAAAAAGAAACAATCCAAGTAATCACACTTTTCAAAGGTAAATAAAATATTGCCACACATTTCTCTAAAACCAAATTACGCTACATTTATTCATTTATCGACATAAAAAACAGTATGGAACATAGTTTATTAATTTCCTTTGCCATAAAATAGTCATATTTTATGAATCTAAGTCATATTTTACGTATCTCATATAAAATGTATTGATTCGTTTTCGGATCACCTGTTTATTGACTTTGTTGTTCTTTGACATTCTATTTCTATGAGTACGCTGGACAGGCGAACGTCAGTTGTCATTTGTTCCGATTTGAAAATCGCCATATTGGCGCTGAGAGCAGTAGATTCTATACTATGGCAGTAGTGAGTGTACATGGAACTAATTAGTATCGAGTACACTCACTACTGTCATAGTAGAATCTACTGCTCTCAGCGCCAATATGGCGATTTTCAAATCGGCACAAAAAATTGCTGTCATTTCATGACAATAGCCTGTCTAGTGTACTTTGTATAATGGACGTCAGTGTAGTACTATTATCTATTCTGTGCCTTAGATTTCTCGCGCTATAATTAACAAAAAAAGATTATTGAAAAATTCAATATATTTTTGTAACCAGTGTGTGTAGTAATTGTCCTTAATTTATCACAGCAAAGTAGATAGTGGCTTTTTATTCAATCAAATGTTGGATCAACACTGACTAAGCCTCCAACAAATTTATAAAAGCCCAGTCCCGCTATCTATAATGATATCTGAATAGAAAAAGTATTTTATTACTTCATAACTTTACAAAAAAAACCATTTGTGGCGCTCCCTATCGGTGTTGGAATCTAATTCAGCGAAGTAAGTAATTTAGTACCAAAGGATACGGTTACAGTTATGGGCGGAGTGGTAGCGACCAAGCAACTAACATACTTAGAAGGTTCTTTTAGGAAATCCAATAAAAAGAGACATTTTATAGAATAATGATTGAAAAACTTAAAGGCTGGAATGCAAAGAATGTGAAGGTTTGTTAATAGAACCTTTGTTAATAGGTTCATTAAAATCAACGTTTTTTTAAAACGATGAGGGCTTTTCAAAATTACAATAAACTGTAGCCTCGATAAATGGCGTTGATAAAAATGTATGTGTCAATAATTTTTTTTAACTAAGCTTCGAAGAGTATTCATGTAGGCAGGCAGATGTAACCCTAAAATGTTTCTCTTTGGGCAGATGTCTGCCAGCATACTTTCTTCTTTGGTACAAGCCGTTTATTTTTAAAAGCTAATTTTAACACTTCTTTTTTCTAGCTAGCTAGTGAGGCAAATAGTTACTATTTTTATTTTTTAAATGTCACTCTGAAAAGCCCTCATTACGAGGGCAGTTTGATATGTCCGTGACTTTAAGGTTGAATACAATATTTTTTCATAATTCAATTTTCCTGTCTTAATTTAGAACTCTTTGCTGAGCTTATGCTGTTGCATTTTTTAAATTGGCGCGAAATTAAAAAGAAATGGAAGGATTTATGCAAGTGAGGTCGGGATATTCTTTTATAACGGAGAAAAACGAATTTTGCGTATTGATAAAATACTACTTTTTACGTGGTAAAACCATTAGGCAGACGGAGGATAAACTGAAAAAATATTATGGGGACTCTGCTCCATCTCATGGAATGGTTCATAAGTGGTTTACTGAATTTCGTTGTGGTCGTACCACCACAACTGTCGCCGACGGCCCAGGAAGGCCGATTGAGATCACCACTGAAGATATTGTTAGCAAATCCACGACATTGTTATGGCAGACCGTCAAGTGAAGATACGCGAGATAGCTGATGCTATTCACATCTCTACCGAACGAATTTTTCATATTTTGCTCGATATTCTCGGCATGAAAAACCTTTTTGCAAGATGGCTGCCGCGTTTGCTGACAGTCGGCCAAAAACGAACTCGTGTTCTAAACAATGCTAGGTTTGTATAACCGCAATCCAAGTGATTTTTTTCGTCGGTACGTAACACTTGACGAAACGTGGTTCCACCATATACGCCAAAGACGAAGCAACAGTCAAAACAGTGGACTTCTACCGGTGAAAGTGCCACGGAGAAGGCAAAAACTGTTTGTTCGGCTGGTAAAGAGACGGCCACTGTCTTTTAGGACAGCAAAGGTGTTATTTACATCGATTTTTTGGAGAAAGGCAAGACAATTACCGGAGCTTACCATGTTGCTTTGTTGGATAGATTCAATATAGAGCTGCTGAAGAAAAGACCGCATCTAGCAAAGAAAAAAGTTTTATTTCATCACGACAATGCTCCGGCCTACTCGTCGGCAACCGCAACATCAAAACTTGTGGAATTGCGATACGACCTATTGCCACACACCCCGTTTTCACCAGATTTGGCCCCGTGTGACCTTTTCCTCTTCCCAAACATGAAGAAATGGCTTGGTGGATAAAGATTTTCATCCAATGAAGAAGTGATATAGCTAAAACAGGAGCCTATTTTTCAGGGTTTGATAAAAACTATTTTTTGGATGGGTTGAAGAAGTTGGAACATCGTTGGTCGAAGTGTATAGAGCTGAAAGGAGATTATGTAGAAAAATAAAACAAGTTATTCTTTAAAAAATTTTTTTCTTCTTCACAAAGTCACGGACTTATCAAACCACCCTCGTACTCGTAGTATTTAATATCTACTAGTAATAGTTTACAACTACTGATATGTAATAAATAAATATCAGAGAGTAAACTTTTCTACATCGATGGACAAAAGACAACTGGCACTGAAAGTTTTCCTCTTTTACGTATACCAAGAATGGCATTCACTGATCTCTCCGCTCCGTTACCCGCTTCGCTTATCATTGAGTTCACAGCCTCATCCGAAAGTTTCAACACATGAGAAATGGTTGTATGTTGACACCTACGCAGCTTTCAGGAGTGAGGGATTGTGTAAACCGTAATCAATAATGTCAATTATAAACATGAAGGATCGAGTTCGTTAACTTTTTACCCGACCGACGAGAAGGTAATGTTTTTAATAATTTATTGAGTTGTAATTTATCAATTAAGGACATGATTATTTTTTTCTCAAACATGTTTGGAAGTTAAACATTATTCTGACGACCTTCTTCGAGACAAATCGAAGTAGTTTTATTATTTTATTGGAAAGTAGGCGGGCATTTGACCACCATCTTGCTTGGTAAACAGGATGTGGTCTAAGGTGTAGCATGCTTGCCCAGGAAATGCCTATTCACTCTTGCCTTGAAGAGACCAAGGTTGTTACTATCGGGGAACACATGAGCAGGCAGTTTGTTCCATTCTTTAGCAGTTCGTATAAGAAATGTATTGGCCAAGCAAACAGGCTTGGCTTGGATTGGAGGTTTTTTTAGTACTTATCTAAGTATAAAAACAATATAATATATTTTTGATAATATCATAAACTAATAGGTACTAGAAAAAATCCGTATCTCAATAGCTACGGAATTTTATAGGTCAGCCGGGGACCCTATTTTTGAATCGCTCGGCAGGTGTCGAGTGCCCTTTTCGACTGATTTTCGTTCGACATATGACTCAAAACAATGGGATGTCGAACGAAAATCAGTCGAAAAGAGCACTCGACGCCTGCCGAGCGATTCAAAAATAGGACCCCAGGAATCGAACCCGCAATCTACAATAAGGTCAGAAAAACACATTGAATTTTTGTTGTATGTTTTACTACCTATAGTATTGATTCAGTTTGAATTAAAGTAGAACTTAAAAAATTGTTTATGTTGTAGACAAAAATACTATGAATTTATCTATACTTATTAAGTTATTTTTGAAGCGCTCATGGCGGAACTTGACAGACTGATCGTACTCGATCACGTTTGTTAAGCAACGCTCGATCTGGCCAGGTGTCGGATGGGTGGCTGTTAAGTGGCATTATAACTGAGCTCTTCCGTGCTTCGGAGGGCACGTTAAACCGTCGGTCCCGGCTGTTGTCATCTGATAAGTCGTTAAGCCAAGTTAGAGACCTTACAGGGCGGCTTGATTAACTCTTTCTATCACACACACACACACACACACACACACACATATATATACACACACACATACACACACAGACATAGTCATGCTCACAATGAAATAGTTATGATCACAATCATAGATAGTTACTATTAGTTATTCACTATGAAATATTTTTATATAATGCCCACGGAAAGTGGAATTTTACGTGGACGAAGTTGCGGGCGGAAACTAGTATACCATAACGCTATTCAGCAACGATTAATTAAGTGATAGCAGTATAACAGTTTTCTCCAGATTTATATCTGCAGGCTATCCAAGTTTTCCGCCTAGTTTTGTGTAAAAACGGCGGAAAACAGCGTAATGCTGACGTGGCTACATTCGGGCGTGTTATTTTTGCTCCCAGAGAGCAGCTAGTCCGTAGTTTTGGTAGTTATGGACTCAATAATATTTTCTATACTAGTACAACCGTAAAGCTAGGTGCACATGGAAGCTTAACTTCATTGGTTGACTTTTATCGTTCGATAGTGGATTGGTCGCGCATAAAACCAATGGTTCCTCGGCTGATAGATTTAAGCGCGCAAGGAAGTTTAAATAATCGTACGATTGGAAATATGGACTTCACTGAAGTAAGTAGCAGGTTTTTGTGCTCTTGCTCTCGAAATGCGTAAAAAGATACACCGAAAAAAGTATTGGGTGCATCCACTAATTAGTGCTAGATTAATGAAAGGGCTTTCTGTTCGCTGATCAAGTATAAAAATATCTTTATTTGCTTTAAATAGGGTACAAACAAATGGAGATCCTTGGTCATCAGAAGCTTAACCTGTTTACCTGTTTAGCCTACTTAAGTAATAGCATGCAAACATAAACAGAAATTATTCAAGTTAATAAAGATTAAATTAGTTGGATTGGAGGTTTTTTTGGACACACAATTTATTTTTTTTGTCCTATAACAATTTTAGACATGTGTCACTCTGTGAATGTATTTCAGACGTGTCCTCCGTCTCATAACATAAGGCTGTGAGCTCAAGTGTCGATCGTGGGACGGACGGCTTAAGCGTCTAACCTCTGCCTTAGACGTGCCGGGAATGATAAAACATAGAATGGATTCAGTTCTCACTTGAAAATATTCAAATATTTTTAAAGGGATTACTGTTAAAAAAGAACTATGAGAAGGTTTAACATATAACATAATTATGGTAAATTAAGTTAATGTGTACTACACCTACTCCTGAGATCTGTCTACATTAATTGACACTGTAAAGTTGAACTAATCCGTATATTAAAAAATCACACAAAAATAGTACAACCTATAATCACTTCATAATACAAAAAGTTTAAAATAAAAAAGTTTTTAATAAAAACAAAACCTCCTTCAAAAACCTTGAAAATAATCTTATAAAAAACAGTTTCAAAAATAAATTAATGGCTCTAAAAAGCAAGAAATAAAATATTGAAATCTGTATAATAACTAACTCTAAAGTTTGTATGCATATCTTATATTAAACAACGCCTTTTGAAGTCGGGGGGGGGAGGGGGGGGGGGACGAACGATATTTTTTATCTAAACTAATATATCTAAACTTTAATCATGGGTTCAAACCCCACTCGACTTCATAAGACGTTGTTTAATATAAGATATGCATACAAACTTTCGAGTTAGTTATTATACAGATTTCAATATTTTATTTCTTGCTTTTTAGAGCCATTAATTTATTTTTGAAATTTTCAAGGTTTTTGAAGGAGGTTTTGTTTTTATTAAAAACTTTTTTATTTTAAACTTTTTTGTGGTAAGTATATTTGGTGATGATATTATCTAAGTTACAATAGCCTTATGTCAACGGCTCATCACCTTTTACATAGTACTGCTTTTCTCGACACAGGGGCGTTTATTGTTGAGGAGTTCTTCTGGTACTTCACTATCAGCTCTTCTTCACCATACGAATTATGATGAGCATAAATAGCCTAGCAACCATATGAAAGTAATCGTATCGTACCAGTGAACTACTTAGTATTGAATAGTTCCGATGATCATCTATGCTGGTCTTCTTCATCAGTTCTACTTCACCAAAATGGTACTTTTCGTAAGCAAATGCACAAGTTACTTAAGAAAATACTAAAATCGCTATAGATGTGCCTATAATATTTGAAGAGTTCCCTCGATTTCTCCAAGATCCCATCATCAGATTGGATCAACCACGATCGACCAACTTGGAAGTATATACTTTCAAACAAAAAAAGAATTTTTCAAATCGGTCCAACCGTCTTCGAGTAATCGAGTAACATACATAAAAAAAAAAAAAAAGATTCCGACGAATTGAGAACCTCCTCCTTTTTTGAAGTCGGTTAAAAACAAAGTTGCTTTCCGCTGTCTGTCTCTATGTATGCTTATTAGATAATTAAAACTACACAACGGATCTTGATGCGGTTTTTTTTTAATAAATAGAGTGATTCTAGAGGAAGGTTTATACAAGGTTATTTTTTAGTTAAGACAAAACCTTTCGTGGGGTTATTCAGACCATCAAACTGAACAACTTTCATTACGGGACCAACCTCGAAATCACAAAAAAAAAACAGCTGTTCCATATAAAAAGTACAATTCTACTCCATCGAAATGAATGAAACAGCTGATTTTTTTTCGCGATTTCAAGGTTGGTCCCATAATGAAAGTTGTTCAGTTTGATGGTCTGATCAACCCCACGAGAGGTTTTGTATTAACTAAAAAAACATTGTGTCTGATTCCACACTACACCGAAGCGAAACAAGGGCGGTCACTAGTCTTCATAATAAACACGCGGTTACAAGAAAAACGTTCATATTTAATAGTTTTATCGAAAACTTGAATTTATAAGTTATTAACCACGTCCTCTTTATCCTTATTTAACATTTTATTTACCAATTTCATCTAATATTTATTAGCAGCAGAACCTTAACCGTAAACACGCATCAAAACAAATCAATAAACATGTTCCTGATGCTACACACACAGTATTTTTGCGCCCCATGTATCGTGTGTGAACGTGTTACAATAATTTCGCAACTATTCAAATTAGTGGGCGCAAGTTTCCGCGGTTGTGACGGTAGTTGGCCACTATCGAAGTACCACATGGCTGCTACCGGGACACACTCTCAAACTAAGGTATGTAGGGTGAGGTAAACTACTTACTGTTTGCAAGAAAAATAAAAATTTTAGGGGAGGGGATAAAGGTGCAAAAACCACGTTTACTACACACACTTAAAAGCACTGACGTTCATTATACAAAGTACACTAGACATGACACACATTTCATGACAATTCATGAAATGACAGCAATTTTTTGTGCCGATTTGAAAATCACCATAATATTGGCGCTGAGAGCAGTAGATTCTACTATGGCAGTAGTGAGTGAACTCGGAACTAATAAGTTCCAAGTTCAGCTTTCAGCACCAATATGGCGATTTATAAATCGGAACAAACGATTGGTGACGTTCGCCTGTCCAGCGTACTTGTATATAATGGACGTAAGTGACCTAAAAGCACTGACATGAAAAATTTTTTTTCTTATTAACTGGACTGGCTGTCTGTATGATTTGACAGCAAAGTTCTTGTGCCTATTTGAAACGCCTCTAGCGTGAGTCTAAAGAACTAATTTTGACGTGTACTATGAAAATGGTTGCCGTGATGGTCTCTCCAGACTTTAGTACCATGTCCCTCACACTATGCTCACGCTACGTCCTACAGCGCCAAAATGGCAGAAATCAAATAGGCACAAGAGCAGTTTGACAGCAGCCAGTCCAGTGTAATAATATAGAGATAGAGGTCAATGCTTAAAAGTTATCAAGTTCTGTTCTTACACACACACATAATCCATAAAGTTCGTAGTAAAATTCTGATAAATGGAAGTAAAAACTACCTTATCCATTTCATTGAATCCTTACTAATATTATAAATGCGAATGTAAGTTTGTTTGTTTGTTACGCCTTCACTTCTTAAGTACTCAACCGATTATCGTGAAATTTTCGTCAAAGATACAGAAAAGGACATAACATACCTTTCATCTAAAAAAAATTAGTTCCCCTAGGGATAGAAAAATAATGTCAGTCAGACGAAGTCACGGGCAGCCGCTAGTTGGAGTTAGATTTAGGCTAAACAACATTGGATAAGCTTGTTCAATCATTTACAATTTTATATTTGTGCAACGCTTGCATGAATTTCGTTGTAAATTCATCACATTTGTTATCATAATTATATTCGTATTTCGAAATTAACTATTCATGGTTTAACTCCGTGGATTGGTTATTACCAGAACTGTAACTTACTACTGTGTACTTTAGTTGGAAAATTATAATATTAAAGTTTATATAGCGTTTAAAATTGAAGTAAGTGTTTAATTAAAAATTGCGTTCTTAACGACGGTTTTTTTTAAACATGGTTTTTTGTTAGTTGACGCATTTGTTGCCGAATAGAACAAAGTCTTTGAATAATATTAAATTTAATTAAATAAGATTTTTTAATTTAACAATTCTATTTTTATTTTAAGATAAATAGAGAATAATTACTAGAAAAACCGACTCACCCGTAGCACCTCAGACGGGATTCGAACCTGCACCCTTTTGATTCCGGCCCGATGTACTTAATAATTATGCTACCGAGTCGCTAGTGAGATCGGCAAATTTTTTTAGTTCCTTTCACTTTTTCGCTGCAAGTCAGCGTTATTTCATCAATGTGAGGTATTGTCGCGTTACGGAAGGTAACGGAGCAAAATTTGGAAGAAAGCTAAATAAAAAAATAAATACTAAATAATATACTAGAAAAAATACGACTCGCACCAGATCAATACTCAGACGGGAATCGAACCCGCGACCTTTGGATATCCGGTCCAATGCTCTGACCGCTGAGCTACCGAGTCACTAGTGACATCGTCGAATTTTTCCTAGTATATCCTAAACTCTTACGCTGTAAGCCAGCGTTATTTCACCAATGTGAGGAATTACCTCGACATTCAATTGAAATATCTTTCCAGATATTTTAACAATTGATTAAGATGAAATAGCTATATAATTTTTAAATTTGAGATTTTTGCATTTACAATGCTATTTTTAAACAATACTAAATAATATACTAGAAAAAATACGACTCGCACCAGATCAATACTCAGACGGGAATCGAACCCGCGACCTTTGGATATCCGGTCCAATGCTCTGACCGCTGAGCTACCGAGTCAGCGGTATCTCAAAATTAAAAATTATATAGCTATTTCATCTTAATCAATTGTTAAAATATCTGGAAAGATATTTCAATTGAATGTCGAGGTAATTCCTCACATTGGTGAAATAACGCTGGCTTACAGCGTAAGAGTTTAGGATATACTAGGAAAAATTCGACGATGTCACTAGTGACTCGGTAGCTCAGCGGTCAGAGCATTGGACCGGATATCCAAAGGTCGCGGGTTCGATTCCCGTCTGAGTATTGATCTGGTGCGAGTCGTATTTTTTCTAGTATATTATTTAGTATTGTTTAAAAATAGCATTGTAAATGCAAAAATCTCAAATTTAAAAAAATAAAGTTGAAGTTCAAGAGTTTATTTTACAATGACACGTCCCAGCACAGAAATTTGAATAACAACTAAGGCGGTTAAAAACTAGGTAGGACTAACAAAGTAGGACTAGAGTGGGACGTAGACGGGAACAGGACAGGCACGCAGAGACGTGGCCCCAGGTAGCAGGGGTAACCGGAAGCAGGCAGTCAGATATGGAGTCCCGGCGGAGCACAGGAGGGCACGTGGTTCAGTACGGACGTGGTTCAGCGTGACGGCGCAGGGGTGGCACGCAGTCAGACCCCCGACGTAGCGCCGTAGCGTAGTACCAGCGGGATGCGCTGATGGGCCCGGGCGCGTGTCCGTGTAGACCGACGTTGATGGTGGCGCGGATAGTGCAAGGGCCCAGGGGAGAGCTCCCTCTGCAGGTCAGGCGGAAAGGTGCACGACGTCCAGGTGGGTCCAGAGGACACGTCCGGGATTTATTGAAGTGGTTCGTGCCGAAGGTCGAAGGTCGAGGACCGTGCCCCGAAGAAGCCGCTATTTGCTTATTATATTTTTTTTACAGTTATAGAACGTAGAGTAGAAATATGGCGGCAGCTATAATATAGCCGGACAAGCTCGTGGGAAGACTGACTCACAGAGAAAGCAATAACTACGTAAGAAGAGACGGGACTTCATAGAGCAAAAAAAATCTATGAAATGTCAAATCAAACATACCTCATCGTTGCCAACCTAACGACTGTAAAACAATATTTTGCCAACCTACAGGAAAAAAGATAGAGATGGGCGACCTAGTATTAAAAATTTTATCGATATCGATGAATGCACTGAACTGCGCTTACTTAAAGAATAATTTTAAAATTTCCACTAACATGGCACAATGCTCCGTTTTTCAACTAGTACTGAGTCACATAAGTATGTTAGAATTAATTATAAAGCATTTAACCGTTGGGCAGTACTTTAAAAAACAGAGCATGTGTTCAGTTTAATATTTGAAATAAAGAAATTAAAAATTAAAAGTATTTATTTCTAAAAAAATATTCTTTGTACTTCTTCAATTTATTTTGACGGCTGATGGTAATGACCTGAAATAAAAATTGTATGAAAACATTTTTATACTTTCTTAAATGCAAAGATATAAAGGTTCAAAATGAGTTTTGACAGTTTTGTATAACCTCATGTGCTGCTGACTGTACAATGCAACGGGAAAGTTATAAAGTGTATACGGTACATTTTTCTTACATTACAACTAAAATTAAAAACATCGATATCGATATTTATAGATGTATGTAGGCACTCTATTTCCCATCAGATTTTTTTGACTAAAATTATTATTTACATTCAAATACCTACCAAAAAGTTTAAACGGATGTTAAGTTGATTAATGATTACTCACCGAAGCTCATCAAAAGGAAATTTGGCCATAAAACCATTTTGTCCTTTAGGGCCGATTTCAAACCACAAATTTTACATATGCTTATGCTTCATTATGATTTGATTTGATTAGGTAGGTACGCACTTAAAATTCGCAATGACTTGACCATTAACCACTGAATTATTATATTACTAGCGTACTATTAACACAAACTGATAATTTTATTTATTATAATTTTATTAATACTAGAAACTTCCCAAAGATCTTTAAATGTACCGCCGATAGTTGCTCTGACTGACAAATGAATGACGTATCATCAAAGAAAGAGAAATAATGAGGAAGAGTGAGACAAATATAGTCGCCATCAAAATTCGTGTCTGTTTCATAGAATTATTTTTTGTATGAAAGTTGCGACAGACTGGACTGACTCACCTGAGCTGCCGACCGCGCTTTTATACCGTCGGTATTTATTTTTTAAAATTCTACTCTACATTCAAATATGAGAACACAGAACAATATTGTACAAAGGTTTTTATCTATAGCTAGGCTGAAGACAAGCTGGAAATCTATGGCTTTGACATTGAATTAAAAATTTAGCGCGTTGCTATGGCAATTATAGTGACAGACATATGTTTACAAATAAATAATTTTCTCAGCAAAGAATAAAAATGGTGTTAAATAAGATTCAAACCGACATAAAAATACAAAATGCAATGTGAAATTAACATGGGAATAATCTCACGGCCCTGTAATGGGCCGTTCCTATGATACAATCCTTTAAGGTACATATTTTTCCCATAAAGTTAATATTCCACTGGAATAGAGGAACAGAGTTCGCTTGGCTGCGACACCAAAAGTGACATGAGCCAGTGTGTGAAAATTTGTAAACGTGTGCGTGAACTTTAGGGATGCCCTGAAGTCCATTTAGATTGTCGATAACCATAATGTATTATTGCTCTAATAAATAAAACACAAACAAGATTTTGAACAATTTTATTTAAATAATTTCTTACAAGTCTCCTTGAGGCTTCCAGCTTATTCTATTTATGTCATTTATCCAGTAACTTAATCACTGGATTTACAGGAAACCTGGAAATATTGTTAAATTAGTACTTAAGTAGGTATAATTTACCATTTGAAAACTGTCGGTAAAAACAGCTTTAGATAAAGCTATCAGTGTTCACAAAGACAAATAAGGTTATATTGGAAATCATCGACATGAGTATCGATAATATAATAAATTTTGATCAATCTCTACGCCTTATTTTCTGAAGTTCACGGACATAATATCTTTTTATCTAACACATAATGTTTAGAAATCAGCCTTAATTTAGAAAATAGGCGGTTAATAGCATGATATTAGTGTATTACCTAGTGTGTTTAGGAATATATACAACTAAAATATGAAATATGAAAATGGTACTTGTACAATCTGATTTACCTGTGAAATGAGTATTTATTTGGGTTGTTGTCGTAAGTAACATTACAATTCAGTACAGAACACGACTCCATTATTGATTTATATAGCTTTATGAGCCAAACCGATCAGATCGCGGTCAAAATTACAAAATAATCGTGTGGACGCTTTTCACCAAGATGATAACAGACGATAAATGAAGTCAAACTAGGTTCTGCTGTCATTTTCTTTTAACTCTTTCTTGCACATCGAATAAGCCGTAAGAATCGGTTTCTCACTCGCACCATTGTCCGTCTACTTGAGCGTAGCGAAATTTTTCTATGTCTATGATTTTTCCTCACACCGTTTCTTAGCTTTATTTACACTAGATTACCTATTTATCTTATTTATACATATGGTTTTATAGTTTCCTTCAGTTTACGTTCTTGGGAACGTTTGCAAAGGACCTCCTAAAAGTAATAACATTACAGTATGTACCTCGATAACATGTATAAAACAAATTACAATAAACTTTAAAACATTTAAAGCATATTAAGCATAATAAGCATAAAGATAAAAAGCTTTTATCTTCACCCATGCTTAAAATCCTCTGTAAAGGGTTCTGAAACGGTTAGCTTAATGCCAACATTACAGTATCCGAGCGAGAGGAGGTCGCGCGATATGTTACATTATGAAATTCAGTACAACATTATAACACACTTTCGAAAGATATCATGACGAGGAGAGGAGGAAAGTTAAACACAAAGACAAAGAATAAGAATAGAATAAGAATATTTTATTTTCAAGCATTCACAGTACAAAAAGTTGTAAAAAACTCTTTAAAGAAGATACATTATCATGGGTGTGGATAAGTATCATGGACGTTTTTAATCCATATGTATTAAAATATTGTTTGTTTTCCAAATAAAAATAAATATAAAAATAGGTGTAGATAAAGTTTTGTATGCAACTGCACATAATTAGGTATTAAAACACTCGTGTGATACAATTATCGTATTTCTTCGTATATTCGATAAACCCACATTCGTGTTTTAATACCCCTCATTATAGTACAGTTGCATAAATAACTATTATCAAACAATATTGAAAAATAAATTGATTGCGGCATAGGCCAAGAGTGCACATTCACCGTAGCAGCTACGGCAAACAGTCTACGGCGCTCGTTACTACGAGCCACGAGCTACGGAGCCATAGCACGCGGGCTGCATACCAATTCGGATTCTGCTGTTTCTTGACATTTGGATTTTCAACGATTGTTAGGATTGTTTTTGACATGTACGAGAATTGGAACGGAGTATTTTCTATATTGTTTTGTTGTTGATATAGTTATGATATATTTGTTCTAAAATTCAATGATTCATTAAAAAATTTATTCATATTCATATATTTTGTTGCACCGTATTAGTAGTTTATGATAATACCTAGTCATAACAGTTGGCTGGATAATTAGACTTATTGTAATGGAAGTCCAAAGTTAAAAGACGCATAACCTTCATAAACGTAATGTTTTAGAAAGCTATAATAATATCATCATCATCAGCCATTTTAATGTCCCCACTGCTGGGGCACAGGCCTTCCTTATGGGTGGATAAGGAGTACGGGCCATTAACCCACCACGCGGGCCCAATGCGGATTGGTGGGTGTTAACGACTGCAAATGCAGCCGGGACCAACGGCTTAACGTGCTTTCCGAAGCACGGAGGAGCTCGAGATAATAACTTTTTGGTCACCCATCCCATGACCGACCCTTGCGAACGTTGCTTAACCTCCGCAATCGCTGGGCCAGGCGCTAAACCACTGCGCCACCGAGCTCCGTCTCTCTCCCATATATAATAATATATATAGGAGGGAATCCATATTTCCAAGAATTCTGAGCCATCGCGATCGTCAGTGTTCATAGAACGGTCAATACGTTGAATGCGCACTGCTAATCGAAAGATTCAATTTTATGATAAAAAAACCATTTAGTTCCTTTTTGATTTGAAGCATTAAATGCCACTTTGAGCATCCATAGATTTAGTGACAATTTAAAAAGCTGTAATTCAGCAAATCACTTTTCAGTGGAATAGGGAATTACACCATTTTTTGAAAACTGTTTTAAATTAATCCTGAGGTCGAAATAAGCCAGCAGAATTTTTTATTTAATTTTATAAAACCATTAAATGCCCTAAAACACGTTTTTAATTTATGATTTTGAATTTTCGCGCGGAAACACTAGCCGCCATGCTGTTTAGGCTCGTGACGTCACTCCGTTAGTAAACAAACAATAGTGCGAAAGACCAAGTATAAAGTAACAAGAAATAATGAGTTATAAAATGTAAATCTTTGGTGTCTTGTGCCTGAATTCAATAATACAAGTGTAAAAACGCCACAAAATTGTGGATTCAAGTGCCAAGTGATAATAAAATGAGAAACACTAAACTGGCAAGAGAGATAATAGTATCCAAAATCATTGTCCCCAAAAACTAGACTAGAATGTATTTCTGTGAAGACCACTTTGATGTAAGTACCTATGTGCTAGAAATGGTAAATTAACTATGGAATAAACAAAATAAAACTTCATGTTAGTATTACAAAACAATCGTCATATTTTGTGACCTATGTATTTATAGGTTATGTTTTGCTATATTGTGATTTGAAAATTTCATAAATACTTATTATATTCTATATTTTAGCTAAAAAAAATGATGTGAAGACTTATACACAGTATAAGGTAGTGGGTTTTGCTTAACTCAGATGAAACCAAACTGTGTACCATCCAGATTTGATTGCCAAGCTATAGGAAACACAAGTCCACTCCAAGTGAACATCCGCATACCTTTATTGAAAGCCAAAGAATGTCTACAAAACAATTAGAGATTGAAGAGACCATACAAAATGAAAATTATGGTAAATCAAAGTACCATCTTGTAATCAAGGTAATTTATTTTTAGTATTTTATGCAGTTGTAATAAATTATGAACATTATCACTAGGCTAGGACTGATATTATACTAATCATATTGTACTATTATTTCTAGATTTCTTGACACCTGAAATTAAGAAGTGTGATGATAGAGTGGTCCAAGTAGTACAAAGCTGAAGTGCGGCAGGCGGCAGACGAAACAAATAGCCAGTTTTGTAGAGGGTCAGTCGAATATTGAGAGAGTTTGCCATGTTTTAAAGATGCGTTCAGTGATCTGGTGACTTATTTTAAGTAGAATTTGTGTTTCTTTTTGTTGATATTTTTAAATGTGTGTGTGTGTACGCCTGCAAAGTTAGAAACTAGTGATACCTCTATTTGTAATTAACAAGATCCGTTTTTGTAACCTTGTTTCTATGCACAATAAAGCACTTACTTACTCACCTGCCTCGCTTGGCCTAGACCAGCTATCTACACACACATTATAGTCAAAATATCAAAACATTGATTTTATAAAATGTAGTTATTATTAATATAGCGGTCAAATAAATATATCAAATATAATGTACAGTTTTTTTTATTTCCATTGCGCACTGTATAAAAGATGATGTTGGTGAACACATAGCCGAGTTGATTTAAAGAATGTAATAGATGTGTATTTATCTCATGTGCATGAGTGCAAAATATGTGAAAAAGTACCTACATAATATGCACTATCTATACTATACATAAGGTAGGGTACGGTAGGATACTCAGAAGCAAAACTCATTTCTTAGATCTGTGGTAGGATAGGAGTAGAGTAGGTAGGCTTAAATAATAAAAAAAACAGTTATTTTATAACATGAAAAGTGTATTTTCAGTAGTTTACAAACTTTAGTTGTAAAAATAGCCCTGTGCTTTTTTTTCACTAGACGGACACTTAATTTCAAAAGTAGGGTTGTTATTAATTTGTAAATGTTAATGCCTCAGAAATAATATATAGACTGCATTTTTCTATCTTCATTCCATTTTCTTTTCCACTGTTTTTCTTACTTCCTCCAGTTTCTTACCTCTTGATATTGCTGAAGTTCCTGGAATTTTTGCACAAAAATCATAGCGACCCTCTGGTTGCATCTGGTACCATCCACTGTTTTACACTGGCTCACTAGCATTTCGAGGCTGTGATTCTGCCATAATTTTAGTTAATCCACAAACAAAAGCCACTTTTATTGTTGATCTCTAGTTTTAATTTCTAGGAATGATATGGTTTTTTGATTGAAAAGATGGGAGATCTTACTTATAAAACATCAGTCTTCATCATTATTTTAATTATTAGGTGATACAGCGCTAAAGTTGACTTTCTCCGTCCTCCCAGGATAACAAAAAAATAGGTTATGTTAGATTGTTATAGACAACACAGGGTATCATCGTGTTGTATTGTTATTGTGATTATTGTTAGACAAAACTTGATATATGCTAAGTACTTACATTGCTGTTTTAACATTTCTCAACTCTGCAGAACAGAAATCGGGATTGGATTGGACGCAAATAATTTCGCCACCATGAATGAATGTATTTATCCTTGGTAGATTTGTACTTTCTGCTTTAACAAAACTGTATTTCATGATGCTATTTAATAAAATAAAGGATAATAGTCCACAGATGTAGTAATCACTTGATTTCAAAATAAATCGATGAAAATCTAATTTGTTTATTATCACAATCACAGAGAGAAGAGAGCTGTCATGTTTGTTTACTATCGGAGTGACGTCACATCGTAATCCAATATGGCGAAGGGCGTTTTTAACATTTGATGAATAGATTAAAAAAGACGATTTTTAAAATTGAATTATAAAATTTATATTGCATTTTTATGAATAAATATCGACGTTTCTCGTTTACTATTTATGAAATCTATCTTCAATATGCATTTTTATAGTTTATCTTACATGGTGTAAAATAGCCTATTTTATCTGCGTATGCTCTAAGCTTCGAGCATAGTAGACGCAAGGTTGCAAGTTTATCAGGTTTTTATTGGATATATTTCGGCGAGTGTGCAGTAAGATTGCACAACCTAATTCCGCCATCTCTATCTTCTTCCATCGAACAACCAGACGTACGAATCAGCGCCACCTTTTTCTGGTGGATATTCCAAAGAATAACTATATTAGGTATTTAATATTCCTTACTAATATTATAAATGCGAAAGTCCGTTTGTTTGTTTGTTTATTTGTTATGCCTTCACGTCTTAACTACTGAACCAATCATCATGAAATTTTGTATACACGTTGTCAGGGGTACAGAGAAGGACATAGGATACCATTTATCCCGAAAAAATATATTGTTCCCGAGGAAAAAAACTTTTCCACGCAGACGAAGTCGCGGGCGGCAGATATTATTGTATAAAAAACTTAAAATAGCATTGTAAATGTAAAAATCTCAATCAAAATCAGCAACTAACATTTTGTTTTCAAACAGTGTTTGTCCATTCTATAGAAAAATTTTCGCTGCGCTAAGGTCCATTCACATTTTTTGCAAAAATAAAGAGGCTGTATTACTACATAAACATAAACAAGTAAACATATTTTCCGTTTCTATGAAGTGGGTAATATTTTAATTATCTAAATAAACATAATTCAAAACATACTTTAATTAAAGGTTAATTTGTACTTTTCATGCAGCAAAAACTGACCGGAATAAAATGAAAACTACTAACCACTTGGTAATGTCATCAGAGAAATGCGAGTCCACATGAATATTAAACTGCATCTGTCGTATTCTCTGCCATAATTAACACTGCCAGATGCAATTTAAAAGTTGTTGCATTAACATCGTGGTTTTATCAAATTAACAATTGCAAAATATAGCGACTGAATGTTTCAGATTTTGCTGAAAATAGTCTGCTTACATTGTGCTTTGTACGGTATTAAAAGTTACAACATACTAGTTTCCAGCTGTCCTAATTTTAGTGTTGTGTAACGTTATTTACTTTTGCTTCTAAATTAGAGGAATGAGAGATAAGGCAAACACAGTATTTCAACTCAGAAATTCAAGCACATTAATAAAATCGTACTACGAACGACTCATTTGTACATAAATACTAACATTAAACTTCAGCTTAAAAATGCACTTTTTAAAAACAAAGAAAATGTTTACTTTTCAAGTATTTTATGTGTTAAATGTACGCAAATCAATAAAATGAGCTGACTTTATAAGCATTTATATGAAAAGAGATTGTTAGACGTTAATGACTGCAAATGCAGTCAGGACCTACTTATTGTACTTAGGAACTGAAGAACTTAATCTAATTTTGGTCACCCATCCCATGACAGACTTTAGCGCAAGTTGCTCAATCTCAAACCATATACATTTAGAAATACTTTCATGCAAACGGAAGCAAATAGTTTGATTAATTTACTCTCCAAGTCTAAGCTTAGTGAGCCTACAGCACACAGCTAATATATCAAGAATCCGTCTAAATCCGAGGACAAGTGGAGATTCCCACACGGCGACCACAGATTACTCTCGAGCAGTTGATGCAGTCGGACACAATGTACGCACGCGAGTTATGTGGTCGGTTGCAGGAATGGCATCTCGGGAGCGTGGCTGAGTGCCACCCAACTGCGTTTTAGCTAGATTTTAGGCCACAGACTAAATTAAGTACCTAGTAAGATTAAGTTTCTTCGATTAACCCTCACAAAAATTTAAAAGTAGGGATAAGTTGGGTTGGTATGTGTAATAGATGTTGTGACTCAAGTTATTCCACTTCAGTGCGAGTGATGCTTAAGTTTTACTGTATTTATTTTGCCTGTGTATCAGGTCCAGCTATCAACTCGCCGTACTGCGAGCGCCTACGACGAGCAGCGGCCAACGACATCACTCAGTAATTGCCTATGTTGTACTGTAGTTATTTAGCCTGTGTCTCGGTGGTCGGGCTATCAACGCATCGTGCGATTTACTGCGAGCGCCTGCGACAAGACCCGGTAATTGCACCGGACTTCCCTAGAGAGCCTGTGGAGCTGACGTAAGATAACCGCTGCCTCTAATTACATTTCAACGTTACGTTATATAGGTAAACGTCGTATAAATAAATAAATAAATAAATAAATGCTTGGACAATTTTACACAGCGCCATCTAGCCCCAAACTAAGCAAAGCTTGTAATATGGGTGCTAGACAACTGATATACTACTTATATATTATTAAATATATACTTATTATACATTGAACCTAACACCCAGACCCGTCACAGAAATTAAAATTCATCATTTAAATTTCTGCCCGGCCGGGAATCGAACCCGGGACCTCTTGCGTGGTAGGCGGCATGTTGACCACTGCACCACTCAGGTCGTCAAGTATACACGAATATACGTCTACGTCGAATACACGTCGTATACACGAACATGTAATTATTAATAGTAAATAATAATTCATCATCATCTTCAAATCAGCCGCACGACACCCACTGCTGGGTATAGGCCTCCCTCAAGGATCTCCACAACGATCGGTCCTGCGCTGCCCGCATCCAGCGGCTTCTCGCAACCGCGCAACAGATCGTCAGTCCACCTTGTCGGAGGCCTACCCACGGAGCGTCATCGCCATTCTAGAACCTTTCCGCCCCGCCCGACATCAGTTTTTCTCGCTGTCTGTCCCGACTCCCGCCCACTGCCGAATATTTGGAGTAAAAATCTCCCTGACCGAAAGTGGCGCCTTCAGAGGTTTTTATTTAATAAGTTGTTAATAGAAAAGGATTTTAATAAAATTCCTTGTGGAATTTTAAGGGCTCATAGTCTAGTATTTTTAGAAGGTATCACTACATTCCCTCGCAGTCATTCATAGAAGTAGATAACAAATGTGTCAAAAACGGCCACTTTTAGCAGTTTTGCTTTCTTTTTCTAGCTGTGACTACGAAGGAATGTTACCGTCTAAAAATACTAGACTATTAGTAGGTATGAACCTCTATACTAAAAAAAGTTGGGAGTTACAAGTCGTGATAAAGTTTAGCCACATGATAGAAACTGATTTGTAGGCTGTTTCTAACCAATATTGAGCTGGGCCAAACTATCCTTACATACAGTTCCATTCGGCGGCGGGATGAATAGCGCACTTTTCCCGGCTTCATTCTAAAAACTATATCAATTCAGGTTTAGCTAATAGGTCAAATATGGTATCATTTTCGGATAAATCAATAACGTAGAACTTATTTCTGATATAAAAAATATCTTTTTTTTTTTGAAAAAAGGAATATATGTAGCTTACTTCCGCAAACAATATATGCAAGATGCACCGCCCGCCCGCCCGCAAAAATATGCACATGCACACAACAAAATATCAGTGCACAAACCTGCATTTAGCAAGACAGCAACACACCTTGCACCTTCACCAATTAGGCTACTCTACACGTGTTTCGCCCCAACCCGGAGCATCCTCAGGAGTTAGATCGTGCGTAAACCAACACCGAATGAGCTCCTAACGCCTCCGACACCGTATTTGTTGTCCCTTCCTCCCCACTCCGCACCGAGTGGGGAGGAAGGGACGCTTCTTTAAAGTAGTTCTTTTGAAAATACTGAAACAAGTGCTAATACCTAAACTTAAAAATATGAAGTTTAAAAATGTTGGTTATTGTGTAATTTTTCAGAAACTGCGTTATAAATTGCATTTTTTTATACCAGAAATAAATTCTACGTTATTGATTTATCCGAAAATGATACCACATTTGACCTATTAGTAAACCTAAATTGTTATAGTTTTTAGAATGCCCGCCGCCGTATGGAACTGTGTGTAAGGATAGTTTGGCCCAGCTCAATATTAGTTAGAAACAGCCTACAGATCAGTTTCTATTATGTGGCCAAATTTCATCACGCCTTGTAACTCCCAACTTTTTTTAGTATAGAGGTTCATACGTACTATATAGGCCTTAAAAATTCCACGAGAAGTTTTATTAAAATTTTGTATTACAATTACAATATTAAATAAAATTCACCACGGCGCCACTTACGGTCAACAAAAGATTTTTGCTCCAAAAATCAACACTGCAATAAAATGTTCATAATAAAATCATTTTTAAAAGGAAAAGCTTATTTCAATGTTATATCGGAATCAATTGACGCCACAAACATGGAAACGAGCTTAATCAAATATCATTCATCATCATCAAATAGCCCACAATTTAACTCTCGGAAATGGCTTTTAAAAATGACAATATCATATACACACAAAACCTGTAGCAATTTTGAGAGCACTATTCTTTTCGATATAAAGATAAATTTAATTAACTACATATCTATACCTACTAATATAAATTGGGATAAGGGTAGAGAGATGATGATAATGGATATAACTAGGTATTAATGGTTAAATGCTGATGATTTCACGCAAAATCCAAAAATAGTTATATCATTTCCTTACTAATATTATAAATGCAAAAGTCCGTTTGTTTGTTTGTTACCCGACTGCAAGAGGGTTATGTTTTTCGCGCGTATCTTGTAAGTTTGTATGTAATATTCTTTATTACCTCATATCTTTCAAACGGCTGAACAGATTTCCATGATTAACATATCGTTAGATTTGTCTCGTCAGCCCAAGTGTTCTTAAGAAGGTGGCGTTATAAAAAAACAAACATGGCGGCTGTACGGTGCTATTATACGTAGTGGAAAAAATTTTTTTTTTAGAATACTGCAATATGAGTGTCAAATTAAAGGGCTTATTATAAGGATTTCAAAAAGGTATATCATATAAATAATAACTAAAAATAAATAAATAAAAAAATAAATAAAAAAAAAACCCGCCTGCCTAAAAAGACAAGTCAACTGAAAAGATGGAAACAAGATTAAATATTAAAGGCAACATTATAACATGCAGTCGGAGGCATATAACTCAAATCATTCATAATGTAACTTTCTTTATGCATGCCTCCGACTGCATGTTATAATGTTGCCTTTAATATTTAATCTTGTTTCCATCTTTTCAGTTGACTTGTCTTTTTTATTTGTTTGTTTGTTACGCCTTCACGACTTAACTACTAAACCGGACCGCAGACGAAGTCGCGGGCGGCCGCTAGTATATATATATATATATATATATATATATATATATATATATATTTATCCCGCAAACAAATGGCCGTCCCCTGAAGGCGAAAGTGCATTTAAACTGGCGTCCACCTGCTTTTGGCGTCCGCATACCGGACGCCACTTTATTAGCCGGTGGCACTTAGGTCCTATTGGTCCTAGCTAGCCGTAGTACAAATATCGACGGAAGTCAAAAGTCGTTTAAAATGGCTGCAATAAAATATTGAAAAGTTCCCGGAGAAATCTCAGCGCAGGTGAGGCGCTGCTGCAGCGCGTATATCTCACACTGTATATCGAGAGAAATTTCTGACCACGAGTTCGCGTATTTGGCGTCCACCATTGCGACGTTGCCAGCTTTCTCATGATATCAGTGACAATAGCTCAAATAATATCTACCGCAATTAAAACAATATATGTCGTCTTCGGTCACGTACGTGTTGCATAATATTCGGCGCCCGATTTAAGTTTTGTTTATATTTAATACTAGCGACCCGCCCTTGCTTCGCTTCGGTTTCTTTCTTTTTTTGACAAAAGCTATCTTCCAACAATACCAAAAAAAAAAGAAATACCTTACAGTCGTCACCCATTCGCTCCAAAAGTTTGTTTCAGTCCCGTTCGAGCCCCGTCTCATCATCGGCGTAAGAAACGCACTTGAATTTATTTCCGCACGCCTTATTTTTTGCAATATCTCATAAGATATTCATTTAAAAGGTATGGTGTAAGAGGATAAAATAATGTGCATACAACGGTTAAAATAAACTATACGTTAGTTACCTTTTAAAGTTGATAAGGATTAAAATACTGTATTCTTCTAAATATTTTTCCAAATTACTGCATAGCATGTGACCATTTTTATAGAAGATATAATGGGTATAATAATAAATAGGTAATAATGGTAATAAGTAAATGGATATAATTCATAATAGATAGATATATGTCATTGCAGACTTTTTTGTAGTCCTATAAAAGAGGAACAATTCCATCTAAAATTATTTTGTAATAGATAAAATGGTTTATGTAGCGTTTTCGATGCAAGCTCTCAGTCGGCTTAATTTTTGGCGACATCTTCAACATTAATGGCCATATTATGCCAATTTACATAAAACCCCAACTTATTACACACTTAACCTACCTCAAGAATCACTCATTTCTTGAAAAGTGCAAGAAAATCCGTTCAGTAATTTTTGAGTTTATCGCAAACAGACATACAAATTACAAATAAACTCACGTGCAGTTATTGAACATTGGATTTTAGAAAACATAGGATACTTTTGTCCCCAAAATCATCTCCTAAAGGGGTAAATAGCATGGTAGAAGTTTGTATAGAAAATATATCCGCTTAACCGATTTAAATGAAATTTGGTATGAGGATAGTCTGAAATAGGATAGTTTTTATCCACGAAATCATCCTCCAAGGGGGTAAAAAGGGGTGAAAGTTTGTATAACCACTATGCCGACTGTGATGATATATTCAGTATTGGTATCGGTATTGATATTTGTTATTTGGTATCAACAAACCGACGTAAAGCTTTGTACTTTGTACGGACGCCCAATTGCCATTTACGGACGCCCAATAGCTGTATACGGACGCCCAGTAGCCATATACGGACGCCCAATAGTTGTATACGGACGCCCAATAGCCATATACGGACGCCCAACACCCAACAGCTGTATACGGACGCCCAATAGCCATATACGGACGCCCAATAGCTGAATACGGCAGACGCGGTATCGGAAATCGTACATGTCACATAGCAAAAGCATCTAAAAATTTACAAAAAAGCAATTACATTATTATTAGTGACCCCCCAGAATTTCAGGCTGCGACCGCGCCTATACGGACGCCCAATAGCCATATACGGACGCCCAATAGCTGTATACGGACGCCAAATAGCCATATACGGACACGCGTATACGGACGCCCAATAGCCATATACGGACGCCCAATAGCTGTATACGGACGCCTAATAGCCATATACGGACGCCCAATAGCTGTATACGGACGCTCAATTGCCATACACGGACGCCCAATAGCTGTAAACGGTCGTCTTAACATATAAACGATTTAAATCAAGTGATTTTTTGAATAAAAATCACTGATTAAATCAAATTGCTTTTATTCTTTCATATTTGCGTAAAAAAATTAAATTATTAATTTTATATCGTGGATGAACACATACAAATGAATGTTAACGGCTTAGAATAATTACACCTAGAACGATAGTTTCCTAGAAAGTGGTCTGTCAAAAGTGAGGCACAAATGAAATTTATGTGTGCGTAAGGTGCTTGTGTTTACGCTCGACGAAACGCACACAGCAAAAAAGATGATGTTACCAGTACATGAAATTTTCCCTTAAAAGTAGGGAAGTTGAAACCATCGTCGTATTTATAGTTGCGATTGTATGGATTTCACCATTTAACTGTAACTATAGTTAGTCGACTGTGCGATGTTAAGAATGTCAAAAAAGAAGAAAAAGATGGAGGCCAACTTTTTCGTTTGTGGGCCGATTTTGATGAAACTCGATTTGGGGCACTATATTGACAAGAAAACTGCAACGCAAGGTTAATAATATGAAAAAATCTAGATAGCGGCCAACTTTGTTGTTTGTGGGCCGATTTCGATGAAACTCGGTTCGGGGTACTATCATAAGAATATGGTATTATTTCGTCAAGAAAGCAGCAACGCAATCTTAAAATATAAAAAGTCCAAGATGGCGGCCAACTTTTTTGTTTGTGGGCCGATTTCGATGAAACTCGGTTCGGGGTACTATTTTGACAAGAAAACAGTAACGCAATAGTTTGTTTCACGAACCTTGCTCGATTTCTATAGTTGCACGCAGGGTTCGGGAAATAGGTAAATATTATAAAAGAATCCAAAATGGCGGCTAACTTTTTTGTTTGTTGGCTGATTTTGATAAAACTCGGTTTGGGGTACTATTTTTAAAAGAAAACATCAACGCAATGTTTATAATATGAAAAAACCTAAGATATCGGCCAAATATATTTTTAGTGGGCCGATTTCGATGTAACTCGGTTTTTAGGGCTATTTTGTCAAGAATAGCAACGCATTGTAAAAAATAAAAAAATCCAAGATGGCGGCCAACTTCTTTGTTTGTGAGCTGATTTCGATAAAACTCGGTTTGGGGTCCTATTTTCAAAAGAAAACAGCAACGCAATGTTAAAAATATAAAAATCCAAGATGGCGACCAACTTCTTTGTTTGTGAGCTGATTTCGATAAAACTCGGTTTGGGGTCCTATTTTCGAAAGAAAACAGCAACTTAATGTTAAAAATATAAAAATCCAAGAGAGCGACCAGCTTTTTTGTATGTGGGCCGATTTCGATGAAACTCGGTTCAGGGTACTATTTGACAAGAAAATAGCAACTAGTCCTAAAAATCGAGTTACATCGAAATCGGCCCACTAAAAATATATTTGGCCGATATCTTAGGTTTTTTCATATTATAAACATTGCGTTGCTGTTTTCTTTTAAATAGTACCCCAAACCGAGTTTTATCAAAATCAGCCAACAAACAAAAAAGTTAGCCGCCATTTTGGATTTTTTTTATAATATTTACCTGTTTCCCGAACCCTGCGTGCGACTATAGCAATCGAGCAAGATTCGTGAAACAAGCTAACTACGAGTGAGTGCGGTGTCATCGGCAAGCGGCAGCGTATAAAGAAATCATTTTATAAAACCTTTATTTAAAAATATGCCACCCCTAATTAATTATTTTAGTATTGAAAGTTTTCATTTAAATGATATCAGGTTTTAGACTAAATTATTTCATACCAAATTACCTACAAATAAGTACTCACATTCATTTTAATACGAGATAAAACCAACCTTCTGCGAGTTTATAATTTCGCAATACAAATATGTACCACTTGGGGTCGTAAAAGACATCCACTTTCCACAACGCTTCCGTACTTGCGTAATTTTTGTCATACAATTTCTTTATAAATCATCATACATTTTATTTCAATGAGAACATTGCGTTTTTTTCAATGCTACCCTAATAGAAAATAAGTAATTGTCAAATCGCATGGAATATAATTGACTCATTTAACTTTTAATCAGGGAATGTTAACGTTATTTTTAAATATAACGTTAATTTTTACTCTTTTTACCGTTATATTTAACATTAACGTTATGTCAATAAATAACGTTAATTATAACGTTAATTTGAGAAATAACGTTGAATTTAACGTTATTTACTGAAATAACGTTAATTTTAACGTTAATTTAACGTTAATTTTAACGTTATTTTTTAAATTAACGTTATTCCAATTAGTTACGTCAATTTTTTACCGATAATTTTACCGGTACTTAATTTAACGCTATATTTAACGTTAATTTTACCGGTAATATATTTTTAACGTTAAATTTACTGATAAAATGTTTTAATGGTATTTTTAACGTTATTTTTATATCGTTATTTTTTAACGGTATTTCAATCCCTGCTTTTAATTGAACAACAGTAAATGCGGGAGATTTTTTCCCCGTCCTGGCAACATTTTCATAAAATGTGAAGTGGCACGTCATGGTTATTTTTGATGGATGTTTTATGTAAAAATGTAAGTTCAAACGCATTAATTACACGTGAAATGTAATCTACAATGTTTCTTGTGTTTCTGCGATGTAATGTGACCTGATTGTGACATCCGTTCATTGCGTAAACCCTCATTTTTAGTGAAATTTTCGGGAGTTGTATTCGACACGAATATCACTTGAGCACTAACGGGCCGAATAGTCATACCAAGCCATTCTGGCTTGGTTTGAGTTGCCTCACTATACGGACGCGGACTCGCCTTCTATGTGTAATTATTCTAAGGTTAACGGTAACTTTGTTTTAAATTTACTACATAATATTTACAGTTTTTTTCCTAAAAATCTGCTAAATCATCCGTCCTTATATCTTCCATAAGATATTTTTAACTATTTTATTGGTCTTTACTAGTGTTTTTCCGAATTAAAGTTTTAAATAAGTAAAACAAACGTGTATTGTAGTTTCACGCACTATTTTAGGTCGATTTTAAAGGTTCAAGCAAAAAATCGTAAATATTGGATTTTTCCGTTTTTATTGCAAAAAATCAGTGATTTTTTATTTTTCGCAAAAATCATATTTTTTCCAACCCTGGGCCTAGCCTTTTCATTAAACGTCACTGTTTCATCAGCGGTCTTAAATGACATATGGGGCATCCGTATATGTATAGACCTTACGAATATTGGAACAAATTAAATGTTGTAACTGTTTAACTACAGACAAGCGATAGGAAAAGAAAGAGATAATAAACTCAAAGCTGGCAACGTCGCACTCTCAAATACCGTCCATCCTACGAGGACGTTAAATAATCGATGCCATAGGTAAATTGGGATCAATATATCAAGGATGCCTATAATGTATCACCATGGTTAGGGGTTCAAAAATGTTCGTGCATGACTGCAAGACGAATATCGCTAAAAATAAAATTATCGGAAAATGACGTATCCCACGGAGCTGGAAATCAAAAAACTAAGCAATATTCATTAAGACATGTTAAAAAAAGTAAGGGGAACTGGGGGACGTCGTAATGATGCACGACGTGCATGACGCCAAAAAGATTGTAGGATGTAAATATATATATATATATATATATACGGCTAATACACGAAGTGCGGCTAAACCAAGTTTAAGCCGGCTAAAATTAGGTGTATCCGATAGCTGTTGGCTAAAACTAGGTGTAACCGATAGCTGTTGGCTAAAACTAGGTGTAGCCGATTTGCTCGCGACTAATACTAGGTGTAGCCGGATAAAACTTGGTCTAACCTTCTTTGTGTTTCTACTAAGGGGGAGTAATTTATGGTGTAGGTATTAAGAAAGTTATTTCTGTTGTCTGATAAAAAAAAAACCTTTTTTTTTTTCAGAAAATTGTTTCAATCTACTGTAATCTATTCTGACTTGTAATAGCTTTTTCAACACACTTGCTCGTAAAGTGAGCCCTAATACATCGCTTTTAGGGCCATAAACCGAACTATAACAAACGCGTACAATAATATATAAAACACTAGTTGGTTATAGAATGATCCCTACAAAGTTAAATAGGTACCTTACTGCAAGTTCTATGCGAGTAAACAGAACATTTTCAATTTAACCGGGTAATACGGTTATTTTTTAAATAACAACAAAGAGGTTTTATGCCGCTGAAAATTCATTTGCATTTTTGGAATAAATAAATGTGTAGGTCCTTAATTAAGTCAAACAAATATTAATTATTCTAAAATTATTCCTAATTTACAATATTTTGTTATAAAATATTAAAATATTTGCATTTTATCACTTAAATTTATAATTTTGAAGTAGGCTGTATGCTCACTAACCCCTTTGTTCGCAAAATATTCTTGCATTGGGCGTGTGAAAAAAACAAAAAAAAAAACCTGTGCGCCTTTTCTCCTCATGATTATTATTTTGTTTTTGTCGTACTTATTTGTTGCTGTGTGGTAAATTACTTTGTTTTTTCCTCGCAAATGTGTTGAAAAACGTCGTATAAAACTCGTGAGCTCTTACTTATTGCACACTCGGCTGAGTTACGCCCTCGCCTGCGGCTCGGGCTGCAACCCACAGCCTTGTGTGCAATAAGCAACCTAAGCTAACTTGTATCATAATGTACTATTTGTCGAAATTTTCATTCATATTACCTATGTTTTACCTGTAGCATTTACACTTTAAGGACTTTATGAAAATTATATATTTACTGAGATGAATACGAGAAATGGCTAAATCACGAACAAAATTGCGAAACACCTAACCTAAGGCTGTTTTCCTTTCATCACGTTCCAATATCACATGTAGGTACTCAGTGGAAATTGAAAATAAATAAATGCCTCGATCGGAACGCGATCTGTGAAGTTGCCATTAAGGTTTTTGTCGACGATCAAAGCGGGCGCTCAGATTGATACTGGTTTAACATAGATTGTAACTGTGTTTGGGGGCTTTTTGTCTGATTTGGTTGATGGAAAATCGTTTTATTAACGACTAAAATGCATGCGAGCATGTTATTATCAAACCTTACATATCTTTTTTTACCAGTAAGAGACTAGAAAACACAAATTATATTATAGGTTTTTTAATATTAACACTTTTTGACAAAATACTTACATTGTTTTTAACGAAACATCCATTTTAAGTCTTGAAAAATTGGAAAATTATTGTAAAATTAACTTTTTCTTATAGAAATCTATTATTTAATTCTCCAAATCTACTTAATGATAATTATATTATCCTTATTATTAGCCTTAGCCTTATATTATCGTTACTTTAATCACAACAATACTTAGTTTAAGATGACATTTGCCCAACTATTTTGCAAATAAGAAATAAATAAATATAAAAAAAATATATTTTTTACAACAGGGACAGAAAAGGAGTCTTAAAAATTTTAAGTGGGGCTACTAAGGCATGTGGGGTGTCATATTAAAGAGCGCCGTTTGCACGTTTTTAATCATTTTGTTCTTTTTTTAGGCCGTATAGTTTTCGACTTATGATGAAAAATGAAAAAAAAAATCCGTTCCCCCCCCCTTATCTCCGAAGTTTGCAAAAAGAAAAATCTGAAATAATTGGGATGTTGACAACTTTTTTTTTATATTACATAAATTACCTCTCATAAAAAGAAACATTGGTAAATTAATTATTTCGCTAGCTTGAAAACTGCCCGAGATATCACAGTGTGAAATGCACACAAATGGACTCGCCCAAAAACGCTCCATACTAACGGCTACTGAATTATGACATCACGCCCCAGTAGTTTGTATGCAACGCGTAGGAAATTTGTTCGGCAGCTATATTAAATATTGTGTTTATCAAAATGGTTTCTTAGACAAATTTGCTATACATTTTACAAACTAATTAAAGGTATCATTTATTTTAATAAATTTTATACTTTTTAAATGGACTTGTCCACCCAACTTTGAAGGGTCATAAAACAAATAATATGCAATATATAAAACCAAGAGATATACAAGCTACTCTAAAAGTTTAATATGTTTACGATTTTTATTAGTATTTCGTTATTTTATTCATTAGTCAACATCCCAATTCTATATGATAGCAGTTTATATAAAGATTACAGGAAAAATAAAACGTAGTCTCAATATAGCAAACTTTTTTAGAAATTATGAAATTTCTAAAAAAGTTAACATTAGTTCCACTATCGGTCAAGAGATGGCGCTGACCTAAAACTGCATTACTAATTTTATGTGTGGTTTGATGGTGCAATTATGATGGTACGGATCCCTCGGTGCTCGAGTCCGACGCGTTCTTGACCGGTTTTATTGTAGTGGGGCGGCGCCGCGGTTAATTTTATTTAATATTGTAATTCTAATACACAATTTTAATAAAACTTTACGTGGAATTTTTAGGGCCCATAAACATAAACTTGTATTTTTAAACGGTTTCATTACTTTTCCTCATAGTACTGCTAGAAGTATATAGCAAAACTGCTAAAAGTGGCCGTTTTTAACCGACTTCAAAAAAAAGGAGGAGGTTCTCAAGTCGACGGTTTGTTTTTATGTATGTTTTACCATAACTTCGTCAGTTGTTATCCGATTTATATTTTTTTTTTATCTCAAAGAACATAGTTTGTGTGTGGTCCCATAAAAAAATTACAGAGATCTGGCTGGTAGTTTTTTCATAATCCTGAAAAATGACAATTATTTAGCTTGCCATCACACGTGTTTTCACGGATTTTCGAACATAACATCTTTGTTTATGTACCGATTTAGACGATTATTTTTTTGTTTGAAAGGGTATACTTCAAGAGTGGTCACATTTTAATTTCATCGATATTGGACTTTGAACTTCGAAGATACACAAGGGAACTCCTCATATTCAAATAGTACACATAAAGTGATTTGGATTTTGGTAGTTTTATGACAATCCAAAACAAACCAAACCATGGTCTGCGATGCAACGTTGCTACGGACGACGGACTAGACTTGGACTACAAAGACACAACGGAACTCCTCAAAAACAAACAGCGTAAATTTGGAAATTGAGTTGTGGGCATTTTACCATTGAAAATATTTTATACAGTTAAAAAATATTTACATGCTTACATACCTACCACTAAAAAGTTGAAAATAAAAAACTTTTTTAACAAAAAAGAAAACCTCCTTCAAAAAACCTGAAACAAAAATAGCTTCAAAATTAAATACCTCTAAAAAGCGAGAAACTTCAAAAAACCTGAAACAAAAACATATTCAAAATTAAATACCTCTAAAAAAGCGAGAAATAATATTCAAATCATTTGTTACGCATAACATTTTTAATAAAACACGTCTAATGAAGTCGGTTAGAAATTAAAAAAAAAAATAAGTTGTCTTCCAGCCCCACCCGACTTCAATAGACGTGTTTTATTAAAAATGTTATGCGTAACTAATGATTTGAATATTATTTCTCGCTTTTTTAGAGGTATTTAATTTTGAAGCTATTTTTGTGTCAGGTTTTTTGAAGGAGGTTTTTTGACACATTAATTTGCTATCTACTTTACGAATGACGGCGAGGGAATGTAGTGAGACATTCTAAAAATACCATGAGCCCTAAAAATTCCACGTAAAGTTTAATTAAAATATTTTTTTAATAACAACTTATTAAAAACCTCTGAGGGCACCACCTTCGGTGGTATAACCACATTAAACTAAATGTTGATTAAGAAAGAGCGGATAGTCGCATTAATGAACAAGTTTTAGTGAAGCTTTCTCATCAAATCTGTATTATCCTTGTTATCCTGGACGTGAAGTTAAAATCTTCATCTAACGTGGAGAGCAATTGAAAAGCGTAATAACCTCATAGGGGCTCACCAGTAGGGTTGTCAGTTTTATAATTCTGGCTTGCAAGTATATTACATTAATTCAAATAATGTTATTATTTTGAAAGGTAAGTGCGTTCGAGTTTCGAACTTAATTAAGAATGTAATTTTAAGATTACTTGCCACACTAGTTAGAGTCAAAAGATACAGAATTCTAGGTTTATCACTCGTGGGAGAGGACAGAATGCCTGGAACATACTTACGTTCATTGCATTTAATTTTAATTTTTCCATCACCATTCTCGTTTTGGACACACTCCACTAGGAAAAAAAATAACATGTCTGTCAATATAGACAATATAAGATTTAATTTGAAACATAAATATGTATATAGTTATATTCAACGTGATCAAACGTTAATCGTGATCTATGATTTGTAATAATTATATATTCTGGCATCTAATAATTTTGTGTTGAAAATTCGTAGCTACGAGAGTGCTTCCAAGAAAAATTTATATTTTATTGACATTGATTAAGTAGGAAGGTACTTTAAAATCGTCCAGTTTTTTCGTCGTAATTGTCGATCTCTCAGTCCTACCCCTAAAACCCATTACCAGCTGGTAACCCTAAGCAAGCTGATATTACATTAGCAAGAAAGTAGACCGTACACAGTGCTCGTACCAACCTACGCTTAAAAGTTTTAATCATGTTCGGGAACGTGCGCCACTCATTATGTCGTACCGAGTTATTAAGTTATTGCTTTTAATACTTCACTGCTTTTCCACGAAGTCATTTACTTTAAAAGTATTTAATAACCTTTTTGGTAGAACTTTCCATTGGTACTTACCTACCTATAACAAGAGGCAAACGAGCGTAGTCTTCTTATCGTGTCAAAGGTAACCTTATATTAAGATAACCTGTATTATGTTTTCGATTGATCGATTGCTTTCGGGCTGGTTACCAGGAGGTTTCGTTGCTTGTCAGGTAGTGGGAATGTTCGGGCAGGATAATTTAAGTGCTCCATAGTTTGGATTGCAGCACAGGCGCACGCGTCGTTATTGAAGAAGCCCCACTTATTCGCCTATGCTCGCCACACTACGGAGTCTGTTTAAGGATTTTCAGGTAGATGGTGGCCCGGGGTAAACTTTCAGAGATTTTCATATGTGGGTATGTTTGGGGAAGGTTCTTTGCCCACATACCGAGTCTAGCTTGTGACGGGTGTTTATTGGTGGGGGGCACACAGCAGTTTATAAAGCTTTGCCGACTTTTAAGGCGTTTCGGAAAAGGTGAGTGGTCAAATAGTGGGTGCCTGTTGTAGTGATAGTTCTAGTTGTTCGAATAGAAGTTTTGAGCAAGTTTAAATCTTTTGTTTCTTATCGAAAGTTTAATAACACACAAAGTTAAATTACTAGCAATGCAATATTAAGCACAAATCCTCAATTTCCAAGACATATCAAACGACAGTAGAGTTCCACCGACACACGTCAACCATCCGAAGCAATGCAATATTATGCCGGAGCCAAGTTCGTCTCATTACGCTTACGAGTTAATTCGGAATTCCTCAAGATCCGGGTGTCGCCTTAAGGCCGCTGTTCCACTGTGAAGCAAAGCAACACCTGTCGCCTTGTATGAAAATGAATGTGAGAATAACCACTGTTTCCCACAAACACGCTACGTACGAATATGTCAATGCTATACGCGAGGCTTGCTCCAAGTTTTTGTCCACGCAGCTCAACCACAATTATAAAGTAGCTAGGAAAATCTCGATTTTTAGAAGTGCCGGACTACAGCTGCGCAACAAAAAAAAGTTGGAAATCTGACTTTTTGACTATGCCATGATGAAGACGATAGTTTGTCGGAATTTGTCGCACAACTGTAGAGACGTCTCGTCTGTAGAGAGGTCGTAGCGAAAATCTGATTACTCGTGTGTGCAGCCGTTAATTTGTCGGAATTTGTCGCACAAAAACCAGAATTTGTCGGGCTTGCGTTTAGGAGATACGTGTGGCGCAGCTGTAGAGACGTCTCTACAGCTGAGCCACACAGATCTCGAAAACGGAAGGTCGTAGCGAAAATCTGATTACTCGTGTATGCAGCCGTTAATTTGTCGGATTTTGTCACCAAGAACCAGATTTTGTCGGTCTTGCGTTTAGGAGATATGTGAGGATACGCTGTGGAGACTTTTCTACCTGGATCTTGAGAAAGGAAGGTCGTAGCGAAAATCTGATAACTCGAGTGTGTAGCCGTTAGTTTGTCGGAATTTGTCACCAAGAATCAGATTTTGTCGATCTTGCGTTTAGGAGATATGTGAGGATACGCTTACGACCTTTCGTTCTCGAGATCCAGGTAAAAAGGTCTCCACAGCACATCCTCACATATCTCCTAAACGCAAGATTGACAAACTCTGATTCTTGGTGACAAATTCCGACAAACTAACGGCTACACACTCGAGTTATCAGATTTTCGCTACGACCTTCTTTTCTCAAGATCCAGGTAGAAAAGTCTCCACAGCGTATCCTCACATATCTCCTAAACGCAAGACCGACAAAATCTGGTTCTTGGTGACAAAATCCGACAAATTAACGGCTGCACACACGAGTAATCAGATTTTCGCTACGACCTTCCGTTTTCGATATCTGTGTGGCTCAGCTGTAGAGACGTCTCTACAGCTGCGCCACACGTATCTCCTAAACGCAAGCCCGACAAATTCTGGTTTTTGTGTGACAAATTCCGACAAATTAACGGCTGCATACACGAGTAATCAGATTTTCGCTACGACCTTCCGTTTTCGATATCTGTGTGGCGCAGCTGTAGAGACGTCTCTACAGCTGGACAAAATCTGGTTTTTGTGCGACAAATTCCGACAAATTATCGACTTCATCATGGCATAGTCAAAAAGTCAGATTTCCAACTTTTTTTCTTGTGGCGCAGCTGTAGTCCGGCACGTGATTTTTAGTGCCCGCACATAAAAACATTACGTACTGCCAATCTCAGACTAAACCAAACTGTATCAATACTTTTTAGCGGAACAAAACAAAAAGCTCAGAACTCAAAGCTATGAAGCTCAGAGCTCAAAGTATACTGTGTACGTGACACAAAGAACAAGGCTTTTGAATTTATATGCTGCGCTACATTTGTGGGCCAATAGAAAACGTAGGCCCACAATGGAGTCGATTCGGTTGGCACGACTAAATTACACTTAATTTTAATATTCTGTTCTTGTCTTTTTAATACAGAAAGAAAAGGAAGAAAATCTAAATTTAGTTTAGTCGTGTCAATATATTTAAGTCGTTGCCAACCGAATCGACACCAATATCCAATAAACGTACCCACACACTTAAAATATGTCGCTTATCCGTGCACAGTGGGACAGTCCCTTAAGGAGGACGAGGTGGTTGGGGGGGTATGTGATTAAACTTTTCCTTAATAAAACATCCGGGCGAAGGCGCATTCTTCGCGAATACGTGACAGCTCCCAACTACCAACTAAATTATGGTTCCTCGCGCCTCTACTTAGTTTGGAATCGGGAACAAATATTTGGTGCCTGCATTTAATGCGAGATGGTATTGCAGCCACATACATCAAACTCTACTGTTATTTAGATTGTTTTTGTGTAGCAAGATATTTTTTTATTCTAATTCGTAAACAAACGTAACCAAATATTTTGTGGCCCATTTCACAAAATATTCTTTTACAATTGTTTCTTATGTCATAAATCATGATGGATGTAATCAGTAATCATATTTTTTTCCATTTGATCAAAGAAATTTTATTAGACCTAAATTGGATGGGAATTGCTCATCTTTCGTGAATACACTATAATAAAGCAAAACAACGCAAAACCTTTAAACTAAGTAATAGAACTCATAATTACGAAAATCTTTTTGTATGGGAAAAATAAGTTGTTTAATACAAACCAAATTTTTAGCAAATTTAGCTAAATATATGAAACAGCTGATTTTTTTTTCATCATTTCAGGATCGCTTCCATACAAAAAGTTGTTCATAATGATGAGCTCTAAACTTAGTTTAAAGTTTTTGATTTATTTTTACACGTTGCATCAACCAATAGGTTATAAATAATATAAGATAAATGTCCAAACACTTTTTTCGTGTCTGTACTTTAGAAGGCACTTTAATCATTATGTTGATCCTAGCTCTGCATTTTGCAGTCAGCACTTTATAACGTTTTACATACATTCTTCCTTTTTCATCGACAAGGAAGAAGGTAAAATTAATGTGTTTTTAAATCCAAGAAAAAGTATACATAACTTTATTATGTCCGCGCTTCAAAAATTCGAATACTTTATTGACAACTTTAGTATTGTGAGGTATCCGTAACATTTAATGCAACATAAGGTGAACAAGTTATCGTATTAACGAAACTATCAAACTTCAGCACGTCCAACAAGTACTGCGTAACAACAAGTTGCAAGTACCACACCTCAATCACAGAAAACGCGCCAAACCAGCCACAGTAGAGCGTCAACCTGCCATCCTACCATACTTGAAGGGTGTCACTGACAAGATTGGAAACATTCTGAAGCGAGCGTCAATCAAAACTTACTTCAAGCCGCCGAAGAAGATCAACCAATTCTTACGACCTGTCAAGTGTAATATCCCCCTTCAAGCTGCAGGCGTCTACAAACTAGATTGTGACTGTGGACTCTCCTACATCGGGCAAACAAAGAGAAGCATAGGGACCCGCGTCAAAGAGCATGTAGCTGACATGAAACATAGGCGCGATAACAAGTCTGCAGTGAGTGAACACGCCTTTGAGGGGCCCAACCATTATATTAGATTTGACAAACCCCAAATCCTTGCTAGGGAACGTAGATTTATCCCTAGAATGCTCCGCGAGGCTATCGAAATAAATAAATATCCTAATTTCAATAGAGATGATGGTTGGAAAATTCCACCAGCTTGGGACCCCATCATTCACAAGCTAAAGCCCCTCACACACACTATAAGATCTAATGATACGGTTAGTTCCTTTTGCAAATAAATAAATTAATACAAAAGACGGAGGTCGGCTCCCTCTCCAAGTTTTCTTTCGCCATTTCTTTCTTGGAGGGGCCTCCCAATTTTATGAAATGGTGGTAGTTTCAGTAGATTTCTCTCTCTTTTTAGCATTAAATAATTCATAAAATTAAATTATAAATCAACATAAAATAATTAAAAATTTTGTTAAATTTTAATTTCTGAACGTATAAAAAAATTCATCGCTTGAGGGTAGGCTCACGGGTAGCTTCAGTCCCCCGTGACCACGGCAGCTGCAAAGGTGCCGAAACGTCGGGAAAAATCAAAAATCAAACGAAATACCAACTAAATACCAAAGTACATTCAATAAAACCGCGCTAGTATCCGTTAAAAAGTGTTTTATTTCATGTCTAGTGAGCGCGTAAGCTTGAGAAGTGAATATGTCAACCAGTACGGACTGGCTATTGCAAACAAATTCCGTCGGTTGGAAGATCTTATGACGAAGCGCGCAAGAAGAATAACATCATTAAACTTCTTGAAGAGATGCCGTGATCAAGATCTCATCCCGCACTGTGTCAGGATTTCTCCAAAACATGACATACGAGGGAGCGCCAAGATCCTACAACAGGCAAGCAAAAAGTTGCTCGTGAGTCTAATCCGCGAACATCGTTCCGAATCAGTAGCATTAAATCAACAAATAGATCGCTTATCCAATGATTTGAAAATAAAACTTGCCACGGCGGACTTTAACCATTATATTCTGATACTTAATAAACGCGAAACAGCCGTGTACAACGAATGTAAGCATAGACAAATTTCTAAATATGAGAAGTTGTACAAACGTCATCATGCCGATACGAACCATAGAGTAGAAGATGACACCCGTCAATGTCAAACTCGTGCAGTTGTCAATTTATCAAAACAAATATTGGATGAACCGACTTTAAAAGTATTAAATAAGGGTCTGAATTTCGCGGTAACACCTCGCAGAATACCGTATGAGGATATTATTTGCAACGTAGAGGATTGTCTAGTTAAAAACCAATTCAAAAAAGAGGATAGTGAAGCTATACGTCAAGATATTTCATCCGTTTTACGACGTAGTAAACTGCCCAAACACAATCTTCCATATGATGAACACGTCGCGTTGAAGAACTTACGCACTAGACCCGAATTAACTATCCTCCGAGCTGATAAAGGCAACGCAACGGTAGTTATGGATACGTCGGATTATAACACAAAAATGCAAGAACTTTTAAGTGATGAGAAAACGTATAAACATGTGAATTGTGATCAAACCGCCAAGATCCTTAAGAAAACGAGTGAACTCATCAAAAAATATTCAGAACAGTTAGATCTTGATGTCAATTATCTTATTCCATCCTGCCCTACACCGCCGAAACTGTATGGGTTACCGAAAATACACAAAGACAATGCTCCGCTGCGTCCGATTGTAAGCCAAATTGACTCACCAACTTATAAATTGGCTAAACACGTAGCAAAAACACTTACACCACTGAGAGGTAACACATCAGCCTTTGTAAAGGATTCCTACCAGTTTGTCAGTGAGATACAACATCTACATCTCGCTGATGATGAAACTATGGTTAGTTTTGATGTTCAGTCCTTATTCACATGCTTACCAGTACAGGACTGCATTGATATCATCAGGAAAAAGCTAGTTGACAACAACATGCCAATTGAATATGCAGAACTACTAGAATTATGCCTAACATCTGGCTATCTGTTATGGAACGAGGAGTTCTACGTGCAAGTGGACGGCGTAGCAATGGGCTCTCCTGTATCCCCCATCGTTGCTGACATTTTCATGGAGGATTTTGAGGAGAAAGCACTAGCCACAGCACCAGTGACTCCCCGGTTCTACAAACGGTACGTAGATGACACTTTCACAATACTACCTAGAGACAGTGTCCCTGCATTTCTTAACCATCTTAACTCCATAAACCCCAACATACAATTTACTATGGAGTTAGAGGCAGACAATAAACTAGCTTTCCTAGACATTCTCATTATCAGGAATCCGAACCAAACCTTGAGCCACACAGTGTATCGTAAAGCAACCCATACAGACAGATACCTTAATGGTGACTCTCACCATCATCCTATACAGTTAGCTACCGTAGGGAAATCTTTGTTTCAGAGAGCCCGCGGAATCTGTGACAAACAACACCTGACTGCTGAGCTTCAGCACGTCCAACAAGTACTGCGTAACAACAAGTTGCAAGTACCACACCTCAATCACAGAAAACGCGCCAAACCAGCCACAGTAGAGCGTCAACCTGCCATCCTACCATACTTGAAGGGTGTCACTGACAAGATTGGAAACATTCTGAAGCGAGCGTCAATCAAAACTTACTTCAAGCCGCCGAAGAAGATCAACCAATTCTTACGACCTGTCAAGTGTAATATCCCCCTTCAAGCTGCAGGCGTCTACAAACTAGATTGTGACTGTGGACTCTCCTACATCGGGCAAACAAAGAGAAGCATAGGGACCCGCGTCAAAGAGCATGTAGCTGACATGAAACATAGGCGCGATAACAAGTCTGCAGTGAGTGAACACGCCTTTGAGGGGCCCAACCATTATATTAGATTTGACAAACCCCAAATCCTTGCTAGGGAACGTAGATTTATCCCTAGAATGCTCCGCGAGGCTATCGAAATAAATAAATATCCTAATTTCAATAGAGATGATGGTTGGAAAATTCCACCAGCTTGGGACCCCATCATTCACAAGCTAAAGCCCCTCACACACACTATAAGATCTAATGATACGGTTAGTTCCTTTTGCAAATAAATAAATTAATACAAAAGACGGAGGTCGGCTCCCTCTCCAAGTTTTCTTTCGCCATTTCTTTCTTGGAGGGGCCTCCCAATTTTATGAAATGGTGGTAGTTTCAGTAGATTTCTCTCTCTTTTTAGCATTAAATAATTCATAAAATTAAATTATAAATCAACATAAAATAATTAAAAATTTTGTTAAATTTTAATTTCTGAACGTATAAAAAAATTCATCGCTTGAGGGTAGGCTCACGGGTAGCTTCAGTCCCCCGTGACCACGGCAGCTGCAAAGGTGCCGAAACGTCGGGAAAAATCAAAAATCAAACGAAATACCAACTAAATACCAAAGTACATTCAATAAAACCGCGCTAGTATCCGTTAAAAAGTGTTTTATTTCAATATTTGTTTTCAATTGCACTTCCATAAATTTTAGTCCGCTGTATCTGATCATATTCTCTGGCGGGAATTGAACTCGAGATCTTTGGAAGTCCGGTCCATTTCTTTGTATCTACTTACAACCATCACAACATCAGGCAGCAGTTAACAAAATACACGTTTAAATGAATTTTCTATGAAACCTTGATCTTGGTACCCCTGATGGTCGCGGCTTGCGTCAGTCCCCTGGGTTCAACATGAGTAGGGTACAAAAGTCAGCGATACTCCGACCAGAATGTGGTTATATCAAATAATCTTTACAATGTTCTGTAAATGGCGGGATATAAATGTGTTAATGGAATGAACAAGTAAACTGTTTATTTTTATATATTAATACAGCGTGAAATTTTAATCATTTGGTTCCCGCAGTGGGTGGTTCCACTCGTGATTACAAGCATCTTTTACTTTGGGGCCAACTCTGATATCGCAAAAGAATCTGCTGTTCTATACAAAAGCGCAATACCAACTCGACCTTAATGCATGAAACAGTTTTTTTTTTGCGATGTAAGAGTTGGTCTCATAGTAAAAGTTGCTTGTAATCATGAGTAGAATCACCCTACTATTGAATCCAAATGATTAAAATTTCAGAGTGTATATTTATTTTTAAGCGCCAAACATGTAATGGAGAGACTTCTCATGATTAACCGAATATGAAGGTATATTGTTTCATTTGAGTCTTTGCATTCATCATCTTGAATCAAAATGAAACGAACAAAATTAAACGAACAATATAAAATAGGTAATACCTTTGTAGAGTTAGTAGCTGTCTGGTATTGAATATTATCAGTATCAAAAAACCGGCCAAGTGCGAGTCGGACTCGCGCACGAAGGGTTCCGTACCAAAAAACGGCAAAAAAATTACGTTTGTTGTATGGGAGCCCCCCTTAAATATTAATTTTATTCTGTTTTTAGTATTTGTTGTTATAGCAGCAATAAAAATACATCATTTGTGAAAATTTCAACTGTCTACCTGTTGTCGTTATTAATATCGAGCAAAAAACGGCAAAAAAATCACGTTTGTTGTATGGGAGCCCCCCTTAAATATTAATTTTATTCTGTTTTTAGTATTTGTTGTTATAGCAGCAATAAAAATACATCATTTGTGAAAATTTCAACTGTCTACCTGTTGTCGTTATTAATATCGAGCAAAAAACGGCAAAAAAATCACGTTTGTTGTATGGGAGCCCCCCTTAAATATTAATTTTATTCTGTTTTTAGTATTTGTTGTTATAGCAGCAATAAAAATACATCATTTGTGAAAATTTCAACTGTCTACCTGTTGTCGTTATTAATATCGAGCAAAAAACGGCAAAAAAATCACGTTTGTTGTATGGGAGCCCCCCTTAAATATTAATTTTATTCTGTTTTTAGTATTTGTTGTTATAGCGGCAACAGAAATACATCATATGTGAAAATTTCAACTTTCTAGCTATCACGGTTCATGAGATACAGCCTGGTGACAGACAGACAGACAGACAGACAGATAGACAGACAGACAGACGGACAGCGGAGTCTTAGTAATAGGGTCCCGTTTTTACCCTTTGGGTACGGAACCCTAAAAAGTATCGATTTTATACCATCGATGTTATTTGTAAAACACCAACTACCTCGCAGGAGAAGATTACTAAAACCATAAACAACAACATACTAAAACCATAGCCAAAAAAATATCGAGTTTTCATACAAAACTCGATCATTTGTTCGGGACATCCCAACTAGCACAAGACGTCTGCTTAAGACATATAGCGTATATAATTACAGTTATAAGCTGCAAGAGTCAGCTGCATAACGCGCTATGCAACCCTTTTGCAGCTACTTTAGATCTAAAGGGGCGACTTTAGAATCGATTTAGAATAGACCTATTTTAATCTTATTTTAATAGATCCAGTAGAGTTTCATAATAGCACATGTAATTTCTTACAACCACTACTTTCACTCCTTAAGCACCCTATTAGCACTAATTGAATGAATGAACGTTAGATCCGCTCATTTATTTAATTCACTCCGAAGCGTTCAGTGAAAATTGCAACTTTCTTTGGGAAGTTTTGTGGTTTTAATGTAAGCATTTAATTTCTATTACATGTAAGATGTTTTTATATAATTATGGCTGGCAGCGTGTAGTGAAATAATAAAATGGTGGAATTGTACCCCTATAGACATTGGAGCTTTAAGGAAAGCTGCATTTTTCCGTTATGCCACTCCTATAGACATTGGAGTTTTAAGAAAAGCTGCATTTTTCACTAGTGTGCTAGTTGGGATTTGTATGGAGAGTCGATTTTTTTTTGTCTGTTTTCGGAAAAGTCGTAGAACAAATGTTGTTGTTTTTGATGTTAGTAATCTATTTCTGCGAGGTTGTTGGTGTTTTACGAATAACCCTGTATAGCCGGACAGATACTCGAGGTTGGAGGAATTTGCAAGTTCAGAAATAATCCAAGAAAATCCGCGTTATTTTCTACCATTTGCCTGAAGGCCAGTCCGCTGCGGGCACCGGCGTCCCCGGGCGCGTGATGAGGGTACGCGTGGGGAGCTGCGTGCCACGTGACACCTCGGTAGCTACAAGTATGTGACCTGCGTATGTGCCTCTCTAAATCATACTATACAACTTTTGTGATGTATTTAAATTCATTAAAAACGCCCTTTTGATGATTTTACTTGCTTTTATATTTTATACTTTATTTATACGTTTAATATGCCTTATGATAATAATAGGTCTTTACTTATGAAATTGCCGTTTTGTATGGAGAATTTTCAAGAAGTTGCATTTTTTATACTTGCATTTTCTTTGTTCATTTAAGGCGCTTATACAGTGTGTCCCTGGATAAAGTGCAATCCCGAAACGGGGCGAAACTAGACTATAAATGAACAATAAAAAAAGATATTCAATCTAATTTCATTTTAAATTGCAAATAACTCACAAAAAAAAGTATAATCATGACTTAAATTCAGCTTTTTGTAAAAAAATGCAGTCTGCACTTAACTCTTTTTTCATTAATCTCTAAGTTTTTCAAAATTTCGCCCCCAATACTATAAAGTTTTATCATTTATTCATATTTTTTATCATATTAGCTTCCAGACAACAACAAAAATATGCACTCACTAAAAATAACACGCTGGCTATGGGCTTTCAAAGTTAACAACTGATTCAAAATTTCAAAGTTAATCAACTTTGAAAGCATATTTTTTTTATAATTATTAAAAAAAATAGAGACAATTTGAGATGGCATAGTTTTTTTCCTTTTTAGGGTTCCGTAGGATTCCTAAAAAGGAAACAATCACTTTATAGGATCACATTGTTGTCCGTCTGTCTGTCTGTCCGTCCGTCTGTCTGTCTGGCAAGACCCTTTATCTCAGGAACGCGTGGAGGTGTCGAGTTGAAATTTAAACCATATACTAAGGTCCACGGTCCCTTAAAGCTGTGAAAAAATAAAGCTAACGTGAAAAAAGATACTGCCGTTTATGCCGCAAAGAACGCATTTTTGATACTCTCAAAGGAACCAAAATTCATAGGGTACTTCCCATTAATCAGATCCTTTCAAATAATAATAGTTAAAAAGGAATAAATTTGGCTCTAAATATTTCCGCAACATGGCGGTATGTCACGCTGCGTGACAGGGGTCAAAGAGTAAAACAAGCACAGAGTGCAGACTTATCGCTAATCGATCACCTGAGAGTAAATTTTAACCATCAGATGGATAGATAAATAAAAAGATTGACGGTTACGGTGACGGTAAGTGTAAGAGGAAGCTGAAGCTGAAGCGGAAGCGAAAGTCAAATACATCAATGTGGAGTGTCAGCCACTCGTTTTTCAGTCACCATAAGCAGCTGTGGTTATGTAAATTAACTGTCCGCCTATTCGCCCTTCCACCTGTTCGCCTGTTCGCCCATCCACCTTTTTGCCTGTCCGCCGTCTATCCTAAATTTGAAAGACTGTTCTAAAGTAACATATCCAAATATTTATATTTATGATGGTACGGAAGCCTCGGTGCGCGAGTCCAACTCGCTCTTGACCGGTTTTTTAATATTGCCCTGGTTTACGTATAATAAAAATAAACAATTTGGCGGCGCTAGTTGACGGCTATAAGGGCCTTGAACACTCATGCAACAAAACTTTTATGTACTAATCTTTGAACACTATGCTAACTTATTCCATTTATATGGGATACGAATTACGAATACGAGTTTTGTATGAAAAGTCGAATTATTTTTGTCTGTTTTCGGAAAAGTTGTAGAACAAAATAATATGTTGTTGTTTATGATGGTAGTAATCTACCCCTGCGAGGTTGTTGGTGTTATACAAATAACCCTGTTCGGTTTCACTATAATAAAAGGTCAAGTGAGTTTTAATTAAATTATTGTTATATTGTAACACTACTACTGAATACATAAGTAATTGGTAACGACTTCTGTGGTTTGCTTTTATAAAATAAATGAAAGAAAACAAAGAGGGTTTATGCACACGAGCAACAATATTAAGAACCCGTTACATAAATAATTAATTTAGCTGTTAATTATATCTGTAGGTCGCGTCGATTCCCACCGGCACGGGCCATCACTGGCCCACCGGGCGCGGGCCATCAGTGGCCCACCGCGGCTCACTTTGAGATGGGTAGGGCTCAAAGGATTTGAGAAAGAGAAACGTGTGGGTTTTTTAAGCGGCATATTTAATGTACTGACGTAATTGAACCCTTTTTACTTGTCACTGAGTATTTAATTATTTTATTTTTATAATTCAATGCACCCAAAAAATTGTGAGGTCTAAATACAACACTGGTTTATATATTAATAGCGACCGGTCAGTTATTTCTTTATCCCTCGGGAACAGTTGTTTTTTTCGGTATAAGAGATACCCTATGTCCTTCTCTATACAACGTGTATGCAAAATGTCACGATAATCGATGAAACAAACTGACTTTCGCATTTATAATATTAGTAAGGATAAAGTAAAGATATAACGCTAAACACTCTAAAGTAGGTAAATACCTAAGTATTTTAGAGTATACCTTCATGATTTTTATAATTTAAGTTCTAGTCCAAGCAAATCTATTTAATGTGGTGTTTACACGGGTAGACTTGGCAGGCTAATTGCTGGGGCCGTACCGGCTAACTTACATAGCTATCGTAATCGCTTTCATTTGACAGATGGATGTGACACATTGCTTTTTGGTACAAAAAAAAAATCTTACTAAAGAAAAGTAGCAATGTATCACATCTATCTGTCAAATGAAAGCAATTACGATAGCTATGTAAGTTAGCCGGTACGGCCCCTGGTCGAGCTTTTTATCGACAATCGCTTGTAAAATCGAATCGCCATTTCATTGAAATTAAATTTGCCTTAAATATTGTATTAAAAATCACGTTTGCTAAGTCGCGTAAGTGCATCTTGGATGTTTTTCTAATATTTTTATTTTTATATAAGAACTTTAATTATGAAAGAATTATCAAACTGGTTTAGATGTTCTCAAATGACCCGCTTACCAACGAATAGCATATTTTTTTTTATTTATACCGATAAAGTATTCATATAAAACTCTTCTAGACTAAACCAACTATATAATATAATATAATATAATAACATTTCAAAAGGCCAAGGAAACACCGTACATTCAGACAGTTAACCCCGTCGCTATACTATAAGGATAGGAGTGAACTGGTGTGTTCCCTCATAACCTTAAAGTTTTACGCATGAGCTCGTGCAGATTTGCATGGGGCTGTTTGCAAGAAACGTTCTCTTAAACACACAGCTTTATTTAGCTTGAGAACTTTGCCTGCAGTGTGCGCGAGACTTAATTTACCACAGAAGCTGAACCATAATACGTATTCAAAACTGAACAATGACACTTTCGAATAAAGTAGGTACCAATGTTTTTTTTTATGCATAACAAGATAGTGCTTAGCCCTCACCTCACCTGATGTTAAGTGACGATAAGGCCGAAGGCGGAAGCGCACTACTCCCGGAATCCTCATCTCTGAGGCATTTTAAGCATTAAGTTTAGTTTTCCTAAAAAAAATATGTTTACAACACCTTGTTTCGGTGAAAGCCTCTGTGGTCTAGTGGTTCACCCACCCGTGTAAGACGCAGAGGTCCCGGGTTCAATTCCCGGGGGGGTACAATTTGTACTCGGTTTGGTTGGTGGTAGGCCTTATTTCAAGTCCGCCTGGCTAGCTACCACCATCTTACCTAAGTCTGACGCCATAACAACAATTTAAAAATTGTTGTGTTCCGGCAGTTAGAGGTAAGATAGCCAGTATTCCGGGTGTAGTGTGCTTCCACCTTCGGCCTTATCGTCATTTAACATCAGGTGAGATGAAGGCCAAGCACTATCCCGTTGTGTACAAAAAAAAGGGCACAGAAAAGCTATATTATTCTGTAAAAGCGATGTGTTTGATAAAAGCCATCTCCATTAAATTGAATAAGACAAAATTAAATTCTGGTCTTTTCTCGATGGCAAGCTTTTTGAAAGACAGTATTTCACGTTCTACAGAAAGCGTAGCGTAACCGAATTTCAAAACTCACACAAGAAATCTTTATCTTTAACAACAATGTTTTAACATATTCGCATTCCATTCCAGTATCATCACAATCACAAATCTGTGTCAAAAAAGCGGAAGATACAACCAACGTTTTGACGTTTTTTATTGCAATCCGGAATGAAACCGCGGCAATACACAAAGAATAAGATGTTTTTTTTCCGCTTGCTCTCAGAAACGTCTGCTTTGTCTTGCAATTTAAGTGACGGCATTGTAATGAACAACCCCAGTGGATTCCAGCGGCGAAATAAAAACATGGAAACGGACAATCATGCCCTGGTTACATTTTATATTAAATCTTTTCTTTGTTGAAGTCAGTTTCATGAATTGGAAATTGAAGAGATTGTTTGTACACAAAAAAAAAACAGTAACTGTCTCGTACATATTAATGTCGAAAATCAAATTTATAAATAATCGCGGTAAAGACATTCAATCGTCAAAAATGCGGTATGGAATGCGAATAGAATACGGGTGTAAAGAATTGGCGGGAAGCGGTATTGCGGTAGGTTACAGACGTGGACGGTGGCGGGTCAAGGAAAAGGCACTTACTTGGTTTAGCAGCAGCTCGTAACACTTGAAATGGCAAGCTTGCGTCGTCGCCTGCGCAGCACGCACAACTTGCGTGATGGGATGTGAACGGCCACAAAGTCCACAAACACGTCGATTTACACCGTCCTTTGGTCACGTATTTACTAATACACGTAACACTGAAACTTATGGGCTACGCGGATGCGGTTAGATGAGTTGCGCGGGGTGACAAATTATAAGTTGTTGACGTCACAGTAGTTAGCAATAGCACTTGCACTTGAAATGCATCGGCCTGCGTTCGGCCGGCGAGCGAAGCGATGTGCCTTTTTGTTAGGATATTGGCGGGTAGGAATAGGAAGGAAGTAAAACTATGATGATATGATCGCGGCGGCAACAGTAACGCTTATGCGTTTGAAACAAAACACTAACGTTTATGATTCGTACTCATGCGGCTCTAAAGTTAAGGTTATCTTATTTTTAGAGTTCCTTAAATTAAGGAGATCTCAACCGAAGATTTTAGTTAAGATGCGTTTGAAAATTCAGCCAAATGACTAAGTATTAAGAAAATGACTGATTAACAAAGCAATAAAATACCTCCTGCCAAAATGCAAATCCGTCATTTTTGAATAAGTAACATTATGATTAAAAAATATTTTTATCAAAAATTTACTTAAAATGATTACTAAAAATAAAATCTTCTATTTGATTTAAAGAAAACACGAATTTATAACAGAATTCTGCAAACACTCGCATCCTCGCCGTTGACATATCGTTGTACTTCAAACTTCTCATGTGGTTAGGGTTGCCAAAGTTTTCGATCATAAAACACTACCCTGCCTCGCATTTTCAACAGTAAAAACAAAGTTTCATATAGTGAGATTGAACTTATTTTAGCTCATAATAAATTCTATGGATTTAGTGTTTATTTATTGCATAAGCAGGTTAGCAATTGAGTGTAGTTTATTTTATTTATAATTTTATTGAATTTTCCTTTATAATATAAGGTCCTTCTTAAATAGTGCACAAAATTTTAAGGGGTCAATGTACTCATGCATACAAAAAACTTTTACTATGGTACCAACATTGAAATCGCGAAAAAAAACAGCTGTTCCATAGAAAATTTAAAATCGAATAGATCAAAATATATGGAACAGCTGATTTTTTTTTCGCGATTTCAATGTTGGTCCCATAGTAAAAGTTGTTTGTATGCATGAGTATACTTACCCCTTAATATTTTGTGCACTATTTAAGAGGACCTTATATAGAGAATTAGATTTAATTTATGTTTACTAATATTATAAATGTGAAAGTTTGTGAGTTTGGATGTTTAGATGTTTGGATGTTTGTTCCTCAATCATGCAAATACTACTGAACGGATTTGGTTGGAATATCGCACACGGATAGAAGATAGCCAGATAAAAGCTAATATTATAAGGCAATTAAAATAATTATGAGCTAATTTACCTGTTTTTACTTTATTATTTACTAGCTGTTCCGACAGACGTTGTCCTGTCTTAGTTATGAATATTGAATTCGAATTGGTAGAATTAATAAAAAGTTAGATTCAGCAATATTAGTAGGTACTGTTCCCGTTCCCGTTTCCGTTCCCGTTTACTTTATAACCCAACAGCTTTATAACCAAGTATATAGTCTTACTTACTCAAGTATATATCTAGTCTACCCAAACTTATCAATTTAATATTAGGCGTGATGGGTTTGAACTAACCGTGATAAGTACTAAGAAATTAAGTTTTATTAGATCCTATTTGTAAGAAATAATAAATTAATTATTTTACATGTATTTCATCAATAAAATAACCCCGACCGAAGCATCTGTTTTAAACGACATTCAGTTTTTTACATCCTCTTTGACGATAATTTGCAGCACACATTTTTTCAATTCTATGTCAAACGTCATAAGGTTCTTTTTATTCTTATTTTAGTTTGACACCTACTCTCCTCTTTAGGGAGTAATTTTTGCCAGTGTCATAGTGCCAAGTGTTGAATAGTTCAGTGGTTGATTGTTTCAGTTTACATTAAAATGCGGGTGCATCGCATTCCAATGCTGCTTGGAGCATTTGGCACCAAGTATATCAAGACAGTTTATTCGGCAAAGTCAGCCGAGGTAGCCACCACTACAATAAAAGTCTCAGCTTCACACAATCAAGATCGCGCCTATTTCAATTATCCCACATATTGTTCAGTTGCGTAGACACTTGTACCACAAAACTGCACCAATTTTAAGACACAATATCCACTACGAATCAATTTGCGAATAATTAAAATAGTCTTCTTCTTCTTCTTATTTTGTTTTGGCAATCTACTTTCCTCTTGGAAGTAATTTTTGCCAGTGTCAAGTGTTGAATAGTTCAGTGGTAGATTGTTTCAGCTTACATTAGAATGTGGGTGCATCGCATTCCAATGCTGCTTGGAGCATTTGGCACCAAATATATCAAGACAGTTTACTCCGTAAGTTCAGCCGAGGTAGCCACCACCACACTAAAAGTCTCGGCTTCACACAACCAAGATCGCGCCTATTTCAATTATCCCACATATTGTTCAGTTGCGTAGAGACTTGTACCACAAAACGGCACCAATTTTAAGACACAATATCCACTATGAATCAATTTGCGAATAATTAAAATAGTCACCAAACCGAACCCGACGAAATGGCGCCAAAAACTCTCATTAAAATAGTCACCAAACCGAACCCGACAAAATGGCGCCAAAAACTCGTCATAAGGTTACATTAAAAAAAATGTCCAAAATAATTATTCTTATTCTTAAATTTTTTGAAGTCATAAGGTAACACTCAAAAAGTTTTTATGTCCAAAACAATTTTATATGGTTGTTAAATATTCTTAAATTTTCTAATTTTCTCCTGATAATAACAAACAAAATGTAAGGAAAAAACTAAATAATTTACCACACAGCAACAAATATGACAATAACAAAATATGACAATTATGGGAAAAGGCGCGCAGGTTTTTCTTTGTTTTTTTCACACACCCATTCCAAGATTATTTTGCGGACAAAGGGGTGAGCATACAGCTTACTTCAAAATTATAATTTTAAGTGATACATAAAATGAAATATTTAAACATTTAGTAACAAAATATTGTAAATAATGAATAATTTGAAATAAAACAATTTTTAACGGATACTAGCGCGGTTTTATTGAAAGCACTTTGGTAATTAGGTTGGTATTTGGTTTGATTTTTGGTTTTCCCGACGTTTTGGCAACTTTGAAACTTTTGTTTTGGCAACGTGGTCACGGGGGACAGTGGGTCCCCCGTGACCACGGCAGCACCAAAGTGCTTTCAATAAAACCGCGCTAGTATCCGTTAAAAATTGTTTTATTTCATGTCTAGTGAGCGCGTAAGCTTGAGAAGTGAAAATGAATACTTTGATAATAATAAGTATTTATTTTAAGTGATACATAAAATGCAAATATTTATATATTTAATAACAAAATATTGTAAATAATGAATAATTTGAAAATAATAAGTATTTGTTTGGCTTAATTAAGGACTTACACATTTATTTATTCCAAAAATGTATATGAATTCTGAGCGGCATAAAACCTCTTTGTTGTTACAAAAAAAAAATAACTGTATTACCCGGTTAAATTGGGAATGCTCTGTTTACTCGCATAGAACTTGCAGTAAGTAACTAATTTAACTTTGTAGGGATAATTCTATAACAAATTAGTGTTTTATATATTATTGCACGGTGTTTGTTATAGCTCGGTTTATGGCCCTAAAAGCTATGTATTAGGGCTCACTTTACGAGCAAGTGTGTTGAAAATTAATTATCTTCTCTAGATGTGGCGAGAAATAATTTCATATGACTTATTGTACTTATATAGTATTCAATTTTATGCGCTTGACAACCCTACTATTGGATATAGACCTAAATATAAACAAATCCGAATTAAAGAGAAAGTCGAAATCAGGAGCGAACAGGTAACTCCTTAAGTACGATACAAGACGGTTATATCCGAGAAGCGAAGACATTCCGAACTTTTTCCATTTGTATCCATTTTGTATTTCCCGAGGTGGGGGGAAGGGGCGGAAACTTCCCGTGTCCGATTAAATTGAGAGAGTTGTTGTTGATTAAAAAATTACAACTTGTTAGTTGTTGCGAGAAGTGCGGTCGGGAATAGAATTAAATGTTTCAATATAAATAGTTTGTCTTTCTTTAAGATTAACTTTTAATTTGTTTTTTCTGTTTGTGCACGAACTGAGAGTGAATTAAAGCGAAACAAGTCGAATGATTTGTTTCGCTTTAATTCACTCTCAGTTCGTAAATAATAATAAACCATAAAATAATAAATCATTCGTTATGAATATAACGGAAGGTTTATTATTTCTTTTGCTTTATTTGTACTATTTTTGCATTTCGCATTTGTTAGGGGTGGCCCTCTTTAGAAGACTTAAGGTAGGGACAAACTGAGCCCACGTACGCAACGTATAGTACGAGGCACGTATCTTGAAATTTTTTCGACGGAGTGGGGATAAGTTCGCGCATGTGCTCTTGTGAGCGACCAATAGCGCGCGCCCATCTCCCGCCGCCCGCGCCCCTCATCGCTACGCGTACCCAAAATTCGCGTTTCGCGCAATCCCCACCCGATTTCAAGATACGTGCCTCGTATTGTACCCAACGTGGGAGACTTGGTGTGCACATTTGTCCCACGTATACGACGTATTTTGACATCAGACGCTGTTGTGATTTTTTCAGGGTACAATGTTTTCTGAGTCTGACACTGAATTTGAGGACGATTTATTACGTTTGTTATTTTTAAATGCATATTTCCGCGCCAAAAGAACAAAAAAGGGTTAAGAAGAAAAGATATTCCCTTGCCATGTTGTTTTACTATTTCTTCTCATGCTGCATTGCGTAAAATAAAATCGGGATATTAAATGGATTTTATTTAAAATGGCTTCATATCGCCTAACCAAATCAATAAGTTGTTCGTCTCCCATTTTAAGCAAGGTTACTTATACCGCTACGTCTAATCCGTGTCTGACGCGCTACGAACGTAAGATCTAGAAACACACTAGTCGTACGCGTGGGATAGCGTATGTATATCCCTTCCACCTTCCCACGCGACAGGTCGAACGTTGCATGGGACGCGTGTGACAGCATTGCGTATGACAATTGTGTTTCTAGGCATACTAATTCTACCGTTTAGATTTAATAATGCGTTGCATACGTTGCATACGTGGGATCAGTCTGTCTCTAGCTTTAGGTTTTTCGTATGTAATTTTTGCATGCCATATAATTGGCTTAATAATAATTGTTTATTGCTTAGTTTTTAATACCATGTTTACAAGCAAAGTTGGATTCTCTTACAAGCACTTTTAAATAAAGATATATCAGTTTAAGAATAAGAGATATAAGTTTCCTATTATTTTAAATACATTTTGAGGATTTGAGGAGCGCGGTGGCGCAGTTTTAATTATCGCCTGGCCCAGCGATTGCGGAGGTTAAGCAACTTTCGCAAGGGTCGGTCATGGGATGGGTGACCAAACATGTAGTATCTCGAGCATCTGTGTGCTTTGGAAGGCACGTTAAGCCGTTGGTCCCGGGTGCATTTGCAGTTGTTAAAACCCACCAATCCGAATAGGGCCCGAGTGGTGGGCTATGGCCCATCTTCCTTATCCACCCATAAGGAAGGCCTGTGCCCCAGCAGTGGGTACATTAAAATGGCTGATGTTCCAAATACATTTTATTGGAATTTGAATTTGCACACCTATTTATTAAGAAAACTAAAAAAATGCTAAAACTAAAAGACAAAATGCTGTCACAGCTCTTTCATTCAGCACCAAACGTATTGTTCTTTCGTTTCGTTCTAGAACAATGTACAAGTTTGCTGCGTCTGGGCGTTGACGGACATTGTGCAGGTGTCAGGCAAGACGGGTGACGTCACTGTTCTCAACAACTCAACAACAGTTTATTCGTGATTTCTTTCGATTATGATTTATTACATATAGCCATTTTCATTCCTCTGTTTCACCCGTCAACACCCGGAAAATGAGACACAATAGATTTTCTATTGTTGTCCGGATGCCCACCGGGGCGTCCGCGCGGGCATTGTTGAATTAAAATCTTTTTTAAATCAATAAACACATACAATTTGACTTAAAATGATATTAATTTAGGAGATAGCTTATTCAACGCGTTTTCATTGTCAAAAGAATCAATGTAGTCAGCGAACTAAAATCTATGGAAGTGTAATTTCAAACAAATATTGCTTAAAAAATGGTCCCACGGGGCCAAAAAAGTACAACCCGCTCAGCTTAAGTTGGGCCAGCTACGCACCCGGTGACTGACGTTAGTGTATTTTTCAATAAATTGCAGTTTATATTGTAGAAAAAAGTTAAAAAGGGAGAGTTTATTAGAAATGACGTCCTTTATAGTCAAATGGCGTAAAAGATGTGTAAAGAAGGCAGTAAAAAATGCAGAAATAACGTATCTTATTTTTTCGTTTAAGTACAGAAAATATCTATAAGTATACAAATTATGGTCATTAATAAGCAACCAGTGTTCAGATGCTTTGTGCTGCATAATTAAATGCCAGCATTTTTAGCTCTATCCACTAAGTTGTACTTTTCGTGTGGTGCCATTTTTTGAGAGGAATGCTTATTCCATAGCTTTAGTTCGCTGAATGTAGTATAATTTCGACTAGCCGTAATTTCGATAGTATCCCTCAAACAATATATTTACTCGTGACGTTTCAGTAAACTTCCAGCTAGTTTATTCAATGATTAATTTATGTTGTAGAATTAAGGCTGGATCCATAGCGTGTGTTTTGCCCTACACAATCAACAAAACATTGTTTCGCGAAACAACATCCTCATACGTTTTTCTTTTTTGTGTTGAATGTTGAGATGTTTTTGTTGATTGTGTAGAGCAAAACACGCGCTATTGACCCGGCATAATAAGGAACTGATTTGTCATTGACTTTAATTGAAAACTAAAAATTAAATTGAATTTGTATAACACTCAATTAATTTTTGATTCCATTTTGATCCCATCCTATTCAAACTTCCTTTTCCTTCTCAGTATTCCAGTCGTGGCGTCGGCAATAAATATTTAATTCCATCTGGTTGTAATAGGTCCGAATTCTCTTCAGCTGGATTGGAACCCTTGTCAATCAACCAGGTGACGACTTCGCGCCGTTTGATTCGAGGCCTGAGGCCTTGTGCCCTCAGAACACAGTCTGTGATCTGTGCTTTCGCTCAGCGTTGGGTCATCGATACGAACATGAAATTTGTTTTAGACCAAAGACTGTTTTAAATTGATCTTCAAAGTTCAAGATAGACATGTACCTACCTACTGATTGATTTATATACATTTGATGAGTATATATGCTATGACAAATAATTTTTAATCACATGTGTTTGGGTAAAGTGAAATTATATTAACCGTAAATATACGGTTAATATAATTTCACTTTACCCAAAAATATAATAATATTATTTGATCGGCATGTCAAATGAAATAATATGAAATGTTATTATATCACCTGATCGTTAGTGTATGTTAGGTCATACATTACACACCCGTTCCACGACCATATCTTGCACGACGACCATAACTTCCACGATGAAATGGCAAAAACTTGTGTGAAGATACATAACCTTAACGTGAACTATAAGCAAGACGACCTACATAGTTGTGCGAGCTGCGTATTTGCCACGTTCCCTGATGACTGTCGTTGTGGCTACAAAGGTGGAGTTAGATCAAAGCCTGCAGGAGAGATGCGTGGGCTTTCTTGTGCATTGTTTTCTTTATGCACCGCACACGCGTTATGCGTAACAAAGACAATGGGGGCGCACTCAGAGATGTGAGGCTAAGAGCAGCCATTATTTCTTGAAAAGGCGTTTAATTCGACGACCGCTTGTGCATCTGGTAGGGGCAAATGTTTGTGTCAAGAGCATATTGTTCCCGAGTCTTATATATAGTATAGAAGTATTTAGTCCGTTATTTAGCTGCCATAGTATAAGCTCCGTTTAGTTTGACACTAAATTTTTGGTTTATATGGTCTGGAATTATTCAATTTGAAGGTATAAGTAGGTATTCTCAAAAAGTTGTGGAACTTCGTTAATTTAACTGGACGTCCTTGTTATTAGATTTATGCATAAAGCTTTGAAAATTCCAACCAGTTTACACATTATCTGGGCTGACTAACAACGACTACGTACATCTCATGAGTATACTCGCATACGATAATTTAACCTTCATTCTCAGAAGATCCATTGTACAGATCCATAATGGATCTAGTGAAAGGTCTAGTGAGGCTTTTTTCTCACGACCGACCCTTAGAAACACTTCTGCCCAATAGACAGATCTCAAAGCTTACCTTCTCTATATCTATGCTACCCTGGTACTTTGGTTACGCAATTTAAAGAAGAGAACAGCGAACTAAAATCTATGGAAGCTAAAATCTATGGAAGTGTAATTGCAAACATAAATTGCTTAAAAATGGCACCACGAGGCCGAAAAAGTACAACCCGCTCAGCTTTAGTCGGGCCAGCCACGCACCCGGTGACTGATGTTAGTGTTCTTTTCAATAAATTGTTGTTTATATTGTAGAGAAAAGATAGAAAGGGAGAGTTTATTAGAATTGACGTCCTTTATAGTCAAATGGTGTAAAAGATGCAAAGAAGGCAGTAAAAAATGAAGAAATAACGTATCTTATTTTTTCGTTTAAGTACAGAAAAGATCTATGAGAACTTTTAAACTTTCGCGTTGCATTTTATTACATTAGTAAACACAGGTTTTAAACGCGTTTTTAACTAACCTTTTTCCCGACGTTTCAACCGAGTTGCATCGGCCGTGGTCACGGGCTGACTGGAGCTGCGGTGTTACGCCTCCTCCTCTGCGGTGGAATCTTCATCCACCGTCGAACAGTTTTTCCAACTACCGCCGCACACAATACTAACGGTGTCCCTATTCTGTATCATAGCCGTATTCTGGTAGTTAGCCGACCGCGAACAAAGAGGTAGTGCGTTTGCAATTACTGGATTCCACACTGCAGATAATTTGTGGCCATCTTCCCGATTGAAGTTATTTGGATGTTTTTTAATTTCAATCGCTTCACGTACGACTCGTGAATAAAAATGGCGATCAGTGGAAAGAACCTGCGTGCGATGAAACTCGATCCAGTGGTTTGTGCCACTTTCCAGCAAATGTTCTGCAATCGCTGATTTATTAATTTGGCGGTTTTTTTACAGCTGTGATGTGTTCACGGACTCTTTCAGTGATAGTGCGTTTCGTCTGACCAATGTAACAACTACCACAGCTGCAGTCTATTTTGTACACGCCAGGTGTTTGTAATGGTATGACATCCTTCGGCGTACCCAATATGTTGTTGACCTTTATGCCAGGAGTGTAAACTGTCGGTACAGAGTATTCACGTAAAACGTGGCCGATCTTATCTGTTACTCCTTTGACATAGGGCATGTAGGCTGGTTGTCTACTAACCTCGGGATGCTTACACTTTTTTCTCGGCTGTTTATGTCGTCCGTACACTTGATATCCGTTTTTCTTAAGTACCTCCTGAACATGGACCAACTCACGCTCTAAATGTTCAGGGTCACAGAGGTCATAGGCTCTATTCTTTAAGGAAGTGATAACAGATTGCAAATGACGGGGGTGATGATGTGACATTGCATGCAGGTATCTGTCCGTATGTGTGGGCTTGCGATAAACACAATGTGATATGGACCCATTAGATTTCACGGAGATCTTGACATCTAAGAAGGGCAGCGTCCTGTCAACCTCTAGCTCGTAGGTGAATCTCATATTAGGGTGAATAGAATTGAGATGTTGCAAAAGGTGGTTCACTTCCTGCTCACTGCCTTTTAAAATGCAGAATACGTCATCTACATACCTTTTCCAGAGTCGTATGTTGTTAGGTTCGAAATTTAGCGCGCTTTTTTCGAAATGTTCCATCCAAATATTGGCCAGTACCGGGGCTACTGGACTTCCCATGGCAACACCATCTATTTGGAGGTAGTACTGACCTTGAAAAATGAAGTAGTTTCCTTCTAAGCAGTTCTTAAGTAGGTCGACGTAGTTGAGCGGCATCTCTTTGTCTATCAGTATTTCCATCACCACATCAAGGCACTCTTTAATTGGAACATTGGTGAAGAGCGATTCTACATCAAAACTCACCATCATTTCTCCTGGTTCCAGAGTGAGGCCCTTTATGATTTCCACAAAGTGCCGTGAATCCTTAACAAAAGACGGTGTTTTTCCCACAAGTGGCTGCAATACTGACGCAACATGCTTTGCTAAGTCGTAAGTAGGAGACGCAATTTGACTTACGATTGGCCGCAACGGCACGTTGGACTTATGTATTTTTGGCAGGCCATACAATTTTGGTGGTTGGTGTGACTTTGGTCTGTGTAGATTCTCGTACTCGTCTTCTGTGAATAGGTCTTGGTTGTCCTCAATCAGAGTTCTTATTTTACGAGTTACTCTGGCCGTAGGGTTATATGTGACCGGCTTGTACACCTTTTTGTCCAGTAACAACTCACCCATTTTTTGGTCATAATCAGATGTGTTCATCACTACAGTGGCGTTTCCCTTATCGGCCTTAAGCACTAAAATGTCCTTATTATCACGGACATTTTTTAATGCGTGAAGCGGATACCCTAAGACAGGACGTCGCGGTAATTTTACGGAAATCGAAGCTTCCAGCATCTAATATCACTGTGGAAGAGCGTCAAGCATTAAAAAATGTCCGTGATAATAAGGACATTTTAGTGCTTAAGGCCGATAAGGGAAACGCCACTGTAGTGATGAACACATCTGATTATGAGCATTATGAGCCTTGATGTGGTGATGTAAATACTGATAGACAAAGAGATGCCACTCAACTACGTCGACCTACTTAAGAACTGCTTAGAAGGAAACTACTTCATTTTTCAAGGTCAGTACTACCTCCAAATAGATGGTGTTGCCATGGGAAGTCCAGTAGCCCCGGTACTGGCCAATATTTGGATGGAACATTTCGAAAAAAGCGCGCTAAATTTCGAACCTAACAACATACGACTCTGGAAAAGGTATGTAGATGACGTATTCTGCATTTTAAAAGGCAGTGAGCAGGAAGTGAACCACCTTTTGCAACATCTCAATTCTATTCACCCTAATATGAGATTCACCTACGAGCTAGAGGTTGACAGGACGCTGCCCTTCTTAGATGTCAAGATCTCCGTGAAATCTAATGGGTCCATATCACATTGTGTTTATCGCAAGCCCACACATACGGACAGATACCTGCATGCAATGTCACATCATCACCCCCGTCATTTGCAATCTGTTATCACTTCCTTAAAGAATAGAGCCTATGACCTCTGTGACCCTGAACATTTAGAGCGTGAGTTGGTCCATGTTCAGGAGGTACTTAAGAAAAACGGATATCAAGTGTACGGACGACATAAACAGCCGAGAAAAAAGTGTAAGCATCCCGAGGTTAGTAGACAACCAGCCTACATGCCCTATGTCAAAGGAGTAACAGATAAGATCGGCCACGTTTTACGTGAATACTCTGTACCGACAGTTTACACTCCTGGCATAAAGGTCAACAACATATTGGGTACGCCGAAGGATGTCATACCATTACAAACACCTGGCGTGTACAAAATAGACTGCAGCTGTGGTAGTTGTTACATTGGTCAGACGAAACGCACTATCACTGAAAGAGTCCGTGAACACATCACAGCTGTAAAAAACCGCCAAATTAATAAATCAGCGATTGCAGAACATTTGCTGGAAAGTGGCACAAACCACTGGATCGAGTTTCATCGCACGCAGGTTCTTTCCACTGATCGCCATTTTTATTCACGAGTCGTACGTGAAGCGATTGAAATTAAAAAACATCCAAATAACTTCAATCGGGAAGATGGCCACAAATTATCTGCAGTGTGGAATCCAGTAATTGCAAACGCACTACCTCTTTGTTCGCGGTCGGCTAACTACCAGAATACGGCTATGATACAGAATAGGGACACCGTTAGTATTGTGTGCGGCGGTAGTTGGAAAAACTGTTCGACGGTGGATGAAGATTCCACCGCAGAGGAGGAGGCGTAACACCGCAGCTCCAGTCAGCCCGTGACCACGGCCGATGCAACTCGGTTGAAACGTCGGGAAAAAGGTTAGTTAAAAACGCGTTTAAAACCTGTGTTTACTAATGTAATAAAGATCTATGAGAATACAAATTATGGTCGCTAATAAGCAACCAGTGTTCAGACGCTTTGTGCTGCATAATTAAATGCCAGCATTTTTAGCTCTATCCACTTAGTTGTACTTTTCATGTGGTGCCATTTTTTGAGCGGAATGCTTATTCCATAGCTTTAGTTCACTGGAAGAGAATGATCACACTACAGTAGTCAAAAAATAATTGAAAATTGAAGACGGCTTACAGCGATTCCCACAATAAGTGTAAGTGAGAGAGCGATAGTATGTGAAACAGCTATAGCATGTGAGCGAGAAGAGAACATGTACGACGCCATTTCTAATCCCATTCTTCAACTGCGCGGGTTGTATTATTTATAAAACTGTACAAAATTTTATTAAAATGACGTTTGTACTCATGCGCAAGCTTTCTTTTTAGTATAAAAAGAACCTATTTAAAAATATTGAAATAATTAACACTAGTTAAAGAAACAAATTGGGGTAAAGGGAAGGGTGTGTTGGTGTGATTAAGTTCTCATTAGATCCATTATAGATCTTGTGAGAAAAAAAAAATCGCACTAGATCCATTGTGGATCTGGCCGATGGATCTTCTGAGAATGAAGGTAAATTAACAACAATTTGTATAGTTCAAGTTGACTAGTCAAGGATGATATCTAATATTTACTAACTTCATGTTACGGTATGGTGGTAAAACTATGATGACTATGGTCACGGCATCTAGACCAGCTTTGCAAAAGCAACTGATGATTAATCAAGTTCCAAAATATGAAATTTGCATGGAAACTTAAAAAAAACAAGATAAGATTATCAAGAAATACTACGGGCAATAAATATACTTAGTTGTTTAAGCGCTATCGCACACAGGCAACTTAGTCTCCCAGCAACTGTTTTGTCTCTCACATCAAGTCCACGGGTTTATATGGAAGCGCACACGAAGCGACACGGTCGTCTGCAACTTTTCATACAAATCACGTGAGAGACAAAAAAGTTGCGGAGACAAAAGTTGCCCGTGTGCGATAGCGCTAAGTCTTTGCTTCATTTCAGCGGTTTCTGAAAATACTTGATAGGTACTTGGATTCAAGTAACGACCTTATCTCAAGCTCGAAATAAAGTTCTTAATAAATAACATCTTACTTAAATCTTTAACAAACAAAATCAACAATAAAACGCTTGAGAAACTTTAGAAACAATGTTTTAACCAAATTATCAGACTTCTCCATGTTTTACTAAACATTTAAACGGGAGTAAAACTCAGGAATATTTTGTTCAAAATGCATTTATTCGTGTCCCGACAACCAGCGCGGCGAGTAATGAAGTTTCGCAGTTACAGTGCGGCGCGGATGCGGTGCGGTTGCGGTGCGGTGCGGCTGAGACTGCGGCGCGACGGACGCAGATTCAATTCCTTCGCCCATCCCAGGTGGAACAAAAACTAGGCAAGTTGACCGCGCCGCAACAACAGACCGCTGCTGTGTACGCAAATACTTATGTAGACGCCATCTGCGATAGTATTTGGGAACCGCTCGCTATTTGACGTTACATCAAGTCAGTGTAGATGTCAATCTTATAAATTCTGTATAGTTCTTCTATTTTTTTGGTGAAACTGTAGGTATATATCAAAGACTACAGCTCACATCGAAATGATTGAAGTGTTGACGGTTTGGATATTTTATAACAATTAGTTTGGATATTTTATTAATTAGTAATTACCAATAGTATCTATTGTAAGCCTGTCTTATATTATACATTGTACAACTTTTTGTTATCCCTGAATAAAATAAAAAAAAATAAAAAAAATAAAACAATTATATCATACGTTGACAACTTTTTTCTATCTTCAACCGTTTCTGAGATAAATAGAAAATCTAAAATCAGGGAGACGTTTGAGGGGGAGAGGGAGGGGGCAGCGTACATGGGATCCACGGGGAACTTTCCAAATATATTCAGGGGGACCTAAGGAACACTTTAAAAACAAAACACCCTCCGCCGGAATTAGTCCTAGGTTTTATGCTTAAAGTCCTGGGCTATATTTCACCAAGTCCGTTTTGCTATGAATATGTTAGGCGTGCACATGCACATTGTTTTAATGTGCGTCTGCACGCTTTGGTATTATGCACACTAAAACAATGTGCATGTGCACGCCTAATGTAAGTACCTATTCATAGCAAAACGAACTTCGTGAGACGTTTACCTTATGAAATTTATCTGGAAGTTGAAATTCCTGTAGTATTTCAACCATCCGAAACAACGTAGGTTTAAAAAGAATTGAAAAACAATTTCGTAGCGTTTGAGTTGAGTTCGTTCGTGGACGCCATCGAATAATAACTATTAAATATTTGTTAAAGTAACATTTTCATTATATAGCAGGTATTAAAATCGTTAACTTTGCCTATGTCAATGGGCACGCCGGCTGCGTAGCCACGTGCGTGGTCACGCGCGTAGTGACGCGCAGCAAAGATACGTGCGTGTTCGGTGTGACGTCCAATAGGGAATGCCATTGAGTACAACGTAGGGTTACGCATCAGTCTACGCGTTACGCAAGCGGTGCGCCATGTCTCATAAAGTTTCAGATATTACAACGTCATGGTACGTCTACGTGCATGCTTACGCATACGGCAGGTGATGGCAAAGTATAAATCTCCATTCTGCTGTTACCTTCGTACATTTATGAAGTCGAAGTGACTTTAATTATTTTTCCTTATTTTCGCGAAGCCGAAAATTCTGAAACTTTTTTCTATTGCTAAGGGAGCCTATAAAAAAATATTCAGCTACATTGATTTTTTTCAGACATTCCCCATTATAAATAATATTTCTTGTTCTCTGGATGCCGACATCAGACCCTCGATTTTGCGACTCGACAGTGTTGTTACAGCGACGCTCGCCACTCGAAACTTGATTATGCTAACTACGTTTTTGTACCACTCCTTAGGAGAGTTAATATTTTAAGAAAGCATTATTGCGACAGAAGTTTTCATAAATAAAACAGTTATTAATGCTGAACTCTATTTATATCTATATATTAGTAAGTAGATCTATCAGGAGCTTGGTGGCGCAGTGGTTTAGAACCTGGCCCAGCGATTGCGTAAGTTAAGCAACGTTCGCAAGGGTCGGTCATGGGATGGGTGGCCAAAAATTTACTATCGCGAACTCCTCCGTGCTTCGGAAGGCACGTTAAGCCGTTGGTCCCAGCTGCATTTGCAGTCGTTAATACCCACTAATCCGCATTGGGCCCGCGTGGTGGGTTATGGCCCGTCCTCCTTATCCACCCATAAGAAAGGCCTGTGCCCCAGCAGTGACGACATCAAAAATGGCTGATGGACAGACAGATAGCATTAGAATTGCGTCCTGTTATCAGACAATGGAACTTTGACGTCAAATTGTATTGGCAATGGAATACGAGACCCCAGTTCTAGTTCTCATATTTACGTTTGTTTCTACCATACTCTTAAACTGATTTAGATACATCCATACAACTCGTCCACCAGTACCTATGTATCAAATTGATCAAACGCGAATCGTATTTGGGTACTATCTTTGCGTTAGCAAGCTATCCGTCACTCCTTTATATCTACCGATCCGTTGAATGCATTCGTACCTTAAGTCCGCGTTTAAAACAGCGTGACATAACATATTTGGCGAGGTCAAAGTCAAGAAATTAAGGTTAAAGTTTAGGTCAAAAACTGGTTACCTGAAAATGTAATAAAAATTATAAATATTAAATTATGGTGTGACAACACGACCCAACGATTATAGTATAGCAAAATGGGTACTATTATAGATGTCATCTGGTTCGGGAAGATACGAATTTTGATAGAATATTCCCGCCGTTCAAAAAAGCGATAAGTTCGTTTGAGCAACACCAAAGTAAGTAGATATCCACCTACCTTGGAGTCTCTTGCCTATCCTTCAGCTCAGCAGCAGTTGTATTTCTTCAAGGTGATGGATGATGGAGGGTTCACCGCGAGGTTCACGACCAGTCCAGCTGGCACTTTCACACACTCGATTGTTTTGAAAACGATTATATAGATGCTAGCACATACAATAAATCAATATGGAACCACACACTTTGAATTTACTTAGTTTTTTATAATTTTCAACGCCGCGATCCGTCGCGGAAACCAGCGAAAATTTTTGTGTCTTTAGCCAGCCAATCAGCGATCGGGATCGGTGTAAAGTCTGTCCATCCTTGGGTGCGTTCCGTGGCTTCGCTCGAGTGCACTCGAGCGCACTCCGGTGCGCGCTCTAACCGTTCCGTGGTTCGGTGAAATTTTACTCTGACAGCTGTCAGAGCGTAGTTTCATCCGTTCCGTGGCTTGGAGCGTTGCAACCAAACAACCATCAAAATAGATGGTTGAAAAACGCTCTGACGTTTACCTTACCAAAATATGTCATTGTCATTTTGACATTATTTTGTATTTTGATGTTTTTATATCTAAGTTTCAAAAATTTCATGGTTTCTACTCAAAAACTGATTTTTATTTGATTTAGTTTAAAGGAAAGTTTAAAATATCCGTATTCCAAGTGGAAAACGAAAACTTTGTACCTAAAGAGGTTATAAAAACAACTCGATTGTTCCGTCGCTTGGTTGCAACCCAAACGGGTTAAATTTTAACCAAACAACTACACCCAAAGCGACGGAACGCAGCCCTTACTTGTCTTATATGGTAAACAATCTACACACAACTCTTTATTGAAATAATCATTTATAAAATAAAACAAATGGTTTCCCACACTTAGATTACGAAATAAATTGTTAATAAATTAACAATAATTTCATAATGTAACGGTTCAAAACTGAACAGGCTATTTTATCTCAAATATTTTTCGAATTTTGTTTCATATTGAGCATAATATTATTTAACTATCGAACAAGTTATTATAATAAAGAGTAGTTCAGGTTTTGAGTTAGCAATAATGTAGGAAGTTCTTTTAATCTTTCACGGCGCTAAAATTCAAATATTAGTCTCTGTGTAGGTAACGACGCTAATAGGCTTAAAATTTATTTATATTTATTATTGTTTATTTATCAAATTTTATTAGAGCCTCTCGAATATCATTATAATAATTTATTTTAGAAGATTACTTAAAAAAGGATTGAATTCGGTGTTAATTATTTCTGTAAGTTGTCAGTAGTGTCACACCACGTGATGTGTTTTAGCTAAAGAACGAAATTAAATATAGTAGGTCGTTCCAGTGGATCGATCGATGAGAAATCGATTGCCAGATGGTAACTGAGGGTCGCAAGGCAAGTCCCATATCCTTTGCCAAATCATAGTTGTAAATTTAAATTTTGTTTTAGGAAATATTAGACATTAGTTAGATTTGGGGGATAAATGCAAGTTTAGTTGGCTTGGAGAATTTTGTAGTGGATCTAGTACATTTTGTTAATCGTAGGCGGTATTTGCTTAAATTAGGGTACTTTGTCATACCATGCCTTTGCGTCATGACACAGTTAAATTGGAGATTTGAAATTAAAATGGAAGCTTAATTTGATCTTATAATATGGTTTGATGTTCAGAGATAACACAGAGAGAAAGAAAAGAAATGAAACTATGTTTTATTTTGGGCGGAGTTTAGTTGACAGTTTAGTGGTAAATTGAAAACTCGAATTGTGAAATAAAAGGGAGATAATTAATTAATAGAAATATTGTAAGGATGAATCTAGAAATATTATTAAAAAAAAAAAACATAAACAATAGTTATTGAAGGTGTAATAAGAAAGTATTTCATGGGAAAATGTGAATGGAGCCTAATAAAGTTTGTCTTGTCGTTGGGTGTTGTACGAAGAAAGATTGATATGAAGTTTCTTCGAAAGCGAGATTTTATGCTGCAGGTTTATAACTCAAATGAGGGTAGGCATTTAAAAAAATGTAAAAGAAGTCGGATGGGTGTTGCCAGTTAGGGTTTTTAAAGTACCAACATTGTGATGCTAAATTGATCGGAAATTTTAGGTTTAATTGGACCGAATACTTAATGGAAAATGTTGTAATACGTATTTTAGCAAATTGATTCTAGAGGTTATGATATTTTGGAGAAGGCGAGATAAAAAGATTGAAAAAGGTTGGATTCAAATTGTAGCATATGGGAGGTTCAATTTGTTGTGAATATAAAATTCGTATTAATCAGAGTTCTATGATTATAGTACAATAATTTCATATGATTCTGTAGCACTACCATGAGTTTACAAAAACCATTCTCGATATCGACCGCGTTAGCAATTTGTATGGGAAATTGAAGCAGAGCCTCTAGCGGATACGCGAAGAACTAAAATCTATAGTAAATGTGTCACCATCCACGAGTTTATTATCCTCGCTAATGTGAACTCGATACGGGGTAAATGTCCTATATTTCGGCATGTTAAGACTTAGGATATTCATTCTAAATGTATGGGGAAGATGGCGAAATTAATAGTTAAGTTTTAATGTGGCTATGTTATACCTTTAGGTGAGTACATTATAAAAATAACTCTCCCCCTCTCCCCTCTACCACGTCACCCCTCCCCCCTAGAAATGTGACCCGTTTTACAGATTTTCTAAATTTTCAGGAAAACCATACAAGCTAGGACAAAATGGTCAATAATTCAATTATTTACTGATAAATTACCTACAAATAAGTATAACTATTCATTTTGATACAAGTTATAGTTTCCAAGCTATGGTGTGTCAAAGTTTGTGGTAGTGACTGTACACGACAAAAATAATAAAAATCCGGCTATTGCTTAACCAAAGGTTTCCTTCACCAGGATTGATCTTTGTGTTCCTAAGATGGGTTTACGAAGTGGAGCCACCTGGATTTTTCATGTAGGTGGGGGGGAGGGGAGAATTCAGCCTTCATGAAGTCTGATGTTAATAACTGCCTAAGTATAGTACTAAGCAAAGTTTGGTATCATTTTCGGAAAAATCAATAACGTAGAATTAATTTTTGATTTAAAAAATGCCATCTTAGGTTAGGTTTATGTTTACGTGATCGAGTATTGTGCCCCGATTTATGAAATTGTGACATTTGCCTGTAGTTTCGCTGATATAAAAGGTACGCGGATGGGCTATATGTCAAATTGTACGTCTGCCAGAGGGCTTCAAAGTGGAATTTGAATTCCTAAAATAGGTCAGTAACTTTTTGAGATTTTCCAAAATTTTCGAAACTTGCAAATTCTTTTCGCCGACTTGGATCGAGAATTCCCCAATATAGTTTTATTATTACCCACAAAAAATCCGCGCGGCTATACAGGATATCCCAAAACTTTGCCACACGGAGGGAAAGTACGTTAAATATTGAAGATGGGAAATTTTACTGAAATAAGACTTCATTTTATTTTTAAAAATAATTGGAACTGCATTCATTCAAAGATTTTTGGAAAATCACCTGCCTTAACTAGGAATCGAACCCAACAAAAACGCTTTTTTTTAATTTATTTTAACGATACCAATCAAAAGGGTTACTAATAAGCATTATTTTTTCTTAAGTGAGACAGCATCTTAAACAAAAGGAAGACCATGAAATTTAACATTTGAATTATCATTATTACAAATTTGTATCAATTTGTATCGAAACGTAAGCGATTTAAAAAAATCTTTGAATGCAGTTCGGTTTCTTTTTAAAAACAAAATGGCAAAATGGCACTGTTAGATTAATCGTGCTATTGAGTTGTATTGTTAGAAGTATAAGGCATGAGACAATTTTGTTAAAATTAATTATTCCAATACACCTGTCGTGTACTAAGTGGATTTTTATTGAATAGTATACCCTCGAAATCAGGCCTTGGCTGCAACCCTTACTCGAGGGTTGTTCAAAGTTTCTTTCAATAAATTTTCCTATCTTAAATATTTAAGGTACTTTCCCTCTATGTGGCAAAGTTTTGGGACACCCTGTATATCTAATTTTTATAGTGTAGTCGCAATGACCACTTTTTGTTCAAATTAGTCAATCAAAACTAGAGTAGAATCTTATTTAAATTATTCTAATCGGACCTTTCGTTTGGAAGTTACTACGGGCATACGGGATCAGTTGTACTATTTAACTATTTAAAGTTTTATTCAAATTGACTTTCTGTGAGCTTAAGAAGTAGTACATACGAGCGCTAATCTTATGGTGGTGACAAAGAATACACGCCATAAAGCTGTCTGTGCCGACGACTGAGAGTTTTGAACGTCGCATTGCCCTCAGTCACGGTAATGGATAGATACCGTAACCGTGTCTCAGTTCAGTTACCAAAATGTTGGTACTTGATTTTTAGACAGTTTATGTGGTATAGATTTTGTACTAATGTAAGTGTAATAATTAATAATTTGCGACAGAAAAAAAACTAAACGAAATAACGTACTAACACGAAATATTGGTCGTTTACCTTAGTTGGTGCAGTTTGCAATTATAATCCGACTAAGTAAAAAAACACTAGTTAGTGCGTGTATACCGAATGTAAGTGAATTTTGAATTTATGTTGGTTACTATCTTTTTACTTTCCTCTATGGTTATTATTTATGTCAAATCGAAGATGTCAAATGTAATTTTCACGTTTTAATAATTATTTATTTTGTGTTTTCTTTGCGTATTTTGTTGTGCAATAGCTAGCTTGTTAAGATTGATAAGAATAAAATTAGAAGCAGTCGATTAGAGGAGTTTATGGAAAGGTGAAATAAAAGGTTGGTACTTGATACAAATCCTTGGACGATTCGTCCAAGTACAAATCATTAGAAAACTCAGATAAACCTAAATCCAACCAGGAAAATACATTTATGAAAGTTTTTATAAAACTTACGCTGTTTTAGTTTAAGGTTCTCTTAATAATTGTTTCTTAATATTTATGATTAGCTATCCATGACCTTGATTTGTTTTTACTATTGGCTATAGATGCATTTATTGCAATTTTTTAAAAACGACCTGCCCTCATGCTCCAATGGCCAACCTTACTTTTAAAGCTTAAAATATGAGCAATATACGATTAAATAACGGGTCGCAAGCTTGTGTAAATCTCAGACTTTGATATTGTGTGACAAGCTACGGCACGTAATAACGTAGCGTTCAAACGCATAGAATGTTGGCCATTTGAGTAGGGGGACAGAGCGTGATTACGATAATAGCCTAGGTCTTATTTCAACACGGTAGAGCTTAATGAGAATCCCGCAACTTATACAACTTATGGTTTACTTATTTCATTACAGATAATGTGTGTATCATCCAACAATCGACAAAATATCCAATTTTCCTTCCAAATTAAGAGTCCGCTTGCAAAATTTTTACGTGCGTTCGCTGCCCCCCACCCACTTATTTTACTCGCAACTGTCTCGCTCCCGCACTCTATCGCGCGGCCGAGCGCTTTGTGTCCATCGTTCTGGCAGCGCCCCGGTTTCCCATTTTTAAAGTGCAAAATTTTCAACTGATTTAAAAAATATATTTATATGATTTTTATGTATCTCTTCGCCTGCAAACAAGGCTTGATCTGTTCTGAGAACACTCATTAGAATTATAAAGGTAAGTATAAAAGTAAGTAATATAACTATAGATAAGTATTTATATTTTTGTGGCAAGCTTACATAGCTTAATAAGAAAGAAAGAAAATTAAAGAAAATGCTTTTTACTATTCCCCATTCGGTATATTCACATATTATTAGTTAGGTACTAAGAAGAAAGAAATAAAAACTATTTATTGACCGTAAAACATTATAGACAGTAAGGTAATTAAAAATAAAAGTTATAAAGCAAAAAAAAAGAAAACAATGTACCTACACGAACTTAAAACTAATTTGTTATTAGTTATAAAGCAAAAAATAGCTTTATTCAAATAAACTTAATTATTAAGTACTTTTGAATCGTCTATATTTTCCTACCTACCACCCGTTCAAGACTTTTTTAACTGACAAGAAGAACGGGCGCAAGAAACTTATCAGCTTTAATAGCAATAAGTAACGAAATTTACAAACTTAAATAAATCGTTACCAGATAATTACAACAGGGTGACAGGATTATTGGCAACAAACATAAACTTATTATATTACTATGATTGGCAACAAAGTACTTATAGTAGTTATGTGTTACATCATTTCCACGCATTTTGATCTTTAAGATAATCGTCTACTTTATAATAACCTTTACCCATGAGCGTTTTTAGGGTTCCGTACCAAAATGGTAAAAAAGGAACCCTTATGGTGTGACTCAGTCTGTCTGTCTGTCTGTCTGTCACAGCTGGATATCTCAAGAACTACTAATGGTATCAACTTGAAATTTGGAATAGTTTAAGATGACATTTGCCCAACTATTTTGCAAATAAGAAATGAATAAAGAAATAAATATCTTTTTTACAGCAGGGCCTGAAAAGAGGTCATAAAAATGTGAATTGGGTACTAGGGCATGTGGGGTATCATATGAAAGAGCGCCGTTTGCACGTTTTTAATCATTTTTTATTTTTTTCTAGACCACATAGTTTTCGACTTATGATGAAAAATGTAAAAAAAATACCGTCCCCCCCCTTATCTCCGAAGTTTGCAAAGAGAAAAATCTGAAATAATTCTATGTGATAGCAGTTTATGTAAAAATTACAGGAAAAATAAAACGATGTCTCAATATTGCACACTTTTTTAGAAATTATCAAATTTCTAAAAAAGTTAACATTAGTTCCACTATCGGTCAAGAGATGGCGCTGACCTAAAACTGCAATACTAATTTTATTATTCTACTCTGTAGTGTGGTTTAATGGTGCAATTATGATGGTACGGAACCCTCGGTGCGCGAGTCCGACTCGCTCTTGACCGGTTTTTTTAACGTGGTTTTTAAATTCATGCAAAGGAAGATCAATTACTTGTTGTGGAACTTTATTAATAAAGGATATGCCTCTCCCCATAAATGAACCTCTAGTTTTTGCAAGCCTAAATCTTGGAACGGCAAGTTTATCTTTATTTCTTGTATTAAACTGGTGATTATTGCTGTTCTTAGCAAATGAATCATAGTGTTTTCTTACATAAACTAGATTTTCATATATGTATTGGCCTGCCAAAGTTAAAATATTTATTTCTTTAAACAGTTCTCTCAAGGTATCTCTCCGCCAAAGATTGTATATGCCGCGAACAGCTCTTTTTTGGAGTACAAAAATATTTTCAATACTGGCAGCTGAGCGCCACAATAGCAGTCCATAAGACATTACACTATGAAAATAACTAAAATATACTTGCCGTTTCAATATCAGTTAAAAGCCTTATTTTCTTAACAGCGAATGCCGCTGAACTAAGTCTACTTGACAAGGCTTCGATATGTGGATCCCATTGCAGTCAAGAATCTAGTGCAATACCTAGAAATATTGTACTTTCAATAAACTCGACTTCATCGTCATTCAAATTAATATTTTATTCTGTCTGCTCAACATTAGGCAATGAAAATTTTACACATTTAGTTTTTTTGGGGTTAAGTGCTAAATTATTACTATTAAACCAGTATGAAACTTTAGAGAGGGCACTATTTACTTCGTCCGAACAGTTATTACCTCTGTTAACTTTGAAAACTAAAGAAGTATCATCCGCAAATAGTACTGTCTCACATAAATTATTCGCGTAGTTGGGAAGGTCATTTATATAAATTAGAAACAGCAATGGGCCCAATATTGATCCCTGTGGCACACCCATATTGATGGGGGTTCCAGTAGATTCAGTTCAATCCCATTCTTTATCTGCGCGGATTGTACAATGTACTATTTTTCACCTATGTTTGAAAGAAAACTCAAAGGAAATTGCTGGTGGCTAAAACTCGACAATAATGAAATCCCATACAACTTTGTAGCGTCACCATTGGAAGACCGCGGCAACCTCGACTTCGCTCAAAGAAGGTTTTTAAAATATGACCATATTATAAGCGTTTTAAGTAAATAAATATTATTGTAGGTAGGTAAGTTAGATATTAATTTTCAAGTACCCCTTGCAATATGTGGTCACCCTTTACAGCGAATCCTTAAGGGCCCTATCACATTTTTTCGTCGAAATTTCGATTTTGACGGATTTTAGCGCTACAACCTAGAGAAACCTTTGGGTCTACTAAATACATTTATATGTGTTCGCAACAAAAAGTAATATGATGATACACTGGAAAGTTAAAGGGTTAGAAAGGAAAATTAAATTGATGAACGATTTCTTAGAGTCAACTTTGAACATACACAGAAAGAAAAACAAGTACAAACAACAAATAAAAGTATGAAATTTGATTTTCTTATGAAGTAAAGATTATTCTAATAAAAAATTTACGTAATAATAATTATGTATCTAGGAGAAATTCACAGTTAATTCTGAGCGTTTTTAGTAGTTTTATGGTTTTTGATTGGGATTTTTTTTCACATATTCCATACATAATTTCAAAATTCCGAGGCCACTATAATCTATTCGACTATATAAGAGATAATATTCAATTTTTTTTATTTCATTTGTTTAGCACAGAAGTTCAATCCATGACCCTAAAAAAGTGCCTTCGCGCATTTTATGAAAATCTTTATCTGCAATTTCGGGTTTAATTATGAAGTTAAGCAAATTTTCAAAAAAGCGAGGCCGCTATGCTCTATTCCAATAGCTATTCTACACTGTTCAATAAGTCAAAACCGTTAATTTATTGTTGTTTCTGAGATCGAGAACCCCAAAATTGGCCATTTTACGCAAAAATCACAGTCGAAACGTAATATGCCTCTTAAGGATCTTGAGCGAAAAAACGCTAACAACGCGTTCTGGTCACTGCAAAAATGCCACAACGCGAAATCCGTGTCATGGCTCTTATAAAAGCGCACAGAATGCGTTGTGGTAATCATAGAAATACCACAAAGCGAAATTCGCGTCGTGGTCAACATACCAAACGACCACATCGCGTTGTGGAAACGAAAAAAGCCATATATAACAGAAATTTTTGCTAAATGTAAGCGTATCTGGTTTTGATTCCATTGTTATCTGAGGTAGGTACAGTAAGTAAGTTGTTTATATGCAAAACGTCAGCATTGAGGAGCCATACAAATTGCGTTCTCCAGCACTACTGAGCTAAAAATAAAAAAAAGCAAGTACTTTACACATTTGCTGCTAAACAATGCATTAATTTTCTAAAGTATTCAACTGGTACTTAGCGAGTTCCAGAGTGGCTCCTCAAACCTGATGTTTAGACTGAGGAGCCACCTTTGTATTGACACCTCTCGTGATATATTATGATGTTAACTTCAGGATTTGTGCTACAAAATAATCTACTTTGCTGCTAAATAATGGTGTGACGTGGCTCCTCAAACCTAATGATGGACATATACGTACGTCTTCGGATGTACCTCTTCCAGTGGGGGGCGATCAAACCTACTTTCTCCCGAGCTCCCGACTGGCAAAAAATTGACATTCGTGGTGTATTTAATTCACGAAAATCGGAAACCGTGGCGCTGCCAGAACGATGAACACGCGCGCTTTGCTGTTTGTTACCCATACCACAGTTATACAATCTTTATCATAGAAATTTGAGGGAAACCGCCCTAGCCCTCGCGAAATCCCCTCCGTTGCTCTGCGCAAGTACATACGTTAAACAACTGTATAGATAGATTGCAAAGCAATGCTCGTACTGATAAAAAATTCGATGCGCGAGCGACACACGTCCTACCTCGACGGCGCACTGCGCAGTACTAACGAAGGCGGCGCCCGCAGCGCGCTGGTATTTAATCTCTTTTTTGGTAATAACAATAGTAATAATTAATATATACGATTTTTGTGCCGTCAGTCACTGGAACACGTAATTTGCTTTTGATTTACATAAATTTTGGTCAGAAACGATGTATAATTAAAGAGATATTTCAAAAATTCCCCTAAAAAGGACATGTTTTCAGAATAAAAAACTATCGAGCCAAACTCAATAATTTCTGAAATCCTGCCGTCATCCACTAAACGAAGGTCCATAAAAGCATATATCTGAATTTGACATTCATTGAGATTGTACAGACGTCACTATTTGAGTTCAAATATTGCCAAATTCTGGGAGCCTCCTCTTAATAAAAACGTACAAATTGGACGAAATACAACCTGGCAGACCGACATGCGGCAGATACCTACGTTTTTTTTGTGCCTTATTCAAATATGATATTAAATAAACAAATAAGGCCCAAAATGATACAAATCTATGAGTTAAAGTGAGATCTTTTTTTAGAATATATTATAACATGAATCTTTACTTTGTTATAATAAATATTCAAATTTATTGATAAGATGTTTTTATTTACCTAATATGGTTTCATATTTAACCTCAATTTAACATAAAAAAGTTATAGGCCTTAATTTAATAAGTGTAATCGATTTATTACGGCCAAAGTCAAGTTTTCGGAAAATTACATTTAGTTAGAACTGTTTTCTTATATTCCTACTGTTAAGTAATAAATTAAATAATATTTAAAGACTTAAAATTAAATAGGCCTTATTTGTATCAAGTACTTATTACCTTGATACGGACGGAATTAACATATTTGCAACTAAGTAGATTATTATTTAGATTTAACACAATATTTTCTAATTTTGTAATATGCTTGATAGGAAAGTACTTAATTAAACTTTTTTATATTAGTTTCAAAATGGAGGAATGCATTACGTTACGGCGTATTTGAATGGTGACCTTAGTAAGCCCACTGAATGGAGGGCCCACAGCCCCACATAGAAGGGCCACTATTCAGCGTTGGGCACAACCTGACCCACCCGCTGACTAGAGGATTTCTAACACGGGTTTTCATATTTATCGGTTTATAATTTGCCCTTGATTTCGTCGCATTATGCAGCTGTCGCTCACATATTTTATGCTAAATAAGCTCTGAAAGACATTATTTATACTATTTTAGACACTAAATTAAATTAAAATAGAAGTATTCACGCCAATGACTATGTTGTACCGCGGTTTGATTACATTCTCTTTGGTTGTACCTATTTTTTACATTCCTCTATGCCAGAGAGGATAGTAAAAGGTATACTCATTGATCTCACGCCTCAAAACGCAAGTGAGTAACTTTACTACTATCGTTATGGTATTTCTCGATACCATCTGTCAATTAGTAACTCATGGTACCGAATTGCTATGAAAAAGGCCAAAACGTTACTCGATGCTCGCTAGCGAGTATAGTAAACTATTGTAGTTTACTATACCAACTCATGGTAGAGCTACTGGATAAATATGCTGAATATTATTCAAAGTTGTTAGTTTTGTTAGAAATGATGTAAGGGGGAAAACTTGTTGATTTATTTATGATTGAAACGTTGTTTCATACAATTGTATGAATTACTTAAATCAAATGTAGCTGAAATGTCAGTATAGAGAAATATTTAGGAAACAGATTAATTTTAATTTGGTTACAAATTGAGTGGCATTGTGCGCTTGAGTATAGAGAATCTTGAACATAGGAGGTTATTGGTTAGTTGAATTGTACGTTGAAATTATTGATTAGTATAGGGGTTCATTTTGTAAGATTAGTAACTTAAATATTATATTTATAAGTTGAGTAAGACAAAACTGAATTCTCCCCATTTTTGAAGGAGAAGGGAAAATTTTAGGAATAATTTATGTAAAGTAGGGAAATGAAGGTAGAAAAAAAAGATGCTTAGATCGTGTGGGGTGAGTTTCCTGCAGAGAGTGAATGATTCTGGGGGATTATAAAAGGCGAAGTTGGGGGGAAATCGCTCTCTTTACTTTCTCCGACCTCAGCGAAGCATCAAGTGGAACTCAGAAGAAGCCGTCGATACCCTCTCTGTAAGAAACATCAATCAAGTAGTATTTCTATAACGCAAGAAAACAGCAAGAAGTCAGGAAGATAAGTGTGCATTTGAGGTTTTGACGTATAGGTCCGCAACCGGGTGCGAGTCTTTTGCATATACGCTTTAATTAGGGCTTATATGGTATAAGTAAGCTTGAAATTAAAGTAGGTAGATTTTGTTTGTGAATTTTCATAAAGTAAAGTAAATTTCCCAATAAATCTAAGAATTTTTAGGTTCAAAATTGATTGAAATTTATATAAGCAGTTGGGGAACAAGAAGGGGGGCTCGTTCGTGAAAAAGTACCTTTGATTTGGTGTCTCTAAGGGGCAATCGGTCAATCCTCAAAGGGGTAGGTAATATAGCATTGCTCTGTGGCGTGCAATGCGGGTTCTGTTAAAAGATACCTAGTTCAGTCACTTAATGTCACCAAGTTAGCCAACTCGTTTAGGAGCCAACGGTCCGAACGGCGCGTAGGAGTGATCCTCGCCTAATCGTGGAGGATATGACTTGGTGGTATTAATCCTCTTCTGTCAGGACTCAGCGCTGTCCCGTCCCACCAGCGCTGAGCACGTCCAAGCTTTAGGGAGATTAGGCGAGTCATGCTTGCTCACGCTTTACAGGAACGGGGCGCCGGTGATGAGGGTAAGCATCACAAATATTGCATAGGAAATCGACATTTAGTCTTTTGTAGGCAGGTAAACTCATTAGGTTTATAAATTCATTGTTAGGCGCGTAGGAACGGTAGTTTAGGGTTGCATCTCAAGACGGGAGGGAAACTTGGATGCTGGTAAAAGATTGGACGTTCTCAAGAAGGCCGAGCGGTCAGCAAGGTAACAGCAGTAACGTTAGATAAGCTAGGAACTCTTATATAGGCGCAGGAGAGGTAGGTCACTTCGTAATGTATCAGACTTAGGTAGGCCGCAAATAGGTTGGTGTACGACAAAACGGCTGTCGAAGCGAAACATAGGCAGGTGGTGTCGAAAATGGTATCAACAAGATGGCTGTCGCAGGGCATTCAGTGGTACATAGGACTTTGACTAGGATGTGATGAGGTAGGATGATTCAGGAACGGAATCTAGGAAGCGCAGAAGTGTTAAATATAGTGAACGAAAGGTTATGTGAAACTACTGGGTAGGATCCGAAGGGAAAGTATCAATTTACCATAGTAGGCGCCTTAACAGAAATCTATTAAGGCTATGACTCAGTGTTGTGAATAATTACTACGATGTGCTCAATTGAGTAGACTTTGCAAGCTTCAGTAAGTACCTACAGTTTGATTTACTATTGATCAGAGCTAGACAAATTCTTCTGTTAATATTGGATAATGATTTAATAGTGAAGGTAGAATCATAAATAATGAATAGTTATTCATCCTTGAATTGGATTGGTTAAATTGAGTCTGGTTTTCGAATGGTCGATTACAGTTGAGATAATCTGTTTTGGTGATTTTGGGAGGAGTGCTAAAACGAGATCTGGGCGTATGGAATAATCCCGTGTACCATTAGACTAATGTTGAATCACAGTTTATGGAACACTAGATCATAGTTTGAGTAAACCTTTCAAATTAACAGAATGAAGGTTATGTCTAACAGTGAGATAATACTTTGAAAAGTATCTACCTACTATGAAAATATTATATTATTTAGTGAATACATTAAATTCACAAATAATAAGTTCAACATATTATCTGAGTTCAAATATTTCAACTAGGTTCAACCAACTCAATTTGAGGATGAAAGAAATAGAATTTTATTGAAATCAGATATTGCCTAGTCTACTCAACATTTAAATGAAATATCGCCTGAAGTCAATTCGGTTTATGGTTGTATATTTATAATCTAGCCGAGATTAAAGTATGAAGAATCCGTCATAGAACTTTATTACCTTGTTTAGAATTGTCTTTCCTTCAGAATTTGAGAACTATCAGTGTCCCAAGTAAATGGATAGTAATGTTGTGTCCTTTTGTTATAATGTTAAACAGTCTTACTAGAATTATTTATTAAAGAAAAAAATTGTAATCCAACCATCACAATTGAAGGAGAATCCTTCATTGTGAAAACTGATAGTTCGCTTGGGAGCATTTTGCTCCGTCCTCTTTTGTTGAAACAGACTGACAAAGACCAAATACCTTAATATAATAATACTTACTAAGTAAATTTGTCATGAAAAAAAATATGGTTGGGCCAGAAGAGAGTTGCCCACGTCCGGTGTCGAAACTCATTGTACAAAGCGGGGAGGGGCTTGTACCTTAGCTGGCAAAAACACAATTGCATATTCATTACTTGTACAATAACTTTAGAAAGTAAAAGAATTCTTATTTAATAGCGCTGAAAATTTTATTATACTTTGATCTCAGGCGACTAAAACTTCTTAACTTACCTGAAATAATCTCTCTTATTTTAATGAACTAAGTTGACAATAGATAATTTACATTATTTGGAATAACGTCATACATGGCATATAATTTGACACTTGGCAGCGGAAGAGAATTGCTCAAATTTAACTTTTCTCTATAACCCGACTTACCTCTTTTTACCTTGCAGTCTATTATGGTTGAACATACCCTCTTTTACCTTATAACAATACTCCATTTAACTCATAAATTCACTTTGATCATTTCCTATCAACGTAGGTTTATTTCGCTCATACTTACTTCATCTACGGAACGTAATTGGGAACGCTTTCCTCTCTATTTATAGTATTCCCATTTTTTGACACTAAAGAACTATGGGATTTCCCTTGGTAGTATGACAAATATTAAGAATTAATATGAAAGTAAAGTAAACTCACTTAAGAAAAATACAGACTTAATTTCTATTTCTCTGGTTATATCAATAGAGCAATATCTTTCATTTAGTGGTATTTTCTTTTAGAAATAAATGTAATAGCAGGAATAATTAAGACCTAGTAATGAAAGCGAATACTTCTATTGGAAAATGAAAATCAATACTAATCACACTTTTAAAAGAATTTGGGTTCACTAATTATCACATCCAGGGTTCCTCCATTAGACTTTCACAGGCCCTCTCAGATCACACAAAGCTTGTTAGTAAGGTTCTTTGTAGGTTAGTTAAGGTTGGATAAAGTAAACTTAGTAAATTGTATTTTGGAGGTTATTTAATCCAGTAAAATTAGGTTCAATAGTTTAGTTATAATCAACGGTAAGTAGTAAGCGGATTTTGATTGTCCTCCTGTCCTGTAGGTTATTAGGTTTCCACTTAGGTTTTAGTCTCTTGCATAGGCCGTGATCATCTAGATCCATTGTAGTTAGGTCGTCGGTTACAATTACTAACATATTATTAAATAATGATTTAAGTTTAAAAGACGTATCTATGACAACTGTCAAAAACTGTTTACTAAATAAGACAAGGATGAACAGGCTTTATATACTACTATAAGAGCTTTGCTGTTGCGACAAACAACCGATCACATAGGCGGCGGGAATATTTTAATTTGGAATATTCGATTTAAATATCGAAAGGTAGAAAGCTAGATTTTGAACGAATAGTGAACATTGGTTAAGGGACATTTATTTAATCTGTGATAAAAGCTGTCTTGACCTTTTTATATTATGTTTATTTACTTTTGACTCTAAATAATCCAACTTCTGACTTCCACAACAATAACCATAATCAAACTGATTTCCACATAACATTTCCTCAATTTCACTTCAAGAAATGATTATCAAATCCTCGATATTTCCTTTGCAGTCCAAAATCTGAATTTATAATGCTGCCTTAAATGTATTACACAAAATATTCAAGTAATATCCGATGACTATAAATCTGAGTGGAAAGCTAATTTGATTCATAAATATAGGGACGTCGTTCTTTGTCAATTTGTTCGGGAATCGCTTAAATAAATAAAGGCAGGCGGCGCCATTGTGTCGACGGAACTACTTCACAGACTCACCGTCTCACAGACTCTCTGACTCACTGACTCACGGGCTCTCAGACTCAGTGGCTCGGGGACGCCAGCCTTTATTCAATTAAGTCCGAAGTTCTTATTGCACTGTAGCTCATAACTGTTGAGACTTTGTTTGCGATATTTCTATAAAGGTTATTTTTAATCACTTAATATAGTTACTTCACATATTTTTAGGATTCCATACCAAAAGCTTGCATGCATCTACGCTATGCTTTCAGTTGCATGCATGCATGCCTGCTCTTGCTTACATGCATCTAAAAAAATAAAATAAAAAATGCTAAGGCCGTAAGTAACCTTTGCATTTTTTGATCAATCTTAATGGACCGTCGGCCAACCAGGGTTATTTTCGATCTATCTCATATTGGTACCAGACCACATTGAGATAGCTATTAGTATGGTGTTATCAAATATTGGCGTCTAGGTTGCGAAGTAGGAAGCTTCTAGGAGACATGTCACCCTCAACATATGGCCTCCCATACAATGATCTCCGATCGCAAAAAATAATCAATCGCATATTGATATAAATGGTGAACAGGCAGGAAGGCTTGGTTAGTTTTCAGGAAGCATGCGCGCGGCCAGGGTAAAAACATAGATACTTTTTTTCCAAAAAATAATTGACTACAAATTGGCATGTAATTACATTCAGGTGCTGTACTGGGGCAGATCCCAGGCGTATATAAACCATAGTCGTGTTTCACTTTCAGGAAGCGTCTAGGAGGTCAGGGCAGGTAAGTACATTTCGGTTCCCTATGTATTTGCATTAAATTTTAAGGCATAATATGTCATGGCATAATATGATTTCGCCGAATGATGTTTACGCATAATATTATTTACTCATAACAGCTTATGCATAATTTTTTTAAGCATAACTAATTTAAGCATAATTATGTTTAAGCATAATATTCTTTGGCATAAATTTAAACACGCATAATGTTATATACGCATATTTTTATAAACAAAAAAAATCACGACGTTTAAAATCACGAAAGAACATTTTACCTAAAATACAAAATCCCGAAGCTTAAAAAACCGAAGGTTAATTGAGGGTTACATGCCATCATGTCGGTTCTGGCACTTCGCCGGCCGCTGCCGCGGCACGCTCGCTTCGCTCGCTCGGCTCGTGCGTTGTTGGTTGCAATGGAACCTAACCTCCTCCTCGCTCGCTACGCTCGCTCGTCGTCGCACCTAATAGACTTAAACAGATTTTCGGGATTTTTAACTATCGGCATTTTAACTTTCAGGGTTTCGAACCATCATCAGTCATTTAATAATCGATCTTTCAAGTTTCGGTCTATTGGATATCGACATTAAGGATTTTCGGTATTTTTAAAATAGGTGTTTTATGAGTAGATATTTAGGTCGTATGTGTTATGAGTTTTTGGCATTTTAATACAATACCTACCCCTTTTGTATGAAAATAAATGAGTGCGTAAAAATATTTATTCTTATTGTTTTGACTTTTATGTCTAAATAATATTAGGCGAATAGACAATATGCCTAATAACATTATGCGAAAACAAATTAGTCTAAATGATAATTATGCTAATATAAATAGTATGCCAAAAAACAATTATGCGAAAGTATTATTATGACTAAAAAGATTATGCCAAATCCATTATGCCAAATCAAATTAGGTATAAAACAATTATGCGAAAACAAGGGATCCCAGTACATTTCACATATATGCTCTTGTGATCCTTGTTCCTTATTCGATCGATATGAAAACACAAAAAAATAGTTCGTATAATGATGCCACCCACGACCCTGTTCACCATTGATATAAATGTGCGATCGATATTTTTTTAGCGATGGGTGACCATGTTCAGGATGGCATATCTCCCAGAAGCTTCCTACTTCGCAACCCAGACGATGATGTTTGATAACACAAGCTAATGGCTATCTTGCCAATTTGGTCTGGTCCCATTATGCGATAGATCGATAATGGCCTGGTTGGCCAACGATCCATAAAGTTTCTTATGAAGAAGCGCGAATCTTTTTATTTTAGAGTTCCGTACCAAAATGGTAAAAAACGAACCCTTATGGTGTGACTCAGTCTGTCTGTCTATTTGTCTGTCACAGCTTGATATCTCGAGAACTACTAATGGTATCAACTTGAAATTTAGAATAGTTTAAGATGACATTTGCCCAACTGTTTTACAAATAAGAAATAAATAAAAAATAAATATCTTTTTTAAAACAGGGACTGAAAAGAGGTCTTAAAAATTTGAAGTGGGGCTACTAGGGCATGTGGGGTATCATATGAAAGAGCGCTATTTGCACGTTTTCAATCATTTTTTTTAGGCCGCTTAGTTTTTGACTTACGATGTAAAATGTAAAAAAAAAATACCGTTCCCCTTATCTCCGAAGTTTGCAAAGAGAAAAATCTGAAATAATTCTATGTGATAGCAGTTTTTAAAAAAATTACAGGAAAAATAACACGATGTCTCAATATAGCACACTTTTTTAGAAATTATCAAATTTCTAAAAAAGTTTACATTAGTTCCACTATCGGTCAAGGGATAGAGCTAACCTAAAACTGCAATACTAATTTTCTTATTCTTCTCTGCAGTGTGGTTTGATGGTGCAATTATGATGGTACGGAACCCTCGGTGCGCGAGTCCGACTCGCTCTTTACCGGTTTTATTTTTTCTTATCAAAAGCTATAATAAAACACTTTTATTTAATTTTATGTCAATAAAGTTGTGAAAAGCTTGCCTTCGTAGTCAAAGTCACTCTAGAGCTATCTAGTTATATAGGTGCAAGTTTTAAAGCACTAAGTATAATATTTTTATTACGTTTGTATTTATCGCTTTTTTAAATTCTGTTTAGAGGACCCGCTTCACAGTTGTTGCAATTCCGGACGCTTTTACGTTGGCTGGAATATCTGATCCAACATTCCATAACTTGTATTTCATCCAAAGTTTCGCCAATGCAAGCTTTGAGTAAAAAGGCTGCACAGGATACAGCCCAATGAAAGCTGCATCAGATCCAATTGTTGCACTTCCGAGATGCCGTTACGCTACTTGGCGGATTATCCTCGTGTAATAACACGGCCCATATCGCCTCCCACGAGACCTGGCTTGATGGCTTATGCAATTTGCATGCAACTAAGTAGATGCAGCCAGGAGTACGTCGCTGGATTAAGTGTAATAATAGAGAAATATAATTTTGGTCTGAAGCCAACAATAATAATAACTAAAAGAAGTATCAAAACCTACATTTTCGGAAACTGAAAAGAAAAAGATTACGGCTTTTTATCGGGATGATATTTTAATACCTACTCAAATATAATATGCCATCGGTTAACGAAAAATTATACATTGTAGAAAAAAAATTGAACTACTTATAAAACAGGTAATGCTCAGACGGTGAAAAAGGAACAGTAAACAGAAACTGCGTAATTTTATGATTACTCATAGCCTAAAATTATATTAGTTGGTTACCCATTTCGATATTCTAAACTAGATTTTTAATGCAAACTAAAATTGCATTAGTTTCATTTTCTACAAACGCTACGGTTACCAGGGTTGGCAATGTTGGCATCAACTGATTTGAAACTAATAATATTATTTTTTTAAAGCAATGATTGATCGGAAACGCGTGCAGAGCGCAGCGCTTGTCTTCTATGTCCAGAGAAAAATATTTAATTTACTATAATATACTTAGTGAAAATACCTTTTTTTTGATTTTCCAAATCCAAGAGTTGTAGCTATAGCTCAAAAGCTTAAATTAATTCCATCTGATTTCTGTCAACTAACTTTTGGAAATATCGCATTATATTTAACCGACTTTAAAAAACAAAAAAAAGGAGGTTCTCAGTTTGACCTCTATCTATGTTTGTCCGCGATTATCTCGCGTTTTGCCGAACCGATTTCGATGCGGTTTTCAGTAAAGTATTTGTTACACTTTGGATAAGGTTTTAGTATTTAACCAACTTCAAAAAAGAGATGGTTCTGAGTTTAACTCGTATGTATGTATGTTTCTCCGTGATTATCTCGCGTTTGGCTGAACCGATTTTGATACGGTTCTCAAAAAAGTATTTGTTACACTTAAGAGAATATTTTAGTGTTTGAACCGACTTCAAAAAATGGAGGTTTTCTTCTCAGTTTGACCCGTATGCATGTTTGTCCGCGATCATCTCATGTTTGGCCAAACCAATTTTATCTACCTAGATAATATATCTAATACCTACAAAAAACCGACTTCAAAACTCCCTCTCTACTTCTAAAAAAGCAAGAAATAATATTCAAATCACTAGATACGCATTATCATTGTAATAAAACACGTCTATTGAAGTCGGGTGGGGCTGTTAGAATAAAAAAAAGTTGTCCTCCAGCCCCACCCGACTTCAATAGACGTGTTTTATTACAATGATAATGCATATCTAGTGATTTGAATATTATTTCTTGCTTTTTAGAAGTAGAGTGGGGTTTCGAAGTCGGTTTTTTTTTTTTAAACATTTTTTTCTTTTTAGTGTAAGTACACTTTTTAGTAAAATCAATTTTTTACTCCACGTAAAAGGCAATACCTGTTGAAGTTCATCAGTGAATTGCGATAAAAACTACAGTAGATTCAGGCGCTTCAAATACAATAATGTGATAACCCTAACTAGAAACACATTTCACACTTGAACTTTACAACAAATATAATACTCGTGAATTAATCGCAAAGTTGCTCGTTTGTTGACCTGTGTAAGTACAGGTTGAATACTCGTGCAGTCGACTTCCCCAAGATGGCGGCGGCAGTTGCAACGTTGTTTTTTGCATCGTTTGCTTTAGTCATTGGTGCACCGAATAGTATTTGCAGTACGGAAAAAATTGGTGAGAGAGTATTGAATAATGTTAGTTAGTTTGTAAAGTACGAATAATATCCAAGCACATATCAAAGTCAAAGTCAAAGTCAAAAATAGCTTTATTCAAATAAACTTAATTATTAAGTACTTTTGAATCGTCTATATTTTCCTACCACCCGTTCAAGACTTTTTTAACTGACAAGAAGAACGGGCGCAAGAAACTTATCAGTTTTAATAGCAATAAGTAACGCTATTTACAAACTTAAATATATCGTTACCAGATAATGGAAAAACAACAGGGTGACAGGACTATTGGCAACAAACATAGACTTATTATATTGGCAACAAAGTACTTATAGTAGTTATGTGTTACATCATTTCCACGCATTTTGATCTTTAAGATAATCGTCTACTTTATAATAACCTTTACCCATGAGCGTTTTTTTAACATGGTTTTTAAATTCATGCAAAGGAAGATCAATTACTTGTTGTGGAACTTTATTAATAAAGGCTATGCCTTTCCCCCTAAATGAACCTCTAGTTTTTGCAAGCCTAAATCTTGGAACGGCAAGTTTATCTTTATTTCTTGTATTAAACTGGTGATTATTGCTGTTCTTCGCAAATGAATCATAGTGTTTTCTTACATAAACTAAATTTTCATATATGTATTGGCCTGCCAAAGTTAAAATATTTATTTCTTTAAACAGTTCTCTCAAGGTATCTCTCCGCCGAAGATTGTATATGCCGCGAACAGCTCTTTTTTGGAGTACAAAAATATTTTCAATACTGGCAGCTGAGCCCCACAATAGCAGTCCATAAGACATTACACTATGAAAATAACTAAAATATACTAACCTTGCCGTTTCAATATCAGTTAAAAGCCTTATTTTCTTAACAGCGAATGCTGCTGAACTAAGTCTACTTGACAAGGCTTCGATATGTGGATCCCATTGAAGTCGAGAATCTAGTGTAATACCTAGAAATTTTGTACTTTCAATAAACTCGACTTCATCGTCATTCAAATTAATATTTAATTCTGTCTGCTCAACATTAGGCAATGAAAATTTTACACATTTAGTTTTTTTGGGGTTAAGTGCTAAATTATTACTATTAAACCAGTATGAAACTTTAGAGAGGGCACTATTTACTTCGTCCGAACAGTTATTACCTCTGTTTACTTTGAAAACTAAAGAAGTATCATCCGCAAATAGTACTGTCTCACATAAATTATTCGCGTAGTTGGGAAGGTCATTTATATAAATTAGAAACAGCAATGGGCCCAATATCGATCCCTGCGGCACACCCATATTGATGGGGGCTCCAGTAGATTCAGTTTTATTTATCACTACTTTCTGAGTTCTATTGAACAAATACGATTTCATAAGGCTAACTGATTTATCAGAGACACCATAATGTTCTAGCTTCTTTAATAGTGTTTGGTGATCAACGCAATCGAATGCCTTAGAAAGGTCACAGAAAATACCAATTACATCTTGCTTTTCTTCCCAAGCGTCAAGAATATGTTTGAGAAGTGCAATTCCAGCATCAGTAGTATTTTTACCCTTGGAAAATCCAAACTGATTTTTATGAAGTATATTATTGTATGTGAAGTAATCTAATAATTGGGAATATATAATTTTTTCAAATATTTTACTAAGTGCTGGAAGTATTGATATTGGCCTAAAGTTAGCTGGGTCACTTTTATCCCCAGATTTAAAAAGAGGAATCAATTTACTATTTTTCATTAAGTCAGGAAAGACCCCTTCATCAATACATTTGTTAAAAATAAAAGCCAAGTAAGGGGCTAGTATATCAATAATTGGTTTAATAATGCTTGTTGATATGCCCCAAAGATCTTCTGTTTTTTTAACATTAATTGTTTTAAAAGCTTTAATGATATCTGCACTATTTATATATTTAAAGGAAAAAGCTTCATTGCACTTATCAACACTAGACTCCAGGAGGGAGACAGCGATGTTGGGACAAGCACTAAGAGTACTGGTAGTTTCTGCTGGTATCCTAGCAAAGAAATCTTCAAAAACTTTGGCGACCTCATTGTCAGACTCAAAAGTTTGATTACCAGATTTTAAACAGAAGGAATTTATATTGGATTTTGATTTGCCCGTTTCTTTATTGATAATATTCCAAGTAGCCTTAATTTTATTATCAGCTAATTTTATTTTATTTGCAAAGTACTTGGACTTTGCTAGGATACAAACCTGTCTGAATGTTTGTGAATACTTCTTGACAAATTCAATGAAGTTAGGATCACAAGAAGTAGCTTTCTCTGCATAAAGTTCGTATAATTTCCTTCTGCTCTTATATATACCGGGTGTGGCCCAGTCACTAAATTTCGTACTATCGTTACATTTGATGACTTTTTGCTTAAAAGTTTCACTAAATTCGGTTTGAACTACGCTAAATAAATGATTATATAAGTTATTAGCTTTAAAATTTGGTTCTGGTAATGTTTCAATTTTACTTGTGACATTGGTTCTGAATTTTTCAATACAGTGTTTTTTTATTGGTCTACACATTATTTCTCGTTTAGGCGGAACATGATGGTGCTCAATAGAGGCTAATTGTCCACTGTGGTCGGATTTAATACAATTCAAAATTGATTTTTCAAGAACATTACAGTTACAAAAAATATTATCTAAGCAGGTTGCCGATGTGGGAGTGATTCGCGTTGGTTCATTAAAAGTATGTAGTAAATTAAATGATTTAAATAGGTTTATGAACCTACTCGATAGCTTGGCTAATTTAGGATCTAAGATGTCGACGTTAAAATCTCCACAAATCGCGACTTTTTTATTCTTCCTACAAGTTATTTTTAACACTTCCTCCATAGTGGACTCAAACTCAGAGTAATTCGCGGTGGGGGGTCTATATACACATACTATAATTATTTGATCAAGTTCCACACAAGACAACTCAATGGTTCGTTCAATTGAGAGGGATACTACATCTTTGCGCTCTTTACAATGTAAACTATTATGTAGAATAATAAGTGAACCCCCTCTTATAGCAGATTTCCTATTAAACGAGCTAGCAACTTTATAATTATCCAAACTTAAAATTAATTCGTGCTTTTTCAACCAATGCTCTGTAACACATAACACATCAATATCTTCAGAATTTAAGAATAAGCTAATTTCTAAATCCTTGCGAGAAAAGCCTTGTATATTTTGATGGACAATTCTTAAACAGTTTGGCTTTCCTATTGTCGGCTTAGCGCTAGAGGATGCCTCTATTGTCTCAAATGGTAATTTAAATGTAATAAATTATTACTAAAATTATTTACAGAATTATTTGGAACGGATTCCAAAGTTGAATTACACATGTCAGACGCTAACTGCTCAATAGAAGCAGATGTTTGTCTAGCCAAATTATTGGCTAGTTGTTTAAAATAAAAAGATAGCGATAATGCTATTTGTCTCGTAAAAGAAGAAGGCAGATAATATTTATCTTTTGTCAAGTAAAAATTGTAAAATAATTTATTAATGTCAATTAAATGCAGCTGTTGGCTATTATAAAATGCCACTGTATTTAAAGATAGATTCAAATTAAATCTTACATTATTTTCCACCTGTGACAGACTTTTGCTGTAGGGAAATGTAAACAATATCACTTTACTAACATTCAGAGAACAGAGGGAATTACAATATGTCATCAATTGGTTTTTGTTGACATTACCCCTATTTCCAATTAAAATTATCAAGTTAGTGTTATCAATGAATGATTTTTTTACAACTATATTCATAATGTCATCTAAAGTGGACCCAGGCATACAATAATTAATAAAATTTCCCCCTAATTGATTTTGTATCAATTGGCCTAAGTTCTTTCCAATTTCATCACAATACATAATGTATTGTGATGACATTGGTTTACTGCAATCATCTTTTATACATGAACTAGTTTTGCTTGCGCTTAATATACTATTGGAAATATTAGAAACTTCAGGCTGACACACCGAGTAAGTAGTTGCACACTCTGGGGCAGACTGAGTAGATGCTTCTTTTGTTATTAAATCAACATTTCGGTTTAAACAGCTACAGTTCTGTTTTTTGCCGAGGGACTCAAACCGGTCTGTATTAAAATTACACATATCAATCATATCATTTGCAGCTAGCTTTTGGTAAACTAACTGCTTACTGCGTGGGTAGTGCAATCAGGTGACTGATAGCAAGCAATTTGTTTTGTAAAGTAGATACAGTTAACCAGATTTAACAATATTTGTGTTAGTTAACTAAGTACTTAATTTTTATTGATTACAAAGTGAATAGGTATCACCATCAGTCTATCTTTGAATGAATAAAGTAAGGAATGATAAACTTTCACTAGTATTTTTATATGTACTACAACTACAAGTTAAAAAAAGGAAAGATTTATAAACATACACTCTGATCGATAAACTTAATTTATTTTAATATAGGTACTTCAAAACACTCGAATAGTCGTCGAACGTAGGTATCTAGTGTGGATCTGAACTGAGAGCCCAAATTTTAAATCATTGCGAATCAAATTCTAAAATGAAAACTATTAACACAGAGATGGTACTTTCTGGGATCTACGCTATGCCTCTTACTGCAACCGTCTGGATTGAGGGCCCAATACATTTGGTTATAAAAGCTAAAATTCACGTTTTAGAAATTTTTGAAGCTTTGCTTCAGGTTTTTAGTTTTTTTTTATTAACTCCCCTATAAGTTTCAATTTGATTCGCAATGATTTAAAATTTAGGCTCTCAGTTCAGATCCACACTCTAATTAGTTTGGTTCCAATCGATATTATATGAACGGAAATATTTTCGTCATCATCATATCAGCCGCACAACACCCACTGCTATGTATAGAAATGGAGGAGCTCCGTGGTGGAGTGGTTTAGCGCCTGACCCAGCGATTGCAGAGATTAAGCAACATTTGCAAGGGCCGATCATAGGATGGGTGACCAAAAATGTATTATCTCGAGCTCCTCCGTGCTTTAGAAGGCACGTTAAGCCGTTGGTCCCGGGTGCATTTGCAGTCGTTAACACCCACCAATCCGCATTGGGCCTACGTGGTGGGTTATGATGGCCCATCCTCCTTATCCACCCATAAGAAATGCCTGTGCCTGAAAGCATTGGGGACATTAAAAATGGCTGTTGGTCAAATAATAGTGAGAGATTTTTTTTTATAAATAGTATTAATTTCGTAGGGTAGGTACAAAATTTATAACCTCATTGCTATCTCCATTTAAAATTTATTTCAACTTGTTACAGGCGACACTGTGAAGTCACAAATTAATTTCAGGTTGCAACTATCCCAACAAAGTATAGACAAGAAAGTCTGTTATGTTGAAATTCCAGTAAGTTTTCATGAAAATAGTTTACCTATGTTACTTCAATTTTTTTTGCAAATAGTAAACTATTTCGTTGCTAAAATTCAGTAAATCAAACTACGAACATCTTCCCACTATTGCAACAGGCTCTCATCCTCCTAGCATAACCACCGAAACGCGATATGATAATAGCGATTTATCGCTATTAAACTGTCAAAAGACAATGCATTTTGACAGTTGAGTGTCGATGATTCTCTATATCACGCGATATGTATTTGGTCTTGTACAATAAAACCCATTATTTGACAAAAACACCCATTATGTTGGGGTCCATCCCCTCTCCTTTTGAATGACCGCCATATTAAATTTTCCTTTTTTAAATGGCCCTAAACCAAAGCAGTTTAAAAAATTGCTAAAAAAATATCACATGATTAACAGACAACTCTTATGCTGCTAGTAAATATGGCTGTAGCCAATTTTAAAACTTTGCAAGTTATCTGAACTTTGAAATACAATATACCTATTTATTATACATGATACCGTTCATTGAATTTAATCTCTGTTGTTTTTGAACTTTCTTTTAAATTGATTTCATGTTTGTGTGTTCGCAAAGTTTGCAAACGATTTTATATTAGCTACCCGATGAGCTAGAGTCTTAAAAATTTAAACATAGGTCAGAACTGGAAGGCAATGTAATATTAATGTCATTGCGCTGATCTGATGATGGATCTGGAAGAAGGCCACATGAACTCTGTGATAAAACCATACAAGAGGGACACCTATACCACTATTATTGCTCTGTATAAGGTTATTTTTAGTTCATTGAAAACCTCTCGTGGGGTTGATTAGACCATCAAACTGAACAACTTACATTATGGGACCAACCTTGAATTCGCAAAAAAAAATCTGCTGTTCCATACAAAAGTGCAATGCCTACTTTATTGAAATGCACAAGAGGTTTTCAATGAAAAATAACCTTGTATAAAAAAAGTATGGAAATCTTCCTATTCTTGATCCATTTTATCCATAACGTTACAAATGTTACATCCTTTGTAATGTTTGTAATGTTATGGATGGAATGGATTGACACGATTTGACATTCAATGCAAAAAAAAAAACATTTTCTCCTTTCTAATTTCTTTCTTTCTTTTCTTCCAGCAATTGTCGTATTGCCAGTTGAGTGGGGCGGTCCTGACGGTGTGTGATGCTATGGCGGCGCCGCAGTTGCTCATGTTGAACCTCACAGCTGCTATTGTGATCCGCAACTCGGACATGCAACCAGCTTCCCAACAGCTGATACTTTACTGCAGATTTGATAAATAGACCAATTCCATAAGAATAAATAAAACTTACTAGAACGGACACTTCCGCCCCGAACGGGCTCAAATTCACGATATTAGCCTACTTGTTGTTAAACGGGAAACTCAGTCGGGCTGTCACGGCCGGCGTCGCCGCACGCGCGTTTGCCTGTTTGTGCGTTCCGTACGATCTAAACCTAAAAAATGTTTTAGAAGTACATTTTTGTTCAAAATTTAATTTAATTTCCATACTAAATGTGTAGGTACAGTACGAATCACGAAAGATGACCACAAATGGCGCCCATTTTCGCATCATAACTCATGAAGAAAAGACTTTAGACACAATTATATTTCATATATTTAAATATAATGTAAATATATATAAGGATATCAGATATTATATTGACTTAAGTATTTTCTTCATGAGTTATGATGGAAAGATGGGCGCCATTTGTGGTCATCTTTCGTGATACGAACTATATTTACTTTATTTATACAAACTCAGGAATAGGTAAGTACTTACTTACCCAGAAAAAATGATTATTTTATTTTTGTATCTATACTAACTAGAATAAAATAATGATTTCAAATTAAAGAAAAACTCACATTTTAGCGATATTATCTTTAAACGTAAGCAATATTTAACAGTTAGCAACCCTGGCAACACGTTTGGACGTCAGCGGGGCGTAGCGACGTGAAGGGGGAAGTACTTATTTAAATGGCGGCATTTGGGACTCGGATAAAGAAGAGTCCGTTCTAGTAAGTTTTATTTATTCTTATGCCAATACTCCTAAATATTGTCATACAGTATAGTCACCCGAATAACTTATGTCAGAACTCAACTCTCTCTAACAAGTGCAAGGCTTGCTTTGTCCTGAGAGTATCATACCTAGTAATAATTTTAAATATATTTTTATTTATTTACAAAATTTTGATTTTCGATTAGTGTTCTTTTTGCTGCGAGACTTGGTTTTCTCTCGATTCTAGGTCAACCGGGATATACCCCAATAGGTTTTGATTCATAGATTATTTTTTGTATGAGAAATTATTGCATCATTTGTTTTATGTGTTATTTTTGCACCGTCATCTTAGGAAAACAGAGGGCCTATTATATAAAGGATCGCTATAATTTAGAACCCTAAACAAAGTGCTAATATATGAACCCATAATGGGAATATCGTTTCTTCGGACCATCAAACTGAATAACTTTTACTACCTATGGGATAAATAAGATTATATTTACGTCATGTGACATCAGTAAGAGACCCGTGTCATCATTTAGTTTTGAATCGTAGAGAGAGTAAACATAAGTCTGTCAGTTCTGAAATGGCCGGAATACCTTAAACCTAAAATTTTTGTTTTTAGTCATTTCAGAACTGACAGACTTATGTTTAGGTACTCTCTCTACGATTGAAAACTAAATGATGACACGGGTCTCTTACTGATGTCACATGACGTAAATATAACCTTAAAATTTTGACCGAAAGTGGAAGATTTTCTCAAGCTTCAGGCCAATTTTATTTGCGATAACCTTCTGATCCTCGCTCAGCACAACTTTTTCGACCGTGTGCCATGCATTTCATCGTGATGTCATATGACGTAGGCAATACTGTCGCGGGCTCACGGACTAGAGTACATCATAGTGGATGAAACTGTCAAAAATCACGATGCGCGTACCTACGTGTTTTTACTAAACGAGTACAATAGGAAAGACGAGAGTACAAGATTAGTGGATAAAACTGGCTAAAATCAACTGGTTAATATTAACAGTCTTAGAGTAAAACGGGCTTCTTTCGTGACGAAACGAAGCCTTTGTTGCTCGAAGTAGACCTTAGAGTAAGACGGGCTTCTTCTACAGAAAGAGAAGCCATACGAAGCGTTCCCCTCTGCCGAAGTACAAGTCCAAATGGGCATACGCATTAGTACTTAAAACCAGTTGCGCCCGGATTTCTTTCTAGACCGAGTCCAGTCGCGCATGTGAACGCTGCTGTGTTTAAAATGTCGAATTTATGAGTTTTTTGCTGTTAAAAGAGGTCTTGAACATCAAGTATACAAAAAGACGGTGTTACATTTCACAGAAAAGTAAATTTTTATCGTATTATTGCTATTTGTTTACATTTAAACATTAAATTCGTATGTTTTATTCTTGATTAGTTGTCAAATTTGTTCAGTGACATCGGGTCTGCTAGTCCATGGCTCGTCCGTACAAATTTCAGATCTGTCGCTAGGTAAATCCGAGTTCACGCCGATGGGCAACTTAGTGAAGTTACCGTCAAATAATGTTTGTCGATAAAGTGTTGGTCAATCTGGCCCTGATTATGCGTCAAATTAATTTGCGAGATTTTCGCATGATTTGCTCTGCACTGATATGAGCGCGACGCGACAGATATCGCGAAATAAATGTCGAAATAGTAGATTATACATTCTGTGTACTAAGTATCGGGAATTTGTCAATAAAACAAAAAATACAAATTATTAATCTAAATTGATTTTATCGCCTTCAAAGTAGGCCCCATCGCTTGCAATACAACATCTCCACCGCTTCGCCCAGTCTTCCATACATTTTTCATAGGCTATTTGCGGTATGGCCTTTAGCTCTTTCAGCGAATTTTCTTTTATGGCTTCTATCGACTCAAAACGTTTTCCTCGAATTTTAACTTGGGAAATAAAAAAAAGTCAGACGGAGCCATATCAGGTGAATACGGTGCTTGGTCGAGAACTTTTGTTGAATTTTTCGCTAAAAACTCTTTCACTATAATGGCTGTGTGTGATGGTGCATTATCATTTTCCATTGTAAAAATCGCCGAGGACTCAAAACTATCACCAACAAAAAGTGTAGTTTAAAACAAATTAAATGAATTTCATATTAATTTAATTATTGAGTAATAAACTATAATTTATTTATTTTTTTATTTATTTTTATTCAATACTAGCGGCCGCCCGCGACTTCGTCTGCGTGGAAAGTTTTTTTGCTATCCCTCGGGAACAATCCCTTTTTTCGGGATGAAAGGTACCCTATGTCCTTCTCTGTACCCCTAGCAACGTGTATATAAAATTTCATGATGATCGGTTCAGTAGTTAAGACGTGAAGGCGTAACAAACAAACAAACAAACAAATAAACAAACAAACGGACTTTCGCATTTATAATATTAGTAAGGATGCCACGCTACAATCGGTAATCGCTTCCCGTCTCGACGGCGTTGATCACAGTGACATCATTGAATATTTGCTTTTTAGTCGACATGATAAAATCTATCTCCTTTCTGACCATACAGTCCGGACTGACCCAGGTCCACTTTCAGCTTTCCAGGTTTCTGAAGAAAGAGTTCATCATAAAGAGGATCTCCTTCTCCATAAAATTGGCCAGCATCTGGCCTCTGGCATTACGTTGCCCAACTCCATATTGCCCCACTCTCAGCTCATCACCACATCGTTTCCCCAACTTTGCATTGAAGTCCCCCATCACAACAGTGTAGTGGGTTTTGTAGCTATGCATGGCTTTAGAGATCTCCTCATACAAAGCTTCCACTTCGTCATCTTGGTGCGACGAGGTCGGTGCGTAAACCTGTATGACATTCAACGAATACCGTTTGGATATTCTGAGTATTAGGTACGCCACCCTGGTCGACAACCTTCCAATGGTAATTACGTTGTTGACAAGGGACTTGTGAATGATGAACCCGTCACCACTTAGGGACTGTTGGTCGCCCTCCCGGTTAGTATAGGAATTTACCGGAATTGAGGATTATCGAGTCCTCTCCCTGTTTTCGGACTTCAGATAACCTAAAGATGTCCCAGTGTAACTTGCTTATAACTTCTTCCAACTCGACTAACTTCGTGTCGGTCCTCAGTGTGCGCGGGTTATAGGTTGCCAGGTGCAGTTTTCGTGATTGGTGGTAGCCAAGCCGCACCTGGGGATTCTTAGCACCCCCTGCCCCGCCGTTACCATAGCCGCTACTGTAGCTAGGAATGGCGGGGCTGCCGGGGACTGAGGGCCGATTTAAATGAAGCTATTTATATAGTTAGTAAATAATAAATAAATATAAATATAACTAGTAAATATTAAATAAAGCTATTTATTTTAATTTTAATTATGTGGAAATCATACTTACCCATAAGTTTTATTTGCGTTAAATAAACATTTATTAAACAAGTACATTCTACTATTATTAAACTTAATTTCTTGGTTCTAAAAAACGTTTGTGCCAAAACTAAATAATTACTTTTTTAATTTTTAAAATAAAATAACACAAAGTAACATCTTTGCAAAATATTTAATAAATAAAGTTAAGTCTGTTGTACAACATATCAAAAGACCGACGGTAAATTTACTTCACCTCAAAAAGTTATCGCCATTTTTAACGAAAAAAAAACAGAAAAACGTGAATATCTCGAAACTTTGGTTTTGTTAGTTATTTAATTTTGACATAACGGGGACGATATAAGTATGTGCTATTTAACATTCGTGGCTGCATAGAGCTGGGGGTGACTACTGTATTGTTTCACATTTATGTCGCATGGATGGTAGCTGGTATTGCCAACATCTGTAGAGGGTTTATTCTGTGGAATACTTAGGTGTTACTATTTAATCTAAATTAAATTTCAAAGAACTCATACAGATAGTCTGTGGTAGAGTCCGGAAGCTTATATATCTTTTTAAAAATCTTAGATATGTAGCAGAGCCTGGGCTAATGAGACAAATCTACTTTGCACTCTGTCAGTCAGTAATTTCTTACTGCATTTCAACCTATGGCAGGGCTCCTAAACCCAACCTAAACCTAACCTAAAAAGCCTAGAAATAGCTCAACGTGCAATACTCAAGTGCTTTACACACATTTACTTATTGCATCTAGGCAGAAAAAATACTTAAGTATTTCAAAACGCTGTTACTTATATTTTTTTCACATTCTAATTATTTTGCGGTTCACTAATTATTTCGGAACAGCCCAAATTATAGCTTTTGTCACTCAGGAATAGTAGAAGTACCTACTTTCTATTTGATAGAAGTTTATGTAAAGATTACCGGAAAAATAAAACTATGTCTCTAAATAGCACACTTTTTCATAAATCATCAACAAAATTAAATTAGTTCCTAGTGGAACCGATAGTTGTCGCTGAGATGGCGCTGACCTAAAACTGAAATGTTCTACACCGCAGTGTATTTATATTGAAGGTATGGAACTCTCGGTGCGTGAGTCCGATACGCTCTTGACCGGTTTTTAGGGTTCCGTAGTCAAAATGGCAAAAATCGGAACCCTTATAGATTCGTCAAGTCTGTCTGTCTGTCTGTCCGTCCATATGTCACAGCCACTTTATTCCGAAAGTATTAAAACTACATAGTTGAAACTTGGTAGGTAGATGTATTCTGTGAACCGCTTTACAATTTTTTCACAAAAATAAAAAAAATAATAGATTAAGGGGGGGCTCCTCATACATGGAACTGAAACAGAAAATATTTTTTTTTCATCAAACCAATGCTTGTGGTGTGGTGTCTATAGATAGGTATTTAAAAATGACATTGAGGTTCCTAAGACTATTTTTTCTCAAAGTCAACCGTTTGAAAGATATATACTGCCAAAGTGGTAAAATGTGTCCCCCCCCCCCCCCTTTAACTTTTAAAGTAAGAGAGTGAAAAATCTAAAAAAAATATATGCTATAGATCTTAACAAACAATTTCAACGAAAATTGGTTTGAACGAGATACAGTAATAAGTTTTTGAAATATAGTACATTTTCCAAAACCGCAAATATAACTTTGTTGTTCATACAAACACTGTGAAAAACAAAGTTATTTTTTTAGGTGAAAAATGATAGCGGTATTAAAATATGGTATGGTATAATGTAACTACGGAACCCTACTGCCTGTGGCCCGACACGCACTTGGCCAGTTTTCGTCTTATAAGTTTAGTAGTTTTTTAAAACTTATTCGAAACTGTAGCTACTATAGAATACATGACAGTACAATCTGTACATTGATTTAAATAGTTATACCTAATCAGCACCACATGCTTGCCTCATTCTTTACACGTGATTAAAGTTAGGCCTGGTTTTAAACAAATGCTGCCAATTAAAGATATTATAATTTTGAAAAGAAATACAGTGACAACATTGGTTTCATAGTTCACTTTATTTAAATAGGAGGTTTAAGATTTTAAACTAAGTAACCTTGAGGTGTTTAGTTCAAGATATTAGTACAACTGGAGCGTAACAATCGGTTTTTAATTAGTTAAAGTTGGAAATATAATTAAAGGATATTAAATAAAAGACACAGTTAATGCTGAAAAGTTTAGAGAGAAAAAGAAAGATATTCAGTGAAATCTAAAACCATATGCAGTAGCCGAGGATCGTTGGTGACATCCCAGCGAGCAAGGAGCATTGGGCAGCAAACGGTGATCGAAGCATTTTACAAGTAATTCATACCAATTTCCCAGTACTCCAAGATGGACAAAGTTGTAAGTTACAGACGAACTGGTGCCGCCCTGACAACATTTGCTGCAGAATGAGACTTAATACTAAAGCCACGAACAGTATACAATTGTACTGTCTGTAGCAGTAGTAGATATCGGATAGGTTTTACGCCGTACGATGACTTTACTGAGGCTTATGAAGTCAACATCAGGTGCGGGACCATCTTGAGGAGCTTGAGGGTCGCACGCCGTCACCGTGACACCTATCTTGGTGAAGGGCGGCGCGCACGGCTATTTCAAGAAAAAACATAATCATAGAACATTAAAATAATAAAAACATTTTGACAAAGTAATTTCAAACTTGAAATATTTTTTATGAAAATTGATGATCAAAAAGATCATCAAAATATCACAAAAAAAAAAACAAATTGACAGTCATATTGTGCAATAAACGTAGGTAACGCTAGTAACGTGCATTTAAACAATAGTTAGATAAGGTGACTGATCGCTGCACCCAATTCAAGTCGCGGCCTGATATTTGAAAGAGACGGGGATTCCACAAATCACGAACCTGGGGAATTCCCAGGTACGTGATGTGGCATCACTGTGATCTGGGCCCAAGGTCCAATCGCGCTAATTCTGAATGATAAAACCAAAATCGTTACGTTATCCTATAGGTTAAATATACTTAGGTAAATAGGTTATATTTACCTAAAAATCTTTAGTTTAGCTTTGGAATTCTCATTTAAATTGTCTAAGATTGACAGCCTAGGCTCCCTAAGCATAGCTTCGAACAATTTTAACAAAACTAAAGCGAGTATTTTTCTTACGAAACTGAAAGAAACTGAAACGGTAACGATTTAGTGTTGGTTAAACTGTTGACAATTAGCGTGATTGGCTCCCTGCCTGCTTCTTTATTAAACATGTCAAAGTAATTATGCGAAGAAACTAAATGAAATTACAGTGTATGTGGATAAGGTAAAAAGTATTAATAATAAATTTATAATGATAAATCACTGTTTAGTAGGTAATAATAATTAATATTTATTTGTTAAGTACCAACATTACTTTGTTTGTAAAAAAGGGTCCCCAAAGGATGTACAAAATATATTATATTACAATAATATATTTTTCCCATCCAAATAATAAAATGCACTAAATTGATCTAAACCACCCATTGACCTGCATATATTTACACTGGACAGGCTTATGTCAAACTGTTTTTGTGCCTATTTGATTTCCGCCATTTTGGCGCTGTAGGACGTAGCGTGAGCATAGCGTGCGTACATGGTATTAAAGTTTGAAGTCTGGAGAGTCTGGATTTTCATATAGTACGTCAAAATTAGTTCTTTAGACGCACGCTAGTGGCGTTTCAAATAGGCACAAGAACTTTGCTGTCAAATCATACAGACAGCCTGTCCAGTTAAATAAAAAAAAAAATTTACATGTCAGTGAAACCATCTCTAGCAATGAGTGATGTACGAGTATCATTAGAAAGATCATTTCAAGGCAGAAATTTGCAGCAAAAATATTGTACAATAATTGTTAGTATTTTCGGAGTCTTAGTCGTTAGGCATACAAATTTTGAGTTGAAAGTGTTATAACTCCTAAAATCCCAATAATTGACATCTACGATGACAATAATATGACCCTTTGATAGAGGAGGCGAGACCAAAATGTTCATCCTATAAATAAACACTCATTTACTCACATTAGAAATGGTGAGATCCCAGGTACTAGTTGGTGGTGGGAGGTAGACGTCAGGCTGTGGAACTGGTCTTCCATTCGTGTAACCTGAGTATATGTTTAATTTGAATTTCTACGCAAATATATTTTAGACCGAAGAATTACTTAATTGTCTCTTTCCGTTAATGTCATTTTACTCAGAAACTGGAACAATCAGGTTGAAATGAATGTTTAGTTACTTCTAGAATACTTATTATTAAGATCTAGATGAAGAAGATGAAGTCGGAATATGCGATCAAATACGTCGTACATTTTGGCTAAGGAAAGATTCTTGATGACCTAGATGTGGCAAGAACGCAAGAACCAATTTTTTTAAAGCACGTAAGACTTTGTACTATTATGTATTCTGTGACGTAAGGGATAACATAATGTGGTGAGAGGATGCAGTCTGTATGTTTTAATCATTGATTTCAAAAGGAAGGATGCGCCCATCCGAATGTTTTGCTTTATAATTCCTTCATACCAGCAAAATCAGCGACATCTTTTAGAACCTACTCGAACTACTGCGGTATTAGAGGTGGGCAAAAAAGATTACTGAAATGAACGATTTAGTTCAATTGGAGTTAAGAACTAGATCACTCATCTTTAGGTCGCTAGAACTTTTAACTATTTTTTAAATATTTTTATTATGGTAATTATATCAGTTTTTCGATGGTATTAAGGCCATAAATAAAAAGTAAACATAACAAAATCTCAATCATGTTTATTTCAAATTAGATGTTTTTGTGCTTTTTCTCAGCTATACTAAACTTATATTATAAACTATAAATTATTTAATATAAAGAAAATATATTATTAAATATAAAGAGGAAAGATTTGTCTGTTATTTTGATTGTTTGTAATGCATAAACTTAAGACTGATCAGATTTTAAAATTCTTTCACATATTATTGATTGAAAGATGATGACATTCGTATCACAATCCTTATCCAACTAAATAATGACATTGTAAAAATAGATTATTTACATGCAAATTTCTCTTAAAATTTAAGCATCAATATAGGTAAAATACCTACCTAAGGTTTTTTAAAGGTATGTATAAAAAACTTTTTATTAATTAATCTTTATGTATAAAATCTATAACTTACACCGAAGCGAAGCGAGGGCGGGTCGCTAGTTGATTATATAAATATAGTCTGTTTAATATGTCAGAGATACAACAGTGATTATTTTATCCTAGGTTTTTACACAAGGAATAAATCTTAAAGCAAAGCTACGACCGGTCACTATACTGCATATCCTTACTATAATATGATAAATGTGAAAGTCTGTTTGTTTGTTTGTTTGTTACGCCTCCACGCCTTAACTACTGAACCGATCATCATAAAATTTTACATACACATTGTCAGGGGTATAGAGAAAGACGGTTTTCCAAAAAAAGTATTTTTCCCGAGGGAAAGCAAAAAACTTTCCACGCAGACGGATTCGCGGGCGGCTGTTAGTACTGCATAATTATGGGAGGCAGGAGTTTCGTTTTCTGAGTTTAGTTATTTTGTTATACGCGTGAATTCAGTAAATATTTCAATCTCGATTCGCGGTATTGCCATTGCTTTCAGCTTTCGTAGTCCAGCTTTTGACATCTGTGTCATAAAAATTAGCAGAGCATATTCTTGCGTTTTTAGGAGGCTTGAAGTCGAACAGTCTTGCTGTCGAAGAAGGCTGTTTTCGTTATTTTGGAGTAATGCGACTCCATATTTCTTTACACACTAGATCATTAGGCAATCTGTAATTATTTGAATTTAAATGTAATGTAGTGTAGATACTTAATAAAAATATTTTTGCAGCGAATATGTTTCATAGGAGACATTTCTGTACGTAGTGTTCGTACTTACCGTTTACTCTCGTTCTTGGAGTTAATTAGCTATGGAACTAAATGAACTAAAGATCTTATATGGACTCAAGTGAATTAGTTCATTTGAGTCATGATGACCCATCTCTAGTGCCTCGAACAATAACTAGTAATAGTAAAATCTTTTATACTTTATTAAAATTGTTAGACACGTAATAAAAATAATGTAAAGCTACTAACCGATGATACGATATTCCATGAAACTTTTTAACCTTTGCATCATATTTTTTGCAATCTACAAATGCACAATTCGGCATTTTTATGTCACGTCAATCACCATCTGTCTACCATAGTCTCCCGCGGATGACTGAAACGCGTTGGCCCTAAAACTGTATTTTTAGGGCCAACCAACTGGCATCATTTCATAGTGACTTTGACCGGGTCCTTACGCTAGTAATATAATAAGTCTATGGTTTTAATTCGAATACTTATTGTTCGGTTGTCGTGTTATAATTTGAATTAGTGCTGTGTGTGTCGGTCTAGAATAACGCTACTCCCTCTCATCTCGTTCAGTTGCTCTAGCAGTCTAGTTACAAAGACGGGCAGCATCAGCAGCAGGGCACTATGCCATGGGCGTATAAATTGATACCTTTTTATTATTTTTGTTAACAGAGATCGGCAGAAATGGGCCAAAACTGTTACAGTACTTAACTAAAATTAATATTTTTTTATAACTGGTGGAAAATAATCGAATAATTATTCCTTAGAGAACGATTTCATTTATATACAGGGTGTTCCAAAACTTTGTCACTGGAAGAAAAGTACCTTAAATAAAGAAGGTAGAAAATTTTACTGAAAGAAGACTTCATTTTGCCTTTTAAAGAAATCCATGATTTTAAAGAAAATCGCATACAGTTCGATACTAAATACGTAATATATAAAATTTAAATGTTTAATTTATAGTATTCCTTTTGTTTAAGATGCTGTGTTATACAATAAAAAATAATCCTTATGAGTAACCCTTTCGATCGGTATAGTAAAAATAAAAATAGTTTTTTTTTTAAATATTTGGTGGGTTCGATCCCTGGTTAAGGCAGGCGATTTTTCAAAAATCTTTAAATGCAGTTCCAATTATTATTTTTAACATTTTTAACACACCGCCATCCATATTATAGTAGTTTATGAAACTGGCGCATAATGAGGGGTTTGAGTGAGTGTGTTTTTAATAGCATCACACGAGTGTTTTAATACCTAGTTATGTGCAGTTTCATACACTACTTTATCTACTCTCATTCAATATGTGATTGAACCTACAAAACGTCTACAAAATAAAATATCAATGCTAAAATGAGTAAGTTTGTAGTTTATCGGTAGGTTGGCACTATTACTTACCTTAGGTTAAGTAAGACGTTTTTCCGTCGCCGCATCTAAAATATCGGGTGGAGTCAAATTTTCACTCACTACTATGACATTTTTAAGCAAAAGCTGCAAAAGTAAAAATTAAAATCTAAAAATGGCGCGTAATCAATTAGAAATATAAATGATGAGATGAGTGCATTCCAGAAGACTAATCGCTACGATGAGTCATCGATCACCATAGAGTACATTTTAATCATGGAAAGTATGTGGAAATATCGTTGTTTCTTTTTAATATCACGGCACTGCCTTCTTCTTGGATTTGCCCTGTATCGTAATGAGAAAAAAAGTTATTTTATAACATTGCTTTGTATAGCGAAGGTATGTTATAAAATAACTTTTTAATTTTTTTTCGGTATTGCGTGTATAAAGTATGTCAATATAAATTCGATTTGACATTCATAATTCGAATTTTACGATATGAGAGTAGATAATAGTAATTTTCAGTACAGCAGGCCGTGCGGTATACCGGCGGCCGCAACTTTGCTTACCCGTCCAGGCCACGGTGAAAAATCAATAACGAGTTTAGCAGGCCGGCTAGCGGGCTCACTGTTTTCTTTTACTAGCAGGCCGTGCGGTCCGTGGTTCATGGCCTGCTGTTACAGAAAACCTCCTTCAAAAAACCTGAAACAAAAACAGCTTCAAAATTAAATACCTCTAAAAAGCGAGAAATAATATTCAAATCATTAGTTACGCATAACATTATTAATAAAAACACGTATAATTAAGTCGGGTGGGGCTTTTAGAAATATAAAAAAAAAGTTGTCTTTTAGCCCCACCCGACTTCAATAGACGCGTTTTTATTAATAATGTTATGCGTAACTATTGATTTGAATATTATTTCTCGCTTTTTAGAGGTATTTAATTTTGAAGCTGTTTTTGTTTCAGGTTTTTTGAAGGAGGTTTTCTGTAACAGCAGGCCATGCACCACGGACCGCACGGCCTGCTAGTAAAAGAAAACAGTGAGCCCGCTAGCCGGCCTGCTAAACTCGTTATTGATTTTTCACCGTGATTTGGATTTTGGTAGTTTTATGACAATCGAAAACAAAACAAACCATGGTCTGCGATGCAACGTTGCTACGGACGACGGACTAGACTTGGACTACAAAGACACAACGGAACTCCTCAAAAACAAACAGCGTAAATTTGAAAATTGAGTTGTCGGCATTTTACCATTGAAAATATTTTATACAGTTAAAAAATATTTACATGCTTACATACCTACCACTAAAAAGTTGAAAATAAAAAACTTTTTTAACAAAAAAGGAAAACCTCCTTCAAAAAACCTGAAACAAAAACAGCTTCAAAATTAAATACCTCTAAAAAGCGAGAAATAATATTCAAATCAATAGTTACGCATAACATTATTAATAAAAACACGTCTAATGAAGTCGGGTGGGGCTTTTAGAAATATAAAAAAAATAAGTTGTCTTCCAGCCCCACCCGACTTCAATAGACGTGTTTTTATTAATAATGTTATGCGTAACTATTGATTTGAATATTATTTCTCGCTTTTTAGAGGTATTAAATTTTGAAGCTGTTTTTGTTTCAGGTTTTTTGAAGGAGGTTTTCCTTTTTTATTAAAAAGTTTTTTATTTTCAACTTTTTAGTGGTAGGTATGTAAGCATGTAAATATTTTTTAACTGTATAAAATATTTTCAATGGTAAAATGCCGACAACTCAATTTCCAAATTTACGCTATTTGTTTTTGAGGAGTTCCGTTGTGTCTTTGTAGTCCAAGTCTAGTCCGTCGTCCGTAGCAACGTTGCATCGCAGACCATGGTTTGGTTTGTTTTCGATTGTCATAAAACTACCAAAATCCAAATCACTTTACATGTACTATTTGAATATGAGGAGTTCTCTTGTGTATCTTCGAAGTTCAAAGTCCAATATCGATGAAATTAAAATGTGACTACACTTGAAGTATACCCTTTCAAACAAAAAAAGAATCATCTAAATCGGTACATAAACAAAGATGTTATGTTCGAAAATCCGTGAAAACACGTGTGATGGCAAGCTAAAGAATTGAAATTTTTCAGGATTATGAAAAAACTACCAGCCAGATCTCTGTAATTATTTTATGGGACCACACACGAACTATGTTCGTTGAGATAAAAAAGAGTTGTATAAATCGGATAACAACTGACGAAGTTATGGTAAAACATATATAAAAAAAAATACCGTCGACTTGAGAACCTCCTCCTTTTTCTGAAGTCGGTTAAAAAAGTGAAGCTAGCAGATGCAAAGTTTATTTGTAGCCTAAAATAAAAAAATAAAGATGTTGATATTATCTTTTTACACGACTGCCCAAAAAGGAGTGTATATGTGTTCAGGGTTCATATATGTTTGTGGGTATGTGAGTTTCTTTATTCCACCATAACTTCTAAATGGCTAGTTTTACGTTTTTTGGAAAAAATCAATATGGCGACTGTACGACGTAGTCTCTGAAATATACCTAAAGACATTTCACCAAAAAAATTGTTTTGCCCAAAAATCATCATTTGTACTAGTTTTTAGAAAAATTAGTGGAGTTGTGGCAAAATAATCTGAGTCCATTTGAATTTTGATACATTGAGGAATAAAACGCGGTAACATTGTTTCAGAAGAATTGGTTCTCGATTTACAGCGAGTGTCAAACACCACGGTATAATTTTATAGTATGAAGACAGCAGGAAATATAACGCTAGTTAGGGTTCCGTAGCCAAAATGGCAAAAAACGGAACCCTTATAGATTCGTCATGTCTGTCTGTCTGTCTGTCTGTCTGTCTGTCCGTATGTCACAGCCACTTTATTCCAAAAGTATTAGGACTACATAGTTGAAACTTGGTAGGTAGGTGTATTCTGTGAACCGCTTTACGATTTTTATACAAAAATAAAAAAAAAAAAGATTAAGGGGGGGCTCCCCATACATGGAATTGAAACTGAAAAAATTTTTTTTCATCAAACCAATACTTGTGGGGTGTTTTTAGATAGGTCTTTAAAAATGACATTGAGGTTCCTAAGACTATTTTTTTCAAAGTCAACAGTTTGAAAGATATATGCCGCCAAAGTGGTAAATTGTAAATACGAATAAAATGCAACAAAGACTTCGACGAAATCCGCATGATGAGATTTTCCTAATTACATTTAAACGATACCGCAACTTTTGTAGCAGGCTTATTAAAAAATTGAAACGTGATTACGAACGACAACTTTTGCGGGACTCCAGTGGCGATTCTAAAAGACTCTGGCATAATATAAATACAGTTATTAATTCTAATAAAAAAGCAAAATCGGACACTTCAAAACTGATGAATATGAAACAAACTAATAATGAATCAGCCGATTTTATAAATGCTTACTTTAGTAATATAGGTAAAGAACTTGCAGATGCCATCTCTAAATCTGATGTTGTTTCTCCTGTGTCTGATTTTTCATCTCCTCCGCTCTCTTCTTCCTTTGCGCTGTTTGACACTGACATGGATGAAGTCCACACCGTCTTGATGAGCCTTAAGACAAATAGTGCTCCTGGACAAGACAATGTACCTACAGGGTTCCTTAAACTAGCAGCGCCTGAAATGGTGCCCATAATTACCCATTTGGTTAACCTATGCTTTAGCAAAGGCATCTTTCCATCAGTCCTGAAAAAATCGCTTGTAACACCGATTCACAAGGGTGGGGATGAAGAAAACGTAAGCAACTACAGACCAATATCAGTTCTGCCATCGATATCAAAAATTCTTGAGAAACTTATAAATAAAAGACTTCTAAATTACCTAAATAAATTTAATATCGTATCAAATTCACAATTTGGATTCCGTTCTGGCAGATCAACTGAAGATGCAGTGGCAGCGCTGACGTCAGTGGTTACCGAAGGCCTCGATAACAAAAATAAATGTGTAGCCGTCTTCCTGGATTTAAAAAAGGCCTTCGATTCGGTCTCCATCCCCATCCTTGTGCAAAAACTAGAACACTTGGGAGTTAGGGGCACCCCCCTTGAGCTTCTAAAGAGTTATCTAAGTGATAGATCTCAGAGAGTTAAGCTTGGCCACACAGTGAGTGGAGCCACCAGTATTAACTACGGAGTCCCGCAAGGAAGTTTTTGATTTATATTAACGACCTCTGTAATATGGTGATCCCACAAACTACGATATTGTCATATGCAGATGACCATAAATCAGTGTGTATACGGGCTGACTTTGTAAAAATACATACACTTTCACAAGAACGCAGAACTCGTTACCTATTTAATCAAGCTAACTATTTGGCAATATCAGCTGAACTTGCGGACGCGGATTGGGACGGCTGTTTAAAATGTGATACTCCCCTCGAGCAGGCCGTTAACTTCTTTTATAACCGCCTTTACGAACTTCGCGACAAATACGTACCCAAAAAGTTAGTTACGTCTAAATCATATCCACCCTGGTACAGTACGGCCTTAATAAAAGTATTAAAAGATAAATACAAACATCATTGCAAATACCATACCTACAGCAATCTATCTGATTACCACTCATTTTCAGTTCTTCGTCAACGTGCAATCCAGATAGAAAACGACTGCTTCAATAGCTATATAGCCAAAATTGAAGAGCGCATAGAAAAAGACCCTAAATGTTTCTGGTCTTACATAAAAAATAAAAAGAAGTCTGGGTCCTATCCTAGTAGAATGTCCTATAAGGGCGAAACGGCAGACACCGGCCAGGGTATCAGTGACCTGTTTGGTCGTTACTTTTTATCGACATTTAACGATCCTAGCGTTGAGGAGTCTGTGGAATCAGCTGTCGCTCCGGGGTCTTTGGTTGGTTCTGGTGTTGGTATCTCCTCAATAGAGATAGACCCTGAAACAGTGCTGAATCTCTTAAAGTCCCTGGACTTGTCCAAGTCAGGCGGTCCAGATAACATACCACCAATCTTTATAACTAGGTGTGCTGATAGTTTACTGATACTGATATGCATACTCTTTAAACGGTCAATCACTGAGGGGCTAGTTCCATCATTATGGAAATCCGCATTTATAACACCGATTTTTAAAAAAGGGGATAAGACCTCAGTGGAAAATTATAGACCCATATCGAAACTTTGTCTGTTCGCTAAAATATTAGAAAGATTGGTTTATGATCAGGTCTACAGCGCTTTAAAATGTTCATTCAGTGAGGTTCAGCACGGGTTTTTGAAGGGTCGTTCAACAACCTCTAATCTATCACTGGCTAACAATTTCATAACTGCAGGTATGGAACAGCGTGCCCAGGTTGACGTAATCTATACTGATTACAGCAAGTGTTTCGATCGAATTGACCATTCCGTACTCAGGGGCAAGATGGCGTTGGCTGGAATTCATGGTGACTTGTTTAGGTGGTTCTCGTCATACATTGAAAATCGCAGTCAGGCAGTAGTATTGAGTGGCTACACATCAACTTGGACCCCAATACCATCTGGGGTGCCTCAAGGATCTTTGCTCGGACCGCTTCTGTTCACAATTTTTATAATGGACATAAATACATGTTTTCATAACTCTAAGATCATCTTGTTTGCGGATGATATGAAAGTACTTAAAACGGTCCGAAATCAGACTGATGTAGAAGACCTCCAGGCGGATCTGAACAGATTTGTAAACTACTGTTCTGATAACAGACTCGATCTCAATGTTTCCAAATGTTTCTATATGTCCTTTACACGCTGTCACAACATAATCGATTCCATATACATACTAAAGGGTCAGGTGTTATCAAAGGTGCACGAGATCCGGGACCTTGGAATAATTCACGATGAAAAACTTCTATTCGACAAACATATAGACCACATTGTCAAAAAATCATCACAGGCTCTTGGTTTCATCTTGCGCAACTCCTCCAACTTTCAAAACATGAAGACGCTGAAGGTTCTCTACTGTGCCTTTGTTCGTAGCCACCTGGAGTACGCATCCCAAATATGGAATCCTCAGTATGACGTATACATAAGACGGATTGAGAGTGTTCAAAGAAAATTTTTAAAATACTTAGATTTCAAGTTTCGCCAATACAACATTGACTATAATCATAGGTGTAAAAAATATCATTTTTTACCTCTGGAAACAAGAAGAATGATTAACGATGTCTGTTACCTCATGAATGTCGCTAATGGGAAGGTAGATTGTCCTGAATTGTTGTCCCAAATCCACCTAAGAACTAACACACTCCGACTACGACAAAGATCACTTTTAAGTATCCCTCCAGCAAATACCAAGTATAGATCAAATACATTTGTGATACGGGCTTGTAAATCATTTAATCACCTCCCTTATGACATAGACTTGTTTTGCTCCAGCACTTCGTCAGTTAAAAATCTTGTATGCACTAATTTTTTTAAGGATCTTAATTAATTAATAAGTAAAAATAAATAAGTTATAGTTTAAAATTAAGTTTCACATGCATGCTTCTTATCTACTTTCCATCTTTACTGTTCAAAACTTCAACATATTAGATAAATATAATAAGCTTAGCAACTCTCTGTTTTAAATAATTTTTCTAAAATCTAAATACCACTACGCCCTTATGGTAAAAAACACCATTGTACACTCAATTGTGAAGATTTGTTAATAGCATAGTATTTACTTATAAGTTCTATTAAAAGATGTTATTTGTCTGTAAATCTTCCATGAAAAAAAAAAAAAAAAAAAAAAAACAAAAAAAAAAAAAAAACCGCCGTGGTCTTCACTGGAGACTCGTGGAGCTCAGTAAAGAGTGTAGCTGAACAAGGGTTGGCCAAAATTGCAATATGGTTAAACTCCAATCTTCTCTCGCTTAACACCTCAAAAACTAACTACATATGCTTTTCAATCCAGGATAGATATCAGCCGGACACGGACTTTGAAATCAGAATCCATTACTGTAACCGAGTCGATCAAGTCTGTACATGTCCTACCATAAATAAGGTTCAATCAATAAAATATCTCGGTGTCATGCTGGATCAAAGACTAAATTGGCATCATCACATGGATCTTGTTTCTGGTAGGTTGCGGAAGTTAATTTGGGTTTTCAAAGAACTAAGGCATATTGCTGATAAAAAATTACTAAATGAGATATATATCGCATTGGCACAGTCAATAACTATTTATTGTATTACATTATGGGGAGGAGCACTCAAAACCAAATTTCTAGAGGTTGAGCGTGCTCAACGAGTATTACTAAAAGTAATGTATTTTAAAACAAGGAGATTTTTCACTCAAAGTTTATACTTAATCACAGACTTACTAACTGTTAGAAAGCTTTACATACTTCACGCTGTTTTGAAAACCCACAAATCTATAGGATACTTCCCTGATAAAGTAAGTGGAAGAAGGAAAGATAAGGTAGCTCCTATAATTTGTGCGCACACTCGGTTTGCTCGATATCAGTTCTCGCATTTATCCTCACAAATTTACAATAAAATAAATAAAACATTAAAAATATACTCAATGACTGTGAGAGAATGTAAAAAAATTATAACTGATTGGCTGAAGTGTCTAGACTACAACGAAACCGAAAATATTCTAATACAAATTACTGATTAATTTTGGTTAATTAAGTTATCTCATGCAACCTCTGTATTACACTTTCACACTAACAAAAACACACACACACACACACACACACACACACACACACACACACACACACACACACACACACACACATTTAGTTAGATATTAAGAAGTATTGTTATGTTCTTAAATGTTTTAAATTACTTTCATTTTCAATTTTTTTTTTAATTTTTTCTCCTTGTTTTTTCAAACTATCATACAAATTAATAATGAATGTCTTTTCCACACTATTATTATGTTCTAGTGGTATCTAGTAACGATAAGTAAGCTAAGGAAGAGTGGCTTTTTCTGGCTCAGGTGCTTTTGTACCTAATAGATGAAGTCAACACCTATTTTGTTAATTAACCAAATTTGTAAACGTAAATAAACATTATTATTATTATTATTATTATTAATTGTGTGTCCCCCCCCTTTAACTTTTAAAGTAAGAAGGTGAAAAATCTAAAAAAATATAAGCTATAGATCTTAGTGAATACTTTCAACGAAAATTGGTTTGAACGAGATACAGTAATTAGTTTTTGAGATATAGTACATTTTCCAAAACCGCAAATATAACTTTGTCATTCATACAAACACTGTGAAAAACAAAGTTATTTTTTCAGACGAAAAATGATAGCGGTATTAAAATATGGTATGGTATAATGTACCTACGGAACCCTACTGCGCGTGGCCCGACACGCACTTGGCCGGTTTTTTTTTACATTTTCTTTGGCAGGAACTATGCAAATGATGTTGCCTTTTAGGATTAAGTTATAGCAATTATATTATATAAACGAAATTAAATTGAAAATTATTCTACTGGAACACTCAAGATTTATGCTTTTATATATGGCGCCACTTTATCATCATCATCCATCATCATCAAAATGGTTGCTCCGATTTTAATACATGACATGTCAAACGGTAGGTATCAAGCGATACTAGATGTAATTAATAGTACTAATATCTTTGGACGAATCCTTCGTGTAATTATGATGAATTAGAACTTCACTTACAGGTAAGTTCGTTTAATCATTAATGATCATGCTCCCTCACTCACCCGCGTCGTACATATGAAAGATTTGTATGTATGTATGTTTGAACGAATTAACTCAGAAATTACTAAAGCTAATACTACAATAAATTTATTTGGCGTTTGACACCACTCGCTATAAATCGGGAACCAATGCTGCTAAAACAATGTAATGTACTACGTTTTATTCCTCAATGTATCACAATTCATATGAACTCAGATTATATTGCCTCAACTCTACTAATTTTTCTTAAAAATTAGTACAAATAATGATTTTTGGGTAAAACATTTTTTTTGGTGAAATGTCTATAGGTATATTTCAGAGACTATTAGCTCACATCGAAACAATTGAAAAGTCGACGGGTCGGATATTTTATTACAATTATATCATACTTCAATAGCTTTCTTCTATCTTCAACCATTTCTGAGATAAATGGGAAAAACTTAAATCAGGGAGACGTTTGAGGGGGGAGGGGTAGCGGACACGGGATCCACGGGGAACTTTCCAGATATGTTAAAAGGGACCTAAGGAACACTTAAAAGACAAAAACTTCCCACCGGAATTAGTCCTAGGTATCGCGAAATTTTTATCTCAAAGTATTGGGCTAAAAATTACATCGTGGCGTTGACACCATTCGGTGTGAATCGAGAACAGATGCTGCTATAACAATGTATTATACCTTGTTTTATTCGTCAATGTATCAAAATTCATATGACCTTATATAATTTTGCCACAACTCCACTCACTTTTCTTAAAAACTAGTACAAAGAATGATTCCTGGGCAAAAAAAAATTTTTGGGGAAATGTCTGTAGGTATATTTCAGAGACTACAGCTCACATCGAAATGATTGAAGTGTCGATGGGTTGGATATTTTATAACAATTATATCATACGTTGTCAACTTTCTTCTATCTTCAACCGTTTCTGAGATAAATAGAAAAAACTATAATCAGGGCGACGTTTGAGGGGGGGGAGGGGGGAGCGTACATGGGATTCACGGGGAACTTTCCAGATATATTCAGGAAGACCTAAGGAACACTTTAAAAACAAAAAACCTTCCGCCGGAATTAGTCGTAGGTTTCTTTGAATTTTTTGCTAAAAGTACTGGGTTATGGGTAATAATATTAAGTGATAATGGAAATTTTATTAGATTTTGGCGAGAGAGATGGTGTGTGCCAGCGGCCCGCACGGCCTGCTGATCTCGCTTAGTGCATAATATAGGTGGCGTGCTTTACCTAAAAAGATACGCCCCGCCCCGGCGGCGGACCGTATGGCGGTGAGAGTGTTAAAATCAAAATAAAGTCTTCTTTCAGTAAACTATTTATTATACTCGTGCCTATATTTATATAACTTTTTTTAAATAAATGAGTAATTATAAATATGTAGAGCCAATCGACTTGTCTCCATGTACACATCCAGTTACTGTGGTAAAGATGGGCAATAAAAAACACTTACCCGTGGACCTTATAGTGCAACTAGGATCCTGCGCGTATACCAGAGACGTACAGAAGAGCGCGAGGTATACTAACGCAGCGGCCGCCATCTTTTAATTGTCTTGCTCTGTGAACCTGACACAGCGGAAGGTGTACCGTTGGCGATTTTTATACGCGCTCAGTAATGGAAGCATGAAATCAATTAATTAAATTAAAATAACGTGAAAGGTTTAAAATACTACTCTCGTACTTATTAATTCTAAGAATTAGTTTTCATTTTTCTTTATTTAAATGCAATGGAATTTGATAAGAATTATTAAAACTAATGTGGAAAATTAGATAAATCGAATGCTTGTCGCATTCGGCGTATCAATTTTTTTTTTAAAAACATTAAAATTGCAAACTAACGGCTAGTTCTGGTTTTTTAATATGTTGTTAGGAAACAGTTAGGAAACAACATATTAAAAAACCAGAACTAGCCGTTAGTTTGCAATTTTAATGTTTGATAATGACGGGCCTAAATTATTTTTACACCCTCAGAAACAATACTGGGGGTCTAATTACGAAAAGTTTAATGCGATACACGCAGCTGCGTCCGTGCTTCGTTTTTGATTGTTTCCTATTACAAAGCACTTGCGTATGCGATATCGTAAAGTGATTGCGTAAGCTTGACAGTTTATCTAGTAGATCCAATAATAAGGTTATGAACAAACATCATTCGTTCAATAACCTTATAACAACCGCCGTTTTGACAGGACCACACCCGGACACTCCTTACAACCGCTCCATTATAACTACCTATTACACAGACACTGCACATTTGACGTTTTGTACACGCGCAACTGTGTGCGTAAAATAGGGCTACTACGGAAATCATGTCGCCTCACACCAACAAATAAATATATTGGTTTTTCACCATTTTAACAATTTCGTTGAATAATAGGTATTTACCGGTAATAAGAAAAATTCCCATGACTGATATCATATGTTTTGCTTTGCTTTTTGCAACAAATTCACGCAAAATTCACGAAAGTTAACAACTGTTGCCATTCACGACTAAACGAGTACACGATTCGGCACATGAACTCGCGGGGTGGGGTGAGGTAATTGATTCTAGGGCGGGGCGGGGAGTGTCCTTTCTTTGCTTTACCCCAGATTTATGTGTGGATCGTTTTTATGTTGACTTGGCTAGCAAAGGATACGTGTGTGATGTTTTACCGTTTGATAGTCATTTAATTCATTTTATTGTTATAATTTTCAAATCAAATTGAAAGGATAATAGTAGTAATTTCGTTTAATATCTTGGAAACACCACCGCTCATGACCGCTCCACCGGCTCCGCCGTTTCCCGCCATTTGTAGTGGAATAGGGAGGTCCCCGTCTTAACTTAACCACTAAAAATATCAAAGTATAACAACCATAAAAACCTATTATGTGAAAACTAAGTTTTAACAAAAAAAATCGTTTAATGATCAATCCACCGTTTTGGAATTCAAAATAAATGTCATTTTAGCAATCATTGTCCCATAAAACCCCAATAACGACATCCATATCGATTTCTAGGTTATTTTGCCCCATAGGTATATAAATTAAAATAAATAAAATAAAAATTGGTGATTTTTTTTACTTCCACAATTAAGAATTTTTTATACACAATTTCATCCCATTTTTCAGCACTTCGGGGTATAATTTTCGAAAACGCTGAAACATTTATATATTAATTTTCTATCGTCAGCCTAATAACAAAATTTGAAGATCCTAATTTTGAAACTGAGGGACTTTCATACAAAATTTGGACTACCATTTCACCCCCTTGGGGCCCCCTAATGGTGGTCCAAATTGTGCGTTGATATGTCAGTCACCAATCAGTTTCTTCTTTTATATATTTAGATAAATATAATTTCAGAACAATATATAAAATATCGTTTTTCACTAGCAATCGATTGACAGTTAATTATATTTTTTATATAGAAGCCAATAAGCAGTCCTTGTCGAATCATAATATTCATCCGGAGAATAATAAAAATCTTTTCAAAGTAAAGCTCTTAATAATATCACGGTAATTAATGTTCTAATCAATTATTGCAATTATACAGTTCACTATTTAAATGTGATAATAATTAAATCAATTTCATGCTTGCATTTCTGAGCGCGTATAAGAAGCGCTACCAGCACGCCTTCCTCTATATCGAGTTCGCAGAGCAACGCAACCACAATATGGCGGCAACTGCATTAGCATTCTTCGCGCTAATCTGCACTTCTCTGGTGCACGCGCAGTTCTTTAACCAAAAGATGTGCGCTGAAAAGACTTGGGGTAAGTGTCAAAAATCAGTGATTTATTCATAACAACATGGTACAATACAACTGAATTAAGCTTTTATTGGGCTTTGGTCATGGGACATTTTACAGTAGATTGATATTGATTGATTGTTAAACTCCTTTAGGCTCGGTTACGCTGGAACATTTCTCTCTGTCTTTTTATTTACATGTAGATAAAGAGTAAAGAAAATAACCTCACCTATGCACCGCTCATGTTTGAGTAGGCATTAAGGGGCTAAGAAGGGTCAAATCCCAATATTCAATTCAAATTATTGAAAGATTATGAGCGTAAAGCTAATATAAAAAAAATTATATAATGTACTTGAAATAATACACAATAGATTTAATTGAAAGCATTTGTAAAAATGTTACCACATTTGATGTAAAAAAATATCCCGTGGACCCTGTTTCTGGTCCTATTTGCAAAATTTCTCGGAAACAAAACATTCGTTTATTTTTTTTAAATTTGAGATTTTTGCATTTACAATGCTATTTTTAAACAATACTAAATAATATACTAGAAAAAATACGACTCGCACCAGATCAATACTCAGACGGGAATCGAACCCGCGACCTTTGGATATCCGGTCCAATGCTCTGACCGCTGAGCTACCGAGTCACTAGTGACATCGTCGAATTTTTCCTAGTATATCCTAAACTCTTACGCTGTAAGCCAGCGTTATTTCACCAATGTGAGGAATTACCTCGACATTCAATTGAAATATCTTTCCAGATATTTTAACAATTGATTAAGATGAAATAGCTATATAATTTTTAAATTTGAGATTTTTGCATTTACAATGCTATTTTTAAACAATACTAAATAATATACTAGAAAAAATACGACTCGCACCAGATCAATACTCAGACGGGAATCGAACCCGCGACCTTTGGATATCCGGTCCAATGCTCTGAACGCTGGCTTACAGCGTAAGAGTTTAGGATATACTAGGAAACATTCGTTTATGTTAAAACCAACACATAAAAATCGGCGATATTAATACCTTCAATCCTAATTGAACAGATTTTTTTTAACCAACTTGAAAGCGAAGAAATTTAATAAAAACATGTAAAAATTGAGAATTCAGTGCTAGTTCTCAACGCAACCGCCGCGTTAGAACGCGCACTGATTTGAACCCAAAGTGAGTAGAGTTACGTTCGATTTCACACCATCACGGATCGACCCGCTCGGATTGAGGCATGTTAAAGCCTTAAGGTCCTCAAGGCCTACTCAAACCTGCCCCCTAATAGCATGACCACCGAAACACAATATATATCGCGTGATATAGCGTTATAATTTTATATACGAGTATGTAGAAGTGCAATTAGGTAGGTACACAGCACAGTAGAACAGTAGGGCTCATAGTTATTTCTTATTATAGTTTTGTAAATTTAGATAAAATTAATGTTATTTCAAACAACATGAACGCTTTTATTTTGTAATTACTACTACTACTGTGCCCAGATAACTTACAAGTAATTGCACTTATCCAAATACTCGTATAACTTGGGGAAGGCCTATGTATTGTATAGCAGTGATGATGATGATGATGATTTTGATGCGTATTTTTCAAAATGCTGATTTTAATTTAGAGATTACTTATTTTTGGAAAACGTGATTTAAGATTTCGTTCATTTAGCCTTCAGCAATTTAATCCTTACTAATATTATAAATGCGAAAGTCATATTTTGTTTGTTTGTTACACCTTCAGGTCTTAAACTACTCAACCGATCATAGTGAAATTTTGCAAACATATTATCAGGGGTGCCGAAAAGGACATAGTTTACATTACGTCCCAAAAAAAAAGAACTGTTCCCGAGGGTTAGACAAAATACTAAACTATACGAAGTCGCGAGCGGTCGCTAGTTATTTATAATTGAGGATATGATTTCACATTCATATCTGAAACGATAGTTTCGAAAATTTAAAGCCATAATACTCGTATAACAACATATTGGCGGTCGGATCGGACTGATAATGTATGGAAATGTGCCTAATAATTTAGTTTGATTCAGGTGACACGAGCGGAGATGCAGTCGATCTGAAAGAAAAATCCCTTCCATCACCAACCCGTGACTGGGATATTAGAATCCCGCAAGTGAGTATATATCCCACAAAATCAACATTATGTACAGTGCTTATATTAAAAATTATTATTATTTTGCAAATAAAACTATTATGGTTTTGATTGATCTTGTCTCGTGAAAAATTTGCGGCTATTTTGAAGCATAAATCTTGCGTGTTATATTTAGATGCAAATCCATTAACTTAGCGGTCCCCCGATATCTGTTTTTTTCATAGATCAATATGATTTAATTAGTTATTATTTTGAAATTTTAAAGAGTAAGCTTTTTTGTTTTCAGGGTTTTTTTTAATTTAAAAGTTTTGTTTTATTAGAAGGTTTTTATATTTTATTTTTAGCGGTTATTTTATTTTTTTGCCGCTATTTTTTTTATTGCGCCTAAATTTGGCCAGGGTGTACATTATTTTAGTCAAAGCCCCACCTCTGTATCATTACCGTTTTAGCAGGCAGTTGACCATCTCATTAATGGCTTGATGAATTTCCATCAAACGTGGCTAAGAACCATCTCGATTAATTTAGCTTTCAATAAAAAAAAGAATTGAAATCGCTTGATCCGTTTAGGCGCTACGATGATACGTACAGAAGGGTGGGTAATTTTAATTATTTTTAAGAGTTTTGCATCACAAGACCCCCTGTGATGTTGCGTGTATTACGCAACTTTTGCCCCAAAAGTTGCGTAATACAATGGCGTAATACGACGTAGGTTATTAAAAAAATATAAATAAAAATAAGATTATCACTTTGAGCCTGAAATACCTGTATTTGGTGTAGTTCACACTTAAGAATTTTTTTAAACAGGAAATTCATCAAAATCGAATCGATAAATTGTTAAAAATATTTTATACAAAATTCGACTGCTATCTACTATTTTTTAATTATTTTTCCTACAACCTTTATCTCATCGCGCAACTTTTTAGGGGTCATAGAATGCAAAGTTCTAAAGTCTGAAGTACAAGAAATACAGGTATTTTATAAAAAAATATCGCTAGTAGAGGGCTCAAAGTGAAAATCTATTTTTTTTTCCTATAACTTACGTCGTATTACGCAACTTTTGTGGGGTCTTGTGATTCAAATTCTAAAAATTATCAAAATCGGCCCACCCTAACGTACAGACAGACAAACATAGAATCCAACCTTATAACACCCCTTATGAATGGTCGCAAACTTTTCTGACTACCTAATATATGGAACATATTTGGATGGATGGTTTTGGATGGAAGATATTTAATAGCGTCATCGATTGTCCCCAACTTCTAGCTAGGCTGAAAATCCGCGTCCCTAGTAGATACCCCCGCGGCAAATTAACGCCATTGCGTCCGCCTCCTCGCAGAACTGTGTTCGGCGCTAATTCTCCTATTCCAAGGATCTGTAAAACTATAAACGGTTATAGCGAACATATTGATATTCATTTTGACTCACTCAACAGTTTCCGTAGAATTATTTTAGATAATATGCCCACTTAAATAATTACGCAAATTAATGTAGGTATTTATAAAAGATCTGCACTTAGTTCTAGTTTAGTTATTACTTGCCTAAAATAGTTATTTATTCCTGTTTGTTTGACCACTAAATTTGCATGCAGTATTTACCTGTAAGTGTTTGTTACATTTGGTTTAACTTTATACTAAGAAAGAGTTGTTTTATGTAAGTAATAATGTAAACAAGCGTTGGTAAATCAATAAAGTAAAATAAAATAAAAAAAACATCAAGTAAATCACATTGCATTTGTAGATATTTACTATTGTTAATGTTTACATGGTTTTTCTAACAGGAGTGCCCTAATGGCAGTGTGATAGGCGTCTATGCGAGGGTGTGCGACAAGGACAGTCCCCCGGGGCCCACGCTCAGCATCCTCAACGCCGGAGAAATGCTCGTGCAACGCAATGCTAATCCGTTAGTGACTGATGCTACAGTCTTTATTAGGCTTTACTGTAGCTATTTGCCTAATTTGAGACAGTGGTGGCCATGAAACCAGTAATTTACAATTTCAGGCATTCTGGGGATAATCGGTGATACAAAAAATCGCTTATTTTATCACTACTGTTTTCTGACACAACGTCCTTCCACCAGCAATATCTTTGGCTACCTACTGATTTTTGTTTCGATTTTTTTCAGAATAATGTAACTTTCTTTTTCTTTACGAATACTATATCTTCAGCATTAATTCTGAGTTTTATTTGCAACATAACCCTATTTGCTTTAGTTGGTTTTTCCTATTACGTTTGAATTCTATAAGGTAACTAGCGACCGCATGCGTCTTCGTCGGCGTGGTTGGTTATTTCTCTTTCCTTTGGGAACAATATTTTTTCGGAATGAAAACTCCTCTCCCAAATAACATTTTAGACTTTAGAAAGGTTTTGAAATGGTTCTAGAACCTACTTTGTTAAATAAATTGGAACATTATGGTGTATCAAAAAATGCAGTGAGCCTTATGCAATCATATCTTTCGGCGAGAATCCAAAAGTTGTTGTAAATAAAACAGAATCTTATAAAGCACCCAATACCAAGGGCGTATTGCAGGGATCGATATTGGGTCCATCACTTTTTCTTATTTATTATTAATGACCTTTCTTACTATACCAAAAACTTGTGTGAAATTGTAGTGTTTGCTGATGATACTTTTTTAATTTATAAAGTTGATAGAGGATGTGACTGCAGTGACGATGTAAACAGCACTCTTTCCAAGGTAATGCATTGGTTTACTATTAATAATCTGAAGCTTAACTCTAGTAAAACTAAATGTGTCAAATTTTCACTTCCTAATGTGAGGCAGGTTCATACCACAATAAATGTAAATGGCAAAGCAGTTATATTGGTTGACTTAACAAAATTTTTACGTATTACTATAGACTCGCGGTTGCAATGGGACCCTCATATCGATGCCTTGTCAAGCAGACTTAGTTCCGCTGCCTTTGCCGTTAAGAAAATAAGGCTTCTGACCGACATTGAAACAGCAAGATTGGTTTACTTTTATTTTCATAGTATTATGATCTACGGTTTGTTGTTGTGGGGCTCAGCTGCTAATATTAATAACATATTCATCTTACAAAAAAGGGCAGTGCACGCTATATACAACTTACGGTCTAGAGATACCCTTCGTGGCCTATTTAAAGAAATTAAAATATTAACGGTTGCTTCCCAATTCATCTATGAAAATATTATGTATGTAAAGAAAAACTTAGATAGCTTTGTATAAAATAGTAATGTTCATGAATTAAATACAAGAAACAAGGACAAACTTGCTGTTCCAAGGCGCAGATTGTATAAAACCGGAAGCTCTTTTTTGTGTAGATGTATTACCTTCTATAACAAGATTCCACAAAAGGTCACAGAACTGCCCTTGGAAAAATTTAAAAATACTGTTAAAACCAATCTTATGAGTAAAGGCTATTACACTGTTGACGATTATTTGAAGGGTAATAACGCATGGGCATAGCTTTTGTATTTGTTAATTATTACTCTAATGCTTCAGTATAGATTAGAAAAGTCCGTGGTTCTTTTATAGGTCTAGGACAAAAGTTCTTTAAAACTCCAAGTAATTAAAAATGTTGATTTTCTCTTTTAACTATGAATTGTGAGAAGTGTCCTGCCTACTTAAAAACGTACTACTGGCTTCTTGACTCGGCGACTTAACATGGGTAGCTTTAGTATGTCATGCTCACTTTAAACATTTCTGCGGTGGTGTCGTGTGAGGCGAGTCGTTACGTTCCTTCAAATATGGTTGAGCGAAACGATTGCTGGCTCATGCGTCATGCTCGTGAACGGGTGCTGCCAGTGGGAAGAAACAGACCCAGGTAAGATAGGTATCTTAACCCATATTGAATTGCATGTTTTTTTTTCTTGTAACAGCCTAGACTGAATAATATCTTCAAACTTTGAATTTAGATTGAACCCTGTAAATTGATTAAGAAATTTTAAATTCATTAAGTAATGATCTAATTCAATAATGTTATTTATTTGTTAATCTTTGTTAATATAAAATCTGGAAACGATTATACATATTTGTAAATATCGTTCCATTTCATAAAGCTGACAAGTTTTTTGCGTCCATTTTTAGGGTTCCGTAGCCAAAATGGCAAAAAAGGAACCCTTATAGATTCGTCATATCTGTCTGTCTGTCTGTCCATCTGTCTGTCTGTCTGTCTGTCTGTCCGTCCGTATGTCACAGCCACTTTATTCCGAAAGTATTAAGACTATAGGTACATAGTTGAAACTTGGTAGGTAGATGTATTCTATAAACCGCTTTACGATTTCCTCACAAAAATAAAAAAAAATAAAAGATTAAGGGGGGGCTCTCCATACAAGGAACTGAAACAGAAAAGATTTTTTTCATCAAACCAATACTTGCGGGCTGTTTATAGATAGGTCTTTAAAAATGACATTAAGGTTTCTAAGACAATTTTTTCACAAAGTCAACCGTTTCAAAGATATATACTGCCAAAGTGGTAAAATGTGTGTCCCCCCCCCCCTTTAACTTTTGAAGTAAGAGAGTGAAAAATCTAAAAAAAGTATATGCTATAGATCTTAGTGAACACTTTCAACGAAAATTAGTTTGAACAAGATACAGTAAAAAGTTTTCGAAATATTGTACATTTTCTAAAACCGCAAATATAACTTTGTCGTTCATACAAACACTGTGAAAAACAAAGTTATTTTTTCAGGTGAAAAATGATAGCAGTATTCAAATATGGTATGGTATAATGTAACTACGGAACCCTACTGCGCGTGGCCCGACACGCACTTGGCCGGTTTTTTCTTGTTAGACGTGGGTAAAAGAATTGACGATTTAAAGGTTTTTATATATATTTTATATTTTTAAGGTAGATGGCGCTCTGTTACCAAGTAAACATCGACTGTGTACAAATTAATATAAAATAATTTATAAATCAGTGATTTTAGGTTAAAAAGTTTATAAATCGATTCAGTGACGTCGTAATACCTAGGAGTGGTGTTATCTTTGGTGAGCACTAAGAAGATCCCTATAAATTACGAAAAGGAAATCAGCAAACCGATACCATTTGAAAGTGTCATTTTCTACGACCAAAACTGTGATTATTCTGAAATATCTGTGATTAATTATGTTCTGAATATGAATATAACGTTTTGAATCGAATGGGTAAGTGAACCATACTCTAAACCCTGAATTATATCCAAAAACAAGCAATATCTTCGTTACATTAATTCAAATTTGAAGATTTTACGACACACTACACGATTTAGATCAACCAACGCCACCTATTTTAACACAAACACTTACCTCGATTGCACGACGACACTTGTGACGACACGACGAACGACGATAAAACGTATGCTCCAAAGAAGCCGATATTACACTTAATTTTTCACTACTAATCGTTCGAAACCGTAAATTATAATGGCTAATGTACAGGATAACGTAACACTAAGACGCCGTTTCCAAAGGTCTAAATCTATGGATAGATCTAGATTTCTCAACTCAAGCCTGGACAATAGCTTAAGTGACTCCAATATATTAGATACAACCATGAAAAGTCTACCTAACGCATCATCTTTGGACGACAGTACTGCGACAGAACTAAGACAACAATTAGAGGAAATAAGGCTACAATTGGCATCCGCGAATCAAGAAATCGATAATTTGAATCTTGAAAATAAAACTCTCAAGTTACAACTGCAAAAATGTCACACACTAATTAGTTCCTACAAAAGTATAACACCAGAAAGCTACCGTTCACCGCTAAGAAAAAAAAAACCGAACACATTATCATCACCAAACACGAATTCCAGTCAAAAAAATTGTTTAGTTCACGAGCTCCGAACAAATCAAGATTGCGAATCCGCATCAGAACTAGTACTACCGACCGCGACCGAAAAAAAGGAAAGTACCTGCGAGCAGCGTAACTCACCTGTCAAGTCCATGACGACTCGATCAATAATTAAATGCAACAATCAATGTAATATGTCATCTAATGAACTAACTTTTAATACTAACGTAGGAATTAATGTAAAAAATATCCATAAAAATACTAATATGACTATGAATAGCACCTGTAATAATGACGAAATTAATTGTGTTAAGCAAAATGTGTTGATTTTAGGTGACCAACAGGCAAGTAATCTGACCCAATTATTAATTAACCATTTTGACACGAAAAAGATATCTATTACCTCATTTATTAAGCCAGATGCTAACTGCAATAATATTCTGAAAACAAATGTCCACAAATATTTAAAAAGCGATGACTTTTTGGTTTTGTTCATGGGTGCTAACGACAAAATACCAACTAAAATACTTTGTGACTTGTCTGTATTTTTAGCACAATGTCAAAATACACATATTTTATTAGTCCAAACTATAGAAAATCCATACCTTAACACCAAAATGTTGAATAACCAACTAAAATTAATAAGCAACAATTATGATAACTGTACATTTATAACTTTGACTCGACACCGACATGCAAATAAATATGAATTATATGAAGAATTATGTTTTAAATTGACATTAGAAATAAATACTATAAATTATAAAACTGACTCCATGAATAAAATTAGACATCAATTAACTCAAAATACCATTCATAAAACAAAACTTGAAACACTTTGCAAAAAAAAAGGCACCATTCCTTACTATTTTAAAAAACAGGAAACTGCAACTATTTTAAAGAACTGTAACTTGAACCTTGACCAGACACAACAAACCTCTAAACAAGATAAACCTAAAATAGGAACCATACCATACTATTTTCAAAAGAAATCTCAAATTAGGAGCTTTTTTCAAGAATTTTTTCAAGAAACGACCTACCAAACTTTCACTTATTACATCAAAATATATGCAGTATCCTCAAAAAAAAAAGATGAATTTGAACTTGTACTAAATGAATACTCAAAACAAAATAAAAGCATGGATGTCATATGTCTTTCTGAAACTTTCATTAAAAAGGGACACGACAACAATTTAAATTTAAATAACTATAAAATGGGCTCATCATGGTCACGTGATCATGAAAAAAAGGGAGGCACATGTATACTATTAAAAAAAAAACTTAAATTTTACAAAACTAAAACTGGCTGATACTTTATCGGAATGTTATAATTTTGAATGTAGTGGTCTTACCTTAAAAGATCCTAGTATTACAATAAATTGTATCTATCGAACACCATCATCAATTATAAGCATATTTTTTGAGAAACTTGAGATTTTATTAAAAAAATTAAATACAAGAGGTAGAAAAATAGTTTTATGTGGTGACTGGAATATAAATATTCTTAACTCAAATAAAACCACGCAAAAACTCATAGATCTCCTACAAAATAATAATTTGACCATACATATTCAGACACCAACTAGGAAAAAAGCCTGTATTGACTTAATAGCAAGCAATATTGATAATGCAAAAGGTTACACTGATCAGTTGACTCTTTCCGACCATGACACATGCCAAATACTAAATCTTAAAATAAACAGAAAGGAAAATAATGAATACTGGTATGAATTCAAAAGAGACTACAGTAATGACAGTAAAGAATTATTTCTAAGACATATTAATTCATTGACATTTAATGATGTGCTTGAGCAAAAAGATACTAATAAGGCATTTGACACATTCCATGACATACTTTGTATACTTTTTGAACAATGTTTTCCAACTGTGAAACGACGATGTAGAAATACAGGAAAAAAATTACCTTGGTTTACAAAAGGCCTGAAAAATAGCTGTATAATAAAACACAGACTTTACAAAAAATATATATTATCTGATAAAAACAGTAAAACAAAGAATAAGAAACAGTATCAATGCTACAATAAAGTATTACAAAAATGTATTATTTCCGCTCAAAAAATAAATAACTCTAAATATGTTTTAAACGCCGACAATAAATGTAAAGCTTCGTGGAATATAGTTAACAATAGTATAAATAGAAAATCAACTAACAATGACATAAATAATATTAAAATAAAAAATAAATCTTTGAGCAATTTAAATGATATAGCGGAAGCATTTAATGATTATTTTGTTGAAATATCTAAAAATACTGACTCTAATGTAAAAAATACAAATACTTATAAAATTAATAACAGTATTTTCCTATGGCCAACCTCAGAAACTGAAATAAAAAACGTCATTATGCAATTAAAAAATACGAACTCTGTAGGTTTCGACGGAGTAACTACAAATGTCTTAAAAAAATGTGCCAATAAGATAGCTATTCCATTGACTCATATTGCAAACCTTTCGATGGAACAAGGTATTTTTCCAGAGAGACTTAAACAATCAATAGTAAACCATTATATAAAAAAGGCGATGATAATGACCTATGCAATTACAGACCTATAACATTTATATCCGTACTAGCAAAAATCTTAGAGAAGATTATGGCAAAAAGATTTAACGATTTTATAAAAAAGCATAATATAATAAAACACAATCAATTCGGATTTCAAGAAGGCAAATCCACATCACTTGCTTGTTTCGCCTTGATGAAAAAAGTGACAGAAGCTATTAATGATAAGGTACGTGCTATAGCTGTCTTTTTAGATATGTCGAAAGCATTCGATTGCGTTAACCATAATATTCTTATAAGCAAACTTTCTGACTATGGTTTAAGAGGCACAGCAAATAAATGGTTGGAAAGCTATCTAACCAATAGACAGCAATGTACTGAAGTCAGTAGAGTTGAGAACAAAATAAAAATCTCTGCGCGATCAAAATACAGAGAAATTGAACGTGGCATACCACAAGGCAGTATTTTAGGACCATTACTGTTCTTGTTATATATTAATGACTTACCTGATATAACTAAAAATGAATGCTTCCTTTTTGCTGACGATTGTACATTACTTTTTCAAAATAAAAATATTGACCAATTAGAATCGGACATAAATAATACTCTTACTGACGTAATTAACTGGATGACTAAGAACAATCTGATAATTAACCTTGACAAAACAAATGCGATAGACTTTCACACTTATAAATCAAGTAAAGTTAATATGGACATAAATTACAATAATAATAAAATAGATTTAATAGATTCGACCGTGTTTTTAGGTATCACGCTAGACGAGCACTGTAGCTGGAAAAAGCACATAGATAATCTTTGTAAAAAAGTGAATAGATTTGTGTTTGCTTTGAACAGAATCAAAAAAGTAGCTTCCTTCCAAGTAGCTTTGCAAGCATATTACGGATATGTTGCTTCTCTGTTACGCTATGGTATAATAATATGGGGTAATAGTGTGGACTTTGAAAGAGCATTTAAAGCACAAAAAAGCTGCATAAGGGCGTTATGTGGAATTAGTAGCAGGGAGTCATGTAAACCACTATATCAAAAACATAAAATCCCAAATCTACCATGTATATATATAGCGGAGATGTGCTTATTTGTAAAAAATCACCCTGACTACTTCACTAAGGTCAGCCAAGTTAGACAAATGCTCGGGATTCAAGAAAAAACAAAATAGTTATACCAAAAAGTAATCTGGCATTTTTCAGGGAAAATGCATACTGTATGGCAATAAAATTGTATAATAAGCTACCATCACACATAAGAGATTTACCAATAGACAAAAATAAATTTAAGAATAACTTACTGCGTTGGCTCCTTGATAAGAACTTTTATTCAATCAAGGAGTATCTAGAATCCAAAGAACTATGACATTCATATTATTGTTTTTATTAATTTTGTACGTACTATTTATCACTTATTTGACATCAATTAATTTTTTATTGTTATTTTGCGCTCTTGATAATTTGTAATAAATACTAGCACTAAAAATATTTGCATGCCTACATTCATAAGGTATAATACTATTGATCCACATTGACAATACCCTAGCTCTAACTCTGTCTGTACATGGTATTATGCAAATAAACATTCTTATTCTTATTCTTATAAAAATGCTTATTATGTGAGCTTAAATAAAGAATATTTCACTTTCACTTTGTATGCAAATCTGCAGGTAAGTCTTAAGTAAGTCTTGTTGTTGATATCCATCTATACAAAAGGTTTTTTTTTGTTAATGTAAAATTAATTATATTCTATTTTTAACCTGTTTTTGTTTTCATGCGGCTCAGAATCCTATACGAATCCTGTAACGCACTGCACGTATCCTGACATAACTGCCCGTTACTAGCTTCATAGAAGGAAAATCCTATTGTAACTGCCATCTCTTATATCTTTAAATACGGGAAATTGGCTTTACTAAACAGAATTTTTGAAAAAACTATCATTAAGTATTTTTTTAAATTTTTTTGATTCTGATACATCAACTCATAGAATACGGGATAAAAATATTTAAAATGCCATTTTTTTTCAAAATTAGATCTAAATAAGAGAATATTAGAAGTTGTTTGGCGTATGTTTCATAAGAATTCATTTAATGGTTTTCTTCCTGCAAGAGCCTAAACTTAGTATGTTTCGAAAATGTTTTTTAGATTTTTTTAAATTGTTCATGATGTTTTATTTTAATCCCTTTTAGACTGCATCGTGGGATAATCGTATTTTTTAGATTTACAAAATAGAGCACCTATCTTTTAAAAATAACTTACCATAGGTACCTTCCCATTATATTCTAAGCGCCAGCGCACACGAGCAACTTTTGTCTCCACAACTATTTTGTCGTTGCTCGTGTGTGCTAAAAAATTGGTCACCTCACAATATTTAGACGGATACAGTATTAATCCTTATCAACTTAAATACTTTAATTGCCTTAAGCATTTCATGCACATTCTTCTAATTATTTACACCATATAATTTTAATGAATTACCTATCGGTAAAATATTGACGCGCGTAATAAAAATTCAAGCACGTTTTTCACACCGATGACGAGACTCGAACGGAACGTAAACGTATTTTTGGAGCGAATGGAGAAATCTCCTTGGATAAAATCGCTGATCATTCACGCATATTAATATTTTATATTTTTTAAATAAAAGCCATCTCGCGGACAGCTTTTTTCTCATAGCTGCTGACTCAGACCAAATAAACAGGTACCTAGGCCATAAAGTTATTTTTATTTACATTTTATTTCAGTTTATTAACCCGTCAACGCCCAGAAAATGAGACAATAGATTCTCTATTGTTGTCCGGACTGCTGATACTATTGACTTTTTGGAGGTGAAATATTTTCACCCCATTTTTCATACAGGCCCACGTGCGAATTTTAATTTGCCGAATAGTCTAAGAAAATTAATAAAACCAGCGGAAATAATTCGTAAAGTTTTGAAAATTGGATCAGTTATACCCTGTGGTATCCAAATAAACATACTAAAAGTCCTCAAATGTGGGTGGTGTGTAAAAATAATACATTACTGCAGCGGCCGGCAACACAGGCATTGAAGGACGAATGTGAAAATGTGGGCCGAGGCGAAGCCGAGGCACACATACGTGAGTCCAAAAGTACTTTTCTCAAATAATGCGCGGAAATTCAAACCTAACAGTAATTAAAAGTACCAAATCGCACCGTCTTGAGTTTCTACGTTTTTTACATAAATACTGATGTCGTTGCAACTTCGTGCACCAAAAATGCCCAAAATCAATTCTGCTACAAAAATAAAGAACGTATAAAAATGTGATGTGATGTTAGCTGTCTAACTAAAACAAAGTGGTAAATTAGTACCTAGGTACTTATCAATACGAAAACTTACTATAGGATCCAAATACACACTGTCTGATGCTTCTGTCAAGAAAATTTGCACGATTGATACAGACTTCCTACATTTATACCCTTGTGAATGTCTTTTGAGCATTGCAGTTAGATTTACATCTGGTTTACTTAACGTAAGTGCGCTCATGACATTCTGTTACCGTGATTCGGAACTTTCCATTTGCAAAGCCAGTTCTAATTTTATTTTAAATATTGATGATGATCACAGACCTCATTGGCTGTCGTATTTCATTTAAAATTTCGTTCTATTTTTGAATTACACGTGTATAATGAGTTTCAATACTAACATTGCAGGTCAGACGCCGGCAATTTTTGTATGGAAATCCATTATTACACGTTAGTAATGGATTCTCATAGAAACATTGCCGGCACGGTTTAGATCTGTCCGGCAACTCCGATTTAGCACGAAGAAAGTTGTCAAAATAATGTTCGAATTTCCAAGCATGTTTAAGAAAAAGGACATAGGATACCTTTTATCCCGACAAAAAGTATTGCTATTGCTACCGAGGGATAGCAAAGTAACTTTTAATTTTTCATATTCAATAAAACCGGTCAAGAGCGAGTCGGACTCGCGCACAGAGGGTTCCGTACCATCATAATTGCACCGTTAAACCACACTGCAGAGTAGAATAATAAAATAAGTATTGCAGTTTTAGGTCAGCGCCATCTCTTGACCGATAGTGGAACTAATGTTAACTTTTTTAGAAATTTGATAATTTCTAAATAAGTGTGTTATATTGAGACATCGTTTTATTTTTCCTGTAATCTTTATATAAATTGCTATCACACAGAATTATTTCAGATTTTTCTCTTTGCAAACTTCGGAGATAAGGGGGGGGGAACGGTATTTTTTTACATTTTTCATTATAAATCAAAAAAATGCAAAAAAAAACTAAAAAATTAAAATTATATGACTGTTTCACCTTAATTGATTGTCTAGCATCTGCAAAGAAGCTGCTTTCGAATGTCGAAGTGATTCTCTTCACATTGGTGAGATGGCGCTGATCTTCAGCGGAAACGTAGAAAGTATTAGAAAGATTCGCCAAGTCCATTAGTGGCTCGGTAGCATAACTGGTAGTGCATTGGGCCGGAATATTTTCAATGTACCAGAATGTAGTTTCACAGTGTTGTTGTTGTATGAATGACAAAGTTATATTTGCGGTTTTGGAAAATATGCTATATCTCAAAAACTAATTACTATATCTCGTTCAAACCAATTTTGGTTGAAAGTGTTTATTAAGATCTACCATATATATTTTTTTTAGATTTTTCACTCTCTTACTTCAAAAGTTAAAGGGGGGGGGACACACATTTTACCAATTTGGCAGTATATATCTTTGAAACGGTTGACTTTGTGAAAAAATTGTCTTAAAAACCTCAATGTCATTTTTAAAGACCTATCTATAGACACCCCGCAAGTATGGGTTTGATGAAAAAAAATCTTTTCTGTTTCAGTTCCATGTATGGGGAGCCCCCCTTAATCTTTTATTTTTTTAATTTTTGTGAAGAAATCGTAAAGCGGTTTACAGAATACATCTACCTACCAAGTTTCTGTTGATTTTATTACTTGATCAATGGTGCAAAAACTAATCTATGACATTTGTTATTAAAACTCTGTGGTATCTAATCTTTGGTAGTTCAGATTTGTTCTTTTTACTAGTCTGTGGAAAGCGCCATCTTGTGTGTGTTGATTAGGAACAGTGGTATACCATTCTGGCTAAAGAAAGAAAAAGGATATTAAATAAGAAATTGAAATCCTTAAATAAGAGTTTAATTTAAAGACCCATTATTTCCAATAGGTTATGGGCCCAGTGACGCGATCACAGCGTACATCGTTGTCAGCGTTGCCGTTTTGCGTGTAATCAAAGATTCATGTGTGTGGGATTTGACCGAGAAGCAGTGGCAACACTGATCGTTGTATAATATACGCAGTTATATATTTTGTTCGGTGACTTTTTGAAAACCAAATAACGGACGTCAAAAAAATGGAAAGCCTAAAGAAACGTAATATAAAACCGTTTGATGGAGAAAGATATAGCGTATGGAAGTTCAGAATACGTTCGTTGCTGTCTGAATTAAATGTGATTGGAGTCATAGACCAAGATCCAATAACACGATGCAGTACGTGGGAGACAAACAACCGAATTGCTAAAAGTGTGATAGTAGAGTATTTGTCTGATTCCTATTTGGGTTTTGCGAAAGAAGATGCTACAGCGAAAGAAATATTGGCAAGTCTTGATTCACTTTATGAGCGTAAAAGTATTGCAACGCAATTAGCTTTGAGAAAAAAATTATTATCATTGAAATTACAAAGTGACATTCCTTTAGTTAAACACTTTGCTACGTTTGATGATTTAATCACAGAGCTTCATGCAGCTGGAGCAAAGTTAGAAGAAACCGATAAGGTGGCACAATTATTGCTCACATTACCGACAAATTACGATGGGGTGATCACTGCAATCGAAACTCTAACTGAAAATAATTTGACCCTAGCATTTGTAAAGACCCGATTGTTGGACCATGAAGTAAAGTTGAGAAATGAATCTAATGATACAAGTGCAAAAGTACTGCATGTTGAAAATAGAAATGATACAGCGTGGAAGAAAAGAAAGTTTAATTATTCACATACAACAGACAATCTAAAGAAAAGTAACTGGAAAGACAAATCTAAGAAGAAAACATTCCTATTAAAATGCCATCACTGCGGTCGAAAAGGGCATAAAAAGAATGACTGTTATTACTACAAGAAAATGAATCCGACTCAACATCAGCGGCCAGCGGAGAGAACAGAGAGAACAAGAACAGTTCAAGCGGTGGAAATTAGTCAACCCAATACTTCTAATGATTTCTCTGGATTTGCTTTTATGACTGGAGAATATGAAGAGCAAAGTCAAGAAAATAAAATTACATTTTTATTAGACTCAGGCGCATCAGACCACATAATTAACAGGGAAGACCTATTCGTAACGCAAACTAAATTACTAACACCACTTAAAATTTCAGTTGCTAAAAATGGCGAATTTATTACAGCGACCAAGAAGGGAACTCTCCAGGTCACCACCAACTTGGGAATAAATGGAGTACTGGAGGATGTGCTATTCTGTAGTGAGATTGCATACAACTTGCTATCCGTGTCCAAGATGCAGCGAGCTGGATACACTGTTATTTTTGGACAACAAGGTGCCGAGATAATCAAAGACAGTAAGACCATAATGCAAGGTAAGACCGTGAACAATTTAATTACTGTGGATTTAGTGTCATTTGCCAATGGTTGCTGCCCTGTTTCCCAAATATGCAGTAGTGACAAAAATAGTTATAAATTATGGCATCAACGACTCGGTCATATGAACAAGAAGAAATTTTTAGAAATTAAGAATAATAATTTGGTCGAGGATTTCGATCAAATTGGTACAGTTGAACCGAACGATGAATTATGTGAACCATGCATAAATGGGAAGCAGAGTCGCTTACCATTTAATAATTCTAAAAATAAAAATCATATAAAGCGACCATTATTTGTAATACATTCCGATGTATGTGGCCCAATTACTCCTCCAACCGTAGATAATAAAAACTATTTTGTGTTATTTGTCGATGAGTATACCCATTACTGTGTGACATACCTGCTCACTCATAAATCAGATGTGTTTTCTGCTTTCAAAGATTTTGTTGCAAAAAGTGAGGCCAAGTTTAACTTAAAAGTGGTAAACTTATATAGTGATAATGGTGGAGAATATTTATCTACCGATATGAAAAATTATTGTATTGAAAAGGGAATAACATATCATTTGACAGTTCCTAGAACTCCACAGCAAAATGGTGTTTCTGAACGGATGGTGAGGACAATAACAGAAAAGGCTCGTTGTTTAATAAATGGTGCTCAATTAAACAAAATATTTTGGGGTCATGCAGTGTTAACTGCAGTTTATTTGATAAACTTAACACCTACAAAAGCCTTAAAAGTCTCACAGACACCATTTGAATTGTGGCATGGTAAAAAACCACAAATTAAATATTTGAAAGTTTTTGGTTCTACAGTGTATGTCCATAATAAAATGTCAAAAACTAAATTTGACAATAAATCATGGAAAGGGATTCTTTTAGGATACGAACCAAATGGTTATAAAGTTTGGGACCCTGTAAGTGAAAAATGTATAGTAGTCAGAGATGTAATTGTAGACGAGACTAATTTTCTGCAATCCAGGCCTGCGCTTAAGCCTGAAGAGAATAAGATAAATTCTCATAACAAAACTGATATAAGTTCTAAATCAGTGTTAAATAAGTCTCGGAACTCTGACAGTTTAAAATCAGATACTTTGAAATCTGATGATAATATGTGTTCGAATAAAATTCACAAAATTAACCATGATGTAGAACCAACACCAGAATGTAGTAATAATAGGGATATACAACAAAACACAGAAAATAATTCTGAACTTAGGAGGAGTGATAGGGTCAAAGGTCGTCCCCCTGTATCTTACAAAGATGGTGATGATGAATATGATTATTTAATGTGTGCTCAATCAATAATGTGTAAAGTACCTAGTTCATTTGATGAAATTAAGAATAGCATTGACCGATGTCAATGGGAGAATGCAATAAGGGATGAGTTAAATTCTCACTCAGTAAATCAAACATGGACTCTGGTACCACGACCACAAGGCAAAAATATTGTTGACTGCAAGTGGATTTTCACCATTAAAAATGATGAGTTCGGCAAACCACTCCGCTATAAAGCACGATTAGTAGCAAAAGGTTTTAGTCAAGAATACCTTACAGATTACAATGAAACCTTTGCACCTGTCGCTAGGATTGCTAGTTTCAGGTTTTTGATTAGTTTCGCAAATCAACATAGTTTACTAGTTCATCATATGGATGTTAAGACAGCATTTTTGAACGGTGAGTTAAAAGAGGAAATTTACATGAAAATTCCTGAAGGTGTAATTAATAATGATAACGATAATTATGTATGTAAATTAAATAAAGCATTATACGGACTAAAACAAGCAGCTAGATGCTGGAAGTATTTGAGCGTTCTTTAAAAGAGGAGGGTTTTCAGAACTCATCAGTAGATAGGTGTATATATATATTAAATAATGGTGATGTCTCTAAAAATATCTATGTGGTCCTATATGTTGATGATGTGGTGATAGCATGCATGGAAAGTGAAAGAGTTAATAATTTTAAAAAATATTTGATGAGTAAATTTAGGATGACTGACCTAAATGATATTAAATTATTCTTAGGAATTAAAATCACCAGAAATGAAAATACAATATCTTTAGATCAAAGTTCTTATATTAAATCTGTTTTAAATAAATTCAATATGCAGGATTGCAAACCTGTAAACACACCTTTAGAAAATAAATTGAATTATATGGCCCTAAATTCAGAACAAAAATATGATGCTCCATGCCGAAATGTCATTGGATGTCTGATGTATATAATGTTATGTACACGTCCCGATTTAAGCACAAGTGTAAATATACTGAGTAGATATACTAAAAATAATAATATAGAACTTTGGCAGTGCCTGAAAAGAGTACTAAGGTACTTGAAAGGTACAACTGATTTAAAACTGAGTTATAAAAAGTGTGAATACAGTAATATTTTATGTGGCTATGTAGATTCGGATTGGGGCGGAAATGATACAAAAGACAGAAAGAGTACAACCGGGTTTTTATTTAAACTATTTGATCAATGTACTATAACCTGGAGTACAAAGAAACAATCGTCAGTAGCAGCATCCTCAACAGAAGCTGAGTATATGGCATTATACGAAGCAGTCAGAGAGGCACTATAGTTGAAATCATTAGCTGTCAGTATTAACTTAAACATTGATAAACCTATTGTTCTTTTTGAAGACAATAACGGCTGTATAAATATAGCAAATAATCCTACTAACCATAAGAGAACAAAACATATTGATATCAAGTATCATTTCTCTAGGGAACAAGTAGAGAAAAATGTAATAACAATTAATTACATTCCAACAGGTCAACAGCTGGCGGACATGTTAACTAAGCCGTTACCTGGAGTGACATTCCAGAGGCTAAGAAGCAAACTAGGTTTAGGATAAGTTTAAAAATAATTTTATTGAATGTTAAATTGAAATTGTTATTGATTAATGTTGATTTGATTTACTGGAGAAGTTATGGAAATTATTTTCTTAAATTGAAATTGTTATTGATTAATGTTGATTTGATTAACCTAAGAAGAAATCATGAAAATTTTTTTTATTGAAACTTGATGAATGATTCAATGTTGATTTATAATCCTGAGGCGACGTTATGAAAATTATTTTCTTAAATTAAAATTGATTCAATGATGATTAATTAAATTAGGAAGAAGTTATTTTTTTTATAATATATAAATGGTCTGGTTAGGTTTTCTGGGTTTCCCTAACCCTAGCAACAAATGTTGGGCCATAATTAATGATTAAACGAACTTACCTGTAAGTGAAGTTCTATCATAATTATACGAAGGATTCGTCCGAAGATATTAGTATATTAACACATGTAGTACCGCTTGCATGTATCACCACTTAGCACGTTATTTTAAAGCAATAACCTAAAAAACCTAAAAAGAGAAGGTTTTTGACTTAAAATTGACAGATATTTTGACATTTCCGGTCCAAGTTCGCCCTGTCACTGCTACACGCCAACCACTTCATTTAGTTTAAAGTCCAAATCCTATGATATTTCCTCATTTTCTTCAGTGGGTAAACAGTTATTGTAATTTACAATAATGAGTAGGGAGGGTGGGATTCTATACTAATATCTTCGGACGAATCCTTCGTATAATTATGATAGAACTTCACTTACAGGTAAGTTCGTTTAATCATTAATTATACTTCAGATTCGTCCTCGATATTAGTATATTAACACATGTAGATGTTAAAAGCATTATAATAAGAAAATGGAAATATCATTTCTTGCGTATTAGTCTTTTTAAAAAGAAAATAATATCATTTAACATCATTCTGAACGTTTTACATGATTACATATACTAAAAACGGTACCTATAGATGGCTGGTATAATATATAAATATACACGCACATATATACATATAAATATACAAGGTTGGTTTGGAAAACTCAGTTTGATTATCGGTGATAATATGTTTTAATATTTTGCAAATATAGCGGAGTCATTGACCATTTCGCCGTGTTACCTGGAACATCTATAGTAACATTTTTTGTTAGGGCTATAAAGGTATCGGCATACGTCGAGTACTAAAACTGGTTGGACACAACACAAGTCTACTTCATTTCATTAAATGTTTCATTTCAGCAATCTATTACTTACATTTCCTATAGAATTTAATTTCTTTCTAAATAAGAAGTGATTATGATCTTTTTATTTAATATAAATATGTATGATCCATTCTTGTTTTTTTTTGTATTGTTTGCACTATTTGTGCAATAGGCAAGGTAATCAAAGTTAAACTTTTAAGATAAAAATGATGAAAAAATAATAAAATTGCAAAATATGTAATAAAATGTCTTAAGTAATCTAAGATATCCATTGTATTTGTACAATGAAGTCTACGCAAAGGCGTACTTAGTTAAATTCTTTACCAAACCTTGAGATTAGCTCAATTTTGTTCATTCAATAATGAACGCAGTATTATGTAATACTGATAATTGTGTTATACACATCTGTAAAAAAAATGTTTATTATGTCTATATTAGTATTTGTTAAATAATCGAACCGTTTCTGTTACCAAACTCTGTACTTCCTGATAATATTAACAGACAGCAGCTTCAATAATAACATAAATAAAATACCTGTAAAATAATACCACCTTGATAATGTTATGAAAACCAATTTATTTGTGCGATTAATTTCCATCCCTGAAATTAAAAGTTATAGAATGTTAATACTTTATATTAGAATAAGATATACGAAGAAGTACCTTACATGTGAATAAGAGGTGCCAAACCGAGGCTCAAGATTGTGACGATTATGATGGCACACTCGTTACACCTTCGTTTAAAAAACTGGTGGAAAAGAATTATAATAATAGGTATCTTAGTGTCAGAATAGTCTTTGTACAATACTAAACCAAAATATCATTGTGAATGCTATAATCTCAAATTAGAAAATAAATATTTTTGAAATTAAATGCTAGAAATAGAGAAAAAGAAAATCTACTGCATTTTATCTCCACTGCTTAATTCGACTTGCATTGCATTTGAATTTACTCAATCTCAATCTGGAAAATAAAAACCAAAACTGGTGATTAGTTTTTGAATTTATGAATTGAATAATTTCTATTTAGCATCAGAATAATAATATCTAGAATACTTAACACCCCGCACTGAATACAATAAGAAAAATTGCAATGAAAGCATATTGAACTGCATGTTCTAGACAATTGATATTCAAATATTTTGCAATTTGTGATTCCTGATGTGACCACTAGTGTCTCCTAGTCCACCCCGTTGTTGAAAGGCTCAAAAGAAAATAATATGTCGTCTCTAATTAGACTTACGCGGAATTCTGTGTAAGTATCGATGACATTCAACTAAGTGATTTCTGCAGTTTTGTGAACGTTTGTCTTGTAAAGATCATAATTGCTAATACATCTGTAATATAATGGAAAGTTGCGACGGTAGCTGTATATTAAAAAAAAACATTGTATATAAAAAGATGAACTTCATTTCTTTAAAAAGTGTTCTGAGACCCTTATAAATAGTAAATATTGTCCAATAACAGGGAAATCATGCTATTTAAAAAACTTTATAGCCGGCGGTGGTAGTTTTGTAATAAAAATATATATTACTATCACTTTCCTTATCAATATTAAAAACTTAAAGGTGATGGGATGTCTAGACTGTGTTTTTAAAAACAAGAGGTTACATTTTTAATCGTGATAAAATTATTTTTAATTAGAGTACGTAATTTTTTGTAAAAGCTAAATTAAATTTTAAACATTTCTTAACTAAATCTGATATGACAATCTGTTTTTTTTTTTTTACTCATGTCACCTTCCGTTGAACCTTCAACAAATTGTAACAAAACTATTATTTGTATGTATTATAACTGTTATGCATTCTGCCCGACTGGAGATGATATACTATAGTATATATATAATAGAAAAATATAATAATAATCTGAGTGACCTGTGTAGCGCGGCTAAATGGTACATTCACACAGACGATTACCGGCGCAAACGATTAAGTAGACCTTTGCGCCTGTAGTCGGTGACCACTGCCTGTATTCGCTGAATACAGACAGATGTCACACTAGCACGCACCCTCACGAATACATTATCTTAACGGGTGTCCTTACCTCACGTATGATGATTGAAGGCAAAAATTGATGATGCATCATCGGCAACTATTTGGATGGGCCGTAATGCCCGTCTGCGAGTCTGCTGTGACTGACAAAACAAACAGCTGATGGGGCTTCCTCACTATTCGCTTGCCGTCGGAGATGAAGCATGTGACATACCTGCCTACGTCTTTCGTTGTCGTTTTTAAGGCAAATAAATATATATATATCAGTTTTAAAATTGTTTTATTGAGTACTACGCCCGATTTACTTCAGCTTTTTTGTTGATGGATATCGTTCACATCAGGCCTGTGGCCAATGCATCATTCATATTCGACTGAACTGTCGGTGGCCTTTTATTAATTTTTCATTCATTTATTTATATTCAGGAAACAATGGCCCATAGATATATACCTTACAAACTAAACATATATATATATTTTTTAAGTGAGCAGCCTCAGCTACACTAGAGTTGATCGTGTACGGTATAATTGAACGTCGTAATGCCCCACGTTATGTAAAAAAATCGAAATACTGTCACAAAAAGGTGTTTTATATTGGAAAGCTGCCTAAAACTTCACTGACACTTGTAGCTAATAATTTTCCCACATCAGAAACATTATTTTGTACACACTCACACAAATTAAATTTGACAAGTAATAGAGATAATTTGTACAAGGCCATAGCCTAGAAAGAAACATACTAAATAGTTAGTAATGAACAAGTTCAACATGTAAGGTCTACCCGCCTGAAATACAAGGTTTCCTAGTTAAGGCAAATGATTAAATTTTTTACTGTATTCCAACAAACATAAATTGCATTTATGATTTACTAGCGGCCACCCGGGTTTTCACCCGTGTGGTTCCCGTTCCCGTGGGAATATCAGGATTAAAAGCATTCTACTATGTTTTAATCTAGGCTACTTACCATATGTGTGCCAAATTTCAACCAAATCCGTTCAGTAGTTTTTGACGTGATTGAGGAAAAAACATCCAAACCCACAAACTTTCACATTTATAATATTAGTAGGATAATTGCATTGCAATTATGATTCATTTATAGATAATAAAATGTAAGGATTCTGTTATTCAATTTTTAGTTGAAATTTCTATCAGCATGCCAGCAGCTAGCTATTTCAGCAGCTAAGCTATTTCACATAATAGGTGTGTGAAGTATCAGGTATGAGCTATTTGCTGTATAACTCAATATCTGGTTCCATTAAGTTATTAAGTTTTAGCCTTTATAGCTAACTCTGTCAGTTTTGTAAACTATAAATTTATCTTAGTACCGATGGTACACTATAATACCGTTGAGATTAACTCAACACCAAGGATATCATGATGTCAAAATTCATACCTGATGAGCAACGCTGTTGTCAGGGCTGCTCTTGCAGCTCCAGCACAGCGGCTGCCTGCCTGGAAGGTGGATGGTGGCGATTCAGCGGACGACGGAATCACCCGATTGTTGCTCGGCAGCGGTTCCAACAACGTTGCAACCTTTGAGGGTAGTCTGGTTTTTTACAATGTCGCGTCGTCAACGGCACTTTAAGTTGCTGCAGTAGCGTTGTTTGACGTATCTATGCGGTGAAATAGTCCAGTATGACTATCTCGAGTGCAATAGATATTTAATTGTGTCTTAAACACAATGCTTTGACAGAAAGTACCCAGTATGGTAAATTCGCATCAGACAAATAAATAAACTGACAGAAAGTACCCAGTATGGTAAGTTCGCATCAGATAAATAAAAAACTGACAGAAAATACCCAGTATGGTAAGTTCGCATCAGATAAATAGCAGACAATTATGCTGTTTAACCAAGTAAACGGCATTTAAAAGTGTTCCTCGGTCTTGACTTCTTCTTCTTGTCCTCTTCCGTCTTGAAAACTTTTTTCTTTCTTCACGAAGTAAATGCTTAACTATAATTTAATTTTCACTGTAAAAATATAATTCTAACGAAGTCTCACTTTGAGACTGTATACGTGCGTCCGTGGCGAAGCACGAAAAGCGAATGAAGTGGTTGGCGTGTAGCAGTGACAGGGCGAACTTGGACCGGAAATGTCAAAATATCTGTCAATTTTAAGTCAAAAACCTTCTCTTTTTAGGTTTTTTAGGTTATTGCTTTAAAATAACGTGCTAAGTGGTGATACATGCAAGCGGTACTACATGTGTTAATATACTAATATCGAGGACGAATCTGAAGTATAATGTATCCCAGTGAAAGCATAGAAGGTATACTATCTGTTTAGTTAATATAAATTTATTTATGATTGTATAATTAAATTGATAATTAATTTTTGAGGGGGCGTGTTGATTTTATTACTTGATCAATGGTGCAAAAACTAATCTATGACATTTGTTATTAAAACTCTGTGGTATCTAATCTTTGGTAGTTCAGATTTGTTCTTTTTACTAGTCTGTGGAAAGCGCCATCTTGTGTGTGTTGATTAGGAACAGTGGTATACCATTCTGGCTAAAGAAAGAAAAAGGATATTAAATAAGAAATTGAAATCCTTAAATAAGAGTTTAATTTAAAGACCCATTATTTCCAATAGTTTCAACTATGTAGTCCTAATAAATTCGGAATAAAGTGGCTGTGACATACGGACGGACAGACAGACAGACAGACAGACAGACGGACGGACAGACAGACAGACAGACATGACAAATCTATAAGGGTTCCGTTTTTTGCCATTTTGGCTACGGAACCCTAAAAATGATTGAAAACATGCAAACGGCGCTCTTTCATATGATACCCCACATGCCCTAGTAGCTCCACTTCAAATTTTTAAGACCCTTTTAGAGTCCCTGTTGTAAAAAAAAATATTTATTTTTTTATTCATTTCTTATATGCAAAATAGTTGGGCAAATGTCATCTCAAACCATTCTAAATTTCAAGTTGACACCATTAGTAGTTCTCGAGATATCCAGCTGTGACAGACAGACAGACTGAGTCACACCATAAGGGTTCCTTTTTTACAATTTTGGTACGGAACCCTAAAAAGTGATGTTTATTTAAACTAAGCAATGGGTTATAAACTTTGCGTTCCACCCTAGGGAGGAAAAGAATTTTAAAAAGAGAATAGAGGCTTAGACCAGCATTTCGGGATTTTGGGACTAAGGGACACAGATCCCAGGACAAAAAGACACCGATCTTGGGATTCCGGGACTAATAAAACTTTTGTCCCGGGATCCCGGGATCGGTGTCACGTCACTGATATAACTTATCGTATTATTTTTATTGTTTCCTAACTTTTTTTACAATCCCGGGTCTAAATCTGAGATTCCGGGATTATTGTCACGTCACCAATAAAACTTAAATTGTATTAAAATTGCTGTCTCACGATTTTTAATAATACCGGGACTAGTTTCGATAAAGCCGGATCCTAGGATTCGTTTCACGTTACTTATTTAACTTTTTGTATTAATCAAATTGCTGCCTTACAATTTTTAAGAACTCCGGGACTAGTTCCAATATACCGGGATCCCGGGGTTGGTGTCATGGCACTAATATAACTTTTTATATTAATCTAATTGCTGCTTAACAATTCTTAACAACTTCGAGACTAGTTCCGAGATCCCGGGATCCAGGGATTGTTGTCACATCACATAATTTTTCGTATTACATATTTTAATTGCTGTCTTATTTTTTTACACTCTCGGGACTAGTTCCGAAATCCCGGGATCCCGGTAGTATCACGTCACCATGTGCGAAAGTCAGTTTTTTTTGTTACACCTTTACGTCTTAACTACTCAACCGATCATTATGAAATTTTGCATACACGTTGTCAGAGATACAGAGAAGGACAACAAGAAGAAGGCTAACTTTCATCGAGAAAAAAGTAAGTACTGTTCTCGAGGGATAAAAATATTACCTATTAACAAATAAAATTCATTTTGTTTTATTCATTAAATTTATTTTCAATGTACCAGAATGTAGTTACACGAGATCTGCGAATTTTTAAATAGGTTTATTAAACTAAGTAACCTTGAATGATTTAGTTTAAGATATAAGTGCAACTGAAGCGTATCAGTTGTTTATTTTAAAAAGTTAAAGTTGGAAATACAATTAAAGGATATTAAATAAAAGACAGAGTCAATGCTGAAAGGATAGTATTTAGAGAAAAAAAGAAAGAAAGATATTCAATGAAATCCAAAACCATAATATTCAGTAGCCGAGGATCGTTGGTGACGTCCCAGCGAGCAAGGAGCATTGGGGGGCAGCAAACGGTGATCGAAACATTTTACAAGTAATTCATACCAATTTCCCAGTACTCCAAGATGGGCAAAGATGTAAGTTACTGACGAACTGGCGCCACCTTGACAACATTTGCTACAGAATGAGGCTTATACGGGTACCATGAACAGTATACAATTGTACTGACTGTAGCAGCAGTACTTATTGGATAGGTATTACGCCGCACGATGACATCATTGAGGTCTATGATGTCAATATCAGGTGCGCGACCATCTTGAGGAGCTTGAGGGTCGCACGCCGTCACTGTAACACCTATCTTGGTGTCGGGCGCGCACGGCTGTTTCATGAAAAAACATAATCATAGAACAATAAAATATTAAAAACAATCTGAAAAATTAATTTCAAACATGAAATATTTTTTTATGAAAATTGATGATCATAAAGATCATCCACAAAAACAATCAAATTGACAATCATATTTTGCAACAAATGTAACGCTAGTAACGTGCATTTAAACCATAGATAGACAAGGTGACAGATCGTTGCACCTAATTCAATTCACGGCCTGATATTTGAAAGAGACTGGGATTCCACAAATCACGAACCTGGGGGATTCCCAGGTACGTGATGTGGCATCACTGTGATCTGGAGCCAGGGCCGAATCGCGATAATTCTGAACGATGAAACAAAAACCGTTACGTTGTCATTAAGGCATATGTTTACCTCAAAATATTTGATTTAGCTTTGGAATTCTCATTTAAATTGTCCAAGATTGAGGGTCTAGGCTTCCTAGCTTCGAGCAATTTAAACATCACTAAAGCGAGTATTTTTCTGTAAACGAAACTGAAATGGTAACGATTTAGTTATGGTTAAATCGTTGACAATCAGCGCGATTGGCTCCCTGGTTGCTTCATTATTAAACATGTCAAAGTAATTTTTTCGAAGAAACTCTAAGAAATTACAGTGTATGTGAAGAAGGTAAATATTATTAAAATAATGATAAATCAGTGTATGTAGTAATTGAATTTTTAGATGTTGGGCATTCACAATGCTATTTTTATATTGAGATAATTGATTTAAGAGCGTGCAGTCTGCACACTAGCGCCGCCATTGGAAATAAAATCATAGTGCTTTATTAAAAAAGAAATTATGAACTATCTCTCTGGAGTGCACTGCGTACAAGCTTTGTGGTACTTTTTATCACTTTAACGATATTTTCTAGCCTGTCGTTTTGTTATATGGACTTTTATTGCGAAAAGTGGCCACTTTTAACAATAAAAGTCCATTAAACTAAACGACAGGCTAGAAAATATTGCTTAAGTGATAAAAAGTTATAAAAAGCTTGTTCGGAGTGCACTCCAGAGAGATAATTTACAAATTTGTGTTTATTTAAGCACTATGATTTTTTTTCTAATGGCGGCGCTAGTGTGCAGACTGCGCAGCCTTAATAGAAAAAATACAAAAAAAAATCAACTCACCCGTAGCAGCTCAAACGGGATCCCGTTTGTGAGACTACGTGTGTGACTTCCCGTGTGTGACTACGAATGAGTCGATTTTTTTCTAGTATTTTTTCTATTTTTGTTTGGTACCCACATTACTTTGTTTGAAAAAAAAGGTCCCCAAAAGAAGGTGGACAAAATAATATTAAATTTCAATAATATATTTTTCCCATTCAAATAATAAAATATACTAAATTGATCTAAACCACCTTTAGCAATGAGTGATGTACGAGTATCATTAGAAAGATCCTCTCACAGCAATTATTTGCAGCAAATATATTAATAATATAATATCAATTGTTAGTCTTTTAGGAGTCTTAAGTCGTTAGGCATACAACTTTTGGGTTGAAAAAGTTAAAACTCCTAAAATCCCAATAATTGACATCTACTATGACAATAATATGACCCTTTGATAGAGGAGGCGAGACCAAAATGCTCATCCTATAAATAAACACTCATTTACTCACATTAGGAATGGTGAGATCCCAGGTACTAGTTGGTGGCGGAAGGTGGACGTCAGGCAATGGGACTGGTCTTCCCCTCGTGTCACCTGAGTGTAATGTTTAATTTAAATTTCTACGCAAATATATTTTTAGGGTACCGTACGTCAAAGATTACTTACATACATACATATACTCACACCTGTTTCCCATGGGGGTAGGCAGAGACTATGGATCGCCACCTGCTACGATCCATGCACACTTCTTTCGCTTCATTCACATCCATCAGTCTTTTCATACATGCCCTGCGGTTTTTGTCACTGCATAGACCAGCCTTTTTTATAATAACCTCTAATTGGTCCGCGTAGGTTTTTCTGAGAAGCCCTTGCGCAATCATTTTTCAGCGTCATTTTTCTCAGAAACTGGAGGAATCAGTTTACAAAGACTGTAAGTTACTTCTAGAATACATCTTATTAAGATCTAGAACTAGATCAAGAATATGAAGTTAGATCAATTACGTCGCGCATTTTGATTTAGGGTTACTTGTTGATGACCTAGATGTGGCAAGAATCAAAGTTACAAAGCACTTAAAGGAAAATATGATTTAACATAATGTGGTGAAATAAAGGATACAGTCTGTATGATTTAGTTTGAAAACTTGATGTTCTGATCATAGAATTTGTGCACAAATTCTAAGCGTTACTCCTAACGCTACTCCCTCTCATCTCGTCCAGTTTTTCTAGCAGTCTAGCCATAAAAAGACGGGCAGCAGCAGTGCACCATGCCATGGGCGTATAAATTGGTACCTTTTTATTATTACTTTTACTAAAAGAGTACGGCAGAAATGGGCCTAAACCATTACAGCACTTAACTAAAATTAATAGCGTATTTTTTATAACTGGTGGAAAATAACCGATTAATATTTTTTAGGGAACGATTTCATGTATGCAGGGTGTCCCAAAACCTTGCCACATGGAATGAAAGTACCTAAAATATAAAAAGTAGGAAATTTAACTGAATAAAATTAACAAGCTCGTTGACTTCTTGTTTCTATCAAGAACGTCAAAGCAAAAGAAAATGACAAAAATCCGTAGAAAAACTACCTGTTGAGTAGATTTGTACGTATGCCTCATTGTATTTTTTTCTATTTAATACTAACTTATCCATTTACACACTTAAGCATCCTGGATAAAGTGATTTTTTATTTCTATTCCATCCTATTTCATATTTTCACCCGGTATTATACCTACATAAAAACCTCAATATATTTGCTATCCCGTTTAATAGATATTTAATTGTTACATTGATGGAATCATCTTGTTTGTTTAGACACACACACACATACACACACACACACACACACACACACACACACACACACACACACACACACTGACGATTTATGTACGGTTTTGTAGATATGAAACTGTACATAAATCGTCAGTGCAACGGTATGGCCCAAGGTCCTTAGGAACTTCGCCGACCTACTTTGCATTAGTTAACTATTTATTATAATCGTACCTATATTTATATCAGCTTAATAATAAATGACTTTTTTAAATAAATAAATTAAAAGTATGTAAGAGCCAATCAACTTGTCTCCATGTACACATCCATTTGTAAAGATGGGTAATAAAAAACACTTACCCTTAGATTTTGTAGTGCAACTAGCATCCTGCGCGTGTACCAGAGACATACAGAAGAGTGCGAGGTATACAAACGCAGCCGCCGCCATCTTTTTAATTGTCTTGCTCTGTGAATCTGACACAGTGGAAGGTGTTCCGTTGGCGCTTTTTATACGCGCTCTGTAATGGTAGCATGAAATCAATTACTTAAATTATAATAATGTGAAATTATTTAAAATACTGCTCTCGTACTTATCATTTTTAAGAAATAGTTTTCATTTTTCTTTGCTCAAATACCATGGAATTTGATATGAATTGTCAAAACTAATGTGGAAAATTGGATACATCGAATGCTTATCGCATTCGGCGTATCAAATTTTTTTCAAGTTTATTATTTTGTAGGTACTAGCGGACGCCCGCGACTTTTTTCGTGCGTGGACAGTTGTTTTTACACCCTCGAAAACAATACTTGGAAATGCTTTTTACACGACTGTCCAATAAGGAGTGTATTGTGTTCAGGATTCATGTATGTTTGTGGGTATGTGAGTTTCTTTATTCCACCATAACTTCTAAATGTATTGGATATCGTTGGAATCCTTGCAGTATTTGTTTTTCTTTTATTATTACAATATGGGCATCAAATGAAAGGCCTTGATAAGCACATTCCAAAACTATATAATTTGTTACTAAAATGTGTAAAATAAAAAAAAATAAAATAAAAAAATACTAAAAACACGACTGCCCTACCAAAAACGAACTAAAAAGTTAAAGAACAAGTGTAATTTGCAGTCCGGGGACCTCTTTGATAAAAAATTGTTTCTTATAACGGGTCCCCCGACTGCAAATTACACTTGTTCTTTATATTTTTAGTTCGTTTTTGGTAAGGAATTTCGGGACTTAGGTTGGTTTAAACTGCAAGATACATCTGCAAGAAGTGTCTCACAGCCTTTCACACAGTAGCTTATAAACGTTTGACGAACTGTCGCCAGTGCATTTGCTATTAGTTAACACTTGTAAGCTACTGTCTGACAGGCTATGGGACACTTCTTGCAGAAGTTTTCTTACAGGTGGAAATGCAACCTAAGGGACACAGATCCCCGGATCTCGAGACTAATAGAACTTTTGTCCTGGGATCCTGGGATCAGTGTTACGTCACTAATACAACTTTTTGTATTATATAAATATCTGACTTACCATTTTTAACAATCCCGGGACTAGTCCTGAGATCCCGGTGTTGGTGTGTCAAGTTACTAGTTTAACTTTTTGTAGGTATTAATCAAATTGCTGCCTTACAATTTTTAAGAATCCCGGGACTAGTTTCAAGATCCCGGGATCCTGGAATTGGGGTCTCGTTACTAACATAACTTTTAATATTATTTTAATTGCTGCATAGAATTTTTTTACAACCTCGGGACCAGTCCCAAGATCACGGGATCCCGGGACAGGCTTCATGTCACCAATATAACTTTTGTAGTATTTAAATTGCTGCTTAATAATTTTTTGCAACTTTGAGACTAGTTCTGCGATCCTGGGATCCCGGGAGTGGTGTCACGTCACTTATATAACTTTTTAAAAATTCTGGGACTAGTCCCGGGATCCCGGAATCCCGGGATTAATGGTCTCGCTCGGTATTGAACTAATGGTCCGGAATTTTATTCTCTAGCTCCGCTCCACTTCACTCCTCTCTCCTCTCCGTTGGCCCCACTTCGCTCCGCTCCGCTCCGCAACCCCTTGTTCACTACCCCGCTTCGCTTGTTTTTAATTTCATTATATTCGAAATGAAAAGTAGATTGTATAATACGGTTTAAAGTCATCAATTCCATACTCGAACTATAACCGCCCTCGCTATCTCGTATGAGAATTGCTTAATTTTGACCCTTGGTTAACAATCTACTATTTCAATCGCTTCAGTAGGTTTCCCGTTTTCAATAAAAGTTCAAACGGAGAGCTAGCGTCCTCAATTATTCAGATGAAATGAAAATGGTATCAAAAGATGCTTTAAAAGCACAACTAAAAGACCTAAAAGAGTAAGTAAGTTTAATAAATAATTATACAAAGATTGGTGGTTAGATAATTAAGGGCACCAGTCAATTTGGCTAGATAATTATACTTAATTATTTTTTATACAAATAAGGTTACTTGGAAGCTTTGGTTCTCCGTCAGGGATTGATCGTGCTGTTTTTTTTATGCACAATGGGATAGTGCTTGGCGAAGACCTGAGGTGAAGACATCACCTGATGTTAAGTGACGATAAGGCCGAAGGTGGAAGCGCACTACACCCGGAATCCTGATCACTGAGAAACTGATTATGTTACCTCTAACTGCCGGAACACAACAATTTTAAATTGTTGTTATGGCGCCAGTCTTAGATAAGATGGTGGTAACTAGCCAGGCGGACTTGAAATGAGCCCTACCACCAACCAAACCGAGTAAAAATTGTACCTCCCCTGGGAATCGAACCCGGGACCCTTGCCTGTCTTACATGGGTAAGCGAACCACTAGACCACAGTGGCGGTTATGTGCGGCTGTGATGTGATGATGGCTATCGAGGAAGTGAATGGAGGAGATTCAGATTGCTATACAAACTCAACTGATCTGATCAGTATTCTAAAGCCCGCCGGTGACGATCAATTGCGATTGTAAATTTTTTCGTCAATGCCATTGTTGGAGCAATTGACAGTCGCTTCATTTGCACGCGTAAACGATCAATTTTCACATCAATGGTAGGGTTTTCGGGTACCCGGGCTTTTTTCATACCCGGGTATCGGGTATTATTTATTTCAATACCCGGGAATACCCGGGTACCCGGGTATCTTCAAATACAAATAAAAATTCACATTTTTCATGTCTTTTGCTCATTCAAATATACACACCGTTAAATTTTAATCGTTTAAAACTTTAAATCCCCTCAAATGAGTGTTCCACTAATGAAACTTATCTAAACTTTAATAAAAAAGTATTGTGTGCCCGCCGTTAGAAGGTTACGTTGTTAAATTTTGATGAAGTATTAAATGTGATCTATAATAAAATTGGCCCTACTTAAGACCTGAGACTTAAACATTGTATTTAGTCATTAAGATCAAGTATTATAGTATAGAGAAGTATTTTTTGTCGTATTTCGACCCATGTATCTTTGGCAAAAATGTTTAGTTTTATTCGTAGAACACCCACTTTAAAGGATTTACTCGATTAGTTAGACGGTGTATTTATCGAGAAACAAACAACTAGGTAGGCATTTCCAGCAAATATATGTCGAAAAAAACATATCATAAAAAGATCCATCTCTGGAAAGACGATGTTATTCTCGTATTTAGACTATTTTCGACTTGCATTTCTTTAAAAAAAGTTGCTCAGATGGTTATTGAAATACTTTAGAAAAATCGTGCAGACATTTTAAACAGTGATAAAAACTTATTTTTAATATAAAGAACAATAAAAGTTATTAATTTATTATCATTCATGTTGTCCTGTTAATAAAATAAGCTTTTGAAAATACCAAGGAATTTAGACAATGATTGGACAGCCTATCTGTGAAAGTAGGTTTTACCGTTATAGGGCTTTGTACAGCAGATTTAAATTATGAGTGCTGAAATAGAAATTACCCGGGTACCCGGGTTTTTTACCAATTATTACCCGGTTCCGAATTCTCTTGAATACCCGGGTATACCCGACCCGGGTACCCGGGTCCGAAAACCCTAATCAATGGGCGTCAATGACGTAAAAATTGACAATCACGAATGATCGTTACCGGCGGCCTTAAGAGATGCAAATTAGTGGAGAAACGACTGAAAGTTATATTTCTGAATTTTCAAGATTTCAGAAGCAATAACAAAATTATGTTTTTTTTTAACTTTAAAACTCTCTCTTGTAAAGTTTGTCAAATGGCAGTTATCTCTTTTTGTCCGTCAGCCATCCATTTACATATAACATGGTCAATAATAACATAAAAACATTCAATTTTTTCGATTTAAAAAATGACGAAGTTGCGACTAATTTTAGACTAAAATCGATTTATTTCCAATAGATTGCATATTACCGAGTGGATTTTATTAACAAATTTATTCTAGTTTACATTACAAAGTAATTTTACGATTTTTATGAATTATTTCGCATTTTGTGGTGTTGCGTGGCTTGTGTGTTCTTTTAAATTGGCTTTCTGATAAGCTTAGAGACTTGAAATAAAGACAATGAAATATTATGGTGTCACGGAGGTGATCTAATGATGGAGCTGAAAGGAGGACTCATAAACTTTGTAATAAGACCATACAACCCCATCGAGTTTGGGCTCGTTAGATTAGTATTGACATGTACTCTGGAAGGAGACGAGGACCAGGGTCTGATGATGAAGCTGGAAAAAGGTCACAGGAACTCTGTATTGAAGCCATGCAACTCCATCGAGTTTGGGCTCATTTGATTCGTCTTGACGAGTACTTTGTGGGGACAGTATCCAGGGTCTGATGATTGATCGGAAAAAGCCACAGAAACTCTGTAATAAAACCTTGCAACCTCATCGACATAATTCTATCGAATTTGGGCTCGTTTGATTTATCTTGATAAGAACTCCGATAGAATATTATGGTGTATAATTTAGTGAAAAAAAAATATTTTTGAAATATGAATGTGGTTGGCAACGCAAAGCTAATTGTAGATGTCGCTGCGTACGCTTGTTCCTAAGACAGTAGACGTTCAGAACAAAATGTATGGGAAAATAGGTATTTATTTTGTAGTATTTTATTACCGAAAAAGACCCATTGACCCAAAATGGATGTAAAAGACTATTCTACAATGCAAATGCCGGAATTGAAAACCAAATTAAGACGTTTTCATTATTACAGAATTTATCAATTTTTTCTATACCCAGATTTTTCGGAAATTTGTAAGTGCCAACCTTTTTAAAGCCTATTACACAGAATTTAATCATTTTAAAGCTAAAAATACGATATTTTTAAGTAAAAGTCCTTTGTTTTCATAGCTCTCGTGGAACAAGCGTACGCAGCGCCATTTTGACAGTTGCCTTCCCCATTCAAAACGGATTTCAGAATGGATTGTTAAACGGATTGCTAACCCTATTATGACGTGTTTGCATATGTACTTTTTATAAAAAAAATATAAATTAAGGAACTGATCTATTTATTAGGTGATAGATCTAATATTTTGATGATTGAGAGGACATATCTTATATTCAGGCTATAGAATAAAGCGATCAAACTGTAATTTAAGATCATAGACTTATTATATTACTGTTTAAGATACATATATTTTCATTAATCCGATAATTTATACATAGAGACAGTTTTGATGTATATAATGACAAATATATTTCTTGGGGATAGATATTATTATTAGGGTATTGCAGATTAGGGACATACCTAAACTTAGGTGCCAGAAAATATTGTTCCCTATGTTTATTGAAGACTTTTTGAATGCGTTTTGACTATTCCAGATATTTTTTTGATTTCAGATACTGTTACATTAGTGTCATAAACTTGTATGTTGTTTACATATGTTTTTTTTTATGTTTTATATTAAAAGACAAATAATGATTGTAACAATTTGATTCTCTTGTCAAAACGAATACGGACGGGCTAAAATTGCTGGCATTTAGTCATACAGCACAAAGTGATTGTGCTGTATGTGTATGAGAACACTGGTTGCATAGTAGCGACCATAATCTACACCAAGGGTCTCCAAACTACGGCCCGCGGGCCAGATCCGGCCCGCGAGCACCAACAATCCGGCCCGCGAAAGGAGGCCGGATCGTACCAACAATATAGTAATTTACAGTATGTTGGTACGGAGCTAGCTAGATCCTGGCCCTTGGGACGTGGTGAAGGAGTAAGTCTGGCCCTTTTGCTAAAAAGTTTGGAGACCCATGATCTACACTAATAGATATTTTCCATATGTACTTTCACGTAACATATTAAATAGGTAATAATACGTCGTCATCCCTGCACCTTTTTGCCTTCTTTGCGTCTTTTACTTTACACCATTTGACTATACAGGAGACAACATTTCCAATAAAATCTCTTTTTTTTACTGTAAATAACGCTAATGTCTGTCACCGGGCGTGTGGCTGGTCCCACTCAATTTTAATTCTTTGGGTTGTTATTTTTTAGCCCCGTGGTGCTATTTTTAAGCAATATTTGTCTGCAATTACACTTCTCTAGATTTTAGTTCACTGTTTACAGTATCCATAGATAGCCTAAAGTAAATTGCTGACAGATTTGATAAATGTGTCATTCTTAGCTCAATAGGTATGTCGGAACATCAAAAGGGTCTTCATCAAATATTCTGGTGTTGGTATTTTGTAGAAATAAAGAATCCTTAGTCAGTTATTAAATCAAAGATATTTTTATTGCAGTCTGTGGTTAGCAAAGATGTACAAATTAAGTAACAGAATTAAATCATGTACAACAATGTATTTCTCTTGATTAAAAAATAATCAATATGATGATTATGAGTTACATCGATAATCCTTGATTTAAACGCGATGATTCCATGATAATAAACGTTAAAAAAAAGGATCAAACGCGTGATTTTGTCTTCGCATTTTTAAGTTCTCTACGCAGTTACGACCACTTACTGCCATCAAAGTTACAACTGCTTCCTAGCGCTCCAAGTAGAATGTTTATTTCACCCATGTCTGAAAAAAATCAAAACGGCTGAACAATTTTTATAGGTAGGAATAAGCTCCCTTAGTAATAGAAAAATATTTCAGAATTTTCGGTTGCGTGAAAAATAAAAAAAAAAGTTTCTTCGACTTCACAAATGTACAAAAGTAACAGCAGAATGGAGATTATACCTTTGTCACCACCACCTGCCAAAACCACAACACGTATTAAAAAAAAGTTGGGTTGAAACTTTTTTTAATACCATGTTGTAGTTGTGGCAGGTGGTGGCAAAGGTGCCAAGGCGCTGCCATTGGAAAAAGCATAAAGACGAAATTGTTAATTATCTCTCTGTAGTGCTCTCCAAAGAAGCTTTGTGGTGTTTCTAGCATGGAATTCAAATAAGGAGTTTTTTTGGTAATTTTTTTTCTATAAAACATTTCAAAACCTTAAAAAAACCTAACAAAAACAGCTTCTAAAATAAACGGCTCTAAAATGCAAGAAATTAAATATTCAAATCTACATAATTACTAACTCAAAAGTTTATACGCATATCGAATATAAAACAACGCCTTTTGATATCCGGTGTGGGAGGAGGGGGTGACGGACGAAGAGTATTTTTATTTAAACTTTAATCATACGTTTTTAACCACCTAACTTCATAAGACGTTATTTAATACATATGCGTATGTTCAAACTTTCGATTTAACAATTATGTACATTTAAATATTTTATTTCTTGCTTTTTAAAGGCGTTTATTTTTGAAGTTGTTATTGTTAGGTTTTTTAAGGCTTTTTCAAGGAGGTTTTGTTTAAAAAAAAAATTGTATTTTTTAACTTTTTTGTGGCAGGTTTATTTAGCGACCATAATAATTATTATCTACTAGCGGCCGCCCGCGACTTCGTCTGCGTGGAAAGGTTTTTTGCTTTCCCTCGGGAACTACAATTTTTTTCGGGATGAAAGGTACCCTATGTCCTTCTCTGTACCCCTGACAACGTGTGTGCAAAATTTCATGATGATCGGTTCAGTGGTTAAGACGTGAAGGCGTAACAAACAAACAAACAAACGGACTTTCGCATTTATAATATTAGTAAGGATGTTACTACCGCCTTATGTGAACGACTCTTCATTTTCTCCAAAATACTGCCTCTCCCGACGCAGGGGCGTTAATTGTTGAGGAGTTCTCCTGGTACTTCTATATTGGCTCCACTTCACCATATGTATTATGACAAGCATAAATAGCCTAGTAACCATATTAAAGTAATCGCACAAGTGAAATATTTAGTAGAGTAATTTCGATGATCATCTATGGTCTTCATCATCAGTTTCACTTCACAAAAGTGTTATCCGAAAGCAAATGCTCGAGTTACTTAAGAAAATATCAAAATCGCTATTGGTGTGTCTATTATAGGTAATATTATGTGTATATTATAGGTAAGAGTTTCCTCGATTTCTCCGAGATCCCATCATCAGATCCTGACTTTATTACAATGGAACTAACTTGGAAGTATTTATGATTAAAAAAAAAAAAGAATTTTCCAAATCTGTTTAGCCGTATTTAAGTAATCGAGTAACATACATAAAAAATCAAAGATCCCGTGAACTGAGAACGACCTCCTTTTTGTGGATGTCGGTTAAAAAGACCACCTTTCGAATTTTCTAATCGGCTCGGTTTCTTTTTGACATTTGACATTGGGAGGAAAAAGAGGAGGAGAAGGGGTCGGGGCTCTTGACATTTCACATTTTGACAGTGGGAGGAGGAGAGGGACTCGAGAGGCTTGGGGGAGGGGCTCTTTCACATTAAATATTTTGACATTTGGGTTTAACTTTTTGACATGCTTAAGGTCTCATGAAATATGACAATAAATATTATTTCACCGGATACCATTCATGTCAAAGTCAAAGTCAAACAAGCTTTATTCAAATAACCTTAATTATTAAGTACTTTTGAATCGTCTATATTTTCCTACCACCCGTTCCAGACTTTTTTAGCTGACAAGAAGAACGGGCGCAAGAAACTTATCAGCTGTAACAGCCATAAGTAACGATATTTACAAACTTTAATATATCGTTACCAGATAATTACAACAGGGTGACAGGATTATTGGCAACAACATAGACTTATTGTTATATTACTTCAACAAAGTACTTATAGTAGCAAGTTATGTGTTACATGATTTCCACGCATTTTGATCTTTAAGATAATCGTCTACTTTATAATAACCTTTACCCATGAGCGAATTTTTACATGGTTTTTAAATTCATGCAAAGGAAGATCAATCACTTGTTGTGGAACTTTATTAATAAAGGCTATGCCTTTCCCCATAAATGAACCTCTAGTTTTTGCAAGCCTAAATCTTGGAACGGCAAGTTTATCTTTATTTCTTGTATTAAACTGGTGAATATTGCTGTTCTTAGCAAATGAATCATAGTGTTTCCTTACATAAACTAAATTTTCATAAATGTATTGGCCTGCCAAAGTTAAAATATTTATTTCTTTGAACAATTCTCTCAAGGTATCTCTCCGCCGTAGATTGTATATGGCGCGAACAGCTCTTTTTTGGAGTACAAAAATATTTTCAATACTGGCAACTGAGCCCCACAATAGCAGTCCATACGACATTACACTATGAAAATAACTAAAGTATACTAACCTTGCCGTTTCAATATCAGTTAAAAGCCTTATTTTATTAACAGCGAATGCCGCTGAACTAAGTCTACTTGACAAGGCTTCAATATGTGGATCCCATTGCAGTCGAGAATCTACTGTGATACCTAGAAATTTTGTACTCTCAATAAACTCGACTTCATCGTCATTCAAATTAATATTTAATTTTGTCTGCCCAACATTAGGTAATGAGAATGTAACACATTTAGTTTTTTTTGGGGTTAAGTGCTAAATTATTACTATTAAACCAGTATGAAACTTTAGAGAGGGCACTATTTACTTCGTCCGAACAGTTATTACCTCTGCTTACTTTAAAAACTGAAGAAGTATCATCCGCAAATAGTACTGTCTCACATAAATTATTCGCGTAGTTGGGAAGGTCATTTATATAAATTAGAAACAGCAATGGGCCCAATATTGATCCCTGTGGCACACCCATATTGATGGAGGCTCCAGTAGATTCAGTTCTATTAATCACTACTTTTTGAGTTCTATTGTACAAATACGATTTCATAAGACTAACTGATTTATCAGAGACACCATAATGTTCTAGCTTCTTTAATAGTGTTTGATGATCAACACAATCGAATGCCTTAGAAAGGTCACAGAAAGTGCCAATTACATCTTTTTTTTCTTCCCAAGCGTCAAGAATATGTTTGAGAAATGCAATTCCAGCATCAGTAGTACTTTTACCCTTGGAAAATCCAAACTGATTTTTATGAAGTATATTATTGTATGTGAAGTAATCTAATAATTGGGAACATATAATTTTTTCAAATATTTTACAAAGTGCTGGTAGTATAGATGTTGGCCTAAAGTTAGCTGGGTCACTTTTATCCCCAGATTTAAAAAGAGGAATCAATTTACTATTTTTCATTATATCAGGAAAGACCCCTTCGTCAATACATTTAATAAAAATAAAAGCCAAGTAAGGGGCTAGTATATCAATTATTGTTTTAATAATAAAAAAACAGAAGATCTTTGGGGCATGTCGACCATGCCCCAAAGATCTTCTGTTTTTTTAACATTAATTGTTTTAAAAGCTTTTATGATATCTGCATTATTTATATATTTAAAGGAAAATCTTTCATTGCACTTATCAACACTAGACTCCAGAAGGGAGACAGCGATGTTGGGACAAGCACTAAGAGTACTGGTAGTTTCTACAGGTATTCTAGCAAAGAAATCTTCAAAAACATTAGCGACCTCATTGTCAGATTCAAAAGTTTGATCACCAGTTTTTAAACAGAAGGAATTTATATTGGATTTTGATTTGCCCGTTTCTTTGTTAATAATATTCCAAGTAGCCTTAATTTTATTGTCAGCTAATTTAATTTTATTTGTAAAGTACTTGGACTTTGCTAAGATACAAACTTCTCTAAATGTTTGTGAATACTTCTTGACAAATTCAATGAAGTTAGGATCACAAGAAGTAGCTTTCTCTGCATAAAGTTCGTATAATTTCCTTCTGCTCTTATATATACCGGGTGTGGCCCAGTCACTAAATTTCGTACTATCATTACATTTGATCACTTTTTGTTTAAAATTTCACTAAATTCAGTTTGAACTATGCTAAATAAATGATTATATAGGTTATTGGCTTCAAAATTTGGTTCTGGTAATGTTTCAATTTTACTTGTGACATTGGTTCTGAATTTTTCAATACAGTGTTTTTTTATTGGCCTACACATTATTTCCCGTTTAGGTGGAACATGATGGTGCTCAATGGAGGCTAATTGTCCACTATGTTCGGATTTAATACAATTTAAAATTGATTTTTCAATGACATTACAGTTACAGAAAATATTATCTAAGCAGGTTGCCGATGTGGGTGTGATACGCGTTGGTTCATTAAAAATATGTAGCAAATTAAATGATTTAAATAAGTTTATGAACCTACTCGACAGTTTGGCTAATTTAGGGTCTAAGATGTCGACATTAAAATCTTCGCAAATCGCGACTTTTTTATTCTTCCTACAGGTCATTTTTAAGACTTCCTCCATAGTGGACTCAAACTCAGAGTAATTTGCGGTGGGGGGTCTATATACGCATACTATAATTATTTGATCAAGTTCCACACAAGACAGCTCAATGGTTCGTTCAAATGAGAGGGATATTACATCTTTGCGTTCTTTATATTGTATACTATCATGTAGAATAATAAGTGACCCCCCTCTTATAGCAGATTTTTTATTAAACGAGCTAACAACTTTGTAATTATCCAAACTTAAAACTAATTCGTGTTTTTTCAACCAATGCTCAGTAACACATAACACATCAATATCTTCAAAATTTAATAATAAGCTTATTTCTAAATCTTTGCCAGAAAAGCTTGCAATGCAAACCAAAAGGAACAAGATTAGCACAAAACGGAAAAGCCTGTGTTATTGAATATGATACATCTGAAATTCCTTCGTATTATCCGCCGAACTGTGCATTTAAATTGTTGTCTAAGTTTATTTGTGTGTATAACACTAAGAGTTGAAAATAATAATTAGAGATTTTTTAAACCACAATTTTTAAACAGACTAAAGAATTTGAAAACAAAAAAAAAATAATTAAATATTAATTTTACTTAATTTTACTTAAAATATCTATAGACACCCAACACGTGTTGGATCAAATAAAAAAAATTTTTTCAGTTTCAGTTCCATGTATGGGGAGCCCCCCCTTAATCTTTTATTTTTCTTATTTTTGTATTAAATTCGTTAAGCGGTTAACAGAATACATCTACCTACCAAGTTTCAACTGTGTAGTCTTAATACTTTCGGAGTAAAGTGGCTGTGACATACGGACAGACAGACAGACAGACAGACATGACGAATCTATAAGGGTTCCGTTTTTTGCCATTTAGGCTACGGAACCCTAAAAATTAATAACAAAAGTATTAAAATATATGAAACAGCTGAATTTTTTTGAGGTTTCAGAGTTGGTCCCATAGTTAAAGTTCAGTTTGACTGTCCCTTATAATCTGCCATTATTTGTTACAAGTTGTATGTATATGAGTGACAGTATAAAGTTTTGAACGGGCCCTATTATAATAATTCATTAAATCATCTACAAAGTATTCCCTTACTGAATGATGAGTGCCACGAATAGAGATAGATGTAGAAGTATTGCAATAGCCGCAACAATCCATGACCACGACCATTCCGCCAGAATCAGACATTAAAAGCTTCAGGAATTGTTCTAGTTAGGTATTTTGCGTTTTAGGCATTCTCCTTTCCAGGCATTATGTGCTTTAAGAATTTTGCTACAGAGGCGTGCATTTTGCGTTTTAAACGTCGTGTCATAAAGGGAGTGTACGACTAAGAAGAAGAAGAATTTAATAACGATCAGAATTGGGATGATGACTAATGAATAAAATAACGAAATACTAATAAAAATCGTAAACATTTAATATGTTAGAATATACTAATAAAAATCGTAAACATTTAATATGTTTACGATTTTTATTAGTATTTCGTTATCATCCCAATTTTAAATTGCAAGTTCACCGTAAAATTCGGTTTATTCACCAGCCGTTTCCGTGTTTTATGGAACACTAATAGAAGCCGTAGATTTTTGTGGTGAATAACCGCGTGTGGATTCGCCCCAACAATTGACAAGTCCAGGTTCAGGCTTAAAGAATTTATTTTCATAAAAAACTTAAAGAGCAAATTACTTACATGAAAACAAAAGAAGTGAATTATACATCCATCATCACCAAGCCTTAATATATCTATAGAAAACGAAAAATCGAATATCCTTCATCATCATCATCATCATATCAGCCGCACGACACCCACTGCTAGGTATAGGCCTTCAACACGGTAAATTTTTAAGTATATCTAAAAATGAAATGGGAATTTCAGACCATGTAAAACGGACTGAAATATGTTTTTTTAACAAATCTCCGCCATTTTGAAAAATTTCAAAAAACTGGCTCGACAAAAAAATTTTATATAATTTTCGAACCTGCTCACAAAATTTCACAAGAATCGGTTGAGAAATGCGACCTGTAGGCTGGAACAGACAGCCGGACATACGAAAGAATTTTTGCCCAAGCTGAAGCAGAGACGCTTCGCTCGCACTTCGTGCTTGCTCGGTCAAATATGCATACATATTGTCAGGTATACAGAAAAGGACATAGGGTGGTACCTTTCATCAAGAAAAAAGTGCGGTTCCTGAGAGATACAAAAATAACTGTCCACGCAGAGTGCGTAATTTTCCATTAAACAGTCACTAGAAATGTGACTTTTCAAGTGAGGTCAAAACTTTTTTATCATATTTTTTCCCAAAAGTTAATATTTTTTGAGATGAGTAAAAAAATAATTTTAGAAAAGTACGATTTAATGCCTTAAATCACAGAACAAAGAAAAACTACTTCTATGTTCTGTGCCTTAAATCGTACTTTTCTAAAAGGAGCTTGCATCAAAAACGCTGCATAAACCTTTAGGCTGCGTTCAAACGATAACACACGACCCAACCTCAATCCGTACTCAACTCAAACTCACCTCAACCTCGAGTTTGAGGCGAGTTCGGGTTGAGTTTGAGTTGAGGTTGAGTTGAGTTCGGGTTGTGTTCGGGTTGAGTTTCAGTTGAGTTCGGGTTGGGCACGGGGCGTGTGCAGTTGCATCAACAAAATATAACATAGCTTATTAATGTGCCATAAAACTCAAAATTGTAAGCGCTGTATTTCAAGGAGTGGGCTCCAGTTAAGTTGAGTTCGAGTATCGTTTGAACGCAGCCTTAGAGCTATAACAAAATAATGAATGATTTGGATGATGAATAAGGAATTGTTCCTCTATTATAGATCGCTTAAAAGTCCGCGATAGATATCTATCTTATAAGAATAACTAACTTTACCGAATAAAATCTTCAAAAAGATTGGTCACGTACAATGCGGTAACTTAGAAAGCTATTTAGAAGGGTACAGTATTAATCCTTACCAACTTAAATGCGTTAGTTACCTTAAGTATTTTACGCACATTATTTTAACTTCTTACACCATTGCATTTAAATGAATATCTTAAAACACGCGTGAAATTAAATTCAACTGCGATTCTTACACCGATGACCGGACGGGGCTCGAACGGGATGGAACAGACTTTTGGAGATTGAAGGTGACACTATAAGGTATTTGTTTTCCTTTTGGGTATTTTTGGAAGGTCGTATTTGGCAAAAAAAAGAAGGAACCGAAGCGAAGCGAGGGTGGGTCGCTAGTTTCTTAATAAATTAACAAAGAGTTTGGAAATACTAATGTAATGAATGACAAACATTACTAACTTATTACTAACCTTTCTATCGTGAGTCACCCATTTTTTTAAAAGTGCAGTACCTACTCGGCCTTAAGGCTCCGCTACGCGAAATCATTTGTCTCTGTCTTTTTCTTTACGTGTAAAGAGTATGGAAAATAACCTCACTTCTGCACTTTTTCGATGTTTTTCGTTGTTTTTTCATCATTATCTTAAGCACAATTATCTTTCTTGAAAAAAGTTATAGGAGCAACTGCACAGTACGTTAAAGTGTATTTTGATGTAGAATTCAATACGTTTACGCTATTATTTACGCCAAAAATATGGCCCGCGACAAGCGCTTTTGATGATATTCTGATTATTTTTTTACAAACATCTGTGAGGTTTATACGCAATTTAATGTTTGTAGTAACTAGGTAAACTCTTTAGCTTGTTGTATGATTTTTTTGGTGGCTACAAGTCTATGTTTTCTATATAAAGATATGGCCCGCGCAAACCATGCTTTCCTATTACCGCCCCTTAATATATGGAACAGCTGATTTGTTTTTTGCAAGCAGGAGAGTTGGCCCCATAGTAAAAGTTGCTTGTAATCATGAGTGGAACCACCCCACGGCGGAACCAAATGATTAAAATTTCAGCGTGTATTAAACCAATCTCAAAGGGCCTCTACATGTTGGACCCATGTCCTCACGCAAGCCTGGAAAAAGGACCGGGCTCTGTCCCGTGGAATCCAAGCCGGAGATACGTAATGATAGTAGTTATATTAAAATATTATGATATCAAATAGAGTAAATAAACTTTATAATTCGATACACCGAATGCAATTAACATTCGACGTACACCTATCTAATTTTCCACATTAATTTTACAAAATTCAACGGGTTTTTGTGCAAAGAAAAATAAAATCTAATACTGAACAAAAGAGTATCAGAGAAGTATTTCAATCAATTTCACATGTAATTAATTTTGATTCATTGATTTCATGCTTCTATTACTGAGCGCGTATAAAAAGCGGCAACGTAACGCCTTCTGTTGTGTCAGGTTCACGGAGCAAGACAATTGAAAGATGGCGGCCGCTGCGTTAGTATACCTCGCGCTTTTTTGTACGTCTCTGGTACACGCGCATTATAGTTGCATTTCAGAAACCTTCGGTAAGTGTCTTGCTTACTCATCTTTACAACTAGACGTATGGAAACAAATCAATTGACACTATACACAGACTATTTTTTTTTTTTTTATTTTTTTTTTTTTTATTTAAAAAGTACAGCCACATGATACATATTAAATAATCATATTAATATATTAATTACAACAATAAACATTCTGATATGTATCAAAATAACGGCGTACATAGCATTCAATGTGATACGAACAAAACAAAAAAAGACAATATTAGCTACTTAAATTACTAATTATTAAAATACTAATTAATTAAAATACTAATTAAGGTTATCTATAATTTTTTTCTTAAATTTTTGCAAGCTATCATTGAATATATCTAATTCAGGGATAGCACTACTAAGTTTGTTATATTCGTTACAAATTCGTGCCAAGGGAGATTGGAGACCAAGATTGGTTCTGGCAAAAGGTCTTGCAAATGTTTTGGCTACACGATGTCGGGGATATCTGTGTGGTACCAAGAGAGACACACTTGACAATAATTCTTTTGATTGAATATACCCATTAATAAGTTTATGGAAGAAGCACATATCCAATAAAATCCTTCGATCGCGGAGAGTAGATATCTTAAATTTTATTAGACGCTGGTTGTAGGGCTGCCGATGGGAGAAACCACTATACGTGAAGGCAAGGTGTCTAGTAAAGGCCCTTTGGATACTCTCAATCCTCTGAGAGTGGACACTATAAAAAGGACTCCAGACAGAAGAAGCGAATTCAAGGTGGCTGCGCACCAGAGCGTTGTACAGCAGAATCTTTGTGTCAATACTCTTGAAATGTTTGGTATTGCGTTTGATAAAACCAAGCATTTTAGCAGCTTTTGTTACCAATGCATCAGTGTGCATATCAAACTTTAACCTGCTGTCAATGTTAACACCAAGATCCCGAACAACTTTGACCTCCTCAAGCTTCACGCCACCAAGCTCATAAGTAGTCACAAGTGGTTTTTTTTTCTGGAGTACTTAATATGATAACATTTGCCAACATTGAGCGCCATGCGGTTAGCGTCGCACCATATGACAAGTCTATTAAGATCGTCTTGAATAAGTTTGCTATCTTCATTGGACGTCACTGTTTTGTAAATTTTAAGGTCGTCAGCAAATAACGAAACTTTACAACTTTTTATGTTCGTGGTGACGTCATTAACAAAAACCAGAAAAAGCAATGGCCCCAAATGTGAGCCTTGAGGAACACCTGATTTGGCATGATACCAATTGGACTGAAACCCACTTACAACAACTGCCTGTGGCCTTTCCCGCAGGTATGAATCAAACCATTCCAGCAATGAACCACCTATTCCATAGGCAGTTAGTTTTTTCAAAAGGATAGCATGATTAACCCGATCAAATGCGCTGCTAAAGTCGGTATATATGGCATCAACCTCTAGTCCCTTATCGACTTGTTCAGATAGCTCGGAGACAAACGGAACTAAATTTGTAGCAACAGAACGACCAGGCGTGAAACCATGTTGGATGTCAGTGATAAAGTTCTTGTTCAATTTGCAGATAACTGGACATATTAGGGTTTCAAAAAGCTTTGCAAAGCATGATAGTATTGAAATGGGACGATAGTTCTTGGCAGATGCAGGGTCTCCCTTTTTGAAGACAGGAACTATACGAGCTTTCTTCCATTCTTTAGGAAAAACACCATCTTCAAGAGATCTATTGAATATTAGTGTTAGTGGCAAAATGATACCCTGCATGCAACGTCTAACAAACAACGGAGGAAGGGCATCAGGTCCGGCCCCCTTAGTTATATCAAGTTTTTTAATTTTTTGTTCCACCTCAGATTCAGTAAATCTCAATTTAGCTATATAAGTATCACCGAAACATTGTGATTCGACTTTGAACCTCGTACTTGAGTCGTCGGAAGAATATACTGAGGAGAAATGTCGAGCAAACAATTCGGCAATCTCTGGACCAGATTCAGCAACTGCATCATCCAATTGCACTTTTGCCGGTATAGAAGAATGACCACCGCGTTTACCTTTAATAAAGCTCCAAAATATTTTTGGATTGTTAGGGATATTTGCCTCTATATTTTGTAGATAGCCTCTATAACATTTATTATAAAGCTTGTGACCACGGCTGCGAAGTAAATTATATTCTATTTCGTCCCTCGGATTTGAGTATTTCAAATATTTATTTCTAACCTTATCTTTTTCTGCTAAAAGTTTGACCAGGGCATGACTGAACCATAATGGATGACTTAATTTCCTAGAACTATCACACCTAGGCACGAATTTGTCTCTGATTTGATAAATGATATTATAAAATTCGTGAACCATATCATTCACGTTATTACAATTTGAGAATAAATCCTGCCAGTTTACCCGCTTTAACTCACGGACAATATTGCAATAGTCAGCCTTGTAATATTTAAATATTAAATTCTTCTTTGGTTTTAAAAAAGAGTTATTTGCGTTACAATATGGTATTGTCAACATGAGATTCGGATGTATGGGGTAACATTTACTTAAGAGATCAAGTGGATTACCGACACATGCATTTTGTATATTACTAATGACCAAATCTAAGAAGCGATTATCATTGTTGCAAATATTATTTTGTTGGTAAAGACTATTCGCACTTAAGAAGTCTACGAGTGCATATCCCAAACTAGAATTGTAATTCGATGGAGTCATGGTGTTAATACCGTCATCTTCGCATGCACTCCATTGAATAAACCCAAGATTAAAATCACCAATGATTACAATATCGTCCGTTTGATCTAAAGCAAGTTCGATTTGACACAGAAATTGTTTCAGGGTTTCCAATTTTACTGGTGGTGGCAAATAAACCACACAAATAGTCAGACTTCTGATTGCTTCATTTATATTTATTTTTAATTTAACCCAAACGCTTTCTATATCATCCGATTCTAAACTTGTTAACCGAACAGAAGGAATGTCGCGAGAAACGGCCATCAAAGTGCCACCACCGTCTTTTTTGGACACCCCGGAGCTAGAACACAAACGATCCTTCCGATAAACAATGTATCTGTTATCTATGACTTCATTTGTAGATATATTAGATTTGAGCCAAGTTTCTGTAAATGCAATTACATTATAGTTAGAATTCAAAACATTATTGTATACATCATTCGTTTTAGTTCGGAGTCCTTGAACGTTCTGATAATACAAACTAAACACTGTTTAAGATCAACTTCGTAACATTCACAACATAACAATCAGAACTACACAATTAATTTCAGGCTATCAGGGGATCTTATCAAAATACTCTGACTATTTTCATCTTTACGGACATATATACGTCCATTTCTCACCCAAACAAATTTATAAAGCATTTCTTTGGCCTTTTTCCGAGTAGCAGCGTGCAATGATTTGTTACTGGGAGTGAGGTGCTCTGTGACGAATATAGGAACTCGAGATCCACCAATACCAAGATGGTTTGAAGCCAACTTGTCCTGAGCGTTCTTCTTATTAAATTTCGTGACCGCCGCTAGAATTTCATCTCTTTGGCGTGAACTGCGCAATTTAACAATAACTGCTCTTGGCCTGGCGTTATCTTTATTTAATTTTGCGACCCTAGTTACATGTTGCACATCTTCTGCTATCAAGCGACTATCAACGACCTTTGAGAGCTGGATCATCGTGTCGACCAAGTTTTTCGATCTATGCTCAGGGATGCCATTAATTTCAATGTTGCATTCTCTCATGTGCAATTCAACTGTGTTAAGGCGGTTTTTCAAATCAGTGACCGATGTTTTCAATATTTCGTTTTCAGATTTTAACTGATCAACTGTGGCGGTTTTTTCTTGTAAGGCTGTACGCATCTCCTCGACTATAGGTACTTAATATGATTATATCAGAGATATTTTCTGGGTATCAAAAAATTCACTTCCTCATCTTATGAATAGCTACGGAGTGTAATTTTAGCAATAATTAGTAGGGGTAAGTGCTTTACCTGTGGACACTTTCCAGAATTTGGAATTAAAAAATGTTTATGTCTGAATTAGTAGAGACTTGTTATTTTTTGACATATCACATGTCTCAAGGGATAATCAGCCTTCCTTAAACTAACAATCTAGTCTCAATATCACATATGCTTACGAAAATAATCAACTTTTTTAAAATCACCATATTTGTCCACAGGTTCAACATACCTTTGGACAGTAAATTTGTACCTTGTAGACTCCTAAAAACCACTTCAAAGAAACGTAGATATACTCTGTTTATACTAATTTGTATGCTTTACGACATGCTTCATACGAGTTTTTAGTAAATTCATCGTTATTGTCATTATCGTCTAATATGAAGCATGCAACACAAACCAAACATTCATCTTCATCGTCAGACTCAAGGTTTTCTCTCTGTGACTTCAGAACACAACAAATATGATAGCGATGAATGCAAAAACTACATTTGTGCATTTGGTTTTTGTCTTTGGAACAAGTTTTACATTTCATACATTTTCAGTAAAAGCAGGACAGTTTGCGTCGGCTCATGGTGGGGCCACTGGTAACAATATATTAAAGTTTGTAAATATCGTTACTTATGGCTGTTACAGCTGATAAGTTTCTTGCGCCCGTTCTTCTTGTCAGCTAAAAAAGTCTGGAACAGGTGGTAGGAAAATATAGACGATTCAAAAGTATTTAATAATTAAGTTTATTTGAATAAAGCTTATTTGACGTTGACTTTGACTTTGCAGTAAGACACTTTTGCACTTGTGGGCAGTCCACAGGTAGATTAATATTTTTGTCCACAGGTACAAATTCAGAAGTAAAAAATAAAACTGATCTAACTTTGAGGATAAAACAGTCTTACGAATAGTAAAAAGGCACAAACTAAGCAATAAACAACACAAATCATACTGCAAACACCATCAAACCGATATCGTAAGTTTTTTCGCGGTAAAAGTCATTTGAATTAAACAAAATAAAAAACTTTTTGGCGCAAAAAAACTTTCTTATTTGGCGTACATACAAAACAAAGATGGCAACACGTCAAAACTGTCAACCATTGACAAAGCATTACGGTCGCGTTCAAATAAGAATTTTAGCGTCGTTAGTTTCGTCGGAATCGGTTGTGTCCATAGGGAATGCCGTCCAAAGGTACAGTTTTTTTGCCAGAAGAGGAGCTCCAACCACTATATTCTCCGATAACGGCACTGCTTTCGTCGGCGCCAACCGAATTTTGAGAGAGTTTACCAGTCTAGAGTCGTGTACTTCACGACAAACAATGGAATTGGTTGGGCCTTTATACCGCCGGCTGCTCCGAATTTTGGTGGATGCTGGGAGAGATTAGTACGGTCCGTTAAAGTGGCTCTCAGCGCTACCCTGAAAGAACGTGCGCCGAAAGAAGAAACACTCTTGACGCTGTTACTAGAAGCAGAAGCCGTGGTGAATTCGCGACTGCTAACCGAAAACTACAAGCAGCTTGCCCGCAAGATTCGATGACAGTGTGCTGTTCAAGCGAGCAGAGTGGAAAAAGGTATTACGGCTGTCGGAACTTTTTTGGTCGCGATGGGTTAAAGAGGTGCTTCTGACCATGCAACCGCAAGAGACCACACCGCCACACGACCGACCAAATCTCTGTTGGTGACATCGTGCTAGTTGTCGATGGCAACCTCCCTCGCGGAGTATGGCCCGGAGGCATAACCGCTGCGACGTACCCAGGACGCGATAGGGTAGTAAGGGTAGTGGACGTAACCACCATGGCCGGTACGCTGCGTCGTCCCTTTACAAAGCTGGTGAAGCTTGATAGATAGTGCTCACACCAAGTGGAGGATGTTGCGTACATGAATGTAGCCTCCTTTTGATACATATTTATGATTTATCATTTGTTCCTTTTTTATACTATGACATTACTTTTGTTCGATTAGACTGTGTCACGGTTACCTGTCATATTGCTAGTTTAGTGTGTAATAAAGTAATAAAATATATTAATAAATACAGTTAAAACCCTCGCTCACTCATTTCATTTCAACCCATTATTTTTGCCTCCTTATCATTATTTTGCTTCACATAAGCACTTTATTTATTTTTAAAGAGTAGGTAATCAAATTTTAAAAATCACTCATATCAATTTAGCAATAGTAATAAATATTAATCATACGTCCATGTCATGATAACCAGTATTCCCTAAGTCTCGGGTTTAATAAACCACAAGTTTTTTAGATTTTTTCAAAACTTAGATTATCAGATCTTTTTGATAAGTACATTTAAATCCGATTAATTTAGATTTCTTTTTAATTAGAATAGTCAGTCGCATGAAATATTGTCTCAATTCCTAAAATTGCTCTTTATTGTAATCTTTTGTCTAATTGGAAAGAAAAAATGTATACTTGCTGAATCTTATGAGATAATGCAACTAACTTATAAACCTATATGTGGGTATTTGTAAATGGCATTGGAAAATCTATGTGTTATTCTATTGTTTCACTGACATCCATTATATTCTTGTATAATGGACGTTAGTGTATTGTTTTACTGCATCCTCATCAAACATAGAGATACTACAGCGGTTCCAGTCGAAAACACTGCGAATAATAACTGGAGCACACATAGGTCTCCACAAAGACCTGAGGGTTGAGTCTGTCAAGGAAGTATTAAAAGACTCCCTACTTAAATATTCAAAAAGACTAAATCACCACCCAAACCTTCTGGCAAGATGAGAGGGAGTAGTGCTATTTCTAGACCGACACTAACGACCCGGCCATAGCCCGCCGCGGCGGGCGGCGCGGCAAGCGAATTCGGTAATCACTGATTCACTGCGTGGTCGTGACGACAAGCTGAGAGGCCGCCATCGAGATAGTGCGCAGTGATTATTTTAATTAGCTTGCCACACCGCCCGCATAAAATTCTATGATCAACACAATACATGCCTAAAAAATTTTATTAATTCAGATCGAAATGTGCGATGTAAGTAGGTAGTTGATCACATATTTCTAATTTATGTTTTTGATCTAGGGTATTTTATACTTCAACCTGATTTAGTCACGCATTCCAAAGTCAAAATCAAAATGACTTTATTCAAATAAACTTCATAATTAAGTATTTATAAATCTTCTATATTCTGTCGCCAGTCACTATTTCTGTGTAATGTAAATGACCTTGAAAGAAAGACTGAAGGACGATTAGGTAATAAGTAATCCCATAATGAGTCCTGTTATTCCTTATAACGTGCTCATATACGGTACCCTAAAATAATATTTGAGTAAAAATTTTAATTAAACTTACACTCAGGTCAAACGCTTGGAGATGTAACACCACTACCTGACATCTACCTCCCGCCACCAACTCGTACCTGGGACATCCCTATTCCGCAAAATGTGAGTAAATAAATGTTTATTCAGAGGAGGATGAGCGTTTTGGTTTCGGCCTCCTCTATTATAGTTAAGGATTTCAAATTTTGAAAATTTTATTTATAAGAATATTAGGTAACGCTTTACATTTTTAAACTTATAACTCCGAAAATATTAAAAATTAAAATTGATATTATGTATCTATGTTTAGCAGCAAATATTTGTTTACTATATTATATTTGTTTGAAAAGACTTTCCTAATGATATAGCACTCATTGCTAGACCGTTTATGGGAATCGATCTACCCCCCGTAGATCGATTTCTATAAATGGTAACCAATTAAATAAGTACTTCAATAACCTGTCCCAAAAAATAAAAGCAATTGCTTTATAGTATATTAGCAGCAAATACTTGCTTTTGGAAAACCTTTCTAATCATACTTCACTCATTGCTAGAGGGGTGTAATCCAAGAGACCCTTTATTTTGCCCATCCTCCTTCCGCCTTCTTTTTTCCAGAAAAAACATTAGATGATTTGATTATCATATAATAATACCTAAATGATGAAGTAGCAAATGTGATCTATTAAAGTGGCCCTATTTTACTACTTAATTACTCTTTTCACAGATTATTATTTTTGAAGTGAAAACTTCTTTAGCGGCGTTGTGCGCTTTTTGTATGGGGAAAAATCAGGAATCACGTATCTGATCGAAAATGCGTAAGACGGATGTGACGGATGGAGAGAAGACAACTCTCGGTGGAAGTATCCCCCTCTCTTTCTACGGGGAGCGTTGAAAATGGCGGCGCGTCATTTTATGACGTAAACACTTGTGTCACCAGCCACGCGCTAATTTTGAAAATAGAACTAATAGCAGCGATCTCTTCAGTGAAATCATAGACTTATTTATACTCTGTGACTACAAGTTTAAATCGTAGAATGCGTGCATGCAGAAATTAAAAAGGCCACTGGCGCGAAATCTTTAGATTTTTTCTCTAATTACAAACTGATTGAATTGTGTGACTGTATAGGAAAGAAATAATTTTAATCCTTTGCCGCTAATTTCAAAATATAAAAAATGCACAACGTTAATATTCAAGTTTTCACTTCTGCCGGCACTCCTGGAGTGCCAGCCGATTTTTTATTTTACAATTCTATGATTATGTTATTTTTGGAATAGGTGTGCCCACCGCAGAGCCGGCTGGTGGGTATCCAGGTGGAGGCGTGCGATCCTGACGGTCCCCCGCTCCCCAGTTTTGGTTACAGAGACTACCTCCCGGATATCATGGTGCAGCGAAACGCCTATCAGATAATACATAGTGCTAAAGTTAGCATTACTGTATACTGTAGTATACACCCGCCGTTTGCTCCTCATACATAGAATGTTGCAAATATTGTCAAGGCGGTACCAACAGTTCGTCAGTAGTTTACAACTTTTCCCATCTTGTTTTCTATAATGCTTTGATTACCGTTTGCCGCCCAATACTCCTTGCTCGCTGTGACGTCACAAACGACCGTCGGCTACTAAATATGGCCCTGGATTTCATTGAATATCTTTCTTTCTTTTTCTCTCTAAATACTATCTTTTCAACATTGATTCTGTCTTTTATTTGTATACCTATCCTGTAAAAAAATGATTTATTATGATTATAAAATTCTGACATTAACCAAATTAAGATTGCTACAATACGTAAGCTCAATATTAATGTTATAAACTAAATCTAGTGGTTCGCAAAGAGCTGTTGTTTAAAATCTTGAACCCTCGCATATATGAGTGACAGCATAGGTTTAAAACGGGCCCTATTTACACGACTGCCCAAAGCAAAAAGAGTGTATATGTGTTCAGGGTTCATGTATGTGGGTATGTGAGTTTCTTTATTCCACCACAACTTCTAAATGCCTGAACTGATTTGCCTGAGTGACACTAGCTATATTTTTTTTAGAAAAATCAATGTGGCGACTGTACGATGCCATTTTCAAATGTGAAAAAAAAATCTATTATTACAATATGGGCATCAAATGAAAGGCCTTGATGAACACATTCCAAAACTATATAATATGTCACTAAAATGTGTGAAATAAAAATAAATAAATTAAAAAAATATTAAAAACACGACTGCCCTGCCAAAAACGGACTAAAAAGTTAAACAATAAGTGTCATTGCAGTCGGGGGACCTCTTTCATCAAAAATTGTTCCATAATAAGGTCCCCCGACTGCAATGACACTTGTTGTTTAACTTTTTAGTTCGTTTTTGGCAGGGCAGTCGTGTTTTTAATATTTTTTAAATTTATTTATTTGACGGCGCGTTTATGTTATTTCACACATTTTTTGTAATTTTATCTTGTTTTTGTTTGATGAACAATAATAATTACAATTTAAAACAATAAAACAATGGTAAAACATTGTTAAGTCATAAAATCAAGTGAAATAATCAAAGAGGGGACTAACATCCGTGCGGGCTTGCGAGTGACGTCAGCGCCCGAACTAGTTTTGCTTGTTGTAGCGCCGCGTGGCGTGAGTGGGGTAGTAGTGGGGCGACCCGGCCTTTATAAGCGGGCGGCGCTCGTATTGGGACAACAGGTTCACCGCATAGTCGAGTTTATCTCCAGCGGTTTCTATCCTAAAAGATATAAAACCGTAGCAGTCTTTTTCGATGTCGCCAAAGCATTTGACAAGGTTTGGCACACCGGACTAATCGTCAAGTTACACAGACTAAATCTGTCCTTGCGTTTGGTCCGGTTAGTGGCATCTTTCCTTCATCACCGTACCTTCCGTTTCAAACACGAAGGTACCCTCTCCTCACCCCGCCCTATTACAGCAGGTGTGTCTCAAGGCTCAGTCCTCGCTCCCCTGCTGTACATAGTCTACACAAATGACATACCCATTCCGAACGACGGCGTTCAACTATCCCTTTTTGCTGACGACACGGCTCTTTATCGCAAAGGCCAAAACGTCAACTCAATCCTTCCGAGGCTACAGTCCTCTATCAATAAGTTAGGCCAATGGTTTCGCAAATGGCGCATCGAAGTAAACCCGGAGAAATCCGCTGCAGTTTACTTCGATACTAAGCGCCATACCATGCACCCCAATCACCCACCTCCCACTATGTTAGGTAAATCCATCCCCTGGCAGAGGTCTGCCAAATATCTCGGCGTCACTTTGGACCAGAGACTCACTTTCGAGCCTCACGTCAAAAGAGTGACCCGTAATGCTCGTCTCTATCTTCACCGACTTAACTCCATGTTAGGTCGCCATAGTAGAATGTCCCTCCGAAACAAGCGAACACTCTACAAGGTTTGCATACTACCGGTGATGACATACGCCTCTGCCGTATTCGCTCACGCCGCCCCAAAAACACTTGATAAATTACAAGTAGTCCAAAATCTTTTCTGCCGCAGAGCGGCAAACGCTCCTTACTAAGTTCGCAATGCGGACTTGCATAGGGACCTAGACCTTCCCACCCTCCAGCAATGGACCTGTAAGGCCTCTGAACGCTTTTTTAAAGCAGCAGGAGACCATCCTAACCCCCTTATCCGTTCCGCAGCGGTCTATGACCCGCCTACCTCCTCCGCCCCGTTTTCCCGCCGACCAAAATCGGTCCTAACGGATCCTCCCAACAAGCTTTCGTTTGACCTGAACTTCCTCCTGGAGGCGACGGAGGACGATTAAACCCCACCAAGCTCGACCCTTCAGGTCACCCCCCGCCCTCTCTGGCTGATCGATCCCCCTCAGGGAGTCAGCTTAATTGTTACTCGTCTCTCGACGCACAATCACCTAGGTGAAATGTGACGTCTGCGCTGTCCTCTCCCCTGAGGGAGGGCAGTCGCTTCCGGATGAAGGTTCGTTGACTGTCCGGTCACGTAACCAGATTAGGGCGGTTTTTAGTCAGTACGAGACTGACATAACCAGATTAGTCCGGTAGCAACCGGCTAGGTGGTATCCAATGAGGATTTCCCGCCTCCTTCCCCCCCGCGGGGGAGGGTGGCCCAAAGCCCCTAAGGTGGAGAGCCCCAAAAAAAAAAGTATTGGGACACATTCGATCGTGAGCCGTGGCGCTGTACGTACGCTCGCAATTCTGCATACCTCTTAAAATAAATAGCGCTTTCTCCAACGTCCATGGTTATGGCTGAATTAAATGGTCAGCTCGGCACTCCGTCATCAGGAGTGGGGATGGACCAGGAAGCGGAAAACATACTATGGGAGCACCAGTCCTACAAAACCGATGGAGAAATCTCTTGAAGTTGCAGCATCGTGGCGTGATGGATTCGGTGATGACTGTCCTCGAGCCTGGGAAAGGGGTGACCAAACTTATTTTTCCAGAATTTAGTCTCCAGGGGGCGGATGCGCGAGCGTGGTGTGATGCAGTGAACATATGTTTAGGAGAGAACCCTTCAAGTAGAAGCCAGTTAGTTATGCTCCTTAGTAAGGCTCCCTGAGGTTAGACAGCTGCAAGTTTTGTGCACAGCAGCCGTTCCAAGGTTGTGTATACTTAATTTAGCTTGTCATTTATTAGGAATATATGAAATTAATTGTATGATAGCCTACACAAAACAAACCATCATACAAACACTTGCCTGAGTGATTCAATAAAGTACTGAAGATTAGTAAACTAGTTTTATTATTCTGCTTCGCTTTATATTGACAAAGTTTATCAACTCGTCTGAGGTGCCACTAAGCTAGGAGTTGATTTATGAGAATAATAAGGTGTCCAGCTGTCTTACCTGGATAAGTTGAAACTCTCTGCTCTATCACGCCCTAGCCAGCATCTCCACGTGGAATGTAGGTCCCACCTGTAGTTAGAGGATAAGTATGATTATACTGTAAGTATAATCACTAAGCACTTTAGCCAGCAAGATCACCACAGAGTGGTGTAATATAGTCAACACAAACTTAAGCATTTGGATGATAGTTGTCATATCTCTAAGAGTGCAATTATATTCATATTGATAAACAGGTTGATATCAAACAAATACCCTAATGTGAATCTCATAGGTACTCATAGGATCGTGTAAACACTTTGTTTTCGACCCTTATTTTAGCAACACGGCATAAACCGTCCTTTCCTTTTACTATTTCTATTAATTTTCCCACTTTCCAGCTTTCGCGGTTTCTTGATTCACCTTTAATCTGTACCACATCTCCGATTTGAGGGGTTTCACGATTTCTCACTCTGGTTTGTTTGGGTGAGTTTCCGTACCTCTCTCTAAGGCTCAAAAGATATCTGTTGATGAACATTTCTTTATATTCATTCATTATCGTGTTTCCACGTTTCCATCCTTCGATGAGTTGTTGTTTAATGGTAGAACTAGAGGGTGGTAAGCGATCCATAAGTAGTTGAATGCTCAAACATTTTCCTGGTGTTAGGAAATCAGCGGGTTTCAGTATGTGGTCCATGTCGGCTCCCACATACGTAAGTGGTCTGGTATTTGCCACTGCTTCAACTTCCTTAATGATCGTTAAGAGTTGATTTTCTCCAAGCATATGTTTTTGAAGCGTTCGTTTTAAGCAATGTTTTACTACTGCCACAAGTCTTTCATACACACCACCATGCCAGGGTGCTAGTTGAGGGATGAATTTCCATCTTATCTTTTCTGTCAATCCTCCTTCTGATATTACTTCAGCTAGCAGTCTGAACTGTGGTGCGTTGTCAGTTAGTAAAAGCGACGGAATTCCTCTTGTAGCAATGAAACGTCTGAATGCCATGAGACATTCGTCTGTGGTTAGATCCTTGACCACCTCTAAGTGTATCGCTCGTATCACGAGGCACGTGAAAAGACAGATCCATCTCTTTTTTATGTCATTTTCTGACTTTATGACCATCGGTCCAAAATAGTCTGCGCCGACATATGTAAATGGTGTGTTGAATCTTACTCTTTCAGCTGGTAACGCTGGAGTTTTAGGTAGTTCATATGGACCTCCTCCATGTTTCACACACTTCGCACACTTGCTTAGCGTCCTTTGAATTTTTGCTCTACCTTGAGGTATCCAAAATTTTTGCCTTATAAGACTTAATGTATGAGGTACTCCAACATGAAGGTTTTTCTCATGAGTTTCTTTAATGATTTTTTCTGTGAGTTCACTGTTCTTAGGTAAGAGTATAGGATGTTTTGCATCATAGGATAGATCTGAATGTGAGAGTCTTCCATCACATCTTAGAATTCCATTGGTATCAATGAATAATCCTAAGTTCTTGGATAGGCTTGTTTTCTTTCCTCCAAACTCTTCTGGGAATGTTTTCCTTTGTAGTTCCTTTATCTCTTGTAGTTGTGAGTCTAAAACTTCGTTTGATGTTACTTCTTTTTGTAACACTGTTGTTTCTGGTCGAATTTCTGTATTTGACAGACCCTCCCCCATCAGAAGAGAACTGTCTCTCGGTGGACCACTAGGCCAGTTTCTAGGATCTTGCTTTAGAAATTCAGGTCCAGATAACCATTTGTACTTCTCCTCCTCTGAGGTGGTTGGACGTGTTGCTACGTCTGCGGAGTTAAGTCCCGACGGTACGTATCTCACTATTAGATTTTTGTTTCGTTTTATTTCTTCCAGTCTTTTGGATACAAAGGGTTGAAGTAACTTATCAGTGTAATACCAGTCAATCACTATCTGGCTATCTGTCCATAGTGTCGATTGGGTTATATTCAATGGTAAAAATCTAAGCACATATTTTATAAGTCTACTTCCAATAAGTACACCTAATAATTCTAAGCGTGGAATTTTTAAATTCTCTTGGTTTTTAATGGGAACTAGGCGTGATTTACCTATTATGAAGTCGACTTTGTCTCTTTGTACCAGGTACACTGCTGCTGCGTAAGCTACTGTGGATGAATCTGTAAAGCAATGTATTTGAGCTTCCCTTTCATTGGGTACAGTGATGTTTCTCTGTAAACATATGTTTTCTACTTGTTTCATTTCTTTCAAGATGTTTATCCACTTGTGAAGCAGATCTTTAGGTAATGGTGTATCCCATTTGATCTGTTTTTTCCATAGTTGTTGAAGTAATAACTTAGCAGGTAACATGATTGGTACGGTAAATCCACAGGGATCATAAATGGCTGCAATGGTTTTTAAAATTCCTCTTTTGGTGTTTCCATTGTTCTCATTGACTTAGCTCTAAGATGAAGAGTGTCATCTTCCAAGTTCCAGTTTAGACCCAGTATTTTTACGATAGTTTCTTTAGCAGCATCTGGTATTTGTTCTACATAAATAAATTCCTTAGAATTGGAACTCCATTCACGAAGATTCATAGAAATTTCTGAAAATATATTTTTGCTTTCCTTATAAAGGTTCAAAGCATCCGTTACTGTTTCTACGCCAGTGACTACATTGTCTACATATATGTCGTTAGCTAATTGTTTGGCGTAATCTCTATTTGATCTTTGAAGATGATATCTAACTGTAGCGTTTAGAAGGAATGGACTAGAGATGATACCAAAAGGAACTCGTGTTAATCTATAATGTAATAGATTGTCTTCTGTAGCTGGTTTATTAGTGTCTTTTAACCATAAGAATCTAGTGACATCTCTGTCTCTTTCCTTCAGACCAATTTGTAAAAATGCCTTTTCTACATCTGCCGTCAGTCCTACGGCGTGGCTTCTGAATTTCAACAGTAGTCCGGTCAAGTCTTCTAACATCATTGGACCGCAATACAAACATTCATTTAGACTCTTAGTATCTTTCGTTTTCGCTGAGGCATCATATACTATTCTCAGAGTTTTACCAGGCGCCAGTATTCCATGATGAGGAAGGTAATGAATAGGATGATCACTTTTGTCTTCCTTGGGTGCAAGTTCGATGATACCCCTTTGTAGTTGATCACTTAGTGTTTGGTTATAAGCTGACAAGTTTTCTGTGTCTAAGCGTTTCATCAATCCGATTAGACGTCCATATGCCAGACTGTAGTTAGTTGGCAATTCAGGTGGGTATTCCTTCCAAGGCCAACCAACGTGATATCTTCCTTCTATAAATACTGTATTTTCATTGAAATGTTTAATTGCTTCTTCCTCCCGGTTGGCATTGGGAGAATCAGTAATCCCGAGGGATTCTAAGTCCCATAAAGTTTTCATTGATGTGTTATCTAATGGAAGATCAGGTTCATTTAATCTCGTTTCATATGATGCTTGGAAGTATGTGAGCATCGATAGCTCTTCCTCGTGCTTATTCGTCATTTTGCCTGACAATATCCATCCTAGGTCTGAATTTACCAAGTAAAGGTTTTCTTGTATTTTCACCTTTTCAGTTGACATAAGTGAATGGTAATGATCATTTCCAATTAGGATGTCTACCTTATCTGACAGAGACCCATCATCCGCCAGTAAGTAATCCTTTTGTTGATTCCAATTGATTAATTCTTTGGTATAGGAAGAGATACCGCGTGTGATAAAAGGTACGACATTTGCATATACTATCTTTTGCTTATGAGTTCTCGATTGAATGTGAAGCTTTACTAGTGCACTGTCTAGTTCTTGGGGTTTGTTTGAACTGAAAGTGAATACTGTGAGATGATTATCTTCTTCAGTTTTTAGATCAAGATTGCTAGCGACATCTTGCGTAACGTAGCTTCTCATGCTGCCTGAATCTAGCAGTACACGGCATTTCATCGAGGTATTCCCCGGTCCTTTGACGTGAACAATAGCGGTTTGTAGGATTGTGGATCCCTTTTCATAGACGTGCATAGCACTGGTAGATTCCTTCTTATGCAACTCATTTTTTGGCACTGCATTTTTAGGTGATTCCTTGTTTGGACAAAGTGCTCTATTATGTAGGCCCTTCTTGCCACAGTGTTTGCAAGCTATGTGTTTGGATCTACAGAAGTTAGCTTGATGACCTGCTCGAAAGCAAATAAAACAACGGTTCTTTAATTTTAATTTTCTTTGTTGTAGAGTCTTGTTATTTGTGCATTCATCATTAAAGTGATCTCCTTTACAAAATATACAATTGAGTTTCCTTCTTTTCTGATTGGATCCATGTTCATTCCTCTCTTCACTGGATTGAAATTTCCTCTTAGTGTCAAAGGTTTTATTGAAGGCAGTCACACTAGGTTTAATTCTCTTATTTGTATTCTTTATATTGTTTGCTTTTCGGACTCTTGTTCTTTTCCCATTCCTTTGTTCTAATATGTGAAGCGTTTCTGTTGTATAACTATCATCTTCTGTATTGAAATTTTCAGAAGTTCTCTTGGCATCTTCTCTGGCTGAGAGTATAATGTGAAGCTGTTTTCTTATTTCTTCGATGGTATCATTACTTAATTTCAATTTCAATTCGTATACTATATCTTCTGGGAACTTTTCTAAAATTAAGAATCTTAAGTGATTATGTTCTGTATTTTCACCCAGTGAGTTTAATACACGGAGGTGTCTTTCAATTTCATCTAATACTCTTCTGCAGTCTTCCTGTCTATCTGCTCTTTTAAGTTTATAAAGCGTTGAATAATGAGCATCAATTATTTGCGTTTTCTTCCCATATCTATCTGTCAAAGTTGCTACGGCAATTTTATAATTATCATTAGTAGTCTCAAGACCATCTAAAATCGTTTTCGCTTCACCCTTCACTGAAGCCTTTAGATACAATAATTTGTCGACATCTCTTAATGTTCTTTGGTCAATGTTGGAAGAAAATTGATCCCAAAATTGTGTCCATTGTAGAACATCTCCGGAAAATGTGGGTAAGTTTAATTCTGGTAGTTTGCCTCTATTAATTGATTGATTAGAACTGGAAGAAGAGGAATCAATTTTGTCTCTTTTTACTTGTATTTTTGCGTTTAATTCGGCTAATGCTTCATCCCCTTCCAATTGTTCCGTTGTCATACTAGATATGTCATCGGCGTTCGGGTTTGTTGAAGTATTAAAATATTGATACAGTTCACTATTGAATCGGTGAATTACCGCTTGTAATTTTGAAGACACGATTTTTGCTTGTTCTAGATCATCATCTGACCACGATTTCTGAGCACAGAGAACACGGGAGCTGTCAGTCAAATCTTTGATACTTGCCACAAACTTGGTTAGTCTATTTATATATATTTCTTCCATAGTGTTAGTGTTATATATACTGATTGAGATGAATCTGAAATCATCATAAATATTTTATTATCTTATTCCTAAATCATTCATATCCAATGAAGAAAGAAAAAAAATCCAGATTCCTTCTAGTCAATCATGTCTGTCTATTTGTCAAGCTCTATTGTCCATTTGCTATGTATAGAATAAGTGTCTGCGGCTCAGCACTCAATCAACATCTCTATTGATTTGCCGTAATAATCGTGATATTTATTTAATTTATGTTCCAACGGTTTATTTTATTACGTTAAATGAAATGTTAAATTTTATTATTTAGTGACCTTCTGTATCCCACAGTTGACCTTACTGAGCAACCCTGGTAAGTCGCTCCCACTTAGGTTACCATCCTTTGAGAAATTTGAAAAGTCTGACAAAGTCGGATAGGTTATAGAAAAAAATCCGAAATAATCCGGACGGGTGGTAACCCTACTCACACTGCTCAACCTAGTCTATGATCATAGCACTAGTTAAGCCAGTTATTTTTTCCTTTAAAACATTTGGTCTCATCCAAACTTGGCTATGGCACTACCGTGCCCCCTTAATTCAACCATATGGGAACACAAGAAAGTTCACTAAGCTATACCCTTTATTGTCACACAGTGTATAGAGCGCGTCACATTAAACCAAATATTCTTTAAATAAGTTAGTGCTAATCAGGCACATGAAGTAACATACTGTGTTTACTTAGTGTGTCGTCATTAGCCATCAATAGTTTTCGCTTTGACCCTAGGTTATATCTTGTAGCGTAGTATGTAAACGTTTGACGTGAACACTGATTGTCTTATCAGTTCATCTCGATGCATGCTTATGTACAGGTATCACATACTCACAGTGTATGTAACATCTGAATTACATAAACAAGCATGTGCAGTTTGCAATAAATAGATGTTTTAGTTTATCTGTAAAATTATTCATTTTAATTTTATCACAACACTGAGTGTCTATTTACCGTAAGGTTATTAAGTTATAAGCCATCGGAGCTAGTATGTATATCACTTATATTCCAAAGATTTCAAAAAATCAATGAGCTAAAATTCTGTTTTGTTGTGATGACTACAACTGTTATCAGTTAACAAGTGATAAGAATTATTGTAAAACACTATCATTGTATGAGAACTTGAATGCGCAGGGTAGTAACATCATATTGCACTATGGTTATTGACTAATATGTTGTAATTTGTTTTGACTTGGTATAACAGTTGTTGTAATCTAACAACAATGTTCCATAATAATTTGGTATGATACTGTGGTGAAGTTTTAACTAGTCAGGTCATAATTGATGTCAAAAACCTTTTATCAAGTAATAAATTTTCCATACATTTGGTGTATAGTTATGCTCTTACGTACCTGCGGTTTTGCTTCAATTTTCTGATCAGTAAGTAAGTAAATATCTCCTTGTAATAGTACCCTCTTTATAGGTGTTATTTTACTGTATACTGAATACCGGTGTTCCTATTGAAACGATAAAGGGATTAGAGTCTAACCCTTACACACAAACAAGTTGTATTCATTATAGTATTTCATTAGTAAACACTTTTATTTGGCTTTATAAGTTTAAAGATAGTTTTTTCAACAAATGTGGTTTATTGAAAAAAAACAAGGTCATGCAACAAGTTGGTTACTTTTGTCACTTGATTGTTTTAATTAAAAGATGTGATTTATAGAGATAAGAGTTTCTAGGCGTTAATGATGTTTCTTACCTAAATTCTTTGTTTTATAAGGTTTTTTAATTTATTTTCGTCGACTGACAATTAATTTGTTTGTTGACAGATTCACTCATGGACGAATGACGTTTAGTCGCGTCGGTAAAGCAGACAAAGGCCTGTGGGAAAAATTTTCCACATCTAAGAACACACTAGCGCCGCGTATAGTGTACGCTCTCTGACATATCGATGGCGCGGAATTTTAAACTTGACGTTTGGCGGGAATTTTGATTGTCCCTGGTATTAAACAAGAAATCCATAAATATGAGTCATAAATTTAACACAACCATTAGATTTATGACATAAATATAAACTTCTTGATGTTAAGTTGTTAACATTGACTTAACAGTAGTTACTTTGTTAGATCAATGTTCACCACTCAAGGTCTGGTTACATTGTATTTTGCTTACACTGATGAAAGTTATAACTTATAGTAAGGGTCACACAAATAAAGTAAATTGTCCCACTTTGTTCAAGTATCTATTATTTTAAGTATCATTATCATCCACCAAGACAGCTGACAATTGGCTTTGGTTAAAAAATAAAAGGTATTTTTTTTATATTTTTTTACTACAGATTAGGCCAATTTAAGAAACTAATTTGAATATTTTAACATTTGGTCCCGTAATTATTTTTTTATAAATATATTTGTCGAGCGGATATGGTCAACCGGAATGACGTCATTAGTGGCATGAAAGTTTAAGAAGAAAACCTTTGCCATCTACTTATAGAAAAAGAAAGGCCAAGTGTCATTAACTGTCATAATGACTTTATGGTTGTTTGTAAACAAATAAGTTATAGTTAATATTTCTTCTATTTTATTCATTTAATCCAGTTGTGACGGTTCTAGCCTACCTTCTTAATTTGCCGCAATAATTTTTGAGGTGGTAAAATTATAATAAAAATGCTTACCAGTGGAAACTCTGCTGAAAAACTTTGTAAAAACTGACACGCCCAATCTACCCAAATTGCGAAATGTATTGTATGTATTGTGTCTATTTTGGATGTAGGCTACAAGGATGAAATTGTAACGATTGCTTGTGGACTGATAAATTTGCAGGATAACATAATAAACATTGTGAAAATATGTGCATGCTTTATTTCTATTTACAAACATTTAATAGTAGGGATGTGGAAAAAATTACGAGATAAGTTCATCGATATTTTTCGGGCGATATTAAATACTCTGATATATCGATAGATGTTTTTACAATAATTTTTCCAAAACATTTTTTTGGTAATTACGTATGGATTCTAATAGTCGACACTATTTTGTCACTGGAGCATTTTGATTTTTTCCAACTTTGAGTCTTAAAAATCATCGTAAAATTCGTCAAATCGAGCCAAAATTTCGCGTAGGGGTTTATTTTGCTATTTTTTATGTTTTACAATACCTTAAAATTAGAATCCATTACTTAGTCATCGTCCCATTTCATCCCATTTTTTTCTGAGAAATATTACCTATATCGATATTTTTTCACTTCCACCATCCCTAATGCCAAGTTCATTGTCAAAATTGTCTTTGCACTTTTTTCTTTTTTTTATTATGGCTGGGAGATCTGTATGTGATGACGTCATATGAAGGTCATTTGAAGGTTAAAGCTTTTTATTGAATATTATAAATATCTTTAAAAATATAGACTTATTTTTAAATTTAATTAGTAGACACTGTACCGAAAGCTTATTCCTCGAAATGGTTTTGAGATTTCCAGTCATGTTCAAAAAGTTATCAAAGCCAATTGTATGATTTAATTTCAAAGTAAATTCTCATCAAACTCCCTCCAGCCACACATCAGACAAGTTTTGTTTATAAAGTTCAGTTCAGTCTATACTAAACTTTATCTAATTTGATAAAATTATTTTTCAGTAATAAATTCATATCCCAGCTCGTCTTCACCAAATTTGTGTATACTTAATTTAGCTTGTCATTTATTAGGAATATATGAAATTAATTGTATGATAGCCTACACAAAACAAACCATCATACAAACACTTGCCTGAGTGATTCAATAAAGTACTGAAGATTAGTAAACTAGTTTTATTATTCTGCTTCGCTTTATATTGACAAAGTTTATCAACTCGTCTGAGGTGCCACTAAGCTAGGAGTTGATTTATGAGAATAATAAGGTGTCCAGCTGTCTTACCTGGATAAGTTGAAACTCTCTGCTCTATCACGCCCTAGCCAGCATCTCCACGTGGAATGTAGGTCCCACCTGTAGTTAGAGGATAAGTATGATTATACTGTAAGTATAATCACTAAGCACTTTAGCCAGCAAGATCACCACAGAGTGGTGTAATATAGTCAACACAAACTTAAGCATTTGGATGATAGTTGTCATATCTCTAAGAGTGCAATTATATTCATATTGATAAACAGGTTGATATCAAACAAATACCCTAATGTGAATCTCATAGGTCACTGATCTTTGTGAGTCCAAAGGACCGGTACCCCAACACTCAACACACATCGGTTCTTCACGGACTGATGTTATTCATACTGTAAGAAGATTGCGCAAGCTTACATACAGGGGACTTCTTCGTGGAGCCCTCGACACCTAAGGGGGAGCTTCTACAAACAACGGAGCTCTCAACCCTTATAGGGAGCTTCTACAAACAACGGAGCTCTCAACCTTTATATTGGTGGGTACTTATTAGATCTTAGTTTCTTAAACAGGGATAAATTGCACACGTATAAGATATAACTTTAAGCATAACAAGTTACCACGCACGATAGAAGTTGCAAGTGATTATTAGCTACTGAGAGTTTCGTGTCACGTGCAATTTCTCATCGTTAATTATCTATACAATCGCATACATAAAACTCGTGAATCCTTACGGGATTATAATAAATTATTCTAAAGTACTTAGCTTTCGGTTTATCTGATGCTGGCGGGCAGATGTAACACACACATTTGTCGCACTACAAATTCACTTGAAAGAGTTTGAACAAGATGGGCGTTAAAAACATGACATATGCAAATGTTGAAAATGAGCTTACCCTCTGATTGACTTTATATCCATCCGATAGTACTCTATGGTCTATATATATGAGTGTTGCTATATACAATATTGTTGGTGGGTCTATTTGTTATTCGCGAACCCTTCGCGACAAAGGTTGCATTGTCCGAACTTAATTTTTTTTTCGTTTTGATGCCATCGAAGCTCCTGCTGCTACCTTGTACAGGGTTTTATTTCGGGCTGCCCGAGTGGTGGAGTGAAGGGGACGTGGACACCTAGACACGCTTGTCCACGCTGTACCCACCAGGAGAAGCAAACCTAATCCACGGCTGAGCGAAGGGTTAGCTTAGGACTGTCACACCAGTGGTGGACCACCTTTACAACATTGGTGAAAAGTTTTTTTTTTTTTAATTTCGGTTCCTGAATGTTCATTAATAAAAGAGACATTTTACAGATAAGAGAAATATTATGATTCAGTTACTTTTAGGAATAGGAAAATTAAGTCTACAAATCCTACGATGCAATACTCAAATTATTTTGATTGTTACTTTTTAGGATTACTCAGCTGAATCATTATTTCATGAGGTCCCCGATTCTTCATTGGTATTCATGACTTCATAATAGGGCAAGATTTAATTATGTTGGGCTTTTTCAATTTTCAAAATGAAACTCAATTAATTGCACAATGTGAGTTTAGCGAAAAAAATTAATGATTATAGTAATGTCAATGATACCGATGTTCCCTTAGAGCCTATAACAGAATTTGAAAGAAAATACTTGAAAATTATTGTTGACAGGTAAGTTATAATACCCACAGCAGGGACCGGAACCCTTTCGATTTTGATCTACAATATCTCGTATTATCATGATGCTATGATTGTTTCGTTTGCATATCGAATAGGGTTACCCTATCAAAGAATCTATTTGTCGTACTTTTTTTAATTATCATTCTGTAAATACTCAAAACCCAAACGAACGAAGGGGTTTTTAAGCGCTTAATCCGGTCCCTAGACCCACAGTTGTACCATGCTTAAAAACAAAGTTAGTGTTAGTGTCATTATTCAATACGATTCTTAGCATCAAAAGATCAACCATTTTGAACTATTTGGCCAGCAAACAAATATTTTGTCTTAAAAAAACGAGCTACAACTCATGGTTTACGAACAATCTTATAGTCCAGTAAAATTGTCGCCTGAAAGTACGGGGTACCTTGTGTCAAATCTGGTAGTTCTGATTTTTTTGCAGACTTGTTTATGATGTTGACCGAATAAATAATCCAAGTTTTTGACCTCAAGATCCGAACGCAACTATGTCAAAAATCCACGTAAATTTCGGATTTTGGCGATTATAAACCTGAAGGACTTTATATTTTTATTTTCAGTAATTATAAATCGTGCAGCGGAATGATTGATTGCTCGGCGATATTTCGAATCATTTCTATCAAAAGTTTCTCTGATAAGTTAAAATAACAAAACTATACTGCCAAACTGCCATTATTTAATTATTCACATTACATTAAAAATTTTGGCCCTTCTGAAAACAAGAGACACGTAATTTTTCTAAGTTTCATTTTGAAGATTTTTGTTCCATTCTAAAAATTTGTTTGAAAACTGATTCATTCTAGAACCTGTCAACCTGATCTGTGGACGCTAGTGACATTTTTTTTGTTTATGTTTTGCTTTAGGTCTTACTTTTTCTTTTGTTTTCGCTATTTTTGCCTGAAACTATTATTACCGCTAATTAGATTTTGTGGTTCCTGTCTGCAAGGGTGCGGTGACGAGATGCCTAAACAAACTTTTTTTTGTGTGCCAAGGCCTACACTTTAACGGGGTGTTGCTTTTTGTATTTTGTTAAACTGATTCAAATGTTGACAACACCGATTTTTTTTAAGCAGAAGAGCTTCAGCGGCATCATGGGGTCCACTTTGGGAGGTTTGCGATTGTCTGTCATTGGATCCTTCATAATTCTTGATAATAATATTTGGAATAAAATTGAAATTAACTAAATTACTAGTAATTGAACTTAAAACATTTTCGATATAATATGGTCCTCGCACGGAGGAATTGCAGGAGAAGGAATTGGGTGGGCTAATCTGGTTCGATCGTTGCTTCCACGGGCGCGCGTCTCACTTCTTCTTATAGTCTCCGACGTTGATTATTTGGGTAATCACAATGGTCTTTGGATAGCTCGCGGCGACCACCTTGTATGTGTTCAAACTTGACCGAGGTAATGAGAAGCACGAAAACTCGACTCAACGCTCTGGCACGCAGGCAGGCTGGATCGGAGGTGTCTAAATATGGCCGACGTGACCAGATATTGATTGGCCCCCATAGGATCATGGATGGAAATGATATGAGGGTAGATTTTGGGTTTATGGATCTAGCATCGGTGCAAGTGTGAATCGAATCTAAAGTGATGTGATAATAACCTGAATCTATGATTCATCTAAATCTACCAGGCACCTTGTAAAAAAAATAACTTTTTTAAAGTTTAGAATATACATAAATAGCTTAATTTCAGCCAAGAAAACTCACCTAATGAAACTTGAACGAGCTCAACGAGCTGTTATCAAAGTTCTTAATTTCAAAAATTTCCGATATCCAACGAAAATATTATATGAAGAATTTCCAGTATTAACGGTAAGGCAGTTATTTATAAAATCAATAATGCTTAGACAGCACCGTATCACACCACCACCACAAATTTCAGCTAGAAGGATTGCAACAGTTTATAGAATACCTGACTGTAAAACTAAATTTTTTCACAGCTTTGCCAATTATCAAGGTCCTCGTTTATATAACAAAATCAGCCAAAAAATCACGAGTCTTAAAGAAAAAACCTATTACACTTGTCAAAAATTAATTACAGGATACTTGTTAACTTTAGATTACGTAGCTACAGAGGAATTGTTGTCATGAGATACTATAAATATATATATATAAACATATAAATAAATAAGTTCATCTTTTTTAAACAAATTATAAGAATAATAAACTGTTTAAATATAAATATTTATTATATAATTATCTATTACAAAGTTATCACTATTATTTATTTGTTAAGAAAGTGTAGTATACCATATATTCAATTATAATATATAAATAGGTCACTGTGTCTTTAAATATTATTTAATTTAAGCACTTTAAATGGGGTTGTTGTTGTAATATTAATTACGAAAAAAAGTTATTTTTATCTGTTTTGTAACCTTGATTTATGGGACTGGTATCAATATGAAAATAAAAGATTTAAGTTTGATCACGAGTGAAATTTTATTGATACCTCAAAAAAAAAACAAAAGAGCAAAATGTTAAAAGATTGTGAGAAAGTTAAAAGAACAGGGCGTGGGTGTAACAAAACTTTGCAGCTCACTTGTTGTACTGGCGGAAGGCCTTAAATTGCAGTGTTCTCACTGAGCTGAGAGTTTGCTTATATGAGTAATAAAAGTGAAATCAGACAGGTAGGGTTTGTAAGAGAAATGTGAATAAATAAAAGCTCTAGCTTATCGCTATCCTTAAAGTAGATTTACAATATATACAGACCAAATGTGGGCTACTAATCAATAGAAAACCATTTGACAAACATACAAGTGCACTTCGGATTGAGCTGGTGAATTACAAATCAAAAGCAAGTTATGCGGTACTTATTGCAGCTCACTTGTTGCACTGGCGGAAGGCCTTAAGTTACAGTACTCTCACTGAGTTGAGAGTTTGCGTATATGAGTAATAAAACTAAAATCAAAGAAGTGGTGTTTGTAAGAGAAATCTGAATAAATAGAAGCTCTTGCTTGTCGCTATTCTTACAGTAGGTTTACAATATATACAGGTCGGATATACGCTATTAATCAATAGAAAACCATTTGAGAAACATACAAGTACACTTTAGATCGAGCTGGTAGTTTACAAATCAAAAGTAAGTTATGCGGTGCTTATATACATATAGCTAGGCTAAACTGATGACAGAAAAGAAGAGTAGAGATGATTATTGGGCGCCACACGCTTATGGGTAACTCACAAACGTGAATAATAGAGGAAAGCGTAGCAAGATAAAATATAGGAACGGTTACACCTGAGATTCGTGTTCCGCTGAGGGCTTCTGGATCGCCAGTCACTCAAAGCCAAAGGTCAGCGAACGAGGGCTTGACGATGTTGTCGTCTGCTCAGCAGCACTCGTTTCGGATGGGTGATCCCGTCAGAATTAAAAGAACTGTCGAGGAAATAGGAAACACAGCGTTATGTCAAAGCAGTGACATAAAAAGGACGTTAGTAGAAATAATTGCCGTTTAGCAGAAAGACTTACCCGGACGCCGAGAATTCGAGGACTAATGTAAGAAATTTGCGGTGCTCGCGGTGATGTAGCTTAGGACGCAATTAGTGTGGTTTACCACGGACAGATCACACACGCAGCGTACGAAAAATACTTTCAATCACAGTGCACAATCGCGCACTCACAGCAAGTTATGTAGAAGTTAAGAGAAAAACGAAAAAGAATCACTGGAGAGAGGGTCGGGCCCTATTTATCTGTTTTCTTTTCATCCGTTCAATCTCACGACTAATCTACCACTTTCTCGAAACAGCCAGAATGAACCATACCGACTTGCACACTTCTAGAATGTTCAGATTATAGTCTATGGTTAAGAAAATTAGTTAAAGATAAATGAAGGATTATATGAAATCAAATAAAGGAAGATTTGTAGAATCTAAATCACTAATTACTCCCATTGTACATTAGATATTCGTGAAGTTATTTATTAAAAGTTTTTAGGAACCATAGATAATCCAAATTCTTTATCTGTGAATCCAGCCGTGAAAGCAGGAAGCTACTTCACGCGAGATGTCAGTTTTGAGTGCTATTGTATGAACGAGATGACAGGATGGTTATGCATTTAGGTGTGAGAGAGACGGTAATATACGCGCAACAGACTGCCACTACTTGACACTAGATAGCGCTAAAGTTTTGATGAAGTGTGGAATCCCAACACTAGGTGGCTTTATGAAAAAAGGAGACACAAACAGCTAGACATCCCTGCCAGAATGAGAAGGCGTATATGTTTGGATGCTTGCTCGTGGTAATAGTTCCGCTATTCCTCGCCAGATTGAGCCAATAGTCCGAAATTACGATGTTTGTCCTGATAAAATTAAAATGTCAAACGTCAGATTGAACTGTTGTTTGTTGACGAATATAAGTCTATATAAAATATTAAAAAGAAACTAGCAATTATTGCGTGGAATTGAGTTAATGAAATGTATGTACCTTGCAATGTGGGATGTATAAAAATGTTGTGTAATGATGTACAATATTGGATCAAAAGAAAAGCATAAATAAAGGTTGGTACCGTCAAAGTTTATTATGAATGTAACATATCAAAATGATATGTTACAGTTTGTTCTGCATATACTGTTAGTATTTATTTGTACGTGCATTGACGACCGTCCGTGTCGCGTCGCTCGGTCATCGCGAGCGCCATACCACCCGACCGACCGGTTTTATTCCATTGAACTATTCATGCACGATCGGTAACAAGTGGACGGGGACACACTACTCTGCCGCAACACAGTTTTAACTAGTGCGGAGGGTAGGAGCCAACTTTTGCTTTTTACTAGTGCTTTTGTATACCTACACCTTTACTATTACACAGCACATGGAATTGCTCTAAGGTCAATTTACTTGAATAAGTTATTACCTAACTAGTATTAAGAGAAACATTGTAAAATGTCACAATAAACAAATTTCAATTTCAATTTCATTTCATTTTATTTTATAACTACCTTTTGCAAACTGAATCATTTTACAGATAGACCATCATCTGTGTTGGCTTTAAGAGTTTTCGCCGTTTTGAGAATATTATATTCTATTTTTTTTTAGCTGAACAAAAACGTTTTTTTTCTGAATACCAAAGTTTTATTACATTACTGTTGGAAAACCTCTTTTGATTTAGGTATAGTTTTTATACCTAAATCAAAAGAGGTATAGTAGTTTACCTATTCAAACTGACTGCAAACTGAAGTTCTTTGATTTGAAATAAAAATGTCACTTGTTCACCGTCCACTCCCTTTGTTTAATTAATTACATAATCCTCAGCATACATCACTTAATTTTCTTTACAAAAAAACATAAACAAAAAAAAACTTTTAATTTCTCTTTGACATTCATTGTTATTTATGAAAATATTAATTATGATTTAGAAATAGTGTCTGGATACACTTTTCTGATTACAAAAGTACTTAGAAATGTACTTTGCTAACCATATAAATGAAACTTATGGATCTTAGTCAGACAGTGGAACTCATAAGAACATGAGTTAAAAATTAAAAATTTTAGAACTTACATACTACTATTGTTTATTATAGTTACTTATTTATTTACGGTGCAATGCCTTTTGGCCTTCCTTGGCCATAGATTTCTGGATGTGCCGATGACGGCAAAAGTAAGTATTCGCATGAAGTATTCGTTATTAATGGAGGAAATATGCTACTCAATGTAGTGATCCATCCAGTGAAATATGATACTCAATGTAGTGATCACTTTGTCGCTCAGTGAAATATGCTACTTAATGTAGTGATCGCTGTGTGACAAGTCTGTGTGAAAATTGGTCCTATTATGTGTTCTGTGTAAAGAGGAAATATGCTACTCAATGTAGTGATCCACCCAGTGAAATATGCTACGCAATGTAGTGATCACTTTGTCCCCAGTGAAATATGCTACTTAATGTAGTGATCGCTGTGTGACACGTCTATGTGACAATTGGTACTATTGTGTGTTCTGTGTAAAAAGGAAATATGCTACTTAATGTAGTGATCACTTTGTCACCCAGTAAAATATGCTACTTAATGTGGTGATCACTGTGTGACAAGTCTGTGTAACAAAAGTCTGTGTGACAAAAGTCTGTGTGACAAAAGTCTGTGTGACAAAAGTATGTGTGACAATCGGTACTATTATGTATTCTGAGTAAATGGCTGATGGCCATGTATTCTGTGCAATCGAACTGTGTGACCATCCATCTGTGTGTCGATCTATCTGTGTGAGATTGTTGTAATCAATAGGATAATTGTTCTTTTATTAGGGGCCAGAATGGCCGAGCTCGAATATACAACTCACCATATTTTTGTTTTCTTAGGACAAGTCTGATAACGAGACACACGAGGACGTGTGAAGGCGCAGGACGGCCGTGACGGCGCGTTTATGTTATTTCACACATTTTTTGTAATTTTATCTTGTTTTTGTTTGATGAACAATAATAATTACAATTTAAAACAATAAAACAATGGTAAAACATTGTTAAGTCATAAAATCAAGTGAAATGATCAAAGAGGGGACTAACGTCCGTGCGGGCTTGCGAGTGACGTCAGCGCCCGAACTAGTTTTGCTTGTTGTAGCGCCGCGTGGCGTCAGTGGGGTAGTAGTGGGGCAACCCAGCCTTTAAAAGCGGGCGGCGCTCGTATTGGGACACATTCGATCGTGAGCCGTGGCGCTGTACGTACGCTCGCAATTCTGCATACCTCTTAAAATAAATAGCGCTTTCTCCAACGTCCATGGTTATGGCTGAATTAAATGGTCAGCTCGGCACTCCGTCATATTTTTTTATAAATCATAAAATCATATACAAAGTGTTCCCCAAGACGATTCTTATACTGGTTACGCGCCCTGTTCCGAAGTGCGGAGCGGCGGATCCTGCTCTTGGCGACGGAGAAGTAGATCTGCCGGTTCGAGCAGATTGCTCCGCACATCTGCGCCTAACGGTAGAATCTACTCGCAGGGTGCGCTCCCGCGACGGAGCGCGGACGCGGAGCCAGTATGTGGTGCCGCGCGTATTTTCTATACAATCTGACATACTTGCATACAAGTGTGGAGTTTCGCCCCAACTATTATACTTTTTTATATCATATGTGCTTACTTTTAGCCACATTTAAAAAAAACCGGCCAAGTGCGAGTTGGACTCGCGCACGAAGGGTTCCGTACCAAAAGACGGCAAAAAAATCACGTTTGTTGTATGGGAGCCCCCCTTAAATATTTATTTTATGCTATTTTTAGTATTTGTTGTTATAGCGGCAACAGAAATACATCATCTGTGAAAATTTCAGCTGTCTAGCTATCACAGTTCACGAGATACAGCCTGGTGACAGACAGACAGACAGACGGACAGCGAAGTCTTAGTAATAGGGTCCCGTTTTTACCCTTTGGGTACGGAACCCTAAAAACCATAGTTAACACTGTAACCCAAGTTACAGTGTTTTGGATTTATAGGGCCAAATCGTTTTATTTAAGTATCTTTTATATCTCTACAAAATATAAAATATATACAAAACACTGTAATTAAATTTTGTTTATAATAATAATAATAATCATTTATTTCAGGCAACAGAAATATCTTTTACAATATTAGGCCCATATAATAAATACCTTACAGACTAACATACATAACATAATATATTATATCCTAACTAATTTACTCGTAAAGAAGGCGGCGACGTGTTACGCAACGCGGTGTCCGGTAGCCGACCTCGAAACCGGCGGAATAGGACACCCTTCGGCCAGAAATCTTCCTTCATGAAGGTCGACAGATGTTCAGTCGGCACCCTCACCACAAATGAATTGAAGTTCACGTTGTGGTGGGACTCCAACCGCTCGACCCTCAGCGTATGTCCATCAGCCATTTTTGATGTCCCCACTGCTGGGGCACAGGCCTTCCTTATGGGTGGATAAGGAGGACGGGCCATAACCCACCACGCGGGCCCAATGCGGATTGGTGGGTATTAACGACTGCAAATGCAGCCGGGACCAACGGCTTAACGTGCCTTCCGAAGCACGGAGGAGTTCGCGATAGTAAATTTTTGGTCACCCATCCCATGACCGACCCTTGCGAACGTTGCTTAACTTACGCAATCGCTAGGCCAGGCGCTAAACCACTGCGCCACCGAGCTCCTCAGCGTATATTTGGCTTTTATTCTGATGTACTCCACAATGTCATCGGATTTTGTGGAGTAATGCAGGCGGGACACGTACACCGGCGTTGTCGGGATAGCCGGCCGCAGCAGGTGGTTGTGTCCAGTCGGGGCTGTGCCGCACAGGTTACGACGAGAGGCTTTCTTCTTCTTTTCCACCTTCTTGAAGCCATCATCATCGCATCCTGCATCCTGTCTCCGCGGCGCTGGTTGCTCAGCTTTGGAGACCGATCCTCGTTTGTTTCCGTCGTTTGTAGCCCGGTCAAGATGTTTAGCGGGCTTGTTGGTAGCGGTAACAGCAGCGTAAGCACGTTGAGGTGTAGACGTGCTCGCGCGTGACGTTTCCACCGGAGCGGAGGAGCGGGCGGCGGGGCGAGGTGCATCGCTAGCTGCGGTGGCAGCCGGTGACGCATCCATATGCGCCGACTCGAAACTGCAGATGGAAGCATTTTGCGCTCCTAAGCGTTTATAGCTTGTCATGCCAATACACCCTAAATTCAAATTACAGTGTTTTGTGTTTTGGCTTTACTGATTCCGCGAGACAAATAATTACCGTGTTATGTCAGCCAATATATCGGACCTATCTTGCAGTAGCATTTACACGGAGGAGTAGTCTAAGATAAGTGGTCGTTCCAGGGTCGCATCACGATCGCGCAAAAATGCGTACGAGTATCGCAGTAAAAAAAATCCAACCAGTGATTTAATTTTATTGAATCATGTACAACATTATAACCATCCCACCAGTGCTACTACATATGGCGTCAAAATTAAACAGTGTATCAATAAAAAAATCAAATAATAGCACCCACAACAAAGATCATCTTGGTGCTAATAGACCATATGAATGTCGAGTTTAATAACACTGACAAGTATACTAAGTTGTATTTTAATAATTCACGCAATAAAAGTGTTAAAAATATCTTTCGATTGATACCTAACACTACATACCTTATTTGAAAATTATATCATAAATCAAAACGGGTATTTCAAAGATACAGTGTTTTGGATTTATAGGGCAGTGCGAAGAGGCCGAAGATGGATCGAGCCCAGAAGAACCCTTCACTCGGGCTTTAATATGACTGGGTTGTATGCTTGCGAAAATAACAAACGCAGACAGGGAATTCAAAGGGAATTAATGTTAACAGGACACAAATAAAAGGCAGATTAAATGCTAAATAGATAGTATTTAAGAAAAAAAGAAGAAACATTATTCAAATACAATAAATGTTTTTTTCTTAAATTGGAAGTTGTTATCAATGTAACCCCGTAATGTCAAAGTAACCCCATTTTACAAAAACTCTGAGATAAACAGGCATGTTTACCCTCTAAGTAGTACTTATATCTATTCTGTGCCCTAAGCACTCTTTAAACAAGTTTATGAAGGAATCGCTTAGTTATCCGCTCGCGCACTCTACACCTCTTTTTTTAATTTTTTATTTATTTATTTGGTTCACTAACAGCTATTACATCGTTACTTATTCTAGGTAATTTAGATTGTGGTTAATGCACAGTCAATTACTGGTAAACACTTCATGCAAAATGGCAAAATAAGCCTTTTTCTACCTACATAAATATAAAAAAGGAAAAATTCTTATATTTATAGTATAGTGCATAATGTATTATGCACTTACCTACAACTACAAAACAAAAAGAAAACCTATTTAGTTACATTTTTTTTTGTATTTGTTAGTCTATTTGCAATACGTCTAGTTTTCTAGAATGTCTGTTAGGTATATAATTAACAAATTCTGCATAGGTATATATATATATAGGGTGAGTTCGATCGAACCGAATTTTATTTTTCTAAAAGGCGAGCAAAGTGGTACCTAGTATCTGGGTTCTCAAATATCTGTAACGGCTCGGCCACAGCCAGCGCGGCAGGCGGCGTTCAATAATCACTGCACGCTATCTCGATGGGGCGGCCTCTCACTCAGCTCATCGTCACGACAGCGCAGTGATTACTGAATTCGCTTGCCGCACCGCCCGCCTCGTCCCTTTTTGAGCCATTCGTTGGTTGGACTAACGGGGAATATTCTTATTCGCACAGTATACAGTAGTATTAACTTTAGCAGGTTGTAGTATCCAAGTGGCGTTACGCTTCACGACGGCTTCTTTGAGATATATGATGTAAACAGTGGGGAGCAGGAGACCGTCAGGGTCGCACACAGTCATCTGGACACCCGCCTTCCAGTACGGTGGCTGGCACGGCTATTCCAAGAAATAACATAATCATAGAACCTCAAATAAAAAAAAGTAAGTTGGAACATTGCAATTGCGTACAACGAAGTGAGGCCGGTTTTTGATACATGTGTACGTGGGACAAAGGGGTGGGCGGGGAGCAGGTGGCAGGATTCAATATGGGAAGCAAGGCGTAGTTTAGTTGTACGTGTGTGCGTATTATTTCGTATGTACACGGCGAGGAGTAGTTTTAACTTGCCTCACTTCGTTGTTCGCAACGCTATATCTTACTTTTTTTGTCTGATCATAGAACAATAAAATAAGAAGAATCTGACAAAGTAGTTTAGACCTTAATAATTTTAATGAAAAATATAAATCCTGTGGATCAAACAAAATTTATTTTGACAAATCACATTGTACTAATACTACGCTAATTGCATTTAAAACATAGGTTTACCGCTCGGCCACGACCACACTGCACGCACGTCTTGCGACTTGCGGATCGACAAGTGACTGTCTATCTCTCTCTATTAAAAATGTCACTAAAAATCTCTATTGCGAAATTGACAAGTCGAATGACTTTGCAATCTCTATAATTTCTTGACTTTTTCGAGATATCTCGAATTTTACACTATGTCACGCGCCCGAGAATTACTTCATAGCTCGTTGCGCGGTAGCAACCGCGCTCACGCCTCAAAATGCTAGTGACAAACTTTACTATTACTATTAATAGTAATTTTGAGGCTACCGTAACTGGTATTTCTCGATGACATCTGTAGAATAAGTGACTCCTGTTGACTCAAGAGTCATACCAAAGATCCGCAAGACGCAGGACGCACGTGCGAAGAGGTGAGTGAAAGTGAAAGTGAAATATTCTTTATTTAAATAAGCTCACATAATAAGCATTTTTAAATCTTCAATTCTTTTACCCTACCACCCATTATAACGTCTGTTAGCTAACAAGAAATATGGCCGCAAAAAAACTTGTCAGCTTTATCAAATGGAACGATATTTAAGTCAAAGTCAAAGTCAAATAAGCTTTATTCAAATAAACTTAATAATCAAGTACTTTTGAATCGTCTTTATTTTCCTACCACCCGTTCCAGACTTTTTTAGCTGACAAGAAGACAAGAAGACAACACAAATTACAAAATATATTTATCGTTTCCAGATTTTATATTAACAAAGATTAACAAATACATAACATTATTTAATTAGATCATTAGGTACTTAATGAATTTCAACTTTCTTAATCAATTTACAGGGTTCAAGCTAAATTCAAAGTTTGAAGTTATTATTCAGTCTAGGCTGTTGTTGTTAGACAAGAAAAAAATCATACAATTCCATATGCGTTATGATAGGTAGTCAGAAGCAGACCCTTTCCCACTGGCAGCACTGGTTGTGGTCAAACGGTAAGAGAAGTGACAAATATCGCTGTACCCAATTCAAGTCGCGGCCCCATATTTGAAAGAGAGACGGGGATTTCACAAATCACAAACCTGTGAAATCCCTAAGTACGTGATGGGTGTAGCATCATCATGATCTGGCCAAGAAAGTAAAAGGAAATTAAATTTTAAGTGGAAAATGTAAAAAGTTTACAACGTGTAGGATTCCGGGTGTAGTGCGCTTCCACCTTCGGCCTTATCGTTACTTAACATCAGGTAAAGTGAAGGTCAAGTACCTACTTTTCCCGTTGTGCATAAAAAAAAATCACTCATTTACTTACATCAGGAATGGTGATATCCCAGGTATGATAAGGTGGCGAGAGATAGATGTCTTCTAGTAGGATTGGTTGCAGTGCCTCCATGTAACCTGAGTGTAAGTTTAATATACATTTCTACGCAAGTTTGTTTTTCTCAGTTTGCTCTGAAATACACACATCAACTTTGTCTAGGGATACCAGGTGTTATTTTCATACAAACGAGGTAACTTTGAAGCCTTGGTTTCCTGCCAAGGATGTACTGTGCTGTGATCTAATGACGGCTATCCAGGGAGTGATTGTGACCAATAAATACATTTTATTAATATTATTATTATTATAATTTCACCCCTCGCCACTGATACTGGGTGCATTTGAAACCACTCTCCAAATTTTAAGGATGTTATCTTATCAGTCCATGAAACTGAACAACTTTCTCTAAGAAACATAGGGTCAAATATGTGAAAAAAATTACTTTTCATACAAACAAAGAGATCATTAATAGGGAACATGCATCAATTTTTTTTGTATCAAAATCAAAAGTATAATGCGTGAGGAAATCAACTGTAATATTAAAACTTTTCTCTTGTGTTTTTTTCTCGTGATATAGTTACTTGAAGTTAGCACGCAGCAGCACCCGCCGAAAACGCTCTATACAAAAAAGTCAACATGTGTGACGTCACTCATGTCACGTTTCAGCAGTGCATTAGTATGGAGTTAGCCAATAATTTTCAAATATCTCCCTAAATATTGCGTTTAAGTACATATGTGTCATACAAAATATTATTTCTTATTTGATGTTCTAATCGACTGTTAAGTGCATTATATCCGAAAACGGAAAAAAACGTTATTTTCCCTTGTGTGATAAAACTAAAGTAATGCATTTTATTTTTTATTTTTCTGTTCCACTATGTTTTTATACGTGTCCGCAGCGATCAAGCTCAAATTTATCAAAATCGGTGACTTATGCATGTTCCCTATTGTGATCAGTTTAGTATGGGATGACCAAAATTTTTTGGCGTATTTCGACACAATATGTTTTGTGGAGAAAGTTGTTCAGTTTCATGGACTGACCACATCCTTAAAATTTAGAGAGTGGTTACAAATTCACCCTGTATAATTTTATAAATATTATAATGTAATGATAATATTTCAGGCAATTCAGTGCGGGTAATGAATTTCAATACTTATTTTCCGATCAAGTACCTATTCCAAAAACGGTAGAACTTATCAGTTAGCGTTATCTTTACGAAACTTTGTTAGTGGTCGTCGTACGAGCTCAAAATAAGTGGCAAACCGCAAATCGTTGTAGAACATATCCGTTTGGTACACGTATACTTCGTCGCCCACACGACATACAGACACTTAGCAGTGGGCGTAGTCGTGGCTGACCATCAGTTTAAGTAAATTTATCAGAACATATTATTACCATTGAAAATGGTTATCAGATGCCAATCGCATGAGACGTATTTGTGGCCGTATCTCCGAGGATTTTGAGAGGATCGAAATGGTAATAGTACCAAAAGTTGAGGAATTTATCCAAACATGTGTGAACGCTTGAATATTGCAAATCTATTGGTAACTTTTTTTGGAATTATACAAAATTCGGGTTTTTTAGGGGGTGTTTGTTTGATAAATTGTAAATATTTCGACAAAAAACCGACTTAAAAAAAATGAAAATGTGAGTCCTAGGGTATTAGTTTAGCTACAAAATGGCGAAAAAATTTTTAAAATCGGTTTATGATTGAGTCCTGTAGGTGGTCCCTTTAGATTTGGAATTGTAGAAAAACGGGTGTTTCCCTTCATAAAAAGTGTGATATAGCTTCTATGATTATTGACCGATCGTCATGGTAATAGTGTTATAAAATGCAGAAGTGGACGAGAAGTGCATTCGTTGGAATTTTGAAAATCGGTTAAGGCCAGTATATTCCAAAAACTCTGTCTCTGTCTTTTTCTTTACGTGTGAAGAGTAATGAAAATAACATTTTTTTTTTCAATGTTTTTGTAGATATGTTGAATATTCTTCTATTTGTCATTACCTATTTTTCTATATATTTTTCGAGAATAAAGGATTCATAAGACTTTAAGTATTATCCAAAAAATATAAAATTAATGAAAATTATCTTAGTCTTTGCATATTTTTTTAGTCGAGTGAAGAAACGAATATCATATTTTTAACCGTAAATTAATCAAGATCGTTTATGAAACTTCAACATATATTTTTATCTGCTCAAAATAAAGAATACTTGATTGTTTATTGTTGAATCAAAAATAGGTCAATTTCAATAATTTCGAATATACTGGCCTTTCGGCTGCGTCGAGGCATTTAGCGGGCGCTTTCACAATCGTAATAATAAATAGGTACTACCTAGTTAACTTTAAAAATATAAAAGGATTTTGCATTTGATTTGATTTTGGTTTTTCGTAATTTATGGAATTCATTTTCAATGCTCATGCTCCGATTCTTGCGGGGACTGCAAAATCTGTGAATTTTATGTAAATGTATCGAAAAATGTATCGATGTATCGAAGAAGCTAATTTTAAATCTATGTTTCGATAAAATCTCAAAAACTTTAGATTAATTGAAGTCGAGACGAACAATGGCTACCTTACCTACCTAAATGTATTGATATTTATTACTTTTGGTAAATTGACATTTGTGACCTATACTCGTATATTACTTCTTATTTGTCTCCATAATCGCTTTTAATTCTAAAGATGGGTGTTACAAACACTTACCCAAGGTCTGTGTAGTGCACCTAGCATCCTGCGCGTGTACCAGAGACAGAGACGTACAGAAGAGCGCGAGGTATACTAACGCAGCGGCCGCCATCTTTTAATCGTCTTGCTCTGTGAACCTGACACAGCGGAAGGTGTTATAAGAATAAGAATATTTTATTTTGCAAGCATTCCACTACAAAACGTTCTATTAGCGCATTTTATACACGCTCAGATTGAAAGCATGAAATCAATGAATTAAATTAATAACAATGTGAAATTGTTAAAATAACCCTGCTACTTCCTTTGTTGGGAATTAATTTTCATTTTTCTACGCGGAAAAAACATAGAGAATCGATAAGGACACTCTCCGCCCCGCCCTAGAATCAATTACCTCACCCCACCCCGCGAGTTCGTGTGCCGAATCGTGTGCTCATTTTTTTTTTTTACATTAAATGGGCTTACTCTTGGCCACATTCGAGAACCATAAGGCTAAGAAGAGGCCGAAGATGAAGCGAGCTTGCCCAGAAGAAGCCTATTCACTCGTGCCTTAAATATCGCTGGGTTATATTCTTTCGGGAATACAGACAAGGCAGGGAATTCCACTCCTTGGCTGTGCGCATTAAGAAGGAAGATGAAAAACGCTTCGTGCGCATGCATGGAATGTCAACCAAATAGGGGTGAAACCCCGCCGTGCGTCTGGATGTCCGATGGTAGAACGGGGATGGCGGAATGAGCTCATGCAGCTCAAGAGCACACTCTCCGAAATATAGTCTGTAGAACACCGCCAGACAAGACACTTCACGGCGGTGGGAAAGACTGTGAAGCTTGGTTTTTAATAGCGCACTATCCCCTATGAGTTTTCTGGCTCTGCGTTCAACCGAGTCGAGTGCGGCTAGCTGGTACTTTGCGGACCCATCCCACAGGTGGCAGCAATATTCCATGCACGACCGGACTTGCGCTTTGTAAAGAGTTAGAAGCTGTCCCGGCGTGAAATATCGCTTAACCTTGTTCAAGATGCCTAGTTTTTTGGCCGCAGTTTGAGCCTTCGACTCGATTGTGTCACCAAAGCTGAGATCGGAAGTCAACTTTATGCCAAGGAGATCGAGATTGTCGGTGACAGGTATAGTTACACCTCGGAAAGTAGGAGTCAAGTTCAGAGGACTCTTCTTTGCAATGAATAGACATGCCTGCGTTTTGGTGGCGTTAAAAGTGACTAAATTGTTGTCGCCCCATTGGGAGACAAGACTCAAAGTCGTATTCGTCCGCTCCACCATGGCCTCTCTCAAGGAACCAATTTCTTCCTTGCTGGCCTTTGCATTGGACAAATACCTCTCCGCAACCGTGCTGTCGTCTGCATACCCAACAATTCCGGGCATGAGCAGATCGTTGATGTGCAGCAAAAAAAGCGTTGCGGAAAGAACGGATCCTTGAGGAACTCCAGCTTCTATAGCCAATGAGGAGAGCAGAAGAGCAGCCGTCAATAACCACTCTTATCGACCGTTCGCTCAAGAAATCCGAAATCCAGCTGCAAAAGTCAGCAGGTAAACCATACGCTGGAAGCTTGCTCAGCAAACTAGCGTGCCAGACCCGATCAAAGGCTTTCGAGATATCAAGCGACACTGCAAGTGCTTCGCCATGATTCTCGATTGCTTCACCCCAGCAATGCGTAACGTACACTAGGAGATCCCCAGTTGAGCGTCCCCGGCGAAAACCAAATTGACGGTCACTGAGTAGGTCGTGGTTCTCTAGGTGCGATAGCAGCTTGTTATTCAGTACCCTTTCCATAACTTTACAGAGTATGGAGGTAATAGCAATAGGTCGATAGTTGGTGGGGTCGGCACGGTCACCCTTTTTGGGTGTAGCGGCATCTACCGTACCACCGCACATAGCAACACGGTTACAACAAGATTCAACCACCATGTTACTAGATGGCGCTAGTGTCGAATAAACACAAAGATTTGTAAGGAATAGCACCTCGTAGTATGAAGACATGTATGAAGAAACCTACATCTCGCTATCGGAGTTTTCTCAGCCATCAAACTATATATACAACTTCCAACCATCATCGGTTGGACCGCGGTCCCCGGGCTAATACCTCCCAGCCCGGAGGAAGATCTTCCACTTTGGCCTTCCTATCAGTGGCTACCCTTTCTCCATACTACCCTACTACATTTCCTACATGGGTACGGGTTGCACATTCGCAATCTTCCAGGACTTGGGAACTGTTTTAGTCTTAAGAGAGAGGCGGTACAGGCGTGTAAGTACAGGAGACAACTCAGGAGCACAGATTTTTAGTAGTCTAGCAGGCATCGAAATAAGAGCTATGGAAATGTAATTCTGCTCAAAAAATAGCACCACACAAACTACAACCGAGTGGGCGGGGCTAAAAAAGTACAACCGAAGCACTATTTAGTCATGTCTGCCAAGCGCTCGGTGACAGTCATTAGCGTTCTTACAAAAAAAATTGCATAAAAGTGGTAAAAAATGACGTCATGTGTGGTCAAGTGGTGTAAAAGACCAACAGAAGGCAGCAAAAAAAATACGGACATATCATATCATTGTTAAGTAAAATATTTTTCGTTATTTAGCAATATCTATGAGCGTATAAATACAAACTATGGTCGCTATTATGCAACAAGTGTTCAATCGCTTTGTGGGGCAGTCAAATCTTCACATTCACTGCTATCACACATTTTTAAACAAGTATAAAACTCTCCCATTAAAAATCGCCATATATCATATCGTGTTTCGGTGGTCATGCTAGGGGGCTGAGACACAGGCCGCGTTCCGATTCACGCCAATAGTGCTCACGATAGGTACTAGGCATTGATTCGGACCGCTTGTGAGAGCACTAACGCCGCTAACGTTGGATGATTTTTGACAACGTTATTACGTTACCTCAAAAAGGGGTAACCTCGGTAAAATATTTTTTTATGAATCAAGTTCCTACACTCTGACCAATTATTTACCTACCTACCAATTTATAAACCATCAAAGCTTAAAAATAGGTAGGTACTTAACTAAATAGGTAGGTTCAAAATTTTTATTGCTTTTATAAGTGAAAAATAAAAATAAAACGACGTATTAATACCTTGTTATTTATCAGTCACACCACACCACACCTCTAGAAGACATATTAAGACGTTGCTCGTACAAATATGTTAATTATCTACATAATATGATATGTAGGTAGGTACTTACATGTTTGAAACAATATCTATCTAGAATACATTGTCTTTTATTAAGGTTACCAATTTTATTTCAATAGCTTACCTAATTTAAATCCTTCTTGAAGTGAAGTATCTTACCTATTTGTGACAAAATATATGATCATCATTCATCAATATCATCATTTTATATTTTTTATAAAATAAAATACCTAACAATTAAATCATCACAGCTACTGCTGACATAGGTCTCCTTTAGTTTTCCAGAGCGACTAATTACAGACGACTTGCAGCCATCGTATACAACAAACATTATACCTAACTAATAATAAATATTCATCAAATTTCATAAAAAATGATGCCACCCGCCGCCGGCCGTAGTGCCCTTAGTAGGTTCGGTGTACTGACTGGATTCTACATTACACCGTCCTTGCTTCAATGACAAAGGCACGACAACGGCCCAATGAGTGACACGTCGCGAGCCAAATATCCAATCATGTTTGATCTGCGTACAAACCCCAACCAATAGAAAACAGTATATGCGTTAGAATACAACCTAATACCGTCTATGCGTGCATTGTAATAAGGTTTGTTTTTGCTTGTTTATTTTTGAGTTTGCGGCCTTTTGTGTTAAAGATTATGGTGAAGGTGCCATTTTTTAAGCAATATTTGTTAGGAGTTAGGCTTCCTTAGTTCTTATTTCGTTGCTAGCAGGAATGCCATCAGGGCCGCTGGCTTTATTCACATTCAGGTTCTGCAATGCTCTTTTGACCTCTTTAGCGTGTATGGTGGTCATCGTCAATCATTTAGTCGAGTCTTCCGGCGACTGCGCCCTTGTCAACGTCAATTTTGATATTCAAATCAATGCGTCGTAACATTTTAGTCGTGTTTGTCAACTGTCAACTTATTTTGGTATTCAAAGCAATGCGTCGTAACTTTATTTACCAAAATGTTCAAACGCTTATACAGTACAAACTGCACGGTAGCCCTAAACTTACACACACAGTTGCGCTTGTACAAAAACGTTATCTGACGTCATCTGTTTATAATGGCGCGGTTGTATGGAGTGTCCGGGGTGTGCTAATGTGTAAATTAGATGCCTACATCGAATGCTTATCGCAATCGGCGCCGTCCCTCGTGACCACGGCAGCTGCAAAGTTGCCGAAAGGTCGGGAAAACCAAAAATCAAACCAAATACCAACTAATTACCAAAGTATTTTCAATAAAACCGCGCTAGTATCCGTTAAAAAATGTTTTAATTCATAAATTTTGTTTGTTTATCATTATGCGTGGCTAGAAATAATAATGTATAAAATGATATCCGTCTCCAGGTTGCAGTTGCACCAATCCAGGTGCACGTATGATGCCTTTAGCAGCTAATGTTAGCTAGTTCTTAGTAAAAACTTAAAAACTGCTTTGGAGATCTGAAAGAGATTTGAATCTACTGTTCAACTTTTTGCCGAAACAGCAGTATTGACGGTAAGACAGCTATTCCTCATGTCCACAGTTCTTCGTAAACATGCTCAGTTGTACTTTGACCCTACAATTTTTACCCGTAAACGGAGATCTGATCTAGTCTGCTGCACCCCTCGACATAGGACTAAACTTGCGAAAAGACATTTTGGGGTCCTTAGTTGTAAAATTTACAACAAAGCCAACAAAATACTGAATATTATACTCTTGTACAAAACGGGTAGCTAAAAGCAAGATCCAAAATTGGCTAGGGACCCTAACGTACGCGGAAACAGAGGATCTACTAATTACTCCTACCTAAATGATAATTTATGACAAATAAATTAAAAACTAATTGTTTTAAATTTGGCATTTCTAAATTGTTTTTGCATCAATAAGTAACTTGTGCAGTACACTCACACTCCCACGCATCGACTCACACACAATCAAATACACACACTCTCATAAAAGTACACTCGCACATGTGTTAATAAAAAAAAAAGCACACACAACACACCCACTCACCCACTCACATACACACCCGCACACACACAAACAAATACACACACACTCATACACACTCACACATGCACACTCACACATACACACTCACACATACACACTCACACATACACACTCACACATACACACTCAAATAGACTCTAACTCACACACACATACACACACACGCGCACGCACGCGTAGCGGCGTTTGAAGCATGAATTCCCGAATAAACAGAATAATAATTCTAGTTTTGAGAATTCCTATAAACTAATTTTGTGTACCTTTTTATGTTTCTTTTATGCTAAATTATAAAATAGTTTACACACATAATCTCTATCAGACTGTCTTCGCTTCCTGACCCACGAGATACAGGTCTTTTGTGCCTAGTTCGTTGGATTGGGTGGGCGACAGATCGTGTGATTAGACTAAATCTATTGTACTTGTAACACCTGCACTGTAAATTGTTTTAAGCTTAGAAACTAATCAATAATTATTTTTTTTTTATCTAATTTCTTTCAGATCTCACAAGCAGTTTTTACTAGTCTAGTAGTCTAATCATTAGATGATTAGTGGGTACGACTGGAGATTATTGGCTTACTAGAGGCCGCCCGTGACTTCGTCTGCCTGGACAATTTTTTGATATCCCTCGGGAACAGTGCTTTTTTCGGGATGAAAGTTACCCTATGTCCTTCTCTGTACCCTTGACAACGTGTATGCAAAATTTCATGACGATCGGTTGAGCAGTCAAGACGTGAAGGCGTAACAAACAAACAAACAAACAAACAAACGGAGTTTCGCATTTATAATATTAGTAAGGATAGTAAGGACAAAATATTGTGTTTTTTTAAGAATCTTTTTTTCTATGCCAGTGACACTCGGGATGATGTAAGGATTCTAATGATATACCACCTTGGATGAATTAACCACTGGATGCGAAATGACAGCCATATTCGCCTTTACCCCTCTGCCACTTACTGTGACCGATAGCCTCAGTAAACGATATCGCGTTGTCAGTGTGATGCTAGAGCTCGTGGCGAAACATTGGTACAAAAATGGGCAAAATGCTTCGTATTGTTCAGCAAAAAAAATAGCGGGCAATCAAGAAATGTTTCTTTTCACGCGTAAGCACAATTTCAACCTATTATAGTGGCTATTTTTCGCAAAATAAATAAAATTTGTTATGTAAACAAAGTAGGGTGACTTAGCCGGTTTGCCGGCCCCCTTTGGTTTTCGGCCATTACGGAAAATGTAAGAATGTATGAAAGAAATTTTTCGTGAAATTTCTTTTTCGCGGTGTTATTAAAAGTTGCCAATACACTTATTTATTACGTATACAAAATATAATTAAAAACAAATTACGAGACGTACTGCCCCCAGGAGCTGACGTTTTCGATAAACTTTCTAAATATTAATATTTTCATAATATAACTTTAAACAAAATATATCTAATTTTTTTTTAATAGTTAATATTATTAAGAGATATTTATACCTACACAAAAGCCAATAATAATCAACAAAAAGCAACATTTTTCCTACAAAACGTTTTCAAAATCATGTTTGACTTCCGTAAATTTTCGTCTTGAAAGTCATTTCGCGCGAGGAACTGCTGTTAACACTGGTAATAGAGCCGGAATTATCAAACTGCTTGATAACAAGCTGCAACGTCCTCTTCAATGGCTAATATGTCAATTGCACGCAAATGAGTGAAGTTTAAGACATCTTTTTGAATACTTAGACGGTAGTACTACAGGCCCGAAAAGCTTTAGTGCTCCGATAGGGAAGGCACTTAATAATTTTGAATGTCTTCCAGTCAAATCATTTACTGCCGTAAGCTATTGTTTGCACAGATATAACGAAGAGCCGTGATGATTTAAGTACAGACCAACTGTATATTTTAGAAATGTGTCCAGCAGTCATTAAGGGCGAGTGTGATGAAAGATTGGCGACACATAAACTTGGTAAAGTATGTTGTTCGAGGTGGTTTACCACGGCAAACAAAATTACCCACGACACTACCAGTAGTGCGACTTGGTAGTGTCGTGGGGAAAAAGGGCGAAAATTGAACAGGGTAGGTGTGTCGTTAAAAGTAGCAAGAAAATAGTGCGGTTTGATACACATAATTTTTATTACTGAGTATGGTAAATTAGTTTTAGTTCAACCGCGCCTCGCCAAACAGCTTCAATGATTTTAAAATAACGGGAGCTCTAATCAACTGCTTCCAATAGCCTTATAAGGATAGCCAATACACAGCTGAATTCATAGAATCAATCCGGTTGAATTTAAATAAACCAAATCTTCTGGCGGATTATATTGAAGAAAATAATATTAATCGCCAAAGAGTCACATTTCAAAGATTAAATGCTAATGACCAACATATTATAGATTTTCCCCCACACACACAGCTCACACACGAACAATTAATTTTAATCGCAATAAGAACGTACCACCTAAAGTTGGCGCGCGCGTTCTTATTGCAGTGAGCATATGCAAAGGACGGGAGTATATGAAATTGAATACTATCAACATCCAGAAAGAATTAATATCAATAATGAACAAAATGTTCTAATAAAATGTAAAATTCAATCGAGGCATGTGCGGAGCAAAACGTATTATACCTACATTTTGTATAATCCTGAAGCGACCCTGTGGTCGCAGTGCCATAAATGAATATTATTGCTCGTGCATTTATGGCCGCCGAACGCTTGGATGTTGCGCTCATGTTATGAGCATTTTGTTCTTTCTTGTTGTTATACACATAAAAGGTACTTAAACCTGAGATAGATTCAATTTGCGCCGGGGCTCGGGTAATTTTGTATATAGCCTGCGCATTCACCTTTGATGGCCTGGTAACTAAATGCGTTTTTGGGAGGTCATTTGCTTTTCGGCCGCCTGGCCGAAAACTAATGTTTGAGTTTCACAATCCATAATATTTGGCCGGCAATTATGGCCGAAAACCGGCTACATCACCCTATAACATTGACATTATTTGACAAGTGTAACTCCTCACCCCGCAAAAATTGGTTGATCGTGATTTCATACATTTTTCTTACGTTACGTATCCAGTGGTTAATTCATCCAAGTATACCACACATCCATATCTGTTCAGGCATTTAGAAGTTAACATAGATAAACCGTTGTACTGTTGCAATTTTTTAACGTTATTACATCGTTTATTCTTTAATTGCTTATCAAAAATGAATTAAAACGAAATAAATTAAAGACAATAAAAACGTTTTTTATGCTTGTACCACACATTTACACAATGCCGAAAGTAAAAACGATTTGTTCCGGGTTCGTCATGTTCCTGATTCGTCGTATTCCAGATTCGCCGAGTTCCAGATTCGACGTATTCCAGATTCGTCGGAATACAGTCAATGACATATTTTTTTATTCATTTATTCAATTATTTATTTAATTATAAGATACAAAAACAGCATAACATAAATTGCATTTTAGTTTATAAATGAGTTAATCTGAAGCATGTTCGAAATAAAAAAAAAAAACAAATACAAAATTCCCACTTATTTTACTGATAATTTGTCCATTTCAATAGTTTATTTTATTGTGAGAACTTTTTTGACATGCGCAACGTGATGGCGAGGCTTGCAAGCAATTTTAAACTTAAAATGGTAAAGCGCCAGTGTTATCGATTGTACGTATTACGACGAATCAGGAAATCGGCGAATCTGGAATTCGGCGAATCTGGAATACGGCGAGTCAGGAACATGACGAATCCGGAACAAATCGTAAAAACTTCTGTTTTATTAACAATATTTTAATAACATTGAACATATACTCACACCCAGACACATACTGTAAAATAACTTTTTTCTGCCGGTAGGTACACAAAAAAATGATGCATATTTTGAAAAATGGGATTGAATTCTTGAATTTAAAAATGGTTTGGTTTCTGTACGCGAACTTTCATCAAGCAAATCAAATATTCCCAATGCCCTTTCCAACATAAAATCTGAAAAGTCTTATATTTGTAATTTGTATTGATCAACATGTTGTTGTTTCAGAATCGGATATTTTATATTATTTTAATTTTTATTTATTAAATCTAAGAATGTATTATCTCCAAATCTTGTGCCGTTGTTGCTGGCATTGGGGTAATGGTTCCTCTCTTTTATATTCTATCCTCATGGATTGCTGAAAGCCTGATGGAAGGTACCAGTGCGTCTTTAACCAGGTAACTTCGTAGTCACCGAAGGATTTCGTTCAAGTCAGTTACCATATTCGATCAGTGCCCGGTGTAACGTGAAGGATATCTCGCTGAGCCGCCACTGTTCGGGATAAGGATAGGCTGACAGAATGTTCTTCGTTATAAAAATAAGAGTCATTTCGTTAATAGATTTTCATCCTAAAATTAGGGATGGCTTAGTCACAATCGCGAACTCGGTTAGCGACCCTTAATTTCAATAGTCTATTGCATAACATTAAATTAATACGCGGTTCTCCACTGAAGTTTATTTTCTCATATCGTGCTCACAACATTTAAGTATTAGGACTCTAATTTTAAGAGACATCCATGATTCTGTATAAATTAAGTACCATAAAAGTTAAGAGAAGGTAAACCTTTTGTAATGGATTATGAATAAATAAATAAAACGATTTTGAGACAACTTCAATCTATAATTTATCTCCCTGTATCTTAGAGTAAGACGGGCTTCTAAAGAAAGAGAAGCCATACGAAGCGTTCCCCTCTGCCGAAGTACAAGCCCAAATGGGCATACGCATTAGTAAAACCAGTTGCGCCCGGATTTCTTTCTAGACCGAGTCCAGTCGCGCATGTGAACGCTGCTGTGTTTAAAATGTCGAATTTATGAGTTTTTTGCTGTTAAAAGAGGTCTTGAACATCAAGTATACAAAAAGACGGTGTTACATTTCACATTAAAGTAAATTTTTATCGTATTATTGCTATTTGTTTACATTTAAACATTAAATTCGTATATTTTATTCTTGATTAGTTGTCAAATTTGTTCAGTGACATCGGGTCTGCTAGTCCATGGCTCGTCCGTACAAATTTCAGATCTGTCGCTAGATAAATCCGAGTTCTCGCCGATGGGCAACTTAGTGATGTTACCGTTAAATAATGTTTGTCGATAAAGTGTTGGTCAATCTGGCCCTGATTATGCGTCAAATACATTTGCGAGATGTTTGCATGATTTGCTTTGCACTGATGTGAGCGCGACGCGACAGATATCGCGAAATAAATTTCGAAATAGTAGATTATACAACAAGTGAATAAAAAGGGAATTTAGTTCGAGGTATACAAAGAACCGAGATGAAATTTTTTTTCACGAGTTGTGTTGTGTACTCTACTTTTTACCATTGACTGCGAGAAAGCAAATAGGTACCTAACAGTACTTTATACTTAGTATTTATAGTTGACCATCAGCCATTTTTAATGTCCCCACTACTGGGGCACAGGCCTTCCTTATAGGTGGGAAGATGGGCGATAACCTACCACGCGGGCCCAATGCGGATTGATGGGTGTTAACGACTGCAAATGCAGCCGGGACCAACGGCTTAACGTGCCTTCCGGGGCACGGAGGAGCTCGAGATAATACATTTTTGGTCACCCATCCCATGACCGACCCATGCGTGAAATTAGAAGTTTTCCAATGACATAAAACAACCACGCTAAGAGAGATGGATGGTAGGTACCCCCCCTTGGTAGGTAAGGAGGGGTGGCATTCAAAGTTTCGCGCCGCCGCACTTCAGAAAAAAATCATATCTCCTTCAATATACCTACCACCTCGAATGAGGTATCATATTATGATAAATCAGGGATGATGAAGCCATTTTTGAGACATTGAATGTACAGTTTCTTAAAAAAATAATGATATATTTTACTATATTGACGACATTATCAAAATCAGTTTGCTATTTTTTTATTCAACAGTCGGTCGGTATCTTTCAAAATTCAAATTGTTGGGTGTGCAGATAGCAGTACTGTCATGGAGCGATGTTCAGTGTCAGCAGCCTGAGCCCAACTTCCCTGGGTATACATTAATCCCAACCCAATCACCTACACTCTCAAGATTTTTGTATAAAGCTCGAGCGTATAAAAATGACCTCTTTGTTGTTATTCACCCCATCGTAAAATGATTCAGTTTGTAACCTTTATTCCTTTTTCCGTATCGATATTGCTGCATCGACAGTTGAGCCCAGCCCTTTATGTCAATAACGTGTCATATTTTGATGTGTGACTCATCCGTACACAAATTTTTGCTGTTTTGTTTTATTTTTTATGTGTGAGCGTCGTCATTACAGTGTTGTTTTTGTATGTGGGTATGCGGAACTGCACTTGTGTGCATTTCCCTCCCCCCGCAAAAAATGCCAGAATAATTTGAATAGAGTAATAATCGCTAAGGCTTCTCCCTTTGTGACGAAACAAAGCCTTTGTTGCTCGAAGCCCTGTATTAAATATGTATGTAAGTATAACGTTCACTGCAACTTTATGTAGTGTGTGTACAACATATACAGCACACATTATTACACTTGCGCCGCGAACCGCGGCCGCGAATCACGGGCGCGGTTTGCGCATGAAAACGGTGCGAAAAATATAGCCCTCCAGCGGCCCTATTTTTGAATCGCTCGGCTGGCGTCCAGCGCTTTTTTCGACTGATTTTCGTTCGACATCTCATTGTTTTGAGTCATAATATGTCGAACGAAAATCAGTAGAAACGAGCGTTCGACGCCAGCCGAGCGATTCAAAAATAGGGCCCCAGACTCGCGCGTGAACCGCGGCCGCGAATCACGGCAACATTAGTTCGGCACACAAGTTCTTTGACGCGGACCAAAAAACCGCCACCGGACGGGGAACGCCGCGAAGCGCGAACGCGAAGCCGCGAAGTCCATACGTGAAGCCGCGAAACCCTCCACACTCGCGGTTCGCGGCCTTCGCGGGCTTTCGCGGCGCGAGTGTGGAGCCCTCTATACATACATAATATAAGCTTGGTGAAAATAATGATCGCAGTCAATTGTTTTGACATTGAAAATGTCTTTTCGTTCGCTCCAGTATAGGCTCCGATTTCACGAAAAAGTGCGATCCCGTTATATCTCGGAGAGTTGTGAAGATATGATAAAAAAAAGACTCAAAAGACGCGTATTCACGAGAGATGTAAGATGCAAAAGGAATTATTCAAGAAAATAAAAAATGAAAAAAAATTTGGCTGAAATAGTGAAAAAATAATTCTGTTTTTTCCGAATTTTTGATTTTGGCGCTCAATATTTTGGGAACGTAGAATGACATCAAAAAATGGAATAAAATTCCTCTGGACAATTTAGTCAGCTACAATTTGAGCCTAAAACAAAGACGATCGGGTCAAGGGTTTGCCCTGTAGCTTAACCTTTTAACATTGAAAATGATTTTACGATCGTTTCAGTATAGCCCCCATTTTCGCCTTGCTGTCGTAAGTTTTAAGGCTATATAAATGGTTGAAGCCTCGAAAGACACATAAAAATATCGAAAAATCCAAATACTGTTTTTGAAAATCGCAAACCGCATTACTTAGATGCCAGTTGCATCGCTGAGTTGCTATTGAGGTTTGACGTGCCTAGGGCTTCAAAACAAATCTTAGTTTTTTTTTGATGTACCGTGCACGCTTACGAGCATGTTTTCTACAGCAAAGTACCTACCAGATATAAAAACGACCAGTTTATTTTTCTGCAAATGACCGCATTTTCCCTACCAGTTCTCAACGCAGGAGTCCTAACTGCTGGAGACTTGATCTAACAATGGCAATCAGTTTATTGAAAAGTACCAGGCTATCATGAATGTAAAGGAGGTTATCATACCTGTTCACTAGATCCGATCAGCATATTCCCCACAGCCCTCAACGGGAGCCCTAACTGCTAGAGGCTTGGTCTTTGACTACCAAAAAATACTTGATACTCTAAGCTCTTATACCAAAAAAATATCCTAAACTCCAAAAAAAATATTGTATTTTAAGACCAATTTTAGGTCGTTTGCGTACCTAGTCAATTGTGGATTAATTTCAGGTCGTCTGCGTACATGATCGATTGCCAATTCATTTGCGTATCGGGTCATTTGCACGTCTGGTAAGTTGCGAATTTGAAATATGGTCATTAGCGTGTATGATAATTTGCGTTTCTGGCACTATGCGTCGAAAGGGTTTTAGCTTATAATAGTACTTACCTTTCAATAAAACAGTAATGTTTATATGAATGACAATGAAATATATTTATATGAATTTCATACACACGAATCATATAAAAGTAGATCCAAAATATGTTCATGGCTTTGCTGTGATTTCAAAGTATTGTATGTAAGTAATGAAATATTTTTATATGAATTTATTATACAGGAGTCACAGTAAAGTAGATCCAAAATATGTTCATGGCTTTGCAAGTATTGTAAGTACTAAATTCAAACACAGAAATATTTTTTTATGAAATTCAATAAAATCATTTTAAATGTGCCACAACGTCGTGAAAGGCACGAGATCTGTGAATTTTTTGCATAAGAACTCAATGCCGTCGTCCGGAAAGGGTGTTAAACAAAGAAATTGTGGCGGCAAAAAAATTTTAAAACTGACTTTAATTTGTAACAAAATGTTAAGATCACAATCATTCTGGTTTAATACAAGGTTGCTAAGGAAATTATCCCACTATCATGGAATTTGTCAAGGTATACTTTATATTTAAAATGGAACTAATGCATTGAACAATATTTTTAAATAAGTTAAAGTTACAGCTCGCGCAACATAACTTGAACCAAACCATAGACAATGAGGCTTGCGCAGTAGCAATTTTCAGTACAAAAATTGTAGGGCGCAGGTCACGTGGTACAAAAATTGGGTCAAGTTATATTGCGCGAGCTGTACGAGGAGCTCGGTGGCGCAGTGGTTTAGCGCAACTTTTGCAAGGGTCGGTCAACTTTCGCAGCAATCGTTCATCGAGCATGCGTCTTGAAACAACGACTTCTCGTCTCGAGGTTGTAGGTCAATAATTCGTTCGTACAATTGGTCATCAGGCCCGCATATTTCGAAAGTAAGTTACAGACCCCAGTTTAGACCAATTCTAGAGATGGTTTGAAAGAAACATGAAAAAAAAACGTGTTAAAAGGAATGCAATAAGTGGAATTTGATATTCGTTTGGCTGCTTGTAATTTGTGGGTTAATTAATAATCATTTAGACCCAAATCCATTAGGGTTTAAACTTTTTCTGTCCAAGTCAGTGCCTTAAAAATATTAGAATACAATACCCTTAGCACGAATAGCTATCGAAAAATATAACGCGCGTAAAAACATTTGATACCTAATATGTGTATGGGAGTACAGTATCTACTGCCGAAAAGCAAAAATAAATTCTCGATAGAAGTTCGTGCTAAGGGTACAGGGATCATCAGTCTACCTACCTTGCTAGGAAATTTACGGAGCGTGGTCGCCATTCCAGGGGCCCAAGTCTGCATAGTTAATGTCATAACTGTGTTATTTATTGTGTTTCAATTGTAATGCTTTTTGACATAGTTCTTGTTTCTTAAGGCTGTAGAGTCGCATCACGTTCCATTTTTAAATTTTCAATACAAATGATCAAAACAACTCTGCGTGAGCCGTAATGAGGGCGAACTTTGAAAATTCCTATTAAATTATTAAATAGATATAAGTAAGTATATACAAAACACGCAATACATCAGACAAATCCCTCATTATTCATAAGAAAAATTAAAGATTACTTTAGATTCTATAAATACCGATTTAAGCATTTAATATTTTATTTCTCTGTGATTAAAATCATTTTTTTAATTTTTTTCTCTATTGGCTCCGTGCACACTTTTAGCGCCACCTAGCGTGTTGCAACTTTGTTGGCTCTGACCTGACCGTTTTGACGTGTTGATATGTAATGGCGGCATTGTGACAAAATGTTAAAAAATACTATACATAATGTGTTATTAATGTAAATTTCAAAATTACTGTGATTTGGGTGGACAAAGTGTTGTGAAATCATTTTTGGTCGTTTAAATTAAATATGGCAAGTAAGATCTATTCAAAAAGAGTGTTTTATTTTGGTTATATCAGGGTTTGTTTACTTCTTTTTTAGTTGTAGATTTTGTAAAACAAGAGGATAAAGCTACTTTGATATTTTTACTAAGTGATTATAAACATATATAATTGGTCCTGTATCGCTAGCTTGGACGGCTTGGATGAATTGATTCGTTTGGCCTGAGAGCCTTTGTCAAAAATATATTGCGCACTGTTTAACTTGTATCGCACATAAAAGGGTCCCACGTGCACCGCTTCAGCCAATAACATCTTGGCCCAAGCCAGAAGTCCCTTTTGACACTTTACATACTGACGTACTTGGTCCCCTCTCCGATTGTAAAGGTTACAAATACGTGATGATTGTAATTGACGCATTTACGAAATTTTGCTTGCTCTACGCTATCTCTCGTCAAGATCTCGAGGAGTTAAAACGTTGGTACCCCTCGTATGATAGTGTCCGATAGAGGTTGCATGTTCGAGTCGGTTGGCTTTACGTCATGGATGCAGGTGTTGGGCGTTGAATTACACCATATAACGCCCGAGATGCACCATGCCAACGGACAGGTAGAGCGGTATACGTCCGGACTGTTCTCAACATGCTCAGAATCGATACATCATCTGTGAAAATTTCAACTATCTACCTGTTGTCGTTATTAATATCGAGCAAAAAACGGCAAAAAAAAAAACACGTTTGTTGTATGGGAGCCTCCCTTAAATATTAATTTTATTCTGTTTTTAGTATTTGTTGTTATAGCAGCAACAGAAATACGTCATCTGTGAAAATTTCAACTTTCTAGCTATCACGGTTCATGAGATACAGCCTGGTGACAGACAGACAGACAGACAGCTAGACAGACAGACAGACAGACAGACGGACAGCGGAGTCTTAGTAATAGGGTCCCGTTTTTACCCTTTGGGTACGGAACCCTAAAAATGACACCTTAGCAAAATTTGTTTAGCCTGGTGAGCATTTTTTGTTGAGGTATAAAATATAAGATCTGGAACACTTGATGCAGAACTATAATGGTTCAGCTAAACTATACAAAATATAAAAATGACACCTTATCAAATGTAGTTCAGCCTGATGAGTATTTTTTGTTGAGGTATAAAAATCGAAAATCTGTAATACCTGATGCAGAACCAAGTTTAATTTATTTGCATAAACATGAGTTCTCGGCAACAAAAAATCGCTCAGCGACTAATCGCTTGTTGGCGGGAAGTCTTATGGCGAGTCATCTCTAACAAAGTTGGAAGGCGTAAAACTCTTTTGAACTTTGAAAATTGCAGATAAGTATTGCATCATATAAACTGGCAGAATTAGTTGAATGTTTTAAATTATTAGGTACGTACGAGTACTTTAACAGTCTTCAAATGTAATAAATAACACAAAATATACAACAGTAGTAAACGTGTAATAGGCAATAACCAAAATAAGTTATAGTAGTTTATGAAACTGATGCATAATAAAGGGTATTAAAACATGAGTGTGTGTTTAAAAACCGAGCCGTAGGCGAGGTTTTTAATAGTATCACACGAGTGTTTTAATACCTAGTTATGTACAGTTTCATTACTTTATCTACTCTCATACAATTTTGTGATTGAACCGATTGAACCTACAAAATAAAATATCAATGATAAAAAAGAGTTCGGTAGGTCGGCAGTACTTAAAAAACGTCTTACTTAACCTTAACCTTAGTAAGGTTAAGTAAGACGTTTTTTCCGTCGCCGCATCTAAAATATCGGGTGGAGTCAAAATTCACTCACTACTACGATATTTTAGGCAAAAGTAAAAATCAAAATCTAAAAATGGCGCGTATTCTATTAGAAAAAAAAATAATGAAATAAGTGCATTCCAGTAGACTAATCGTTAGGCTAAGTCATCGATCACCATAGAGTACGTTTTAATCATGGAAAGTATTCGGGAATATTATTGTTTTTTTTAAATATCGCGGCACTGCCTTCTTCTTGGATTTGCCCTGTATCGTAATGAGAAAAAAAGTTATTTTATAACATTGCTTAGTATAGCGAAGGTATGTTATAAAATAACTTTTTAATTTTTTTGCGGTATTGCGTGTATAAAGTATGTCAGTATAAATTCGTTTTGAAATTCATAATTCGAATTTTACTATATGAGAGTAGATAAAGTACTATTATTTACCAGCTTCCGCACGCGAAAATCTTTGGGAACCTTTGACCGTGATGAAAAGTATTATATGTTTTAATAAAGTATCTGTGTGCCTCATTCAAATCAGTTCAGCCGTTTTTGCGTGATTGAGTAACAAACATCCAAACTTTCACATTTTATAATATTTATACAGTGTCTCAAAACTGCCAAGTGGAAGAAAAGTACCTCAAATATTGAAAATCTGAAATTTTATTGAAAGATAACTTCATTATGTTTTTAAAAATAATTAGAACTTTTTTTGATTTCTGGTTCGATTTATGGTTAAATCAGGTGATTTTTCAAATATCTTTGAATGCAGTTATCAAAATTAAGTCTTCTTTCAGTAAAAGAACAAGTGAAAACCTCCATACAAATTTTTGTTGACATATTCTTGGTATGAAAAATATGTTAAAGTATAGTGCTTAATTGACGTTAAGTATACGATTGTCACAAGTCTAGAAATAAAGATATTTCAGTTTGAAGTTTTTATCGTAGTCCTAAGTCCTCAATGAAATAGAAGAATATAGAGTTCTAGGCCTTAGTTTTTTTTTCCTACCGTTAACTAAGCACAATATGCACGTGACTTGCAATAGTAGGCACATATCGTGGTTTCCCAGGATTTTAGCTTTTACACAATATAGTTTAGCATGTCTTTACAACTATCGGCAATTGTAAACTATAAACTTTTTTATTTATTTTTTACTTTTTTATTGATTATTAAGGGAAACAAACAGCTGCTTTTTAACCGACTTCAAAAAAAGGAGGAGGTTCTCAGTTCGTCGGAATCTTTTTTTTTTTTTTTTATGTATGTTACTCGATTACTCGACGACGGCTGGACCGATTTGAAAAATTCTTTTTTCGTTTGAAAGTATATACTGTTCACTATTCGTTCAAATTCTAGTTTTCTACCTTTCAATGAAATCTAATATTCAACATTTAAATATTCCCGCCGGCTTGCGCACCACGGCGGGAATATTCAATCAAAATTCGCATCTTCCCGAACTAGATGATATCTAGGGCCCATTTGCTATGCTATAAACGTTCGGCTGGGTCGCGTTGTCACATATACTTTCAAGTTGGTCCCATTGTCATGAAATCAGGATCTGATGATGGGATCCTGGAGAAATCGAGGGAACTCTTCAAATATTATAGGCACATCTATAGCGATTTTAGTATTTTCTTAAGTACATTGTGCATTTGCTTTTGAAAAGTACTATTTTGGTGAAGTGGAACTGATGATGAAGACCAGCATAGATGATCATCGGAAATATTCAATACTAAGTAGTTCACTGGTACGATACGATTACTTTAATATGGTTGCTAGGATATTTATGCTCATCATAATTCATATGGTGAAGGGGAGCTGATAGTGAAGTACCAGGAGAACTCCTCAACAATAAACGCCCCTGCGTCGGGAAAAGCAGTACTATGTAAAAAGTGATGAGTTGATACAAGGCTATATATATATAATATACTTACTACAAAAAAGTTTAAAATAAAAAAGTTTTTAATAAAAACAAAACCTCCTTCAAAAATCTTGAAATTAATCTAACAAAAAACAACTACAAAAATAAATTAATGGCTCTAAAAAGCAAGAAATCAAGAAATAAAATATTGAATCTGCATAATAACTAACTCGAAAGTTTGTATGCATAAACGGTCCCACGTGCACCACTTCAGCCAATAACATCTTGGCCCAAGCCAGAAGTCCCTTTTGACACTTTACATACTGGACGTACTTGGTCCCCTCTCCGATTGTAAAGGTTACAAATACGTGATGATTGTAATTGACGCATTTACGAAATTTTGCTTGCCTCTAACGCTATCTCTCGTCAAGATCTCGAGGAGTTAAAACGTTTTTTAGAAAACGTTTTTTCCCTTTTTGGTACCCCTCGTATGGATAGTGTCCGATAGAGGTTGCATGTTCGAGTCGGTTGGCTTTAACGTCATGGATGCAGGTGTTGGGCGTTTGAATTACACCATATAACGCCCGAGATGCACCATGCCAACGGACAGGTAGAGCGGTATACGTCCGGACTGTTCTCAACATGCTCAGAATCGATACATCATCTGTGAAAATTTCAACTATCTACCTGTTGTCGTTATTAATATCGAGCAAAAAACGGCAAAAAAAAACACGTTTGTTGTATGGGAGCCCCCCTTAAATATTAATTTTATTCTGTTTTTAGTATTTGTTGTTATAGCAGCAACAGAAATACTTCATCTGTGAAAATTTCAACTTTCTAGCTATCACGGTTCATGAGATACAGCCATGGTGACAGACAGACAGACAGACAGCTTGACAGATAGACAGACAGACAGACGGACAGCGGAGTCTTAGTAATAGGGTCCCGTTTTTACCCTTTGGATACGGAACCCTAAAAATGACACCTTAGCAAAATTTGTTTAGCCTGGTGAGTATTTTTTGTTGATGTATAAAAATCGAAAATCTGTAATACCTGATGCAGAACCAAGTTTAATTTATTTGCATAAACATGAGTTCTCGGCAACAAAAAATCGCTCAGCAACTAATCGCTTGTTGGCGGGCGAGTCATCTCTAACAAAGTTGGAAGGCGTAAAACTCCTTTGAACTTTGAAAATTGCAGATAAGTATTGCATCATATAAACTGGAATTAGTTGAATGTTTTAAATTATTAGGTACGTACGAGTACTTTAACAGTATTCAAATGTAATAAATAACACAAAAATATACAACAGTAGTAAACATGTAATAGGCAATAACCAAAATAAGTTAAGTACTATTATTTACCAGCTTCAGCACGCGAAAATCTTTGGGAACCTCTGACCGTGATGAAAAATATTATGTTTTAATAAAGTATCTGTGTGCCTCCTTCAAATCAGTTCAGCCGTTTTTGCGTGATTGAGTAACAAACATCCAAACTTTCACATTTTATAATATTTATACAGTGTCTCAAAACTGCCAAGTGGAAGAAAAGTACCTCAAATATTGAAAATCTGAAATTTTATTGAAAGATAACTTCATTATGTTTTTAAAAATAATTAGAACTTTTTTTGATTTCTGGTTCGATTTATGGTTAAATCAGGTGATTTTTCAAATATCTTTGAATGCAGTTATCAAAATTAAGTCTTCTTTCAGTAAAAGAACAAGTGAAAACCTCCATACAAATTTTTTGTTGACATATTCTTGGTATGAAAAATATGTTAAAGTATAGTGCTTAATTGACGTTAAGTATACGATTGTCACAAGTCTAGAAATAAAGATATTTCAGTTTGAAGTTTTTATCGTAGTCCTAAGTCCTCAATGAAATAGAAGAATATAGAGTTCTAGGCCTTAGTTTTTTTTTTCCTACCGTTAACTAAGCACAATATGCACGTGACTTGCAATAGTAGGCACATATCGTGGTTTCCCAGGATTTTAGCTTTTACACAATATAGTTTAGCATGTCTTTACAACTATCGGCAATTGTAAACTATAAACTTTTTTATTTATTTTTTACTTTTTTATTGATTATTAAGGGAAACAAACAGCTGCTTTTTAACCGACTTCAAAAAAAGGAGGAGGTTTCTCAGTTCGTCGGAATCTTTTTTTTTTTTTTTTTTTATGTATGTTACTCGATACTCGACGACGGCTGGACCGATTTGAAAAATTCTTTTTTCGTTTGAAAGTATATACTGTTCACTATTCGTTCAAATTCTAGTTTTCTACCTTTCAATGAAATCTAATATTCAACATTTAAATATTCCCGCCGGCTTGCGCACCACGGCGGGAATATTCAATCAAAATTCGCATCTTCCCGAACTAGATGATATCTAGGGCCCATTTGCTATGCTATAAACGTTCGGCTGGGTCGCGTTGTCACATATACTTTCAAGTTGGTCCCATTGTCATGAAATCAGGATCTGATGATGGGATCCTGGAGAAATCGAGGGAACTCTTCAAATATTATAGGCACATCTATAGCGATTTTAGTATTTTCTTAAGTACATTGTGCATTTGCTTTTGAAAAGTACTATTTTGGTGAAGTGGAACTGATGATGAAGACCAGCATAGATGATCATCGGAAATATTCAATACTAAGTAGTTCACTGGTACGATACGATTACTTTAATATGGTTGCTAGGATATTTATGCTCATCATAATTCATATGGTGAAGGGGAGCTGATAGTGAAGTACCAGGAGAACTCCTCAACAATAAACGCCCCTGCGTCGGGAAAAGCAGTACTATGTAAAAAGTGATGAGTTGATACAAGGCTATATATATATAATATACTTACTACAAAAAAGTTTAAAATAAAAAAGTTTTTAATAAAAACAAAACCTCCTTCAAAAATCTTGAAATGAATCTAACAAAAAACAACTACAAAAATAAATTAATGGCTCTAAAAAGCAAGAAATCAAGAAATAAAATATTGAAATCTGCATAATAACTAACTCGAAAGTTTGTATGCATAAACGGTCCCACGTGCACCACTTCAGCCAATAACATCTTGGCCCAAGCCAGAAGTCCCTTTTGACACTTTACATACTGACGTACTTGGTCCCCTCTCCGATTGTAAAGGTTACAAATACGTGATGATTGTAATTGACGCATTTACGAAATTTTGCTTGCTCTACGCTATCTCTCGTCAAGATCTCGAGGAGTTAAAACGTTTTTTAGAAAACGTTTTTTCCCTTTTTGGTACCCCTCGTATGATAGTGTCCGATAGAGGTTGCATGTTCGAGTCGGTTGGCTTTACGTCATGGATGCAGGTGTTGGGCGTTGAATTACACCATATAACGCCCGAGATGCACCATGCCAACGGACAGGTAGAGCGGTATACGTCCGGACTGTTCTCAACATGCTCAGAATCGATACATCATCTGTGAAAATTTCAACTATCTACCTGTTGTCGTTATTAATATCGAGCAAAAAACGGCAAAAAAAAACACGTTTGTTGTATGGGAGCCCCCCTTAAATATTAATTTTATTCTGTTTTTAGTATTTGTTGTTATAGCAGCAACAGAAATACTTCATCTGTGAAAATTTCAACTTTCTAGCTATCACGGTTCATGAGATACAGCCTGGTGACAGACAGACAGACAGACAGCTTGACAGATAGACAGACAGACAGACGGACAGCGGAGTCTTAGTAATAGGGTCCCGTTTTTACCCTTTGGATACGGAACCCTAAAAATGACACCTTAGCAAAATTTGTTTAGCCTGGTGAGTATTTTTTGTTGATGTATAAAAATCGAAAATCTGTAATACCTGATGCAGAACCAAGTTTAATTTATTTGCATAAACATGAGTTCTCGGCAACAAAAAATCGCTCAGCAACTAATCGCTTGTTGGCGGGCGAGTCATCTCTAACAAAGTTGGAAGGCGTAAAACTCCTTTGAACTTTGAAAATTGCAGATAAGTATTGCATCATATAAACTGGAATTAGTTGAATGTTTTAAATTATTAGGTACGTACGAGTACTTTAACAGTATTCAAATGTAATAAATAACACAAAATATACAACAGTAGTAAACATGTAATAGGCAATAACCAAAATAAGTTAAGTACTATTATTTACCAGCTTCAGCACGCGAAAATCTTTGGGAACCTCTGACCGTGATGAAAAATATTATGTTTTAATAAAGTATCTGTGTGCCTCCTTCAAATCAGTTCAGCCGTTTTTGCGTGATTGAGTAACAAACATCCAAACTTTCACATTTTATAATATTTATACAGTGTCTCAAAACTGCCAAGTGGAAGAAAAGTACCTCAAATATTGAAAATCTGAAATTTTATTGAAAGATAACTTCATTATGTTTTTAAAAATAATTAGAACTTTTTTTGATTTCTGGTTCGATTTATGGTTAAATCAGGTGATTTTTCAAATATCTTTGAATGCAGTTATCAAAATTAAGTCTTCTTTCAGTAAAAGAACAAGTGAAAACCTCCATACAAATTTTTGTTGACATATTCTTGGTATGAAAAATATGTTAAAGTATAGTGCTTAATTGACGTTAAGTATACGATTGTCACAAGTCTAGAAATAAAGATATTTCAGTTTGAAGTTTTTATCGTAGTCCTAAGTCCTCAATGAAATAGAAGAATATAGAGTTCTAGGCCTTAGTCTTTTTTTCCTACCGTTAACTAAGCACAATATGCACGTGACTTGCAATAGTAGGCACATATCGTGGTTTCCCAGGATTTTAGCTTTTACACAATATAGTTTAGCATGTCTTTACAACTATCGGCAATTGTAAACTATAAACTTTTTTATTTATTTTTTACTTTTTTATTGATTATTAAGGGAAACAAACAGCTGCTTTTTAACCGACTTCAAAAAAAGGAGGAGGTTCTCAGTTCGTCGGAATCTTTTTTTTTTTTTATGTATGTTACTCGATTACTCGACGACGGCTGGACCGATTTGAAAAATTCTTTTTTCGTTTGAAAGTATATACTGTTCACTATTCGTTCAAATTCTAGTTTTCTACCTTTCAATGAAATCTAATATTCAACATTTAAATATTCCCGCCGGCTTGCGCACCACGGCGGGAATATTCAATCAAAATTCGCATCTTCCCGAACTAGATGATATCTAGGGCCCATTTGCTATGCTATAAACGTTCGGCTGGGTCGCGTTGTCACATATACTTTCAAATTGGTCCCATTGTCATGAAATCAGGATCTGATGATGGGATCCTGGAGAAATCGAGGGAACTCTTCAAATATTATAGGCACATCTATAGCGATTTTAGTATTTTCTTAAGTACATTGTGCATTTGCTTTTGAAAAGTACTATTTTGGTGAAGTGGAACTGATGATGAAGACCAGCATAGATGATCATCGGAAATATTCAATACTAAGTAGTTCACTGGTACGATACGATTACTTCAATATGGTTGCTAGGATATTTATGCTCATCATAATTCATATGGTGAAGGGGAGCTGATAGTGAAGTACCAGGAGAACTCCTCAACAATAAACGCCCCTGCGTCGGGAAAAGCAGTACTATGTAAAAAGTGATGAGTTGATACAAGGCTATATATATATAATATACTTACTACAAAAAAGTTTAAAATAAAAAAGTTTTTAATAAAAACAAAACCTCCTTCAAAAATCTTGAAATTAATCTAACAAAAAACAACTACAAAAATAAATTAATGGCTCTAAAAAGCAAGAAATCAAGAAATAAAATATTGAAATCTGCATAATAACTAACTCGAAAGTTTGTATGCATATCTTATATTAAACTTAAGATAAAAAATACCCTTCGTTCCCCCCCCCCCCCACCCGACTTCAAAAGGCGTTGTTTAATATAAGATATGCATACAAACTTTCGAGTTAGTTATTATGCAGATTTCAATATTTTATTTCTTGATTTCTTGCTTTTTAGAGCCATTAATTTATTTTTGTAGTTGTTTTTTGTTAGATTATTTTCAAGATTTTTGAAGGAGGTTTTGTTTTCATCAATACACAGGATGACATGTATGAACACAGTGCAATAGCCAATACAGTTTCCACAATTAGCATTAGCAGACATGCAACAGTATTGAACTATTATTCGACTTATTTATAGTTATTAATTAACTTACTTAAAAAAAGAAAATACAATAAGTGATACAAATCTTGATGTACCTACATATAATTAAGCGAATGTGAAAATACAATAGGGTTACCTGCAACAATCGCTTGCAGTTATTATTGCGAAGATACACAAAATTATCTATTTAATGGCCAACAATTTTGTCTTAAAAGATCTAGAATTTTCAAAAAATATATCAATATCCTTAAATTTGTTATTATAATTCCTGCATGCGTGAACCAAGAATCTATTTTTTTGATATTTAGTTTTACAAAAGGGAATACTAAAGAGTGTTTGCGTACGTAAGTTTTGTTTTGAGCAATAAACTATGTTTTATAAGCAAAATTATCTCATTGAATGCAATATACTTGTAGTATTTGGTGAACACAATCTTAGTATGAGCAAATACACTTATTTGACCCTAAAATATATTGTGTTAAAGCTACAATCCTAACAAACCACGTTATGTGCTACAATAGCGTGTCACGGCTAGTGTTTAACTTTAAGTAGAAACCTATATCGAGTATAGGTCTGTGACCTTTAGGTACCATATGGGCAACAGCGTCGCTTAACCACTGTTAAGGTTAAAATCGCTTGCACGCCGCGCCCAGTGTCACATACGTTTAGTTCGTGCAGGGGCGATACGCGCGCACACGAATTTTGTTGAAAACTGGTTAAGCGACGCTGTTGCCGATAGTACTTTCCCTCAGTGTAGCAAAGTTTTAGGATATCCTGTATAGTAGGAAGTAGGATTCTGTGGAATATTGCAAATAAAACCCAGAGTTAATGCTGAAGAAATAGTATTCATAGACAAAGAAAGAAAGATAACCCTGAAAAAACAAATTAAACAAAATTTAGGTGGGAGGACTGGGTGTCCGAAAACAACAGTGATAGAAATGAGCAATTTTTACGTATTACCCATGCATTCTTGGCCGAAACTGTCTCAAATTAGGCAAATAGTGACAGTAAAGCCTAATGAAGACTTTAGCATCAGTTACTAACGGATTCGCATTACGCTGCACGAGGGCTTCTCCGGCGTTGAGGATGCTGATAGTAGGTCCCGGGGGACTGTCGAAGTCGCAGACCCTCATATAGACACCTACCACACTGCCATCAGGGCACTCCTGTTAGAAAAACCACGTAAACTTTAAAAAATAGTTAATATCTTGGAATTTAAAGTGATTTACTTAATTGATCGAATGAGCGCGAAGCGCGAACGAAGTGTCTCTGCTTCAGCTTGGGCAAAACTTCTTTTGTATGTCCTTCTCCAGCTGTCCGTTTGTTCTTCTATAGAGGTAGCATTTCTCAACCTATTCTCGTGAAATTTTGTTAGCTGGTTCGGTAATTATATTAATTTTTTTAGTGGAGATAGTTCGAAATTTTTCGAAATGGCGGAGATATGTATAAAAAAACTTATTTCAGCCATTTCGAAAAATGATAAAAAATGACAACACAAGTTTTTTCTTAGCTGTGCAAAGCACATTTTGGAAGACTCAAACGTTCATCAATCAAACCATTTCTGGCCAATACACAGAAATACATAATTGGCCAGTATTCGAAAATAAATGAGGTTGTGACTTCGATGTATGGGATATCGTTAGTATCTTTACATCATCGCGAGTAACACTGGCATTATTTTGTTGAAAAAAAATCAATATTGCCACTGTACGACACCACTTGCAAATTGAATTTTTTTTTTCTATTATTACAACATAGGCATCAAATGAAAGGCCTCAATGGGCACATTCCCAAAACTAAATAATTTGTCTCTAAAATGTGTGAAATAAATAAAAAAAATAAAATAAAAACACGACTGCCCTTCCAAAAACGATTTAATAAGTTAAATAACAAGTGTCATTGCAGTCGTTTATTGTCGTGTCATTTTAGACCTCTGGTCAAAGATTGTTCCATATATCAGTCTCCCGACTGCAATGCCGCTTGTTTTGCAGTCGGGGGACCTCTTTGATCAAAAATTGTTCCATGAAACGGTCCCCCGACTGCAACAAATGTCATTCATTTGTTATTTAACTTTTTAGTTCGTTTTTGGAAGGGTTGTTTTTAATATTTTTTATTAATTTATTTTTTAACACCTTTACTAGAAAGTCAGCTGTCACACAATAAAAATTATATTCCAGCCTAAGTTTCTTATTGCCAGTAATATAATACGCAAAATTTATACTTTAAAAAGGCCGCGATCTTTTTCGACCATCTTTTATATTTAACAGACGAGACAAGATCAATCACAACCACAAAGGTAATGTTGATTTTGTGGGATAGGTATATACTCACTTGTGGGATTCTAATATCCCAGTGACGGGTTGGTGATGGAAGTAATTTTTCTTTCAGATCAACTGCATCTCCATTCGTGTCACCTGAATCAAACTAAATTATTAGGTACATTTCCACACATTATCAGTCCGATCCGACCGCCAATATGTTGTTAATTATACAGCATAATACTCGTAGTATTAGGCCGGGTTTCCACCTGCAAGAACTTCTGCGAGAACTTGCACTGACAGCCTGTCAGACAGTAGCTTACAAGTGTTAACTAATAGCAAATGCACTGGCGACAGTTTGTCACGCGTTTATCAAGCTACTGTGTGACAGGCTGTCAGTGTAATTTCTCGCAGAAGTTCTTGCAGGTGTATTCGCGGCTTTATGCTGTTTTATAAACTTTAGATTTTCGAAACTCTATCGTTTCAGATATGAATGTGAAATCATATCCTCAATTATGAATAACTAGCGACCACCCGTGACTTCATCTGCGTGGATAGTATTTTATCTATACCTCGGGAACAGTTCCTTCTTTTTTGGGACGAAAGGTAACCTATATACTTTTCTGCACCCCTGATAATATGTTTGCGAAATTTCACCATGATCGGTTGAGTAGTTAAGATGTGAAGGCGTAACAAACAAACAAATAAACGATTACATTTATAATATTAGTAAGGATTAAATCACTGAAGGCTAAATAAATGAAATATCAAATGACGTTTTACCAAAAACATCCTAAATCGAATCACGTTAACCCAAAAGAACGAAATCCCAAATAACGCTTTACCAATAAAATTTGAAATCAAATCACATTTAGCCAAAAAAAAGATCGTAAGACCTAAATTCGGCGCCGCGGTGAATTTTATTTAATATTTTAATTCTAATACACAATTTTAATAATATTTTACGTTGAATTTTTAGGGCCCACAGTCTAGTATTTTTAGACGGTATCATTATATTACAGTCTCTCGTAGTCACTGCTAGAAGTAGATAGCAAAACTGCTAAAAGTGGCCGTTTTTGACACATTTGCTATTTACATTTACGAATGACTACGAGGGCATCAAGTGATACCTTCTAAAAATACTAGACCATGGGCCCTAAGAACTTCACATAAATATATATTTTTTTCTATTAATAACTTATTATATAAAAAATCGGGTTGCACTCCGGGAGTGCCGGCAGAAGTGAAAACTTGAATATTAACGTTGTGCATTTCTGATATTTTGGAATGGTTAAAGAATAATTTTGCACGAATTGCCGTCTTATGAATTTACTTTGCATTTGAATTTACGAATACAGAACAGTATTGTACGAAAGTCTTATCCATAGCTTGACAGAAAATCTAGAGTTTTGACATTGAATTAAAAAGTTAGCGCGTTGCTATGGTGACACAAGTGTTTACGTCTTGAAATGACGCGCCGCCATTTTCAACGCGCCCCGTAAAAAGAGAGGGGGATACTTCCGCCGCCGGCTGTCTACTCTCCATCCGTCACATCCGTCTTACGAATTTTCGATCAGGGTCACGTGATTCTTACTGACGCGAGTTACAATTTTTCCCCATTACAAAAAAGCGTACAACGTCGCTAAAGAAGTTTTGACTTCAAAAAAAACCTCTGAGGGTGCCACTTTCGGTCATACAATCGCCTTAAGGAGTTAGCATAGCATAAAGTATCAATCTTCGTGTAAGATATCCCATGCCCTATGAAGCTTAATTCAGTTGTATTGTACCATGTTGTTATAAATAAATCACTGATTTACACTTACCCCAAGTATTTTCAGCGCACATCTTTTGGTTAAAGAACTGCGCGTGCACCAGAGAAGTGCAGATTAGCGCGAAGAATGCTAATGCAGTTGCCGCCATATTGTGGTTGCGTTGCTCTGCGAACTCGATATAGAGGAAGGCGTGCTGGTAGCGCTTCTTATACGCGCTCAGAAATGCAAGCATGAAATTGATTTAATTATTATCACATCTAAATAACTGTGTAATTGTTATAACTAATTAGAAAATACTTTGATATTATTTAGAGCTGAAAGTATGAAAAAATTTCCATTACTTTCCGTACGAATATTTGATTCGATAAGGACTGGTTAATATATAATATGGCACTAATATGGAAAATTGGTTTAACTCATGCATAGCTTTATACACATTAAATAAAACTTTTTAATTGACTATCGTTGGATATATAGATACGGTTATTATCGTAGTAGGTCCTCTGATAATTTGCAACTTTCAAAAATTAAAAATATGATGCATAATTTAGTCTGGTAATGTTATGAAATCTATGTATGGGAAATACAAACAAACTTGTAAAGTTTTGAATTTTATATACATCATACTTTTGGGTCTGCATTTCAAAACTCACAACTCTCTGCCCCCTTTCCACCTGATGCTTCACTCCCCTGCACCGTAAAATTTTTGCGATTTAATGTACCTATACAAAAAAATCGGTCAAGAGCGAAATCGAAATTGCGCACCGATGATGGTTCCGTACCATAATAGTATAAAATATTATACGGAGTAAAATAATAATAATACTATGCGAGCCAAATAAGAATGGTTCTCTCAGCCGACACCCGTTAGGAGTCTGTTGGGTGCATGATCTTACCATGGGCTTGCAGGAAGTTACTTACCATGGGGCTTCCAGCCAAACAGTTTAGGTGGTGACCGGTGCGTGATCTTACCATGGGCTCGCAGAGAGATACTTACCATGGTTCTCTCAGCGGACACTGGTTAGGAGTCTGATCGGTGCATGATCTTACCATGGGATTGCAGGAATTTACTTACCATGGGGCTTCCAGCCAAACAGCTAGGCGGTGCTCGGTGCGTGACCTTACCACGGGCTCGCAGAGAAATACTAACCACGCTTTTCTCAGCCGACACCGGTTAGGATTCTGTTCGGTGCATGATCTTACCATGGGCTTGCAGGAAGTTACTTACCATGGGGCTTCCAGCCGAACAGCTAGGTGGTGCTCGGTGCGTGATCTTAGCACGGGCTCGCAAAGAGATACTTACCATGGTTCTCTCAGCCGACACCGGTAAGGATTCTCTTCGGTGCATGATCTTTCCATGGGCTTGCAGGAAATTACTTACCATGGGGCTTCCAGCCGAACTGTTTAGGTGGTGATCGGTGCGTGATCTTACCACAGGCTCGCAGAGAGATACTTACCACGGTTCTCTCAGCCGACACCGGTTAGGAGTCTGTTCGGTGCATGATCTTACCATGGGCTTGCAGGAAGTTACTTACCATGGGGCTTCCAGCCGAACAGTTTAGGTGGTGATCGGTGCGTGATCTTACCACAGGCTCGCAGAGAGATACTTACCACGGTTCTCTCAGCCGACACCCGTTAGGAGTCTGTTGGGTGCATGATCTTACCATGGGCTTGCAGGAAGTTACTTACCATGGGGCTTCCAGCCAAACAGCTAGGCGGTGCTCGGTGCGTGACCTTACCACGGGCTCGCAGAGAAATACTAACCACGCTTTTCTCAGCCGACACCGGTTAGGAGTCTCTTCGGTGCATGATCTTACCATGGGCTTGCAGGAAGTTACTTACCATGGGGCTTCCAGCCGAACAGCTAGGTGGTGCTCGGTGCGTGATCTTAGCACGGGCTCGCAGAGAGATACTTACCATGGTTCTCTCAGCCGACACCGGTTAGGATTCTGTTCGGTGCATGATCTTTCCATGGGCTTGCAGGAAATTACTTACCATGGGGCTTCCAGCCGAACTGTTTAGGTGGTGATCGGTGCGTGATCTTACCACAGGCTCGCAGAGAGATACTTACCACGGTTCTCTCAGCCGACACCGGTTATGAGTCTGTTCAGTGCATGATCTTACCATGGGCTTGCAGGAAGTTACTTACCATGGGGCTTCCAGCCGAACAGCTAGGTGGTGCTCGGTGCGTGATCTTACCACGGGTTCGCAGAGATACTTACCATGGTTCTCTCAGCCGACACCGGTTAGGAGTCTTTTTGGTGCGTGATCTTACCATGGGCTTGCAGGAAGTTACTTACCACGGGTCTCTCAACCGACACCGGTTAGGAGTCTGTTCGGTGCATGATCTTACCATAGGCTTGCAGGAAGTTACTTACCATGGGAATTCCGGCCGAACAGTTTAGGTGGTGATCGGTGCGTGATCTTACCACAGGCTCGCAGAGAGATACTTACCACGGTTCTCTCAGCCGACACCGGTTAGGAGTCTGTTCGGTGCATGATCTTACCATGGGCTTGTAGGAAGTTACTTACCATGGGGCTGCCAGCCGAACAGCTAGGTGGTGCGCGTTGATATTAAAATACATTCAACAACAAAGGCACGTTAATGTCATCAATGTGGTGGTTATTGGGCGTTCTACCACACCGTAGTGAGTGAGGGCGTAAGCCCGAACGAACGGAGATGGGTAACTTTTTTAAATTAGAGTAATAAATGGGAAGTTTTTATAGATTTATTACATTACACCCATACATATCCCTAAAAGTCTGTTCGGTGCATGATCTTACCATGGGCTTGCAGGAAGTTACTTACCATGGGGCTTCCAGCCGAACAGTTTAGGTGGTGATCGGTGCGTGATCTTACCACGGGCTCGCAGAGATACTTACCATGGTTCTCTCAGCCGAAACCGGTTAGGAGTCTGTTCGGTGCATGATCTTACCATGGGCTTGCAGGAAGTTACTTACCATGGGGCTTCCAGCCGAACAGCTAGACGGTGCTCGGTGCGTGATCTTACCACGGGCTCACAGAGATATACTTACCACGGTTCTCTCAGCCAACACCGGTTAGGAGTCTGTAGGTGACCTTCCTACATTTATTATTATTTACATAAAATATTTTATATTTACAATTATTTATATTTTATCTTATATTATCTTAAATTATATTTACATTATTATCATATTTACTTAAACACACAAACAATTACACAAACACGCATTACATTAATATTTATTTAATTAACTAAAATTATTTATATTTATTTACACGTCATTCGCCGTGCGTACAAGCCGGACGGCGAAAGTGGAAACGCGCATCCAAACCAGTCCTTTTGTTTCGCAACCTTGCGATTGCATCAGCCGGACACCGCGTGCGCATCGATCACGTACGCCAGTCGAGACCATACTGCGACACCGAACGCTCGCCGCTTTGCCTCCGCTTGTTTACTATTGTTCGCGGCTAATACTTTTGGCTATCTGTTTTTCCGCTTCATAAAACTATCAATTTGTGTTTCTCAATTTCTTCCTTCTGCATATCTACCTAAACTGTCTCTGTGCTTGTGCGTGTACTTTTCTCCTACTGTGATTGTGTATATGTAAACATTTGTGTCGGACAATATACCTATCAAACTGTAAGTCGCATTTCTTCATTTCATAACCGACACCTATATACATATCCCTAAACTGGTGACCTCATGTCGAACACGGAAAAAGAATTCCAAGACGCACAAAGCCACACCCAACAAGAGCGCGTGTCCACTGTCTTGGACGAGAATAATGCCGGACGTCCTAGCGGACATTCTGAAATCGGCAAAGTGAGCGTTAGGGTGCCTCCGTTTTGGCCAGAAGAACCGGAAATTTGGTTCGCCCAGGTGGAAGGACAATTTGCCATTTCCGGAATTACCAATGACGCGACCAAATTTAATTACGTCATTAGCCAACTGGATAACAAGTTTTCGAGAGAGGTTAAGGACGTTATTCTTAACCCCCCGGCATCTGACAAATATGGCAAACTGAAGACGGAGCTAATTAAGAGACTTACCGCATCCAAAGAAAAGAACTTGAAGCAATTGTTGATGCATGAAGAGTTGGGCGATCGTAAGCCTTCGCAGTTTCTGCGGCATCTCAAGAGCCTTGCTGGATGTGACGTCACTGATGAATTTTTGAAGACGATGTGGATTAGTCGTCTCCCCACTGGCGTGCAGACGGTCCTCGCCGGCCAGCCATCCACTAGCACTACCGAAGACTTGTCGGATCTTGCAGATCGTGTTCATGATCTCGCCAACACAACACCGAGGGTTGCGGGCGTTGCGGCTGTCAACGATTCAGTGCCTGGTTCAGTCGTGAGTGAGCTGACGCGAGAGATAGCCGAGCTGAGACGGCAAATCCAGAAAATGTCTACTGATAGAAGCAGCCGTGGGCAACAACGGACATCACGGCGTCCTAGGAGCAGATCTGAGTCACGACAGCGGTCGAACTCCAATTACCGAAAGTTCCCGCTGTGTTGGTACCACGCGAAGTTCGGCGAGAAGGCAGATGCTTGTGTCCGGCCTTGTGACTACAAGGCGGGAAACACCGGGTGCAGTCGATAATGGCGACTGACGACTGCTCACCTCACTCATCGGGTCGCCTCTTCGTGACTGACCGCTCATCAAAGACGCAGTTCCTGGTCGACACTGGTAGCGACCTCTGTGTCTTTCCACGGTCTTCGCTACGAGAACGACGTGCCCGAAGCAACTTTGAACTCTGCGCAGCCAATGGTTCAAATATCGCTACTTATGGTTACGTACATTTAGAATTAGACTTTGGTTTACGTAGAAGCTTTGCTTGGCGCTTCGTAGTTGCCGATGTTACAAAATCTATAATAGGTGTAGATTTTTTAAATTATTATCAGCTTGTAGTAGACATAAGAAACAAAAAGCTTATTGATCATACAACTAGTGTATCCACTGTAGCTAGTCCTGCTTCTTGTAATGTGCACTCAGTAAAGATCTCCACTGGCGATACTCGTTATCATAAAATCTTAGACGAGTTTCCAGAAATAACCCGTCCTGCTGGTATTCATCGCACTACACCTCATAACACGGTACACCATATCCGCACTATACCTGGTCCCCCAGTGTCTTGTTCCCCTCGTCGTTTAGCTCCCGATAAACTGAAGATAGCCCGCCAGGAATTCCAGTCGATGATAGCGAATGGCACAGCCCGTCCGTCCGAAAGTCCTTGGGCGTCACCTCTTCATCTGGCGCCGAAGAAAGACAACGGCTGGAGACCATGCGGCGACTACCGTATGCTCAACGCACGGACAGTGCCCGACAGGTACCCAATCAGGCACATACATGACTTCGCCCACAGCATCTCAGGGTGTAAGGTCTTCAGCACGCTTGACCTCGCTAAGGCTTACAACCAAGTGCCGGTAAGTCCTGAGGATATCCCTAAGACTGCCATCACCACGCCCTTTGGATTGTTTGAATTTCCGTACATGACGTTTGGTCTACGGAATGCGGGTCAAACATTCCAAAGGCTCGTGGATGAGATGACCAGAGGACTCGATTTCGTCTTCGCGTATCTGGACGACTACTTGGTCTTCTCAAGGTCAGCAGAGCAGCACGAGGAGCATCTCCGTATTATCTTTGAACGGCTGAAGAAATACGGGATGCTGGTTAACACGTCCAAGTGTGTTTTTGGGGCTAGTGAGGTAACCTTTCTGGGATACCACATCTCGGAGCATGGTACCCGACCTCTTGACGCAAAAGTGCAGACGATTAAAGACTTTCCTGCCCCCACCACCGTGCGCCAGCTCAGGCGATTTTTGGGCATGATAAATTTTTATCGGCGGTTTCTTCCTCAAGCCGCCCAAACTCAAGCACCGCTGCATGCGCTGCTAACAGGCAACGTCAAAGGTTCTCACCCCGTCAACTTGACAGGGGACACCTTGACCGCATTTAACACCTGCAAAGACAGCCTCTCCAGGGCCGCCATGTTAGCACACCCGGACTGTTCTGCTAAACTAGCGCTGGTAACTGATGCGTCGGATAAGGCGATCGGCGCAGTATTACAGCAATTGCGAGTAAATGCTTGGGAGCCATTAGCCTTCTTCTCTCGGAAGCTTAGCCCCTCCCAAGAGAAATACTCGCCATATGACAGGGAGTTATTGGCCATTTACGAGGCCATAAAACATTTTAGGCACATGCTCGAGGCCAGGCATTTTACTGTCTATACTGACCACAAGCCAATCAGTTTTGCCTTTCATGAAAGGAAGGCCAACTGCTCGCCTAGGCAGTATAGACACTTGGACTTTATCGCTCAATTCACAACCGACATACGCCACATATCGGGCAAAGACAATGTGGTTGCCGATGCTTTGTCGCGTGTCGAAGAATTGAGCGCAACTGTCAGCCTCGAGACACTAGCCGAAAGCCAAACTTCCGACCTAGAACTGTCTAGATTCTTGCAAGATGGTTGTTCCTTGCGTTTAGAAAAACGTCTATTACCTGGGAGTCGCATCGCACTGTACTGCGACGTCAGTACCTCGACCCCCAGGCCTTATGTAACGAAATTTTACCGCAGGCAAGTATTTGAGAGCTTGCATTCATTGAGTCATCCTGGCGCCAATGCTTCCGCTAAATTAGTTGCGGAACGGTACGTTTGGCCGGGCGTCAGAAAAGACTGCAAGAACTGGGCGCGTGCTTGCATTCCATGCCAACGTGCCAAGGTCAACCGTCACGTGACCGCACCACTTGGTACTTACCATTTACCTCGAGCTCGCTTTAAAGAAACACACATCGACCTAATTGGGCCTCTCCGATTGTCGCAGGGTTATCGGTACTGTCTTACTGCCATTGATCGCTTTACGCGATGGCCAGAAGCGGCACCGATTGAGGACATTACTGCCGAAACAGTGGCCAAGGCATTGCTGTCGATGTGGATAGCTCGGTTTGGTTGCCCAACGACCATCACAACCGATAGAGGCCGGCAGTTTGAGTCAGCCCTATTTAAGTGTTTGTCCAAAATGGCTGGGTTTGATCATAAACGCACAACGGCTTATCACCCTGCTTGTAACGGACTCGTGGAACGGTTTCACCGTCAACTGAAAGCGGCGATAGTTTGCCACTCAAATGATCGGTGGACCGAGTCATTGCCATGGGTGTTATTGGGAGTGAGAACGGCTTTTAAAGTGGACCTGCAGGCTTCATCCGCCGAGTTAGTGTACGGGGAGCCATTGAGACTGCCTGGCGAATTTTTTGAACCTTCAGTTCCTGGCACGACCGATGTGTCCGAATTTTCAGCCCGGATTCGAGATTTTGCCAGTAAACTGCGTCCCGTACCTGCTTCACGCCATTGCAGTCCCAAAGTTTTTATTTATAAGGACCTAGGCACTTGCGATTTCGTCTTCCTGCGTGAAGACGCATTGCGAGGTGCATTAACAAATGCTTATACTGGTCCTCACAAAGTATTGTCTAGAGGTGACAAAACTTTTAAATTGTCACTGAACGGCAAGGAAGTCACGGTTTCTATCGATCGTGTGAAACCGGCCTATATATTGGCTGATAATAGTGTAGAACCCGTACCAGAGCAGCCTGAAATTCAAAAGGAGCGAACCACTCGTAGTGGACGCCGGGTACGATTTCCCGATTTTTATCGCCCTTGACGGTCTTTGAAGGGGGGTGGTGTAGGTGACCTTCCTACATTTATTATTATTTACATAAAATATTTTATATTTACAATTATTTATATTTTATCTTATATTATCTTAAATTATATTTACATTATTATCATATTTACTTAAACACACAAACAATTACACAAACACGCATTACATTAATATTTATTTAATTAACTAAAATTATTTATATTTATTTACACGTCATTCGCCGTGCGTACAAGCCGGACGGCGAAAGTGTGTGGAAGTGGAAACGCGCATCCAAACCAGTCCTTTTGTTTTGCAACCTTGCGATTGCATCAGCCGGGCACCGCGTGCGCATAGATCACGTACGCCAGTCGAGACCATACTGCGACACCGAACGCTCGCCGCTTTGCCTCCGCTTGTTTACTATTGTTCGCGGCTAATACTTTTGGCTATCTGTTTTTCCGCTGCATAAAACTATCAATTTGTGTTTCTCAATTTCTTCCTTCTGCATATCTACCTAAACTGTCTCTGTGCTTGTGTGTGTACTTTTCTCCTACTGTGATTGTGTATATGTAAACATTTGTGTCGGACAATATACCTATCAAACCGTGAGTTGCAGTTCATCATTTTATCACCGACACCCATACATATCCCTAAAAGTCTGTTCGGTGCATGATCTTACCATGGGCTTGCAGGAAGTTACTTACCATGGGGCTTCCAGCCGAACTGTTTATGTAGTGATCGGTGCGTGATCTTACTACGGGCTCGCAGAGAGATACTTACCATGGTTCTCTCAGCCGACACCGGTTAGGAGTCTGTTCGGTGCATGATCTTACCATGGGCTTGTAGGAAGTTACTTACCATGGGGCTGCCAGCCGAACAGCTAGGTGGTGCGCGTTGATATTAAAATACATTCAACAACAAAGGCACGTTAATGTCATCAATGTGGTGGTTATTGGGCGTTCTACCACACCGTAGTGAGTGAGGGCGTAAGCCCGAACGAACGGAGATGGGTAACTTTTTTAAATTAGAGTAATAAATGGGAAGTTTTTATAGATTTATTTTTGCCACTACCACGCTGTGTATAATATTTTTAACACATTTTTTTATGAAACTATTCCAATGAAGCTTATATTTTTGGAATTTGTATGAATATGGCTTCCTTATGATTTTTTTTTCAAACCGATATCGGTACTCTTTAGAAATTTATTGTTAATGGGATATATATTTCTTTATATTTTTATAGTCGTAGTTTGTGGTCCGGCTGGAGAGCATTCTCTGCAGCAGGACAATATCGTAAGTGTGATACATTTTCAAGAATGTAATATCCCAATAAAAACTACCTAAATAGTTCCTTCCACATGACAAGTTTCGTCATATAAAACTCATATATTTCTTTTTTCAAAATGGTTTGGGACTTCCGCCAAGTGACGCCTGATTCAATCAAATACCAATGAGTTTTATTTTACGAAACTTGTTGAGTGGAAGATACTATTTAGGTATATTTTATTCGGATTCACTTTCTTGAAAATGTATGACACCTCTTACGATATTGACCTGCTGCAGGCTCTCCAGCCGGACCACAAATTACGGCTAGTAACTTCTAACCCAATGAGTTTTATTTTACGAAACTTGTCGTGTGGAAGGTACTATTTAGGTAGTTTATACTGGGATATCAATTCCTTGAAAATGTATCACACTTTTTAAAATTTGAGTTGGCGCGGTCAGAGAATATTGCTCTGCGGCCGGACCACATTATTTGTTAAATATTTCTTTATCTGTTGAGGTGCTTTTAATTATGATATATTCCCGTGAAGGTAGACTACAGCTAGCAAATATTTGGAACTAAACCATCTGAGTACTTAAATGTGGTCTGGCCGCAGCGGATCACGCGATCTCCTGTATAAATATGGCCAAAGTAGTTAAAAGTTAATGCAGTACCTACGCGTATCTATTATCGTTCAAAAATAATTCGCACACAAATGGGGTACCATGATTTTAAATTAAGCCATTATATCACCACACCAGGTATTCTTAATTCAATTAAAATAACCACTATTTTATTTCACAAAGTCATATAAATCATGTGGACGTCAGACTAAGTAACAATTTTATAATACTTGAGCACACTGTAATTAAAAAATATATAAAATTCAATTTCGTGGATCTGCAGTACCTTAGGAAATATTGTATAAAAGGAAGGATGAACTCAGGGTAAAGAAAATAAATAAACACGAAATGTTGTAAAATGTGTAATTTAGAAGTATGAGACTTTATTAATTGTTTTTCTGATTAAGTAAGAGAACATAATTATTGAATTAAATCAGGATGATTAAGTAGTAAAAAGTAAAATAGAATGATGGTATGCCGCAAATGTAGAGATCTGGGGGCCCTATTTTTGAATCGCTCGGCTGGCGTCGAGCGCTCGTTTCTACTGATTTTCGTTTTTCGTTTTTCGTTCGACAAATCAACTCAAATGTATGGATATTGAATCAAATGTCAAACAAAAATCAGTACAAACGAGCGCTCGACGCCAGCCGAGCGATTCAAAAATAGGTCCCCTGGTAGAGCCACGTTACGTGTGAATATTGTGAACACCGATTTTTATCGTTATTGAGAGAGTTCAATAATTATAGGTCTTCTAGGATTCCTCGTCATCGTGATTTTTCCATTTGATTATAGGTATCTTTTATTTTCTGTAACTCCGCCATAAAAATTAGTTCGATGTCGTGGTTACAATAAAAATGTTGACTGTTGCTGTTTTAAAGTGCCTACGACTACGGGCAGAACACGACGGGTGACACGGTGGCATCGTGAACGGGATTCGAGTTGCGAGTCACATATACTATGTTAGGGGGGGTACTTGACACCGTGGGAGCAGGGCCGTCGTCTGGGTCACAAACATATACGTAAACGCCATTTGGGTTGGCACACGCATTATCCTGCAAATATACACACAGATACACACATCAACTTTGTCTATGGATATAGGTGCTATTTTCATACAAACGAGGTAACTTTGAAGCCTTGGCTTTCTGCCAGGGATGTACTGTGCTGTGATCTGATGACGGCTATCCAGGGAGTAATGGAGGAGATGGAGATCACTATACACACCCAACTAATCTGACCAGCATTCTAAAAACGTAATGACATGTTTAAAAAACCGCGAAAATAGCATGAAAATCTATGGAAATCCTCAAACTGAGAACTCTAACCCATTAATCTTTTAGAATGCTGATCAGATCAGTTGGGTGTGTTTATAGCGATCTGAATCTACTCCATTCACTCCTTGGAATGCCATCATCAGATTACAACACGGTACATCCCTGGCAGAAAACCAAGGCTTCAAAGTTACCTCGTTTGTATGAAAATAACACCTGTATCCCTAGACAAAGTTGATGTGTATACAGGGTCACTGGAAATATGACGTATTCCTGTTAAGGGGTTATAGATGAGGTCAAAACAAATATTTTTTGTCATATAACTTTTTCTCAAAAAAATAATAGTTTTTGAGTTAATTGAAATTAAATATTTTTTTACCAAAGTACGTTTTCAGACACAAAAATTTAAAATAAAAGATAACTACTTATTCGATTCCGGATTTTTTATTATTTTGGGATCGAAAACAATCTGAGTGTTGATAATAAATAAATAAAATTTTATAAAATACAGGTGTTTATAAAAAATTCAACCCTTATGCATTTATTTTTTTTATTTTTTCAGATTTTTTAGAAATAGCTTCAAATATCTTTAAAAAAATCCTAGTAACTAAGCGTGCATAATATTTTAAAAACATCACCATCTATTCAGCTTTCAGTTGAGGTATAAAACTTAATAATAACTTAAATAAAAAATGAGAAATTAAGACTTAACTAAATAGCAGTCCCATTTCATGTAGCAAAAATTTCCTACTTCAAGCGCTTCGGAGGTGGCCGTATTATCCTACTTATTCCATAAATGTGAAAGTTTGCTTATTTTGATGATAGTTAATCAATCACGCAAATCGGCTGAATGGATTTGGATGATATTTGGCACACAGATAGTTTATAAGCCGGATTAAAACATAGGAGGATACTATTATCTTGGTTAAAGGTTCCCTAGGGATTTTCTCGAATGTGAATGTGAATGCGGATGAAGTCGCGGGCGGCAGCTAGTTTGCCATAAATGATCGTGCTTACTAAAAATACTTTCGTCCGAGTGAGTTTGAAACAGGATTATTTTCCGCCGATGAGTCAAAATTTTATACAGACAGCATCAAAAATAACCATGCATATCAGCCATTTTTAATGACCCGCTGCTGGGGAACAGGCCTTCCCTTCCATTTGGGATAAAGCGGACGAGCCATAACCCATCACGTGGGCCCAATGCGGATTGGTCGGTGTTAACTCAATGTACCTTATATTGAGCCCTTGGTTCTGGCTACTTTTACAGTCGTTAACACTGACTAATCCACATTGGGCCCACGTGGTGGGTATGGCCCGTCCGCTTTATCCATCCACAAGCCAAAAGGAAGGCCAGTTCCCCAGCAGCGGGGCATTAAAAATGGCTGATATGCATGGTTATTTGTGATACAGTTTGTATAAAATTTTGACTCATCGGCGGAAAATAATCATGTTTTAAACTCATTTGGACGAAAGTATTTTTAGTAAGCACGATCATTTATGGCAAACTAGCTTCCGCCCGCGACTTTATCCGCATTCACATTCGAGAAAATCCCTAGGGAACCTTTAACCAAAATAATAGTATCCTACTATGTTTTAATCCGGCTTATAAACTATCTGTGTGCCAAATTTCATCCAAATCCATTCAGCCAATTTGCGTGATTGATTAACAATCATCAAAATAAGCAAACTTTCACATTTATGGAATAAGTAGGATAATACGGCCACCTCCGAAGCGCTTGAAGTAGGAAATTTTTGCTACATGAAATGGGACTGCTATTTAGTTAAGTCTTAATTTCTCATTTTTTATTTAAGTTAATATTAAGTTTCATACCTCAACTGAAAGCTGGATAGATGGTGATGTTTTTAAAATATTATGCACGCTTAGTTACTAGGATTTTTTTAAAGATATTTGAAGCTATTTCTACAAAATCTGAAAAAAAAATGCATTTAAGGGTTGAATTTTTTATAAACACTTGTATTTTATAAAGTTTTATTTATTTATTATCAACACTCAGATTGTTTTCTATCCCAAAATAATAAAAAATCCGGAATCGAATAAGTCGTTATCTTTTATTTTAAATTTTTGTGTCTGAAAACGTACTTTTGGTAAAAAAATACTTAATTTCAATTAACTCAAATACTATTAATTTTTTGAGAAAAAGTTATATGACAAAAAATATTTGTTTTGACCTCATCTACAACACCTTAACAGGAATACGTCATATTTCCAGTGACCCTGTATAATAATATAATATATGTAATGCAAAGTTATCGTTATATTACAACGCATAATAACAAAATGTTACGGGGATCCAAATTCCAAACAAACATAAATATGAAATTAACTATTATCCGTCTTTACCTTTGATCTGAACCAATTAAGATTAATTTTGGGATTAACAAATCAATAAATCAATAGTATATATTGATAAACAAAAAACATTTATTTATGAGAGCTCGCGAAAAATACTGCAAGAGTTATCTCAAGGCCCTTCTTTCAATATGATAGAGTGTTTAGGGTGTACATGAGTCAGCACCTACTCCCAGCGCCAGGAAGTGGAACACCTGGCGTCAGCACGCTTCCAAATATGTAGAATTTCGACATGGTCTACAAGAGTTATCTCAAGGTTCAAATTTGGCAGTATAGTAGAGAATAGCACAAACAAATTAGATGGTAGTCAGACCGCAGTGTCATGGAACATGCCGAGTCAGCACGCTGCATAAGTTGTATGAATTTTGAGGCCAGTACAAGAGCTTTCTCAAGGCTGAAAATAGTGTCATGGAACATAGGCCGTCAGCAGTCGCTCACAGGGTGGAGTCCAAACAAGCTGTTTAGAGCTACAACGCGTTAGAAAACAGGATTACACAGTTGAAACTTGGTAAGTAGATGTATTCTGTAAACCGCTTTACGATTTTTACTATACATGGAACTGAAACTGTAAAAAAAAATTGTTCATCAAACCCATAGGTACGTACGGGATGTCATTCGATAGCTCTTTAAAAATGACATTGAGGTTCCTAAAACAATTTTTCACAAAGTCTACCGTTTGGAAGATATACACTTCCAAAATGTTAAAATGTGTGTCCCCTATTTTAACTTTTTAAATAAGAAAGTGAAAAATCTCTAAAAAATATATGCTGTAGATATTAAAAAATACTTTTAACCAAAATTAGTTTGAATGAGATATAGTTAGCAGTTTTAGAGATATAGCACATTTTCCAAAACCGGAAATATAACTTTGTCATTTATAGATCTACTTTCAACCAAGTTTCAACTGTGTACTTTATTTTGATAGATTTTGTCCACCTAAGCATTTTTTATTATGGCAACGAAGCTGTAGTACCGTTTCACATTTGTGTCGAAATCTATGAAAAGACAGACTTTTTGAACTCAATTAAAATCGATTACAGCGGTGCCCTTTGTGCGATGTTAGACACTTTCGCGATTCGTCACATGAGATTTTGGCTACTTTATCAAATAGCAACATTAGGTTTAGGACACTTTCAGAATTGGTCATAATATCTCGTAGTCGCATTATACATATGTCACAATATGAATTTGCCAAATTAGTATCTAGACACACACCCCCACTTATACCTTCTTATCTATTAAGTATTCTAGGTGTAAAAAAAATAAGCAATAATATCATAGGTCGAAATATAAACGTCATCCCATAAAAAAATGAATCGGGTTGGAAATGCTACAGCTTTGGTGCCATAATAAGAAATGCTTAGGTGGACAAAATCTATCAGAACTAGCTTTTTGGCCGACTTTTTTTAAATTTGTGTCAAAATGTATGAAAAGTCACACTTTTTGAACTTATTTAAAATCAAGCGGTGCTACAGCTTCGGAGCCATAATAAGAAATGCTAAGGTGGACAAAATCTATAAGAATAAAGCACTTTTGCTTTTTGGTCGGCACTTTCATATTTTGAACCAAAATGGATGATGTCCTTTCAATTGAAATGTAACTTCGTAACTATAATATTAGAACTTCGATTTTTCTTCATAATTGACTTCTAATGCTTAAAAGCTTGATATAGAGGTAGTCATCAATCTAGATTTTATTTTTGTCTCTAGAAAGAAAATGGCTAAGAAAAGTCAAGGGTGGGCGTAAGTAAAAGTCCGCACCTTTTTCTATTGCACGGAATATCGCCTGTTCAATGGACCCATTATGAAAATAACTCTGCTTTCAATTCGCTGGTGGACGCCCGCCCCGTAACAAACGTTTTACGTTTAATTTCTTCCCGCTTTAGTGATACAAATGAATACTGACGGCTACCGCGAACGCTCGCTGGTTCTGGCAACTTTTGTGCTTTTTTTGTATTTTTCCTTCATCCTGTTTGTAAGGAAAACACTTGAATATCCGGGTTTTCTATGTTAAATTTTTTAAACAACAAAAAATAAGGAAAATTCTATATATATATTGGTCTATAATTCAATATATTTGATGATTATATTGAAGTGTTGCGTTACTTACTCATATACCTACTGAGACCACGTATAACTGTGCTAATAATTTTCATACTTATGGATCTTAAACCCAGGTTTATAAGGTCCAGGGTCCCGAAAATTATTGGCACTATGCTTAATTCTGGCCCCAGCTTGAAAAATTGGCTCTATATCTCCTGTGCTTCGTATGCCTGGTAGATTGCATGAATCACCAACATTCTAGTGTTATCTTCTCATACTGAAGTTTGGAAATCAGTATACAATTATAATTCTTGCGGTCCTATAGGCTTTTAACTGACGATAGCTCCGTCTAGCCCATTGTTTGACGTCGTCCAACCATTTGCGTTTCGGACGTTTTGAACTTCTCTTTCCCCAAATTTAGAATTAGAAGATCGTATATGTTGTACTTGCATTATGTAAATTTACCTCCGTTGCCAGTTACAAACTCAAGACTACGTTATTCTTACGAAGTACCAAACACACATGGTATAAATAGCAAAACGGTTTTAAGCCGAACGGCAAATTAGACGGTCACATCTGGTGAAAACTTAGCATAAGGCAAACAAACCAGTTACTCGTATTTGGTTGGACCCCGAACTCCGAAGTTAAACTCAAAAGTGGCCATGTTTACGAAGCGCGTGGTGGCCACGTCCGTAACACAGTTACTGGCCGGTAATCCGGTTACGTCCGGTGATTACAAGATAGCTAGTGATGCGACAATCCACGGTGGAACCGATTCATAAAGCATAATAAACTCAAAGTGTTCATGAGTAGACACGTGGCAGTTTTTGGCTAAATCTGTCTATCTTTGGTAGTTAAAGCAAGTTACACATTGACATCACCGGTCCCTATGGACTGAAATATGTCCAAATTATCATAGTGGGTGGTGGACGGTGGTAGACTCTGTGACACAATTATTTTGGCCAAATAGTCATGGCAGATCCTAATATAAATTGAAAATGTTTCAAGGTAGGTAGGTAGGTATCTAAACTAGTGTTTACGACGTAAACTTTGCATAATAGTGATTTTTTAACCGACTTCCAAAAAGGAGGAGGTTCTCTGTTCGTCTGTATATTTGTTTCTTTTTTTTTTGTGTATGTCCACCGATTACTCGAAAACGGCTGGACCGATTGAAACGATTCAAACGTTATTACATTAGGTAAACTCCCAAGTTAGTCCCATTTTTTTAAATTTGGAAATCGGTTCAGTACTTTTCAAGTAATCTTGAAAAAAGCACGAAAATAGTTTGATTTTGTGTGAATTACCTCGATGATAATGGTCGTATTACTTCTCTGTTTTTGAACTGAATAAGATAATTATTTTTTTGTTGGAAGAGGGATATCTGTGTAGTTCTTTAACCGACTTAAAAAAGGAGGTTTTCAGTTTGACCCGTATGTATGTATGTTTCTTCGCGATTATCTCACGTTTGGCTGAGCCGATTTTACTACCTAAATAATTTACCTACAAGGTACCTACACTAAAAATAAAAAATTGTTTAAAAAAACAAAAAACCGACTTCAAAAAACCATGAGAGTCAATATGGCGGGTGTATCATGGCGAATCGAAATGTCTCAAATACCAAAAAAATGTACCTAAAATGTACTATTTAGTACCTGGAATTAAAAAATTTGTACCTAAATAAGAAAAAAGTAATAACGAAATCAAAGGTACACCCGCCATATTGACGTCAATATGGCGGGTGTATCTTAATAAATCAATATTGAACCATTATACATAAAATATAACTACATCAAAAAAATGTACCTAAATTGTACCTCAAGGCAAAAAAAATACATGCTCGATTACTTAAGTAGTTTCTGAGAAATCAAACAACAGTTTTTTTTTTGTGATCAACAAGATGGCGGGATCCCTTATGGTCTTAAAGTATATCACGGCTAGATTTTACCATTCATTAGTGCCATTCATATTTTGGTAACTACTATTTAGTACTATTCGTTTGGAACTATTTGGTACCATTCATGAGGTACTATTTAGTACAAATAATTTAGTACCATTCATTTGTCACTATTTAGTACAAATTATTTGTTGCCATATAGTACAATTTATTTGGTACCATATAGTACTATTCGTTTGTTACTACTAAGTCCCATTCATTAGGTACTATTAAATAAAAATTATTTGGTACCATCTTGTACCATTCGTTTGTTACTATATGAATGGTACTATTTAGTATAAATTATTTGGTACCATATAGTACCATTCATTTGTTGCTATTAAGTACCATTCATTAGGTACTATTTAGTACAAATAATTTAGTACCATATAGTACCATTTATTTGTTTCTATTTAGTGCCATTCATTAGGTACTATTAGGTACAATTTATTTGATACCATATTGTCCATTTATTTGTCACTATTAAGTACCATTCATTCGATAATGGTTGGTACAAATTATTTTTCTACCATATAGTACCATTATTTGTTACTATTCATTAGGTACTAATTAGTACAAATTATTTGGTACAATATAGTACAATTCGTTTGTTACCATTAAGCACCATTTTTTAGGTATTATTAAATAAAATTATTTGGTACCATATTGTACCATTAATTTGTCACAATATAAGAATGATACTATTTATTACAAATTATTTGGTACCATACTGTAAAATTCGTTTGTTGCTATTTAGTACTATTCATTTTTTGCTACTATTTAGTACCATCCATTAGGTACTACTTAGTACAAATTATATGGTGCCGTATAGTACAATTTATTTGGTACCATATTGTACCATTCGTTTGCTACTATATGAATGGTACTATTTAGTACAAATTATTCGGTACCATATAGTACCATTATTTTGTTACTATTTAGCACAATTCATTGGTTACTATTGGGTACAAATCATTTGGTAACATATTGTACCATTAGTTTGTTTCTATTTAGTACCATTCATTAGGTACTATTAGGTACAAATTATTTGGTACCATATTTTACAATTACTTTGTTACTATTCAGTTCTCAAGCTTACGTGCTCACTAGACATGAAATAAAACAATTTTTAACGGATACTAGCGCGGTTTTATTAAAAGTACTTTGGTAATTAGTTGGTATTTGGTTTGATTTTTGGTTTTCCCGACGTTTCGGCAACTTTGCAGCTTTGCCGTGGTCACGGGGGACCGAAGCGGCCTGTGAGTCTACCCTCAAGCGAAGAATATTTTAGACGTTCAGAAATTACAATTTAACAAAATTTTTTTTTTATTAATTGTTTTATGTTGATTTATAATTTAATTTTATGAATTATTTAGTGCTAAAAAGAGAGAGAATCTACTGAAACTACCACCGTTTCATAAAATTTGGGAGGCCCCTCCAAGAAAGAAATGCGAAAGAAAACTTGGAGAGGAAAACCGACCTCCGTCTTTTATATTAATTTATTTATTTGCAAAAGGAACTAACCGTATCATTAGATCTTACAGTGTGTGTGAGGGGCTTAAGCTTGTGAATGATGGGGTCCCAAGCTGGTGGAATTTTCCAACCATCATCTCTATTGAAATAAGGGTATTTATTTATTTCGATAACCTCGCGGAGCATTCTAGGAATAAATCTACGTTCCCTAGCAAGAATTTGGGTTTGTCATATCTAATATAATGGTTAGGCCCCTCAAAGGCGTGTTCACTCACTGCAGACTTGTTATCGCGCCTATGTTTCATGTTAGCTACATGCTCTTTGACGCGGGTCCCTATGCTTCTCTTTGTTTGCCCTATGTAGGAGAGCCCACAGTCACAATCTAATTTGTAGACGCCTGTGGCTTGAAAGGGGATATTTCACTTGACAGGTCGTAAGAATTGGTTGATCTTCTTCGGCGGCTTGAAGTAAGTTTTGATTGACGCTCGCTTTCAGAATGTTTCCAATCTTGTCAGTGACACCCTTCACGTATGGTAGGACGGCAAGTACCACGCCTTCATCATAAAAAACGCGCCAAACCAGCCACAGTAGAGCGTCAACCTTAGCTTAGTTTAAGCACCAGTCTCTCTCAATCTTAATAATTGTTACCTATAACAATATTGTCTCTTAGAAATAAGTTGTATCATGTAAGATTGTTTGAGAGAAATAATCATTTTTTTATTATAATAATTATTATAACCTGCCGTCCTACCATACGTGAAAGGTGTCACTGACAAGATTGGAAACATTCTGAATCTGAAGCGAGCGTCAATCAAAACTTCTCTTTTTAGCACTAAATAATTCATAAAATTACACTATAAATCAACTTAAAACAATTAATAAAAAAAATTGTTAAATTTTAATTTCTGAACGTCTAAAAAATTCTTCGCTTGAGGGTAGACTCACAGGCAGCTTCAGTCCCCCGTGATCACGGCAGCTGCAAAGTTGCCGAAACGTCGGGAAAACCAAAAATCAAACCAAATACCAACTAATTACCAAAGTACTTTTAATAAAACCGCGCTAGTATCCGTTAAAAATTGTTTTATTTCATGTCTAGTGAGCGCGTAAGCTTGAGAACTGAATAGTAACAAAGTAATTGTAAAATATGGTACCAAATAATTTGTACCTAATAGTACCTAATGAATGGTACTAAATAGAAACAAACTAATGGTACAATATGTTACCGAATGATTTGTACCCAATAGTACCCAATGAATTGTGCTAAATAGTAACAAAATAATGGTACTATATGGTACCGAATAATTTGTACTAAATAGTACCATTCATATAGTAGCAAACGAATGGTACAATATGGTAAAAAATAAATTGTACTATATGGCACCAAATAATTTGTACTTAGTAGTACCTAATGGATGGTATTAAATAGTAGCAAAAAATGAATAGTACTAAATAGCAACAAACGAATTATACAGTATGGTACCAAATAATTTGTAATAAATAGTATCATTCTTATATTGTGACAAATTAATGGTACAATATGGTACCATATAATTTTTATTTAATAGTACCTAATGAATGGTGCTTAATAGTAACAAACGAAATGTACTGTATTGTACCAAATAATTTGTACTAATTAGTACCTAATGAATAGCACTAAATAGTAACAAATAATGGTACTATATGGTAGAAAAATAATTTGTACCAACCAGTATCAAATGAATGGTACTTAATAGTGACAAATAAATGGGCAATATGGTATCAAATAAATTGTACCTAATAGTACCTAATGAATGGCACTAAATAGAAACAAATGAATGGTACTATATGGTACCAAATAATTTGTACTAAGTAGTACCTAATGAATGGCACAAAATAATTACATAAAGTAACAAAGAATGGTACTATATGGTAGAAAAATAATTTGTACCCAATAGTATCTAATGAATGGTACTTAATAGTGACAAATAAATGGTACAATATGGTACTAAATAATTTGTACCTAATAGTACCTAATGAATGGCACTAAATAGAAACAAATAAATGGTACTATATGGTACTAAATTATTTGTACTAAATAGTACCTAATGAATGGTACTTAATAGCAACAAATGAATGGTACTATATGGTAGAAAAATAATTTGTACCAACCAGTATCGAATGAATGGCACTTAATAGTGACAAATAAATGGTACAATATGGTACTAAATAATTTGTACCTAATAGTACCTAATGAATGGCACTAAATAGAAACAAATAAATGGTACTATATGGTACTAAATTATTTGTACTAAATAGTACCTAATGAATGGTACTTAATAGCAACAAATGAATGGTACTATATGGTACCAAATAATTTATACTAAATAGTACCATTCATATAGTAACAAACGAATGGTACAAGATGGTACCAAATAATTTTTATTTAATAGTACCTAATGAATGGGACTTAATAGTAACAAACGAATGGTACTATATGGTACCAAATAAATTGTACTATATGGCAACAAATAATTTGTACTAAATAGTGACAAATGAATGGTACTAAATTATTTGTACTAAATAGTACCTCATGAATGGTACCAAATAGTTCCAAACGAATAGTACTAAATAGTAGTTACCAAAATATGAATGGCACTAATGAATGTTAAAATCTAGCCGTGATATACTTTAAGACCATAAGGGATCCCGCCATCTTGTTGATCACAAAAAAAAAACTGTTGTTTGATTTCTCAGAAACTACTTAAGTAATCGAGCATGTGTTTTTTTTGCCTTGAGGTACAATTTAGGTACATTTTTTTGATGTAGTTATATTTTATGTATAATGGTTCAATATTGATTTATTAAGATACACCCGCCATATTGACGTCAATATGGCGGGTGTACCTTTGATTTCGTTATAACTTTTTTCTTATTTAGGTACAAATTTTTTAATTCCAGGTACTAAATAGTACATTTTAGGAACATTTTTTTGGTATTTGAGACATTTCGATTCGCCATGATACACCCGCCATATTGACTCTCATCAAAAAACCTACCTCTAAAAAGCAAGAAATAATATTTATAAAAACACGTTTATTGAAGTCGGGTGGGGCTTTTAGAATAAAAAAGGAATCTGTACTCCAGCCCCACCCGACTTCAATAGACGTGTTTTTATTATTATAAATATTATTTCTTGCTTTTTAGAGGTAGGTTTTTTGAAGTCGGTTTTTTGTTTTTTTTTAAACAATTTTTGTTGTATTGCCACAACAATGGCAACACACTATAACCTGAGACTATAATTCAGAAAAAACACCGATGATATTTCCAAAGTCCTTTTTATTTTTCACTCTTATTATACTTAATATCATAAAAGAAACTGTCTAAATCAAGAACTAAAAACTGTAACATAACACTATTTTTAGTCTTCATCCTATCACCTCGACGATCCGGAACAGAATGGCCCAGTCAGCCTCAATTTGTCATATTTATGAACTATTTTGCCGCCAATTTACCCAACGTTCGCGCCATTTGGCACAATATTTTCAACGCTCGTTAGTTCATTTACCTGGTAGTCAAAAAACTACTAATAACATCAAAATTTTGCATTAAAAAGAACCATGTCGATGTCCATGTCGATCTTGCATAACCAGCTCATAAGAAATTAATGAATTAAAGAATTTTTTGGCTGATAAAGCATATTACTCTATTGACGAATTAGTTAATGATAAAGATATTGTACGATAATGTTTTGTTACTTTAAGGCTGACATTTTGATTCAATTTAATTTATTTTTATTTTTATTTTTATTTCAATTTTAAATTCAATTTTTATTTTTAATTCAATATTTATTTTTAATTTAATTTTTATTTTTAATGTTTGTTGTACTGAATGTTTTGTTGTAATGAAACTGATTTAAAATTTTAAAATTATTTATTTTACACACCAGAAATGGTTCGATATGGCGCTCGAATAATTTATAAGACCAACAATTTTGTATCTACCCATATTTTGCAAATAAAACTATTTGATTTGATTTGATTTGAAAAATTAAATTAAAATAAATATAAACCTAACAACACACTCAAGTATAAGGTTTAGTACAGTAGTGCAACCACAAAGAAAGTAACATGCGCGCGTTGCATAAGTTACTTAAGTTTGTCGATCTTGCATAAACCCGACGGAAGTTGTTCGCTTAACTTGGCGCTCTTATGTTATGGCTGCATTTGACGGGATCCTGGAGGTTTTGTGTAACTATTGGCATGCCAATATGCAATATACAGCTTTGAGATCGCCGTCAAACGCGTTAGAACGAAGTTTGGAACAATGTTAATGTTAAATTAATACCGGTGTAGTAGATAAACTTTGTTAGATTAAAATAACACTGTATTAATACGTATTAACACGTACCTACTTTTGTTAAAGATATTAATATTTTAGTTGTTCTAGGTAACAGGTAAGTTTTTAATTAACCAAAGCAATTAATTTTTCTGTTTCCCCTCGCGTGGCACCCCTAATGAATCTTATGCAGTCTGAATGAAAAAACAATATTGAAATTCAAAATTAGGTGTGCGAGGTTGATGTTTAAAATTATGCTACCTATTGTTAAATTAAATAATGAAAGTTTTCTAAAACCAAGCTACAAATTCATTCCTTGCATTATGACAAATTAATATACTGTATATAATAATATAATAAATTGCTAAATAGTAATTATTATTTGAATATTATCGGATGCAGATCGGTCGGCCGCCACTCGCACAACTGTAAATAAATCTCGACAAATAATAATGTGACTCGATTATCGGGGAACTGATCTAACAACCCCTAAATTAACTCATTCGATTTATAATTAATGTATAAGTTATACGAAAATGATTTAATCTGGGCGAATTGTAGGGACATTTGTTAATGCAAACGATAGAAGTCCAAGTTGGCCTAGCGGTTAGTAAACATAACTATTTGATTCAGGGTTTGATTATTGCAAGGGCAAAGTGTAAACAATTAATCGTGAACATAATATTATGATGAATGCTGCTATAATGGTAGGTTCCTGAACAATAAATATTGTTCAGGAACCTATTTATTTAAATAAGTTATTTCCGTTATTTTTTATGCATGATATTATGCTAAGTGCAATTAGGGAAAAATAATCTGTAAAATACAGCTTTACTAATTACATTAGTTGTCACAACCAGGGTTGCCAGGTGTTCGGTATTTTACTGTTCGGTATTTCACTGCTATAGTGAAGTCTCGTGAGGCTGCCTTTTTAAAACGTATCAAAGAATGCGATAATACTATTGTGAAAGCTGTCGCTGACAACCTCCAAAGTCCCTTGTATAAACACTGGATATCGGTGCACACGGAGAGGAATAAAAATAATAATGTGACTTTAGGTATATAAAGTACCTACTTAACGTAAGTGATTTTTAATTAATTTTACTGTCTATGTTATTTTAAAGAAAAAAGAACCTCTTTCTTGTCTCAAAGTGGCACACTCATCTTCATCTTAATTATTATGTTTATTGTTCGCTAAGTATATAATGTATCGAAAATTCACATGCACAGACTGAAGTATGAAGCCAAGCTTTATTTAAACAATAACCTCAGTAAATTATAGCTCGTGGTAGTAGGCAAAAAGAGCAAAAAGTGGTCTTTATTTTGTTTTTTTTTTTTGTATTTTTGAATAATGGGTCTGTGCCTCTGTGCCTGAAATAAATGTTTTATTATTATATTATTTTCCGACCCGTTCGGTATTTTAGCACTGTGTTCGGTGTTCGGTATGACAAAATTACCGAAGTATGGGCGGTTCGGTATTTTTTCTGATCACGATTCAACTGTCAGATTTGACAAGGATTTGACGCAATCGGCAATCGATGTTGCCGCTTCGGACACGCGCTCACTGTTTTCGGATTGCGAATAGTGCATGACGTTTTCCATCTCTTTCACGTTATTATTAGGGTCTTTGCCGTGAAACTAGCTATGTTAATATAAAGTTCAGTTAAATGTTGACAGTAAAAGTATTTTTTGTCTTTTTTTGTTGATTTGTTTGTTTTTCTGCAACGCAGTTGGTGTTGTTAAAGAGAACAAAAAAAACATAAAATTAAGGACAGGAAATGTCAACATTTACATAATTTTTTTCTCATTGTTCGGTATTTATTTGAAAAAGACCTGGCAACCCTGGTCACAACACCCGAGCGAGCGGCCCGAACGGGCCGCACATCACTGGAAAATCTATTGTGTCTCATTTACCGGAACTTGAAAAGGATTAAAAAAACGATTTTTTTCGAAAATATCCTTCAAGTACTGCACGGTATGTATGTAGGGTACATTACCTATTTAAAAAATTGGTTCAAAACTACTTGTAATGAAAAAGGACAGCGTCTTTTCTAAGCCAGTTTTAAGATATTTCCACAACTTAGATCAAATGGGATAAAGTAAACCGGTAATATTATTAAAACGTTACTTGACCACCGGATCTTGCCGGTCATTAACAACACTACATCAAAGACGTAACATTTATTCCGTTAACGAGTGACCCGGGCCCATCCGTCATAATTACCGGATCAAACTAACATTGATACCACCACTAGGTACAGTGTATCTAGTAACTTGATTAATGTATAAAATAACATTTTAGGACGAATCGTGTGAGATTCACGAATTACTTAAATTAGAGCGATGCGTCTGTCAAAAGCAGAAAATAATACTAATTTACAATTTTTAATTTATAAGTCAAAACTTTTAGGGTAGTTTTACAGGTTTCAAATTGTTATCTGTATCTGTTATCTTCTAGTTATATCTCTCGCAAACCTTTTATATCTTACTCTCTACTCGTTGTGTTAAATGAATTTTGTCAAGACTTCATTAACAGGGTGCATGTTGATAAGGACTTAAAATCCGGTTCAAATAGCTGTTATTTGCATTAAAATCTTTGATTGCTTTGAAAACGGAGTTCCCTTTATAGAAGTAAGTGCATAAGTGGATTTGAAATCAATTCAATTTGATTTCGCATTTCTCACGAACCCTTATAAAATAAAAACTACAAATATTATTTCCTCATCTTTCCTTTTGTCAGTCTTCATTATAATGCTGAAAAGAAAAATGGAAGCCATTGGAATGGTGATGAAGAATAATGGGCTTAGTTTCAACATTCATAAAGTTACTTCTTGCTTTGTTGAGCCACAAAGTAAAAAGCAGAGATAGTAAACATTTTTTCAACTTTATTCTACTAGCTTCATAAAAATTGTGTGCAAATAACCAACCGACGCCGTATTATCATCCCAAAAATATTTTTCTTTATTAATAATGGCAGTATTTCTTTACAAGGATATAACTTTTAATTGCTGTTTACTTATTTTACAGGTGTTGCTGAATTATGTGCGAATGCAACATTAAAATCAGAGTTCAATGTAAATTAAAAGGTTTTTAATTATCTAAACCTTATTTCAAACTACAAAACAGATGCATCTGACACGACTAGAATTTCGAGACTTTTGAATCAGTCAGTAGGATAGATCATCTGCCCCAGTCAATCGGCGTATTTGGCATTGAATTCTTCTTCTTCTTATCGAATGAGGATTAGTGGCCACCTCTGGTGATAGAGTTTATCAAGCCGTTAAAAAATTCTAATATCTGAGTTTATCAAGGCCTCTAACTTGGCTTAACGACTGTTATCAGATGACAACAGCCGGGACCGACGGTAAAACGTGCCCTCCGAAGCACGGAAGCGCTCAGTTGTAATGCCACTTTAACGGTCACCCATCCGACACCTGACCAGACCGAGCGTTGCTTACAAACGTGATCGAGTACGATCAGTCAGTCAAGTTCCGCCATGAGCGCTTCAAATTATTATTCTTTTATTTTAACTTGCTTAGAATACTCTTAGCTAACGAAACGATCTTATTCTGACAATCGGATCACATTAATGCGTAAGAGTCGATTGCTCTCTACATAATAGCACTCGTTAGCGCGCCGCCATCCGTCAGGCGGACACTTTAATTAAATGGCGGCGGACCCGCGGGATAAACTATACCCAATCAGGGCCAATCGCGATTGATTGCGACTGTTTACCGACAAAATGGCGGTCGAAGACATTAGCGTCATGCTCGCGACGAGGTCCCGTGATTTAGTTTATGCTGTTTTGGATTGATAATGATGACTTTTTCTTTAATTTATATAAAAAATGTAGTTTGTATGAATCATTAGCATTGGTAAGATTATAAGAAAAATATCTCAGTAAACTGGGGTTTTAAGAATATTTATTAAACTTCTGTGGTTTGAGACGTCTGATGTTTTTAAAAGTCTGAATTTTAGAAAACTTTATCCAAGCTAAGTAATATAGAAGCCATGAAATCCAGAAAAAAGTTCTTTCCAACCTTAAAATGTACATATTTTTTCATTCCCCCTGAGCTACTTATAATTGAAAGTTTCCGTTCAGTAATGGCGGATTACGTAGCGCGCGAAGACTCCGGAAAGTTCCGTTCAGTGGAGTCTTCCAGAGGCTAAACTATAATGGGAGCTTAAGCTGTGTAACGGTCGGAAAGCTGCCGATGGAAAGTACAAACACGTGAGAAATACTTTCTAAGCTATCTCGTTACGGTTGCAATGGCGATTATATGAAGTTGTCGGAACTGGACCTTAAAAAGCAGTTTTCGCTCAATTCTGCTAAATGAAACTTTTCTGTAGAATTTCTTCTCTTATTGTTATGTAGCAATTTCTTGAGTATCGTGATAAAACCTAAAAATTCACTTATTTAACAGCAACTCCTTTAATGAAGCTTGCTTTTAATAAAAAAAACCGGCCAAGTGCGAGTCGGACTCGCGCACGAAGGGTTCCGAAACAAAAAACGGCAAAAAAAACATGTTTGTTGTATGGGAGCCCCCCTTAAATATTAATTCTATTCTGTTTTTAGTATTTGTTGTTATAGCGGCTACAGAAATACACCATCTGTGAAAATTTTAACTGTCTAGCTATCACGGTTCATGTCATCAGGCTGTATCTCAGCCTGATGACAGACAGACAGCGGAGTCTTAGTAATAGGGTCCCGTTTTTACCCTTTGGGTACGGAACCCTAAAAAAGATCTTTGAAGTAAAACCATCACAGTAATATCTGAAAAAACGTTGTTCTCTAGTACTTACTTACTTACTTAAAATAATAAATTACTTAGGTACTTTACATACACACTTTTTTTAAATTTCGCCACATTTTTTGAAAGATATCGCCGTCTTAGCGAGAACAGAACTATTCGTGAATGTTTGCGGAAGTTCCCCCAATAATGGGGTTTTAATGTGTTTTGGATCCTGCACAAATGATCGCGCCGCTCAACGCGACGAACACGCAAGGTGACAACGGAAAACTTCAGGAAGGAAATTCAATTTTTATACTTTAACCAAAGACATTTCTTTTAAATGGACCACGATCCAAGAGTGGCAATTTGTAATGACGTTGAAAACTTATAGGTACAGTGTGTTCAACAAGAACGTGTCCGGCATATTTTTGAATATTAGTATGCAGCTTAATAAAATAAATATTAGGCTGAATAGAACAATCATTTTCCTAAAATGCTTTGTAAAAAACCATAAGTTTTCCCATGGTTTCTGGATTCTGCAAGAGGATAATGACCCTAAACACCGTAGTCGGATCTGCACTTCTTGGAAAGCTGAACGTGGTATTGATGTGCTGGATTGGCCCTCATAGACCACTGATGCCAATCCAATTGAAAATATTTGGGCGTGGGTAAAGCCTAAAATAAGGGCAACAAATGCAGTAACCGTGGCTGTCATTACTCGTGAACTGAAATCCGCGTAGACGTCTTTACTGAAAAATTGTCAGAAAGTTTGCCGCAAAGTTGCCAAGCGATTATGGACAATAATGGAGATTGGGCGCCGTATTAATATTAAAGCGTCCAACAGCAATAAAAGACCAAATTGATTATAAATTTACCGTTGGATATATCTTAGGTTGTCATTGGAATTTGCCGGTCACGCTCATTTCGTACATAGTGTATGTCGTCAGTGAGGTCAGATTTCAAAAAATATTTATCAACTTAAGGTACCGCGCTGCCGGTATGTAATGTTTACCAACTCTTGCAATTTTTGCTGTACCTGAATTCTTCGCGATTTGACAAAGCTGCAATACATCGCGGGCTACTTCGGTACGTGCCTGCGTGTGCGTGTCTATTTACATACATTTGTTTTACATGGAGGTGACATCGAAGCAGCCAGCAGTCACGACGTATCACAATGAGGCATATTCGACATGTGATTACTCCGAGTATCGCTACACATTGCATTAATAGTACAGACGACATGCTTGTATCATGTTCTTAGTAGATTATGAAGGGCACTTACCGAGCTGCGATCTCAAAGGGGCGTATATACCACCCTAATCACGTTACGCAGATGAACGGCCGGCGATTATCGATGGGCTGCGCTTATGGTCGACATAACTGGAGGAATTCATGAGAAATGGTTATGTTTTCCCATTATGTCGAGAATATGAATATGTGGTTGGAAGAAAGTAATTTTTTTTCAACACACTTGCTCGTAAAGTGAGCCCTAATGCATCGCTTTTAGGGCCATAAACCGAGCTATAACAAACGCGTGCAATCCTTACTAATATTATAAATGCGAAAGTCCGTTTGTTTGTTTATTTGTTTGTTTGTTTGTTACGCCTTCACGTCTTAACTACTGAACCAATCATAATGAAATTTTGCATACACGTTATCAGGGGTACAGAGAAGGACATAGGGTACCTTTCATCCCGAAAAAATGTACTGTTCCCGAGGGATAGTAAAAATAGGTACTTTACACGCAGACGAAGTCGCGGGCAGCTGCTAGTAATATATAAAACACTAGGTTGTTATAGAATTATCCCTACAAAGTTAAATTAGTACCCTACTGCAAGTTCTATACGAGCAAACAAAGCATTCACAATTTAACCGGGTAATACAGTTATTTTTTTTAGTAACAAAAAAGAGGTTTTATGCCGCTAAAAATTCATATAAATTTTTGGAATAAATAAATGTATAAGTCCTTAATTAAGTCAAACAAAATTTATTATTATCAAATTATTCATAATTCACAATATTTTGTTATAATATATTAAAACATTTATCAATTAAAATTATAATTTTAAAGTGGGCTGTATGCTCACTCACACCTTTGTTCGCAAAATATTCTTGCATTGGGTGTGTGAAAAAACAAAAAAAACCTACGTGCCTTTTCCCATCATAATTATCATAATATTTTGTTTTTATCGTATTTGTTGCTGTGTGGTAAATTACTTTGTTTTTTTTTCGCAAATGTGTTGAAAAACGTCGTATGAAACTCGTGAGCTCTTACTTATTGCACACTCGGCTGAGTTACGCTCTCGCCTGCGGCTCGGGCTGCAACCCACAGCCTTGTGTGCAATGAGCAACCTAAGCTAACTTGTCTCATAATGTACTATTATTAAACTTTTGGAAGACATCAGTTTGATATCACTAGCTTTAGCCAGCAACTTCGTTTACGTGATTCCACTTTAATTAACTAAATAGAAAAGAACTGCCCCAAGTATGTTGCCAGTCTAAACCAATAATTGTCTAGCTACATTTTGATAAAAGATTATCTTTCAGTACAAATACACAACAAAAAGACGTCAAATGAACTTGTTACTTCGCAAAGGGTAAAAGTTTTGCGGTCCAAGTTGGCCGTACTGTAACTGAGTTAGGACCACTATAGCTCACCTTGCGCAAATCAAATCAACCAACCCCGAATGAACGCGGGAATTTAAAAGTTTTCCAATAAAACACCCACGGGGATCGTTGACACCTCACGATCTTGATACGACTGCGATCGGATTCGGTGTCTGATCCGGATATATTAATTCTAAAGGGATGGCTGATGAGAGGTATTGCTACTGAGACAATGGGGAATGTCCGAAAAAAATCAAATTAGCTGAATATTTTTTTATAGGTAGGAATAAGCTCTCTTAGTAATAGAAAAAAGTTCAGAATTTATGGTTGCGTAAAAAAACAAAAATTAATTAAAATTTCTTCGACTTCACAAATGTATGAAAGTAACAGCAGAATGGAATTTATACCTTTGCCACCACCTGCCACAACCACAACAAGTTTTGAGAAAAAAAAGTTTTGACTTTTCTTTTTTTTTTATACCGTGTTGTGGTTGTGGCAGGTGGTGGCAAAGGTATAAATTCCATTCTGCTGTTACTTTCGTACATTTGTGAAGTCGAAGAGACTTTCAATTTTTTAATTTTTTTACGGAACCGAAAATTATGAAACTTTATTCTATTACTAAGGGAGCTAATTCCTACCTATAAAAAAATATTCAGCTAATTTGATTTTAATCGGACATTCCCCATTTCGGAAAGTTTTCTTTCTGTAACTACAAGCCCCCCTACTCAAATGGCCAAATATTATATGCGTTGGAACTCTATGCTTACTGTTAAAGCTTTAAAATAAGCACTTAACTTTAAAATTACGTGCCGTAAGCTTTTCAATTCCATACAATACATCAAACTCAGTGATTAACATAAGTTTGTGATTGCGAAATGTGGTTTAATCGTCTATTGCACATAGGTATTTAATTAAAGTAAGCGTAGCGTTCAAATTTATAGAATATTGGCCATTCATATTTATTTGGATAGTTATTCATATTTATTTAAATTATTTGACAGACATAGATATTTGACTTTTTTTTCATACGACAACTTTTGGCATTATTTTATTTGAAGTACATTTATACCTGTGACTTTTTTAACAATAATTCTACTAAAGCTCAGGTGCATGGAATTGTATTTTTTATTAAGGGGCCATAATAGGAAAACATGGTTTGCGCGGGCCATATTTTTATATAGAAAACGTAAAGTTGTAGCCACAAAGAAAAACGTACGACAAGCTAAAGAGATTATCTAGTAGCTACAAGTATTAAATTGCGTATAAACCTCACAGATGATTGTAAAAAAAACAGAATATCATCAAAAACGCTTATCGTGGGCCATATTTTTGGCGTGGATAATGGCGGAAACGTATTGAATTCTACATCAAAATACACTTTAACGTACTGTGCAGTTGCTACAATAACTTTTTTTCAGGAAAGATAATTGTGCTAAAGATAATGATGAAAAAACAACGAAAAACATCGAAAAAGTGCAGAAGTGAGGTTATGTTCCATACTCTTCAACTCTTCACACGTAAAGAAAAAGACGGAGACAAATGATTTCGCATAACGGAGCCTTAAATGTATTATTTAAAATTTGCATGTCGGGCATCCGGCGAAATATTTTATGTGTACCTGAAACTTTTGTCATCTTTAATAACCATTTTTCATGCAATAAATATTTTTATATATCTTATCATTTGAGTAGGGGGGCTGATCGGAAAACGAAACCGTGTCTGAGTATATGCTAACACCATAACCGCCATGCAAGCCACTTAATTATGCACGAAGGTAATCTGAAAATCCTTTCGAAAAATACAAGTCAGTAGATTTGAAAGATTTACACATAAATATTTACAAAACATTACAAATCTCTTCAAAGCAAGAGTGATCATAGGCATTTCCTAGGCAAGCGTGCTACGCCTTACTTAGACCACATCCTGTTTACCAAGCAAGACGGTGGTCAAATGCTTGCCCAGTTTACAATAAAAAAAACAACGGCCTCTGAACTAAGATTAAACCCAATTGGAAAAGAGATTGAGGATGTTGATCAAGTAATGGAGAATACGAGTACCCATTAAATAATAGCCACATTAAACGAGGGGAGTCAATTCGATTGCGTTTATCAGTCGACGAATGCGAAATAAATTATAATTTATCCGGCAGATTAAAGAGGCCGCCGTTTATTATGGCTAGGGTTGCCAAAGATGGATTCAATTCAAGGAAACGCTTTTCCGTGTATGTTCCGAAAGAACAGGCTTATTACTGGAGAATGACATCGTTAGTATCGTTATTATAACGAAACTGTATAATGCATGATGGTAATCTTAGGAATCTTAATCTTGTAATCTTATAATCTTAAAGTAATCTTAGAAAAATGACGGAAACGTGTCTGTTATCAAATCAAAAACAAATACCTATTGGTTCCGTGCACGCTTTTAGCGCCACCTAGCGTGTTGCAACTTTGTTGGCTCTGACTTGACCGTTTTGACGTTATGATGTAATGGCGGCATTGTGACAAAATGTTAAAAAATACTATACATATTGTGTTATTAAAGTAAATTTCAAAATTACTATGATTTGGGTGGACAAAGTGTTGTGAAATCATTTTTGGTCATTTAAATTAAATATGGCAAGTAAGATCTATTCAAAAAGAGTGTTTTATTTTGATTATATCAAGGTTTGTTTACTTCTTTTTTAGTTGTAGATTTTGTAAAACAAGAGGATAAAGCTACTTTAATAATTTTACTAAGTGATAATAAACATACATAATTATTCCTGTTTTTTTTTTTTTTTTTATCTTAAATGGGTTTGCTCTTGACCCCAGTCTAGCCCAAAAGCAAAGACAGGGCCTACGGTGGAGCGAGCTTGCTCAGAAAGTGCTTATTCACTCTGGCCTTGAATAGAGTCAGGTTGTATGCGCTCGGAAACACAGACGCCGGCAGGGAATTCCATTCCATAGCTGTGCGCATTATAAACGATGTGGAGTAGCGCTTGGTACGCAGCGTGCGTCGTCAGAAGGTGGAATGAGCTCATGCAGCTCTTGAGCACACTCACCGAAGTACAATCTATAAGAGACCGATAGGCAAGCAACTTTTCGGCGGTGAGCCAAACTGTGAAGCTTAGCTGCTACCAGTTTTTCATCGCCTATTAATCTCTTAGCTCTGCGTTCCACCGAGTCCAGTGCAGCAAGTTGATATTTCGCTGAGCCGTCCCAAAGGTGGCAACAGTACTCCATGCAGGATCGGACTTGAGCTTTATAAAGGGTTAAAAGCTGCCCAGGCTTAAAGTACCGCTTGACTTTATTTAGGATGCTCAGCTTCTTAGCTGCAGTTTGAACTTTGGATTCGATGGAGGTGCCGAAGTTAAGGTCAGAAGATAACTCCATGCCAAGAAGCTGGAGAGTATCGGTTATTTGGATAGATGTACCTCGGAAAGTAGGAGTTAAGTTGAATGGACTCCTTTTTGCGGTGAACAGACACGCCTGCGTTTTAGAAGCGTTGAAACTGACGAGATTTTCATCACCCCATTGGGAGACGAGACTTAACTTCCGGTTCAATCGCTCGACCATGGCTTCTCTCAATATTTTTACCTCATCTCTACCGACTTTCGCGCTGGACAGATATCTCTCCATGACAGTACTGTCATCTGCGTACCCAACAATGCCCGATATTAGTAGGTCATTGATGTGTAGCAGGAAAAGCGTCGCAGAGAGCATCGACCCCTGAGGAACTCTGGCATCAATCGCCATGAGGTCAGAGGAGCAGCCGTCAATGACTACTCTGATCGACCGTTCACTCAAGAAGTCGGCTACCCAGCTACAAAAGCCAGCGGGGATTCCGTACGCTGGGAGCTTGCTCAGCAGACTTGCGTGCCAAACCCTGTCGAAAGCCTTTGAAATGTCAAGCGAAACAGCAAGTGCTTCGCCGTGTTTCTCAATGGCCTCGCCCCAGCAGTGCGTCATATACACAAGAAGATCCCCAGTTGATCGTCCCCGGCGAAAGCCATATTGACGATCACTGAGGAGATCGTTATCCTCTAGGTAAGTGAGCAGCTTGCCGTTCAGTGCTCTCTCCATAACTTTACACAGTATGGAAGTGATGGCGATTGGTCGGTAATTGGCAGGGTCGGCACGACTACCTTTTTTAGGTACTGGTTGCACATTGGCAAGCTTCCAAGACTTTGGTACGGTTTTGGTCTGAATGGAAAGGCGGTACAGACGCGTCAATACAGGATACAACTCAGGCGCACAACACCTCAGCACTCTTGCTGGTATGCCATCAGGGCCACTGGCCTTATGCACGTCTAGATTAAGTAGGACTCTACGGACCTCTTTATTGTGTAATGTAATCTCCTGCATCGTAGAATTACAGCGAGGTAGGGTTGGTGGTTGCGTAGAGCCAGTATCCAGACGCGAATTGCTCGCAAACAGAGTGGCAAATAGATTCGCCTTCTCAACTGCAGAGTGAGCCAGCGTCCCATCGGGCTTCTGCATGGGAGGCAATGTGGGACGGCAGAAGTTAGACTCGACCGACTTCGACAAGGACCAGAACTGCTGTAATATTATCTATTTGGACGATGCTTTTGTTCAGATAAAAACGTCATGTTTGGCGTATAGATATTTATTGAATGAAGAAATATAAAATTATAAGATATAATTAACTTATGTCTAGTCAGCGCTTCGAATATTGGTTGCTTTAGAATGCTACGCGTGTGTTCCAATTTTGATTTATTGCTTAATTGTATATTACAAAGTGCAATATACTTCATCTCCCCTGAAAAAGTGGAAGGATCATCCCCTCCCTGCAAAAGGAACAAACTCGTAACAGTTAAAGTAAACCAAACTTTAAAATGAACTAAAATTAAACATTATCTTATTTCAATACAACACTCTAATTTTATTTCGTTAAATTGCATTATAGCTAATACAAAACCTTACATAATGAAAAAAAAATATAAATGAAAATGGAAGCTTCACATTTTACCTACTTAATTACAATCATAATATTACCTATTCACTTAAACGGTTACGTAAGTTACTTAACAAATGTACAACTTATTTAATTAAGTATCAAATAACAGATAGTTATTTATTAAATAATTTTGTGTTGTTCTTGTGCACAATAACAACTTTATTATCTTTTAAAATTTCTACATTTGACGTCAAATCTCTTAATACCTTATAAGGACCTTTGTATATACTATCCAACTTATTTCCTACTTGGTTCTTTAATAATACTAAATCGCCGTCCTGATAGGTAACAGGATTACTAGTTGCATCATAAACTAATTTCCTTTTTTCTTTAGCTTGAATTAAATTTCGTCGTGCGTCAGACTGTGCTCGTTGTAAACGATACTTGAGTTCTTTGGGGTAACTGTCATAGTTATATAAAGGATCGACTTCTGTTTGCAAGTTCTTTGGAAGGTTACATACTTTTCCAAAGACTAACTCAAAAGGCGTATATTTTGTCTCGCTATGCACTGTGGTATTGAAGGAAAAACACCAATAAGGAATCCAAGTACTCCAGTTATGTTTGTTATTGTTACACTGGATTCTTAGAAAAGCTCCTAGAGTCTTATGAGTATTTTCTAAAGCTCCTACGGTTTCGTGGTGGTAGGCTGTTGAATTTAACTTTTTAATTTGTAATAACGAACATATTTCAGACATTACTGATGACATGAATTCGGTTCCCTGGTCAGTCAATATTTCCCTGGGAATGCCATATCGCATTAAGAAATTATTCGTAAAAGATTGGGCTACTGTAACCGCATCTTTACTGGATAATGGGTATGCTTCTACAAATTTTGTTAAATCGCATTGTATTGTCAACACGTATTTATTGTTAAAATCATCAATATCGAGTGGACCCATAATGTCCAAAAATATTTTTTCGAAAGATGAGTGAGCTGTGGATGTTATGGTTAACGGTTGTTTAGTATGTTTGTTACTATGCTTATGATATTGACATTGGTGGCAATTTTTAACAAACTGTTTTACGTCGTTACTTAAACCTGGCCAAAAATAATATTGTTTTATGTTGTTAAACATTCTATTAACTCCTGCGTGACCACTAGTAGGTAATAGATGAAAATCGTTTAGTATTACTCTTTTTTGCTCACTGTCATTTATTCTTAATATATCTTTTGTTATAAGAAATCGCGGGGTTACGGGATTAATTTTTTTTGCTGCTTGTACAAGACTTTTAATTTTTCTCTCAATGCACTTTTCTTTTATAATAAGTACCTCATGTATGCCTATTTTTTGACACAATGACTCTAAGTCCCTCGCTAACACCTCTGGGGTAGATGACGATCGGGTACTGAGATATATCGCTGATTGCGACGGTACATAAACACAACAACCCGCGTTAGAAATAATATTATTTTGACACTTCACATAATTATCATATTTTATTTGATTGAAACATAATTCGATGACGTTATCGGGTTTTTTGAGAACTTCTACCGCAATAGGTTGATCAGACCTGTTGCTGTTGGAGCTCTCTGGAGTAGAGTCGGAAGGGGTGTGGATTTTCTTACTTTGTGCTCTAGTTAAAAATGACACAACATTTTCTTGTAATGATTTTAAAGTAGTAGATGTTATGGGTATACGACTCAATGCGTCTGCAGCTGCATTGTTTCGTCCTGGAACATACTCTATTTCAAAATCATACTCTTCTAAAAATAATCTGAATTTTGTAAGTCTACTTGTTGGATCCTTTAAGTTAAATAAATAAATTAATGGTTTATGGTCGGTTAAAATTTTGAATTTACGTCCATATAGATAGGGACGAAAATGTCTTACTGCCCAAACAATTGCTAAAAGTTCCAATTCAATTATGGGATACCTCGTCTCGGCGGGTTTCAAATTTCTACTTGCATAGGCAACGACTTGGCCGTTAATGTTAGATAAAACTGCACCTAAACCTGTCTTACATGCATCTGTTTGTAACCGAAAAATATTATTTTCTGAAAAATCGGGATAGGATAAAACCGGTGGTTGAACTAAAGCTGATTTCAACTCTTGAAATGCTGTTTGACACTCTGATGACCATTGAAATGGTACGTTCTTTTTCCGTAATTTATTTAGAGGATAAACAATGTTTGCAAAGTTAGGTATGAATCGTCTGTAATAATTTGCAAATGCGACAAAACGGTTAACGTCGTCACAGTTCATTGGCACTGGATAATTCTGCATGGTGGCAATTTTACTTTCATCGGGTAAAATGCCATTAGAAGTAATTTTGTGCCCTAAATATATTATTTCGTTGCGTAAAAATTCGCATTTCATAGGGTTTAACTTTAAATTTACTTTTCTAAATCGTTCAAGTACGCTAATTAAATTTTTATTATGATTTTCTATGGATTTACCAAAAATTACGCAATCGTCCAAATAAATAAAAGCTTTTTTATAATTCAAACCTGACATAGCAATGGTCATAAGGCGCGAGAATACACTTGCAGATGTCTTAAGTCCCATAGGACAGCGTTTCATTTGATACATTTTCGTATCTGTGGTGAAAGCCGTTAGTTTACGAGAATCGTTATCTAAAGACAACTGGTAGTAGCTCTGCGAGAGATCTAATTTTGAAAAATAAATATTATTTGCGAGTGAATCTAGGATATCGGTAATATTAGGTAAAGGGAATTTGTCGTCCATTATACGATTATTTAATTGTCTGTAATCTATAACAAGTCGCCATTGTTTTTCATTTGACCTATCTGCCTTTTTCGGTACGAGCAAAACTGGACTAGACCACTCTGATGTAGCCTCTTCGATAATATCATTTTCGAGCATAACATCTATTTGTTTCTGAACCTCCCTTTTTAAGGCATGTGGTAGTCTATGTGGTTTGACATAAACTGGTGAGACATTAGGTTTTAAAGTTATAGTATGGGTCATTAAGTTAGTACAAGATAGTTTGTCGCCGGGCAGATGGAAAACATCCGCGTACTTGGCGCATATACTTTCAATACTTCGTCTTTCTTCTAGATTAAGTTCTGATAAGTTTAATAATTCCAATAACGTTTTTATACGTGAGACCGAAATGTCCTCTTTCTCAAAATTACAAACTTCAAAATCGTTCAATGAGTAAGTTTCTAAATCGGTGAGATCTAGATCTACTTCTTTATCGGTAGTATTTAATATTCTTACTGGTATGCGACCATTACAAGGTTTCGCTATTAAACTTCCTATAAAAACTCCTTTCTGTATTTCTTTAGATAAACAAACACAATCGTCGCCTAACAACGTAGGTATATATTTAATTACCTCACATCGTGGCGGTATCAAATGTCTATAGTGACTCAATATAGGTATAGAAACATAATTATTATCTTTTGTTAAAATTAAAATATTTTCTTTATAATTAATTATGGCTTGATAACGTTTCAAAAAGTTATCACCTAAAATCCCATTTGCAGAACAGGACATATTTTTAAAAACATACATTTTTTCTCTAAAAATTATACCATGATAAGATAAATCTAAATAGATATAGCCTTCAGATACTAGTTTACCACTAACTCCTTTTATAACTAACTTTTCAAACGCAATTAAATTCATTAATTCTGGATAGTTGCATAACCATTCGTATTTTAAAACACATATGCTCGCTCCGCTATCAACTAAAAGATCGATACTACTATTACTAACGTTAAAAGTGACAGTACTACTATTATTGTAATTTAAAACATAATTATCAGTAGGGACGAAAAAAATCTAAGTTATTATTTTCATTCTGAGAATGAGCTGGTGACTCATTTTCAGTCGAATGTTCGTGGCTAGCATGCTGCACACGTTGGAAAGGAACAGCTGATCGCGGCGGGCGCGGGCTCGGCCGACCGCGGTCGCATGAACGAGGCGATGTCCTATGCGCGGCACGGGGGTCTCGTGACACATACTTACCTTGGGGTTTCGCGTTACCGGCACTAAACCTATTGTTTGTGCTAAATCTATTAAAATGATTATATTTATTAGAATAATTACTTGGGTAACGTGTATAATTAGTAGGTGTACGGGAAAAATTTCTAGGATAAAATTTCCTGACGGTCATTACTTCTTCCTGTCTGGTAGACATTGACTGTTCGTCGAGTGCAGTCCTTATAGCCTCTGGTAAGGAATGAAATTGACGCGATGCTATGATAGTGCTAAGTTTTTGATTCACTAATCCGTCTGAAAAACGTTTGATAGCAACCTTTTCATTGATCGGACGCAGCACTTCAAACTTAGTAGCGTCGTCGTCTGCTTGTGCTATCGTCAAATTTACAAAAAGTTGTTCTAGCTCGGAGCCGAATGACTCGATTGACCTATGTCCTTGACGACAGTTTTGCAGTTTGTGCTGGATGGCCACAGCTGATTTCTTTTGAATTAAATGCGTATTCATGTCATTAATTAAGTCAGTAATAGTTCGATAATTACTATTTAACCGTAACTTTGCGCTAGGGGAAAGCCTAGTTTTTATCACAAAATCAATTAGTTGCATATGAGTAGCATCACTTATCATAGAACTATATAATTGTATAGAATCGATAAGAGACTTAGTGACGTGTTCTTGACCCGTCATTACTGGTAAAAGTGCAATAGCCGTTTTTAAATCGAACTTGTCTTTTTCTGCCATTTTTGAACTACTTGCAATACTTGAACTTTCTAAAGAAATAATTTTACTATGAATGACTTGTATGTCATTCGCAATTTTATTAATTAAAGTAATATCTTGAGTTGATATTTCGGACTTCTCAACTAATCCTACTCGAGACAAAATATATTCCAATTTCACGTACTCAAGTTTCGCTTCATTAAACTTTGCAATACCTAATTCTTTTTGACGTCTTTCTGGTCCTAGTTTAATCAAATATTCCTTAATATACAAAAGTTTCTCATGCAATTCATGCAAATTAGAAATAATATTTGACATTTTCTAATGAGAATAATAAGAATACCTACTTTAATACCTACTACGTAACAAAATATTAAAAATAACTTACAGCATTATAATGTTAAACGAATGAATAAAACAGATTTATCTCTGCATGACGAGGATTCTGTAACCGGGCGGCGCAACGTTGCTAAGGGTGGGCGGGCGTGCTTCTCATGCTCCTCTGGTGGGTGGACCTTCAGACTTCGACGGCTTCATTTACTGGACCACTTGATACAGCTGGCTGAAGATCGGGCTGGGATTTCCCTTGCCCCTCGTACAATGGGCCGGGTTTCTACCCTGGACACCTCCTGGTTTAAGCTGATGGTTGGGTCGACGTAGTTGTTAATGCCACAATGATATGGTATTTTTCAGAGCTGCGCTGTTGAATTCTCTTCTCAGTCTTCAATTCCATTCTTTGCTTTGTGGAGCCTCCATGTTATTATTTCGACTTTACGAGGAATGCGATGAAGAGAAGAAAAGGGCAATGAAGACTGCTGCTGCTGAATCCATGTGTCCAATATTCCTCAGTCTTCTTTATTGATGTAATTTCGAGTTCGGCTGGCAAAGGTCGCCATGTAATATTATCTATTTGGACGATGCTTTTGTTCAGATAAAAACGTCATGTTTGGCGTATAGATATTTATTGAATGAAGAAATATAAAATTACATGACAGAATTAACTTATGTCTAGTCAGCGCTTCGAATATTGGTTGCTTTAGAATGCTACGCGTGTGTTCCAATTTTGATTTATTGCTTAATTGTATATTACAAAGTGCAATATACTTCACTGCTTACTACCCGGTGGATAGGATGCGAGTTTCGCCCCTATGCGGCTGACATGGTCAAATCTAGCTTTACGCAACACCCTTTTGCATGATTTTGCGGCTAAATTAAATGCTCTCTTTTTGGCCCGGACTCTTCGCACTCGAACCTTGCCTGTATCGCTAGAAATAAATTAAATATCGTTTTCAAGCAGATTACAGAGCCTTCTTTATTTCTACTATTTGCCACCATGAGCGCTGCGATCGATTATTATACCTTCGCACCCTCCCAATATAATTTTCAAATAAAATGCTTGAAAATTAAATGACATTGTTGACAACCCTAATGACACTGTCGAATTTATGTAATGACAAAAATGTAATAATGCACATCGTACAAACACCGCGCCGTCATTACGCCATGTTGCCCGGCGCGTGAATTCATAATTACATAATTATAATATAAAATAACATTTGGAACAGCTGCTCTATTTGCGCTGCCATAGCTATCGTATAAATATTTCAGTTTTTAGTAGCGAATACAAATTGTAAGATTTCAGTTTGCGCAAAGCACATTAGGTAGACGTACGCCACGTTATTACTTTTTTAAATCATGTTAATATAACCGTTATAATTGACTCATAGTTTAGCAATAGATACTTAATAGGAGCTCCGTGGCGCAGTGGTTTAGCGCCTGGCCCAGCGATTGCGGAGGTTAAGCAACTTCCGTAAGGGTCGGTCATGGGATGGGTGACCAAAAATTTATTATCTCGAGCTCCTCCGTGCTTCGGAAGGCATGTTAGGCTGTTGATCCCGGGTGCATTTGCAGTCATTAACACCCACCAATCCGCACCGTTTTATGTCATTTAATCGCTTAAAGCATACATATAATATGATACTAAGGGTACTAGATTGTTCTGAACCTAGAATTAAATATAAAGTTATATGAAGGTTTTGAAGACATTAGCAAAACATTACAAAATAATGAAGTCAGTAGTTACCCAAGTCACAGAATTATAAACCACCATAGAAATAGAATGTCAAAGAACAACAAAGTCAATAAACAGGCGATCCGAAAACAAATCAATACATTTTATATGAGATACGTAAAAAATGACTTAGATTCATAAAATATGACTATATTATGGCAAAGGAAGTTAATAAACTATGTTCAATACTGTTTTCTTTGTCGATAAACGAATAAATGTAGCGAAATTTGGTTTTAGAGAAATGTGTGGCAATATCTTATTTACCTTTGAAAAGTGTGATTACTTGGATTGTTTCTTTTTGTCACATCACAATTACTTAGAGCAGAAGACAGCATAGCTCCACGACACCTTTATTTTAAATTCTAATTAAGATTAAACAATATTTTAAGCAAACTGTGATTGCTCATTTGCTAGGCGGGACGCTAGGGGCTCTTACTGTAAAAAATGTTGGCACAAGTCACTTGATCCTTTGTCTCTTTTTTACTTAGACCGTGTCCGTATGATGTAAACTTCTCTTTTCCACGCTTTGTTGGTCTTCTTGAGCGCAGCGAAAATTTTTCTATGTCTATGTAAACCACCTACAAGTTGTCCAACTCCTTTTTGTCAAATGCGTTGCGTGTCGCCACTGCATATACCTACACATAAAAACTCAGTCGAGGGTCAGGGTTGTCACAACAAAAACTTCTTAAATATTTTAAGTAGTTTATGTTTATGTAGTCTGTTAGTAGTATTAAGACTGTGCCTAAGGTAATTCTCTATCTATCTAAATACCTATATTCTACCTATATTTTCCTTCCAAGAAACAGAGTATTCGTATCCTTCCTGTTGTTATTACGAAATTAAAGATAGGTAGTTTAAGGAAGAAGATCTCCAGCGAGATCCCCCCGCACCCCCTCCTCACCCGCGGGAAAACAAACCTTATCTGTTTGTTACCGCCCGATAAAAGTGTACAAATATTATCCCGCCCGCGATGTAAGGCTGGCGCACATGGGCGACTAGTTCAGTTGTTGATACTTATGACCTTTTGGATATAAACTTGCTTGCTCACAGCACCCTATCTTAGCTATACTATTTATAAAACTGTAAAACTACGCCTATAATTACCTTTAAAAGTAACCTTTCAATATATTTGCGTTACGGGGCTGGCGTATCCATATGGATAAAAGCTCCAAAATAAATAAAGAAAAAAAATGTTTGCGTTATGATTGTGCGGTAGCATCTTGTGCACTCTTCTTCTTTGCGTGTCAACTCGATATAATTATCTTGTGCTTAAAAACACTATTAAAAAAATTGGTCACAGAATTTTACTACGAGCAGTACTCAAGGCTACCAGCATAGTTCTTTATTATTAAATTAAATAAAATATCATTGTACGTGATTGTTTAAGTAATTTGATTTTCGTATCTGTCAATAATAATAATAATAATACAACTTTATTTGCTAAAAACATGGTAATGTGGTCTTAGAACACTTTAAAGGGCTCATGGTTTGCTTTTAGTATTCAGCATGCAAATACAAATTGTTCAATATTGTCTGTGACGATGACGTAAAGAAGTGTTGGTAAATTCACCAAGAAAGACGATGCCGATATGATATTAACTCGTATTTGCCAACTTTCTTCATGTACAGTCACGTCTATAAATATTTATTTATTTACTTACATATTTAGTAGACACAACATTTTTACATGAAAAATAATGGACAGAAGAGTAGTACAAGGCCACAGCTTATTTCATATCTTCCAGCATTGTACATATACAGTTTAGAACTTTGCCACCTAAAAGCTATTACTTTAAGATAATTAATATACCTATTAGAAAATTACTAGAAAAAACAACTAACCCATAACATCTCAACGGGATTATAATTTTTTTGAACAAAAATCAATGTCAATGCCATTTAATGGCGACTACAACAAAGTGAATAAGTTCTGAACGTATAGTTACATTATTTTATATGTGACTGTACTTATAATGACTCGCATGATAAGCGAAGAGAGCGGAGGAAACGAAATCGTCTTTGAAAGCTACTACCCAATAATCGTTTTTTTGTTTTCGTGTGTATCTAGCTTTACAATGACAAACAAAGACGAAGTGGGAATATTTGCACGGGCGCTCTTAAACGACAAGCCGGTGATTTGTCCGGTTGAGTTATCCGGCCGGAATATGGATCCGGATTGGATCCAACTTGATGTATTAACACCGATCCGACCGAATTGGGCAGGAAAAATGTTTTAAGGGGACTTGTGACGGTGATATGTTGTGTCATCTAGATTCTAGATCAACTGCAAGGTTTGAGAAACATTGTGTGATAATAACTTGGATCTTAACCATTGTACGAAGAGTGTCATTAGTGTTTTAATACAAATTTTAATTCAGTTTAATACACCCTGCGCACCAGGGGAGCACATCTTTTGCGCATAGTTGCGTAGAAACAATCGACGCTCGTCTCTGCGAACATCCCAGATGCACTTCAGGAGCGACGCTTAATGTGTTACTTAGCAAAATGTTAAATCAATCTAGGTTTCAAAGTTTACAAATCCGTTTAAAGAACGTGGAATTTTTTCTCGCTAATACCCCAGCCACAGCCTTAAGCATTCCCTGGCCCATTTCTTAAGTTCTTTACGCTGACGGCGGGCGTCGCACGCGCATTATTAATGCCTCACATATGCAAAGTCGGACAATAAACCGTAATGAGTAACGAGTGGAACTCCGGGAACTCGCCCGCCCTCGTAAACCCCGCCCGCCCTAACTCACGCCCCGAGCCTACTCGCGGAGGCTAATCGTGAAGCGATCGACTTTGAAACATCCTGAATCGTGTCTTACAGTAACTTCCATAGTCTGTAAACGATTTTATAATATAAAAAAAACCGGCCAAGTGCGAGTCGGACTCGAGCACGAAGGGTTCCGCACCAAAAAACGGCAAAAAAAATACGTTTGTTGTATGGGAGCCCCCCTTAAATATTAATTTTATTCTATTTTTAGTATTTGTTGTTATAGCGGCAACAAAAATACATCATCTGTGAAAATTTCAACTTTCTAGCTATCACGGTTCATGAGATACAGCCTGGTGACAGACAGACAGACAGACAGACGGAAAGCGGAGTTTTAGTAATACGGTCCCATTTTTACCCTTTGGGTACGGAACCCTAAAAACTATTGTAGTCGGCCTTAGAAATAGTATTTTTTCGCTTTAAACATTTTGTTTGTTTAGTATTTAAGTAGCGTAATGTGAACGCAATAATCGGCGTGACGTATAAGCTTGTGTTCAGACACTTTTGATGATAATCGTATATTCCGAATTGTATCTGGTAGATATACGTCCATCGCCGACGTTCTTAAAGCGTAACAAATAATGTTCTAGAATCTAAAATAAAAAATGGATTAGGTAAAAAAGTGCAGCTACATCCACAAAAGTCACTTTTTTACTTCTATATCAAAATAAAAAGAACCCTGTGATGCCATGACACTCTTAGCGGAAACTCAAATTATTTCGCAGGGCTATAGTAGAGCGTGTATTGTATATGGCCTCCACATTGAAAAAAGCGAGTGATTTCTCCATAATAACCCGGAACCATCTCGGAGGCGGCCATATATCAGCGGGCCGGTGTTATGAAATTTCGCGCGAGTGTCGGCCGGAGTTGCCCGGGTGTCGGCCGGGAGTTGCCCGGGTGTCAGCCGGGCGCCCGACGCGTCACAATTTTTCCCGCTCCGACCGGGGCTCCATAAATTGTCGCAACGCACTCTCTCTTATGAAATCACTGTGATGTATGCCACTGTCTTTGTTGCGAGGTAATTGACTCAGGTTGTTTTATTTTCTGTGAGCTATTTGAATTTTAATATGTATATCTCTCTTTGTAGCAAAATTATTTCGATATCTACATTTTACAAGATATTATAGCGTGTTTCCTTTCTGGTTTTGTCGATATGTAATTATAAACAACAATTTACTATTGTCATTAGATCGTCCTGGTGTAAAATTAACAAAAAACTTGTTAAAAAATACTTTCAGTATTTGGTAATACAAAATAACAATGGAAGATTCATAATCACCCATCAGAGAACCATCTTTTGCGAACATTGCTAATCCAACAATACCTTTCCAAATTGTCCTTTCGCCTTTACACCTATACCATGCCGATTCGTAGTTCCTCTGTAGTGTGCTAGCATTCTCGACACGTGCGCAATAAGTATAAATTCTTTTCATTATTGCAGCGGAGGGTGCGGGGGCTTCATATCTCACGAGGTGTAGCTGCTGATGACCTGCCAAGAGCGGCAGTTGGTGAAAACAGTCAACTTAAGGTATAGATTTTTCCTTTTTTGCATTCAAATTCCAGTTCAAAAACATTTGTACCAAGTACCAGCAAGAAACTCGGGCATGTGCCTCTTTACAGGTGTTTGGTAATAAACTTATAAAGTCGAATATGGCAGATCGACTATCGACGATATCATGCATAAAACCCCGGAAAATTATTTGAAAACCCTGAAAACCCTAGCTGAGAAATTTTGTTTTTTTCAATTGTATGGAATACTGTAAAGTGATTCCTAGAAGCAAATAGACTATTGTTTTCGATAATCAAATCTATTGATTGGGCAAAAGCAAATCCCAATTTCGATCTAGGGTTGCCACTATGCAGTTATTCATAAAAACTAGAAAAAAACAAGAAAGTGGCCGTTTTTAATGTTTATGATAATTTTTCGGAGTCGCATGCAAAGTGCCCTATCTACCATATAATGACTTTATAAGTTTAAAACCAAACACACTTTATATTAACTTCCGCCATCCCACTGATATTAAATGAATAGCACTCCTCAACCGCATTTTCTTCGCTATGAACACGAATACTCAATAGTGGGTGCACTTCAAAAATAAGAAGTACTAGGTAGATTTTTGAGACTAAACTTATTACCCACATTAAGGCCGCTGTTACACAAGGAAAGTTTTCTTGCACGTGACGAATTTTAAATAAAGCTTTCGGTGTTATTTTCTAATAATTGTATTTTTGGCTGTATGAACATTTGCCTTTGCCTTACACTTCAGACAATTAATGCTTGGTATTAATATAATCAAATCATGTATTGTTAAACATTTAATTTTGATTCAGTTCTTATAAAAATAATGTAAATATCTTAGCAAGTTTTAAAAGAGTTACCATTTATTATATTTAATAATATCAAGATAGTTGTAACTCCTCCCATTGGCTGAACGTATTTTTGAGATTTTAAGCTAGTAAGACTACAGTAATGAATATAACAATTATTATAATTTATTAGGATATAGTTTCAACAAGATTAAAACGTAACTTTTTAATAAATTATTATCTCTAAGATTCATTTTTCGTACAAATAAAGTAGTCGATTATGATTGGTTGAAAAATGGTGGAATTTTGTGTCTAAACATTTTGTGTCTAAATTTGGTGGGTATAAAAGAAATGTAAAATTTAGAATATTTGGACTTTTGAGTTTGGAGCACTACGGGATTTAAGTTAAGTAAATTCTTCATTGTTATTGTGTTATTTTGAATTAATTGTTTTGTGTGTGACTTAATTGTTGTACAAAGGCTATCCGCTGTTAATTTTCATTGCCAAATTTATGATTATTCTGATTATTTGTAGTAATAATAAGTAAAGTACATTATAGACAGATATCTTTTGCATTTGCTTGGTAACTAGTATCATAGTTTACTAAAGAGATTAACTGATAACTTTTAAGTTTATATTGTTGTAGTTTGTAACGATTTAATTGTAAATATCTGATTTGATAAAGCTGACGAGTTTCTTTCGCCTGTTCTTCTCTCAGCTAAAAAAAGACGTCCGAACAGGTGGTAGGTTAAAAGAAATTGGACGATTCAATTTAATAAACTTTGCTTTATTTAAATTTAATTATTTTATTTTAATTCTCTCCATGTTTCTGAATATTTCTGACTCACGCATGCTTTAAGCCTCGCCTCTTACAAGTTTTGCCTTTCAAGTTTTGCTTTCAAGTTTTGAATTCAATTTTTTGCCACTTGCGTACAAGAAACTTTCCTTGTGTAACAAGGAAAGCTTCTTGTACGCTTGTCTTGCGTCTTAAGAAACACAATCTTAGTTCATAAGTCTCATCACCGTTATGTTTTGAGTGGGAGACGAATTGGACGAAACTTCTCCGCGGTGTATCACTCCGAGTTACGACGCGCGTGCGCTCAATTGTGTTTTATTGCTGTGACAGTTTGTTCACACTAGAAGGACCAACAACTGGTAAGGCGTGGGATAAGATACGCAAATGAAAAGAATATTACATACAAACATACAAGATACGCGCGAAAAACATAAACCTCTTGCAGTCGAGTAAAATAATCCCTTCGAGATCGGTGTACCATCATCATCATTTACACAGTTCAGACTGTTTCAAGTAATGAAAGTCAGTGATGCTAAGTCATTGATATGGAAATTTAGAGCCCTTGCGAGTAGAACTGGCAAGAAACACGTCAACGGTTGTTTTTTTGTTCTACCTGTCATATATTTTAAACATAGTTGTTCCTTTTGTCCTCAATTTATGAAATGAAATAATTTAAAACTACAATTCTATGCCTTATCAGAAAGTGGAAATTCAAATTTTGCAAAAACTTAATTTCCATTTACGTGTGAGTACTTTGAGACAAACATAACATTAAGTTTCGATATCTAAACTTAATATTTTTTGAAAAAAAATCAAGACTTGAATGTAAGAGGCATTAAAACAAACGTAAACCTATCTTGCGATGCATGAGTAAGTGTTATGATATCAATATTAAAGCTAAAAACACGTTGCAAATACACTTTACGAAAATTTTATCACACAACTATTTTTCATGGCGGAATCAAATCCGTCCGCGCACTCAACTAGTCAGGTTCACTTATCGCTAGTCTAGTCAACCCTACTGTCTTTGTTATAAAGTAACCCATTTGAGGAGGCAAAAAAAATGCAACATGGCGGGCTTTCGAACCACTCCCGTCATTTTTCAAAGTAGTTGTCAGAGCCTTGTATCGGAAAGTTTAAAAGCATAGGGCTGGCACTGGCAGCTTGATACATGATTTTTAGGAGTTTTGAGGAATGTAGAACACGTAATTGGGGATATTGACAAGCAATACCGAATACATCGACACTGATCTAAAAAAAGTGAAATTTATATTAATTATATAAAATCCCAAACCTTTAGCAATTATCGACTAATACTGCAATATGTGTCAATAATTAATCCAACTCGTTTACATAATATTATTATGAAAACATCTGTAACAAACACCGCAGCTTATTAGTAGCTATACTTCAATAATTCTGTTGGGCAAAAATAACTTTTCCATACATATTTTTTTCTATTTGCCACCCCTGCATTAGCGCATCAAGACACAGTATTGACAAGTATCAGTATTCCGTGTTCAAATAAACCTGTCGAAAGTATGCTAAACACGGTACTCGGTATATTTTGGTGCACAACAGTCGCAAACTCGCAAGTATGCTGCAGTAACGCAGTGACGCGAAAGGTGTAAGTTACTCCCGCGCATGTTACATCATAATGGCGTGGTATCGTCTGTATTTTAATCAAATTGATGCTTTGATTCTGTATGGAAACCAGTTACAGCATTTTTAAACTGAAGAGAGACAATGAATAGGCAGTACCGCTGAACTACAGAGTCACGAGTCAGCGGTCAGAGCATTGGACCGGATATCCAAAGGTCGCGGGTTCGATTAACGTCCGAGAATTGATCTGGTGCGAGTCGTATTTTTTCTAGTATATTATTTAGTATTGTATAAACAGTAGATTGTTGTATAAGGGTTTTTTTTTTATTTTTTTATTTTATTTAAGGACTTTTATCTTAATTAAGAGACATGACAGTCCTATCATTAACCTTATCCTATATTCTTAACATATTATCTACCTATCTATTATTATTAACTAAGTTGCAAAGCATCTTGACTGAATCCGACAGGGGTTCAGTCAAGATAACATGGAAAGTGCCTATGTCTAAACGATTGAGGTTTAAAGAGTTTATTATTAATTGCCGTTCACTTTCGTTCCGGGCACACTCCGACAGCAAATGATGTACATCCTCTAAAGTTCCACACACGTCACAGTTCGGGGAGTTTACCTTCTTCATTAAGAAACCAAATTTGTTTGTCGGAAAGTGCCCGGATCGAAGCCGGAGCATTGTTACAATGTACAATCTATTCAGCTTAGAGTGTATAAACCATGGGACTGTAAGAGGCTGACATTGGATGGTTTTGTACCATATTCCTTTATCCCTGGATCTTAAATTAAAATATTCTTTCCAGTTCTCATAATGCAGGCGTTTGTATTCGTGAAGGACTTCTGAATATGTCGAAAGTAAGTTGTATGGTCTTCCTTCTGAAGCAGCTAGTTTTGCTAGTCTGTCAGCCTCTTCATTCCCGCTTATGCCAATATGCGATGGAACCCACTGTAGCCTCAAGTGAACTCCGTTACAGTTAAGCTCATGAAGTTTTGCAAGAATTTTATAAGCTATCGATACACCTCTGTAGCCAGAGGCGCATCGAGCTATGTGTTGCAAAGCACTTTTGCTGTCAGAGAGGATAACAACATAGCGAACCCTAATATTTATAACGTGTAGGATTGCCTCATAAATTGCGACTAGTTCTAAGGTCATTATAGTTATGTCTACCGATATATTAAACATAGCTTTAATTTGTTGATTAGGACAGAAAAAAGCCGCGCCTCCCCTACCGTTCGATTTGGATCCATCCGTGTAAATTTTGTACCAGCCATTGTATTTACTGTTTATTTCTGTTAATAAGCTAACTCTTAAATTATTTAATTCATTCGAGCGTTTTGGACCCTGAACGTTATCTAAATTTATTCTAATATTCTCTTCAACGTTTATATAGGTTACCCAGATATCTAACTTATACATTTCTAGTGGATGTGAGCTGTTAATAGTGTTTTGTTCGGTTTTATTATAGGCTTCAACTAGCAGCGGCTTATTTTTAGATCGCCAAAATCTATTCGAGCAAAGATTCCTTAAATCATTTATTAACTCTATCGTTACGTTATTAGCCATTGACTGCATTTTCAGACAGACTTTATGTGCAAGAAATTGTCGGCGCAAACCTAAAGGTGGAATACCTAATTCACTTTCCATTGTGTGAATGGGTGTGCTCTTGATGAAACCACCTATTGACCTCATTGCTTGGTTTTGAAGCCTGTCTAATTTTACCAGATTAGTTTTTGCACTGTTGCCATAAAGATAACATCCATAGTCCAATCTGCTTCTAATCAGGGATATATAAATAGATCTTAAGTGTCTTGGATGTATTCCCCAACCCCCACCAGCTAAGATTTTAAGCAAATTTAGAAATTTAAGGACTTTCTCATTGATTTCCTTTATATGTTTCCTCCATAATAATGATCTGTCCAACCAAAGTCCTAGATATTTAACACAGTCCGAAGCCATAATTAATTGGTTGTGGATTTTTAGTTGAACATTGTGCCTTTTATAACCCTTACTAAATACACACAATTTAGATTTGTTAGGTGATAATTCCAAACCAATCTCCCCTAGGAGATAGATCATTGTCTCTATGTTATCTTGGATTTGAATTGTGCCTATATATAAATCTCTATGACTCAGATATAACGCAAAATCATCTGCAAATTGGCTAATCATGACGTTTTTAACTTCATGGCATATTTTTGAAGTAACAATGTTAAATAAGAGAGGAGAAATCGGATCTCCTTGTGCCAGGCCTCTGTTTGTACATCTTATAATTGTCTTATTGTTGCTGTCTACTTTTAAATTTCTTTGACTGAGGAAAGTCCACAGGTATCTACATATTGACGCCCCTACATGTAACTCATCCAGGCTGCTTACAACTTTTCCAACTAAGACATTATTATAAGCATTTTCAATGTCTAGGAAGCAGGCTATTGTTGGCATATTATTAGAGAAACCCAGTTGTATATAAGTAACAAGACGCGCTAAAGCTTCTGTGCAAGATTGAGCTCTTCTAAAACCTGTGGAATTAACAGAAAGCGTATTATTTTTTTCTATGTACCATTCTAGTCTTTTACCTAACATTAAGTGAAGAATTTTACACATACAAGAAATTAGAGATATGGGTCTCAACTTCGGGGCCAAATTTCTATCAGTATTTCCTTTAGGAATAGCGACAATTTTAATATTTCTCCATTGGTTAGGTATGATTCCTGTAGAAAAAATGTCATTGTATAATTTGAGTAAAATTACAAATCCATTTTCAGGCAAGTTATGTATCATAGAGTAACTTACGTTATCTTCTCCAGGTGCAGTGTCTACTTTTTTAATACATTGTTTGAGTTCCTGCATTTCAAATTTCGACTCTAGCAACTGGTTATGTGAAATAAAGGTTGGAGTACATTCTGAGACGGTGTCAGGAGCAAGGTTACACATCAACTCTTCTAATTTATCATGAGGTGCATAATACCTATTAGCTTGACGGTGACCTTTCATCCATCTCATCTTGCGCCACATTTCAGGAACAGACTTAGTCTCATCTATACTGCTACAGAATTTTCGCCAGGATTGTGACCTTGCTCTCATTATCATACTCTGGGATTCCTCAATCTTATTTTGTAATATGTCGAGATTTTGCGGGGTTGGATTTCGTCTGAATAATTTCAATGCTAACCTACGTTGCGCAACAAGTTGAGACAAAGCTGGGGTCCAGTAGTCTTTTGGCTGAAATTTACTTTCCGGGTTATTACATATTTTAACTAACGGGATACTGCTATTTGCAGCTTGGGAAATTTTTTCTTCTAATTTGTCATAACGCTCTTGTACATTTAGGTTCTCAAAATTGCACTCTGTTAAGGATAAATGTAATTCTTGTTTATATTTTTTCCAGTCCGCTAATTTGTAGTTTCTTTTTGTGGTTGACTCTATAGGTTGTATAATTTTTATTGAATATTTTATGATAAGGTGATCGCTACCAAGGTTTTCATTGCTTACTCGCCACGAGAAGTCAATTGCAATGTCTGACGACGCAAAGGAAATATCGGGAGTAGTTTTTTGTAAAACATTATTGACTAATTTAATCCTAGTATAATCTCCGTTATTTAATGATATAAAACTATTGTCATAAGCAGATTCATAAATCTGTGAACCTCTAGAGTCATTTTTCCAGCACCAATTGCTGTGATGCGCATTAAAGTCGCCAGCAATTAATGTTTTTTGTTCGAACTGAGAAAATAGGTTATTCCATTCCAGTTGAGAGGTGCGGACTGTGGACGGACAATATATCGAGACTATGTTTTCTATGTTTTTACAATTAAATATTTTAATGGATATAATTTCTATACCGGGGTTGGGGACTGTAATGGGATATATGCATGAGTGGATTGATTTGTGTGTCATAATTGCGACTCCACCGTAAGAATCAAACCTGTCATTTCTGTAGATATTATAACCAGAAACATTTAAGCTTGTTTCCTCGTCTAACCAAGTTTCACTTACGATAGCAATATGTATCCTCTCTTGATGCAAAAGTGCACAGAAACTGGATAGTTTTGGCTTAAGGCTTTGTGAATTCCATTGCATAATATTAATATCTGATTTAATAAGGGCCTTATTATCCATAAAAGAAACGTATCAAGGAATTAATCATATCGCTTTCCGTTATAACATGCATAATTATAGATTTAAACTCATTGTATACTACTTTCAGTATTGATAACAATTTCTTCTCCATCTCTATATCAGCTAAGCAAATTTCTTTTAGTTTTAAAAATATTTTCTTCCAATCAGTTTTCCATTTAAGTGACCCCTCATGTTTATCTTCTTTTGTGAGATTAGTGCCATCTTCATAACTTTCATTTTGTTCCTCAAATAAGTTTATATCAGTCTGATTCACATTGTAAGCTTTGCTATCGTTCTTCTTATTGCTATTTCTTTTTTCTCTATGATTTACAGAATAACTCACACTTTTCATGGTGTTGGTTTCCTCTAGTTCTTCCTGGTGTACGTCAACTTTAGTTATGTTCTTTGAAACAACGCTGCTGTATGTTCGTTTTGAATGAGGCCCAGAGGTGTTAAGAATAACCGACGGGGTCTCCGTATCTTCATTTTCATGTATGGCTTTGTAAACCTCTCGTTCATTTGTTAGATACAGTTGTAAAGCTTTTCGGTACATAACGTTTTCTTCACTCATAATTTGACGAATCTTTTTTTCTTTTATGAACATAGGACATGATTTGTCTAGAACAATATGTGGGCCTTTGCAATTTAAACATAAAATATCTTTGCGTTCGCAATTTTCATGCCGATCTCCACATTTCGGACAAATTATTCTTTTTGTTGGACAAAATTTAGCTATGTGCCCGAATTTCCAACACCCTGAGCACTGTGTTACCGGAAAAACGTAACGTTCTACCTTTATTCTGCAATCATAAGCATATATAAACAGAGGTAAGGTTGGGCTGTCAAAGCAGACCCTGACAGTTTCACTTTTCACCCATTTACCCTCAATATCTAAGCGTCTCAATCGGGTAATGGATATAATTTTATAAGAGGAAGTGAGTGCATCAACTATTTCTTCATCTGTCATATCTAGGTCTATTCCTTTAATCACTCCATAGGATATACTAGATTCCAGGACTTTTTGGCAACGCCAACCCATTTCAATAAGTTTGGTATTATTTACCAGTTTCTCAACTTGATGATTATCGCTTAATTGAATAAGTACTTTATAAGGGCTCTTATACTTAACTCTCGTTATGTTTTCAATATTTTCTGCTTTCAATAGCTTGGCTAAGGCCATTTGTTTTGGTAATAATTGCAGAGAAGTGATGCACACTTCTAATTCCTTTCCAGAAATTAATGTGTCATTTTTATTTTGTTCTTGGATAGAACTACTACGATTCAAACGTTTCGGCTTCCTTCTAGTCACTGTGGTGAAGTCATCATTGCTTCCTTCGCTTTCTTCGCGCATTCTTTTCTCCGCTAACTTTTGCCTTTCTTCCATTTCTAAAATATTTTCACTTTGCATGTCGTCCCACTGTAACATACTTTGCATCTCTTTTTCACACTGTTTTAAAACTTCTGAATCACATCTGGAGCTCGTATTTGAGTTATTGTCATCCTCACTATTATTTTCCTCCATATTTAAAAAGGAAGGTAGTTGCACAAAAGTTCGCGATAGCTAACGCACGGATAAGCTAGTGACAACGTCGCGAGTACTCCGTACGGCGTTCCGCGCGCAACTCTTATAAGGGTCCAAAGTAAGCAATTCCCATACGAGATATTTAGACGCCCGAGGGCGGCTATAGTTCGAGTATGGAATTAATGACTTTGACCCGTGTTTAACACTCTACTTTTCATTTCAAATATAAGGAAAGGAAAATAATCTAAGTTTTTTCCAAAATGTTTATTAATAATAACATGTAGCTGGTACCTTATAATTATTGTATCTATTTAAAATAAAAGGTTAAATTCTTGTTTGGAATATCTACACAGTTTGATATATTTTGACAGATTTGGCTCTGTTGGATGTTTGTAAAAGTTGGAGACATTGGTCCTTGATTAGTAGACGGCGAAGCCCATGGCAGAGACTGTTCTGAAGTAGTTGGTTGAGGTGAATTTGAGCGTAGTTTAATTGTTTCTGTTATTTTATTTGAAATTTTTGATTTATTTTGGACGGATTCTTCAATATAGCCTTCGGCGACGGTGCTCGATTTCCATCCTCCGTGTCTTTTTACCCGACAGCAACAGGGTTATGTTTTTCGCGCGTATCTTGTATGTATGTGTGTTTGTATGTAATATTCTTTATTACCTCATATCTTTTAAACGGCTGAAAGGATTTCCATGATTAACATGATTAACATTTTCCATGATCGTTAGATTTGTCTTGCCAGCCCAAGTGTTCTTAAGAAAGTGGTGTTATAAAAAAACTATCATGGCGGCTGCACGGTGCTATTATACGTAATGGAAAATTTTGTTTTATTTAGAATACTGCAATATGGGTGTCAAATTAAAGGGCTCATTATAAGGATTTCAAAAAGGTATATCATGATTGTAATAAATAATAACTAAAAAGAAATAAATAAAAAAAATAATTCAAAAAAATTAAAAACCCGCCTAAAGAAAGTGACATTTTGAATGATTTTTGAGTATTCACTTCTCAAGCTTACGCGCTCACTAGACATGACATAAAACACTTTTTAACGGATACTAGCGCGGTTTTATTGAATGTACTTTGGTATTTAGTTGGTATTTGGTTTGATTTTTATTTTTTCCCGACGTTTCGGCACCTTTGCAGCTGCCGTGGTCACGGGGGACTGAAGCTACCCGTGAGCCTACCCTCAAGCGATGAATTTTTTTAGACGTTCATGTTATGAGAATGTCACATCACTAATGTCATTGAACATCACTATTCGGTGTGTGCGAACCGAACGTCTGTCAGCCATTACTATTGTACTTGATTTGTTCGTATCTCTGTTAATGTCTTGCATTACTTAAATAAAACAGTCTTTCTTAAAGTCCAGTCATCCAGTGTTCTTATTATGATCATGCACCGACCCACAACAATACATGGTGTCGAAGTGTGTCGAATAGTCCGTCAAATTCTTGTGTGAAAAGTCGGCGTCACGTGTCGGCGTTATGCCTGATGATAAAATCTGTCCCGCCATGCCTGAAGAAAATCAAAAACCCAAGAAACTTTCTGGAATGTCGTGTCCGCAGCCCATGGTGATGAATGGTAACTTGGCTCAACAATGGAAAAAATGGGTGCAATCTTTTAAATTTTATCTACGTGCGTCCGGCATGGATGAAGAAAGTGATGGCAGAAAGGTAGCTTTATTTTTACATGTCATTGGTGAAAAGGGCGTGGAGATATTCAATACATTTGGAAAAAACGAGGATCACGTTAAATACGCCGAGCTAATAGAATTATTTCAAAATCATTTCGCGCCAAAAGCTAACCTCACTTATGAATGTCATAATTTTTTCACATACAAACAAGGTGAAAATGAAACCTTAGACGACTTTGCTTGCACATTAAAATTAAGGTCACAAAACTGTGAGCTAGGACAGCTGCAGGAACGCCTAGTCAAAATAATGTTTATATGTAACATGCAGCAAAAATACAACTATATTAGAGAAAAATTATTGCTTGAAGATAAGCTAGATCTTGATAAAGCCTTAGAGATGGCAAAAGCCATGCTTGCTTCCAGACATCAAACGGATGAATTGGCAGCAGAACACAGTTCAGTCTTGTATAATAAGAGTAAGCCACGCTCACGATCAAAGTCTAATTCAAGGAATGTCAGTCAATATAGTCAACAGTCAAGAAAGGAAGTTTGTACAAGGTGTGGTCAGGTGCATCGACATAAGTGTCCAGCATTAAATGTAAAGTGCAGAAAATGCGAAAAAGTGGGCCATTTTGCAGTCTGTTGTCGGTCAACTAAGCCCAAGTCAGTAAAATACCTACAGTCAGATAGTAATATGCAACAGGTACAGTCAGAACAAGATGAATTGTTTATAGGTCACATTCAGTCATCCAAGTCGTCAAGTGAATGGACAATTAATTTATATATAAATAATTCACAAATAAATTGTATAATTGATACCGGCAGTGATGTCAATATTATGTCAAAAAGTGTTTATGATTCACTGAATACTGAAAATTTATTGTCTAAAACTGATGTAAAAATTAAGTCATACACTGGTAATAGTCTAGAGGTACTAGGTCAACAAAACTTTGGGTGTAAATTCCAATTTAACGACTCCTTTATGACAAAACAAATTAATTTTATAATTGCAAATGTGAATTCTCCAACTGTACTAGGTAAACGTACTTGCTCAGAAATTGGATTAATTAAGAGAGTTTTTTGTGTAGACACTACAAGCATGCAAACGTCAAAAAGTGATATTAGTCAATTGTCTTTTGAAATAAGTCAAAATGAGTCAAATCCAAGTCAAGTGATAAGTCCTAAAATCACAAAAAGTCAATCACAGTCATTTCCATTACAGTCAAGTCAGTCAAAAAATATAAATTTAAATAAACTTGTTGAATGTAATAATTCTGTTTTTACCGGTCTTGGTTGTCTTCCTGGCGAGTGTCACATCAGTACAAATCCTGAAGTCCAGCCAAAAGTCGATGCTCCGAGGAAAGTACCATTTGCATTACATCATAGACTTCAACAAGAACTTGAGAAGATGGAAAAAATGGATGTCATTGCCAAGGTCACAGAGCCTACAGAATGGGTGAGTTCATTAATTTTAGTAGAAAAGAAAAATGGTCAATTAAGGGTATGTCTAGACCCCCGTAATTTAAATCAGGCAATTAATAGGACTCATTATCCTATTCCATCTGTAGATATGGTCCGCGCCAAGGTGGCTGGTGCAAGATTTTACTCCACCTTGGATGCTAGTAGTGGATTTTGGATGTGTAAATTAAGTGAGAAGAGTTCTTACCTCACAACTTTTAATACACCTTTTGGTCGATACCGCTTTAAACGTCTTCCATATGGAGTCAACTGTGCTCCTGAGTATTTTCATAGAATCATGACTGAAATGTTTGGTGACATACCAGGGGTGGCAGTATATAGTGATGATATTTTAGTAAGCGGCCGAACACTACAAGAACACAATGAGCGTCTCAATATAGTATTTGAAAGAGCAAAGAGATATAATGTCAAATTTAATAAAGAAAAATGTACATTCGTCAAGGAGAGTATCAAATATCTAGGTCATATTTTTTCAGCGGATGGAATCACAGCTGATCCGGACAAAGTCAGAGCAATCAAAGAGATGCCCTCTCCTACTTGTCTAAAAGATTTACAAAGATTTCTAGGCATGCTTAATTATTTAAGTCCTTTTATTAAAAATATGGCCGGCGAGACAGAAATTCTACGCCAATTGTTAAAAAAATCTACCGACTGGCAGTGGACTGCCAATCATGAAACAACATTTTGTCGTCTGAAGCAATTAATATGTCAAGTTCCAGTGTTGTCACATTTTAATGTTCATGATCCTATTGTCCTACAAAGTGATGCTAGTAACAGTGCTGTCGGAGCGGTGTTGTTACAAAATCAACATCCTATATATTATGCTTCTAAAACTTTAACGGATACACAGCAAAAAATGGCTCAAATAGAGAAAGAACTTTATTCTATAGTTTTTGCCTGCATCAAGTTCCATCAATTTATATATGGACAAACTGTAACTGTAGAGACGGATCATGCTCCTTTAATAACATTGTTTAAAAAGCCGTTAGCCGGGGTCCCAACACGTCTCCAAAGAATGATGTTGAAGATACAACCCTATAGTCTAAACGTAATTTACAAGAAAGGTAGTCACATGTACATTGCTGATACCCTGTCAAGAGCAGCACTCTCTGAAACAAGTTCAGATGAATTTGATGATGATGTCATTGTTCATGTAAATTTACTGATTAAGTCATTACCAGTCTCTTCAGAACGTCTACAGTGGTTAATCAAAGGCACTAATGAAGATGAAAGTCTGCAGATTTTGAAAAAATACTGTAAAGAAGGATGGCCGTCAAGTAAAACTCAAATTCATAAAGATCTGCATGAATATTGGCAGTATAGATCTGATTTACATACAGAAAATAATTTAATTTTCAGAAATAACAGTATAGTCATACCTAAAAAATTAAGGCCAGACATTTTAAAAATAGTACACAGTGGTCATTTGGGAATTGAACGGTCAAAAGCGTTTGCTAGAGGACATGTATTTTGGCCATTTATGTCAACTGATATAAAAAACATTGTTCAGTCGTGTCATATTTGCTTGTCACATAGAAATTTAAATGCTCCAGAACCACTTCTTTCACATGATGTTACACTACTTCCGTGGGAAAAAGTTGGTGTTGATTTTATGGATTATAAATCTAAAAAATACATAGTAGTACAAGATTATTACTCAAATTATATTGAATTAATGTCAGTGGCAAGTACTAACGCCAAAACAGTAATTGTTTGTCTGAAAAGTATTTTTAGTAGACATGGTATCCCAGTTAAGTTAATCTCTGACAACGGGCCACCATTTAATTCGGCAGAGTTTAAGAATTTTATTTTTGAATGGGGAATACATCATGATACTTCAAGTCCCTACTTACCAAGGTCAAATGGGTTGGTAGAGTCGGCAGTAAAGATATGTAAACGTTTTCTTACCAAGTCGGAGGAGTCAGGAACAGATCCATATCTTGCTTTGCTTCAATTCAGGAATACACCTAGAGGAAATCTACCATCTCCAGCACAATTGTTAATGTCACGTTCACTTAGGACACAATTACCTACAGTCTCAAAAAACTTAAAGCCAAAAACTGTCAAATTTCAAGAATATGTAAAAACTAAGGAAGAAAATAAAGATAAAATGAAAGAATACTATGACAGAAAAACTAAGTCCTTACCAGAACTACAGGAAGGAGATAAAGTATATTTCAAGAAAATGCCGGATACTCCATGGATCACAGGCACAGTACGGTCTAAATGTGAGCAGCCTAGATCCTACACTGTTGAAGGGTCAGATGGATTTATAGGAAGGAGAAATAGACAGCATATTTTGAAACCTCCACAGGCACCTCAAACTACATCTCAAGATATGTTACAAAAGAGTCCGAATATCAAGATATCTCCTGATTCACAAACAGAAGCACCGTCTATAGAAGAGCATACAACTCCAGTTGAAAGGCGTTCTAGGTTTGGAAGAGTCATAAGACCACCAAGACGGTTAGATTTATAAAACTGAATATTTTGTTAATTAAACACCCTAGGAATGACTGTGAAGGACTGATTAATTTAGTTGAGTCTATAATATATAATAAGTATAGAGTTAGTTGAACCAACTGTCTTATTTCTAATTGCTTAAACAAGCTTTGTTGTCGAGTTATTGCTAAGAGTTTAGTCAACTTTGTAAACTGTGTCAAACTGTAAAATTATAATAATTTTCTTTTTTTATTAAGGAGGATGTTATGAGAATGTCACATCACTAATGTCATTGAACATCACTATTCGGTGTGTGCGAACCGAACGTCTGTCAGCCATTACTATTGTACTTGATTTGTTCGTATCTCTGTTAATGTCTTGCATTACTTAAATAAAACAGTCTTTCTTAAAGTCCAGTCATCCAGTGTTCTTATTATGATCATGCACCGACCCACAACAATACAGTTCAGAAATTAAAATTTAACAAAATTTTAATTATTTTATGTTGATTGAATTATTTAATGCTAAAAAGAGAGAGAATCTACTGAAACTACCACCATTTCATAAAATTGGGAGGCCCCTCCAAGAAAGAAATGGCGAAAGAAAACTTGGAGAGGGAGCCGACCTCCGTCTTTTGTATTAATTTATTTATTTGTAAAAGGAACTAACCGTATCATTAGATCTTACAGTGTGTGTGAGGGGCTTTAGCTTGTGAATGATGGGGTCCCAAGCTGGTGGAATTTCCAACCATCATCTCTATTGAAATTAGGATATTTATTTATTTCGATAGCCTCGCGGAGCATTCTAGGGATAAATCTACGTTCCCTAGCAAGGATTTGGGGTTTGTCAAATCTAATATAATGGTTGGGCCCCTCAAAGGCGTGTTCACTCACTGCAGACTTGTTATCGCGCCTATGTTTCATGTCAGCTACATGCTCTTTGACGCGGGTCGCTATGCTTCTCTTTGTTTGCCCGATGTAGGAGAGTCCACAGTCACAATCTAGTTTGTAGACGCCTGCAGCTTGAAGGGGGATATTACACTTGACAGGTCGTAAGAATTGGTTGATCTTCTTCGGTGGCTTGAAGTAAGTTTTGATTGACGCTCGCTTCAGAATGTTTCCAATCTTGTCAGTGACACCCTTCAAGTATGGTAGGATGGCAGGTTGACGCTCTACTGTGGCTGGTTTGGTGCGTTTTCTGTGATTGAGGTGTGGTACTTGCAACTTGTTGTTACGCAGTACTTGTTGGACGTGCTGAAGCTCAGCAGTCAGGTGTTGTTTGTCACAGATTCCGAGAGTTTTTGTTGTTTCAGAGAGCCCGCAAGCCCGAAGCGAGCGTCAATCAAAACTTACTTCAAGCCGCCGAAGAAGATCAACCAATTCTTACGACCTGTCAAGTGTAATATCCCCCTTCAAGCTGCAGGCGTCTACAAACTAGATTGTGACTGTGGACTCTCCTACATCGGGCAAACAAAGAGAAGCATAGGGACCCGCGTCAAAGAGCATGTAGCTGACATGAAACATAGGCGCGATAACAAGTCTGCAGTGAGTGAACACGCCTTTGAGGGGCCCAACCATTATATTAGATTTGACAAACCCCAAATCCTTGCTAGGGAACGTAGATTTATCCCTAGAATGCTCCGCGAGGCTATCGAAATAAATAAATATCCTAATTTCAATAGAGATGATGGTTGGAAAATTCCACCAGCTTGGGACCCCATCATTCACAAGCTAAAGCCCCTCACACACACTGTAAGATCTAATGATACGGTTAGTTCCTTTTACAAATAAATAAATTAATACAAAAGACGGAGGTCGGCTCCCTCTCCAAGTTTTCTTTCGCCATTTCTTTCTTGGAGGGGCCTCCCAATTTTATGAAATGGTGGTAGTTTCAGTAGATTCTCTCTCTTTTTAGCATTAAATAATTTAATCAACATAAAATAATTAAAAATTTTGTTAAATTTTAATTTCTGAACGTCTAAAAAAATTCATCGCTTGAGGGTAGGCTCACGGGTAGCTTCAGTCCCCCGTGACCACGGCAGCTGCAAAGGTGCCGAAACGTCGGGAAAAAACAAAAATCAAACCAAATACCAACTAAATACCAAAGTACATTCAATAAAACCGCGCTAGTATCCGTTAAAAAGTGTTTTATTTCATGATTTTTGAGTTATATGCCTCCGACTGCATGTTATAATGTTGCCTTTAATATTTAATCTTGTTTCCATCTTTTCAGTTGACTTGTCTTTTTATGCAGGCGGGTTTTTAATTTTTTTAACATTGTAAAGTTCGCCCCAGAATCGGCTAACAGTGTCGCTGACGTTCTTCTATAACAATGCCCGGTATACAGATCACATTCTGGTAAATTCAGATAGGTTGCTATCTGCTTTGGTATACCTGCTATTTCATTTTTTCCGATTACTTGATTGTAGCATTTTCCTTATTGGTAATTGAGAAAAAAGCGATCAGTTTTTATGTCATTAGGTCTGATTTCTTGATATTTTTGCACTATTTGTGCAAACTTTTCTCGGACCACAAAAGTGCGCTCAATTTTTGTTTTTGTTTTAAACAATTTTATGAGCAATAACTGGCCTTGATTTTCGACGTCGTTGACTGTTAGATTTGTGAGCTCAGCGCTTCTGCACGCGCCGCTTATGCCAAGTATCAATACCACCTGTGAAAAACAATTTTTGTCAGTATTTCTCTTTTAGGTAGGTATGTACGTAAAATAAATAGGTAAGTACATAGATAACCGCTTACAGCTTACCTTTACTGCTAAATATATAGCGTCAGGGGCTTCATTTAAAAAAAATCCACTTCGTCAGAGATGAAAACCTTTGATTTTTTGCTCTTGAACCCCTGAGAATGTCTTTTCAAAAACGATGTTAGATTTTAGTACTGTTTTAAATTTACATTGTGTTTAGCACTTAATGTGCTCTTCAGCATAGAGTACTTGCTGCATAGAGTGGAAGGCAGTATTTTCTTTGATAATCCACTGAAATACGTGAGAAATGCTTTTTCTGAAAATGATTTCATTTTGTTGTTTGCTCGCCACTTCATAAAATCATTGTACGCATTTAAGTATTTTTCCTTCAAAACTTCTGGCAAAAGATTTTCTATTATTTTGTTTGCCTCGTTTGTTACTGAATCCGGGGTCAATACTTCAAAATTGCTTAATGAACTCATTTTTAGTAAATACAAAATCAACTCAACACACACAGCTCAAAGTCACAGAGTAATGTATCCTGCAAATATTTTATAGTTTTTCTTAATATGAATTTGAAACACGCTGCGTAGCCGGCCACTCCGCCCAATATTTTTAATTTTGCACTGGCTGTTTATACCATGTTTCATTGTTGTTCGTGAATGCGCCCTATCTATTTTTTTTAAACCATTACCAATGAGGTAACTCTATGGTTGACTATGTAACCAAATTCAATTCAATTTTTAAATTTATTTTATTCTCTAGGGTGGAACGAAGAATTTTGGACCCGCTTCTCAGTTTAATTATACATCACTTTCCGAATATGAGAAATAAAAAATAGCATTGTGAATGCAAAAATCTTAAATTAAAGAATCAATAGACAGCCCTAGCGTGTGTAGGTAGTGCCCGTAGGTTATTATTTAAATGGCATGGAGTAGAGAAAACACCGTTATTTATTTATACTGTGACTAAGTCTAGGCGGTTTGGCACCTACTCCGCCGCTAAAAGCAACAATAGATTTGGTTACGTCAATTTGTTTGCGCCCTGTCGCTGTCTCTCTTACCGATTTCAGGTTGTTTGTTCAGGTGAATACTATACTATAAAATATTGGGTAGAATCCATGCAAACTGCACTGTTACAGTTTTTAAGTGTTTGATGAACTTACTTAATAATATTTTGTTTATTATGTACAGACGATCAGCACATCAGACTATATTGTTGCCCTCGACACCTTGTTTATGCCCTACGAAATATAAGTTATTCACAATTAACTGTTTGTTTAACTTCATGGTTTACTACTAATTTACTAATTAGTAATAAATTAATATACTAGAAAAAATATAGTTAATTAGGTACAGTAGAGGAATGAAAAGTTCGTCATCTTAAAATTGAAATACTTACCTACTGTCATTATTTTGTCTGTCAAAGTTTTTGAATGACTTCTTAGTTATTCAGTTAATAATTAACTTGATTGAGTCTGTTCTGACATATTTTCAAAAGGTAATAATGCGCTCGCAGCGCGTCATTTTCATACCGCAACTAAATACATTCCAGTTCTGTACATTACATTCCATTTCAAATAGATTTTAAAACTACCCACAATATATTTTAGTGGTGTCCAACGTGTAACTACAATATACTAATAGAGAAAACACATTTTCTTAGTATAATTTTTGTCCTATCAGGACGAGAATTTTTCGAGGATAATATCTAAGAAAGATGGTGTGAAATAAGTAATTTGTATCGATTTAGTATTCGGGCCTCTTCAACGTTACAATTATTTACCAAACAAACAAGATAAACTCAATTTATTGCCACCCTACAGGCTACGGTAATCCCCTATATCATAGCACAATTTCGCTAAAACAACGAAACTGAACAATATCATAAATTGCACTCAAGGGTCACGATGCCATTGTGGCGCCCTCTAGCGAAAGAAATAAAAAACAAAAAACATCAGGTGATAAAAAAACAGACTTCAATCAGACAGTTGATTATACTTTAGCAAGTTGCGAGAAATTTAGAAATAGCCATTTCTAGAGAAACCTATTTCGTTTTGTGTCAGCGACAAATAGTTTGGCGAAGTGTGATAAAAAATGGAAAATAACTTTCTTTCTTTCTAAATTGAAAGAAAATAATATGTTTTTCAGAAAATTGCCCTCTAGAAAAAGTTTTGTAACATTTTCATTCAAGTTTATGAAATACTTTATACGTCCTAATAATAGGACGTATGAAGAGTGTGAAGAAATAGAATTTTAAAATCCTTTTTAAACATGAGAACTTTGGCTACATTTACTGGCCGCCGGCCAAAAGTTATAAATATTAATATTAGAAGCTTGCTATTACATTTGCATATAGTTATCTTTTTTTATCAATCGGCGATTGCAGTGCAGCAGTGTTTTTGGGACTTACCCCCGGTTTCTGAGGTATTTTATCGGATATATTTTATCGTAAAAAAAATAAACATAAATAAAAAGTTATATTGGTAGTTAAACCCCCGATAAACCACCGATAAGTACCTCAAAAACCAATTTTGGTTTCATCGCAGGGTACAGATCCGTCTTATCGGTCAAATCATATTTCCATCAAATAACATATAATTAATGAAATCTTGGTAGTGAACCTTCCTACTGCGCTAAAGTTCTGACAGAGGGATATGTTTATTTAAGAAGCACATTGGTGATAGTTACAATTTACTGTTGATGACTGCATCAACTATGTTTAAAAAAATATCAAAATACCTACCGTACTGTAGTGTGGTGACAAAATCAATATTATTTTCTTTTTTCTTTCTTACAAAATGTGAAATGAACCTACTCAATGCAACGTTGGTCCCCTCAAATCAATGCTCCTCAAATCAATGTATCGACGTCTCGAAGTTGTTTACAATAACAAATAAACACTTCCTGCACAAAGCCAGATGAAGACATGCCTTGTCAAGTGCAACAACAACAGTATTAACATAATGGCGGATGTTTGCAGCCCTCGCCCGTATTTACTACCGCTGTTTGTTTGCTTGTTTGCGATGCATTTAGCCGGGATTAAGCTGCACAGTAGCGCCACTCGACTCCTCTCCAACTTGTTTGGTTTAATCGAGAAGCTTGCGAGCATCGAACTTTTTTAAAATTGGAATCAAAATAAAAAACATGGCTTTGGATGAATGATCACTGACATGTAATTTTTTTTTTTATTTAACTGGACTGGCTGTCTGTATGATTTGACAGCTAAGTTTTTTGCCTATTTGAAACGCCACTAGCGTGCGTCTAAATAACTAATTTTGACGTACAATATGAAAATAGTTGCCGTGATGGTCTTTCCAGACTTCAAACTTTAGTACCACTAGCGGCCGCCCGCGACTTCGTCTGCGTGGAAATATTTTTTGCTATCCCTCGGGAATAATATTTTTTTTTCGGGATGAAAGGTATCCTATGTCCTTCTCTGTACCCCTAAGAACGTGTATGCAAAATTTCATGATGATCGGTTCAGTAGGACGTGAAGGCGTAACAAACAAACAAACAAACAAACGGACTTTCGCATTTATAATATTAGTAAGGATGTACGCACGCTATGCTCACGCTACGTCCTACAGCGCCAAAATGGCGGAAATCAAATAGGCACAAAAACAGTTTGACATAAGCCTGTCCAGTGTAAATATATGCAGGCTTAGAGCATTTAACCAATTAAATGCTCTAAGTATGCAGGTCAGTGATGAATGATACCACAGATAATAAGTCAAATAATAAGATTTTTAAAAAGTAACATTCTTCACTTTTGTTTGACTTAGTAGTCGAGTGGCTAATACACGCTGAATGGTTATTTAAGTTTAATCAAAAACTCAACAGCTTTTTTTACAAAATATATCTTATCTAACTTATGATATTACAGAGTTTTATGAGGTTTTATCTTTAAACAAAAGATAGGTAGGAAGTACCTAGCAATAAAAACTAAAAACTAAATATAAGCTAAATTTTTATCAATTGCAGAATAGAGTAAAAACTCATAAGTGAAAGATATTTTAGAGAAAAATTCGCAGATTAAAAGTTGTGTTGGCTAATAGTTCAACACCATTCTTTCCTTTCTTTTATTGAGTAGTAATACATTACAATACGTTCTTAGGAGCCGGTAGAAAGGTGTAGAGAGACCGTTGTAGAGGCTGCGTCAAAAGGAACGTACCTAAGGATGTTCCTGAAATCAGGTTACGCCAACGCCGTACGTAAAAGGATTTCTTCAGAGAAAAACTACATTTGAAACGACCGTTCTCACTTCAGGGCGGGGCACACTCTTGAAGGCGTAAGGCAAGCATCCACTGAGCATATGTGGATGAAAGAAAATAGCTTTCATTTTAAATACAATATTGGTCATATATTAAACTTCATTTGTATCGCACGCAATTTTTTTTTTCCATGGTTCAAAATTGTAAACTGTTGTAGCGAATCAGCCCCCCTTCTCAAATAGCCAACTTTCTATTCGTTTGAACGCTACGCTTACTTTTAAAGCTTAGATATGAGCAATAGATGATTAAATCACATGTCGTAAACTTATGTAAATTACAGGCTTCGATGTATTGTATGGAATTGTTAAGCTTACGGCACGTAAGTTTATAGTTTACTGCTTATTTTGTTTTAATAGTAAGCGTCATTGCGCATGAAGTGCTCATGGCGGAACTTGACAGACTGATCGTACTCGATCACGTTTGTTAAGCAACGCTCGGTCCGGCCAGGTGTCGGATGGGTGACCGTTAAAGTGGCAGTACAACTGAGCGCTTCCGTGCTTCGGAGGGCACGTTAAACCGTCGGTCCCGGCTGTTGTCATCTGATAACAGTCGTTAAGCCAAGTTAGAGGCCTTACAGGCGGCTTGATAAGCTCTAACACCAGAGGTGGCCACTAATAATCCTCATTCGATAAGAAGAAGAATAGTAAGCGTAGCGTTCAAACGAATAGAATGTTGGCCATTTGAGTGTTCAAAGGTTAGACAAACAAACAGATTAACTTACGCATTTACAACATTAATGTGGAAATACGAGTAATAACTTATCATTATTGTCAGAACAGGATTTGATATCCCAAAAATTCATCAACTGATAATGAAGCATGTAAAACATAAGCCCTGGCTTATTGTGTCATTGAAACTACATCCATTGATACAATTCCGGTAAAAATTGGCATGAATGTTCATACTTTGCTGTTGTTTATGCATTATTCATGCATTAGCATTTGCAAATGCTAATTTATACTATATTTATATTAAAGTTTATACTATTGTATACTAAAGTACCTTTTTAGGTACTTTAGTTAAATAATTTGCCTATTTTTTTTAAATAGTCTGTTTGACAGTCATTCTACTTAACAAATCTTATTTTAGGCAAAGTAAATTATTTTGTATATACATATCCGTGTCTAATGGCATACTGACTTTTTTCATTTATTAGTTGTGCAAAGTCAAAGTCAAAAGTCAAAAATAGCTTTATTCAAATAAACTTAATTATTAAGTAGGTACATTTGAATCGTCTATATTTTCCTACCACCCGTTCAGACTTTTTTAACTGACAAGAAGAACGGGCGCAAGAAACCGATATTTACAAACTTAAATATATCGTCACCAGATAATTACAACATGGTGACAGGATTATTGGCAACAAACATAGACTTATTATATTACTATCACTGGCAACAAAGTACTTAAAGTAGTTATGTGTTACATCATTTCCACGCATTTTGAGCAGATTTTATATACCTATTTTGAACTTATTCGTTGTTGATATTATATCTCGCAGTGGAGTCCGAAGCTCACGTCGATAATGTAGCCCCTTTGAAAGCGCAGCGATGCATATGCTGCACGTAAATATGTTTGAGTCGGGCACTCGACGGCAGCCGAGCTGCTTATGTGCCCCTTTATCATATACCTACTTACAACATTTAGTTTTATGACGATTGAACACAGTTTTAAGCTCGCGATCCTGCAACAGTGCGCCATAGTGTGTACGTGTGCAAACACACTATGGCACACTATTTCAGGTTCATGGAGTGTGGAGGTTCGCGTTTACTCGGTAAAGGACCTTCTGAAAAACGTTGTAAACCTACTATATTATTAAATACTCGTAGTATTATCTCTATTTAACTAGTTTTATTTAAACAAATTTTGGTTCTATTTTTTCCATCAGAAAATCAATGGAACCATTTAAAAAAACTATTATTCTAACCACGGTTTAATAAAAGAGGGAAAATATATGTAGCTTATTATTCAAAGCTTAAATAAATCTCAATTCACATTCAAGAAAGGCATCGAAGCTTAGAAATTAAATACATTTCCTTAAACAGCAAGTGCATATATCACTTTCCCGACATCGCCGTAAACCAGGTGACACACAATTTAAAATCCTAAACTCCAGGCGAAATTAAAAGCAGGGCCGACAATAAGCGCAGCTTTTGGTCATATTTTAACCGCTAACGCGAGTGTCAGCGAACTTTCCATCACGTTTGTTTTATGGTTCCTTCACTGTAAACGAAAATGGAGAAATGCTGGTTTTGGTAATATATTATTTAGATGCACGTTCGCAAGCTTGGCTGTGACTTAACACATTATTTACCATTATTATAAGCCGTCTAATTGCCACTATTGCACATGGGTCGTCCAGGGATTTCCACAAAGATGATTGGTTTTTCCACGTCCTTCAGCAGACTGTCAGATCACCTTGCTGGGAACCTACTAACCGAATTATGTGATTATGCAGTTACATATTGTATAGGTCCCGTCTAAAAGCTTCCTGCGCTACTGTGCAATATGGGTTAGAAATGAATATTCAGGGACCCTAACGGCTAACTTTTCGAACTTCGGCAAATCTTCAACTTAAAACAGGTAAATCGAAGTACGGAATTCCGTATTGTACTATTTGCCGAAGTTATTTGGAAGATATCGATGTTCGTGTGACATCATGAATCGAGGTTCGCCATTATGGCCTGATTGGAGCTCGATTTATCTGTTTCAATTTGAAGCCCGACAGATTTTCTAAAGTTCGAAGCGTTAGCCGGTACGGTCCCAGAAGATGATCATTAATACAATAATGAAGAGAAAGAACCTTGCTACAAGCCATTTTGAGCTTGTCCGCTTTTTTCAAACGCGCAAACTGCACACGGGACATTGCGCAAATTTCGAGAGTCGCCACGGAGCGCGCACATTACCAACAAATATGTTCTGAATAATATTCGCGAGTAGTTTTTGTCACGGACAAAGCCTTTGTTAATGTTTCGCTGTGCACGTGACCACAGACTGCGACTGATGTTTAGAATCGGCAGCGAATAACCACTTAAAATAATTTATTTTATTAAATCGCCTCTGTGGTCTAGTGGTTAAACACGCGTGTAGGACGCGGGGGTCCCGGGTTCGATTCCCAGGGGGGGTACAATTTGTACTCTGGTTGGTGATAGGGCTTATTTCAAGTCTGCCTGGCTAGCTACCACCATCTTACCTAAGTCTGATGCCATAACAACAAATCGTTATCCAATCTGAGATACTTAAGTTCTCTAAAATTGATAGATTTGCTAAAATTTACCAATATAATAAATCATCAAATACTTATTTATTTATTGTTAGGTGTGTGTATTGTTATATCTATGTCCGTGCATCTGCAAATATTGCCGTGTAGTTAAAGTACCTGTTCGTTTTATATTATTTATTTCAAATTGTGTCATTTTTATAATCTGGAACACACTCATGTGGACACACTAACAATGGGCAATTTGTTTCGTAGCTTGGTAATTTGTATTCGATCTACGAGTATCTGTATTGAATAATAATGAGAATACTTATTTTATAATGATAAACTTTTTGCTCCTTCAAGGATTCTAATGGAATGCATGAGTGCAGATGCAATAATAGACAATAAAATTATTTTACATCATACTTGCTCGGTAACTACGATTTACTTATATAGTATGAGGCTGTGTAAGTTAGCATGTGCAACACAGTGCATTGTTTAGATAGAACGTTCCATTTTCAAATCACTTTACAATTCAAGGATGGTGAATGCTTTAACTGTAAAGTTACTTTACAATTCAAGCATTTAAAACTCCTTAGTGAACCAATCTCTTTTCTTTTATTATAAACTGACGAAACTTTTGGCTGAAAAAAAAACAATGAAAATGGCGGTATTTAATTTCAGTTCAAGCTAGGTATGCAAAATTCTGCAATGCAAAAACAGCTGATTTTTTTTTCGTGATTTCGAGGTTGGTCCCATAATGAAAGTTGTTCAGTTTAATGGTCTGATCAACCCCACGAGTTTTCAATGAAATAACCCTTTAACGTTTTATTTTTGTTTTTGTTTTTGTTTTTGTTTTTGTTTTTGTTTTTGTTTTTGTTTTTGTTTTTGTTTTTTTTTTGTTTTTGTTTTTGTTTTTGTTTTTGTTTTTGTTTTTGTTTTTGTTTTTGTTTTTGTTTTTGTTTCTGTTTCTGTTTCTGTTTCTGTTTCTGTTTCTGTTTCTGTTTCTGTTTCTGTTTCTGTTTCTGTTTCTGTTTCTGTTTCTGTTTCTGTTTCTGTTTCTGTTTCTGTTTCTGTTTCTGTTTCTGTTTCTGTTTCTGTTTCTGTTTCTGTTTCTGTTTCTGTTTCTGTTTCTGTTTCTGTTTCTGTTTCTGTTTCTGTTTCGGTTTCTGTTTCTGTTTCGGTTTCGGTTTCTGTTTCTGTTTCTGTTTCTGTTTCTGTTGCTGTTTCTGTTTCTGTTTCTGTTGCTGTTTCTGTTTCTGTTTCTGTTGCTGTTTCTGTTTCTGTTGCTGTTGCTGTTTCTGTTTCTGTTTCTGTTTCTGTTTCTGTTTCTGTTTCTGTTTCTGTTTCTGTTTCTGTTTCTGTTTCTGTTTCTGTTTCTGTTTCTGTTTCTGTTTCTGTTTCTGTTTCTGTTTCTGTTTCTGTTTCTGTTTCTGTTTCTGTTTCTGTTTCTGTTTCTGTTTCTGTTTCTATTTTTATTTTTATTTTTATTTTTATTTTTATTTTTATTTTTATTTTTATTTTTATTTTTATTTTTATTTTTATTTTTATTTTTATTTTTATTTTTATTTTTATTTTTATTTTTATTTTTATTTTTATTTTTATTTTTATTTTTATTTTTATTTTTATTTTTATTTTTATTTTTATTTTTATTTTTATTTTTATTTTTATTTTTATTTTTATTTTTATTTTTATGTTTATTTTTATTTTTATTTTTATTTTTATTTTTATTTTTATTTAATTTACCTCGCATGAATGATGTAAAATAGTATGCTTACCTCGGTTGTAAGTAGCTATTACACCCTCGAACTATATTCGCCCTCGCTCGCTACGCTCGCTCGGGCGTCTAAATATCTCGAGTGCACTCGATCCATTAGCGCCCTTTGCGAGCTGCGCTCGCACGGGCGCCAAATTGGATCTTGTTCTGTAATAGCTCACTTACATCCCTTGTGTAACAAACTACTATTAATTCTCAATTGGGTCATTGTCAAAACGGCTCGAAAAATTGTAAAAAATAAAAGACCAAAATTAAAGGAATTTTGTTTTTATTTGTATCCATTGGAACATTAGGAACATTATACAGCAAAATGAAAAAAAAACTATGGAAAAAAGACCACCGAAAAGAGGACCGAATTGATTTTCCTTACTAAAAAAATCATAAAACCAAGATAATGATAAAAGCACCTTGGAATTAGTAAAGTGACTTAATAATCAAGTAGGCCCATGTAGCATGTAGTACCTTGCAGTTTTAGTAAGTTGTTAACTTTTTACAGCTGTCACCGAAAAGTTAAGTCATCTTTGACAACTTTTTTGTTTTGTTCCTTTTCGACATGATTATCTTTGCAGCAGTGCTCTCACTCGCACTACGAATTATTGATGCATTCACAGTTAAGCTGCTATTCAATTTAGATTAGGATGTGTTCAGGAAAATATTTTTTTTATTTTTCAAGTAATAAAATAGGGTTCCCGAAAATATCTAAATCTTCGGAACAAAATTGAGACTATGATAATAAAATAATTAATGATAGTTATATTGCTGGATAACGTTTATATGGATAAATTATAGTCTTAGATTTTTGAAAGGTAACGAAATTTATTAATTGGGGTTGTTTTAAAGATCACAAATTAAAGCCGAGTTGGTTTCCGAACAAATCACCTAAGACGACTTTTTGAGACAAAAATAGGATTTTTGGAAAAAATATGATTTTAGAATTTTACTACCCTCTCAGAACACATTCTTTAGTTCAGTTGGTATAGTTTGGTAAAGTTTTCTCTTCTAAATGTATAACTTACTTAATTTTATAGCTTTCGAACAAAATGACCACTGAATTTGCAATGACCCAATTATAAACTACGCAGTTTGATTCGTAGCGTTTTCGTAGCACACACCACTACGGCATAGCACGTTGTCTTAATAGCTATTTTGTTTTCGTTTAATTTGTGAGTTCAATAAAATTTAGTGATACCTACACATATATTTCAATTTCTAGCGGTTAGGGACTGCAATAATGATGATGATATAATGTGAACATTGTGCTGTGCCCTGGCTGTACCTACCTATGTACCAGAGTCATCAATATGCAAGTATTTTTTTATTCCAGTTTCTCATTAGGCATGATCTTGTTTATGAATTAAAATTTGAATTCCATTCATAAACAAGATCTTAATCTACTGATTCACTAGTTTATTCACTCACTAGTCACAAAAAAAATGTTTTTGTAATTTTTTTTTTTTTTTTTTCATTATATGAAACATTATTTATGCTGGCTATGGACGGTAATTAAAAAAAAATTTTTTTTTTGTTTTTCGTAGCACGTCACAATTCTGAGATATAGAGGACTTTGTTTTTATCTACCTGCAATCGTTTAAATAAGTACGTTTATCGTTCGATTTTGTAAACAACTGTGTGATTGAAAACATTTATTTTTATATCAAAATGTCATCTAGACTCTAGATCCAAAATAATGTAAATAGGCTTCTTGCAATGGTTTTGTTATAGGGAAACCACGATTTAACTGAACAATTTTCCCACAAACATAACAAAATCGATTTGGATGTAGTTTGCACACTCTAGAATCTAGCTAGAGTGTGCAAACTACATCCAAGCAAGAAGCCTATTTACATTATTTTGGATTTTCGGTGTCAAATCAAGATAAAAATTGGGTTGCTCATGTGATTTGCACTAATTGCATATTGGTTCTTCCTTAACTCCTGGTATTCAGGTAAAAATAGATAAAAATAGATCACTGAAATTTGGTAAACTGAAGTTAAGGTTGATGAAAAATTTTACCAAAGCTTTGGATAAGTCCAAGCCTCCATTTCAATACCTCTGCTCTGTATTTACGAATCTTTCTGCGGCTAAATTAAAGGAAGGAATATTTGGGGGTCCTCAAATCAGGAGAATATTGGACGATACAAAATTCGAGAGCCTTTTAACCGAGGTAAAACTCTTATGGGTACTTACTCTTATACGAGCGTATGGGTATTTTTTACATTCCCATTTAGATTTTTTTCCAGAAAATCTTGGTAGTGTGAGTGATGAACGCGGTGAGCGATTTCACCAAGATTTAAAATCATTTGAGCAAAATTATCAAGGTTATTGGGACCAAAATATGCTAGGTGACTATTGTTGGTCTGTTGTGAGAGATACAAATGAAAATATTTATAAAAAAGAGCAAAAAATATTTAACTTTCTGTTCTTTATATTTATATGTAGTTTTTTGTAAAAATCTTGTTAGTAAATATTTCAAAAACTGAGGTGCTGGATTTTTTAAATATTTTTTCCGAGATGTAGATACCTAAAGTAACTTAACCGTATGTAAGTATTCCCTTTCATGAACAAAAGTCATGTAAACTAGTGTATCAAATGCTTGAGGCCAACATTAGAATAAACAAATATTTTGGTTTTTCTTATGTGACTATTTTAAATCACTAACACAGAAAGGCTTAGCTTCATACAGGAATTAAGCCTTAATTAAAATCCCCTAATATTTTAATCTTTTGATGGCTTATGTGTCATAACTCCAAGCGATCCTTTGCCGGGCCACCACTCATGGCGCATTAGCGACGCCGGCTTCGTAAACGATGATAAATGCACACTCACGACGATGGAAACTCGTATTCAATTTTCTTTAGTGGAAAATTAACAGAGTGACTGCATACTCCCGTTGCTGGTGATTAATTAAACGCCATATTTTTTCGACTTTTTAAAGGACTATGGGACTGATAAATGAGTTCCGGTAGGTAGTTTAGTGTGATTTTAGTTATACCAATTATTATTAAAGGTTTTGTCGGACTGTAAATAGAATATAGTCGTAATTATTTAGTAAGGCTAATGTTGTACGTGTTCTATGTTAACAGTAGCTCTATCATAACTTAGTGAATTTGTCTGGTAGTTCATATTAATTAGTAAGTTAGGTTAGAACGTCAGTATATCTAAGCTGTCCGTGGTCGGTTCTGTAACGTATACATTATGTTACGTATAAGTATTATTTTAGATACAATACGTAGACTGCATCCCGCCACGTATAAAATAGTACATTATGATACAAGTTAGCTTAGGTTACTTATTGCACACAAGGCTGTGGGTTGCAGCCCGAGCCGCAGGCGAGGGCGTAACTCAGCCGAGTGTGCAATAAGTAAGAGCTCACGAGTTTCATACGACGTTTTTCAACACATTTGCGAGGAAAAAACAAAGTAATTTACCACACAGCAATAAATACGACAAAAACAAAATGATAATCATGACGACAAAAGGCGCGCAGGTTTTTTTTTTGTTTTTTTCACACGCCCAATGCAAGAATATTTTGCGAACAAAGGGATTAGTGAGCATACAGCCTACTTCAAAATTATAAATTTAAGTGATAAAATGCTAATATTTTAATATTTTTTAATAAAATATTGTGAATAAGAAATAATTTGATAATAATAATTATTTGCTTGACTTAATTAAGGACCTACACATTTATTTATTCCAAAAATGCAAATGAATTTTCAGCGGCATAAAACCTCTTTGTTGTTACTAAAAAAATAACTGTATTACCCGGTTAAATAGAAAATGCTCTGTTTACTCGCATAGAACTTGCAGTAAGGTACCTATTTAACTTTGTAGGGATAATTCTATAACCAACTAGTGTTTTATATATTATTGCACGCGTTTGTTATAGTTCGGTTTATGGCCCTAAAAGCGATGTATTAGGGCTCACTTTACGAGCAAGTGTGTTGAAAATGCTTTTGTAAGATACGTTGCAAAGCTAGTTTGGTTTGCTTTATTTATTTTCATAGTTTATTGACTTATTGTTGGTTACCGTAGGACTCTTTTTATATTAATGCTTATATTTTTATATAAATTTGGCAAAGAGTGGGTGGTACCCCTTCGTAGCATAATGCACCATTCGAAAAAGACACCTCTTTCAAAATGTACAATACGCCAAATGTACAATTCGCAAATTGAACAACACGCAACATGTACATACGCGAAATGGTCATAGGTACAATACGCAAAATTTACAATAAGCGAAATGTTCAATACACACAGGGACCTAAAAACCCCTTTTTTGGTTAACCCATTTGATAGGGAAACCTTATTAAAAAGCTCACCAAATGATAGGCTTTCCCTATCGTTAGAGTTAGTCGACGTCATGATTACCGTATTGATAGGGTTTTTGAAAATAAGTCTATGAAATACCCAATCAAAAACCCTCTTAACGGTTAGCGGTTCATGAAATACCCTATGAAAACCCCTTTGACGGTAAACGGTTCTGGTCTTTCGGCCCAGGTGGAACTAGGTATAAATTGCTTGATCACGTTTTAAAACCCCTTCATAAAGCCTTCATAGGGTATCCCCGATAGGGTTTTCGTATTCGGTAAGTCCTTACTTGGGTTACCCTTTCGATAAGGTTACGTATTGATAGGATTACCGTATTGATAGGATTACCGTATTGATAGGGTTTTTGAAAACAAGTCTATGAAATACCCAATCAAAAACCCCTTTAACGGTAAGCGGTTCCGGTCCTTGAATACGCAAAATGTACATTGGTTAGGTAGGTGTAGATAGTTTGGTTGGTGGTAGGGCTTATTTCAAGTCCGCCTGGCTAAGCTATCCAAGTAGCTAGGTGGTAGCTACCACCATCGTACCCAAGTATGACGCCATAACAACTATTTAAACATTCTTGTGTTCCAGCAGTTAGAGGTAAGATAGCCAGTTCCTCAGTGATGAGGATTCCGGGTGTAGTGCGCTTCCACCTTCGGCCTTATCGTCACTTAACATCAGATGAGGTGAAGGCTAACACTATCCCGTTGTGCATAATAAAAAGATAGGCTAATAGGTATTATATTGACATTTGCCGTTAATCTGGTTAATTTTCCTACGGAACCCTAGGAATACAAACATGAGAAATACTGGTGAACTATGCATGTCTACTATATTCCAGGAACTAAATTATTGTTTTCGTCAATATTATTTATTTATTTCGAGTTGAAGAAACGGAGCCAATATTTATATTTCTAGTTCTTGTTTTGTTAAATTCCATTAAAATATTGTTATTTGGCAATAAATAAGTAATAGTCCTAACTAGAATCGAGCTTACATTGCTTCGGCTAGACTTCTAACTTAAAAATTCTAGAAGAATAGTTTTTATCATATAAAGGGATAGGCTGCTATATAATTAGCTGCATGTAGCGAAGAAAATTATAATAATCTATAATATTTTGTCGCTCCGTGGGTAGGCTCCCGACAAGGTGGAATAAAGGTCACGGGAAGCCACTGGATGCGGGCAGCGCAGGACCGATCATCGTGGAGATCCTTGGGGAGGCCTATACTCAGCAGTGGGTGTTGTGCGGCTGATATGAAGATGATGATGATGATAATATTATATCGATGATTTAAGGTCGCATGTTGCAAAGAAAATTATAATATACCTATGACGTCAATGATTTAAGGTCTTAATTTGGTTTCATTGTCCAAATGCTGCGGCGGTAGTAAATCAGCGCGGCGTGTTTAGACGCCGTCAATTTGACCAGGTATTTTAGTAGGGATGGTACTAATGCAATGTTCATTTATTTAGTTAACCGACTTCAAAAAACAAAAAAAAAGGAGGTTCTCAGTTTGACCTGTATGTATGTATGTTTGTCCGCGATTATCTCGCGTTTGGCTGAACCGATTTTGATGCGGTTTTCAAAAAAGTATTTGTTACAATTAGGAGAAGGTTTTAGTATTTTAACCGACTTCGAAAAAAAAGAAGGTTCTGAGTTTGACTCGTATTATGTAGGTATGTTTGTCCGCGATTATCTCGCGTTTGGCTGAACCGATTTTGATACAGTTTTCAGAAAAGTATTTGTTACACTTAGGAGAAGATTTCAGTGTTTTAACCGACTTCAAAAAAGAAGGTTCTGAGTTTGACTCCTATGTATGTATGTATGTATGTTTGTCCGCGATTATCTAGCGTTTAGCTAAACCAATTTTGATGCGGTTTTCAGAAAAGTATTTGTTACACTTAGGACAAGGTTTTGGTATTTTAACCGACTTCAAAAAAGGAGGATCTCTTCTCAGTTTGACCCGTATGCATGGTTGTCCGCGATTATCTCACGTTTGGCCAAACCGATTTTTTCCATCTACCTACCTAGGTAATATATCTAATACAGAAAGCACTTCCACTAAAAAGGAAAAAAAAAATTGTTTCAAAAAACAAAAAACCGACTTCAAAATCCCACTCTACCTCTAAAAAGCAATAAATAATATTGAAATCACTAGATACGCATTATCATTGTAATAAAACACGTCTATTGAAGTCGGGTGGGGCTGTTAGAATAAAAAAAAGTTGTCCTCCAGCCCCACCCGACTTCAATAGACGTGTTTTATTACAATGATAATGCGTATCAAGTGATTTCAATATTATTTATTGCTTTCTAGAGGTAAGAGTGGGGTTTTGAAGTCGGTTTTTTGTTTTTTGAAACAATTTTTTTTTTTACTTTAGCTTTGACGGACCTACTTTTAAGATTTAAAAAAATTCAGATTATTATGTATTTGTATAATTCCACAGTCTCATCACATGAGTAGATAAACGGTTCCGTTTTTTTACTCATGTGGTCTCATAGTATAGCTATTACAACTTAAGGGGCGGTAATAGGAAAACATGGTTTGTGCGGGCCATATCTTTATATAGAAAACGTCAACTTGTAGCCACCAAAAAAATCATACGACAAGCTAAAGAGTTTACCTAGTTGCTACAAACATTAAATTGCGTATAAACCTCACAGATGATTGTAAAAAAAAATCAGAATATCATCAAAAGCGCTTGTCGCGGGCCATATTTTTGGCGTAAATAATAGCGTAAACGTATTGAATTCTACATCAAAATACACTTTAACGTACTATGCAGTTGCTCCAATAAATTTTTTTCAAGAAAGATAATTGTGCTAAAGATTATGATGAAAAAACAACGAAAAACATCGAAAAAGTGCAGAAATGAGGTTATTTTCTATACTTTTTACACGTAAAGAAAAAGACAGAGACAAATGATTTCGCATAACGGAGCCTTAAATTCAAAACTATTATACTATGACCTATATTTACGTCAAGCATTCTTAACAGACAGTGAAATCAGATAATGGTCATATTCACGATGAAGATTTATCTGTACAATTGGCATCGTTTACGAAAATCAGAACGCAGCCCTGACCAGCGGTAATCGATTATGCATCCAGAATCGAGTCCGCCATTCGGAACACGTTCCTAAATCGAGTTTCGGCGGGAGTGTATATCAAAATGAAATTTGGAAGGAGCGGCGCATTGTATTTATTAAAATTGCACGCCGGCACCGACAGCCCTGACCGCAGCGGTCCGAGTTGTATCGATTATGCATTCGATTCGACGCGCGCGGTCACTACATTTATTTAGCGTACAATGCTCGAGTATTGCAGCTGACTGTATTTATGTAGATTATTCGATTCGTGTATTACTCAATTTTAAAGGCAATTGAATTCGGCGAGTTGAAATGGAAAACTATAGGATTGTCACCGATGGAATTCAAGAATGACATAACATTTTTTTTAGTAGATTGCTTTGCATTTATAGTTAAGCTAAAAAGGATTGCCTAGTGCAAGAAACACTTAAAACCAGCTGTTTCAAACATTTCCCGAAAGCATTATTGTTTTGTGCAGTTTTTATCCCAATTTGGAAACATTTTAAAGACAACTATTTATTTTGCCTCAACTGAGTAGACTTAAGCAATACTATAAATAAAGTGTCACATTTATTAAGAATAGATTGTCTTTATTAAAATATATGTATAAAGAACCTCAATTGCGTAAGCAAGAGACAAATATGTGCCACCATTACCGAGTTATACATAGTTAAGTCATTTAAGTATCTAGCTGGTAATTGCATAAAAATATGAGCAGCCTTTTTGCTTTAGTCCTCTCGTGACCACGGCCCCTAGAAAGGTGTCGAAACGTCGGGAAACCCAAAAAACCAATAAATCAAAACTAAATAATTCTAAAATAACATCTGAGTTAATACTTATAAACGCGCTGTAATCCTTAAAATGTGTTTTATTTCTACGTATAAGAAGTTTTTCACAATTGCTGCTGAACTTATGCTGAATGAGTATTATTCCAGTGGTAATCACAAATGCAGTTTGCCAGCTGTAGCCGCGGGCGGTGGCGTCGGATAACTAGTCGTCTCACAGTTTTTGCTCTAACTTTGACGGTTTCTTTGAGAAATCCTTCTCTTTGATCGCCGGATCTCCTCGTAATAGATGACGCTAACTTGGCCATTTTTAACTGAAGCCAGACAGGTCTTCTTCCATCTTTTTAAGTCGGTGTTTTTTTGTAGGTAGGTATAAACTTTGTGTTATACATGAGTATCTAGTATTCTAGAATAGTTATTATTGACGGCTCATTTGGTAAACAGACATTGTGACAGTGAGGATATATGTAGGCGGTATAGCCTAACTATCACATACAGCTTTTAAAAAGTTTGAGGCATGCTGATCAAGGTAAAAGAAAAAAAAAGTTAATACAACAAAAGAATATTTTATTGAATTGGTGATCTGCAATTCCTAAAACACACTTTTCTAAGCCCCTATTTGGTTACTACATAGGGAGGTTTCCACAATAAATTAAAAAAATACTATTATTGAATCTTATAGTGCTTACGAATTATTATAGCTTTAGAGATACAACAACATAGTTTTAATAAACCTATAAATAAAATCTAAATCTCTATATATATATAAATTAATCCCTATTTCCCTTGGTCACGCTGGACCGATTTCGCTAATTATTTTTTTGTTGTGTTTGTTATTATCAAGAGAAGGTTCTTATGAATCAAACAATTGAGAAAATTTCGCGGAAAATAAGGAAATTTAAGAAAACTTAACCACCATATAAAATTATTTTGGGCAATATAAACTTTTTTAATGTTACCTTAAGACGTTTGACTAGAATTGACAGAATGCGTGCTGCAAATATCGTCAAAGAGGATATAAAAAAACTGAATCTGTCGTTTAAAACAGATGCTTCGGTTGGAGTTATTTTACTGGTAAAATACATGTAAATGTAAAATAACTAATAATATTCATAACTAAGACACAAGACAGGACAACGTCTGTCGGGTCAACTAGTATGAAATAATAAAGACAAATCAAGTCAGTTCTGAGAACAGCCGAATATCGGGGTCAACAACAATTCACTTCCGAACAAACCGTCTAAAGTAAAAACCCTAAAATAAAAAAAAACAATTTCAACGTAGTAATAGAAAAGCCTTGATAATAAAACAAAAAACCAACAAGCTAAAATTGCAAAACGGTACAAAGGTTCGTTCTAATTCCTGAAGAGTTGGCCTCTCGATAGCCAAAGCCGAAGATGAGAAATAAAGGCTGCAGCCGACTCCCGTGGGATTCAATTTTCCAATTTAAAGGAGCGTAAAGCGCCGGGTGCTGCGTATATGTGCATGCCTCTACCTCGCCTCGGCGCAATATATCATTGACATGGAAATAGATATTTGCATGATTGAAAAGATATGTATCACTCTTTTGTGTCTGTTCCGAATGAGGGATTCGGTTTTGGCAACGACTGATTTTGTTTTTAGATACTCTCACAAAACTTATGAAAGAAAATTAATTAGTAAATGAATATACGTTACATATTAGTGAAAAGTAACAAATATACCAATTTTTCGTACAATGACGCAAGGCTCTTTCAATAGGGTATTTGACAACATTGAAAATATACTACAAATTGTGGTCATCCTAACAGATATTGGCGTAAAAAACATATTCAACTATTGTATATGTTACCGGCAATGTATGAAATGCAGGCATTGTATACAATGCCTGGCCCTTTTAGGCAATGTATGAAATATAATGAATATTGATATCTATTTCACACATTACCTAGGCAGTGTATACAATGACTAGGCATTGTATAGAATACCTGCTGGTCCACCGGCAATGTGTATAATAAAAAGATTTTCGAGAATAGATTCGAGGGGGGATCGAGGGGGGCTTGGGGAAAGCTCGAGGGGGGGGGGGGCTTGAGGAAAGCTCGAGGGGGGGGGGGGCTCGGGGAAAGCTCGAGGAGGGTTCGATGGGGGGCTCGAGGGGGGCTCGAGGGGGGCTCGAGGGGGCTCGAGGGGGGCTCGAGGGGGGCTCGAGGGGGGCTCGAGGGGGGCTCGGGGGGCTCGAGGGGGGCTCGAGGTGGGCTCGAGGTGGGCTCGAGGGGGGCTCGAGGGGGCTCGAGGGGGGCTCGAGGGGGCTCGAGGGGGGCTCGAGGGGGGCTCGAGGGGGCTTGAGGGGGGCTCGAGGGGGGCTCGAGGGGGCTCGAGGGGGGCTCTTTGGAATCGAACCTGTTTTACTCCTGTAGGTCCCGCGTATAGGTTAGAAATTTAAGGCGAGCGCGGAGCGCAGCGGAGCGTGAGCCTTAAATTTCGAGGTTATTTTTTTATAACAGACAACAGAAATTTGAGTTTGGAATCGAACCTGCTTCACTCCTGTAGGTCCCGCGTATAGGTTAGAAATTTAAGGCGAGCGCGAAGCGCAGCGGAGCGTGAGCCTTAAATTTCGAGGTTATTTTTTTATAACAGACAACAGAAATATACTTATTTTACACATTGCCGGTGGACCAGCAGGCATTGTATACAATGCCTAGGCAAAGTATAAAATGAATTATATTTCATACATTGCCTGATCGTTTTAGGCATTGTATACAATGCCTAGGCATTGTATACAATGCCGGATTATACACATTGCCGGTAACATATAGACTAAATTAAGTCTATTAATTGATTAATTTCACCTAGAAAAATGCAATAATTTTTGAATTTTTTCTGTGGCGAAAACGCTCTAAGATCACAGATGACGTCACTTGCCTGTAAATATTGGCTTTAGGCGTTTGACACGACCATAGACTTAGGATCCGCGATTGATGGCTGCCAAATGGCTAAGGATATTACAATGTTTACAGGCTTGTGACGTCAACAAGTCACGTGTCCAGCGCCATAGCGTTTTTGGCGCGGTTTTAAAATTGTAAACTTTAACACTGTTACTTTTTAATGAAATACATTGATTTTTCCTGAAATATCAATGTGGGTGCGTTTATTACGTAATAAGGAATAATTTATAATGGTTTTCCAAAATTAGTCATATTTGACTATTGCCTATTGACATGATAAACACAGTATTACATTTGAATACACAAATCTTACATTTATCTTTGAAATAATAATTTATCAATTTTATATGTTTTATTAAATCGCTCTTCAGCGAGACAAGCGTATCGCTTCGTCTTTGAAGTTCCAACTTAATAGTTATTGTGCTTAAGTAGACGAGGGTTCGGAAAACAAACTCAATTCAATTTGCAAGAACAATTGCTATTTTTTTATTTCAAAATGTGCTTTTCGAATGTGAATTGAAAGATGACGAGATTAAATATTGAAAGGGCGAAGATTTGTTGTATCGCTGTTTGGTTCCTGTTCGATAGAATACATTATACATTTTTGTAACAATGGAAGTAGTGAAATACTTACGATTATTTATATAAATGCACCCTGGACAGTTTAAATTACATTGCAAGGAACAAATTTCTAATTCATGTTATTATTTTGAATTGTAAAATACTTTACATCATACTGCTCGGTAACTAAGATTTACTAATATAGTATGAGGCTGTATAAGTTGGCATGTGCAACACAGTGCAGCTAGGTATGCAAAATTCCTTGGTCAAACAATTTTTTTTTTTCATAAAATGATAAGATTCATTTTGAAATCACGAAAAAAATCTGCTGTTTCATACATTTCGATGGAGTAGGCATTGTACTTTTGTATGGAACAGCTGATTTTTTTTCGTTATTTCGAGGTTTGTCCCATTATGAAAGTTGTTCAGTTTATGTCTGATCAATCCCACGAGAAGTTTTCAATGAACCAAAAATAACCCTTTAACGTTTTATTTTCATCTTTATCTTTATTTTTAGTTTTATCTTTTTTTTATTTTTATTAAATTTACCTTGCATGAATGATGTAAAGTAGAATGCTTACCTCGGTTGTAAGTAGCTATTACACCCTCGATCAACGATCCATTAGCGCCCTTTGCGAGCTGCGCTTGCACGGGCGCCAGATTGGATCTTGTTCTGTAATAGCTCACTTACATCCCTTGTGTAACTACTATTTTACATTTTGATGACAGTATAGCGTGCTAAAGTTGATTTTACCGCACGCCTTACGTTTTTGTTATTGTTAACGATTTAGTACAGCATACGGAAAGTTGATTTAACCGCACGCCGTGCATTTTTGTTAACGATTTAGTACAGCATACGGAAAGTTGATTTAACCGCACGCCGTGCATTTTTGTTAACGATTTAGTATAGCATACGGAAAGTTGATTTAACCGCACGCCGTGCATTTTTGTTAACGATTTAGTATAGCATACGGAAAGTTGATTTAACCGCACGCCGTGCATTTTTGTTAACGATTTAATATATCATACGGAAAGTTGATTTAACCGCACGCCGTGCATTTTTGTTAACGATTTAGTATAGCATAGGTACGGAAAGTTGATTTAACCACACGCCGTGCGTTTTTGTTTACGGTTTTTTTTTCATTTCTATTACAATTTTTCATGTCGATTATAAAACGTCAACACGTTTTAAAAACCTCCTTCCCAACTTTGAATCTGTCAATATTACGTGCATGGTACTGAATAAATATGGCATAATCCAGCTGATCTGGTGAAAAGCGTCGGTTTGGTTTAAGCCTTTGAACAAAACACGTCTCCAAAACTAAGGCTCTGTCCAAACAAACTTCGGAACTCTTAGAAGTGGACGTAGACTTCCTTATATTTAGAAATGGCAGTTTTCTGTTTATCTTTATGGAAAAAAGGAAAACCGCCAAAATCATTATGTTTGTGATTGTTTATTTCAGGTAACTTGGAATTCTTTCATCTCATAAAAAGTTACATTATTTTTATTTATGCTATCAAGATTGTTAGGTAATCCAACGATTTAATAGATCTTGAACCAACTACATAGCAAAGTGTTTTTAAAGTCTAAAGTTGATGTTCCTTTTTATGTTTCCCAAGAGTAAATTCTTACTTTACTTCAGTATATTTCTTGAACTACAAGTCAAATGCATGAACCGTAAGAGTCCCCGCAAACTACAGACCAAACTGTCGGCCGATAGTTGGAATCAGTACGAAGAAGTAAGCAAGTGCGCACACTACAACGATTTGGTATCGGCCGATTCTTCATACATAACCAACTATCAGGCCAACTATCGGCCAGCGGTTGTAGGGGTATTGAAGTTTTATTATATCTAAGTGAATAACTTTGCGGCGATATAGACGGCCTTCTGGCATCTTTTAGTAGGTATCCACACTGGGGAAGTTATGCGCGGGCTCACGTGAAACCACGGTATCTGTCATATCTCCCTGTTCGAACCATATTGTCGCGTTACGGAAGGTAACGGAGCAGCTAAATGGAAGAAAGCTAAATAAAAAATTAAAGTTGAAGTTCAAGAATTTATTTTATAATGACACGTCCCTGCACAGAAGAATAGGGGAGGCCGGGGTTCAAAGTGCCGATTTTTAAAAAACACGTAAAAATTATGTCAAAAATGTGACTGGGGTTTAATATTTAGGCATATATAGATGCAGAATTTATTGTAGTTTTAAATTATGTAGACGTATTTATTAAATTATTAATACCTTTTGGATCACGATACTTTTTTGAGAAAAGATCCTACGGAACAACCCACCCCGTCATGGGGCTGGTTGTTCCAACGTTGGGGTAAATAGTTCCAGTAGTATTTTTAATCATTACTGTTACAATAGTAGTTTATGGTTATGTATAGATCCAACACAAAAGTACTTAACTCAAATATCCATGTATCATTTATTTACAAATATGAGAATTTCAAGTTATATAAACTGACAAAAGGTTATCAAGCAATAATGGTCCTGGAATTTTGGAAGTTGGCTTAGTATGCTTTAAATAAAGTGGTCCTTAAAGATTTTAAACTCTGTCGCCGTCATCCACCTAGCACTCTTTCTGATTTTGATGCCAGGAATGATAGACATGTCAAATTTCAAAACACTGTTAGATACCAACTTGTTCAGTTCTTCTGGTAGAAGACCAAAATAAACCAACGAATCTTTTAATCAATATACATCCAATGCCCTTTCACAGTCTGGGTTAAACATTTGTCTTGCATAAGCATTATACTAGCCTTTAATTTTTTTTACATTTGTAAATAATGTCATAATATGGCATATTTCAAATTTCCGAGCGTTTTGAGTCTCTGACCAACTTTAATTCACTTGAAGTCATACTAAGTTCCATTTTTCTTATATAAGTTCTCACCCTAAAACAATTTTTGGTTAAATTAATCAGTTTCTGTACCATAAGGTATGTTTTTACGCGGCACAACCAGCCCCAAGTCAGGGGAACTTTGAGCCCCAAATTCTATTTTCTAGATTATATAAAATATTGTTAAATAAGTATCATATGATCAAAAGTAATATATGTAAAAACAATCTCTATAGATTTACCAATAAATGAATCCAATTCACACATTAATCAATTTAAAGTTGATCGAAATAGACCAAAAAGTTTCAATACAAAAATATTTTCAAATGTACCATTTATGTACCTCTGAGCGACTGCCACACTTTCTGCACGTCATGGCGTCACTAAAATATCTGCCAAATATGCGCTATGGCATGACGTTTTAAAACAAGTTTTACACTTATGCCTATCACTTTTTTTGGCAAAGCTATTTGCATCGGAACAACTTACCCCCGGCACTTTGAACCCCGGCCTCCCCTACCTAGCAACGAAGAAATTTGGATAACAACTAAGGCGGTTAAAAACTAGGTAGGACTAACAAAGTATGACTAGGGTGGGACGTAGACGGGAACAGGACAGGCACGCAGAGACGTGGATCCAGGTAGCAGGGGTAACAGGAGGCAGGCACGAAGCAGGCACGAAGCAGGCACGAAGCAGGCAGGCAGATATGGAGTCCCGGCGGAACACAGGAGGGCACGTGGTTCAGCACGGACGTGGTTCAGCGTGACGGCGCAGGGGTGGCACGCAGTCAGACCCCCCGACGTAGCACCGTAACGTAGTATTAGCGGGGCGCGCTGATGGGTACGGGCGCGTGTCCGTGTAGACCGACGTCGATGGTGGCGCGGATAGTGCACGGATAGTCCAGGGGAGAGCTCCCTCTGCAGGTCAGGCGGAAAGGTGCACGACGTCCTGGTGGGTGGAGGACACGTCCGGTGGTTCGTGCCGAAGGTCGAAAGACGAGGACCGTGCCCCGAAGAAGCCGTTATTTACAATTATAGAATAATAGAATGTATATTTTTATACAACTATAGAACGGCAGCTATAATAAATATATCCGGACAAGCTCGTGGAAAGACTGACTCACCTGAGCTGCCGACCGCGCTTTTATACCGTCGGTATTTATTTTTTTAAATTCTACTCTACATTCAAATATGAGAACACAGAACAATATTGTACAAAGGTTCTTATCTATAGCTAGGCTGAAGACAAGCTGGAAATCTATGGCTTTGACATTGGATTAAAAAATTAGCGCGTTGCTATGGCAATTATAGTGACAGACATATGTTTACAAATAAATAATTTTCTCAGCAAAGAATAAAAATTGTGTTAAATACGATTCCAACCGACATAAGAATACAAAATGCAAAATACAAAATGCATGGGAAAAATCTCACGGCCCTATAATGGGCCGTTCCTATGATACAAGCCCTTTAAGGTACATATTCTTCCTCACACCGTTTCTTAGCTTTATTTACACTAGATTACCTATTTATTTTATTTATACATATGGTTTTATAGTTTCCTTCAGTTTACGTTCTTGGGAACGTTTGCAAAGGACTTCCTAAAAGTAATAACATTACATTTCTCCCATGGCCCCTGAAAAATTTTCGACTTAGAGAAAATTTTCTTTCAAGGTTAAAAGATGTGGTATACCAACTCTCACTTTCATTACAGTCTGTCATACCTTACATACAATCACGCAAGCTCAGCTCAATCAGAAGGTCATATCCTCAAGCATTCAGCTCAAACAATGGTGGAGTAAGGTTCACATTCAATGACGCGAACTCCAGAGAAGGTAACCTAATATACATGACTTTAGGGCTTATTTATAAGGAGTTGTCAGCCGCTCCATTAAAAGTGACACTAAGGCTTATTTTTATGGAGTAGTCAACCGCTCCTAAGTTTAACAAAAAATAAGAAATCAACTTGTTAGTTAAGTTAACGCAAGTAGAGCGTTAGTCTAACAACTAAGATTGCCCTTAGAGTAGGCATAGTTAAGAGATAGTTATCTCCTAATTAGTAAGTAGTAGAGTACCTAGTGCAGTAGGCAGTTAACGTACTGTAGAGACGTTAACGGTAGAGTACCTAAAGTATTAGTTAAGAGATAGTTATTTACATAGTAGACGATATGGTCTTGCTGAGTCCATCGATAAGTGCCCTCAGAAAACTATTGAAATGCTGTGAGCAGTATGCAGTGACCCACGGCCTCAGGTACAATGTTAAAAAAACGGAAATCATGGTTTTTAAAACGCGACATAAAATAATTTCTGAAATTCCCCCTGTGAAAATAAATGGTACGCAGCTTAAAAGAGTTCCCAGATTTAAGTACCTGGGGCACTGGCTCACTGAAGACCTTTCAGATGATACTGATATGGAAAGGGAGCGCAGGGCCTTGGCAGTAAGATGCAATATGCTGGCTCGCAGGTTTGCACGATGTACTAAAGAAGTAAAAGTGACTTTATTAAGAGCTTATTGTCAATCATTTTACTCGTGCAGCCTGTGGGTTAAGTATACACAAAAGTCGTACAATGCCCTGCGTATCCAATATAACAATGCATTCAGGATACTGTTGGGGTTGCCGCGGTTCTGTAGCGCATCAGGCATGTTCGCCGAGGCCCGCATTCAAGACTTTTATGCCATAATGCGCAACAGAATAGCCTCGCTGATGCATAGAGTCCGCTGCAGCACCAACAGCCTCCTGACTGTGATTGCAGACCGCTGTGACGGTCCAATACTGAAACACTGGGTCACTGTACATATGACCCGTGTATCAGTCAAATAAAATTTGTTTCTAGCCCTAATGTTACTAACATAGCTATTTAAGTTTTATTTTACTAACAAATATGGACTCTGTCTGAATTAAATAAATAATAATAATAATAATAATAGTATTTACATAGTAAAAAAAAATCATAGTAGAATTCATCAATTTGATGAAATGAGAAAAGAAAACAAAACAAGACTGATAGAGCCAAAATTCAGTCAGATAGATCTTAAGTCGAAGAAGATTCCTAGGCCAAGGGAGTTGCCTAAATTGGTAAGTTATTGTTAAGGTAATAAGTAAGTGTAGTAAGTTATCCTCAAAGAGTAGATAAGTGTAGTAAGTTATCGTTAAGTAAAAGTTATGTTAGAGAGTAGCTAAGTGTAGTTAAGTTATCGTTAAGTAAAAGTTAAGTTATCGTTAAGTAAAAGTTATGTTAGAGAGTAGTTAAGTGTAGTTAAGTTAACTAACAAGACATTTTTTCTTTTAGTGTAAAGAATTTGCAAAGTTACTTGATTTGATCTAGGAATAATTAAGGAGTGGCTGAGTTATTTGAAGTTAAGTTCTTTTTGTAGTTAAATTCTTGCCTAAAGTCATTTAGGAATCGTTAGAAATTATTTTACAAATTAAATATCATCATAGAAAAGCTAAGCATCAAGTAAAGTTAAAGATCTAGTACAAGTTACATCTCAGTAGAAAAGCTAAACATCGTAGAAAGCTAAACATAAGATTATAAAGTTAAAGACTTAGGGATAACCCACAATAACCAGTTTTATCCTTTCTTTTTATGAGAAATAATGGCTTATTTACGAAGCGATTTTAAGCAATACAGCATTAATCCTTATCCAATTAAGTACCTTAAATACATTGTGCATGAATGTGATATAGATTAATATGGCCTATAGTATCAGCATTGTACCCCTGCAAAGCCGGGGCGAGTCGCTAGTTTAATATAGTTTGAAAATTAAATGTTCTGTCTATAGACGAAATTTTATTTTTGATTTATTTGGTTGCTTTCTGTTTACCTATTATTTTCAAACTGAAATATTAAATACAATTAGTTTATGCGAAAAACTATTCATTATAATAATAATAAATAAAAAATTATTATATATTATGTACTTACTAATTACCGTAAAATGGGGGTACTTTGACATTACGTGGTTACATTCATAACTATGAATTAAAAAAAACTCTTATTTCTTGGTTTCTGAACATATCCGAACAGTTTTTTATGGCGTTTGCAGCACTGATACTGCGAAAAGCAAATGGCGCCCATACCATTAAATGTGTTTTTGTTAAAACATTTTTTTAGCAGTGCACAGGTGAAAAGCTGTTTTCAAGGCAAGAAAAACTCTTACAGAGCAACGCCCAGTACAGTTTTTTTACCCCCAGTAGAAGTTGCATGTTGGCGGTACCCATGTGATATCAAGTATGCGTAGCTCCGCATACTTTGAATATTGCTCCGTCAGGAGTGTATTTCATGACTGCGACATGACTGCGACATATAAAACTGCGCATAACACGATCGCGACAGTTTATTACTGCCGCTAACGTGATTGCGATAGAAGACTTCTGCGCATATTCTCATAGCGACTGATATCCACTGCGGCGCACCCTACTCCGATATAACGCTACTGCGACAAGTCGTTAATGCAACGGCTCGACTCTGTGACAAATATTTTATCCTGTGGAAAGCTGTGGTTTAGTTGGCAAATTAATTTTTTTTTAAAATTTTTTGGAATGTGAGTCATCAAGGCCTTTCATTTTATACTATATTTTTTTTTTTTTTAGTTTTTAGTGTTCCGTGCCCAAAGGGTAAAAACAGGACCCTATTACTTAGACTCCGCTGTCTGTCTGTCTGTCTGTCTGTCACCAGGCTGTATCTCATGAACCGTGATAGCTAGTATAATATTTAATATATTTTTTTTAAGTTTTTTTGTAATGTGCTCGCTCATCAAGGCTTTTTATTGGACACCCATATTTGTGTTTCATTGAAAAGTTTGCTCCAATTTTGAATTACACGTGTGTAATGAGTTTAAATAAAAACATTTACGGTCAAACGCCGGCAATATTTATATCATCATCATCATATCAGCCGCATGACACCCACTGCTAGGTATAGACCTCCCCCAAGGATCTCCACGACGATCGGTCCTGCGCTGCCCGCATCCAGTGGCTTCCCGCGACCTTTACCAGATAGTCCGTCCACCTTAATGGGGGGCCTACCCACGGAGCGTCGTCCGGTGCGCGGTCGCCATTCAAGAACCTTTCCGCCCCAACGACCATCGGTTCTTCTCGCTAAGTGTCCAGCCCACTGCCACTTTAACTGAGCAATCCTCCGAGCGATGTCGGTTACTTTAGTTTGCCTGCGGATCTCCTCATTTCTGATTCAATCACGCAGGGAAACGCCGAGCATGGCTCTTTCCATTGCACGCTGGGTGACCTTGAGCCTCCTTATGGGACCAATAGTTAGCGACCACGTTTCGCTGCTGTAAGTCATCACTAGCAACACGCACTGTTCATAGACTTTTGTCTTGCGACACTGAGGTAAATCGGACACGAAGATTTTTCGGAGCTTCCCGAATGCTGCCCATCCGAGTTGGATTCGACGAGAGATCTCTTTCTTGAAGTTGGACTTACCCAACTAGACTGCCTGTCCTAGGTATACATAATGGTCAACAACTTCAAGAGTAGTGTTCCCAACATGAACTGGAGCGGGCACGACATGGGCATTAGACATGATTTTCGTCTTATCCATGTTCATCCTAAGACCCACTCTTTGGGAAGCACTTTGGAGATCTTCGAGCATTGTGTTCAGGTCTTCCAAGGTCTCAGCCATAAGACTTATATCATCGGCAAAACGAAGGTGTGTTAGGTACTGGCCATTAATGTTGATGCCGAGTCCTTTCCAGTCTAAGAGCTTAAAGATGTCCTCCAAAGCAGCTGTGAACAGTTTCGGAGAAATAACGTCTCCCTGTCTCACACCACGCTGCAGTTGGATAGGACGTGTGCTCTGGTTCTGTACTCGGACCGACATGGTGGCATTTTTGTATAAATACCTCAACACCTCAATATATCTGTAGTCCACTTGGCACCTTTGAGAGACTGCAGCACCGCCCAGGTTTCAATCGAATCAAATCATAATCCACGAACGCCAAGCAAAGTGGCAGATTATACTCCTCGGTCTTCTGTATAACGTGCCGCAGCGTATGGATGTGGTCTATGGTGCTCAAGCCTTTTCGGAACCCGGCTTGTTCGGAACCCGGGGGCTAATTTAATTGTCTAATTTTAAAAATCTATCGCAATCGCTTTCGTTTGACAGATGGATGTGACACGTTGCTGCATTTCTTTGCTAAGTTTTTTTTGTGCCAAAAAGAAACTTCAATGGATTACATCCTGAAAGCGATTGCGATAGATTTTGAAGTTAGACAACAGAAAGGCTGGCTTGTAATATTTTTATGAAAAACCATTATTATACGTTAGTAATGGATTCTCATACAAAAATTGCCGGAGCGGTTTAGGTCTGTCCAGTCCGATTTAGCACCAAGAAAGTTGTCAAAATAATGTTCGATTTTCCAAGCACGTTTGAGAAAATAAATATACTTCATGAATCAATACAAAGAAACAAGCAAGCAAGTAAAATATCGTCTGTAGACTGAAAATGTAACATTAAAATTATAATAAATTTAGTTGGACTGCAAAAACTGCCAGGTTGCGAACTGGAAAATCAATTAATATTTAAAGGGCATAATTTTAGCTACTAGGAGAACTTACAAACTATATTAAACTAGCGACTCGCTCCGGCTTCGCATGGGTGCAGTGCTGATACTAAGGCCATAATAATCTACATCACATGCATGCAAAATATATTTAAGGTACTTAATTGGATAAGGTAAGGATTAATGCTGTATTGCTTAAAATCGCTTCGTAAATAAGCCATTATATACTATATATATATATATTTATATATAAATCCTGTTTCGCCTGGCTGGACCGATTTCACTAATTATTTTTTTTTGTTGTGTTTAATATTATCAGGAAATGGTTGTTATGAATGAATAAAATTAAGAAAATTGCACGGAAAATTAGAAAATTTAAGAATACTTAACCACCATATAAAATTATTTTGGACATAAAAACTTAAAAAAATTTAAGAATAAGAATAATTATTTTGGACAAAATAAACTTTTTAAATATGACGTTTAACATAGAATTAAAAGAATGCGTGCTGCAAATATCGTCAAAGAGGGTGTAATAAAACAAACAGATGATTCGGTCGGAGTTATTTTATTGAGGAAATAAATGTAATATTAGTACATTATGATACAAGTTAGCTTTGGTTGCTTATTGCACACAAGGCTGTCAGTTGCAGCCCGAGCCGCAGGCGAGGGCGTATCTCAGCCGAGTGTGCAATAAGTAAGAGCTCACGAGTTTCATACGACGTTTTTCAACACATTTGCGAGGAAAAAACAAAGTAATTTACCACACAGCAACAAATACGACAAAAACAAAATGATAATCATGATGAGAAAAGGCGAGCAGGTTTTTTTTTGTTTTTTTCACACGCCCAATGCAAGAATATTTTGCGAACAAAGGGGTTAGTGAGCATACAGCCTACTACAAAAATATAAATTTAAGTGGTAAAATGGTAATATTTTAATATTTTTTTATCAAAATTTTGTAAATTAGGAATAATTTGATAATAATAAATATTTGTTTGACTTAATTAAGGACCTACACATTTATTTATTCCAAAAATGCAAATGAATTTTCAGCGGCATAAAACCTCTTTGTTGTTACTAAAAAAATAACTGTATTACCCGGTTGAATTGAAAATGCTCTGTTTACTCGCATAGAACTTGCAGTAAGGTTCCTATTTAACTTTGTAGGGCTAATTCTATAACCAACTAGTGTTTTATATATTATTGCACGCGTTTGTTATAGTTCGGTTTATGGCCCTAAAAGCGATGTATTAGGGCTCACTTTACGAGCAAGTGTGTTGAAAAATTAATTTATTATTTCTTACAAAAAGGATCTTTTTTTTTACATTAAATGGGCTTACTTTTGGCCACATTCGAGAACCATAAGGCTAAGAAGAGGCCGAAGATGAAGCGAGCTTGCCCAGAAGAAGCCTATTCACTCGTGCCTTAAATATCGCTGGGTTATATTCTTTCGGGAATACAGACGCAGGCAGGGAATTCCACTCCTTGGCTGTGCGCATTAAGAAGGAAGATGAAAAACGCTTCGTGCGCATGCATGGAATGTCAACCAAATAGGGGTGAAACCCCGCTGTGCGTCTGGATGTCCGATGGTAGAACGGGGATGGCGGAATGAGCTCATGCAGCTCAAGAGCACACTCTCCGAAATATAGTCTGTAGAACACCGCCAGACAAGCCACTTCACGGCGGTGGGAAAGACTGTGAAGCTTGGTTTTTAATAGCGCACTATCCCCTATGAGTTTTCTGGCTCTGCGTTCAACCGAGTCGAGTGCGGCTAGCTGGTACTTTGCGGACCCATCCCACAGGTGGCAGCAATATTCCATGCACGACCGGACTTGCGCTTTGTAAAGAGTTAGAAGCTGTCCCGGCGTGAAATATCGCTTAACCTTGTTCAAGATGCCTAGTTTGAGCCTTCGACTCGATTGTGTCACCAAAGTTGAGATCGGAAGTCATCTTTATGCCAAGGAGATCGAGATTGTCGGTGACAGGTATAGTTACACCTCGGAAAGTAGGAATCAAGTTCAGAGGACTCTTCTTTGCAGTGAATAGACATGCCTGCGTTTTGGTAGCGTTAAAAGTGACTAAATTGTTGTCGCCCCATTGGGAGACAATACTCAAAGTCGTATTCGTCCGCTCCACCATGGCCTCTCTCAAGGAACCAATTTCTTCCTTCCTGGCCTTTGCATTGGACAAATACCTCTCCGCAACCGTGCTGTCGTCTGCATACCCAACAATTCCGGGCATGAGCAGATCGTTGATGTGCAGCAAAAAAAGCGTTGCGGAAAGAACGGATCCTTGAGGAACTCCAGCTTCTATAGCCATGAGGTCAGAGGAGCAGCCGTCAATAGTACACTCTTATCGACCGTTCGCTCAAGAAATCCGAAATCCAACTGCAAAAGTCAGCAGGTAAACCATACGCTGGAAGCTTGCTCAGCAAACTAGCGTGCCAGACCCGGTCAAAGGCTTTCGAAATATCAAGCGACACTGCAAGTGCTTCGCCATGATTTTCGATTGCTTCACCCCAGATCTAAGAAAACTGAATTTCTTAGTGCTCATCACGGTTAGTTCAGAGCCACCACACCTAATATTAAATTGGTAAGTTTGGATAGACTAACATACACGTTACTAACATAACAAGTGATATATACTTGGTTATAAAGCTGTTGGGTTATAAAGTAAACGGGAACGGGACGGGAAAGGGAAAGGGGAACGGTAACGGAAACGGGACCTATAATATCTCTGAACCCAACTTTTCATTAATTATACCAACTCGAATTCAATATTCATAACTAAGACAGGACAACGTCTGTCGGGTCAGCTAGTTTCTCATAAAAAGAAAGGATAAAACTGGATATTGTGGGTTATCCCTAAGAGATAGACATATACCACCAAGAAGTTTTATGTGGACCTTTTTAAGGTAAATAATACTGTAGTACATTTTTTGATCTATCTTGTAGGATTCAGCCAGCGTTTGCAATGTAAGCGAAAAAAAAGTGTTTATTTACGACACACATTAGAAACCTTTAAAATTATCAGTGTTTCTCTGCTATATTATGCAAGTATTATACATATAAATCTTTCTCTTGAATCACTCTATCTATTAAAAAAAACCGCATTAAAATCCGTTGCGTAGTTTTAAAGATCTAAGCATACATAGGGACAAACAGCGGGAAGCTATTTTGTTTTATGCTATGTAGTTATTTGGTTGGACTGCAAAAACTGCCAGGTTGCGAACTGGCAGACCAATTAATATTTAAAGGGGACCATTTTAGCTACCAGGAGAACTTGGTTTCATTCAGTAACTCGATGAGGTAAAATAGCACCCCCATGCGGCCCCTAAAAATGGTTGGACTGCGGAACCCTCCAAGAATTCGCTCGGCAGACATAATTATTTTGACTCTACTAATAGAGACTAAAAGCAACGAAAAGGTTTTGTTCAGTAACCACATGAGGTAAAATGATGGTCAAAAGTAGGTAGCACAGCTTTGCACCGCCAAGGTTCCTCCAGGATGAGCCCCGGCAGACCAACATTTTTCCTACCTATTTAAGGTCTACTTTTCGTGGAAGGTGGTAATTTTCAGTAACTCGATGGGGTAGGTAACCATGCGGTGGCCGCCCGGTCTATAACTGAAAAGATGGAAACAAGATTAAACATTCAAGAAAAACTTTATGGTCCAAAGAAACGGTTTTTCCATTTTGGGTTCATTCATTAACACGTTATATAGATAAAAGGTTTATTTTTAATAAGTGCTATACAATGTCCATTTTCTCAAACCACGTACTAAAGTTGTAGAATCGCAGACCGCTAAGAGAACCCTGGCTACTAACATAGGCTCGATCTCCAAAGTATGTGTAGTTTTCACTTACATTTTTATCAGCCTATTTTCATGCTATATTATGTCTCATTTATTTCAAAATATCGGATGAAATACTTCATATGGAACGGAACGCAACTATGTATAATCAATTATTTTCAGTAGGTGTTTATTTAATATTGAAGGTCATTTAGTATAAGTATGTGTTATGCTTATTACTGAATACTGACGGTTGCTTGGTAACAGCCAGATCCTGCTTCTCGAGTCATAGCTTCGATTCCTGATTATAGTGCGATTCTAAGGTTAACGCACATTTAGGCGGGTCGCAACGGGGCGGGCCGGGCCGCAGCGCATCGCAAAATGCTCCTATAGCACACTGTGACGGGCCGGGCCGCATATAAGCAAAATCTAACTCTCGAGTTTTGATGGTGATCTCTGATTGGTCAAGAAACTCAGTAGTTAGGTTTTGCGCGCAAACTCTAACTCCCCAGTTTCGCGCTAGTTCGATAGTGATCTCTGATTGGTCAAAAAACTCAGTAGTTAGGTTTTGCCCGCAAACTCTAACTACTGAGTGCGCATCCCCCAATGAGCGAGCTTCAAAATTCAGTTGTCAATTGTCTTTGAACACAACTGTGGTAAAATATTTTATTTTTTAAAAATGATTTCTAATCTTAAAAGTTTTTGCGAATATAATCCAGTATACCCAGATCTGAACGCAAAACCTTTTTTTCTACTAAACTAAATATTCCTTGCCTATGAAATTGAAGTTTTGTATGGAGAATTTTAAACAAGTTGCATTTTCTATTTTAACATTTTTCACAATTTATTTGACAACTGTGAACGCTATTGCAACAAAACTTTTCTGCAAGTACAAATGTTTGAACATTAAGATAACCTAGGCAACATAACTTACTCGAAAAAAATAAGATTAGGCTACGTTACAACAGATTAAGTGGTTATTTTTGCCAAAAAAAGAAGTCACTTTCAATGTATTTTTAGATGACTTTAATTATTCATCACAACAATCAAATTACATCCAATTATAAGCATAGCCGACAACTTGATAGTTATATAGCCGTAATATCCAGCACCTGATAAATAATTTAAATCGCTGAAGTTATATGGTTCTCTGTGTGTGAGAAAAAAACGCCAATTTCATAGGTAAGGGCCCAATATTATAGTTTGGAGAACTGTGGCATATGCCAAGTTCTCCAAGTTCTCCAGTGTACCCATATGGATACAAGAATGCTGAATAAAATTGACCAAATGGATTGTCCAGAAAACCAAACCTGCGTCGCATCGAATCATAATTGCAAGTTAGTATCTACTTAAAAGGCATTTATTCTTACTTGTCCTATTTGGTTGCGCTATGCCGTTGTGAATTTTGCCTGACAACACGCTTTGATGGACGCCAGAATCATCGACACGATGAAGAAGAAGACTTCTTCTGTGTTTGGGTTAAAACTTTTGAGAATAAAACAATAGGTACTTAATAAAAAACAATTGCACAGAAACATTTTTAATAAATTTTTCTTCAATTCAACATTCTTATTCTTAATCTCAATACAGCACCTAGGATAAGGCTAAATGGTTTGTCGCCTTTCTTTACACATTAACGTATTTTTTGCTTTATCGTTTATCTGTAAACTTCTTTTTATTTCAGTAGGTACAGCCAGCAACGGAAATTATTGAACAAAATTTGATTATTTTTTTTTCCTAATCATTATTAAGTGCCATAAATTACTGATGAAAATATTATTGCAAAACTTCTTGTCTAACTAAACTAGCAAAGTCCCTGAAATCAGTTATACAATTACGCGCTATACATTACTACTGACAAAAAAAATAAAGATGCGAACTCAGTAGTTAGAGTTTGCGGGCAAACCCTAACTACTGAGTTTTTTGACCAATCAGAGATCACTATCGATATGCGCGAAACTGGGGAGTTAGAGTTTGCGCGCAAAACCTAACTACTGAGTTTCTTGACCAATCAGGGATCACCATCAAAACTCGAGAGTTAGATTTTGCTTATATGCGGCCGGGCCGCATCGCATCGACGGATTTTGAGTACAGTGGTGCCAGCTTAGGGTAATTTACCCTAGATTTAGGGTAAAAATTATCCGGCAGGGCAATTCCCCTAATAATTATTAGGGTATAGATTTTCCTACTGTATGTCTTGTGTTAACTTTACTCTTACAAAAACATAACCCTCTTGCAGTCGGGTAACAATGTTTGACAAAAGAGACCCGGCCTTTAATGCTAAAGTTGTATACCTTTTAAAAATTTTAATCTGTGATTCATAATCTGCTGTACTTTTTAGGGTTACGTAGCCCAATGGCAAAAAACGGAGCCCTTATAGAATCGTCATGTCTGTCTGTCTGTCCGTCCGTATGTCACAGCCACTTTATTCTAAAAGTATTAGGATTACACAGTTGAAACTTGGTAGGTAGATGTATTCTGTGAACCACTTTACGATTTTTAGACAAAAATAAAAAAACCGGCCAAGTGCGAGTCGGACTCATGCACGAAGGGTTCCGTACCAAAAAACGGCTAAAAATCAAGTTTGTTGAATGGGAGCCCCCCTTAAATATTTATTTTATTCTCTTTTTAATATTTGTTGTTATAGCGGCAACAGAAATACATCATATGTGAAAATTTCAACAGTCTAGCTATCACGGTTCATGAGTCTATGCTGTAGAACTTAATAAACACTTTTAACGAAAATTGGTTTCAATGACATATAATATATATGTCATTGAAACCAATTTTCTAGCTATCACGGTTCATGAGTCTATGCTGTAGAACTTAATAAACACTTTTAACGAAAATTGGTTTCAATGACATATAACATATAATATATATGTCATTGAAACCAATTTTCGTTAAAAGTGTTTATTAAGTTCTACAGCATAGACTCATGAACCGTGATAGCTAGACTGTTGAAATTTTCACATATGATGTATTTCTGTTGCCGCTATAACAACAAATATTAAAAAGAGAATAAAATAAATATTTAAGGGGGGCTCCCACTCATCGTGTCGATGATTCTGGCGTCCATCAAAGCGTGTTGTCAGGCAAAATTCACAACGGCATAGCGCAACCAAATAGGACAAGTAAGAATAAATGCCTTTTAAGTAGATACTAACTTGCAATTATGATTCGTTGCGACGCAGGTTTGGTTTTCTGGACAATCCATTTGGTCAATTTTATTCAGCATTCTTGTATCCATATGGGTACACTGGAGAACTTGGAGAACTTGGCATATGCCACAGTTCTCCAAACTATAATATTGGGCCCTTACCTATGAAATTGGCGTTTTTTTCTCACACACAGAGAACCATATAACTTCAGCGATTTAAATTATTTATCAGGTGCTGGATATTACGGCTATATAACTATCAAGTTGTCGGCTATGCTTATAATTGGATGTAATTTGATTGTTGTGATGAATAATTAAAGTCATCTAAAAATACATTGAAAGTGACTTCTTTTTTTGGCAAAAATAACCACTTAATCTGTTGTAACGTAGCCTAATCTTATTTTTTTCGAGTAAGTTATGTTGCCTAGGTTATCTTAATGTTCAAACATTTGTACTTGCAGAAAAGTTTTGTTGCAATAGCGTTCACAGTTGTCAAATAAATTGTGAAAAATGTTAAAATAGAAAAGTAATAGTAGTTTTAGAGATATAGCAAATTTTCCAAAACCGCAAATATATTTTTTGTCATTTATACAAACACTATGAAAAAGTTTGTACTCCTATAAGAAGTTATTTTTGCAGATGAAAAATGATAGTGGTATAAAATAAGGTATGGTATATGGTAACCACGGAACCCTACTGCGCGTGGCCCGACACGCACTTTCTTTTTTATTTTTTTTTATTTCTGGCTGTGGTATCTGTCATCCAAATGACAGATCAATGCCAATTCAGAAGTCAAATAAACACTGCGTTTTTTAATTTCAAAAAAGGAAAATAGTGGCTTTATTTTAAGACCAAATTTAATTTAATTGTATACAAGTTAAGTATTTTTTCTATGGTGAGTGCCACTTCTAATAAATGTATAACAAAAAATATAGTGATGCAGAGGATCACTGACAACGTCCATTATACAAGGACATCATTGCAGAGGATACTTTCATTGTTATGTGCCATAATAATATTGAAAAATATTCATAAGTATTTTTTTATTTCTAAAGGAAAAAAACAAGTAAGGAATTTTAATTAAGGGTATTTTTACAAAATTATATAGGATATCTATAGATATCAATATAAAAGATTTAGATATAGATATCTTTTTCTCAATCATTTATACGACAAAAAAGTTTTGGGGTATTTCCGGATGACTCCCGATCGATAAATCCGCTTGCTATAGCACACTGAGTCGGGGCGCAGCGGGGCGGGGCGGGCCGCATCGCATTGCAACAAAATGCGCGACGGATTATGCGGCCCGCTCCGCCCCGGCATAGTGTGCGATAGTTCATATAAAATGTATGGGAGCGATTTGAGCGGATTTTTGCGATGCGGCCCGCCCCGCTGCGGCCCGCCTAAATGTGCGTTAACCTCTATACAACAAAGCACTTAATGTTCGCATTTTCTGAAGAGTACCGCAGGGTTCTGCTATAGGTCGCATTTTGTATGTCAACAGAGCATACAAAGCATTTGAATCCGAGTCATGGATATTAATATTCTTCCATCTTTTATATATCATTATAGTACAAGCTTTTATTTTGAGACTAAATGAATGGAAGTTAAATAATAGGTTGATTGTTGGGTATATAACTTGCGTGTATCAATTTCTCAGAATATGTTTATTGTACCTGATATATTTCGTAGAATTTTTGGCATTATTAAGCATTGTAACTCAGATTCGAGTCGTATTATTGTACCTAATTGGAATATATCATAACTCAGACAAAGGTAATATGAGAGTCAAACAATTGAGCTTCATGCTTTTCTAAGTAATAGTAGCCAAAACGTAACTAGAATGGTTTTTTCTATTTTAATACTTTCTGTTTATTTAATACTTTGTGTTTTCTATTTTAATACACTGCTTAAGTTGCGCGTCCACTGCATCAGAATCGGAGCGTACGGCGCGGACGGAGCGTCGGCATTTGTCACTTTGTGCATACAAATTTGTCACTTTGTCCTTCATATGAAAAATATGCATACATAGAAATGCATATAAAGTAACATCTATGGCGCCGAAATGCCGATGCAGTGCATGCAGTGCCATAAAAATCCATACAAAGCAACAAATTCGTCCGCTTAAAACTTGTTGTTACTAACCTAGTCTTTAAGTTAATACTAACCTTTTGAGTCTATTGTTACTTGTACCAATAAATCAATTATGATTATTATTAAAAAAATTCAATTTTATATAGTTTTTTTCAAGATCAATAAATCTATACAGCTCTATAATAATTGTTTTGAAAATGTTACCTTATTTCACGAGGAGTATCAACATACAAAGCTTCACTTTGACAACACTAACTCTTTACGGAAATAGACGGTAGACCGGATAAAAAACAGTCATTGAAGTATTCTTCATTCTACTCACAAGAAAATCTATTTTTTGTTTTTGAACCGTTGTTGGTGTGTAAATTCATTTACTATTACAAGTTCTTTTAACTGCCTCGACTTAATAAATGGTTTTGGTTTGAATCATTTGCTGATGAAAACATTTTGTGATTTATAAACAACAATTAATTCTAGGAGTAACAATTGATTTTTGGGGTTCCGTAGCCAAAATGGCAAAAAACGGAACCCTTATAGATTCGTCATGTCTGTCTGTCTGTCTGTCTGTCCGTCCGTATGTCACAGCCACTTTATTCCAAAAGTATTAAGACTACATAGTTGAAACTTGGTAGGTAGGTGTATTCTGTAAACCGCTTTACGATTTTTACACAAAAATAAAAAAAATAAAAGATTAAGGGGGGGCCGCTCCCCATACATGGAACTGAAACTGAAAATATTTTTTTTTATCAAACCAATACTTGTGGGGTGTCTATAGATAGGTCTTTAAAAATTACATTGAGGTTTCTAAGACTATTTTTTTTCAAAGTCAACCGTTTGAAAGATATTTGCGGCCAAAGTGGTAAAATGTGTGTCCCCCCCCCTTTAACTTTTAAAGTAAGAGGGTGAAAAATCTAAAAAAAATATAAGCTATAGATCTTGATAAACACTTTCAACGAAAATTAGTTTGAACGAGATATAGTAATTAGTTTTCAAGATATAGTACATTTTCCAAAACCGCAAATATAACTTTGTCATTCATACAAACACTGTGAAAAACAAAGTTATTTTTTCAGACGAAAAATGATAGCGGTATTAAAATATGGTATGGTATAATGTACCTACGGAACCCTACTGCGCGTGGCCCGACACGCACTTGGCCGGTTTTTTAAATTCTGGCTTGAACAAAACAATTTATTAAAAAAAAAAACAAAAATGTGAAATGAATCCTATGGTGAGCTCTTTTCATTTCAGGTGTTTTTAAATCACATGTACACCAAAGTATCAATAGATGTGATACTGATGGTCGCAATACAACGTGACGTCAACGACTGCATTATGGAAGGGGTAGCTGCGACGTTTGACGATGATCTGGTTCAAATGCAGGATCGTGATCTCCGGGGATGGGGGGCCGTCGCGATCACACGCGGTCACCTGGATGCCCACCGGACGACGGCATTTTTTGAACTAGAATATAAAAAAAAATTGTGTTCGCTAATAATTCAACGGACAAATGACTGTAAGAGAATGGTTCCAAACTCTAGGTACAACGAGGTCCCCCATTTCTCTCATTCATCTTGACAGGGTCTTTCGTTGATATTATCTCGACTACTGATGCTAGCGATGGTGATTCTTTTTGTACAAGAGACCATATAATCATCCACTTATATTGTTAAAATATTTATTTCATTTGACTATAAAATTGTAAGTTTAGTTGCTTCGTTTGATCCTATGTTGAAAACATTGGTTTCTAGATTATTATTATAACTGATACAAATTATAAAACGAATTATATTCATAGATTTTCCACTCACCGCAGGTAAAGTGTGAATCCAATTTATTTCACCTCTTGGTATCGACAGCTTTGGCAGTTCTAACGCATTCCCGAAAACGCTGTCTGCTAATTAGAAATAAATAATTATAACGTATAACAGTTTAATCAGTCTGATATTATCACTGACTGAAAATTAACCTAAACATAACGCTTATTTTAAGAACACCGCAGGGTTCTGCTATAGGCCCATTTTTTTATAAAATCAATACAATACACGCTCTGCTTTTCTGTCTTTCTTCTCTTGATTAAATTATTTCTTCATTCAACCGTCCTTCATATGAAAAAAATACTTGTTTTTGATTCACCAAATACACGAAACTTAAATATTGAAAAAAAAAGTTAAAATCGTTATTACTATTACTACATACTATAAAACAAAGTCGCTCCTCGCTGTTTGTCCCTATGTATACTTAGGACTTTAAAACTACGCAACGGATTTTGGTGCGTTTTTTTGTAATAGATAGAATGATTCAAGAGAAAGGTTTATATGTATATTACATGGTTTCAAATTCCAAACTATACCGAAACGAAGCGAGGGCGGTCGCTAGTGTCATATAAAAAAAGTTTTGTATAGATTGTATTTGTATAATTACATAAAAAGATGCCTACTTTAACAAACTGCCGCCCGCTCATTTGTCTGCGTGGTAAGTTTTTTTCGCTATCCCTCGGGAACAATACTTTTTTTCTGGATGAAAGATAAGTACCCATGTCCTTGTCTGTACCCTTGACAAAACGTGTATATAAAATTTCATAATGATCGGTTCAGTAGTTAAGACGTGAAGGCGTAACAAACAAACAAACAAACGAACTTTCGCATTTATTGGGAGGGTGCGAAGGTATAATAATCGATCGCAGCGCTCATGGTGGCAAAAAGTAGAAATAATGAAGGCTCTGTAATCTGTTTGAAAACGATATTTAATTTATTATTAGCGATACAGGAATAATTATATATGTTTATTATCACTTAGTAAAATTATTAAAGAAGCTTTATCCTCTTGTTTTACAAAATCTACAACTAAAAAAGAAGTAAACAAACCCTGATATAACCAAAATAAAACACTCTTTTTGAATATATCTTACTTGCCATATTTAATTTAAATGACCAAAAATGATTTCACTACACTTTGTCCACCCAAATCACAGTAATTTTGAAATTTACATTTATATTTATAGCCCCCTTAAATATTTATTTTATTCTGTTTTTAGTTTTTAGTATTTGTTGTTATAGCGGCAACAGAAATACATCATCTGTGAAAATTTCGACTGTCTAGCTATCACGGTTCATGAGATACAGCCTGGTGACAGACAGACAGACAGACGGTCGGACGGACGGACGGACGGACGGACGGACGGACTGACAGACAGACAGACAGATAGACAGACGGACAGCGGAGTCTAAGTAACAGGGTCCCGTTTTTACCCTTTGGGTACGGAACCCTAAAAACGATAGTTTACGCTAGCGAAACTTTGTATCAACTCATGGTAGGGCCACGGTAGCTTATCGCCAGAGTCTGCGTCCTTGACTCACCTTTAATGGCCGTAGTACATTTATTTATCGGGTATGATGATGCAGCAGTACCTACCGCCACCAGTGTCAGTACTACCAGCTGTAACACAGCCATTTTGAACAAATCCCTTCACTTACTGCCAAATCCATTTACTTTTTTCATATTCAAAACAACAATATAATAAATTCAATACGAGACTAAACGTTTAGTGCAGTGAGCCATATAATTATATACAAATAATATTTATGTAGAATTCAATAAGTCGAAACTGTAATTTTCAGTAAGTGTTTGTGGTTTTGATAAAATTCAGTGTGTTGGCGACATGCACAAGAATTCAAATCAATTAAATTAATTTTGACCTTGGATAAGGTTCAAACTACACAAGCTATAATGCAGCACAGAAGACGATGGTATAAAGAAGATGATTAGGGAACGTGAAGTGAAGACGTTACCACAAAAAGGCAAAAAAAATTTTTTTCCTTTCTTGCCGAGAATTTTGTATGTAGTCAATATTTCAAATAAACATTTAATTTATTCAACGTTAATGTTAGTTCCATCAATTAAATTGCAAGTTCAATCCATCATCATCATCATCAGCCTATCATCATCCACTGCTGGACATAGCTCTCTCCAAGTACACGCCACTACTCTCATCCGCGGCTACTCTCATCTTGCTTTTGCCAGCCACCTTGCGAAGATCGTTGCTCCACCTTGTCTGAGGGCGTCCCACACTACGTTTGCCCATACGCGATCTCCACTCAAGAACTCGTCTGCCCCAGCGGTCATCGGTTCTACGGCCAATATAGCCGGCTCACTGCCACTTCAGCTTGCTAATCCGGTGGGCTATGTCGATCACCTTAGTATTCTGTCGATCACCTTAGTTGTCTGTCGGATCACCTCGTTTCGGACCTGATATCCTATAGAAACTCCGAGCATAGCCCTTTCCATAGTTGGCTGGGCGACTTTAAATTTGTGAACCTCAACCAGCCCTACGTTCGAATGAAGTTTAATTTGTCACTACTTTTAGTTTTTGGCTATCGAAGCAGAAAAGAGTAAACACAACAGAGATAAAAACAAGTAAAGTCAGCAAACATAGGTATGGTGCTTGTTTGCTTCATTTTTGTTTACTAAACACAAGCAAGACATTTAATCTAAAAGTATAGCAAAAGCGGCATTTTATTTTCGCTAGAATGCTTGTTTTCGCTCAAATCCATTTGCATTGAAATGAAACGGCGTCGGATTGCGAAAAGAATTATCTTTCAAATTATAATTTAGGTTATACTAGTTTTTTACTCATCCACCAAGCGGTAATTTTCTTAAATAAAATATTTGTCATATAGCAGAGTCATAGAGCTATTAGCTTTTGATACAAATAAATTAAACATAAGTTATAGTTTTCTTAATAAAAAGGTATATTATAAATAATAAATAAATATTAGACAACACAACAAACATAGCTCTGATTCCAAAATAAGAGCTAAAGCATCATGGAAATCAGAGACAACGGTGGAACTACAAACACCCAGGCCTGAACCAATATAGAAAAGTTCGTTTTCTAAATTGACCCAGCCGGAGATCGAAGCCGGGACCTCAAAGATGACGACACCGGTGTACAAACCATTTGACCACAGAGGTCGTTTATCTAAGTTACAATAACGTTACTAAAACGAATGTACTTATGCAAAATAAGTCTTTAAATGGGAGTGAAACGGAAGCATTACGGTACTAAGTGACCGCTAGTGGGCGATTAGCGTTGCAGAGAAATATTTGCACTTTTGATTTATAGCAGTACGAATACCTTGCCAGCAGTGCACTGAACGTGACACAGTAAGCGAAGTTTAATCCTTGTCACTACATATTATTAAAACAAAGTTCTCCGCCGCGTCTGTCTGTCTGTTCGCGATAGCCTCAAAAACTACAGCACGGATTTTTATGCGGTTTTCATCAATAGAGTGATTTCTGAGAAAGATTTAAGTATATAATTTGTTAAGGCTGCGCAGTCTGCACACTAGCGCCGCCATTGGAAATAAAATCATAGTGTTTAAATAAAAAAGAAATTATGAATTATCTCTCTGGAGTGCACTGCAAACAAGCTTTGCGGTACTTTTTATCCCTTAAACAATATTTTCTAGCCTGTCGTTTTGTTATATGGACTTTTATTGTTGAAAGTGGCCACTTTTCGCAATAAAAGTCCATATAACAAAACGACAGGCTAGAAAATATTGTTTATGGGATAAAAAGTACCGCAAAGCTTGTTTGCAGTGCACTCCAGAGAGATAATTCATAATTTCTTTTTTATTTAAACACTATGATTTTATTTCCAATGGCGGCGCTAGTGTGCAGACTGCACGCTCTTAAGGTTTTGTGTGAATTGGTTAAAATATAACATAAGCCGAACGATAACCCTTCTATAAAAACAGACTTTTGGAGCGAATGGAGATGCCGACTGGAAGGTTTTGTTTTCTCTTCAAGTGTTGTGGAAGGTTGCAATTGGTAAAAAAAACCGGCCAAGTGCGAGTCGGACTCGCGCAAAAAACAGCAAAAAAAAAATACGTTTGTTGTATGGGAGCCCCACTTAAATATTAATTTTATTCTGTTTTTAGTATTTGTTGTTATAGCAGCAACAAAAATACATCATCTGTGAAAATTTCGACTATCTATCTGTTGTCGTTATTAATATCGAGCAAAAAACGGCAAAAAAATCACGTTTATTGTATGGGAGCCCCCCTTAAATATTATTTTTATTCTGTTTTTAGTATTTGTTGTTATAGCGGCAACAGAAATACATCATTTGTGAAAATTTCAACTTTGTAGCTATCACGGTTCATGAGATACAGCCTGGTGACAGACAGACAGACAGACAGACAGACAGACAGATAGACAGGCAGACAGACCGACAGACAGACAGACGGACAGCGAAGTCTTAGTAATAGGGTCCCGTTTTTACCCTTTGGGTACGGAACCCTAAAAAAGGAAGCAATAGAAGGGAAGCGAGGGTGGGTTGCTAGTTATTAATAATATTTTGCTTCAAGAAACCTATTATTTGCTTCATTCATTATATTGATATTACTAGATACCCTTCGTGAAAATAAGAATCAAAACAGGTTTATCAGCTTTAAAAAAAAACTTACTCCAATCGTGCTAATTCTGAACGATAAAACTAAAACCGTTTCCGTTGTTATTTAGGTTATATTTACCTAAAAATCTTTGGTTTAGCTTTAGAACTCTTAGTAGCTTTCCTCTTTAAATTGTCCAAGATTAGAAATAAAATACTTTTTACGGATTACAGCGCTTATATTGGTTCATTCAGATGTTAAATTGGTATTATTTAGTTTAGATTTTTTGTTTTTTTGGGTTTCCCGACGTTTCGCGTTTGTCCAAGATTGGTATCCTAGGCTCCCTAGCTTTATAGCTTTCAACAATTTTTAAACTATTTTTAACAAATTAAAGCGAGTATTTTTCTGTAAACGAAACTGAAACGGTAATGATGCAGTTTTGGTTTTATCGTGGAAAATTAATGGTGATCTAGGCATGAAATTACAAAATCGATCCAAGATATTTTAATGCAAGTACTCATCTTAGTGCCGCTTTTTCAGTTGGTTTCATATCATAAGGCATCTGTGACTAACTATAAGGCCCGTATTTATATAACCGCTCTCATTGTTGAGAGCTATCTTGAGATCATACTTCAGATGTTTTTCTTATAGGAACAGCATCATAAATCATAAATATTTATTTGCTTCAAACACGGTATGAAGGTGGTACAAAGTTATAAGGTGCACATGTTTCGCCATCAATATAAATAGCATGCAAATCTAGAATGAATAAATTAATGGATAAAAAATGTCAACTATAAGAAAATTATGTTCAAAAAATATCAATATCGAATTATTAAATTAACTAAAAAACATTAGAAATATATGAAATAAAACACTTTTTAACGGATACTAGCGCGGTTTTATTGAATGCACCTTGGTATTTAGTTGGTATTTGGTTTGATTTTTGGTTTTTCCCGACGTTTCGGCACCTTTTTCAAACGTCGGGAAAAACCAAAAATCAAACCAAATACCAACTAAATACCAAGGTGCATTCAATAAAACCGCGCTAGTATCCGTTAAAAAGTGTTTTATTTCATGTCTAGTGAGCGCGTAAACTTGAGAAGTGAATATTAGAAATATAGTCAGAAATAAGATTTTCATAAATACATTGCATTTAATTATTGTCAAATCTTGCGTAAAAAAAGAGTTAATGTCATAAAAAATATTTTCAGTCAGCCATTTGTACAATTTATGTTTAAACATGTTCATATTTAGCATTTTTATATCTTTATGAATCTTGTTATAGATTGTTACACACATACATAAATAACTTTTCAGATATTTAGACGACTTTGGTTGATCATTAAAAATCATTTTATGCGGGTCTCTTGTCTCTCAGGTATAATCTCAAGATATATTTATAAATACGGGCCTAAGATTCTTTATGTTTTCCTTTTTGCCTTTTCTTTGACTGCGATTAAAAAAAAATACCCTAACTTCTGAACTAAGTTGAAGACTTAAAGTTATTCTACTGGTAGTTACGTACGTACAAAGTGCTGCCAAGCAGCACAAAGGCATAAGGCTCGGGTGCAAATAACATTACCTGCGCTTATTTGAATATGCGGCCGACTGCTCGCGTATTGCTTGCATGCGCTGGATAGGTCTTACGATTCAGTTGAGGGTTTCAAATTGTATTTAATGGAGCAATTATTTTGATGGTATCAATACTACTGCATAGGATGCTGAGGGTTATTAGTGACAAGACTGATAGATTTGAGCTGTATTATGTTATACAATACGGACCTTGTCTGAAATAAAATAATTTTATTTATTTTATTTTAATAAATCCAGCTTAAATAAGCTTTAAAAAATAATTTCATATTGAAAAAAACCTGTGATTGTGCGCTTTTATAATTCTCGACGGCCCGGCACGGCACGGCCCGGCACGGCACGGCTCGGCACGGCAGCGGCGACGCCGAAAGACGCTTTTATAATTTCTGCCGTTGCCGGCCGTTGGATGTTCAACACAGAACACTCATAGCGAAGAAGTTACTATTTGTACATTGTACAGTAGTGTCGTGGTACCTACTTTTTACTTTAGAATAATATAAAAAATTAAAGTTGACCTTCTCTCTCCAGATATTTGTTATCTTTATAATTATTTCATAAAATAATAGTTTACCAATTATACAACGTGTAGCAGAAAGGTGGTATCAACTCGAAAGGAGGTCAATGTACTCATGAATCTGTTTTCTTTTTTGTTTGTTTTCGTGAATTTTTTTTTGTTTTTCCAACAGAAAAAAATTTCAAAACGAAAATAAAATTTTGGACTCTCCATAGAAAATTTGAATTTGCCGCCAACATTTTGTATAGGGACATTCAAAAAGCTTTTTTAATTTGATTTTTTTTTCTGTTGGAAGTTTCACGATTAGGTACATTGACCTCCTTTCGGGTTGATTTGATACCCCCTTTCTGTTACACGTTGCTTAATGCCAATTGTTAGTTTTTCTACAGTAATTTGTGTTTATGTACAAATTGATTGTAAATTCTGTAATGATTATATTACAATGTAGGTAGGTAGTAGGTACCTTAAATGATAAATAAATCTTTTAAAAATCAAAGAATATAATATATGTAGCTGGTTTTCATTACGTACCTACTTACTAAGATAGGTAGGTATCTACACAACACATTATTTAATTAAGTAGGTAACTACCTACTTAAGTAATATCTAGGTAATTATTTGTTGAGATAGGTAACAATATTTAACTTTGGTAAGTCCCCTATTAACGGTGTTCCCACCGCTGTAAGTACAGATGCCGGCATATATATTGGCAAGAGAAAGAAAGGGACAAAAGATACGCAGTAGCTATAAACACTAAGTTTATGGCTACTGCGCATCTTTTGTCTCTTTCATTCTCTTGCCAATATATATGCCGGGCAGTATATTTAGATATCTTTCCGATCAGTATCGAAATAACTGTCTGTCGGAATATTACCTATTTGTTGAATTTTAATGTTGTTTGTTTCCACAATCATACATAGGTACATGGCATACCAACAACAACACATTAACGATATTACGCTAATATACTGGTTGTGCCCTTTTATACACGCTGTATATTCTTTGCTCTGGGCTCACACTCACACATATGAATCCTTGTAGCTACGCACTACATCGTAAAAGTTCGACGGCAGCGTAGGATTTGGCCGGCACGGCCCGGCCCGGCAGCATATAAGCAAAATCTAACTCTCGAGTTTTGATGGTGATCTCTGATTGGTCAAGAAACTCAGTAGTTAGGTTTTGCGCGCAAACTCTAACTCCCCAGTTTCGCGCTAGTTCGATAGTGATCTCTGATTGGTCAAAAAACTCAGTAGTTAGGTTTGCCCGCAAACTCTACCTACTGAGTTCCCATCCACCAATGAGCGGGCTTCAAAATTCAGTTGTCAACTGTCTGAACACGACTGTGGTAGCGTATTTTTTCTTCTACTCTTCCAAGTGTTTACGAATATAATCCAGTAAACCCAGATCTGTACGCAAAAGTTCATTTTTCTGCTAAACTAAATAGTTCGGAGGACTGTGGTGTGTAGATACAAACTGATAGATATTCATCTCTAATTGGACAGACAAAAAAAATATTTTATACAAAACTTGATCAGGTGCTCGCAGTGTTCGCACATTTGTATGACAAAACTTTTTTTTTCTGTTTTCGGAAAAGTTGTAAAACAAAATGTTGTTATTTATGATGTTAGTTATCTAATCTTTCGAGGTTGTCGTCAACAATTTTTTATTTAACAGGTCGGCGAACAATAAACTTCCTTTACAAACATAATACCAAAATTATTTGCAATTTTAACATAATTAACTCTTGTGATGTTATTCGAATTATGACAGTAGGTCTTTGTAGAGGGTTCTATTTAATAAAAAATCCAATACCTTTACAAACCAAACAAAAATTAACGCGATTTACAGTTTTGTCTGAAGAAAATGTAGTTGGCATTTATTTTGAATTGAGTAGGTAAGTATTTTGGATTTAAAGTTCATAAATTACGGAGTTCTACGGTAACAGATATAATAAAAACACGTTTTTACCTACCCACAAGCCACAATTAAGAATCGTTATTTGATATTACTCCACTTTTATGGCTTTCTGCTTTCCAACGGACAAATATTCTTAACCGTTTTCAAAAAGGGAGAGGTTTTCATTTTGGTTGTATGTTTGTTACCGGAAGTAGAAGAGTCTACCTTTTATGGCAGAACTTTTTATGTCATAATTTTATTATTTATTTTATTTATTTATTTATGATTTATTCAGAAAACCAACAGCTATATTAGGTACAGATTGAGTAATTACATATAAGTCTTAAATAAGCCAATTATAGGTTTCCATAGCTATAACAAATTTATATCATCATTACAAAATAGAAGTTACAGATATCGTTACAAATACCAGAACATTGATATTCTTGTGAGATTAAATTAATTGAATTAGTTAAGTACATTAAATTAACAGAAATTGTTGCTTGGCAATAATTACAGATACGAGAATTAATAAAAGTGGATCGTAGACATTTCAAACAGTTCAATTAGTTAAGCAGCTGTGACTACAGTTATTGTGAATGCAAAAATTAAAATTAGATACAATAAATTTTAAATTTCTATTATTTTCTTTTTTACTGCGTTTTTAAAACTACACTTCGACATTTTAAAGGGATCTATACTATCAAATTGATTGTTATAACTGTTTATTGCACGAGCAAGGAAATGATTACGAGCATAGTTTGTGTGATAGGCAGGAGCGCAAAGCAATTTCGTATGACGTGTTCGACGACGAGGAACACTGTAACAAACGGTTGAGACCAGATCGGGGCAATCTATCTTACTGTTGACAGTGTCGTACAGGAAAGACATATCGAGAAGCAAACGACGCTCTTCAAGTGACATAAGTTTAAATCGCCGGCAGCTAGCAATATAATCTCCATATCTGCCTTTAGTTCGATAATTTAAATGTCGGATTAAGATCTTCTGAATGTTTTCTATGCGTGCCTTATGACATTCGTATAAAGGGGACCAAATACAGCTGCCATACTCAAGTATACTGCGTACGTAAGCGCAATAGACTGCCATGACACTGTTTATATCTTGTAAAGGTTGACAAGTACGTAGAACAAAGCCCAGTGTTTTATATGCTTTGTTTACTATGTAGTCAAAATGTTCATTAAGCGACATTTTAGTATCAAGTATTATCCCTAGATCACGTATAGCGCTAACGCGCTCCAAGGCTTTCCCTTCAAACTTATACTGAAAGGTTACTGGTTTGTGCTTCCTAGTAAATGTTATTTGTTGACACTTATTGGTGTTTATAGATATTCTGTTCGAGCTATAAAATTCGCTTAAGCGGTTGAGATCATCTTGGAGATTTAGACAGTCTGAGATATTATTTATTTTCATAAACACCTTTTTGTCATCGGCGTACATCAAAAACTTGGAATGATGGAAGCATCCACCAATGTCATGGAGAAAAGCTACGTAAAGCAATGGTCCCAGATGAGAGCCCTGAGGGACTCCGGATAGGACATTAGTGAAGTCCGATCTGTAACCACCCAAAACTACAGCCTGAGACCTTTTTTCGAGATAAGATTTTAGCCACCGAAACAAGTCACCACGAATACCAAGTGTCTGAAGTTTATGCAACAGAATGACGTGATCCACCCGATCGAAAGCTTTTTCAAAATCGGTGTAGATCACGTCAATCTGGCCGCCCTTCTCCATACCAGTCAGGATGTCTGCAGTAAAACAAGCTAAGTTAGTCAAAGTCGAACGTCCTCTCAAAAAGCCATGCTGATTGTCAGGGACACTGTTATGTATTAATGAGTATATACTATTGTAAACAATTTTTTCTAAGATTTTACTAAATATGTTAAGTATAGATATTCCACGATAATTTTCAACATTACTTTTACATCCCTTTTTATGAATTGGCATAATCATAGCTTCCTTCCATTTTGTTGGAAAAACACTCTCGTTAATAGATCTGTCAAATATAATTCGCAGTGGTTGGGTTAAAGAGTCTGCACATTTTATAATAAAAATAGGATGAATGCCATCACTACCGGCCCCTTTATGAGGGTTACAACTTTTAAGGTGCTTATTTACTATGTCATCAGATATATGGATTGTATTGATGGTGTTATTAGTGCATGATGTAGAGGGTTGATCTGAAAAACTGTAATTATCTAGTGGCGGGCTAAATACACTTTCAAAGAATTTATTAAATCCATTACATATTTCTTTACCATCAGATAGTACGTCACTCTTATACTTTAATTGCTTTGGGTACGAACTACCACCTTTCTTAGATTTTACAAAAGCCCAAAACCTTTTTGGATCGTCTTTTATAGCCGAGGATATACGTTTTATGAAAAAACTATAGCATTCATCATGAACACGATGAAATCTCCTACGAAGGAGTGCAAATTCATCATAGTCACGTGGATTACGGAACCTTTTCCAACGTGTGTGAAGCTTGAATTTTTCATGAGCTATTTTTATTAGTGCTGGTGAGTACCAATTGGGATAATGATTTCTAAGATATACCAATTTTTTAGGAATGAAGCGGTCAATATTTTCTTTAATTTTGTCATATAAAATATTCAGTGCATCATCGACGCTACAACCTGTCAGTAACAAGTCCCAATTACAATTGTTCAGCTCTTTATTAATTGAGTCATAGTCGCCTGAATTATATTTTACTTTTAAGATAGGCTGTTCTTTCAAAGGAACTATCAACATATTAGATGCGTCTATAGTGAATGAAGGATGATAGATATGTGAGGATATGCTGAAGCTAAATTGCTGACACATTTATTAAATGCATCCAATTGAGAAGGTTGGTTTGGCAATCCACCTGGAATATAAGCGGCCAGTACGTACAAATCATTCAAATTATCTAAGAAACGGCGATGTATCCTAACACATAATACCTCAGTGTATACATCAATACCTAGGTCACATACCTCTGCAGCAAGATCCTGCCGAACGCATATCATTACACCACCTCCTATGCGCTTGCAACTGAGACGTGTATCACGGTCAAAACGAAATACACTGTAATATCTATCACAAAGTTCCTCGTCGAAGAAACCGTCACACAGCCATGTTTCAACCAAAATAATTATATCATAGGCATGACTACTCATGTTTCTACTTAGAGTATTACATTTGGTTCGCAGTCCGCGAACATTTTGGAAATAAATTTTTAGATCTTTATTTGGCATTTATTGTTAGATTATAATTCATAACAAAATACTTAATTATACACACACAACATTCAATTGCCAGGTATGAAACATGAACAGTAGCCGATGCCCACATTGTCTGTCAATATAATGACATTCTACTAGACTGGTTAAACCTACCGCGCTCACAAAACAAGGAACCATTTTAATAATCATTGGATTAGTTTTTGGTGGACAATAAAACACCACCTCAGTATATCCCGCAATCATTATGCCGCTCGATGCAATATTCAATACATATAAATTAAAAAGTAGATATAATAAGTTACTATTTGTATGTTTGAGTAACAAAAAATACAAAAATGGTATTTTGCAGGTAAGCATGTTAATTGTAACAGTAGTACACTTAATTTGAGTAGGATTCAATATCATTAAGTTTTGCACAGTGCTATTCAGTACCGATGCTAAATAAATAGAGGAGAAACAATAATGTTCTTTTGGTTGGATATAAGTACCATATTCATTTGACAAGGTTATACTATTTCCCACACTAACTAAATTAATCATAAACATAACAGACAAACAAAAGTGTATGTAACTCTTAGATACTATCATTGAGCTCATTTGCACCAATAAATAATAATAGGCAAACAATAAGAATAATAAAATGTGACAGTTGTTTGCTTGGTTATGCATAACAACTAATGGCATAAACTATTCATGTCGCAGAAAATCGTTTGGCATACACTCATTTATCATACACTTAAAAAGCATAATTTTGTAAGCCAGAATCACCTTTTGGCATACATTTCATATCCATAATAATTAAATAGTAGAACCATCATATCGCAGAAAGTTCACAGTCAGAACCATCATATCGCAGACAGTTTATAGTCAGAATCATCTTTTGGCATACATTTAACAGAAAGTTCATATCTAGAATAATTTTGTATTTCTTACACGCATGTTTCATACTGCATGCATCCTTACATGCAGACAAATAAACATGCATGCATGCAAGCAAGCATGCAACATGCAAGCAAGCATGCAGCATGCAGCATGCAAGCAAGCATGCAGCATGCAAGCAAGCAAGCAGCATGAAGCATGCAAGCAAGCATACAAGCAAGCATGCAAGCAAGCATGCAGCATGCAAGCAAGAATGCAGCATGCAAGCAAGCATGCAGCATGCATGCAAGCATTGTGGAGCTCCGCTCGCTTCGCTCGCTCCGCTGCGAGTGGTCAAAACACTAACCTAACCTAACCTACTGGTAGGTGCATTAAAAGTTTTTCTTTATAGCGGGGGGCCTCAGGCCCCCCGACCCCCCCGGCAAGCATGCAAGCAGCATAAACAAGCATTCAAGCATGCATGCATGTAAGCAAGCAGCATGCATATCGGTTTTGCAGCGATTCGTTCTGTTGTTGACCTTTGTAGCACAACATTTACAAAAATTCAACATATTGACTTTTTAAGACCAATTTTTAATTAAATTTTTTAGAGATTACAATATGCCTGATGACATTATTCTTAATGAAATTCTGCCATATTCGTAGTATACCATGTGAAAATTATTGTCGACTATACACTACAAATAATTGTCGACTAAATAAACGTTATGCCAAACGAAATTCTGCGAATAAAATTTTTGCCAAAGGTATTTATGCCTAATGAAATTCTGCCATCTGAATAGTATGCCATTGTAAATTCGGACAAGTAAACATTCTGCCAAACAATAATTATATTAAACAATTTTTATGCCTTAAAAATATTCGTTTAAAGAAGATTCTGCCAAGTGTGTTCTGCCAAATAAATTTCGGAGCATCAAGTTTCTGCCAGATAGAGGTAACCCGAAGTAGAACTGGGTCATTTTTATGAACCGATTTGGAAAACTTTTTTGCATTGGATTCGGAATAGTTGTCGTGTCGTGTGGTCCTATAGATATTAATTTCATATTTTTTGACGTTTATTTGTAATAATAAAATAAATAAATAAATATAAAACTGGATTATATTCGCAAAATCTTGTAAGATTAGAAGTCATTTTAAAAAATAAAACATTCTACCACAGCCGTGTTCAAAGACGATTGACAACTGAATTTTGAAGCGCGCTCATTGGTAGATGCGCACTCAGTAGTTAGAGTTTGCGGGCAAAACCTAACTACTGAGTTTTTTTAACAATCAGAGATCACTATCGAACTAGCGCGAAACTGGGGAGTTAGAGTTAGCGCGCAAAACCTAACTACTGAGTTTCTAGACCAATCAGAGATCACCATCAAAACTCGAGAGTTAGATTTTGCTTATATGCGGCCCGGCACGGTTTGCCGGTGCCGTTGAGGAAATATAAAAGCGTCTCCATATGATTCCATACATTTCACTTCCCTGTTGTGCCGTTGGACGGCTGCCGGGCGGTGCCGTGCCGGGCCGTTGAGAATTATAAAAGCGCACATTGCCTGTAATCGAATAAACAGTTACTCTTTACGATAATGGGATCAGTAGCGCAAAATGTAGCATACACGCACATTGCAAACTTAAAAGTGCGTAGTCTGCACACTATAGTATCGCCATTGGAAAAAAATATAATCCTTACATGCGAAAGTCCGTTTGTTCGTTTGTTTGTTACGCCTTCACGTCTTAACTACTGAACCGATCATCATGAAATTTTGCATACACGTTGTGAGGGATATGGAGAAGGACATAGTAGGGTACCTTTCATCCGAATAAAAGTATAGTTCCCGAGGGATAGCAAAAACCTTTCCACGCAGACGAAGTCGCGGGCGGCCGCTAGTGCTTAAATAAAGACGAAATTGTTAATTGCGCTCTGAAGAAACTTTGTCGTTCATACTTTTTATCGCTTTTAGCAAAAAAGCTCCATTAAATTAAATACAAATATCTTTATTTGCTTTAAATAGGGTACAAATAGAGATCTTAAAAGTAGGTGAATCAGAAGCCTAACCTATTTAGCCAACTTAAGTAGCATGCCAACATAAACAGAAAATATTATGTCATTACATAATTTAATTACTGAATTTGTTGTAGTCAACTGATAGGTAGTTTTTAAAATTTATTGACAAATATTAAAATTAAAACCCAATTTATTTAGATAGGTACCATGGTCAACAGCGTCGCTTAACCACTGCTAAGGTTAAAATCGCTTGCACGCCGCGCCCGCTGTCACATGCGTTTAGTTCGTGCAGGGGCGATACGCGCGCACACGAATTTTGTTGCAAACTGGTTAAGCAACGCTGTTGCCCACAGTACCTAACCTAGAAATTATTGTCTAAGCTTTAAAACGTACCACAAAGCTTTTTCGGAGTTCACTATAGAGAGATAGTTCATAATTTAGTATTTATTAAAGAACTATGATTTTTATTTCAATTGCGGCGCTAGGCGCTCTTAAAATTTTCGTTTAATTGTAAAACTTTGGACCCTCTACAGTTAGATAAATGGGACACAGTATTAGAAACAGAGGTGTTAATGGCTCCAACGCGTTTGCTCTCTTGGGCTCCAGAGGATGGGACTTGAATGAGTCTCTCTTAGGGACCAGAGGAGGGGATTTGAAAGGGATCTAAAGTGGCTCCTGTTGCATTTCTGAGTTCTTGAGAGTTTTATCTCTATGAAAAAAGTATGTCCTACGTTTGTTGCACTTTCTAAAGTCAGTAATATTTTTTATTAATTAACATGACTCCCACTCTACTATTGCTTTAATTTGATCAAATTAATATAATTGATATATTAGAAAATATATATCGATCATATTATTTTAAATTTATCTATGTTCGTGAAAAAAATACAAACACATAGGTACATACCATACAATTACTTCTATCTACACATAAAATTAAATGTTGTGTTGTATTTAAAATTCCTTTTACTATACAGAGTAAACCACCAGTTTTTTTTTTCATTTAATATAAACTGCATGCACAGGGTTGCCAATCCAAGACCGAAATTGTGTTTTGCTCTTGCCCATTAATGAGATTGATATCGAATACAAATGGTCTACTTGCGTCTTTGCATTTTTTCCAAACACATAAAAAAGAAAATCTCAACTATGTAGCAGTTTTCAGGTTTATAATGATTTCAGGGGTTGACTGCGTGGTATCTTATCCACCGTATATATGTTACAGCTGATAAGTTTCTTGCGCCCGTTCTTCTTGTCAGCTAAAAAAGTCTGGAACGGGTGGTAGGAAAATATAGACGATTCAAAAGTACTTAATAATTAAGTTTATTTGAATAAAGCTTATTTGACCTGACTTGACTTGACCATATTTGGCCTTGTAAGGCTATTTATTACCAAACGGCTTGTATAATACTTCACTAGAGATTCATGAAATATTACATATATAACGTTTTATATTTAACACAATATAGGAACCCATATTTTAGGGAAATTGTCAAAAGCAAAACAATCGGGAAGTAAGCGGCCTATCCTCTAATCCCGTTGACAAATTACGTTGTCAATCACAGCAGCGCCGGGCTTATTGCTTGTAGGTATAGCCCACTTTTAACACAAAACTCTTCGCTTCGAATTTTAGTTAAAAGTGAAATGCAAATGGAAAAATGGTACTCATAGTATTTTCAACTGGAATAAATTATTTTCATTTTCACTTTTTACTGTAGAGTGTGCACACAAGTTTCTGCGACTCAATGCATACCTACCCTAAAACTATTTTAATTTTGAGTTTATTATGTTTTGGGTTGATGTTGATAATGAGATTACCAACATTTTAACATCAACATATTGCCTCTAAGTCTTTTTTCTTTACAACAATAATAGCGCCGAACAAATACATTAAGGCTGTATATTTGCATTTCAACGAAATTAGTGTTTTTCCAATGAAGTTATATAATTGATTGAAGTTATAAAATCATTATTATTGATGTAAACTTTAGTTTTAGGAAGCAAAATTCTTAAATTAGTGCCGTATAGAGAGAAAAACATAATAAATTATCAGGTATTTTAAAACGAAGACAATCTGTTCAAGTGGAATTTCAAATTTGCTTGTCAGAGGTATTTTTCAAAAACGTTTCAGCTGTAACAAATAAGAATACGACTCATATTATTTTTTCACTTATTGTTTGTATTGTCTAGGAGTTACCTATAGAGAGAAAATTTTAAAAAATGCTTTTAATCACAGAGAAATAAAATATTTAAAAAATGCTCAAATTGGTACACTTTGACATGTTTTTTACTGGTATTTACAGAATCTAAAGTAATTTTTAATTTTTCTTAGGAATAATGAGGTATTTGTCTAATGTATTGCGTGTTTTGTATATATTTCAGTCAGGGCGCCACCCGTCCACAGCTCAGATCGAATCCGTATAATTTTAGTGATTTAAATTTTTCTAGATGATATTTTTACATAAATCCAATAGTAACTAGTTAGATTTGATCTAAATTAAGTGTGAGAGTGTGACAGTGTTTGCAGCGAGACAAGTGGAAAAATAACTAAGAAAATCGTGCATTGTGTGTGAACAGTGATTGCAACAAAAAGTGCTTGTTTACAAAATAATAGACCAAAAATTTAACAGTGATAATCATAAAAAATCGGCAGAAAACAAATAAAATAATAAACAATAATCATCATAACGCTAAAAGCAATAATCTTTAAACCGTTTGTGTATCTCAAATTACCTACATTCATTGTGACAAAACAAGTGCCGGGCGGCAGGCCAGCTGATCAGTGACAGTTCTCTATAGCTATTGTGTCATTGACCTACTTTTGAACAAAGCACGCACATACGGTACATCTATTTTGTCAGATGGAATAGTAAGCGGCTAGCGCCTGCCGTCTGTGTTGTAACTTAAACAAAGCGATACGAGTCGGAGGTTCAAACCCTCGAACTTGCCAGTTTTGTTTTTCTTTCTTCTTTTCTTCGAATTGTACTAACATCGATTAGCGTCAAGTCGAAAGTTCAAACCTAGCAGTGAAAGTTTTTTTTTTTTTTTTTTTTTAAATTCTCTTTCGTCAAATTTAAATTGCTATTATGGATGAAGAACATAATTACGTTACACGCAGGAAACCAATCTCGAGAGTTGTTAGTAATGAATCTTTACTGGATAATTCCTTTCAAAGTTTACCAAACACTGAAACTTCGGACCCTATGGAAATAAGCGATTTGAAACTTACCATAGCAAAATTAAAGAAAGAGCTAAGTACTGCGAATAGTGAAATTGATCAACTAAACTTAGAGAATACTACCTTGAGTAAGAAGGTAAAGAATTATGAAAGAAAATTAAAGTTTTATACGAGTAAATCAATAGGAATACATGATTTAAGAAGGGAATCGCCATGTAAGATATTTTATTCACCGCAGTATAAAAGGAAGACAAAATATTTGAACTCTTCGATAGACAGTCCAACTACATTACCACTGAACAGTACAATAAAATTTCAGAATATAGATATCAGTCCCACTGTTCCTGTAATAACAAATCAAAATACTAAAAGGTATCGATGTAGATCAATCGAAGGACTGGCAACGATTACGGATGCAAGCGTATCTACGGATGCATGTAATAGTAGCACCATAGTTACAAATAGTACTCCACTCGCTAAATGTTTGGGGCCGGCGATAGATGGCGCGAGCAGTAGATGCGGCATTGGTTATAATACACAACAAAATCATCGAGTAGTCATTGTTGCGGATCAAGCTGGCTATGGATTAAGAAGAAAACTGCAAGAACTACTGGGAAATGGCTATTTAGTTACTTCGTATTTGAAACCAAACGCTCATATAGACGAAATTATGTCCACATGTGATCAGATTTGTAAGGATTTCACCAAATCAGATTATTTAGTAATATTAACGGGAATTAATGATGATAATTTATTAAAACTACAATCATTTTTGTATTATAAGTTACACCACCTTACATATACAAATGTTTTGCTAGGTGAAATCCTGAGTAACAGACATTTTAATGAAAATAAATTGAATTATCTGGTGCAATCGATTTGTGAACAATTTAGACATGTGTCCTATATACCAATGAACTATATTAATAATAATGGTTATAGAAAAAATATTAACATGACTTTGACTCTCATTGCTGGGTATTTTCTACGAGAAATATTAAGACTTTCGTATAAAGATAATTATGTTAACTATATAATGAAATTACACTGTACCGTAAAAAGGAGTTCATGTGAACAAGGCAGTAGTGGAGAAGATGCCATAAATAATACTGTAGTACCTAAGTTAGGAAAATGTTCAATAGGCACACAAACTGATAACTTGTCCGAGTCTGATACATTTTTTCGTGAATAACGTTAGTACTAGTACTGAGTCATGCTGTAAAAGTAATAATATTAATTTAAATGTGTTCTGTCAAAATTTATGTGGTATAAACAATAAAACACTTGAGTTAGAATTGTATTTAGATACCCAAACAGAAAAATATAACTATATTTGTATAAGCGAGCATTTTTTGAATGATAAACAAATTCCTTTATTTAATTTATCTAATTACAACATTGTGTCTCATAACTCAAGATTAAATAAAAAAAGAGGCGGAACACTAATTCTGGGAAGTAAAGACATTAAATGTACTGATTTATCTATTTCAAAAAGTCTGTATAAAATGGACAGCTTTGAAATATGTTGTGTAAAAGACTTGGAGACGGATGTATGTATTTGCTGTTGTTACCGAACCCCTAATGATAAAAATTTTGATGTTTTTATGGAAAGACTAGAAAAATTATTAGAATATTTTTTTAATAAAAAATGCATTATTTGTGGTGACTTTAATATTGATCTAATGACTGATAATAGAAAAAAAAACTGAATATTTAAATCTTTTGACATGTTTTAACTTCAGACCACTAATTTCTGATGAAACTTTTATACGAAATGACTCAAGCTCTTGCATAGACAACATATTAACTAATATTCCGAATAATAATGTAGCACATCATAATATAGATCACAATGGTTTAGCAGATGGTCATGCAGGATTATCGTGCAGAATTATTGTACCTAGCCACAGAAAGAGAACTAAGAATTCTGTCTTGAATGGGGTTAGACGAGCATTCACAAAGAATAATAAAGATAAATTTAGAGAGCATGTAATGAATGAGGACTGGAATAAAATGGGCATCAATGTTTTTATAAAAAAATTCAATACCCTGTTTCAAACATGCATAAAAAAGAAAAAAAAGATATTTAAATTGAATCGCAACACAGGAATACGATGGATTACCAAAGGCATTAAAATATCAAGTCAAATGAAACGCTTCTTATGTATAGGTAAAGCGCATTGGAACGACGTTTCAGTCTCTAAGTATAGAAATGAATATACAACACTCTATAGGAAAGTGATAAGGCAAGCAAGAAAAATGGCTGTGCAAGAGGAAATAGCAAATTCTACAAACTTGTCTAAGACAGTATGGAGACTAGTGAATAGACACAGAAATTTGTCAGGTAAAGAGAGAACCGAAATGATGCTAAAAATAGGTGGAAAAGTAGTTACTGACCCGAAAATGATTGCTGACACTTTTGCTCGACAGTTTGATCATAGCTTAAATAAAGTTTCTATTAATGAGAATTTGGCCCTGAGACTTCTAAATCAAAATGTAAAAAGAGTCACAGAGGATATGTCTTTGAGACCGACTAATGCGGATGAAGTGAGAAAGGTTGTCCAAGGAATGAAAGCCAAAACTTCTTGTAGTTATGATGAAGTTCCAATTACCATTATCAAGGATAATATAGACGTACTTGCAGAGCCACTAAGTTGCTTTTACAACAAATGTATGGAAGAAGGTGTATTCCCTGATCAGCTTAAAATAGCTAAAGTGGTCCCAATACATAAAAAAGGCTCTAAGATGGACGCGAAAATGTATAGGCCAATATCATTACTGCCAACTTTGTCGAAAATTTTTGAGACCCTGCTGAAAACAAGGTTGATAAGCCATTTTGGAATTAATAGGGTAATCAATGAGTCTCAATTCGGATATAGAAGAATGGTGGGGACACAGGATGCTATTGCCAAATTGTTAGATGATGTGCTTGGCAGAATAAATGAAAGATTAAAAGTGGCTGCACTCTTCCTTGATATGAGCTCTGCTTTCGACACCGTAAGTCACAAGCTGCTGTTAGAAAAATTAAATCATTATGGTGTAAGAGGAAAGGTTTTGAAACTTTTTGAATCTTATTTGCAAAATAGGAAAATGTTTGTGGAGATCAAAACAGTTGATGATAGCATGTCTGAAGTCGTAACCAGGTCAAAGATGGTAGATATCAAGGTCGGTGTACCACAGGGCTCAATTCTTGGTCCCATTTTATTTATCACTTTCATAAACGACCTTAGTAGTCATGTGTCTAACTCTGATGACATGGTAAAGCTAATCCTATTTGCAGATGACACTAATGCCGTTATTTCAGCCAAGGAAATAGAGAGTCTTGAATCTAAAGTCAATTTAACTTTGGAAACAATGAGTATTTGGCTAGCAGCTAATGGTCTTATAATCAACACAGACAAAACAAATGTTATGTTGTTTCAAACTAATGTTAGTAATAAAGCTACTCTGAATACTCAACTAAACGATAAACAAGTGCAATCTATACAGGTGACAAAGTTTTTAGGAATAAAAATCGATAGTTTGTTGAAATGGAAGGAAGAATTAAGTGACATAGAGAAAAAAACAAGCGCTGCCTGCTATGTATTAAGAAGCCTACGTGAAGAAGCAGATTTAAAGCACCTCAAGTTAGTATATTACGCACTAGTTGAATCAAGACTGCGCTATAGTATATTATTTTGGGGAAGTAGCTACAAATACAACATACATAAGGCATTTGTTCAGCAAAAAAGGGCTATCCGAACAATGGTTCGTATTAAACAACAAGACTCATGTAGGGAACATTTTAAAAGACTTGGAATCCTAACTGTTCCGAGCTTGTACATATTAGTCTTGATGACTCATTTTGCTAAACATGTACATGAGTATGAGTCGCAAGAAGAAAGAAAGATTAGAGAAAGTACAAGGAGAAAAGACTTTAATCATAAGTTGGTGCCCAGGTTAGACATAGTCAAGCAGAGCAGTTATTATCAGTCAATCCGAATATTTAATAGATTACCCAATGAGCTAAAAAATATATTATATAAGAGTGACTTCAGATCGAAACTGAAAAAGTTTTTATTAGAAAAATGTTATTATGCAGTGGAAGAGTTTGTTAACAATGGCAAAACAACATAATAAAACTCGAGATGACGCTACAATTTTAATTTTATTATTTTTCATGATTTTATGAATGAATTGTATCTGTTTGACATTTATTATATTTGAGATTGTACTTAGTTTATTTTTTTATTAGTTTGACATTTATTTTTAATCGGAATTGACATTGTACTAGTCTATAATTTTCTCTTAGTTTGACATTTATTTTTAATCGGAATTGACATTGTACTAGTCGTCAATTTTTTTGTAGTTTGACATTTATTTCTATTGGAATTTTGCAATTTATTATGTAATTATTCATTAATGGACCTAATTGTAATGTGTAAATTCTAAATGTTAATAATATTCAACACAATGTATATTGTATGGAATAAATGAATTGTATTGTATTGTATTTATATCTATTTAATAATTTAATAGGAATTTTCAAAGTTCGCCCTCATTACGGCTCGCGCAGAGTTGTTTTGATAATTTGTATTGAACATTTAAAAATGGAACGTGATGCGACTCTACAGCCTTAACAATTCAGAACTAGTTATTTTAGAGACTGTAAACTAATGGTAGAAAGACCATCTCGGTTTAAACTTTTTAAAACATTCCGACGAAATTCCTCACAAGGTTATTCATTACTCGGTTTCACTCGTTAATTTACTGGAGTACCTTCAAAAAACCTGAACGAAAAAGCATCCCCAGAATCCAGCGTTCAAATTTGGCGAGCGGCGCCGTTTTGAATTTCATTTAATCTTTGAAAGACCTAGTTCAGAATTTAGAGTAAGACGTTTCAAAGGGAGAATCGCAGCGGAAAATGAAAAGCAATTCGCCGTCGAGATGAAAATAGTAAATATGATATTGTGGGGAGCGGAATGGACGAGTTATATCGCATTAAGGCGGGCCGCGCAGGGCGAGTCTGATTTTAATTTCGTCTGAGATGGTGTTATATTGGTGCTAGAGTGCTGGCTGTCTCTGGTTCCGTTATATCTCGTCCGGCGCTTGGCCGCCTCGTTAAGTCTGCTAATCTCGCTGAAGCTTTCCGTAAAAAAACGCTTGGAATGAATGAATGCAGCGGAGCAAATCGTTTCATCCGGGTGTTTTGGTAAGAATAATTAATGTTTTGCGTAGTAAGATCTGGATGAGAAATTTGAAAAAAAACTCTAAGTACATACAGATTCGGAGAAAGATTTTGATATGAAAAAATATGTCTTTCAACTTATTTTTGTCATTTTTTTCTGGTTAGCCTCGCTTGGTTGCCTCGTAAAGTCTTAATCTTTCAGACTAGGAGATTTATTCAGGTATCGCAACGCAAACACTAGGCAGCTTGAAAGTTTAAATTTTACTAAAAAGGCAGTGAAAAGGTTGCTCTAGTATATTTTAACAATAGCATTAAAATATTTTTGTTTTATTATCGGTTGTATGATTGAAAGTGGCGCCGCGGTGAAGTTTATTCAATCCTACTAATATTATAAATGTGAAAGTTTGTGGGTTTGGATGTTTGTTCCTCAATCACGCAAAAACTACTGAACGGATTTGCTTGAATTTTGGCATACAGATAGTAAATAGCCTAGATTAAAACATAGAATACTTTTTATCCCGATATTCCCACGGGAACGGGAACCACGCGGGTGAAACCGCGGGCGGCAGCTAGTATTGTAATAAAATTCTAATCATCATCATCATTATATCAGCATCATCATATCAGCCGCAAGACACCCACTGCTGGGTATAGGCCTCCCCCAAGGATTTCCACGTCGATCGGTCCTGCGCTTCCCACATCCAGTGGCTTCCGGCAACCTTCACCAGATCGTCGGTCCACCTTGTCGGGGGCCTACCCACGGAGCGTCGTCCGGTGCGCGGTCGCCATTCAAGAACCTTTCCGCCCCAACGGCCATCGGTTCTTCTCGCTATGTGTCCAGCCCACTGCCACTTTAGCGGAGCAATCCTTCGAGCGATGTCGGTTACTTTAGTTCGCCTGCGGACCTCCTCATTTCTTATAAAATTCTAATACACAATTAAAATAAAACTACGTGAAATTGGTAGGGCTCACAGTTAGTATTTTTAAAGATTTGTTCCGGATTCGTCATGTTCCTGACTCGCCGTATTCTAGATTCGCCGAATTCCAGATTCGCCGATTTCCTGATTCGTCGTAATACGTACAATCGATAACACTGGCGCTTTACCATTTTAAGTTTAAAATTGCTTGCAAGCCTCGCCATCACGTTGCGCATGTCAAAAAAGGTCTCACAATAAAATAAACTATTGAAATGGACAAATTATCAGTAAAATAAGTGGGAATTTTGTATTTGTTTTTTTTTATTTCGAACATGCTTCAGATTAACTCATTTATAAACTAAAATGCAATTTATGTTATGCTGTTTTTGTATCTTATAATTAAATAAATATTGAATAAATGAATAAAAAAATATGTCATTGATTGTATTCCGACGAATCTGGAATACGTCGAATCTGGAACTCGGCGAATCTGGAATACGACGAATCAGGAACATGACGAATCCGGAACAAATCTTTTTAAACGGTATCGTTACATTCCCTCGTAGTCACTGCTAGAAGTAGAAAGCAAAACTGCTAAGATGGCCGTTCTTGACTTTGCTATCTACTTCGACGAATGAATAAGATGGAATATAGTGATACCTTCTAAAAATACTAAAACATGGGCCCTAAAAACTCCACGTCAAGTTATTGAAATCATTTTATATTAATAACTTATTAAATAAAAACTTCAGAGGGCGCCACTTTCGGTTGTATAACCAACTTAAATAAAATACTATTCATCACCAAACTACTCTCATTCAACTGGTATCCTTTGCTACGCATGCAGTTCATTCCATACACGAGCTAGGAACGAGCAGGGATGTTCCTGTGACGTCAGCAGGACTATATTGTTTCAAACTTCGTGCACAGTGCAAAAGGTATAAGTATAGAAAACAACATGAAGTAGTGAAAAAAACATCATCAGTACTAAATGAGCTAACATGTTACAAATTAATAGTTAATTTTTAGGGTTCCGTACCAAAATGGTAAAAAAGGAACCCTTTTGGTGTGCCTCAGTCTGTCTGTCTGTCACAGCTGGATATCTCGAGAACTACTAATAGTACAGTAGCCCGGTAGAACATTTAAATCACCAAAAAGGTTACCGTTTGCCGTTGTGATATAGTTATTTATTACGAAATTATAGATACTTTAACCCAAGTTTTACAGATCGCAACCCGCCGTAACCTATATTTGTATATCTCCAAAAATTATATTTTTTTTATTTTTCGAGGTTTACCGCATAGTTTAGCTATTGTCGTGTTCTACAGCTTGATTTGATTGCCACAGATAAAAGTAAGACTATAAAAAGTAGCCATACACAGATTTAAGACCTGATGAAAATGGTTGGACTTTATCTGGTCTTAAATCGGTGTATGATCACTTTCCATAGTCTTACTATTATCAGTGGCAATTAAACAAAGCTGTAGAATACGACAATAGCTAAATCATGTGGTAAACCTTGAAAGATTAAAAAATATCATCATTTTTGAAAATATACAAATACCTATAGGTTACGGCGGATTGCGATCTGTAAAACTTGAGTTAAAGTATCTATAATTTCGTAATAAATACGAGGGTGGTTTGATAAGTCCGTGACTTTGTAAAGAAGAAAAAAATTTTTAAAGAATATTTTGTTTTATTTTTCTACATAATCTCCTTTCAGCTCTATACACTTCGACCAACGATGTTCCAACTTCTTCAACCCATCTAAAAAATAGTTTTTATCAAACCCTGAAAAATAGGTTCCTGTTTTAGCTATCACTTCTTCATTGGATGAAAATCTTTGTCCACCAAGCCATTTCTTCATGTTTAGGAAGAGGAAAAAGTCACACGGGGCCAAATCTGGTGAATACGGGGGGTTTGGCAATAGGTCGTATCGCAATTCCACAAGTTTTGATGTTGCGGTTGCCGAAGAGTGGGCCGGAGCATTGTCGTGATGACATAAAACTTTTTTCTTTGCTAGATGCGGTCTTTTCTTCAGCAGCTCTATATTGAATCTATCCAACAAAGCAACATGGTAAGCTCCGGTAATTGTCTTGCCTTTCTCCAAAAAATCGATGTAAATAACACCTTTGCTGTCCCAAAAGACAGTGGCTATCTCTTTACCAGCCGAACAAACAGTTTTTGCCTTCTCCGTGGCACGTTCACCGGTAGAAGTCCACTGTTTTGACTGTTGCTTCGTCTTTGGCGTATAATGGTGGACCCACGTTTCGTCAACTGTTACGTACCGACGAAAAAATTCACTTGGATTGCGGTTATACAAACCTAGCATTGTTTAGAAGTGGTTACACGAGTTCGTTTTTGGCCGACTGTCAGCAAACGCGTCACCCATCTTGCAAAAAGGTTTTTCATGCCGAGAATATCGAGCAAAATATGAAAAATTCGTTCGGTAGAGATGTGAAGAGATCTCAGTTATCTCGCGTATCTTCACTCGACGGTCTGCCATAACAATGTCGTGGATTTTGTCAACAATATCTTCAGTGGTGACCTCAATCGGCCTTCCTAGACCGTCGGCGACAGTTGTGGTGGTACGACCACAACGAAATTCAGTAAACCACTTATGAACTATTCCATGAGATGGAGCAGAGTCTCCATAATATTTTTTCAGTTTGTCCTCCGTCTGCTTATGGTTTTACCACGTAAAAAGTAGTATTTTATCACTACGCAAAATTCGTTTTTCTCCATTATAAAAGAATATTCAGTAAAGGGAAAAGTTGTGATGTGAGAAAGAAAGCCCGTCGTTCGCAGACGGCGGTCGGAGGGCCAATGTGTTTAGAGTAGTGATGTGTCGTTATCGCCTTAGCTTTAACGCTTAATGACTAATCAAGAATTTAGCATTAGCTCATTAATTTTAAATGAAATATTCTGCTAAAATTAATTAACGATTCTAACGTGAAGTAAGCTCCAAAAAAGCTAAGGTCCCTCGCTCGACCGCCACCGCACGTGTTGCACACGTGCATAGTTCGGTCATGGGCCGAGACAACGGTATCTATTGTAAGTATTGTTTTTTGTTCAGAATAATGACAAAGGCGGGGGTCCCTTAAATTGCATAACACTAATAAAACTAACTTTGCAAGTAAGACACATTGTTCTGAGATTTATTGCTTCCTGCTGTGGAGCACTGAGTTTAGAAAACGAAATTACCGTGGTCTTTATTATATGACACCAAAGGTTCAGTTTTGGATTGAAATTGTGTTAATAATTTTAACAACTTCTAGCCTTAACGCCGTTTAGTTTATTAACGTGAAGGAAGGAAGAAGCGATTTTCACTAGATACTCCATCCAGCCAGTGTGAAAGTAATCATTAACGAAATTGGTCACGTCGCATAGGTGTTGCGGGTTCGTGTTTTTTTTTTAATGAAAAGATATTACAGAAAATTAACACAAGTTATAACAAATACTTATAATCGTACTTTTTAGGGTTCCGTAGCCAAAATGGCAAAAAACGGAACCCTTATAGATTCGTCATGTCTGTCTGTCTGTCTGTCTGTCTGTCTGTCCGTCCGTATGTCACAGCCACTTTATTCCAAAAATATTAGGACTACATAGTTGAAACTTAGTAGGCAGGTGTATTCTGTAAACCGCTTTACGATTTTTATACAAAAATAAAAAAAATAAAAGATTAAGGGGGGGCTCCCCATACATGGAACTGAAACTGAAAATATTTTTTTTCATCAAACCAATACTTGTGGGATGTCTATAGATAGGTCTTTAAAAATGACGTTGAGGTTCCTAAGACTATTTTTTTTTAAAGTCAACCGTTTGAAAAATATATGCCGCCAAAGTGGTAAAATGTGTGTCCCCCCCCCTTTAACTTTTAAAGTAAGAGGGTGAAAAATCTAAAAAAAATATAAACTATAGATCTTAATAAACACTTTTAACGAAAATTGTTTCGAACGAGATACAGTAATTAGTTTAAAAATATGGTATGGTATAATGTACCTACGGAACCCTACTGCGCGTGGCCCGACACGCACTTGGCCGGTTTTTAAAATTTGCATTGAGAAACACAAGGTGCTCAATTGAGCTAAATTACTTTACTGTAATATCTTTTCATTAAAAAAAACATACTTACTAAATAATTAATTTGTTTTTCAGATATGATTTGGTTTGTGGTATGAATATAATAAGAAAAACTAAAGCGAATTAACGAAAAATTTACTTTGTCTAAGATAATAATTGAAAGTAGTCATTCATGCATGATGCACGCACGATCGTTAAAATTCACGTTAAAAATAGCGTTAATTGAAAAAAGCTATTTCACAATTAATTTAACGATGAAAAATTATTTTTAAATAGCCTTAACGCCCATCACTAGTTTAGAGACGTGGAGTGGGCGGCGACGGCGTGGCGGCGCGGGCGGCGGGCGCGGGCGGCGCGCGGTGGCATTTCCCCTCTCGCCTCTCGCCTCTCGCCCCGAGCGTGGAGCGCACCGACCTCACTTGCATAAATGCTTCCAATTTTTTTTACGTTCACGCCAATTTAAAAAATGTAACAGCATAAGCTCAGCAAGGAGTTCTAAATTAAGACAGGAAAATTGAATTATGAAAAAATATTTTATTCAACCTTAAAGTCACGGACATATCAAACTGCCCTCGTAACTATATCACAACGGCAAACGATAACCTTTTTGGTGATTTAAATGTTCTACGGGCTACTGTACTATAATGGTATTAACTTGAAATTTGGAATAGTTTAAGATGACATTTGTCCAACTATTTTGCAAATAAGAAATAAATAAAAAAATAAATATCTTTTTTACAACAGGGACTGAAAAGGGGTCTTAAAAATTTGAAGTGGGGCTACTAGGGCATGTGGGGTATCATATGAAAGAGCGCCGTTTGCACGTTTTTATTATTTTTTTGTTTTAGGCCACATAGTTTTCGACTTATGATGAAAAATGTAAAAAAAATACCGCCCCCCACCCCTTATCTCTTTTGTTTGAAGTTTGCAAAAAGAAAAATCTGAAATAATTCTATGTGATAGTGATAGCAGTTTATATAAAGATTAAAGGAAAAATAAAACGATGTCTCAATATAGCACACTTTTTTAGAAATTATCAAATTTCTAAAAAAAATAACATTAGTTCCACTATCGGTCAAGAGAGAGAGAGATGGCGCTGACCTAAAACTGCAATACTAATTTTATTATTCTACTCTGCAGTGTGGTTTTATGGTACAATTATGATGATACGAAACCCTCAGTGCGCGAGTCCGACTCGCCCTTGACCGGTTTTTTTATTTTTTTAATAATTATATTTTTGAAGTTTTTAATTAAAATGTCATAATGTTGCATAAGATGTTAAAAAATCAATTATGTAAGTGACACTCGATTTCTACAGTCCAAACAAAAGGGCGACTTGCGATTTTCGATACTGCTGTCCCGTACATTAAGTAATTATTAAATTAGCATTGATGGTTCCTTGATTTTTTTGTTAAAGGATCAGGTTGTCTACTTTTTAGTACTGTAACATTAACCTTTAGATCGAAATTGAATTGAAAAATTAATTAACTCACAAAATAAGCATTTTTAAATCGTCAATTCTTTTACTACCACCCATTATTGAAGCCAGGCCTACCTATGAGCGTTGATGGTGTGAATGATCCGAAGGACATAGCTGATATGTTCAAAGAACATTTTAGTGTGGAATCCCCTCTCAGTTCTCTTTCGGCGCAGGTGCACTATGATGAACCGGACCAGAATGTACAGCCAACTAGATTTACCTCCAATAGGGTCAAAGAAATCATGAAAAGTATGACTAGGGGTAAATCTCCAGGGCACGACGGTCTCAGCATAGAGCACCTGCAACATGCTGGTGTTCACTTGCCCCGAGTCCTCTCCATGTTTTATTCGTTATGTGTAAGTCACGCATACCTGCCCAGTGATATGATAAAAACGGTAGTGGTACCTATAGCGAAGAATAGAACGGGAGACATTGCAGATAGGAACAACTACAGGCCAATATCATTAGCAACTGTGATTGCAAAGGTCCTCGACAGGCTCCTAAGTGACGAACTTGATAAATGCCTCCTGCTCCATGATGCCCGTTTGGTTTCCGGACTGGGTTATCAACAGAAAGTGCCATATTAGGATTAAAACACACAGTTAGGTACTACACAGATCGCAAAACGCCTGTGTATGGATGCTTTTTGGACCTGTCGAGGGCGTTTGATCTAGTATCATACGAGATTCTTTGGAAAAAACTAGCAGAATGTAACTTAGCACCTGATCTCCTGGCTATCTTTCGCTATTGGTACAAATATCAAACTAATCATGTAAAATGGGCAAACAAGTTTTCAGAGCCTTATAAGTTAAAATGCGGTGTACGACAAGGTGGGCTTAGCTCACCTCATTTGTTCAATTTGTACATAAAGCTGATCGTGAGACTCAGCAGCACACAGGTCGGTTGTCATGTAGATGGAAAGTGTGTTAACAACCTAAGTTATGCAGACGACATGGTGCTGCTGAGTCCCTCGGTCAGTGCGCTTAGAAAACTGTTAGTTATATGTGAAGACTATGCCACCACACACGGACTTATTTATAATGTGGAAAAAAGCGAGTTTGTATTATTTAAGGCGGGAAATAAGAGCCCGAGCTTCATACCACCAATTAAGCTATTTAATACTGCTCTGGCGAGGGTCTCACATTTTAAGTACCTGGAGCATTTTGTTACGGATGATCTGTGTGATGAAATGGACATGGAGAGGTTGCGGAGAGCTTTGGCGACCAGGAGTAATATGCTGGCTAGGAGGTTTGCACGATGTAGTAGTAACGTTAAGATAGCTCTGTTCAAATCGTTCTGTCAATCCTTCTACTCGTGCTCCCTCTGGGTCAGCTACACTCAAAGGGCGCTAAAAGCATTAAAAGTGCAATATAATAATGCATTTAGAGTACTGTTGGGGCTGCCCCGTTACTGCAGCGCCTCAGGCATGTTCTGCGAGGCGCGCACGGACGGGTTTGACGCGATAATGCGTAAAAAGGCTGCTTCACTCCTAGCAAGAACGAGGAGCAGCACCAACAGTATCCTAAGTGTAATAGCCCTAAAAAACGACTGCCCTATACTAAGACAGCTCGTGAAAACCTGTGGCTAGATTTTAAGATGATTTTTATATTTTATTTAAAATATGGACCTATAATGTGTGAAATAAAGTTTTATTATTATTATGACATCTTTTAGCTGACAAGGCATGGGCACAAATGTAAGAAACCTTCTAACACATACTAAAAGGTGTACTCTTTTATTGAATGTTCAATTATGAGTGCGATAACTTGACTCACTTACTGTGCTTACACTGCATCAAGACAAGCGATCATGTTCCTTCACATTGTGTTTCCGTAAATACAGTTCTGGAAATTTGAGCAACCGCACAATGGACGGAAAAAACACGCTAAGTGAAACACTAGAGAAATATATTTTTATAGCACAGCTTCTGAAGTTCATGAACACAATGGCCGTCTTGTATTACGAACTCCGGTACACTGATTTATTAAAACAATATTCTTTTTGTTCACAAATGTTAATTTCACTGTTCTCTTCATAATACAAAATGAAATTTTTATTAACTTTCATGGAAACCAGTTTGTAAAATAAAGGAACTTCAAAACCAGTGTCAAACACGGCAGTTATAGAGAACAAACCGGCCAAGTGCGAGTCGGACTCGCGCACGAAGGGTTCCGTACCAAAAAATATGTTTGTAGTATGGGAGCCCCCCTTAAATATTAATTTTATTCTGTTTTTAGTATTTGTTGTTATAGCAGCAACAAAAATACATCATCTGTGAAAATTTCAAGTGTCTACCTGTTGTTGTTATTAATATCGAACAAAAAAACAGCAAAAAAAATCACGTTTGTTGTATGGGAGCCCCCATTAAATATTAATTTTATTTTGTTTTTAGTATTTGTTGTTATAGCGGCAACAGAAATACATCATCTGTGAAAATTTCAAATTTCTAGCTTTCACGGTTCATGAGATACAGCCTGGTGACAGACAGACAGACAGACAGATAGACAGACAGATAGACAGACAGACAGACAGACAGACAGACGGACAGCGGAGTCTTAGTAATAGGGTCCCGTTTTTACCCTTTGGGTACGGAACCCTAAAAACTGTACTGTTGGTGATCTAAACAAATTCTGCTGTTTTGTTATTGGAGCCTAGCTAAAATAACGTCTATGGCTCGGTTACGCTAGAACATTTTGTCTCTGTCTTTTTCTTTATATGTGAGTAAGGAAAACAACCACACTAAGAACACTAAGTGTATTTTGATGTAGAATTCAATACGGTATTATTATTTTTATTATTATTTATTTACAGCAAAAAGATGAACCGACCGAGGCAAGGCAAGCGCTTTTGGTGATTTTCTGATTTCTTTACGATCATCTGTCAGCAATTTAATATTTGTAGCAACTAGAAGAAACCATTTAGCATATGTTTTTTTTTGTGGTCACAACTTTACGTTTCTTACATAAAAGTAGAAGCTTCCCACACTATTTTCCTATTACGGACCCTTAAAAGCAAAATATTTTTTTGAAAACGCACAGTGTTATATCAGTTTGAATTCAGCAGATATAATAATTATTTAAATTATTATTTACTCATTTCCTTTAGTTAACTTCCATCAATTTAACAGAACAATGAAATGCATAAAAGAGCATTGAATGCAGGCCACTATTTGTAAACCCCTATAATTAAGGAGGGGAAACAGCGAAACAAAGGGCAGCGGGCCGCGGCTCCGGCGACTTTCTGCCGCTTACGGGCCGGCGCGCCGGAACCGGACCGGAACTGAAATGATTGGTGCCGGCGCTATCTTGATTGTTCTCCGTTCATTTGTGCACTACAAAGTGTCACAAAGGGTATCTTTACAGGAAATAAACGCTCTGATGAAATAGTTTTCTTTGTTTAGTAAACGAGACAAACTCGTATAATAAAATTTAATTTCTTGTTTATATTATACTAAAAGTTTAACCCGATATGCTTATTTTAAATTTGTTGCTATAGCACCATATTTCTGTCTAAAAAAAATCTCTCGATCGTCTTTTTAAAATAAAAAAAATAATATAGAACATAAAATGTAGATAGACCTAGAATTTGTTAACCTTCATGTTTTTTTTTTTATTTGAGATTTTAGTATTCACAATGCTATTTTTATACAATACTAAATAATCTACTAGGAAAAATAATCGATTCGTCACCATAGCATATTCTCGATCGGGAATCGATCCCGCGACCTTTAGAAGTACGATCGAATACTCATGCAACTGAGCTATCGAGGGATTCTCGCCCGCAAAAATGATCTGTAACTTAGACCCTGTCCAGAGCTACGCGCGAATTGACATGTTTTCATTTTTTCAAGGTACCTAAAATCGAAAACCATTTCGAGGTTTTTCAATTTCAGACACCATACATATTTTTTCGGGGTTTTTGATCAATTATTTAAGGTGGTACCCTGAGCGAAAGTGGCGCCGCGGTGAATTTAATTTAATATAATAATCCTAATACACAATTTTAATAATGTTTATCGTGGAAATTTTAGGGCCCACAGTCTAGTATTTTTAGACGGTGTCGTTACATTCCCTAGTAGTCACTGCTAGAAGTAGATAGAAAAACTGCTAAAAGTGGCCGTTTTTGACACATTTGCTATCTACTTCTACGAATGACTACGAGGGCATGTAGTGATACCTTTTAAAAATACTAGACTATGGGCCCTAAAATCTCCACGATAAACATTATTAAAATCTTTTCCTATTAATAACTTATTAAATAAAAACCTCTGAGGGCGCCACTTTCGGTCATACAACCGCCTTAATGAATTATGTGGAAAAAACCCTGTAGCATCGAGATATAGGAATAATAAAAAATACACTCCTTTGCGTAAAAAAAGTTGTGTGATTGTCGTTGAAGTGACAACTGTCGCTGTCAAGGTTACAATGTATGTTAAAATCTGTGTCAAGAATCTAAATATTTTTCACTTTTGCTCGCTTTGTTTTGAATGTTATAATTATATTATTTACTTGAATTAGTATTTTAGTTTTATATCAAACATCTCTCGAAATATAATATCAAGTTTTCTGAAGAATTTTTTATGGCAGACAGTCGCAACACTCGCAACCTCACTAAAGTGGACATCATCATGCTGCTGAAGCTGAAGTCTTCTGCGAAACGTTTATTTTTAGGAAAAAAAAGATATTATTTACGTTTCAATTGGTTTTATAAATATAGTTTGATTTCAAGTGCATTAATTTCAATTTCCATAAAACTTTAAAGCAACATACCACTGTAAACGAGTAGACTTTGGTTTGGCACGTAAAACAGTGTTTGTTTGGGCATTTCATCACAGTATTTTTGCAGGCAGGAACTACACATGAGATTATGGAATCTAATTTACGAATATCATTATCTATTATTGTTGAAAATAAGGTAAAAATAGCGACAATAAAAGAAAACAACCTCGATCAAAACATAAACAAACAAACGTCATTAGCGTCCATAGATTAGGTTGACAGGTTGACGTCAAAGTGTATTTTTTATCCATATGGGCAAAGGAAAAACCGTCAGAAATCCTATAAACTGCACTTACGCTCTTTTTACCGACTTCAAAAGGAGGGAGGTACTCAATTCGACCCGTTTTTTTTTTTGTTTTTTTTTTTTTTATGTATGTACACCGATTACTCAAAGACGGCTGGACCGATTGAAATGATTCAAACGTTATTACATTAAGTAAACTTTCAAGTTGGTCCCATTTTTTAAAATTTTGAAATGGGTTCAGTACTTTTCAAGTAATCTTGAAAAAAGCACGAAAATAGTATGATTTTGTGTGAACTAGCTCGATGATCAGTCGTATAACTTCTTTGTTTATGAACTGAATAAGATAATTATTTTTTTGTTGGAAAAGGGATATCTAAGTGTAGTTCTTTAACCGACTTAAAAAAGGAGGTTCTCAGTTTGACCCGCATATATGTATCTTTCTCCGCGATTAACTCACGTTTGGCTGAGCCGATTTTAATTTCTACCTAAATAATATACCTACACTACCTTATACAAAAGGTACCTACACTAAAAATAAAAAAAAATAAAAAATTGTTTAAAAAAACAAAAAACCGACTTCAAAAAACCTACCTCTAAAAAGCAAGAAATAATATTCGTAATAATAAAACACGTCTATTGAAGTCGGGTGGGGCTTTTAGAATAAAAAAAAAAGTGATTTGTACTCCAGCCCCACCCGACTTCAATAGACGTGTTTTATTATTACGAATATTATTTCTTGCTTTTTAGAGGTAGGTTTTTTGAAGTCGGTTTTTAGAATGAATAAGTTTTCAAATTAATATTATGACGACATAAGTTAAAATTTTGGAAAAGAAAAAAATACGTGTCTCTTGTTTTCATCAGTAATTTCTAAATAACAAATAAAAAACCAGGACAAAAATTTTGAAATGTTGTCAATTAGACGCGTTTCATTATACAATGCTCGCTTTAGTTAGACCAGCGACGTCAGCAACTTGTGCAATGTAACCAAAATTGCGCGTAAATTCGCGGCGAATTCGCCCTTTCTGGACAAGGTCTTAGCACGTGAACGAATATCAAGAAAAAAAAAACGCGCGTAAAACTATTCGATAGAGTAAAAGCGTTGTACAAATTTTCTACACATTTAATACATTAATTTTCTACACTAATATAGATTGCATACAATGCATGAGGACAACTCAACACTCCCATTATCGCCTGAAGCTATCAGTGGCGTGTTTAAATATGAACACACCCCTAGAGCTCGTGCTCGCGACATTGTTGATTCTCCAAGCCGAGGCCGAGGTCGCGACGCCTCCACGCCTCTATCGGGAGTCAATTTCCTACTGCTCGCATTAATTCGTAATGGCGGAAACCACTCGGGCTGTGCCGACAATCGAATCTGATTGTATTAGATATCGGTTTAAATTATTGCATTACAATTTCTCTATCTATCATTATTGATATTGCTCTTGAAATTTTAACACATTTTTATTAGTTCGCTTTTAACATTGACAATGTTTTTTCGTTCGCTCCAGTAGACCCACATTTTCGCTGAAAGTACGGCTCATCCGTAATACCCCGAGGTTAAGGGCCACAAGAACGTATGAGGGCTCAAAAGACGCGGAATTTATAGGGCTTTAAGAAAATGTAAAAATTATTTTGGAAAAGTCAGAAACTTTTTTGGAAATCGAAAAAAAAACTACTTTTTTCGTCCGAATATCGTGTATTTTCACAGAAAATTTCCAATATCTCAAGAACGGGGCCGAATTTCAAAAATATGAATAAAAAACACCTCAGTATTGAACCACGGAACATTTTAGATCATTATACTTTTTTCGATATTGACGGTGACGGTTGAGGCTGTACAGGTGCCCTTAGCCGCGAGTTTTGCGCGGCGCGAGGTGCGATATCACGCGGTGGGCGTCTCGAGTGCGGCTACGAAGACGTATGAGAGCTCAAAAGACGCGGAATTCGAAGGGCTTTAAGATGATGTAAAATATTTTGGAAAAGTTGGTTTTGAAAAACAAGAAACAATTTCGACCGAAAAAATATATTTTATTTCAATAATCTATAATAGGTAGATTAATTTTCAATGCCCTTTCAAGTCGTGTAGAGCACGAGATTTGTAATTTTTTTTTAATTTAATGTCGTGCGGTTTGTAGCGTTGGCTTACCAAACCGACATGAATTCTTTACTGAATTGTGTTCAAAGAATAACTACTCTTGATAGTTTTGATAAAATAATTCCATTGTGTACGCCACGTACCGACACAGGTTAGTAAACAAATACGAAGTAGTGTTGTGACAGCCGTGACACGGTGACAAGTCTGTATGCGTAACGGCCGCCCCGTGACGGGGTGTGACAACTTCGCCAGAAAAACAATGTTTTGACGCCATGTTTTGAGGGATGTAGAAATAGAACTAGGGAAATATGATTATGTGACGTGTGGGTCGTGACATTCCATTCGGCTTACAGTCTCTAGAGGCAAGTCGAAAAATAAACCTTCAAAATAGCCAAATTATTCAGAAATTGCGACATTATTATTTAGATAGAGCAAAGAAAATTGGAATAAAATATTAGCTATATCTGTTTTGATTGTTTTGTGGCACGTCGCTAAAATGTTGGTGTTGTAATATTAACAGTTGACAGTATTTGAGTATGATTTATTTAGGCTTACCTCTCTTTTCTCAATACGATAGCACTTACCATCTGCAACAAAAGACATAAGATAAATACAATAGTATTCTTTCAACAAACTTCTCAATACAATCACTAAACATCATTCACATTTCCAGAGACACTCATGGACTTTCAACCGGTCACATACGATCTCTCTGGCACTATCTGGCCCTTATACAAGTTGGGAAGAGATAACTCGTCGTAGATTACGTCCTGAAAGACAAGGGGACTTTTCACGTCACCTTCCCCCTTCACGTCACACCTGCTTGAAAACTTGTGCATTTTCTTTATAATAATTGTAAAATAAGATCTATTCTGAAGTGCGTTGTGTGTTTGGTGTCAAACTGTGGTAACAAAAATTAAAGGTAAAAGCTTGTTTGGATGACGGTGCGATGGATGATTACGCGATTTTGGTTACACTGCTGTTAATATTGCTCAAGTTACTGACACAGTTGATCCTAAGCAAACAGTGTAAGAACATAATGCGTCTCAATCGAGCGTGCTGAAATCTGAATAGGGTCTTATAGGATTCTGTATGTGATTCTGTTTTATTTAATTGGCCAACGACAACAAATTAGGTGCAGTTAAATAAGTCATCGCAATTTCTTTGTGCAATGTTCTCTTCATAAGTAGGTGTATTTAAAGCGATATTATTTTGCCAAAAAAATTGGAAAATAAAAAAGATTTAACCCTTTGTTAAATTAATTCCTACAGAATACAATACTATAATAACATTATTGATCCTCCAAAAACCGAAGTACCAATTAACGTTCCAATTAAAATCAGTTTGGGGGCTCATTTGTCATCGCTCCGCCTTCGACGTGGCTGACAAAGGGTGCTTTCGGCCTTAATTGTAGAAAGAAAGGCCATCTTTAGCAGCGCGACGCGTTCGTTAGGCCGCTAACGAGCGGCGCTCGCGGCGTACCTCGCGGCACGCGCAATTAAAATACGCGCTATATAGCGCTTATTGTTGCACCGAGCGAACAATTCTATCGGCAAAATTTAAAGATGAAAGAAAGTGTTACTTTTTACATCGATAATTTAAAAGTCTTATTTTTTAACACCTGAAAGGGGATAAAAATATAAAAACCGAAATACTTTGTGTATTTAAACTAACGGCTTAGGATTATTGCAAACACTTGAATTTAGATATGAGATTTTTTATTTTTATTTTATAAAATACCTACTACTAACATTGAAACTATAAGAGACTTCCATATAAACTTTCATCCCCTATTTCTCAACCTCTTAGGGGGTGAATTTTCCAAAATCCTTTCTTAGTGCTCAGCTATACCATGAAAAGTATCTATAGGTACAATCCAAAAATAGTGTCTCATCTTTCAGCCGTTAGTGCTCTAGGTGCTTCAATCAATCATTTAGAATTTCATAAGTATAGATTAGTTATTTATTTCAGAAAGTTAAAGCTGGAGTTCTTATTTAAATTGCTTATTTGTACATAAATGTAAAACACAGTGTTTTCCTGCAAAATGACCATTCACTCTTCTTTTAAGAGATTTTATTTTTTGTTTTCATTTCGTTCTTGTGTTTAAAACTCGAGTGATTCCCTCATGAGGTTCAAGTCGTGAGCCGGATAATTATTCACGTTCAGTGCATCTGCGTCATTTTAAACCGGGTCGAATACTTTGTTTCTCTGTGACGGAATATCATTATATTTGTCATGGGACTGAGTAAATACATTCAAACGGAGACTGCTACACAAAAGGATGCTGTTGAAATAAAACATTCACAATGCATAAAGGTTCTCTTCATTCTTGAGAGATACTACTGGAAAGTACCACCATTATCATCAATGGATATTAAAATGCTTAACGTGTCTTGTAAAGGACATTTAGTGTAGGAAAGAAAGGTGAACCCCCACAGTAAATCACTAGTAGACGAAACTTTATACAGTATGATAAAGTATCATAAATGAAACATATTTTTTAATTATCGAAATAGTTTTTGAAGTGAAAACTTCTTTAGCGACGTTGTACGCTTTTTTGTTATGGGGAAAAAATGCTAAACTCGCGTCAGTAAGAATCACGTGGCTGATCGAAAATGCGTCAGACGGATGTGACGGATGGAGAGTAGACAGCTGGCGGTGGAAGTAATCCCCCGCTCTTTCTACGGGGCGCGTTACGTCATTTTAAGACGTAAACACTTGTGTCACCAGCAACGCGCTAATTTTGAAAATGGAACTAATAGCAGCGATCTCTTCGGTGAAATCATAGACTTATTTATACTCTGTGACTATAAGTTTAAATCGTAGAATGCGTGCATGTAGAAATTAAAAAGGCCACTGGCGCGAAATCTTTAGAATTTTTCTCTAATTACAAACTGATTGAATTGTGTGACTGTATAGTAATAAGAAAGAAATAATTTTAATCCTTTGCCGCTAATTTCAAAATATCAAAAAATGCCCAACATTAATATTTAAGTTTTCACTTCAGCCGGCACTCCCGGAGTGCAACCCGATTTTTTTTTCTTTTGGATATTTGTACATAGGTTTTGGTTCATACTATATTACATCCCTGCAAAGTTTCATCGACTGAGGATTTAAAGTCAAGGTCTCCATACAAAAGAACGCTTCATTTCCTACAGTAATAGTTAGGCACTAGAATATCTATTTGTTCACCCCTCTCATGATTGGCTTCAAAAAAATTTGCCTTTTTTTCTACAATTGTTATACTAAACCAACTACATACAGATCGGAATCGAAAACTTCTTAAACAAAATATTTTCAATGGTAATTTAAAGCTTTCATAAGTCTGAAGAATTGAAAAATTGTGGAATTTATTTGGAGAAAATATTATGAAAACTGAAGCACTGTAAAGTAAAAGTTGTAAAATAAACAGACGAGATGTTTTGAGGAATTCTCAGCGAAGTTCTCGAACTAGCGGCTTCTTGTTTGTCAAAGCGACTCCAGTGCGAATACAAGCGTCCTTATTTCTAGAATGTTCCACGGAATATCGTAGTTTGTAAAAATCTGCTGTTTTATTTTATTTAATGAATTGCAGAAGTACAAAATTGTAAACGATAATATATTTATACAATTACCTATGTTAGTAATTGTAGGTTATACTTAATACTTGAGGTAAAAAATGGTAATTGTTATTTAAAGCAATATGTTTTGATCTTTGCGTAACAATAACTTTATTTAACTCACTGTTTAACTGAACGTAGTACTTAAGAACAGTACTGTACTGTACTACAGTGGATAAAATATGTACTTAAAATAAGTAGATAAATAAGTACATATTTTATCCATTGAACTAAAATCTATGGAACAAGCATTCCGCCCAAAAAATAGCACCACACACAAATGACAACCAAGTGATCGGGGCTAAAAATGCTGGTATTAGTTATGCAGCACAAAACGACTGACCACTGGTTGACCGTAAGCGGGACCACAGCGGGCCTGTGACCCAGCAGTGGAGACAATAAAAATGGCTGATGATCATAGTCTCATCAGCTGAGCAAATGCCTTTGAAGGGCGAGATTGCTATACTTATATGTCATTAGTATACGACTAGGAACGTCAAAGGATAATAATTACTCATCTAAAAAGTTGACTATCTAATAAAGAAAACGCGTGTTCTATCTTCTTTCGCGTGTGTGACAGCCTGACTTCACTGCTAATGTATTTATGGTTGCTTTTGGTACCACCAGTACTAAGTTACTTAAAAAGGCAGTAATTTTGAGGCTACGTTAAGGCAATTCTGTGTCCTCGATGACGTATCCTAATTTGTAGAGCCATAACACACTAAAGCATCTATGCTGCTTTGCCAATAAGCGATTTACCGAGCTATAAGTTAGGGTTATAGCTTGGGCGGTGATATGGTTAGTGACAAAGCCCGCGATGTCGCCCGCAGACGGCAACGACGTATAAATTAAAACAAGGCTGTGCTTCGTGGAGCTTTACTTGAATGACAAGATAATTGTCCTTTAGTTCAAAATGTTGAAGAGGCAATTTCCTGTTTAGTGGACTAAATTATTCAAATAATGTTGATTAATAATGATGAGCTTTTGTTGTATAATTATTTAAACAAAATACTTAGCTGTCTGGATTTTATAGTAGTTGTGACTGAGAAACAGTTCGGACCTTGATTTTAAACTTATAATGAGGCAAACAAAAATAAAAAGCAACTACTAAAATTTAAGCGTAAGTTAATCTCTATTTCCATTGAATGCGGTCCACTTACTGACTTTTATTAATCACAGACCAAGCGCTTATATCAACTACACATTTTCAGATATGCACAATTCAAATTTGCATAATAAAATGAAGTGCATCGCTTACCCTGCTGCACTACGAGAAGAACTGTTCCAATTACGCCATTTATCCCAGTTCATGTCCTTTGTTCTCTTAGAATTTAATAAATTAACAACAGAATTTCTCCTCCATCCTGCTGTGCTGCATTCTATTAGAGTCCTTTAATCTCCATTCAACGGGCTGGTTTTATCTCGACCACCATTACGAGAAAAACGACATCCAATGACTGAGAAAGGAGCATTCCTCTCAGAGATCGATTAAACAAAGAGCAAAAACCCAAACTCAGTTAGTGGTGATTTAAGGACAGAGTTCGCGCATTAGATTATTAGTTGGTGAACTGAACACATCGCAAGTTGGGTCGTAAACTATGCCTATTTAAGTGGGAGCCGAATCTGGGCCCACCCATTATCGGCCGAGTAAATCCCATTATGGCTTATTGGAAAATGCTGTGCATTCTCTTGCGACACGACCGCCGGACATGTTGGTTTGCGGCGAAATTTGGAGAACATCGCATCGCCAGTAGCCGCATTGCTCGAGAGCTTATGTAGCTTACAATTGGTAGTTCATTGTTGGGTAACTGCATTGCACACTCCTCATTTCTCAAGTGCTTTAATTTAAACAGAAAACGAAATAGATCCCAACCACCTATTTTAGTATTTGTTGCTATAGCGGCAACAGAAATACATCATCTCTGGAAATTTAAACTGTCTAGCTATCACGGTTCATGAGATACAGTCTGTTGACAGACAGATGCATAGTGGAGTCTTAGTAATAGGGTCCCGTTTTTTACATGACTGCCCAAAAAAGGAGTGTATATGTGTTCAGGGTTCATGTATGTTTGTGGGTATGTGAGTTTCTTTATTCCTCTATAACTTCTAAATGGCTCAACAGATTTGAATATATTAGGTATCGCTAGAATCCTTACATCGTTTCGAGTGACACTGGCTATATTCTTTTTTTTGAAAAAAGTTAATATGGCGACGGCACGACGCCATTTTCAAATGTGAAAAAAAAAATGTTTTCTTCAATTATTACAATATGAGCATCAAATGAAAGGCCTTAAGAAATAAATTTAAAAAATATTAAAAACACGACTGCCCTGCCAAAAACCAACTAAAAAGTTAAATGACATTGTGTAATTGTAGTCGGGGGACCTCTTTGATCAAAAATTTTACCACAAAACGGTCCCCCGACTGCAATGACACTTGTCATTTTACGTTTTAGTTGGTTTTCGGCAGGGCAGTCGTGTTTTTAATATTTTTTAAATTTATTTATTTTTTACCCTTTCGTTACGGAACTCTAAAAATGATAGAAACGAGTCTGAACATATATTTAATTTCTTCACACTGTTCCTCTTCTTCTACTTCTTTTCTAACAGTAAAGCCGCAAATTGCATGCTTTCTTTGTGTGCGATGTTTGATCAATGTTTAAGACCGATGATAATGGGGATCTAAGAGCAGAACATGGCAGTTGAAAGTCTGAATAATTTGGAATTGTTATTTACCACAGCAAAAATAAGTTTTTGGATATATCAAACAAAGTTATAACACGAGTTTTCACTTTATCCCAGCTACGAATTAGGGGCTACTGGAAGCTTGCTCATTAAAGTACAAGGAGCTGAAATAAAATACGGCGTACATTTTAAAAGTAAAAAGCATCTCTCTTTATGAGCAATACATAAATAGGTATAGAGTAGCAATTGGGTTTATGATTCTACTATCCTTCCCGTCTTCGTCAATTGTTTATTGTCATGTGTGATGTGAAAGCTATCATTGATGATTGGATAGTGAAAGTGAAAGATCTTTGCGATACGAACCAAACGATCTGTCTCAAGATGCGTTCTAGGATCGTATCGGCGGCACGGATCGGACGCTGTGGTTAAAGGCCTTTACACCAAGCATACACACAAAATTAAAGTAAAAACAAAGAGTATCACAAAATAAAACATTGAAACAATAAATAAACAGTACAGACAAAAACTCCAGTTGTCTGCCGTAGCGATGCAAAAAGGAGAGAACTCGGTGTAATATTTACTCATAGAGTAAATCACTGATTTTCAGTTTTCAGCCGAGAGAAAACAACAAGGGTGCGAAAAGTAGTACGCATTTATACTGGACTTGAAAAGGTACTTATACAATTTATTTGAAAATTAAATAAAATTGCACAAATATTTGAGAATTATGAATAAACATTAAAATTATAAATAATTCAATTAGAATTTCATTGAATAACAATTAATTAATTAGTCCAATTCTACTGGTGTTTCTTTTCATTACTGTGAACTGTGTCGACCGCACGTTTGTGACATTTTTGAAAATTTTTCGAAATGGCTAAAAGGATTATGCCGAATTTTGGGCCATGATGCGTCTTAAACATACCTACATACTACAATAAAAGGAAATAAAAAATGGTTTCATAATAAATAAGAAATTTTTAAAACAAATGTGGCGTTTAAAAGTTATAATTTAAATAGTATCTCAATATAAAATATCCTGTCAATATTCTATCTATGTCTTTTCAATATAAAATACCAAGAACCTTATTACTCATTCACTTGACAGTACTATTTACTCTTTCGTAAGATTTAGATGATTAATCTGTGTCCGAATGTGTGCTTATCATGGAAATAGTACTATAAACCGGAATGAGCGCTTCGCCCCAAAACGAGCCGACAGAGAGGTCAAGTAGATGTATGTGTCCTTTTCTTCTTTAGGGTGACCAAACCGTATGGTTGGCCGGAGACATACATAATACTTTAAACTGTTTAATATAAACTTAAATACCTAGGTAGTTATTAATTTATAATTAACACTTTTTACCGCGTTTTTATAAGGTTGCTTGCTCTTTTGTTTGTTTGAGCACAAATTTTGCAAACGATTTTATACTAAATTCCCGATGAGCTAGAGACTTGAAACTTTGAACACAGGTCAGAAATGGAAGTTAATGCAATATTACAGTGTCATTGAGGTGATCTGATGATGGAGCCGGAAGAACGCCACAGGAACTCTATGATGAATGAAACTATACAACCCCATCGTGTTTGGGCTTATTAGAATTGTCTTGACAAGTACTCTGACGGGAGACGAGGTTCAGGGTCGGATGATGAAGTCTGGATTCCATGCCATAGGAACTCAATATTGAAATCATGCAACCCCATTGAGTTTGGGCTCGTTTGAATCGTCTTGACGAGTGCTCTGTTGGGTAATAGTATCCAAGAGTCTGATGATGGAGCCGGAAGAAGGCCACAGGAACTCTGCAATAAAATCTTTCAACCCCATCGAGTTTGGACTCGTTTGAATGGTCTTGACGAGTACTCTGATAGGCGGTGGTATATTTTTAGTTTAGCTCGTTAACTAAAAAAAAGAAAATTAATATTTATTTAAAAAAAAAAATTAAGAACAAATTATTTATCACGTTTTTATTAAGTTGCTTTTTGTTTTTATTTTTTAAATATGGTAATTCAACCAATTAAAATCTAGTTTATTCAATTCAATTAAATTTCAAGTGTAAATAATTACGCAACTTTAAAGTTTATTCCAATTTTAAATAAAAATGCAATGTGCGTGAACTTCGGAAAAATAAATAAATGTTGGAAAAATAAGTAAAAGTAGGAAAACATTGTCTAGTGATCTGTAGTTAAAAAAGATGCAAACGATTTTCGACTTTATTGACGTTTGAAATTCGATTGCTTTTTCCCATAATTATACTTGTATACTTTGCTGTTTCATTAAAAACTGTTATTTTGGTAAAGATGTCAATAAGGTCTAAAATACTTGCACCAATTTCTTTACTTGTGAAGTTAATAAAATGGGTGCAAGAGATTTACGACGACACAATGTTTAAAATATAAAAAAAACCAAAATGGCGGCCAACTATATTGTTCGTGGGCCGATTTTATGAAACTTGATTTTGTTACTATTTTGAAAGAATGAAAGAAAGAAAGAAAAACATTTATTAACAACACACATACAGTAGGGTTAAGAAAAGCAAGAAATATACAATAAATGAACGTTACAAAGAATATGAGATACAGGTACAGTACATTACATTAAACAAAGAGTGTGCAAGTTAATGGGCCCCGTCTCAGTAAAAATCTTCTGAGTCTTCTTAGATGGTCAGAATAACTCAGAAGCACTGTTATTCTGCCGGGGCCTAAAGACAGTAAGCGGTTAGACACAACACAACACACACAGAGGAAAATAAAGAAAAAAAAAAACAAAACATAATGACATGAAGAAAGTGCAAAACAATTCAAAGAAAATAGAAAATAACAACATAATACACACGGCCACATAGTATAGATAAAGCGCTATGAAGCGTGATTCTTTTGCCTCAAAAAAAAAAAATATTAATAAACAATTGTCATTTCGGTTCGACATTCATATCATGCATGACATTGACGTCTAACGTCAAACATCAGTCCAATCAAGCAAAAAATGTGAGGAAAAAATAATAAATGGATGGTGGTTGAAGAAATTTAATTATAGTGTACCTATCTAGTTTTGTTAAAAATTTCTAGTGACGTGGCGTGGACCTGGCAAGCATGTTACGCCACACCTCGGGGACATGACACAAGGAGTGGTGTCTGGTCAAAGTGGATTGCGAGTTTTGAAACCTATCTAAAACTGAGATAGTGAGGAAAAAGAAGAAAGGACGTGGGAACATAATAGATATTTTACTCGGCGGCGGCGGACGGCGTGTCGGTGGCTGGACTCTCAAATTGAAATAGCAAGCACGTCGTGAAAAACCCGAAGGTACGAGTGGGTACTTAACAATAGTCACGGTTACATAGTAGACTTTTGAGTCTCGATTAAATAGTTTTTGACGTGTTTTTTAAAGGTTTTTTTCGTTTTAAGGTCACGCATTGGTGGCAGGAGGACATTCCAGCACCGAGACGCCGCGAATCGGAATGATCCGCGAAAAGCCATAGTACGATGCTTTGGAGTAGAAAAGACGTGAGTACATGCTCTTTTTGGATATCTGCTGCGTTCCCATGCCCATACCAGCTTGTCGCGGAGATATTGAGGCTTTCCTGAGTTAACAATGTCGAATAACATTGATGCAAGATGAAGTTTTCTACGAGCCTCCATCTTGAGCAGATTTGCAGTGTTGAGGAAAGGAGTGACATGAGTACGAGGCGGAATATGGAAACAAAACCTAGCGCAGGCATTTTGCACGCGTTGGATGAGTTTTTTGGTCCGAGACAGAAGACATGGACCATATACAGTGTCACAATAATTTAATTTGGACAATACCAATGACTCACACAGCCGAATCCTTAGCTCTTCGCACAGGTAGGGTCGTATTTTGTATAGTAACTTGAGGCGGTAGAAGCAGTTGCGAGCACATTCCGCAATGTGTGTTTCAAAATTTAGGTGGCCATCCAGGACCAGCCCCAGATTTCTGACCTTATTTTGATAAAAATATAACAAAAAATGTTAAAAATATAAAAAAATATGGCAGCCAACTCTTTTATTTGTGGGCTGATTTGAATGAAACTCGGTTTTAAGTACTAATTTGACAAGAAAATAATAACACAATATGTATTGAAAAAATTAAAAAATCCAAAATGGCAGCCAACTTGTTTGTTTTTGGGCCGATTTCGATGAAACTCGGTTTTTGGCAATATTTTGACAAGAAAATAACAACGCAATTTTTAAAATACTAAAAATCTAAGATAGTGGCCAACTTTTTTGTTTTTTGGGCCGATTTCGATGAAACTCGCTTTTTGGTACTAATTAGACAAGAAAATAACAACTCAATGTAAACTGATGGAAAAACCAAAAAAGATCAAAATGGCTGCTAATTTGTTTTTGGGTTGATTTTGATATGACTCGGTTGAAAAAACAAATAAATAATTTGGCTGCCATCTTAGATTTTTTTTATGACATTCCTTTTAGTAGGGCGGTAAAACAAGGTTTGAGGTTAGTTTTCGCACAAGTCATCACGGAAATACGAAAATGTGGTATCGATGCATTTAGTACGATGCCCTGATCACAAATATATAAGATGACAAGCGCGAAAATGGTGGGGGTAGAAACTGTGACGTCATAAAGTTTTCAGTACGAAGAAATTTTTTTTCATACCATGTGGTGTATCAAATGAAAGGTCTTTGTGAGTAGATTGCGAATATATAACACACTATAACATTCTCACTACTTGGTCTAACAAATTATTAGCAAACGTCGAAAAATTTCGCAATTTAGAGTCGCCATTGAACAGATCTAGATTGAAAACGACTGAATCGATTTTTACAAAATATATAACAAATAACTCTGCACATACTCTTTTCGAATGTCTAAAGGTAATTGACCAAAGATATTTAAAAATAAGAAAAGTACATCAGTTTCACTATCAGCATAATTTTCTGCTTTTTCTAAATTCTCAGGTTCCTTTAATAATTAATAAAAAAATAAATTAATTAACTTTCGTATGTTTATCCTTACTACGTCAAGTTAAGATAAACAGACGAAGGTTTAAATAACCAAATTTTGGCACTTTAGATACTTCTTTTAAACTTAATCACTATTTTAAAATATGTTGTCTTATTAAATCAAATATTATTAACAATTTACAATATTTTTGGTATTGTATGCGTGGTAAAACATTTGTTGTATTTTATGAATGATTATTTACACCCGCTAAGCCCCTTTTACACCCATTAGAAAGACTGTGATTTTTGTGTACTGTTTTGATTTATTGTAAATAACTTTTGCCTATTGAGTTTCGTCAGGTTATTTAGGTCTCCGAACAACTGTGTGTGTTTTCCATGTGTATTTGTCATTACTTTTAGTTATCCTTACTTGTCCTATTTGGTAAACAAACTTTACTCAATTCTTTTTTGAAAATCATGTATAAAACTCAACAAATGGTTTTCCACGCATTTAATACCAAAGAAAAATGTTTACACATTTTTTAAATAGTGATTTAAATTTAAAAGAAGCATGGAAACTGTCAAATACTGTTTACTAAATAGGACAAGTAAGGATAAACATATGAAAGTTTATTTTTTTATTTTTTATTAATTGTTAAAGGAATCCGAGAATTTAGAAAAAGCAGAAAATTATGCTGATAGTGAAACTGATGTACTTTTCTTATTTTAAAATATCTTTGGTCAATTACCTTTAGACATTCGAAAAGAGTATGAGCAGAGTTATTTGTTATGTTTTTTGTAGAAATATATTCAGGCGTTTTCAATCTAGACCTGTTCAATGGCGACTCTGAATTGCGAAATTTTTCGACGTTTGCTAATAATTTGTTAGACCAAGTAGTGAGAATGTTATAGTGTGTTATATATTCGCAATCTACTCACAAAGACCTTTCATTTGATACACCACATGGTATGAAAAAAAAATTTCTTCGTATTGAAAACTTTATGACGTCACAATTTCTACCCCCACCATTTTCGCACTTGTCATCTTATATATTTGTGATCAAGGGATCGTACTGAATGCATCGATACCACATTTTCATATTTCCGAGATGACTTGTACGAAAAGTGTTTTCTAAGCGTCTTTTTTAAGATTACCGCCGCTCTATTTGCTGTTTTCTTGTCAAAATAGTACCGAAACCCGAGTTTCATCAAAATCAGCCCATAAGCAAAACAGTTGGCCGCCATCTTGGATTTTTTGTATTTATAAAATTGCATTGTTATTTTCTTGTCAAAATAGTACCAAAAACCAAGTTTCATTGAAATCGGCCCAAGAACAAAAAAGTTGGCCACCATCTTGAATTTTGTAAGTTTTCAACATTGCGTTGTTATTTTTTTGTCAAAATCGTACCAAAAACCGAGTTTCATCAAAATCGGCCCAAAAACAAAAAAGTTGGCCGCCATCTTGAATTTTTTAATATTTAAAAAATGCGTTGTTATTTTGTTATCAAAATAGTGCCAAAAACCGAGTTTCATCGAAATCGGCCCATAAACAAAAAAGTTGGCCGCCATCTTGAATTTTTTAATATTTTAAAAATGCGTTGTTATTTTCTTATCAAAATAGTGCCAAAAACCGAGTTTCATTGAAATCGGCCCATAAACAAAAAAGGTGGCCGCCATCTTGAATTTTTTAATATTTAAAAAATGCGTTGTTATTTTGTTATCAAAATAGTGCCAAAAACCGAGTTTCATCGAAATCGGCCCATAAACAAAAAAGTTGGCCGCCATCTTGAATTTTTTAATATTTTAAAAATGCGTTGTTATTTTCTTATCAAAATAGTGCCAATAACCGAGTTTCATCGAAATCGGACCATAAACAAAAAAGTTGGCCGCCATCTTGAATTTTTAATATTTTAAAAATGCTTTGATATTTTCTTATCAAAATAGTGCCAAAACCGAGTTTCATCGAAATCGGCCCATAAACAAAAAAGTTGGCCGCCATCTTGAATTTTTTAATATTTAAAAAATGCGTTGTTATTTTCTTATCAAAATAGTGCCAAAAACCGAGTTTCATCAAAATCGGCGCATAAACATGAATTTGATTATTAATATAAACTTTACCCCTCGCCTGCGACTTCCAGGCAGTTTTTGGGAAATCAGAAATGGTGTAGTATTTATGGTCACCCTAGTTTTGTAAAGGAATATTTCCCGAATATTGAACTTCTAAAATTGAAATTTGGCGCCAAAGTCAAAATCGGATCGGAGTTGCCAGGATTGACACTTGAATTTATACAACTACAATAATGCTGATTAGCATTATTGTAGAAATCTAATTAAATCAAAAGAGTAAGTTCAGTTTTATCTTACAATTACTATGTGTTATTCTAAATTAATATTTAAGTAGTATATTTTCAATATTCCACTCCGAATCCTTAACTTAGACACACTACGTGATTGGTAACGTACATATTTTTTTCCTACTATCGTGGTATTATTGTTTTGTAATGGCAATTGTGCGAACGAGACACCGACCTCCACCTAGTGTTGTTTCATTCACACAGTAGAGTCTTCAGTCAATGTCATCGATAGAATTTCAACTCTATGACAAAGGCAATACAGTTGAATTTCTTTTAAACGAATAGTGAAAATTTTTGTATAGTACTCACTCCCTATATGAACCTCCTTGGTGCTTATTCTTCTGTGCTGTGATCAGACAGACAGAAGCAGTATTACTCTTTGGACAGAAGCAGTTGTTCACTCTTTTTGCTTTTCAATCTAGCTAGTTATTCTGTGACAATAACTCATATTATGTCAAAAGGGGTAGGTAGATAACAAAATGTCATTCCTATAGATACCTAATAAGAAAATGTCAAACAATAATTATAACCTCAAAACGGCTCCTTGAGATTCAGATTTCTCTTTTCTCCCGCATTTTATTTTAATAATATTATTCCCACACAATCGCAAGAAAATTACTACAGTATATCGGTAATTTCATCAAAACGCATTATAGTATTGTTGTAGCTTATTAATATTGTTACAGCTTGTATAGTAAAATCGGCTTCATCCTTTGATTTCTTTATTTCGTAAAACAGAATCGACAAAAATCAATATAATTATCAAACATGCTCACAAAATTTCACGAGAATCGGTTGAGACCTGTAGAGAACGGACGGACAGCCGGACATACGAAAGCATTTTTTTGCCCAAGCTGAAGAGTGAAACGGAGACGGTTCGCTCGCTTGGTCAATTATACAGCGTGAAATTACCATCATTTGGTTCCGCAGTGGGGTGGTTCCACTCATGAATAATTATGAGTGGAACCACCCCTCTGCGTATTGCTTATAAAAACAACTTTTACTATGGGGCCAACTCTGATATCGTGAAAAAAAACAACTGTTCCATACATTAAGGTCGAGTAAGTATTACGCTTTTGTATGGAACAGCTGATTTTTTATCGCGATATCAGAGTTAGCCCCATAGTTAAAGTCACAGGAAATTTTTTTCTTTGTTCTGTGGTTAAAGTTGCTTGTAATCATGAGTGGAGCCAACCCACTGCGGGAACCAAATGATTAAAACTTCAACGTGTATAATCTATTTAAAAGATTAGCTAGCACGAAATTTAGAATTCAAAAAGACCCATCCATCTCGCGTGACGGGTAGGACATACTTCGCGTGATAAGTTCACTAATTGTGTACTCCTATCTCCAGATTCCCGTTTTCGAACTAAAATTAACGCGAGACATTAATGTTATTGCCGTAATTGAATTCCCGAGTTGACTCACGAGTGTAGGAAACATTTCTCGTAAAATGTCATAACTTTTGTGGCGTTTTCTCTGGGCGTCTGGCGGACTGACTAAACCAGTTTTAGGACGGTTTTGGGAAAACTTTTACAATGGTAGACGTAGACAGCTTTAAATAATGAATACATTTTTGCTACTCATTGAATATATCTTGACTTGTGGTGTGTTATTTAAATGTCCATCAGCCATTTTTAATGTCCCCACTGCTGGGGCACAGGCCTTCCTTAGGCGCATAATGTTATTAACGCATATTTTTATAAGAAAAAATCACGACATTTAAAATCACGAAAGAACATTTTACCTAAAATACAAAATCCCGAAGCTTAAAAAACCGAAGGTTAATTGAGGGTTACATGCCAGCAGGTTGGTTCTGGCACTTCGCCGGCCGCTGCCGCGGCACGCTCGTTTCGCTCGCTTGGCTCGTGCGTTGTTGGTCGCAATAGAACCTTACCTCCTCCTCGCTCGCTACGCTCGCTTGTCGTCGCACCTAATAGACCTAAACAGACATTCGGGTTTTTAACTCTCAGGGTTTCGAACTATCATCAGTCATTTAATAATCAATCTTTCAAGTTTCGGTCTATTGGATCGACATTAAGGATTTTCGGTATTTAAAAAATAGGTGTTTTATGGGTCGATATTTAGGTCGTATGTGTTATTAGTTTTTTGCATTTTAATACAATACCTACCCCTTTTGCATGAAAATAAATAAGTGCGTAAAATTATTTATTCTTATTGTTATTGATTTTTATGTCTAAATAATATTAGGCAAATAGACAATATGCCTAATAACATTATGCGAAAACAAATTAGTCTAAATGATAGGTAATTATGCTAATATAAATATTATGCCAAAAAACATTAGCGTATAGTTGGCAGCCTCACCATGGAATTAGAAGGTTTTGACTAGGTCAAAAAATTGTTAGTAAATAGTTATAAATAGTGAACTATAGCATATAAATAGTGATACTATGGTTCAAAAGATATTTGAGTATCTTGGTGAGGCTGCTATCTTGACGTCAAGCTGGCAGACACCTTAAGAAATACAGTTCGTATCAATGTGATTTATATGCCAAAAAATTGTTAGGAAATAGTGAATTGTATACGCAAAATTTCAATAATATTGCTTCAGTACAAGCCGAAATATTACGATCTCAAAGTGGGCTGCTAACTTGACGTTTCTGGCAATGGCGATTCCAGAGAAACGGGTACAAGTTATAAACAAATAAATATATCAAAAAATTGTTAGTGAAATTGTGATTCTTACGATATAAATAAAAAAAGAATTCTTCATTGCTATTTTCTAAAAATCGAATGTTAACTTCTACATAGTACTCTGAATATAGGCTGTCGATCAATATTGAACTTTGCTCCACAGTAATAAGGTTTAAACTTGATTGCAATCATGAGGTGAGTACTATCAAGCAAAGACACCTTAAGAAATACAGTTCGTATCATTGTGATTTATATGCCAAAAAATTGTTAGGAAATAGTGAATCGTATACGCAAAATTTCAATAATATTGCTTCAGTACAAGCCGAGATATTACGGTCTCAAAGTGGGCTGCTAACTTGACGTTTCTGGCAATGGAGATTCCAGAGAAACGGGTACAAGTTATAGACAAATAAATATATCAAAAAATTGTTAGTGAAATTGTGATTCTTACGATATAAATAAAAAAAGAATTCTTCATTGCTATTTTCTAAAAATCGAATGTTAACTTCTACATAGTACTCTGAATATAGGCTGTCGATCAATATTGAACTTTGCTCCACAGTAATAAGGTTTAAACTTAATTGCAATCATGAGGTGAGTACTATCAAGCAAAAAAGTGAAATTAATATTTTTTGACTGTGTCAATAGTCATATCCTCGGTTCAAGGCTATTGATTTGGTATAAGTAAACAAATATTTTTCTACTTACTTTTTTAATTTATTTTTTATTAAATCTCATCAAAAAAAATTGATTGTGTAATACTACTCTAATATTAATTAATACTACTACTCTAATCATCGGTAAAAGCACAGCCTAGAGAGTATTCTTCTTACAGTCGGACATCGCCCTTTGTGTTGGCGCAAAAGCCGCCGTTCGTCTAGACAGTTGACGCAACGACTAAAAGTGTAAGGGTTGGCACGATGTAATTTGCCTTTTCGAATTTTAAAAATATATAGGAAAAATAAGATAGACACTACAAAAATTCTTGTTTTATTCTTTGAATTATTTATTGTCATTTTTTCTAGAAGGTAAGAATATTTTTTTCAAATTTGTCTCTTTTCCTTCTTTTAATGCTCTTAAAACAAGGAAAAGAAAAAGTTTTTCTTAGTATTTTCTCTTTTTTTTCTTCTTCTTTCATCATAAGTGCGAGGAATTATAGGAATTTATATGTATGATAATCATAATTTAATTGTAAATCATTACTAATTTAGGGCTAAATAAGTATAAAATAAATCTTAAATTAGTACTCAATTAGGAAATAATAATGAAAAAATAAGTTCCAAGATGGCGGCTGACAACTTTTTTGTTTATAGGCCGATTTCGATGAAACTCGGTTTTTGGTACCATTTTGACACAAAAATAACAACACAATGTTGAAAATATTAAAAAATTCAAGATGGCGGCCAACTTTTTTGTTTGCCGGCCGATTTCGATGAAACTCGGTTTTTGGTAGTATTTTGGCAAGAAAACAGCAACGCAATGTTAAAAAAAAATAAAAATTCAAGATGGCGGCCAACTTTTTGTTTGCGGGCCGATTTCGATGAAACTCGGTTTTTGGTAGTATTTTGGCAAGAAAACAGCAACGCAATGTTAAAAAAAATAAAAATTCAAGATGGCGGCCAACTTTTTGTTTGCGGGCCGATTTCGATGAAACTCGGTTTTTGGTAGTATTTTGGCAAGAAAACAGCAACGCAATGTTAAAAATGTAAAAAATTCAAGATGGCGGCCAACTTTTTTGTTTGCGAACCGATTTCGATGAAACTCGGTTTTTGGTAGTATTTTGGCAAGAAAACAGCAACGCAATGTTAAAAAAAATAAAAATTCAAGATGGTGGCCAATTTTTTTGTTTGCGGGCCGATTTCGATGAAACTCGGTTTTTCGTAGTATTTTGGCAAGAAAACAGCAACGCAATGTTAAAAATGTAAAAAGTTCAAGATGGCAGCCAACTTTTTTGTTTGCGGACCGATTTCGATGAAACTCGGTTTTTGGTAGTATTTTGACAAGAAAACAGCAACGCAATGTTAAAATGTAAAAAAAATTCAAGATGGCGGCCAACTTTTTTGTTTGCGGGCCGATTTCGATGGAACTCGGTTTTTGGTAGTATTTTGGCAAGAAAACAGCAACGCAATGTTAAAAATGTAAAAAATTCAAGATGGCGGCCAACTTTTTTGTTGGCGGACTGATTTCGATGAAACTCGGTTTTTGGTAGTATTTTGGCAAGAAAACAGCAACGCAATGTTAAAAAAAAAAATCAAGATGGTGGCCAATTTTTTTGTTTGCAGGCCGATTTCGGCTATGGCTAGATGTTACTATATTTCTAGACGCCATCACCGACTCTATTACCTCCTTTGATAGGTGCGATAGCCTTGTCCTGTTGGGAGACTTCAATGTTGACCTACTTGCGGTTGGGGGTGGTGGGCCACGGTTGCTGTCACAGTTCTTTGAGACAATGAACCTTACCCAGGTAGTCACTGATCCAACCCATTTTACTGATCGCAGTCAAAGTCTAATTGACTTGATCTGTACAGACATACGCACATTAAAGGTAACAGTGGGACACTGCCCTGATGTGAGAGGTCATGCTATAGCCACAGCCGAGTTAAAAATAAAGAAAGACAAGAAATGTCCCCGTTGGGTAGAATATAGGCCAATAAAAGATATTATTCAAAACTTATGGGAGTTTGATCTTAGCAAAATAGACTGGAGTCATTTCCATAAAGCGAAAAATGTCAACATATTAGTAGAGAATTTCCAATTGTGTCTAACACATTTATTCAATCTGCATGCTCCAGTAAGGAAAGGTAAGTTTAAGCACCCTCCTCACCCTTGGATCACTGACACCGTCAAATCCATGATGCATATTAGGGACGAGTACCGGCAGGCTCTAAAAACTAACAAATCTAAATCACAGAAAGACTGTGAGAAGTCTAAATCACAAAAAGATTGCTATCTTCAAATGAAAAACAACGTGATTGTAGCCATAGAACAAGAGAAGAAGTGTTTTTTGATAGGCATATTAACTCTAATATTAAGAATTCCAAAAACTTTGGCAAAACTTGAAAAGCACTGTGTTACCAGATGGAAAAAAGTCTGAACTTCCTCCATGCTTCGATAATCCTGACACCATCAACTCTCATTTTCTCTGTGCACCCGGTCAAAATGATGTGTCAATATCACAGCTTACATATTTTGAGTACCTTAGATATGGCACAGCAACGCTTTCACTGCAGCCTGTAAATGAGGACAAGATACTCAAAATCATCAAAGGTCTCAAATCTAACGCTCAGGGCTGCGATGGGTTAACACGGGACATGCTTTTTTTGTCTCTTCCTTACACCCTACCTGCAATTACTATTATAATCAACAGATCTATGGCAGAAAGTACATTCCCTAATGCCTGGAAGACAGCAGTGGTAAAACCCTTACCCAAAGTGAGCTCCCCAACGTCTCTTCAAGACCTCCGTCCCATAAGCATCCTTCCATGCTTGTCAAAGATACTGGAACAGGTGGTCTATGAACAACTCACAGAGTTTCTCGAAGAAAATGAGATATTGCCTTGCTTCCGATGTGGCTCCCGTAAAGGACACAGTACTGCTTCTGCTATGGCTGATGTGGTTGACAACCTACTCTCGGCTCAGGACCAGGGAGAGGTCAGCATTCTGGTTCTCCTGGACTTCTCACGCACTTTCGAAACAATAAATACCGCACTACTTTTATCCAAGCTCTCATATTATGGGGTGGACACGGCTACAGTTAAATGGTTTGAAAGTTATTTGGCAGAAAGGCAACAGTATGTGCAACTTGTGGACAGGAATGGTACCAAAGCAAACTCCTCATTTCTCCCTGTAACGCGAGGAGTTCCACAGGGTTCTATACTTGGCCCAAATTTGTATATCTTGTACAGCGCTGATCTCATCCACAGTATTAAACACTGCAAATATCACCTATATGCAGACGAATTACAGCTGTATTTTTCCTTTAAACCAGAAAATATTGATAATGCTATCACAATGATCAACAGTGACTTATATAGAATAGCTGATTGGTGCAAATCCAACTGTCTGGTCCTTAACCCAAGGAAATCAAAATTAATGTTAATAGGTACCAACAAAAAGGTTAAAAAATTTGATAATATTTGCCTCAATATAAAACTGGACAACGAAGTCATTACTCGTGTGAATAAATGCAGAAATCTGGGTTCAACTTGTTAAAGGAGCTATATCACAACATAACTCTGGATAACCGCCTTAATTTTGAAAGCCATGTTACTGAGTGTGTCCGAAACTGTTTTTATCGCCTAAAACTCCTTTATAAAGAGTAGCACTTTGCGAATCTCTTATATTATCCAAACTAAATTACTGTGATACTGTATATGGTTCATGACTACTGGCTAGAACTGCTAAACTTATACAGCGGGTGCAGAACGCCTGTGCGCGTTTCTGCTTCCATATACCGCCGCGATCTCATGTGACTCCGTTCCTAAATAGTTCTAACATATTGAAAATGGAGGCCCGTAGAAGGTTACATCTCGCAACTTTAATGTTTGGTATCATTAAATCGGGCAAACCAATTTACCTTTATAACAAGCTCACATGGTTTCATTCAACACACTAAGAGTAACCAGCTTAGAGCCTGTAGAAGTATCTTAGAGACGCCAATACATCGTACGAGGATGTTTCGTGGATCCTTCAGGTTCGCAGCTACACGCTGTTGGAACGATCTCCCGCCGCCGTTGCGTGACCGTAAAACAATCGTCACTTTTAAAAAACGCCTTAAAAAGTACTTATTTGAGCTCCAGTCAACATCGATTGCTTCATAATTATTTATATCCACTTACAATCCGGTATTTCAAGTCGCGCGTGCGGCGTCGGGGACGTTGCGAAGCGTCATCACAATATGTTGCACTGTTTGCAAGGAATATCCTCAGCTCTTTGGCTTGGCGGATCATCATATTTAGACGTAAGTAAGTACTTGTAAATCTATTTATTTGTATTCTGTATTTTGATTTGTTTTTATTTTGTTTCGTGCCTGTATTAAATGTATTGCAAAAATATGTACCTACAACGAACGTTATCTCGTACAGGCCCTGTCAGAATACCAGCGCTGTTGTGGTGTGAGCAATGTTCTCATCACAACAGCATTAAGCTGAGGCAGGGTCCTGGTTGGCTCGTCTCACACCCTATTTTTATTGTTTAAATTAGTTTAACACCCAATTGCACTAAACTTAAGAATCGCCAAGTCTTTTCTTAACTACAACTCGACCAAGTTAAGTAGGCGAATGACAGCTACATGACCGCTAAGTTTGACACCGTTTTAATTTGGTCGTGTTGTAGTTAGGAACAGACTTAGGCGATCCTTAAGTTTAGTGCAATCGGGTGTAAGTACCTACTTAGTTTATATATTTTTTTTCTATTTCTCCTGTTTGTGTTTTTTTTGTGTGTGTGATATTGGCCAATAAACTATTCATTCATTTCGATGAAACTCAGTTTTTGGTAGTATTTTGACAAGAAAACAGCAACTCAATGTTAAAAATGTAAAAAATTCAAGATGGCGGCCAACTTTTTTGTTTGCGGGCTGATTTCGATGAAACTCGGTTTTTGGTAGTATTTTGACAAGAAAACAGCAACTCAATGTTAAAAATGTAATCTTGTTTTTTTACATTTATAAGATTGCGTTGCTGTTTTCTTGCCAAAATACTAACAAAACCGAGTTTCATCGATATCAGCCCGCTAACAAAAAAGTTGGCCGACATTTTGAATTTTTTACATTTTTAACATCGCGTTGCTGTTTTCTTGCTAAAATACTACGAAAAACCGAGTTTCATCGTAATCGGCCCGCAAACAAAAAAGTTGGACGCCATCTTGGATTTTTTATATTTTTATTATTGCGTTGCTATTTTCTTCTCAAAATAGTACAAAAAACCGAGTTTCATCGAAATCGGCCCAAAAACAAAATAGTTGTCCGCCATCTTGGTTTTTTATATTTTTATTTTTGCGTTGATGTTTTCTTGTCAGAATTGTACCAAAAACCGAGTTTCACCGAAATCGGCCCGCAAACAAAAAATTTGGCCGCCATCTTGTTTTTTTACATTTTTAACATTGCTTTGCTGTTTTCTTGTCAAAATACTACCAAAAACCGAGTTTCATCGAAATCGGCCCGCAAACAAAAAAGTTGGCCGCCATCTTGAATTATTATTTTTTTAAGATTGCGTTGCTGTTTTCTTGCCAAAATACTACCAAAAACTGAGTTTCATCGAAATCAGTCCGCAAACAAAAAAGTTGGCCGCCATCTTGAATTTTTTGCATTTTTAACATTGAGTTGCTGTTTTCTTGTCAAAATACTACCAAAAACCGAGTTTCATCGAAATCGGCCCGCAAACAAAAAGTTGGCCGCCAACTTGAATTTTTATTTTTTTTAACATTGCGTTGCTGTTTTCATGCCAAATTACTACCAAAAACCGAGTTTCATCGAAATCGGCCCAATAATCAAACAAAAATACACAAATATCAACAAATACATCAATGTGCAGCCGCCACTTTGAATTCCAAATCTAATATCAAAATCGTGCCAAAAACACTTTTTCATGACATCAACATCAAAAAATTACAAACACTACTTTCAATATAATATAATATAATATAACCCAATCAGAAGCGTAAGCTCTGACGGGATAGGGCCCGAGATGCATACATTGCCAAAGTATGGGCTCTCGGGCCCTCCCACCCCCCTTCTATACCGCACCACCCCGCACGATTGCTCTGTCTAGACGCCTCCGATGGCCGACTGTATGAAGACTATCTCTCGGCTGTGGTAATACTACTCTCAGTTCATTTATTTAGTTATTTATTCGGGAAAAACTAGAAATATTTTCTACTTATATCATCTACTTCCTACCTACTTACCTACCTACTGATTACTAATTTCATTATAAATCTCAGCAAATAGGTTCAGTTACTAAAAAAAAAACCAACTATTCATTTTCAAAAAATTACATGTTAGGGTATTTTCATTAGACTCCTCCCTTTAAGTTATAGTTTTAACGTTAGGTACCTAATTGGTAGTAAAATATATTAGTAGTTTTTCCTAAACTAAATAAATGAACTGAGAGTAGAGTATTAAACGACCAAATTTTTTTGATGAGATTTAATCAAAAAACTTTTGATTGTGTCAATACTCTAAAAAATAAAAAGAAAAGAAAAGTGGGTAGAAAAATATTTGTTTACTTATACCAAATAGCCTTGAACCGAGGATATGACTATTGACACAGTCAAAAAATATTAATTTCACTTTTTTGCTTGATAGTACTCACCTCATGATTGCAATCAAGTTTAAACCTTATTACTGAGGAGCAAAGTTCAATATTGATCGACAGCCTATATTCAGAGTACTATGTAGAAGTTAACATTCGATTTTTAGAAAATAGCAATGAAGAATTCTTTTTTTATTTATATCTTAAGAATCACAATTTCACTAACAATTTTTTGATATATTTATTTGTTTATAACTTGTACCCGTTTCTCTGGAATCGCCATTGCCAAAAACGTCAAGTTAGCAGCCCACTTTGAGATCGTAATATCTCGGCTTGTACTGAAGCAATATTATTGAAATTTTGCGTATACGATTCACTATTTCCTAACAATTTTTTGGCATATAAATCACATTGATACGAACTGTATTTCTTAAGGTGTCTGCCAGCTTGACGTCAAGATAGCAGCCTCACCAAGATACTCAAATATCTTTTTAACCATAGTATCACTATTTATATGCTATAGTTCACTATTTATAACTATTTACTAACAATTTTTTGACCTAGTCAAAACCTTCTAATTCCATGGTGAGGCTGCCAACTATACGCTAATCAAAAAACAATTATGCGAAAGTATTATTATGACAAAAAAGATTATGCCAAATCCGTTATGCTAAATCAAATTAAGTATAAAACCATTATGCGAAAACAAGGGATCCCAGAGATGCGGCGGAGATAAGGCGCAGATACGGCGGCGATACCATACATTTCGATGAGCGATACGTGTATTTCCTTTGCCGATCGTCTAACATCTGCACCGTATCGCCGCCGTATGTTCTGTGTATTTCACGCCTTATGGGTGGATAAAGAGGACGAACCATAACCCACTACGCGGGCCTAATGCGGATTGGTGGATGTTGACGACCGCAAATGCAGCCGAGACCAACGGCTTAACGTGCCTTCCGAAGCACGGAGGAGCTCGAGATAATAATTTTTTGGTCACCCATCCCATGACCGACCCTTGCGGAGGTGGCACCGCAATCGCTAGGTCAGGCACTAAACCACTGCGCCATCGAGCTCCTCCGCCACCGAGCTCCTCCTCCTCTTATTGACCGAGCGAGCACGAAGTGCGAGTGAATCGTCTCTGCTTCAGTTTGGGCAAAAATTCTTTCGTATGTCCGGCTGTCTGTTCCAACCTACAGGTCGCATTTCTCAACCGATTCTTGTATAATTTTGTGAGCAGGTTCAAAAATTATATAGATTATTATTGTCGAGCCAGTTTTTGGATTTTTTTCAAAATGGCGGAGATATGTTAAAAAAAACAGATTTCAGTCTGCTTACCAGCTGTGCCTGTTATCCTCTACAGATATAGATACAGTAAGTACAGATACAGTAAGCTGGTTTAAAAATGATATATTTTTTTTGTCATGCCAGTTTTTTGAAAGTTTTCAAAATGGCAGAGATATGTTAAAAAAACAGATTTCAGTCCGGTTTTCTAGCGCTGTCTGTTCTCCTCTACAAGTCGCATTTCTCAACCGATTCTCGTAAAATTTTGTGAACAGGTTCGAAAATAATATAAAATTTTTTGTCACGCCAGTTTTTGAAATTTTTCTAAATGACGGAGAAATGTTAAAAGTACATATTTCAGTCCGGCTTTCCAATGCTGTCTGTTTTCCTCTATAGGTCGCATTTCTCAACCGATTCTCGTGAAATTTGGCAAGCAGGTTTGAAAATTGTATAGATTTTTTTGTCAAGGCAGTTTTTCAATTGTTTTTTAAATGGCGGGTATAGTGTAAAAAAAACATATTTCAGTCCAGATTTTCGGCGCTGTCTGTTCTCCTCTACAGGTCGCATTTCTCAACCGATTCTGGTGAAATTTTGTGAGTATAGGTATAAAAAAATATTCACCCATTTTGAAAAATTATCAAAATTAGAAGCACCATCTAGCTGCGAATACTCACGATACTGTGTGCTTTGAAAACTTCATGGCGACATTTTATTTTAATTATCACGGAGCCACTAGTTTAAATGTAATAATAATTGTCAGATTCCAAATTTACATCCATATTTTGTTAGTTAAAAAATACACTTACACTACATAATATGTTAGTAAAGTTGTACTCATTGAAATTTACATTGGATCATTTATTTGTCACTCTTGAGAATAATCGACGTTTAAGTTAAGGGTAACTTTTGACCTAGAAACTTTGTTAGGTATATCATTTTGATTTACCATTAACTTTAAAAAAAGTGCGAAATTGCCAAATTTTTTGTGGGATGTTTTCAAATAAAACTGTACGCAATTTTCTGTTATTGCCAACAAAGCAATTAAAAATACAATATTTTGTCTCGCCAGAGTTGGATTTACGAAGCTAAATTCCTTTGCTTTTCTTAGCATACTCTCAGATGGCAAAGAACCCAGATAAAAAACAGTATTTGCACGCTTCTTTATTAATTTGGTTAGGATGGTGTAATGAACCTTTTTGTAGCAAACAATTATACTTCATTATGTTAATTAGTGGCGTATCGCGGCGCAGGTGGCTAACCTTTCGTTTGTTGTGTTTTCTCATTTCGGAGTATTTGTTACAACGATACTGGGGGCCGATTCTCGCGCACTGCGACATTTTTCTAATTCGAGATTATCTCTAATCACAAATCTCTATTAAAAATGTCACTAAAATCTCTATTGCAGCTAAAAAACTTATTCTCAGCTATTTTTGACATTACAAGTTGAAAGTCATGCAATCTCTACGCTTTCTTGACTTTTTCGAGATATTTAGAATTTGACACTATGTCAAAATACGAAACGCTGTTTAACATCGATTGCTATTGGCTTAATCGGTCACCCATCCGAAACCTTCGTTATCGTTCGTTTAACACTCGTTGTCGAAGTCTCAAAGGGTCACCCATCTCATACCCCGTCATTGTAAACGTTGTTTGACATTGATTACTTCTGGCATCGTCGGTCACCCATCCTAAACCCGATCTTTTTTCAAAGTATACCACATGGTCACCCATCTCACACCTGGCCTTATTTAAAGTTGTTTTACATTCGTGAATCGCAGTCACAAACGGTCACCCATCCCACATCCGGCCATTTCTTAGAATTGCTTAACATTCGTCATTGCAGTCCCAAATGGTCACCCATCTCGTACCCAGCCTCTTTACATGTAGCTTAACATTCGTTTTTGCAGTCCCAAATGGTCACCCATCTCAAAACAAAGAGACAATTCGACACTTCGTCTAACGTAACGTTCGACATATTCAATCTCTACCGCTGTCGACCACACGTTACATGGCTAGCCATCGACATATCTCTATGGTGACATTTCGAGAATACTATAAACAGGTTTCAATAGACAAAATGGCGAATCCTCCATTTTATTTCGACATATCTCTATTTCGACATTTTGTCTATCGGGTGAGAGTCGGCCCTCTGGGCGGTGTTTTGCGTGGTATTGCAATTTCTTGGATTGTTGTTTTAGGTTGACTTGATGACAAAGTTGCGTTCATTGTAACTTGTGAGAGAAAATTGTTATTTTCTCGGGTTTTGAGATACTTCAATCCTCAGTTAACAAGTATCAGTCAGTATAAATAACCAAATATAATAAAAGTCATTCTTAAAATGTGTTGTGACAGATAAATGAATGACAAATATTTTTAATTTAGCGGCTACGCTATCAAACCGATAAAACTTACCCAGCCATTAAAAAATGAACCCAAGTGATTTAAATATCTAGTTATTTCTATCTATTTAACTAGGGTCAAACCTCAACTTTACAGAAGGTTAGTAATATCTTTTTATAGCAGTGCATCTGTCGGTGAATATGTTTTTAGAGAAAAATAAATGAATGAACATAATTTAAAAAAGATTAAATAGTATTATATTCGTCGTCATTAAAAACGCTTATAATAATAAAGTAGTTATTTCTAAAAAGTATAATTATGTTTCAATTAGTTGTAAAAGTAAGCACGCTACAGAATCAAAATCCTGCATATACAGGATTATTTGTAAAACACCAACAACCTCGCAGGAGTAGATTACTAACATCATATACGACAACATTTGTTCTACGACTTTTCCAAAAACTGACAAAAAAATATCGACTTTTCATACAGACGTATAGGTGTGCGTGTGCATTAATAATAGGTCTTTTACACACATTTGTTTTTTAAATCCCTTGCGTTTGTACCTGCTGTATATTTTTTCTGCGCTATTGAAAAACAAACATTGCTTATTCTATGGATGAAATCACCATATTGTGTGGACCGTGCCCTTAATACCATCTTATCGCCACTCCATTGCGTTTTTTTAACAAAAAGCTTTTTTACGTACCTTTCTGATAATATCGCTATACATTGCTGTTTGGTAAGTTTTAGTCAGTGGAGTGTTTTAATCGCGAGGTTCAATGGATGTGTGCGTTACTTTTCCTTCGTTTTGTTCTGTTTCGCGGTAGATGTACGGGTGCCAGGGTGTCCTTCGTCCATCCCGCCTAATGACCCGTAAAGAGGAAACAGGAGACGTGTCATTTCATTTCACACATCAAACACCCGCCGTTTGTTCTTGGAATTTAAACGTTCACAAAGAATTTTTTGCGGAAATCATAAGGGCTTTCTATTGTCCTGAATATTTCTTGAAGGTCTTTCTGTGTAATAATATCTGGTGAAACGCTTCATTTGATATTGAATATCTTTTTCATTCGTCCTGATTGCCAGCCTCGTTAAATTGAAGCTAGTTCTAAATTATTAATTTTTGTGGCTTTCTTGAGAAAAGGTTTTGAGTTAATGAAAACCTTTATTAAATTGTTCCACTAAAACTCCATGAATAATAACAAATAAACTATTTTTTTCATTTTAATTTCATTCTTACCAATTAAGTGTGAGGTTTATGAAAATAGTTCTAGCTTCGCAAACTCCAATTACAAAACTGGTTTCACAGAAAATACAACCTAATAGAATTTTCGTAGAAATCAGACAAGTTCATTGTAATTATCTATTTATATATTCATCAATTTTGTACACAAATAATTTTCAAAGCTTAAAGAATAGACAGAAGGACAGGTTGAATGTCATGTGAATAAAAAGAAATGGTAGAAATTTAAATTTGGTTTACGTCTCTCAAATCACATAAATTCTATTTTGATCTGAGGTTGCTGCCATACATACCTACTTTACTTACATCTAGTGAGGCCCCTACCTTGGTATGAGCGTCTGTATCAATAATTCAAAGAGTCAGGTTTGCGTAACGCAAACGTCACAGAAATTCGTCAGCAATGTCAGTTGTGACGCACCGATCACCGCGCGATGACTGAATAAGTAATGAGCTGGGATTTTCATAGCCTTCACTGCGGCTTTTCACAGGTAACAAAATATTGTACTTCGGCTAAAGAGATGAAGTAACTACCTACCCACTTACAGTTCTGTATGCACAGATAGGTATATTAACATCGCAGATTTCATCGCCATTTATAGCCATAACGGGATTGTGCTTGGCTTTCACCTCAACTGATATTAAGTGACGATAAGACCGAAAGTGTAAGCGAACTACATCCGGAATCCTCATCACTGAGGAACTAGCTATCTCACCTCTAACTGCTGGAATACAAAGGTTTTTAAATTGTTGTTATGGCGTCAGACTTAAGATAAGATGGTGGTAGCTAGCCAGGCGGACTTGAAATAAGCCAACCGCCAACCAAACCGAGTACAAATTGTACCCTAGGGGGTACAAACGGGTGGACGAACCACTAAAGCGCAGAGGCGTTTAGATGTCGCGTTTTGTTTTTATCATTGCTATTCCCAGATTCTGATTTTCAAACTCGTCAAAACCAAATCGTGGCAACTAAGTTTGAAGGGTGCCGTGTTCGGTAACCGAAATTGGCTTAAAATGTTTTTCACCGCTTTTAGAAACTATCCAAAGCGGAATAAACTAACTCCACATGTCTAACTCGGCCCCATAAATAATGCTAAGAGCATAAGTTTACAGGTATGCCCACATTGTTCTCGCGATAATAGCTTTCATTCATTAGAGTTTCAAAAGCATGCTGTCAAAAGTTGCGGCGTTGAAGTGAGATAGCAGACCAAGTTTCTACAGACCCTTGTAGCACAAAATGGAGAGACCAGAGAAAGTTAAGTTTAGTATTAGTATTCTACGCGCGTTCGAGCAACGTACAACACCTTTCACTGACATGACATGACACGGAGAGTAACTCATTTTTGGGTTGGATTATGAGCGCGCGTAGTGCACTAGCTTTCTTCTGTAGTATCTCTATTTAGTGCTTGTAGTGCACACTGCACAATCGTAACTGCTTATGTCATAACCAGGTACGATTTACCAATACCTTCTGATAGTAAAGCATTCGATAATTTTAGAGTTGTCGATTTGAGTATTTACTCGCTATGTCCAGGTTCAGAAGTGGGCGTCGTGTGGTGTGACTGACAACGGTGACGAGATAATGTATATTTTTTATTTATAGAAAGGATAAACTTACACCAATACTATGCATGGAGGTAAATCATTATTGTTGTGAAATAGATACGTGAAATTAACTAATTCCTGTTATTTTAATTAAATGAGTTGAATTGAGCAAGTAACGAGAACAATTTCAAAACAAAGTAATCAGATAAATGCTCCATCGGGATCTCTTAACAAAAACAAGATGGCGGCTGCCCACGGCGGGATACGAACCCGGGTCCTCGTTAATATTCATCGGGCGGTAACTGTCGAACCTTTGTGGTGCTAACGAACCTTTGCCGCCGTTTTTCGGCATACTCTCTATTGAAACTGTTGTTTTTTTACTATTCGAGACTGTTTTTATCGTATCGTTCATTTTGAATTTTTGTTAAAAATCAACAAGGAATGCAAAACTATTGACTTTTTTTTTTGCTAGTTAACGATTTTGTGATAAACAATTTCGCAAGTTACAAAATATTAACAGTTTTTTACATTAAAAATGAGACGATAGTAGTAAAAAGTGATTGTTTTATTTGAATAGTAGCTTTTGCCCTCTACTTCGTCCGCGTGGACATTCGGAAAATCCCTTGGGAATCTTTGACTGGGGTAAAAAAGTATCCTATGTGCCCTATTAACCCCGGCTATAACTATCTGTGTGCCATTCCAAATCTGTTGAGCCGTTTTTACGTGATTGAGTAACAAACATCTAAACATCCAAACATTAAACTTTCACATTTATAATATTAGTAGTTCCCTGTCCCGTTCTCGTTCTCATTCCTGATATCGCTTCCATATTATTTTTCCATATAAAAAATCTGAACCCCCATTTAAGAGTCCTTTAGGAGTTGTTTAATGTCCACCATGTCGTGTTGGATTGAACCCCAAAATACATGCCATTTTTGCAATAAACATCTCATAAAACCTCAATAACGACATCCATATCGATTTGATTACAAATTTTTTTTCAAAAGTACTCATACGATGTTTCAAGTCAAAAAGTCTATTAAATATTATTTTTCCATACAAAATATGAAGCCCATTTCACCCTTTTAGGAGTTGAATCATGGCACCGCGTTGGACTTCAAAATAAATGCCATTTTTGCAATCAACTTCCCATAAAACCTTGAGGTTTCAAGTTATTGATGTTATCGATAACGACATCTCGATTATAGATTTTTATACCCCATTTACCCCCTAAGGGGTTGATTTTCAAAAATTTACGAAATACCTGTTTTCCTATTTGTTTATAGAAGTACTCCCATGAAGCTTAAAGTCGTAGTGTCTATTTTATATTTTTTCTAATTTAGGTTTGAATCCCATTTTCCCCATTTAGGGGTTGAATAATGTCTAGCATGTTGGACTTAAAAATAAATGCTTTTTCACTATCAACATCCCAAGAAACCTCAATAACGACATCCATATCGATTTTTAGGTTTATTTACCTAATACCTCTAAGGGTTTTTTTTTTGGAAAATCATGAATTGTACGTATTTGCTTAGTTTGAGAAGTACTCCTACGAAGTTTCAAGTCGAAATGTCTATTTAATATTATTTTTCTATAAAAAATATGAACACCATTTCACCACTTTAGCAGTGGCCGGAAACATGGCCTCTATGTTGAACTTCAAAATAAATGCCATTTTTGCAATCAACATCCCATAAGACCTCAATAACGACATCTATATCTATTTAAGGCTTTTTACCCCCTTTTACCCCCTAAGGGGTAAATTTTCGGAAATTCACGAAATACACGTTTTCTTATTATTTTTTTATAGAAGTCCTCCTACGAAGTTTCAAGTCGTAATGTCTATTTAATATTTTATTTCCATGCAAGCTTTGAACCCCCTTTTAACCCTTTAGGGGTGGAATTTCCAAAAATAATTCTTAAGTGGATGCCTACACTGCGTATAAAGTATCTATGTACAAAATTTCAAGTCTCTAGGTCCAGTGATTTGGGCTAGGCGTTAATATGTCAGTCACCCCTTCACTTTTATATAAGAGAAAATACAGCGTGTTACAAAAATACGAGTAATGCCGAATATGGTAGATACAGACAATCAAACTGAACAACTTTTACTATGGGACCAACTATGAAATCGCAAAAAAATCTGCTGTTTCATACAAAAATTAGTAACAAAAATATCAAAATGTATGAAACAGCAGTTTTTTTTGTGATTTCAGATTTGGTCCCATAATAAAAGTTGTTCAGTTTGATGGTCCCTATGTACCACATTCGGCATGACTCGTATTTTTGTAACACGTTGTATTACACAAACTAACATTAAACACACAGTGCAGCAATTTTCATAATATCAGTAACTGACAACGTCAATGGTAATTGGGTGTAAAGACTATAAACTTACCTCTTTTTGTTAGTTGGTTTATCAGCAAGACCACTCCACTAATCCATTGTAGGAAAGCGGTGCACTTTCTTGCAGCACACATTAAATGCATTAGTTTAAATATTCATGGGGTTTAGTGCATTATGCAGAATGAATATGCGAGGTAGCGCGCAACGCCTCGGAGACTTCTACTGCATAACTTGACAACTTATTTTAAGTTTAACATGTTACTACAACACTCTGTTTAAGACAATAAATGCCACTAATTCTAGACACTTTAGAACTATCGAATGCCGATAATTTAGATATCAAAGTGTGTATTGCTTTATGCAATTTTCTTTGCATAAGCTATCTAAAACCGCAAAAACTCCAATGATAGGCACAAAGGTGAATTATTAATGATTAAACGAACTTACCTGTAAGTGAAGTTCTATCATAATTATACGAAGGATTCTTCCGAAGATATTAGTACTATTAACACATGTAGTATCGCTTGCATGTATCACCACTTAGCACGTTATTTTAGAGTAATAACCTAAAAAACCTAAAAAGAGAAGGTATTTGATTTGGAATTGACAGATATTTTGACATTTCCGGCTCGAATTCTCCTCGCCGCCATCACGCGCCAACTACTTCATTTAGTTTAAAGTCCAAATTGTATGATATTTCCTCATTTTCTTCAGTGGGTGAACACTTATTGTAATTAACAATAAGCAGTAGGGAGGGTGGGACTCTATACTAATATCTTCGGAAGAATCCTTCGTATAATTATGATAGAACTTCACTTACAGGTAAGTTCGTTTAATCATTAATTATACTTCAGGATTCTTCCTTTGATATTAGTACTATTAACACATGTAGATGTTTAAAGCATTATATAAGAAAATGGAAATATCATCTTTGTGTAATTAATCTTTTAAATTTAAAAGAGAAAATCAGTCACCTTTAACTGAATTCTTAATGTTTTGGAAGCAAAGATGGTACCTACAGATGGTTGGTACCAAAAAAATAAGCAAGATTCGTTAGGAAAATTCAGTTTAATTATCATTAATCGATGATATCTTGCAAAGATAGTGAAATCAACTACCATTCCGCCGTGTTACGTGGAAATTCTATAGTAAAAAATAAATGTTATGGCTATATAGCCATAACATACCTATATAGGTATCGGCGTACGTCGAGTGCTAAATCTAGTTACCATGGACTTGAGTCTACTCCACTATCATTGAATTTTACATTTCATTAATCCATTATCTATTCTACGTATAAGATTTTTTTTTTTTTTTTTTTTTTATGTATTACTATTTTTATTTTATATTTATAAACAAAAAGAAGTGATTATGAAATGTGTATTATAATAATAATATGTAGCATTCTCGAAAAAGAAGGTAATTATAGAATGGTTTGTGTCAAAGTAAGAAGAATTCATGTTTCATACTTGAACTAAACAAATAATTAATTGATTATATTGTTTTCATTCTATGTGCAATAGGCAAGGTACCTCAATGTGAAACTTTTTTTTTTTTTTTTTAAGTTAGAAAAGTTGGAAAAAAAACTAATTGGAAAATATTTAATAAATAGTAATAAGAAATCCTAGATATCCATTGTATTTGAGCAATGTAAGTCTACGCCAAGGCATAGTTAAATTCGATACCAAACCTTGAGATTAGCTCATATTGTGCAATCAATAATGAATCCAATATTAAATAATACTAATAATTGTGTTACACACTTCTGTGTTTATTATGTCTATATTGTTATTTGGTGAATAATCGAACCATTTTTATATCCAAGCTTTCTGATAGTATCAGCAGACATACAATACAAGCTTAAATAACATAGTAATATACCTGTAAAATAATATCACCTTGATAATGTTGTACAAACCAGTCTATTTGTGCGATGAATTTCCGTCCCTGGAATTGGAAGTTATAGGATGTTAGTACTTTAATAGACACTATATTACATGTAAACAATGGGTATCAAGGCTTAAAATTATTGTGATGATCATAATGGCAGAATTGTAACACTAAGAAACTGGTACAAAAGAATAAAAATAATAGCTTGTCCAATTGATAGTGACAGAATTGTATTTGTAAATAAAATAGGCACTAAACAAAAATAGCATTGTGAATGCTAAAATCTAAAATTAAAAAATAATCGTCTTTGGGATCCAAATGCTAGGATATCAAGAAAAATATTTCTACAATGTTTATTTCTACTACCTAATTCGACGTGCATTCGAATTTACTCAATTTCAGTCCGAAAATACCAAAACTGGTAATAATTTTTTGAATAAGTGAATCGAATAATAACGACTAGAATACTTTACACCGAATACAATAATAAAAAAGGCAATGAAAATATAATAAGCTACATGTTCTAGCTAGATAATTTATATACAATTATTTTTCAATGTTTTGATTCCTGGCCACAAGTGTCCCCCAGTCTACCCCGTTGTTGAGAGGTACCAGAGAAAAATATTCCACAACTATGTCTTCTCTAATTCGGTGTAAGTATCGATGATATTCAACTATATAAAGTAAAATATACTATTATACCGGTATCTACAGGTTTAATCCATTCATAAAATAATCATAATTTATTTTGCAGTTTTGTGAATGTTTTTCTTGTAAAAGATCTTAATGGAAAGTTGTGAAGGTAGTTGTATAAAAAAAATTGTAATTAAATTTATTGTGTATCTCAATTCTTTAAAAAATGTTCTGAGACACATTGTTAGAGTAAATATTATGTCCAATATAACAGGGAGATAATGCTGTCTAAGATGTCGTAGCCGGCGGCAGTAATTTTGTAAAAATATGGGCACTACAATACCCAAAAGTTAAGAATTTTAATTCGTATATATCTATTACTTTTCCAATATTAAAACCATAAAAGGTTGATGGGATTTCTAAAATGCAAAGACTTCTTTGTTGTATTCTTGTTTTCTTACAAACAATAACCATTTCTTATTTTCAGTATAGGTTAACTTTTATACTGTTTATAATAATGCGACTTCTGGGATTTCCAGAATGTATTTTGTTATAAACAATAGGCATTTTTTTATTTTTATTATAGTATAACTTTCTTACAGTTTATAATAATATGACTTCTGTTAGATTTTTACTAAACCTGATATGACAACCTGATAAAACATTTTTTCTTGAACAGAGATGTTGAACCTTCAACTTAATGTGTAGTTGACAAATTATTGTCTGTCACTAAAATACATACGTATTATGTGGCTGTTATGTATTTCACCCGAATTTTAGTCAATTTAATGTTAGAATTTAATATATATCTCTGGAGATGGCACAAGTGAGTACGAGTGAGTATAAAAGAAAATAATAATAATCTTGGTGCCCTCCTAGCGCAGTGAAAATAGTATTTTCACACATGTCGAATTTAGACCAAACAACTATGTGGACGCCTATGTGCCTATAGTTGGCGACCACTACCTGTATTCGCTGAATACAGATAAATGCTGCACCAGATCCTTACGAGTATCCTTACCCCGCGTACGATGATCGAATGTGAATGTTGACGAATGTATCCTCGGCAACTGTTTCGATGGACCGTAACGGCCGCCTGCGGGTCTGCTGCTATCGACGAAAGAAATCGTTGATGGGGCGTCTCGATATTCGTTTGCCGTCGGAATTAAGCATATGGTATACCTGGCTGCATGTTTCGTTCGTTGTTTTCAAGTTTAAATTGTTTTAAAACAAAATGTACCAGCAAATAAATATATAAATCAGTTTTAAAATGTATGTTTTATTTAAGTACTACGCCCGGTTTACTTACAGTTTTTTCTTTGATCAATATCGTTAACCTCAGGCCTGTGGCCAATGCATCATTCATATTCGACTCAACTGTTGGTGGCCTTTTAAGTGGACAGCATCAATTACACTTGAGTTGACCATATACCTTCTGTTTATAATAAAATGTATGTTGTGCACAACAAATGAATGTTGCAATGCCCCATTGTATAATGTATAAAGTGCAAAACACTGTCTTAAATTACTGTCATAAAAAAGGTGTTCTATATTGGAGAGCTGCTCCTTATGCTTCATTATTACTATAATATATCTACTTGGCTAATAATTTCTGCACATCAGAATCATTATCATTAAGATCAATCAATTTATGTTTTACACACACAAATTCAATTTGAAAATTAATAGACAGGTATTTTTTACATTTTACAAGGGAATAGCTTAGAAATAAACGTACTAATTAGTTAGTGATTAAACATAAATAATAAGCCTGAAACATAGGATATCCTAGTTAAGGCAAATGTTTAAAGTTTTTACTTATTAAAACTGTGGTACACAGTAATAAACACTTACTGCATTTATGGATAACAAAATGTATGGATTCTATTATTCAATTTCTTATTGAAATTTCTATCAGCAGGCCCATGTTAGGCGTACCTATATTAATAGAAGCTATTTCACATAAAAATTGTGAAATATCAGGTATCAGCTAGTTGCTGTATAACTTATTATCTGGTTCCATGAAGTAGCTAATTTTAGCATTTATTTATAGCTCTGCTTATGAACGTTATACTGGCAGTTTTGCGTTACAGTTGTAACAATGTGTATAATAAAATCATACATAATTATATTATATAAATTTTGCAAGCCAGAAATTTATCTCAGTACCGATGGTACTCTATTATTCCGTTGGGATCAACGCAACACCAAGGATATCTATGATATCAAAATTCATACCTGATGAACTAAGCTGTTGTCAGGGCTGCTGTTGCAGCTCCAGCAGAGCAGCCGCCTGGCTGGAAGGCGGATGGCGGCGAATTCGGCGGACGGCGGAGTCACCCGATTGGTGCTCGGCAACGGTTCCAACATGGTAACCTTTGAGGGCAGCTTGCTTTTTACACTGTCGCGTCATCAGGGGCACTTTGAGTTGCTGCACTTGTTGCAGTTGCGTTGTCTGACCTATCTATGCGGTGAAATAGTCCAGTGTGACTATTTCGAGTGCAATAGATATTTGGTTCATGCCTTATTTGACACATGCCTTATGACAGAAAGTACCCAGTATGGTAAGTTCGTGTCAGACAAAAATAAATAATTAAATGTAGCAGTGTAGCAGTTACGCATTTTTAAATCTCAGCAAACAATGTTGTCTGGGAGGGAATGCTATTAGCATTAAGTCCGCTCTTTTTGTACCAATGTACATTAAAGTAAAACAAATATATATGGTAAAAGCCCAGTATGGCAGTTACGCATTCATAAAGGTAAGTAAACAATTATGCAGTTAAGCCAAGTAAACGGTAAAAGCCCAGTCTGGCAGTTACGCGTTCAAGCCAAGTAAACGGTAAAAGCCCAAAATGGCAGTTACGCATTTAATAGTGTTTCTCCATCTTGTATTCTTTTTCTTGTCCTCTTCCGTCTTGAAAACTTTTTTCCTTTCTGCACGAAGCATTTTAACTAAGTAAATTAAATTTTCACTGTATAAAATATAATTCTGAAGAATTCTCACTTTGAGATTGTATGCGTGCGTCCGTGGCGAAGCACGAAAAGCGAATGAAGTAGTTGGCGCGTGATGGCGGCGAGGAGAATTCGAGCCGGAAATGTCAAAATATCTGTCAATTCTAAATCAAATACCTTCTCTTTTTAGGTTTTTTAGGTTATTACTCTAAAATAACGTGCTAAGTGGTGATACATGCAAGCGATACTACATGTGTTAATAGTACTAATATCAAAGGAAGAATCCTGAAGTATAATTAAGTTATTTTGTAGTGTACTTGTATTTAGCCAAACATTTAGTTAATAATATGCTTAAATGTAATTGAAAACTTGGAATATGATCATTATTAGATGATACGACAATATACATCTCGTCTAGATTTTTAAAGTCCTAATTTTGATCTCATATACACCATTGTGTAGTTGAAATATAAACATATTTTCGTTTAAAATCACTGTACTTTTCATCGTCATTTCCCGAAGACAATGTCCGTAATTTTCCAACTGGTTCTGGCATTGAATGGGCCACGTATTGTTTTCGGATTCCACATCACAATCGTTCCGGATGACAACCGTTCCGGATCACAACAAAGATTGTGTCCACGTGCCGACAGAATGCCGATGAGCTGACCCCGCGCGTCAGCTACACGCTCCCGGGACATAGAATAGATGGGAACAGAAAATTTTCTTCAGATTAACTTAGCTAATAATAGATTACATAAGATACGCCTTAACATAACGCTAGTGGCTGGTAGCCGGACATGATGTTCCTTGGAAATATATTTAAATGTTTCTTATTTCAAAGTTAGTTAGTTAGTTAAAGTTGTTAATGCTAAGACTGTCTTCACCACATATCACGCGTACATAGCATCTACGCTTCGGTATGGACTGATATTTTGGGGGAACTCAGTTCACAAAGAGTATGCAATTAAAGCTCAAAAGAAATGTGTAAGGGCTATTTGTAATTTAAAACAAACTGACAGTTGTAAACCTCATTTGATATCCTTAAAACTTTTGACATTGCCTTGTATGTACATTTATGAAATAGCTGTATTTGTTAAAAGAAATTTAAATTTATATATGACATTTAATAGTGCTAGGCTTCGTGATAGACTTTGTATGACACGTAATAAGACTGCGCTTATGAATAAGAGTGTCCTGTGTATGGCACCTAAAGTGTACAATAAAATTCCATCCAATATTAGAGAAATTAATAATTTTAACAAATTTCGATGTAAACTGAAAGACTTACTAGTTGACCAAGCCTATTATAGTGTTAAATATTTTTTAGAGGATAAACATTTGTAACTTTTAAATTTATTTCTTAATTTGCATGCCATGTGGTGAAATACGGATTAAGCTACATACAATATATTATATTAAATACCTCTGTACTACCTGTATTTCCAAATAAATTGAATTGAATTGTTTTGCAATCCCGTAATTTTTACAAACATAAAAATGTGTAAATACTACCGCAATTCAAATCTAAGATAATACAATTGAAAAACTTGTGAATGGGATGAAACCACTTGGTTTCCTAAACAGCTTTTCAAAAACTACCACGGTGACATGTTTATATTAAACAAAATGTGTGTTCTTAACAATCTTTTTTATTAAATGGACGCGTGTCTTTATGTAATCAAACTATTTAAAACAAAACGAATACGCCATACCAATGAAATACAATTAAGACGCGACTTGTTAACATTAGCAGAATCGAGACTTTAATACTTGCGATAAGATTAATAAAATTACTTAATTCATTCTTCGTTTTTAATTAACTCATTCATAGTCAAATCAACTCGTAAATAGTTTATGAGGCTACAACTTTGGGCCCAAAACCCATATATTTTTGCACATTATTCTTTAATGATCAATGAAATTGTTTGTCAACAAAATTCTCATCGAAATTTCCTAAAAACAGCTGTTCGGAGTAGACCTTCTGTTACATATTCTGTGCCCGGTGCACGTGGCTATCGTGTTACTACGAGCAACATACACCTTTGGGAAATTATAGGTACTATTGGCACCTATTGACGTACTATTTACTCTACGAGATTCAATTTCAGACATAGTTTTATTAAATCAATAAATTATTTGACGGAAACAATCCCTATGCAACGCAGTGCACTAAAATAGATTTGAAATCCGGAAAAATTAAGTTTGCAGTTGTTTTGCAAAGAAAAAATTTTATTATTTTAAGTTACTGTTTTGACAAAAAAATAATAATAACGTCCAGTTTATATTAAAGTGCTATCTTACATGCAGTGAGAGTGCATTAGTTTAAATATTTATGTGAAGGTAGTGCGGATGTACTAATTAGTGCAGCATAAAGTACGGAAGAGGACGCAAGTGTTTAGACAAGCATGAGAAGTAGCTTTTAAAAAATGATATTATTTTGTAAAATCTTATTTTTTTGCATTTAAAATGATATTTGATTATAATATTACGATAATTAAATTACTAGAGCAAAACACAACTCATCAACAGCTATTCAGGTGAGAAAATCTAACAAGAGAGACTAAATTTACATAGGAGTGAATATCAAAAAAATTGTACATCACCCAAAAGAAACACAATGGAATATTACAAAATTTGTAACACAAAGGAATAACTGTCACACCAAAGAATATAAAGGTACATTCATACAAATTAACATTAGACGCAAAACTATGAAGTTTAACATAATTCACATGTCGAATACATTGGGAAGGTATATAGGTTATTATGTCATTTTATTTAGGATAGGTATGTATTTTAAACAAAAGTAAAAAAAACTATTTCCATAAAAAGTATATTTATTATAATCATAATATAACTCAAAAAACACACATTTCACTCAAAAAGTAATCGTAAAGAGCAAAATTAAACAAAACTAATTTAATCACATTATTCATTGGCACTATTATTTGGTATCATAAAGTACGACAATAGCTTTTAGTGCGTAGGTTCAAAAACCCTCACAGAAGAAAATCAACGTTAACTTTTTATATTACCTAAACAGATAATTTTTCGAAACGTTCCAATGTTTGTTCCCAAAAAAACTATTTGAACTAAGTATGTACCTAGGTAAAATATAACGAACATTTTAAAACAAAAAATAGCCAGTGAGTATGCATCCTCTTCTTTTGTGTGACGTTACCCAATGTCACACAATGGAAGCAAAAATATACCTTTTAAAACAAAAAACCAATTGCAACAAAAAAAGGAAAAAGATTTTTACAATTTATTGTCTATTGCATGATCTACCTAATGCAAATAGGGTCCTGAGATAATATATCTGTAATAAAATCAATAAACTTACCTGAGATTTTACGTCACACAAGTATATTTTTCTATAGTGACAAAACGGCAAACACAGGTTACGTCAATAGTAACACCAGAAAAAATATGGCTAACGTTTTGTTTTGTAAGGTTGGTAGTAAATCGAATGTTGCCAGATATAAAAAATACGGATACGTTCAAAAACTCAAGTATTAGGACACATAATTTCGTCACACAAGGCTCGTCACACAAAGTAACGAAAAACGGAGACACATAACTTTTACTTTTTTTTTTCATTTATTATAACGTTTTTAAAGAATTAAAATTTTTCTCATGCACCTTGACTGTTTTCCATTTATACTGTAATAAAGAAATATGTGTGCGTTCGATAATTAAAACGTATTAAATTAATGTTTTGAAATTGACACGTGGAGACAAGATTAGGTAGATTTGGTTTTTTATTTTATTTCTGTAGCATAATTCAGTTGTTCTTGTATTTAAATACCAAAGCATGAATATTAGTGCTTTAAAAATAAGCGGCTTTTTTTTATTATCTAGATAATTTTTTACACCCGATTTAATAACAAGGACACCGATCTTTTTTATTATGTACAATTTTTTTGATATTCACTCAGATGTAGATAAATATTTCTTCACCTTAGCCTGTAATGTGATTTACTAAGTATATTTTATCTCTAAAGCAATTTGCTAACGCACAATGTAAGCTTCAAAAGACGTCTTAAGCCATAGCCTGAAAGGTATAACAAATATAATGTGTGATGTTTTTTTTTTATTAAAATCTAACACCCGTTTACACTAAATTTAAGAATCGCCTAAGTCTTTTCCTAAACACAACTCTCGACCAAGATAATTAGGCGAATCTTACAGCTAAGTTAACACTCTTTTAATTTGGTTGAGTTGTAGTTGGGAAAAGACTTAGGTAATTCTTGAATTTAGTGCAAACGGATGTTAATGATGTTAGTATAAAAATAAAAACAAACAAATTAATACTTTCCAAAACAATTTCTAGTAAATCTTTTTTAAGATTGCCTACAATTTTTTCTCTTTTCAATTCACATCCATTTCGTTTGGTTAACCTGAAACCAATGTTCACGTTTTTTATATCAATCAACGCATTGGAATATTGGCTAGGCTGCCAAACAAACTTTTATAGGAAATTATAGTTTTTGGGTTTTTTCACAGCGCAAGAAATAAAAGAAACTCAATTTCAAATTTAATTCCAAAAGTGACTCAACTCAGGTAACCCAAACCTCGGAAATTTGAAACGCTGCATAAATAATTCATTGCGTTAGTCCAGCCATACTTGAGCTAAATAATCTGCTACCGGCCAGTACTTCAGCTAAATAATCTGGGAGCTGTCGCATAATTTGCGTAATGCGCCCGTATCCGGCTGCGCTATGAGTGCAGTTTTAAAAAATTGCCTTTTACAAACTCTGTATGTATTTGCATTTCAGATCAGAGCGACGGTTTCTCACTTCAGTTTTATTTTACAAACGAACAAAATATGAGTTAAAATAGTTTACGCTTATTTTAAAATCGACACCTCCTACGTATACTATCGTAACCAACAAATATGCAAAAATTACATTTATATATTTTTGAATACTTAATAACACCCTACGTCATACAAACTATACAAAATAATTAAATTCACAATATTTCCGGAGATAATGAGACCGTAATTTATCGTATGTTCATTTAGATCAAAGAAATGTATCGCATAGTGCACTACCCATACTATACGCGGGGGCGGAGAGATCGCGAGCCGTGGCGAGCGTGTAGTAACTGGCAGTAGCGATAAATTACGCGGGGGGGTATTCTATTCGAAAAAAAGGTAAATATTAAGTTTTTAAATTAATATAAATTATAAATAAATATGAAAAACTATTACTTTATACTACCGTGCAATACCCGCAGTAAAATATCGTAAGTAGAACTTAATATAGTCTACAATGAGTTCGGATATTTTTGAACTGTCGTAAGTAAAATTAACGATATTTTAGTATGGAAAATCATAAAAAAAACAATAGTATTTTGTACTTACGATACTTCACATCGGAGTTACTTTTTATAATTCTATCTTATGCTATACTTACGATATTTTACTTCGATATGAAAAATAACTTACAACAGTATTCTTTTAGAAAAAAGCTAAAATAATGGATGAGTTTGTGTTTTTTTACAGATTCACTGCTTCCTTCTGATGCCAATATTTTGAGATAAATCGAATTATGGATTTGGTATCAGATTCCGAGGAAAAAATATGTCAAAGTCGTAATGATTCACCCAACAAAGTAATAGTAAAAAAGAAACCATAATGATCTGTTAGTTGTAAAATTTTTAATATCAACTTGTACTTGTTTATTGCTATCATTTAAAAACTAAAATTACTTGAAATTCAAAATTTCATGGTCAGTAACATTAGAATGATGTTTTTATCGGGATATTTACCGTGTATTATTATATTGTTTTTGTGTTCTCGATATTTCAGTCTTGCAACAGTACTTGCAACTCAAAAACCCGTAAAAAATATTATCAGGATAAAAAATATTATTCTAATGTTTTGCTACATACGTGTTTCTTTTGTACGATAGTTAAAAATCGAGTCTTTATTTTTTTTTTTATTTCAGGGTTTGCTTACGATTCTCCGGCTGTAGAAAATATTATACAATATCCATCTCCCGATTGTAGCTTAAATCTAAATTTTGACTGTGATAAACATTTTTGTCCTTGGTTTGTTGTAAAAGATATTTTATCTCCAGTTAGTTGATTCTAACATCACCGATTTAGCATGTACCCCTCAAGCGAACACGCATCTCTCTTCATGTTCAGAAGCAATACCACCAACTTCTAGCAAACGGGTTTTTAAACCAAGGAAAGATAAGAGAAATATCAGACGTCGACATGTTAAGGTATGGAAGGACAACAAAGGAAAAGTTGTAAGAAACTTGGGCAAAGACTATAAGAGTCATGATGGTAAACAGCAAATCTATAGGTCCTGTGTGTCATACAAACTGTAGACTAAAATGTTCACGATGAAGAAAGACTTTTGATGTTTAATACTTTTTAAGGTTTAGGTAATCGTGAAAAGCAATGGGCCTTTATGGCACGCAGGGTGTTTACTGACACACAATCTAAACGCAATTTTACTTTAATTTATTTTACATTCAGGCTATCAAGGGCTGGTAAAGGCAGTCAACAAAATTATTTAACTGTGTGTTAAAAAAAATTCATTACTTTTTCAGTAGTACGAGGGAATAAAATAAAAGAGGTGTGTATCATACCTGGATATCCCTTTACTTTGTTTTATAAATACGATTTAGTCGCCGATGATTACTACGTTTTAATTGTAAAGGCTTCTACTAGACGACAATGTGTCTCCAACGTAAATGTCCTGATAAACTGCCGATTGCAAATTATTCCCCATCCCCATGCCCTTATAGTTAAAGTAGAGGCTTTTATAGTTAAAACGTAGTAATTATCGGCGACTAAATCGTATTTATAAAACAAATTAAAGGGATCTCCAGGTTTGATACATACGTCTTTTCTTTTATTCCCTCGCACTACTGAAAAAGTATTCAAAATCATTTTCTCACACACATTTAAATAATTTTCTTGATTTTTATACCTGATAGCCTATAAATTAAAATGAAATTGCGTTTAGATTGTGTGTCAGTAAACACCCGGCGTTTTTTGTTAAGCAACTAAATTTGCAATAAAAGCCTATTGCTTTTCACGCTTTTTTCAATAAAGAGGCCCATTGCTTTTCACAAAATTGGTAATGGGCATCACCAATTTTTCCAGTCTGTCCGAAATTAGTAATAACTTAAATTCAACTTCTGATTCCGATTCTAATTATTAAAGTTTATTTCTAAACAGATTTCTTATATAATAATGAACAATGATCTCAAAGAGTCCAATGTTTGAAGTAGGTAAGGTTGTTTTTTTTTAAATTTTTTATTAAAGGCTAGAAGTTTTTGATAGTTTATGCTAATACATGAGTAAAGAAAACATATTTTATTTCATATGTTTTTAAAAGAGATGTAATAATAATAAACTTTTATTAACTGTTTAAATGTACATTACATTAAGATACCGGATTCCCCTTTTAAGCTTAATTGCCTGTGTCAGGCATATCATGTTTGTTTTATTACTTGTTTTAATATTGGGAGTTCGTCAAATAGACTGTTACGAGTCCAGAGCCTCTCACTATACCATATACATATATGCGACCGCAACAAACATTCAGAGGATTTTCTCCGAAAGACTTTGGAATGTGCAGTGCTATAGTAATTTCGCAACCAATTTTAATTTCGGACGTTCTGTACCGTGCTCGGTGCCTTTTACGCTCCAATCGGGGAAGCGACAGGACAGATCAATCAAGATCATTAGCTTATAAGTCCTAATTGTAATTTTTATTAATAAATCTATTTTATACAATTTTATATTTTTTTTAAAAACGCCTACCGGCGGCCCAAAATCGTATTTGGCGCAGTCGGTAGGATAGTCGAGTCAGTGCGCGTAATCCAACTTCGATACCGCCTGATAGTCGTTTCGTCGGCGCGTCGACTATCGCTACAAAAGAATCTACGAGACCGTCGCGTAGGGCGTTCCCGCTGAACCGCCTCAGCACACCGACAGCATCCAGAAATCGATGGGTCAACATCTTCACACCATGCAGACTACCTTACTCATGTGAGTCATAGATTTGTAAGACACGAACCCTATTGGTTGCAGATCCTTGCGTATCCTGTAGGAATATTCCTTACTTCGGAATCTTTTAGCTAGTTACAATTTAGGATAAAATTAGTTTCACAATTTCTAACATCGAAATTGAAATTTAAATAGATAGGTATAGATATATATAGTAATTCGTATTCCTCATATCGGAATCACGAATATTTTTATTAAAAAAAAAATTGATATATAAGTAGAAACTTTTTATTAAATTAGGTAAAACTATATTATCAAAATTTTTCACCCACGTAATAACGGGGCAAACAACCCCGATTCTCGCCTTAATACTAGAAGGTCTAGATTCCATAGGGAACTATTAGAAACTTTATACAGTATTCCCGAAATTTCAGAAACTGAAAATATGTCTATACATGAAGTGACGATGCCGAGCGTAGCTTCCTCTGTAATTGCAAATTCTAATGATTTGACAGATACAATTTGGAGAGCACTAAGATTAGTACCAGAGTTTGATGGAAATTCACATGTTTTAATAAGATTTTTAGATATTTGTGACCAAATAGTTTTAACCTATGTGGATCCGGCCCCTGGAAATGAATTAAATAATTCGGCTGTTTTTAACGGCATTTTAAATAAAATTACAGGGCACGCAGCGAAAACGCTAGCTGCCAATGGCATTCCCACGGACTGGCAAAGCATTAGAACTACTCTAATTAATACTTTTTCCGACCACAGGGACGAATCTACCCTTTATACAGATTTGTCTATGCTTGTTCAAGGTTCCGACACGCCTCACGTTTTTTACGAGCGCGTACAACATTTGCTCACGACCATAATGACTTATGTCCAGTTGCATGAGACTATTAGTTCAACTATCGAAGCGAAACGCACGCTCTATAAAAAGTTAGCGTTACAAACTTACACCAGAGGTCTGAGTGAACCTCTCGGTTCCCGAATCAGATGCATGCGTCCCGAATCCCTTGAAAAAGCATTAGAGTTTGCGCAAGAAGAATTAAATGTGTTATATTTACAGAATAAAAATTTTCAGTCTTCCAGAAAACCAACCCCTAATAATAAATTTTCTTTTTCACCTTTTAACGTACCACTTTTACATAGACAGCCTCAAAATACTTTTAACGCTCAATTTCCCGCAAATCAACATAATTTCGGATTGCCTAATAATTTCTCTAATAATTTTAGAATCAACCCACAAAATAATTTTAGATTTAATTCCCAGAATTTGAACTCTAATAATAGACCTCAAGGTCTATGGTTAACTAAAACTCAACAGATGATGCGAGCTTTACCGCGTTCTAATATGAGTACAGGATTTAAAATTCAACCCCGTACTTATCAAAACCATCCTCAACCTATGAGCGGTGTTAGTCATCCCGTGGCACGTGCCTTACCACCCACACCGCAACAGAATATTCACTTGCACGAAACACTCGATCCTTACGGTTCACAATCGCACGACAGCGAATGCACACCTGACTTTTACTGTGACGACTACTATGAATATGATCCGACTATGTTACCTGAAAATGACATGCAAAATTTTACGCAGCAATGTGAAATTTCTGAACAGGACGACCGTGTAAATTTTTCTACGGAGCCTCAGAAAACTGCCCCCGAGTAGAATTAAACACACAAAATAATCGTCAATTGCCGTATATTCAAATTAGTAATCCACCTTTAAAATTATTGATCGATACGGGCGCGAACAAATCATTTATCAGCCCAGAATCTGTGCAAAATTTTTTTTCACATTTCCCGATTTCTTATGATCCATTTGTAGTTACAAATATTCACGCAACTACGCAAAATGACTTTTCCATAACTATACCATGTTTTTCTGAATTTAAAGACGAAAAGCCTATAAAATTATTTATATATAGATTCCACGAATACTTCGATGGATTAATTGGTTTAGATCTTTTAGAACAATGGAAGTCGAAAATCGACCTTAGTTCATACGTATTACGTACTCAGTTTGCTTACAACCCGATTCACATGTATGAATCACGTCAGAGTAATAACTTGATCGAGACAATCATCCCGGCACTATCCAGTAAATTTATTCAGATCCCGACAAATATTCAAGAAGGCGACATTTTTATAAATCAACAATCAATTAGCGATTGCTACATTACGGACTGTATTTCCGCCACGGAAAATAGCCTTGCTTATGTGGAAATTCACAACCCTACTAATAACGATATAATTTTTAGTTTATGTCAACCAATTCACGCGGAAATTTTTAACGAAAATACTTTACCCATATCGGAATTATCGGAAACTTCGTCCGCGCTCAGTAATAATAAGGCCGCGCGTTTCCAAGAAGTGTTACCGCGATTGCGCATGAATCATATGAATGCCGAGGAAAGAGCGAACATGATCAGTCTTTGTAAAGAATACTCGGACGTATTTTATTTAGATAATGAACCGCTTACATTCACAAATAAAATTAAGCACCGAATTAAAACATCAGATGAAATTCCCGTACATAGTAAAACTTATAGATATCCTTACGTACATCGTCAGGAAGTTCAAACTCAAATAAAAAAAATGCTTGATCAAGGCATCATTAGGCCGTCTACTTCCGCCTGGAGTGCACCTATATGGATTGTACCCAAAAAAGCCGACGCTTCCGGTAAAACTAAGTGGAGGTTAGTCGTGGATTTTAGAAAACTCAACGAAAAAACCTTGGATGATAAATACCCCATACCCAATATTACGGACATTTTGGACAAATTAGGCAAATGCCAATACTTTAGCTCGCTAGATTTGGCTAGTGGCTTCTACCAAGTCGAAATGCACCCCGAAGATATTCATAAAACCGGTTTTAGTGTTTCCGATGGAAATGGGCACTTTGAGTTCCTCAGAATGCCTATGGGCCTAAAAAATAGTCCATCCACGTTTCAGAGGGTCATGGACAACGTCTTAAGAGGCCTTCAGAACGTAATTTGTGTAGTATACCTAGATGACATCCTAGTTTTTTCTACTTCATTGCAAGAACATATTTTAAACTTACGTAAAATTTTTGACAGACTTAGAGACTCAAATTTCAAAATTCAGATGGACAAATCCGAATTCCTAAAACATGAAACCCCTTACCTTGGTCATATAATCACGCCTAATGGAGTGAAACCCAACCCTGATAAAATCTCAGCAATTTTGAAATATCCCATCCCTAGAACGACAAAACAAATTAAAGGATTTTTAGGACTTATTGGTTACTACAGACGTTTTATACCAGACTTTGCTCGTTTGACAAAACCCTTAACAAACTGTTTGAAAAAAGGACGTAAAATTGAACTAACTACTGACTATATAAACTGCTTTGAACATTGCAAAACTTTACTTACCAATGACCCTATCCTTCAGTACCCAGACTTTTCCAAAGATTTCATACTTACAACGGACGCTTCCAATGTAGCATTAGGAGCAATTTTGTCCCAAGGCTCTATTGGCTCTGATAGACCAATAGCTTATGCATCTCGAACGCTAAACGATAGCGAAATCAATTACGCAACGATCGAAAAAGAGCTCTTAGCAATAGTTTGGGCAACCAAATATTTTAGGCCCTACCTTTTTGGTCGAAAGTTCAAAATTGTAACCGATCACCAACCGTTAAAATGGCTTTTAAATCTAAAAGAACCAAACCCCCGTCTTACAAGATGGAGACTGAAACTTTCAGAATATGACTTCACTATCGTTTACAAAAAAGGCAAATGTAACACAAATGCCGATGCGTTGTCACGCGTCGAGATACATAATAATGACATGGAATCCATGGTGGTGAACATCAGTTCCAGTTCATCATCAGCAGGTTCATCAGCAACCCTGACAGCACCCGACGAACGTGCATTCATTAGCCAAAGTTCCACTGATACCGCACCCAGCAGGAGACCTCTAAGCAGCCCTGTTGCTGAAAATCAAAATTCTAATCGAAGTGTTTCTTCTTATACACTTACAGCCCCAAGCCCCAACCCCTTCCTAAGTCCTAACCCCACCCAAAGTCCAATTGCAATTTTAGACTCACCTGAAATTGGAAATGAACAAAATGACGACTTACCTTGTGAAACTATCCACACCAGCGCTGAGCACCCCGTTCTTGAAATTCCTATATCAGAGGACCCCTTAAATAAATTCAAAAGACAACTTATAATTAACTTTACAACTAACTGCAATAAAACTAAGCCTAAAGTGACTGTACCTTTTGACACTTTCCGCAAAACAGTTGTTCAAGTATCAGAAAGCACCCTGGAACAAGATTTGATAGCAATTGTAAAAAATCACATAGACCCTAAAATTCGTACAGCCATACTTGTGAAACCATTAGATAAAATGTACTCTATTGTGCCTATTTTGCAAAGGACGTTCAAAAATTCTTCTATCAATTTAATTTTAACAAAACGCGAAGTTGAAGATATTAGTGACTATTTAAATCAGCAAGATATTATTTCAAAATATCACGATGGCAAAACCAATCATAGAGGCATTAACGAAACTTGTCTATCCTTATCACAAAGATATTTTTGGCCAAAACTTAGAGAAACTGTAACAAAATTCATAAACACATGTTCAATATGTAATCGTGCTAAATATGATCGAGTTCCGGTTCGACCTGAATTCCAAATTGTCACACCTCCCAGTAGGCCCTTCGAACAAGTTCACGCTGACGTACTGACTATAGAACAGGACAAATATCTGACTATAATTGACTCTTTTTCTAAATATGCTCAAGCATATAGACTACCAGATTGCACAGCCCCGAATATAATAAAATCCTTTGTAACACTATGTACACATCATGGTTTCCCAATAAGACTGACGACTGATAGAGGAACTGAATTTACAAATCAAATAGTGGCCGAATTTCTGAGATTCCACAAAATACAGCATCATTTCGTAGCCGCGCATGCACCGCACGAAAATGGCATTGTCGAACGACTCCATAGTACGCTCTTAGAACATTTGAGACTTTTACGAGTACAACATAATAACGAACCTGTCCACAACCTGGTCCCATTTGCACTTATTGCATACAACAGTTCCGTCCATAGTTTGACCAAATGTAGACCATATGACTTACTAACAGGATATTTTGACCCCAGGGACCCGACAGACTTTAATTTAGAAGAAAGACTTATGCAACAATACTTACAGGACCACCGACAAAAAATGGAAACCGTTTACAAAATTGTACATGACGAATCATTTTCTAACCGCGTATCAATTATGACTAGACAAAACCTTGACAGAGAACCTGAAAAAGACTATGAAATAGACCAAGACATATATATCAAAAATCCCGCAGCATCTAGACAAAAACTTGCACCCCGCTACACTAGTGATAAAGTAATAACCAACTTACCCATTCACATATACACGTCCAGGAAAAAAGGACCAGTAGCTAAAACTCGACTGAAACGAGATAAGAAAAATAATAACTCTGCACCTTTGCAGGACCCTCGTGCTCGCCCTCGCAACCACGACGAGCCAGGCCCAAGTAGAGACCCGACAAGTGACCGACCTAAGACTTGACAGCCTATCAGAAGGACCAGGACTCTTACCATTTGAACTAGGATTGACTAGAATCATTTCCCATCAGCATATTTTCCTTGAAGACATTGACCTTAACAGATTAGAAGAACAAATTAACGTGGTTAAATCAGGACTAAATGATTTAGCAAATAATATTTCAAATCATAATTTCTTATTATATAAAAATCAAATTATACACATTTTTCGCAAATTAGATAAAGTACTCACTCAGTTACAAAGCTTTGAACCCAAAAGAGCTAAGCGTGGTCTTTTCAACCCCTTAGGAACCTTTATAAAAAGTATATCGGGTAACCTTGACAATGATGATGCCCTTAAGTTGGAAAATGCATTAAATATTCTAAAGAAAGACCAAAAAGAATTATCTAACAATTATAATAAGCATATAAGTTTACATAAAGATTTTACTTTCCAACAAACTCAGTTATTAAGCAATTTGAGTGATAACCAGCAAAAGTTACAAAAAGCGATTACCTACTAACTGAACGTAAGTACCGTTAATCAAGGAAGCTTATCTCAATATGCTAAGATTTCTCAAATTCTTAGCATACTGAATGAAAATACCCAAGATCTCTCTCTTGAGGTATCTAGATTAGAGAATATCGTAGCTTTTAGTCGCACTAATTCTATGCACCATTCAATTATATCAATTGCACAACTTTATAATTTGATAAGCAAATTAAAATCACTATATGGTTCTAATTCGATCTTAGACATTGATATTAGGTATTATTATGATATAATTAGCTTAGGTTCATATTACATTGATAAGAAATTAGTTATTGTCCTGAAGTTTCCCATTTTGTCCTCAATTACCTATAACCTATATAAATTATGTCCTGTACCTAACAAACATTCTTTAGTTATTATACCTCCTTATCCCTATATTGCAACCAACTCCAAGGAGTTTGTGTATATGGAGGCTGAATGCCCGAAGATCGACACGTGGTATGTCTGCAAGCAAGAAATCAACCATCAGGCCCGCAACCAGCGTGACTGCATATCTCATCTTATACGCCATCAAGAAGTGGACGAATCCTGCCAGACTACCTCCGTGACGCTCTTCAAAGAAGCACTTTTGGAACTAGACAGCCAGCACTACATCATAACTTTCCCTAAGAAAACTAAAGTAAAATTATTATGTACCCGGGAAGATCAACATAAAATACTGGAAGGAAGTTTTCTCGCAACAGTTCCCCGAAATTGCATCATCAAGACTCCCGAATTTACAATCATTAATATCGATGACAAAGTCCGAGGAAAAGCTGTCGAAATAATGACGGTACCAAAACCAATGATATCGAATTCTGCGAATCGACCACCTTATTATAATCTGACTACAATTGATTTAAATAAATTGCACAATATACAACACCAAGTACTTATGGAGCCGCAGGTGTCTCATGAATCATATGACCTGACAAGTATATACCACACAACCATACCTACATACGTCATCATCTTGTTAAGTGCAAGTGCACTCGTTATCGCAGTTCGATACTACCGCAAGCATAAGAAAATTGCACGCGAAGAAGAGAATCCAGTGGCGGACAATATAGCAATGTCTACGCAACAGCGTCGAGCCGCAACATTTGCATTAGACATTGGCAAATAGTTGCTCATCTAGGAGGGGAGGTGTTACGAGTCCAGAGCCTCTCACTATACCATATACATATATGCGACCGCAACAAACATTCAGAGGATTTTCTCCGAAAGACTTTGGAATGTGCAGTGCTATAGTAATTTCGCAACCAATTTTAATTTCGGACGTTCTGTACCGTGCTCGGTGCCTTTTACGCTCCAATCGGGGAAGCGACAGGACAGATCAATCAAGATCATTAGCTTATAAGTCCTAATTGTAATTTTTATTAATAAATCTATTTTATACAATTTTATATTTTTTTTAAAAACGCCTACCGGCGGCCCAAAATCGTATTTAGACTCTAAACTTATTATTACAAAGTTTGTGTTTTTGTTGATTTTATGATTTTGGTTAAAGAATAACAAGGGCTAATACCATTTTGGAGAGAGATGTATCTTTGGACTGGTTTGATTACAAAATACATCATATTTTATAGTAACGATGGTAATTTTATTTCAGTACTCCATAATTTACGATATTTCATGACAAAATTATTCCCTAGAAAATAATAGTAACTATGAATTACAATACATATTATTCTATTTACATCGCTGTAAATTGTAGTAAATACAACATACGTTACTTTTTGTTTTATGAAATTCAACGTAACTTGTAGTAAGTACTACATACAATAAACTACGACATTTGTTTCCCAAAGAAAAATATCGTAAGTGACTTTTTTAGCTATTCTGGTAAAAAAATTGAATAATATTTTCTAAAATATAATTAAGTTCATAAATGTCTATCTACATGCCAAGTTTGGTTCTTAAACGACAGAAATTGACTTAGTGAGCATCAAAAAACGACTTACTCATCTAAAAATGGCTGTACTGTAAAGTTCATGTAATGCAGTTACGATATTATACGTAGGAGGTGTCGAAATAAGAATTCTTATTTTGGCGCCGTTGGGTGCCTTTGGTCATCTAAGTTGGGTGCAACGCTGCCGTTATCGTTGTAAGAATCTTTGGAAGTAGGTATGTATTTATCAGTGTAAGTCGTGCAGCTGACATGAGTCTTGAATCCATCGTAATACCTAATGGTAGCATCCTAATTACTTTCAGTCACAGGCCCAGTCTAATTAAACTGCATAGTTATATATAGATACATAGATAGATAAAAAGTTGTATTCACTACGACACACACATACATTCATCAATAATAAATACAAAAACCGGCCAAGTGCGTGTCGGGCCACGCGCAGTAGGGTTCCGTAGGTACATTATATACTAGGGTGTGTCACTTTTGTATGGAGAAAAAAAAAATGTGTTATTTCTTTGCGTAATACCTCTCAAAAGTTGCAGGGCAACAATAGAAACTAGAGAATGTCAAAATAGTTTGAACTTTAATATCCTTTTGGCTCGCTCAAGCCACATGAATTTCCGAAAAAAAATCATTTAAGGATAAAGTTCAAAATCTGTTTAAGTGAAAATTTCTTCACATCTCTTGGTACAAAATTACTTATTATCATTAAATAATATATGAATAAAGAAATAAAACGATAAAACATCAAGTTTTAGTTATAAAAATTAACATTAAAAAACCGGCCAAGTGCATGTCGGGCCACGCGCAGTAGGGTTCCGTAGGTATGTACCTACGGAACCCTACTGCGCGTATACCATACCATATTTTAATACCGCTATCATTTTTCGTCTGAAAAAATAACTTTGTTTTTCACAGTGTTTGTATGAATGACAAAGTTATATTTGCGGTTTTGGAAAATGTACTATATCTCAAAAACTAATTACTGTATCTCGTTCAAACCAATTTTCGTTGAAAGTGTTTATTAAGATCTATAGCATATATTTTTTTTAGATTTTTCACCCTCTTACTTTAAAAGTTAAAGGGGGGGGGACACACATTTTACCACTTTGGCGGCAGATATCTTTCAAACGGTTGACTTTGAAAAAAAATAGTCTTAGGAACCTCAATGTCATTTTTAAAGACCTATCTATAGACACCCCACAAGTATTGGTTTGATGAAAAAAAATATTTTCAGTTTCAGTTCCATGTATGGGGAGCCCCCCCTTAATCTTTTATTTTATTTGTTTTTGTGTAAAAATCGTAAAGCGGTTCACAGAATACACCTACTTACCAAGTTTCAACTATGTAGTCTTAATACTTTTGGAATAAAGTGGCTGTGACATACGGACGGACAGACAGACAGACAGACAGACAGACAGACAGACAGACAGACAGACAGACAGACAGACAGACAGACAGACAGACAGACAGACAGACAGACATGACGAATCTATAAGGGTTCCGTTTTTTGCCATTTTGGCTACGGAACCCTAAAAACGACAAAAACGTAAATTTTTAAGAAGATTTCAAGAAGAATGGCGTAAGTTAATTTTTTTTTTTTATTTAATGTTACCTTTATTTACATGAATTTTGTTTGGAAGCAATAAACCCTTCTCTTGCTACTTGTTACTACACACAACCTGCAGCTTCAGTTGTCAACCTGACCTGACACATCTTTCGACCGATTAGTCTGCGTATGGCACGGAAACTTCGGAAAGTCTTTCCGGGTATTTCCTTCATCTAAATTTTTTTAAGATCATCGGTTTCCAAATTACGCAATAGGAGGTTCTGTCAAATCGAGAGTCTTAATTGTCTTGCCAGTCAATCATAATACGAATAATTATCGCACTCAAAGTAAATTTTTGAGGCAGAAGCAATAGCTGCGCCTGCTCCATTAGATACTCCATACCGGTCACATATTATTTCAGTCAGTTTCTCTAAAGCTGTTGAAAGTATCTCTTGCTACCTTTATTTGATACCTTTGTTGGTATATTAACTTCGGTAAAAGTTTCTGTCTCATTGTCCGACGAGCCGATTTATATAAATCTATTTGGTGGTAGAGGACTGTGGTTCAATAGACTTTCGTTGTCTCTGTGACCTTTTACGTTTCTTCTGAAGTTTTTTAGTACATTCTGCGTCGATCTTCCCAATAGCCATACGTCTAATTGTCCTCTGATCAACAAGGATCGAACGTTATTTAGCAGGAACAGTCTTGTTCTTCCCACATTGGCAAACAGCAAAGTCCCTTCATTTACATGAAGAATTTCGTGATAAAACTATGTATCTTATCAAAATATGACTGATTCTTGACTTTCTATCATACTTTTTTAATAACTGTCGATATTGACTGCAGTAAATTAGTATAAGCTGAGTCACTTTTAGCTCAGTGACAGTTGGAAAAGATGAGAGCATCAGAATATAAAAAAAGGAGTTTTCATATTTTAATTTTTTCATATTTTAATTACGAATCAAACAACTTCGGAACTGATACATTTTGCTTGAGGTTCTTGATTATTTAAGTGCTTCATTTCATGACACACCCATTTCTAATGTCTCAAAACATCATCTTCATAAGTTGGTAAGTTGTTACTTTTCAGCTTTTCGGGAAACTTTCTTTAATACGTAACGTTGTTTTTTTCGAGTCGTTGATGTAATTTTTATTAAGTCATAATTTTAATAACGTGGTAAAAATCGTATTGAATGCAAATACGTGATAATATATGAACCAATCAATAAACACAACCACTTGTAATCAAGACTCGCGACTGGCTGAGACGCATGAAACGGGAGGGTAAAACCTACTTTTACGCTCTTGTAAAAGTAGGTATTAAAAACAACAGAATGTCAAAATTAGTAATTTTTTCACTTTATCGCATTATTGAGGACGTTAGTATTAGGAACATATGATTAAATTACTATTAAAGTGTGTAGAAGTAAGAAATATAATTTTTCAATTCAAACACTATTTTGCGATTTTTCTAAAACTTCAAGGTCGTTGAGCGAGCCATAAGTAGGTATCTAAAAAAAAATTGTGTACGTAGTTCTTCATGACACTCAAGATGACAACTTTTGAGAGGTATTAAATGTGAATATTCGAAAGTTGAAAAAAATGACACACCCTATTATATACCATACCATATTTTAATACCGCTATCATTTTTCGTCTGAAAAAATAACTTTTTTTTTCACAGTGTTTGTATGAATGACAAAGTTATATTTGCGGTTTTGGAAAATGTACTATATCTCAAAAACTAATTACTGTATCTCGTTCAAACCAATTTTTGTTGAAAGTGTTTATTAAGATCTATAGAATATATTTTTTTAGATTTTTCACCCTCTTACTTTAAAAGTTAAAGGGGGGGGGACACACATTTTACCACTTTGGCGGCAGATATCTTTCAAACGGTTGACTTTGAAAAAAAATAGTCTTAGGAACTTCAATGTAATTTTTAAAGACCTATCTATAGACACCCCACAAGTATTGGTTTGATGAAAAAAATATTTTCAGTTTCAGTTCCATGTATGGGGAGCCCCCCCTTAATCTTTTATTTTATTTATTTTTGTGTAAAAATCGTAAAGCGGTTCACAGAATACACCTACTTACCAAGTTTCAACTATGTAGTCTTAATACTTTTGGAATAAAGTGGCTGTGACATACGGACGGACAGACAGACAGACAGACAGACAGACAGACAGACAGACAGACAGACATGACGAATCTATAAGGGTTCCGTTTTTTGCCATTTTGGCTACGGAACCCTAATAAGGGTTCCGTTTTTTGCCATTTTGGCTACGGAACCCTAAAAATGTTTGAAAAAGAACGATAAAAAATTCATTTGCGATAAGTATAAGAGAGAAAAAATGAGAAGAGGGAATGCACGTGTATGCAGCAGCAAGTAAGGTCTAGGCTCGGTTTATCACATCTGCCTAACAGCAAAAACACTGAATTTCAGCCGTCACCTATAGATGAAACGCGGGAACCAGTAACTGCGTTGTTAGGTGAATATGTGTGTGTGTGTGTGTGTGTGTGTGTGTGTGTGTGTGTGTGTGTGTGTGTGTGTGTGTGTGTGTGTGTGTGTGTGTGTGTGTGTGTGTGTGTGTGTGTGTGCGTGTGTGTGTGTGTGTGTGCGTGGTTATCATATCACAATTCTTCTATACTTTACATATTTTACTTTACATACTTTAGATTTGGCTAAAAACAAAGACAAGAATGTTGACGCTTTTGCTTTGTTAGCAAATTATTGAGTTATTTTGGTTTTGGAAATAAGTATTATGCCGTATTGTTTTACTCCTGGGTGTAATTCCATGTCTCAATAAGAAAAACTTGCTTGCTCAGATATTTGTTTTTACCAAAATGTCAAACTCCGCCATCACGTGACGTCACCACGGTCTAATATCGTGGTGTCAATATCTTACAAAATGTGAAACGCACATTTTTTAAACGAATAGTAATGTTAATGTCCAGACATCACTATGCCTTAAAAAGTGTTTCGTTTTAAAAGTGCCTGCAAAATTACGAGTGGATATAGAAAATATTGTCAAAAGCGCGGAGTTCACCTATTTGAGACTGACAAGTGACTAAACCAGACACATTGTTTTAGCAAATTCACTTCTCGCCACACGTACTCGGGTAGAAGCACCGCACTGCGTTATTAAATCGTTTCGCGTTAGCCTTTGTCCGCCGCGAGGGCAGAATATTGAAATGTTTCCCTTTAGTCTGAAGCGGTGATACAAAATAGCTTAGTACTACGACGACGACAAAACGAAAGTAATTTTAATCAGTGTCGCCTTCTGTTTGTTCCTACCAAGGTAATAACAATAGGTTCTCGATACGGAAGACTGCGGGGTGTTGTAGCCTTTCAGGGGGGTATTAGAACCTTTTAAAAGTTGTCAGTTTTCTGAATGGCTACTATAATCGTATCTCACGTTACAGAAGCCAATAAACAAGTATAAAAATTAAAAAAATATTACTTACATGACTGCCCTGCCAAAAACGAACTAAAAAGTTAAACAACAAGTGTCATTGCAGTCGGGGGACCTTATTATGGAACAATTTTTGATGAAAGAGGTCCCCCAACTGCAATGACACTTGTTGTTTAACTTTTTAGTTCGTTTTGGCAGGGCAGTCGTGTTTTTAATATTTTTTAAATTTATTTATTTTTATTTCACACATTTTAGTGACATATTATATAGTTTTGGAATGTGCTCATCAAGGCCTTTCATTTGATGCCCATATTGTAGTAATAGAAGATTTTTTTTCACACCTGAAAATGGCGTCGTACAGTCGACATATAGATTTTTTCTAAAAAAAATATAACCGCAGTGTCACTCGAGATGCTGTAAGGATTCTAACGATACCCCATTTATCTATATATATTAGAAGTTATGGTGGAATAAAGAAACTCAAATACCCACATACATGAACCCTGAACACATATACACTCTTTTTGCTTTGGGCAGTCGTGTAAAAAGATAAAACAACGAATGTGAACCTCCATTTTTTGCCATTCGGTTAAAAATAACAAACAGCGTACCCATAGCTCATGGCTCCCTTATTGATTAAAAAAAGACAAACATAAACAACAAACAACTAAATCACACAACGCAAGCAGGTTTCATTTGGAGCGCACCTTTCAGGAAAACGAGTGCGCAAACAACTGCTACATACAGTATACTCAGCCTTTATTTATACGCAAATACATAAGTCTGTTTCAAACCAATTTCGCAGAAGTAAATAGCTACTTCTGCGCTTAAATCACGTGTTTAATGCAACTAGTATAGTTCATTAATAAAACAAAAAGTTGCGTGATCCTCTGCGGCCACATTTAAGTATTCAAGATAGTTTAGTTCCAAATAGTTGCTACCTGTAGTCTACCTTCACAGGAATATATCATACGAAGTTTAGGTAAAATATTTACTTTTTATTTTTAAAGCAATGTGAAATGTGTTTTTATGTACATACGACAGCATATGAAGTTAAACAGTTGTACTGCGAAAACAGCTTTTATTACGTAGAACATAAAGATTCTTTCAAGGTCAACATGTACAGTCAGTACCCTTAGCACGAACAGCTATCGAAAAAATAACGCGCGTAAAATCATTCGATAGTGCAATTTTGTATGGGAAATTTGTACAACGCCATCTACCGCCGAATAGCGAAATTAAAATTTCCATAGATAATTCTCTATCGAGTAATTTTACGCGCGTTTTTTTTCTCGATAGCTGTTCGTGCTAAGGGTACTGATGAGCCGTGTCGTCGTGTGTTATTTGAAATTCACTTGTACGCAACAATTAGTCATGGATCTGTGATTTAGCCGCCAGAATTCCCGAGTTTTATCCCTGGAGAGAAGCACAGAGTACTATATGAAGAACATTTTGTGTTCAGTTTAGTTAAAGGCTTGTTCTTACTTCACCTGGCTACTTACCACCGTTTGTGGCCATTCGTATATTAACAAGAGACTCAAAGATAGAGAGTAAAAGACTCAAAGATATAGAACAAAAGAGAGATTAGAGACACAAAAACAGAGACTCAAAGATGGAGATTAAAATTTAGAGACTCAAATTTTAGGATAAGTCTGTTAAACTAACTTATAGTGAAATAAATTTAAATGCACCTTCGTCACTCACCATCAGTTGAGACAATGAAAACGGGCATTTATTTTTCGGCAAACAATACATACAGGTAAACACGCCAAATCTGCGGTTGTCATACTGTCCCCGCATCCACCACGATGGTATCGTCTGAGCGATGGCCCGGCGTCATTCAGGCCATCAGTCTCACAACTAGTTTCTTTAGAACGATGGCGGCTATCCATCGCGGGGCCGGTGAAACACCGCGGCCATCCGTCACCTGCTTGCTCTTGTGTGGCGGCCATGTTTGTTCACTTGATGCGATTTGTCTGCGCAACCAAGATCTAGGCTTGATAGTTCCAATAAATGTATGGAAGATGGAAGAGGTAATTTGCTCACAAGTTGAAACGGTTCTGTAATAATTCGACTCTACAATAACAGCAAAAGAAAAATAATTTAGAATTCATTGAAGAAACAAGCCTCCCCTATCATGACCATCAAAACACGTTTTAAATCGCGTTTCGGTGGTCATGCTAGGGGCCCCAGACAATTACAAGCATTGAGATCATATTGCGTCAAAGAACGTGATATCAGAAATATTAAAATATTACATACAGACATACATTCACGCCTGTTTCCTATGGGGGTAAGCAGAGACTAGGATCGCCAAAATATTACTAAGCCCAGCAAACGAAAATGTTTAGAGGGAAATACAATTTTTGACTTCTTAACTTTCTTTGAACTAGTTAGGAGGTGAACATATCAAAAGTCCCGCCATTAGGCCCTATGCTGGGGGGGGGGGGGGGGGGGGGTTGAAGGTCCTATTTTTCGGTTTTTCACATATCTCAGAAACTATGCGTTCAAGGTCCAAAAAAAGTTATGAAGTTAAAATTGTCTTCCAAGCATTTCCCTCTATACATTTTTTTTGGAGCTTTCTTTGCCTGAATTATACAGACAACATTTATAATTTGTAGTACTTAAAGCTATTTTGCACGGCAAGCTATTTAAACAGCAATAAACATCAAATCCGAAATATGGACAAAATATAAAATACTTTTACTTTTCACAACCTTTTTCACGTTAAACTCTTAAATTCTACAAGTCTTTAAAACTAAAAACAAGTGATATTTGAACGTAAAAGCTCACTAGCTGGCTGAGAGTGGCTGGGGGCGGTCACCGGGCGCAGCCCAATAACACTAATGTCCGCCATTAATTTAATTTCGCCGTGAAAGTTGCGGGTATGTAAGAGAAGCTATTTGTTGAGCCCGAATAATGAGAAGTCCTTGGATTTTGTCAAATAGTTTACTAACATGTTTTTGGAATACAGATTTTTTAACCGCTAATGTCATTTATTTCAAAAGGTGGTCATTGTCTACTCTGGAACATCCACTCAATCGATGTGGTCCCAGTTGCCTATTATCAAATTTCAACGGGAACAACTGGTCCCTGGTCCCAGTTTTAGATAGGGACGACTTGACCCCTAAGTCCACAGATGATGAAAAAAAAATTCCCTGTCACATGAATCTTTGTTACTACAAAGAGAATCAAAAGAAAACGCCATTCATTTGATTTGCACATTCATAACTAGTCCTAGAATAATGAATTTTCCAAAATTTTTCTTCATTTAATTATTTTGTGTTCAAAAACCCTCTGATAACGGACTTATCTAAATCTCTTCAGCAATTTATTTGGTCAGGTGTTACAAAAATGAAAATCTGTGGAGCCTCCCTTACAATCCAAAAAGTTTTCGACTGCAAATAATTACCTCATAATTTTACACCATATTCGGCAGTAAGATAATTATTTTTAAAAGCTTAATTACGGCATGCTTGTGCTGCACTAAATTATGCAGCAACAACACAAGGCATCTCTGCAATTACGACGGACGCCTGCAAACCCACGGGAGACCTGCACACGACGACTCCATGCGTCACTTTGTTCGGAATTACTTTGTTAATTTTTGATGTCGTTTTACGAGAAACAAACGAAATTGAACCTGTTTTATGGATTCGATCCATAAACTTTCGAAAGGCGGCTATAAATTTTTGTTCTCATTTTTAACAATATAAGATTTATGGTTCCGTAAATTAGAAGCAAATATTATGGTGACTCGTAGAAGTTCAGTTTTTTCTGGTATAACTGCCTCTGTGGGCTAGTAGTTTGCCCACCCATATAAGACGCAGGGGGGGTACAATTTGTACCTACTTGGTTTGTTTGATGGGCTTATTTCAAGTCCGCCCGGCTAGCTACCACCATCTTACCTAAGTCTGACGCCGTTACATTAATTTAAAAATTGTTGTGTTCCGGCAGTTAGGGGTAAGTAGCCAGTTCCTCAGTGATGAGGATTCCGGGTGTAGTGCGCTTCTACCTTCGGCCTTATCTTCACTTAACATCAGGTGAGGTGAAGGCCAAGGACTTCCGGTTGTTCATAAAGAAATGGTTCAGTTTAGAGTTTGGATTACTTAGACTCTTTTAATGTAATGAAAACTGTGAATTCATTTGTAATTATTTGTCATTTGACTCCACTGTTGTATGGTCTGTGTTTAACTGAAAAGGATGTTTTTCTAAGGATTTATTATTTTTAAGTTTGTCACAATAACTTCAAGAAATTAGTTTAAAAAGTGAAAAATGTGTACAATATATCAAGAATACCAGTTTTTAATCGTTATAATTATGAGGATATATTCTATATACTAACACGCTCGTAGTATTTGTTGTATGGTCTGTGGCCCATAGCCATATTAGACGAAAAACTCATGTCATTGCAAATGACAGTGGTTGTTGCCGCCGCGATCATATCGTCATAGTTTTACTTCCTTCCTATTCCTACCCGCCAATATCCTAACAAAAGGCACATCGCTTCGCTCGCCGGCCGAACGCGGGCCGATGCATTTCAAGTGCAAGGACAGTCTATTGCGAACTACTGTGACGTCAACACGCTATAATTTGTCACCCCGCGCAACTCATCTAACAGCATCCGCGTAGCCCATAAGTTTCAGTGTTACGTGTATTAGTAAATACGTGACGAAAGGACGGTGTAAATCGACGTGTTTGTGGACTTTGTGGCCGTTCACATCCCATCACGCAAGTCGTGCGTGCTGCGCAGGCGACGACGCAAGCTTGCCATTTCAAGTGTTACGAGCTGCTGCTAAACCAAGTAAGTGCCTTTTCCTTGACCCGCCACCGTCCACGTCTGTAACCTACCGCAATACCGCTTCCCGCCAATTCTTTACACCCGCATTCCATTCGCATTCCATACCGCATTTTTGACGATTGAATGTCTTTACCGCGATTATTTCTAAATTTGATTTTCGACATTAATATGTACGAAACAGTGGTGCTAAACAAAAAAAATAACCAAGCTTTCGAAAATGGAAGACTTAAATCCATTATGAAAACTATGATAATTCAAAATGTTAAGTTTTCCCATGAAACACAAAACCAGTAACTGAGTATTGCAGTAGTTGGCACCACTTCGGTGAAGCGCCTCTGAATTGGTCCAAAACTAATGTTTTAACGGCTGCAGTTGGTAACTGGCAAATAACTTGGAACACAGTTCAAAAGAAACCATAGTTAGAAACTTCGGCTAACTCATCTAATGGTTCTAACAGTTTTAACTTTGATAGTTATCATATGAAACTTTTTGTGCTCACGTCACGGTAAAGAAATGTATCTTTTCAACACACTTGCTCGTAAAGTGAGTCCTAATACATCGCTTTTAGGGCTATAAACCGAGCTATAACAAACGCGTGCAATAATATATAAAACACTAGTTTGTTATAGAATTATCCCTACAAAGTTAAATGAGTACCTTACTGCAAATTCTATGCGAGTAAACATAGCATTTCCAATTTAACCGGGTAATACATTTTTTTTTAAACAACAACGTGGTTTTATGCCGCTGAAAATTCATATACATTTTTGGAATAAATAAATACGTAAGTCCTTAGTTAAGTCAAACAGATATTTATTATTATTAAATTATTCATTATTCACAATGTTTTTCCACTTAAAATTATAATTTTGAAGTAGGCTGTATGCTCACCTACCCCTTTGTTCGCAAAATATCCTTGCATTAGGCGTGTGAAAAAAAAAACAAAAAAACCTGCGCGCCTTTTCCCATAATTTTCATATTTTGTTTTTGTCGTATTTGTTGCTGTGTGGTAAATTATTTTATTTTTTCCTCGCAAATGTGTTGAAAAACGTCGTATGAAACTTGTGAGCTCTTGCTCATTGCGCACTCGGCTGAGTTACGCTCCCGCCTGCGGCTCGGGCTGCAATGCAACCCACAGCCTTGTGTGCAATGAGCAATCTAAGCTAACTTGTCTCATAATGTACTTTTACCGTGCATGATATACATAATAGCTCAATTTTGTTATAAAAATAATTAAAGATGTAATTTAACGATTGAAATGACGTATCTGGCGGATATTTACAAATACCACAGAATATAATAATAGTACAAAAACTTACTTAGTGCCTACCAAAAATGATTGGAATGTTGCTTAATCTATTTCTATTATAAACACATTACTTAATTCGTTTTAGTTTTATTCAGACTTTCAAGAGCAATTTGTAATCTTAATATAAAATGCCTGGTCCAATCCAACGCTGTGTGAGTGCGCTATAACTCCACTGGGATGCATAAAAACACCATAGTCTGTTGACAAAGCGAAATCGGTCTTAAAACAGGTTGTAACCATGTAATGTCGGTGACAATGTCTTCTACGACACTCTCTGGAGAACGATAGTCGATATTTCCTCCGATCGGAGCTCAAGAGCCGAGTGACGTCTTTGCTTGAGAAACTGCATTGAGTACAGTCAGCAAAAACCTTGGCATTTTAATTACTGAACATCATCGCTTTCAAGGAAAAGTGACTGAAGCGAGCGAAAGATGAAGGGACTGTAAAATTGTACATTAAGTCAGCATCGAGAAATTATAAAGAAATCCGAATCAGAAGTTTAAAGTGTATACGACTGCCGAGTTTAATATACCAATGAGGTAATAGGAAAGACCTATTTAAATCAATAAAGAAGCCCAGAACACTTTCTCCCACACCAAAGACATACAGAATACCGGATGTAACGAGACACTCAACGAAGACGAGGTCTACATATTCTGCCCATCATCAGGACCATTTCTGTTCAAAATGATTGCTGGGACACGATTTTAATTATTGGTGTTAAAAAAGCCTTGCATACACGCAATGTAACGCGTACAAAAGACCGCGCCTGCGAGTGAATGCTACACAGCTGCATGCGGCCGAGTTAAAAGGCAGCGTTTATGTGCGTGCTCATGAAATACACTGAGTACTCTTGCTACGTTTTATAGCTACATATCTGCGAAAGATTTTTAAAAAAAAAACCACCTTATTTTGGCAATGCATTTTCATTCCAAAAAGTATTTGTAAAATGATTTACAATGTCATAATTATTCTACTTGTTGCAAAACATAGCGTAATTTTACAACATATTGTTAAAGTGTGAACTAGCGCACGTAACGCGGGCCTTGAAGCTCCTCAATATTTTTCTGGAACAATTTCACCGGATGGCGGTCGTTTTATTACGCGTCGGCGTTGATAAATTGCCCAAGTAAATGTACTATGAAAAGTACCAATACGGGAGATGGGTACACGAAATTACTTATTTTAGTTCTATCTCAAGCCCAATAACGGTTCCTTGGATATAAGTAGAGTTATTTTGTGTGGGATTTACACGGGTGACTTAAGCCGCACAACTTTTGCTACACGGCGAAAATCGACTGTGTAAATGGTAATTCAAGCAATGTCTATGCTTGAGGTGACTGAAACTTATCTGATCTGGTGACCAAAACAAGAACTAGTTGATAATAGCTAGATTACGCCATCTTTTTCGAGGTACATCCATCCAAGTAACCGACACGCTCCAGCTTCTTGGCATGGAGTTATCTTCTGACCTTAACTTCGGCACCTCTATCGAATCTAAGGCTCAAACTGCAGCTAAGAAGATGAGCGTCCTAAATAAAATCAAGTGGTACTTTACGCCTGGGCAGCTTTTAACCCTCTATAAAGCTCAAGTCCGATCTTGCATGGAGTACTGCAGCCACCTTTGGGACGGCTCGGCGAAATATCAACTTGCTGTACTGGACTCGGTGGAACGCAAAGCCAAGAGATTAATAGGCGACGGAAAACTGAGCAGCTAAGTTTCACAGCTTGGCTCACCGCCGAAACGTTGCTTGCCTATCGGTATTCTATAGATTGTACTTCGGCGAGTGTGCTCAAGAGCTGCATGAGCTCATTCCACCTTCTCCTTTCTTCCATCGGATATCCAGACGCACTGCAGGCTACCATCTGTTCTTGGTTGATATACCTCCCATGCGTACTAAATGCTACTCATCATCGTTTATAATGCGTACAGCCAAGGAATGGAATTCCCTGCCGGCGTCTGTGTTTCCGAGCGCATACAACCTGACTCTTTTCAAGGCCAGAGTGAATAGGCACCTTCTGGGCAAGCTCGCTCCATCGTAGACCCCGTCTATACTTTCGGGCTAGACTAGGGTCAAGAGCAAACCCATTATAATTAAAAAAAAACAGATGACAGCAACGCCGTCACCGATATGTCACTGCGATTCAATTTTACAAGTGACTTACTAGGAAGTCGACCGTCACAGGTAATAAAAATCGACCCATGTAAATAGCCCAATTGCTAATTATTATGGGATACCATTAATAAGTAGGACATTGTTTAGTAGTACTATGCGAGCCAAATAAGAATAGTACTGTCAAACGGCAATCTTAATCTTTGTTCCTTTTCTTGCACATCCTACACCCTTAAGTGCAAGCGAAACGCAAACAAATATGGTCGTTTTGATAGTACTATTCTTATTTGGCTTGCATAGTAATATGATTCCGTCGAGAGTAGGGGGCTGATCACTAAGGATTGCATAGTTTTTCTCTCTTAAAATCTTCTTAATTAATTATTTTATTTCACCTTTCCCTCTACCCCTCGTTAAAAATCATGTTAAATTAAACATAACGTGTGTGTGTGTGTGTGTGTGTGTGTGTGTGTGTGTGTGTGTGTGTGTTTTTGTTTTGAAATATAAGTACGCAGGATTTCAGTTGATGTTTTTCAGAGCATTTTTTTGAGCTAGTTCAGATCCAATTTAGTTTTAAAGTAGATTCAAAAGATAAAACAAACTCTCCTATTTCGTTACTAAACCCAAAACCCTGAAAAACACAATTTTTATGTTCAAGCATTTCTGCTGACGGTCTGCAACTTAGGAACATTAGAAAAGCTGGGCGACACCTATGTCCCAGCGGGTGGGCTTGGGGGTTATAGGGGGGCAAAGGGGGGCGAGGACAACAATTAGGCAGCGGCTGCAATCTAAGTGGAATGCCACCGTCGATTTATGACCGCATAGAGGTTTATTAATACCTCGTTTTTCTATTGTATGGATTCTGGGAAGCTTCGAGATTGATAAATTTAAAAAAAGTGAGACTTTTCTAGTATTAGGGGTTTAAGTATAAAATTACCGTTTTGTAATTATTTTTAAAATTTAAAATTGTTGTGTTCCGGCAGTTACAGGTAAGATAGCCAGTATTCCGGGTGTAGTGCGCTTCCACCTTCGGCCTTATCGTCATTTAACATCAGGTGAGATGAAGGACAAGCACTATTCCGTTGTGTATAAAAAAAAGTAAAGAGATTTTAAATAATGCATTTTCCATACTAACATTTTCTTAATTTGTTTAACAACCATGAACGGTATGTTTTAAAACTTTATGTTTAATCACTCAGCTAACTAATGCCAAATGTAAAGTAAAAAAAATAGTATTGGCTAAAAAAGGTATCACTGATTAATATACACCTTCATGCCAATGGGAACCGCCGAAAATACGTAAATCTAGGTATCGTATCGTCAAACCATTTGCCAAGTAACAGCCTTCAGTTCTGTTACTGCCTGGTCACATTATATTTGTACGTATTCTGTCTATTTACAGCAAAAAGTAAACGAAACGAAAGCACTAAAGCTAGTTAGTTACTCTTTTTACACAGTTCAGAGTTGGCGTCAGTCGTCAGGTCAAATGAATAGTTAGTTCATGTTTTTTGTGGCGTCTCTGGCATTCGGAGGTTTTTGCAGAGGATCCGAGGGTAGCAAACAAGATTTTAGAGTGGGGCAATATCGCCAGTTGTGCCTTTTTGTACACGACACAAAGGTGATTTTATTTAACATTCGAAGTGAATCGAATTTTAAGGTAGAGATAGTTAAAACTAAAACCTTTTATTAGATTTAGGTACGTAAGTAATTTTTGTATTACATTTATGAATTGAATTTGAGTAAATTGTATTAGTATTAGCACAGAATAAATAATAGTACTAGCATTTATTAGGTCTTATAGCCAATGAAATTGCCGATATTTTCTTCTATAATTTAAAATATTCATCAATTGCTTCATACTATATGAAATCAAAGTATGTACTCAACCACAGAATAACTAATAGTACAAGTCTCAACTATACGTAATAATGAAATCCTTATTTTAGTTTTCTTAATATTCAAAAAATTGTTTAATAGTGTTGATTTTTTTGCTACCGTAATTCTTGCTAGTGGAATAACAGATAAATATTACATTTTGGAAAAGGGAAAAAATAGTTTTGAACAAGTTACAACAAAATAATTAAGTGGTAATTTTTGTCATCATAAACAGGAGTCACTTTTAAGGTATTTATAGTTGACTATCATGGTTATGATTCGATATAAGTAATATCATAGAAGTAATGAAGTTCTCTGTTGGGAGAAAGTTATCGGCAATTTCATAAGAAAATACCTTTTATTTAATTTTAATTGTTTGTTACTTATTTATTTGATTATTTAAATGATTATTACGTTGCATAATTATAGATAATAACATAACCACTATGGGCTGGCGTAGATCATTTTCAAATGAACAATAGGTCATAATGAAAAGCTTAGAATATCTCAGAAATATGTTAATGCCGTCGAATGTAAGACAGTTGAAGGTTGACCTTTCAGGCGGGTATCTGAAACTTTCAAGGGTACACGACAAAGACGTCACAGAAACTGCTAGTTTTAAAGAAACAACATTGTCTATAGTTTGATACTAATTCTGGCAGTGACGCGGCTCAGAACTCAGAAGACTAATTAATTACTTTCCAAGTTAGTTTATCAATATCTTTTTTTATGTTTGGATAATATATTAAAATATCTGGATAATTAGTGACGAGTTTATATGACGTTTATATATGACGTCAATTCAAAACCCTGAATATGTGATTAATAAAGAAGGCAAGACAATCCAAATACCTGTGGAATACATTTAATTAAAAAAACAGCGTGAATTTGGTAATTGAGATGTAGGCATTTTATCATTGTAAATATTATATAAAATTAAAACACATTTACAAGCATACATACCTACCACTAAAAAGTTGAAAATAAAATAGCCTTTTTAAAAAAAAGATAAACCTCCTTCAAAAAACCTAAAAATAAGAACAAAAACAGATTCAAAGTTAAATACTTACCTTTAAAAAGCAAGAAACAATATTCAAATCATTAATAAAGGAAAACGTCTAATGAAGTCGGGTGGGGCTTTTAGAAATAAAAAAAGAAGTTGTCTTCCAGCCTCACCCGGCTTCAATATACGTTTTTATTAATATTGACATGCGTTACTAATGATTTAAATATTATTTCTTGCCTTTTAGAGGTAAGTATTTATCTTTGAAACTGTTTTTGTTTTTAGGTTTTTTGAAGGAGGTTAATTTTTCTTTAAAATAACATCTATAACCATCAAAATTATATACCACAATTTTATTGCCAACTGCACATGTTAATAGCTAAAGGATTTCAGCCCCAATTAAGTGTCACCAAGGCCTCATGCCGCTGTATTCCCGGGAAAGTTCACATTTTCCCGGGACTCCCAGGAAAATGTGAACTTCTACCACCGGTCATGTTTTCATTAAAGGAAGGTCTCTCTAAATATTCATAGGCTAAGCCTTCGTACGTTAAAGCTAGTGTGGGGATGAAAGTTTGTTACCAAAAATGATACCGGCAAATAAAATATACACACATCAATTTTGTCTAGGGATACAGCTGATATTTTCATACAAACGAGGTAACTTTGAAGCCTTGGTTACTTGTCAGGGATGTACTGTGCTGTGATCTGATGACGGCTATCCAGGGAGTGAATGGAGGAGATTCAGATTGCTATACACATCCAACTATATCCCTAGACAAAGTTGATGTGTATACCTAGATATTCGCGGATAAGAGTCACGACTAGCTTTTTGCTTGCCCGTTGTAAGGCCGGGTCTCCTGCGCCGTGTTTTTCTGTTTTCAAACATCAAAACAATGTTTTCTCAACATGTTTGGGGCGTGGCCTATGAGTTTTGTTTTGCAAAAACACAAAACATGTTTGCCGCGACGAACGGAAAACATCCCCCGCTCTCGCCTGCGGGGAGAGGAAGTAACTCATTTTGTGTTAGCGCTCACTAGATGCAGACGTCTCGCCTGCATTCGTGTGCCATTGTGTGATTCGTGTAATTGTAGTGATGGAGTGGAATAAGGAGAGTACTTTATTTTTGATTGAGTTACTCAGAGAAAGACCGCTATTTTGGGTGGCAAAGTATAAGGTAGCCATTACACGGTAGGTTTTGCTGTCAGTTTAACCACAGTCACGGGCTGTGACTGACGACGTCTTCTTCGTCGGAACTCATTTTCGAAACTGAGCCGTGATTGGTCGCAAATTTTCTAACAAAACATGTTTTCAAAACAAAACTTAGGCGCAGCGGACGTGCGGTTATGCTAAACATGTTTTGAAAATAATGTTTTTTCAACATGTTTTGTTGAAAATTAGCCGCAGGAGACCCGACTTAAGAGCTTGGCGCTCCCTCGTATGTCATGTTCATTCTGACACAGTGCGGTATGAGATCTTGATCACGACATCTCTTCAAAAAGTTTAATGATGTTATTCTTCTTGCGCGTTTTTGTGTTTTCAAACATCAAAACAATGTTTTCTCAACATGTTTGGGGCGTGGCCTATGAGTTTTGTTTTGCAAAACACAAAACATGTTTGCCGAGACGAACGGAAAACATCCCCCGCTCTCGCCTGCGGGGAGGGGAAGTAACTCATTTTGTGTTAGCGCTCACTAGATGCAGACGTCTCGCCTGCGTTCGTGTGCCATTGTGTGATTCGTGTAATTGTAGTGATGGAGTGGAATAAGGAGAGTACTTTATTTTTAATTGAGTTACTCAGAGAAAGACCGCTACTTTGGGATGTTACGGTGGCAAAGTATAAGGTAGCCATTACACGGTAGGTTTTGCTGTCAGTTTAACCACAGTCACGGGCTGTGACTGACGACGTCTTCTTCGTCGGAACTAATTTTCGAAACTGAGCCGTGATTGGTCGCAAATTTTCCAACAAAACATGTTTTCAAAAGAAAACCTAGGCGCAGCGGACGTGCGGTTATGCTAAACATGTTTTGAAAATAATGTTTTTTCAACATGTTTTGTTGAAAATTAGCCGCAGGAGACCCGGCCTAAGGCCGGGAGTTGTGTTTTCAAACATCAAAACAATGTTTTCTCAACATGTTTGGGGCGTGGCCTATGAGTTTTGTTTTGCAAAAACACAAAACATGTTTGCCGAGACGAACGGAAAACATCCCCCGCTCTCGCCTGCGGGGAGGGGAAGTAACTCATTTTGTGTTAGCGCTCACTAGATGCAGACGTCTCGCCTGCGTTCGTGTGCCATTGTGTGATTCGTGTAATTGTAGTGATGGAGTGGAATAAGGAGAGTACTTTATTTTTAATTGAGTTACTCAGAGAAAGACCGCTACTTTGGGATGTTACGGTGGCAAAGTATAAGGTAGCCATTACACGGTAGGTTTTGCTGTCAGTTTAACCACAGTCACGGGCTGTGACTGACGACGTCTTCTTCGTCGGAACTCATTTTCGAAACTGAGCCGTGATTGGGCGCAAATTTTCCAACAAAACATGTTTTCAAAACAAAACCTAGGCGCAGCGGACGTGCGGTTATGCTAAACATGTTTTGAAAATAATGTTTTTTCAACATGTTTTGTTGAAAATTAAGCGCAGCACACCCGATTTAAGAGCTTGGCGCTCCCTCGTATGTCATGTTCATCCTGACACAGTGCGGTATGAGATCTTGATCACGACATCTCTTCAAAAAGTTTAATGATGTTATTCTTCTTGCGCGTTTCATCTTAAGATCTTCAAACCGATGAAATTTCTTTGCAACTTCCAGTCCGTACTGGTTGACATATTCACTTCTCAGGCTTCCACGCTCACTATACATGAAATAAAACACTTTTTAAGTTAACTAGTGCGCTAGGAGTTTTATTTTGATACAAAAGTATTCAAATGAAGATACCAAAAACGATACCGTAAACCATTCACATCCTCATCCGAAACTTGTGTCGACCTCTATTTAAAACTACCCGCATCTATGACGTGTTTAAAACAGCGAGGATATATCATAATCCCTTTATTGTATCACTTTTGTTTGCGCAAAATGTCTTAGGGCTGACGGGTGGGCGGCACGACGGATCATGACGGATGTAGGTCAATGGATCACAATATGAGACGAGTTACAAAACAAGGCACAGAGAAAATCACTTTTATGATATGCGATTGCGTAAAGTGATCCTATTCATTTGAAAGTTCATATTGTATTGTCATTCATTAGTGTCAAATCCCACACAAATTGCTGCCGATCGGATACTATATGAACTGTTAAATGAAAACGATTGCCTTTACGCAATCGCACCCCTGATTTTGATAACTTTTGTTGAGTTATAATATAAGAATGAATACAACCTAATAAAACTCCAGTTACGATACGAACCAACACAACTAATAAAACTCCAGTTACGATGTACAGATTTGTGTACATATTGTCTGAAGTTTCATAACAGTTTGTGCTAGTAATAATGTGACAATTCCAGTGGGGGAAATGGATAGCCGTTTTTTTAAAGAACATCAAGGAAGCGTTAGTTTAGTTATATAAAATACATTTAAAAAAAAAATACGCGACGAACAGATAACCTCCTCCTTTTCAAATTTTTGAAGTCGGTTAAAAAGTAAATCGCACCGCAGTGATATGACAATTTCGTTTTTTATTGGCAATTATAGTCATTTACCTATTTATCGCAAAATTGTAAAAACTAAAGATTCAGAGACTGTTACTCAAAGTCATAAGATTTACACAGATACATAAAGCTTGTGATATCAGTAAGTTGAATATCATTTTAATTCGTTTGTTGACGTAGGTTATGTTATTTACATTGCTTAAACTCTGCTCAAAGTAAGATAGAATAAAACAAAAAATATATCATCCCAACGTATAATCGCCATTCTTCGCCAACAAAGATATCGCCAACAAAACTGCTTACCAACAGTTTCCGAAAGAATCGCGTTCCAGAGAGGTTACATGTTCCATCAAAATGTGTAGATGAGAGATAATGCGTGAGAACTGAGAAGTGGGGGGAGCTGCCCCTTTCCGGAGTAATTGAGTAATAACTCATGCTGTGAGCCGCGCGCCGTTCAATATTTTACTCTTTCACTATTGAAAAATTTAGTGCGCTCCTGTGATCTACCTACTGGGGGTAATACTGGAAGAAAATGTGTTTACAACGAGAATAAACTTGGGAAAATACTTGGAGCATGAGAAAACAGAGATGTTGTACTTGGCAATGGGAGAATTCACGACATCACGAAAGAGTGAAGACATTTTAGGTATGTAGGATTTTCAGGTTTTGCGTGGCTATCAAAAATATTTGTATTGTTTAAAAATATTGCACCGAGACTTGTCAAAATATTTCAATTTCACCTTAGCACCTTTTTAAGTACCTATACGACGAATTATTTTGTTGATTTGTTACCCATGTAATGAAATGAGAATGTGAGAAATGACCTCATTAAGTAATCCTTCTGCTAAAGCTGATAAGTTTTTTGCGCCCATTTTTCTTGTCAGCTAAAAGTTGTCATAATGCAGTGTTAAAATTGATTCAAAAATGCTTATTAAGTGAGCTTATTTGAATAAATATAGTATCTATATTTGATTTGATTTTGACAAATCAGACACGATCTATGAATTACATTACTTGGAGCATCGATAATCAATTTTATATATTTTTTTTAATGATTAATGACGGAATAAGTTTATTTTAGTAAGTATTAAAATTTACTCTCCGTCCAGGGAGCAATCGCGCAAATTTTCAACGACAAAACCAAAACTGAATCGTTACTTTTTCAGTTTTATTTACAGACAAATACTCACTTTAGTTTTATTAAAATTGTTGAAAGCTAAGTCTAGGAGCCTAGGATGCCGATTTTGGATAATTTTAGGCAATTTTTTGACAGAAAGTGGCGCCCTCAGTGGTTTTATTTAATAAGTTGTTAATAGAAAAGGCTTTTAATATAGCTTTTTGTGGAATTTTTTGGGCTCATAGTCTAGTATTTTTAAAAGGTATCACTACATTCCCTCGCAGTCATTCGTAGAAGTAGATAGTAAATGTGTCAAAAACGGCCACTTTTAGCAGTTTTGCTATCTACTTCTAGCAGTGACTACGAGTGAATGTAGTCATACCGTCTAAAAACACTAGACTATGGGCCCTAAAAATTCCACGAGTTTATTGAAATTGTGTATTAGAATTACAATCTCTTATTTAAAAGTGAAGGGGTGAATGATATATCAACGCCTAGCCCAAACCACTGGACCTAGAGACTTGAAATTTTTATTAAATAAATTTCAATGCGGCGCCCACCACTTTCGGTCAGGAAAGCTAAACCAAAGATTTTTAGATAAATATAACCTCAACGACAAAGCGACGGCTTTGGTTTTATCGTTCAGAATTAGCGCTATTGGGCTCCTGGTATCCTTATGCAAACATTATTATTATACATCGACCTCACATTTAAACATTCGGGTATCCAATTCTCACCCTTTTTATATCAAACTGAATGGAATAACGCCTCGCGGTCCGCGGCGCAATCACTTAGCGGGTGAATAATTCAGGTCGTCCGGCTTGTCCGACCGACCGGCCGTGGGAGCGTTCGACCGTCCGGACCCATCACATCTTCGCCCTAGACCAACCCCTTGATTATGTAACTCTGTTGCTGACAATTCTCAATTGAAATCGATTGAAACCGCAGTTTCATTGCTGCTTTAAGTAAGTTATTTGCCACATTGGTTCTTACTAAAGCAGCAATGTAACTGCGATCTCTATCAGAGTCGATTGCAACAAAGTTACAAAATCAACCCCCAGGGCACAAAAGGCAAGATTATGTATGAAACATTTACTTACCGATTTGTATCAGAAATAATAAATGTACATACATTCGTTTATTAAACACCTGCAATTAATTTCATATTGGTATCAAATGAGGTCAATAATTTTATATTAATTATATAATTATGACATAATTATATATATAACGCGTGGACATTCGGGAAATCCCTACGGAACCTTTGACCAGGATAAAAAGTATTTTACTTTAAGTTTTAATACAGTCTATAATCTATTTGTGTTGCAAGTTTCATCCAAATCTATTGAGCCGTTTTTGCGTGATTGAGTAACAAACATAAAAAATCTAAACATCCAAACTTTTACATTGATAACTTAATAATATCATAAACTAGCTTTTTCCCCCGACTTCGTCCGCGTGGACATTCGTAATATCACTATGGAACCTTTGACTGAGATAAAAAGTACCATGTTTTACCACAGGCTATAACTAAATATCTGTGTGCCATTCCAAATCCGTTCGTTTTTACGTGATTGAGCAACAAACATCCAAACATTGAACTTTCACATTCAAAATATTATAAGTTCCCGTCCCCGTTCTCGTTCTCATTCCTATTCCCGTTCCCGTATTATTTTTCCATTAAAAATTTAAAACCATAGCAACTACGTAGGACTTAAAAATAAATGCCATTTTCCCAATGCCAATCAACATCCCATAAAACCTCAATAACGACATCCATATTGAATTTGGGTTGTTTTACCCCGTTTACCTCATAAGGGGATTATTTTCAGAAACTCACGAAATACATGTTTGATCATTTGTTTATAGAAGTAGTCCTACAAAGTTTCAAATCGTAATGTCTATTTTATATTTTTTCCACACAAAGTTTGACCCCCATTTCACCCCTTTAGGGGTTGAATAATATCTGCCACTTAAAAATAAATGCAATTTTCGCAATCAACTTCCCATAAAACCTCGATAACGACACCCATATAGATGTTGGTTTTTTTTTACCCCATTTACCCCCTAAAGGGTTGAGTTTCAGAAAACCACGAAACACGTGTTCGCTTATTTGTTTTTAGAAGTACTCCTACGAAGTTTGAAATTAAAATATCTATTTATTTATTTTTTCCATACAAATTTTCTACCCCCATTTCAACATTTTATGGGTGAGATTTCTAAAAATCCCTTCTTAGTGGGTGTTAGCATTGTATAAAATATCTATGTACAAAATTTCACATCGCTCGGTTCAGTGGTTTGGGCTGGGCGATAGTCTGTCAGTCACCCCTTCACTTTTATAAAAGAGACTAGATCCTATAATATTACATTACATTATATATAGTAGAATAAAAAAATCGGTTTATTCCTTATTTAAGTTCATACAATTTTGACTTTTTAGACTCACTGTTTTGGTGCTAATCGAATATGAGGAAGGTTTTTTCTGAAATAGGTACCTACAAGAGTGCGTTAATTTATTAGATGAGTTTAGAGCTCTCTTTTTTGTTTGATGCAACGGTTGTTTTTTTTTTCGACAAAAATAAGGTATCTTAAGTTTTACAAATTGTAAAATCATCGTAGAACTTTTGTAATTTGAAGTAAATTCTACAATGTAAATATTATAATGTCTTAAGACCTCGGGCATGATAATATCAACAGTAATTAATTTTCTGATTATGATCATAATACCTAGCTTTAGAATCTTAAGATATTTCTAGACTTAACGAAAACTGTCAGAAATTGAGACATTGTTAGGACAGCTTTTGAGATGAAGAGTTTGCAAACTTCTATCTATAGAATTAAATCTCGAAGTCTACAAAGTCTTTACTTACATTGAAAATGATCAAAAACAAAACCAACTAAAGCTGCTAAAAGTGAAAATGATTGCCTGTTAAATAAACATAAAAAAAAAATCACAAGAAGTTTTTTATTACTAACCAGCGCTAAAAAATGAAAGTTACTTTTTAGGGTTCCGTACCAAAATGGTAAAAAAGGAACCCTTATGGTGTGACTCAGTCTGTCTGTCTGTCACAGCTGGATATCTCGAGAACTACTAATGGTATCAACTTGAAATTTGGAATAGTTTAAGATGACATTTGCCCAACTATTTTGCAAATAAGAAATAAATAAAAAAATAAATACCTTTTTTACAACAGGGACTGAAAAGGGGTCTTAAATATTTGAAGTGGGGCTACTAAGTCATGTGGGGTATCATATAAAAGTTAGGCCACATAGTTTTCAACTTATGATGAAAATGTAAAAAAATTACCGCCCCCCCCCCCCTTATCTCCGAAGTTTGCAAAGTGAAAAATCTGAAATAATTCTATGAGATAGCAGTTTATATAAAGATTACAGGAAAAATAAAACGATTATACGATGTCTTAATATAGCACAGTTTTTTAGAAATTACCAAATTTCTAAAAAGTTAACATTAGTTCCACTATCGATCAAGAGATGGCGCTGACCTAAAACTACAATACTAATTTTATTATTCTGCTCTGCAGTGTGGTTTGATGGTGCAATTATGATGGTACGGAACCCTCGGTGCGCGAGTCCGACTCGCTCTTGACCGGTTTTTTTTTTTTACTACTTATTAGGAAAATTGAGGAGGTTAGGAACAAAAAGTGACATTTACGTATTTTACTCCATTAAGTTTTTTTTAAATGGGCTCAAAATTTTAAATTCTATCTGTAATTCCCAAGATTATGTTCAAAAAGTGAATTCATAGTAGTGTGATCACAGAAATAGTGAGTTCGTAGAAATTAGAAATAATTGAATTTTAATCACTTTTATGCTAAATTCATTAATGCATCAATATCGCGTTTACATTCTTATTTCAAAAGATTACCTATCACTTTGATTTCACCCTATATAAAATAGAAATAGTAAGATTATTAGCCCAATTGAACTTATGCTTTCTTATCAGAAATTGACGTGTACTGAATTAATCCATTAAAACAATTTTCTCAACAATTCTCTTGGAACCTAAGATCTTAGTTCAATGCGCTGTCTGTCTGAGATATTCTGATTTGGTAATAACTAGCTTGCATCTTGGTTGGTATGCCTCGTGTTACGATGCGTGTCTGCGCCGCAAACCGCACGCTCAGATAACTCGGCAATTGATAAACCACGGTGCTTATGGAATGAGGTTTACAGGGCTAAGATCACGCATACATTCATCCCAATCCGTTATGCAGTTTTCTGTAGAAAAATCTTGCGCAGATGTGTTGTGTATTGTGTGTGACGGATTTAAGTACAGCTTTCGGTGTTATTTTCTAATAATTGTATTTTTGGCTGTATGAACATTTGCCTTTGCCTTTTACTTCTTTTTTTTGTTTACGTTTGGTAATAGTGTGATCAAATGATGTATTGTTTAATATATTTTAATTTTGATTCAGTTCTTATAAAAATAATGTAAATATTTTATAAATATCTAAGCAAGTTTTAAAAGAGTTACCATTTATTATATTTAATAATATCACGATAGTTAGTTGTAACTCCTCTCATTGGCTGAACGTATTTTTGAGATTTTAAGCAAGTAAGACTACAGTAATGAATATAACAATTATTGTAATTCATTAGGATTTAGTTTCAACAGGATTACAACGTAACTGTTTTATAAAATATTATCTCTAAGATTATTTTTTCGTACAAATAAAATAGTCTATTATGATTGGTTAAAAATGGTGGAATGGGTAAACATTTTGTGTCTATATTTGGTGGGTATAAAAGGAATGTAAAATTTAGAATAAGTCACTTTTAAGTTTGGAGCACTACGGGATTTAAGTTAAGTAAATTCTTCATTGTTATTGTGTTATTTTGAATTAATTGTTTTGTGTGTGACTTAATTGTTGTACAAAGGCTATCCGCTGTTAATTTTCATTGCCAAATTTATGATTATTCTGATTATTTGTAGTAATAATAAGTAAAGTACATTATAGACAGATATCTTTTGCATTTGCTTGGTAACTAGTATCATAGTTTAATAAAGAGATTAACTGATAACTTTTAAGTTTATATTGTTGTAGTTTGTAACGATTTGATTGTAAATATCTGATTTGATAAAGCTGACGAGTTTCTTTCGCCTGTTCTTCTCTCAGCTAAAAAAAAGACGTCCGAACAGGTGGTAGGTTAAAAGAAATTGAACGATTCAATTTAATAAACATTACTTTATTTAAATTGATTTATTTTGTTTTAATTCTCTCCATGTTTCTGACCATTTCTGACATCAGAAGTGGGTATCGACTCGGTCCATTTACAAAATATTAACACCAACTCCTGATGATTTTCAGGGTGGATGCTGAAGTGACCTCGCTCCGCTGCCATTGTGATCCTGAGACCTGAGTAGCAGCAAGCTGGTGTCGGTGAAATAGAAAGTAAAGGAAATGTCTTCGGAGATCTTGCTTCAAAGGGCGCTAGCCGGTAAGGCCATTAGTGGCTGTGTTTTATTGATTTATTTTTCGAGATTGCTACTTGGTTAGTTCAATAGTTATTTATTGTTTTTATGTGGAAAAAGACAAATATAATTTGCTGCGGCAAAATTAACATAATACATTGAGAAATTAATATTAACTAAAGATGTTTATAAAATTAATTTGTGACGGTATTTGTGATACTGATGTGGTTTTTTTTAAAAGTGGCGTCTAAGTAAATGCGATTAAAACGAGCTTGAACTGTGGCCCTACCATGAGTTGACGCAAACTGTTTACGTTACCGTAAACTATCGGATGTACTGCTCATATTCAATGCGAATGAAAGAGAGAAAACGATAGTTTACGGTAACGTAAACAGTTCGCATCAACTCATGGTAGGGCCACTGTTCATTTGTAGGTAGGTACCAAATTAATAAGTAAGTAGTTTTTTTACAAGTGGATACGTACGAAGTTTACAATAATGAAAAATTTGGGTTGGTTTTAGCCTTGGAAAAATCAAATTTTATTTGAGCACAGCTATTTTCTTCTGCATTTATTCATTGCTACCAAATAAACTAATCATGAATGATTTTAGTAGTTACTCATAAAAATTGTAAAGTAGGTAGTAACATTAAAGTAAGAATTTAATGTTTTCATTGGAGGAATTATTTTGTTTTTCTTATTTAAAACAGCGAGACTTTACTTTCGACCTTTACTTACCTTACCACAGTATTTAGCATTCACATTCTCAATTTAAGTTTTTGAAAGTTTTTATTTTGAGTACGATATCGTACCTATACCTTTATATTTCTATTATTTATTTTGTCGACCTCCAAGGTCGAGTGGGTAGTACACTGGTTTTCATGGTGTCTATCTCTGGAGATCCCGGGTTCGATTCCTGGCTGTGTCAGTTTAGAAAACGAACTTTTCTATGGGTCTTGGGCAACACAAATGCTTTAGCTTCTTAATTTGGAATCTGAGCAATTTATAATAATATGTAGACCAATGTTTATTTTACTTAGAAGTGTTAACTATAATAAAATAGAATTCTTCTGAGTAAGGTTTGAGCAGAGTTCTCGTAACATTATGGAATTTTCAAAATAATGGTAAGCATATTATATGTAATTAAAAAGGCTGATATTGCTTCTTTCTTAATTTGTGCTATGTTCCGATTACACACGAACATAATTGTTAATTATAATTAATGGGTACTTTATTATTATAGTTTGGTAAAAGAAATATAATATTACAATATTTGTTATTGACAACACGACGGTTAGTCAACCTGTTTAGGTGTATCTAAATATGGATTTAGATAGTTTAGATTTGATTATGTTGTCTTCTCCTAGTCATTATTCTTACTACGCTAAGAAGTTAAACACTTAAAATGTATGATTCGATTTCTTTCGGATTTATTATTTACGATTGGATGGGTCTAAATTGCAATAGGCATATTTATGTTTTGAGTAATTTATTCAGAGATTTTGGTTTGAACCCAAGTTCATGGTATTATGTTTTGATTTGGATTTGGATTTAGATTTTCGGTTATGATTTTCAATTTAGATTTTTGATTTTGATTTTTGATTTTATTTTCATTTTTGATTTTTTATTTTTGATTTTGATTTTTGCTTATAATGTTTGGTTTCAATTTTCAGTTTTGAATTTCGGTTCTCGATTCTGGTTTTCAATTTAAATGTTCGATTTTAATTTTGATTTTCGATTTTGATTTTAGATTTTGACTTTCGATTTTGATTTAAGGTTTATTTCAGATTTTGATTTTTGGTTTTGTTTTTATGGTTATGATCTTTGGTTTCGATTTTCGGTTTCGATTTTCGATTTCGATTTTGAATAAATTTTGATAGCTCTAGATTTAAATTTTGGTTTTGATTTTGAGTACGATTTTGGTAAAGATTTGGATTTCAACTTATATTTCAATTTAGGTATCGATTTCGACTTCGATTAAGGTTTGGATTTCAATTAAGGTTTAGATTTTGATTTAGGTTTAGATTTCAATTAAGTATTAGATTTCGATTAAGGTTTAGATTTACATTAAGGTTTAGATTTTGATTAAGGTTTAGATTTCGATTAAGGTTTAGATTTCAAATAATGTGGTTCGATTTTTAGATTTCGATTTTGGGTTACATTTTGCTGATTTCAATTTAATTTTGTTGATTTGGCTTTACATTTTGATTTGGATTTACATTTTGGTTTGGATTTACATTTTGATTTGGATTAAACATATTGATTTGGATTTACATTTTGATTTGGATTAACATTTTGATTTGGATTTACATTTTGATTTGGATTTACATTTAGATTCGGATTTACATTTCGATTCGGATTTACATTTTGATTTGGATTAAACATTTTGATTTGGATTTACATTTTGATTTGGATTTACATTTTGATTTGGATTTACATTTTGATTCAATTTACATTTAGATTCGGATTTACATTTGGATTTGGATTTACATTTTGATCTCGATTCACATTTTGATCTCGGTTTGCATTTTGATCTCGGTTTGCATTTTGATCTCGGTTTGCATTTTGATCTCGGTTTACATTTTGATCTCGATTTACATTTTAGTTTCTATTTGAGTTTCGATTGATATTTGGGTTTCAATTTACACTTGGGTTTCGATTTACACTTGGGTTTCGATTTACACTTCGTTTCGATTAGGATTCGGACTTCGATTAGGATTCGGATTTCAATTAAGTTTCGGATTTTGATTTCGATTTCAATTTCAGATTTAGATTCTGATTACGATTCAGATTCTGATTACGATTTAGATTCTGATTACAATTTTGATTCTGATTACAATTTCGATTGTGATTGCTATTTAAATTCTGATTTCGATTTAGATTATGATTTTGATTATTATTTAGATTATGGTTTTGATTTAGCTTATGATTTCTATTTAGATTTAGACCAAGTTAATTTTGTGATGATACTTATAAAATGTTGATAATGATAATAATGATGAAAATTAATTATGCTTATGAGAATTATTAGAAGGATGATGATTATAATGATGATTGTGATGATAATGATGGTGATGATAATGAGTATTATGATGATGATGATAATGAACATTTGTTCGCAAATTGATGAAGCCAAATGATCCATTATACCCAATACTTGCTTTAATAAGTTTGTTTTCTTATCATATTGATTAACTAACAAATGACATTGTGATGAATAATATTGATACACTATGTTTATCCTACTTTTTCTATTTAGTAAACAGCTTCTGACAGTTGTTTTCGTCGTCTTTTAAATTTAAATATTTTTTTATACTTATGTTGCCTTATTAAATCAAAATTGTCAACAATAATTAGTTAATTTCTTTAGTAATCTTTATGTGTAAAACCATTCATTGTTATATTTTATACCTAATTGTCATTAATTTTTTAATAAAGAGTTGGGTGAAGATTGTTTATCAAATGAGACAAGTGAGAAACTATATTAAAAGTGGTCGTATATATTTAGAGGTATTAATAATAATCATGATGGTGTCTTGGTTTATGACTTATATGATTGTGTTAGTCCACCACCCAAGGGTGACGGTGGAGTGGAGATGTTTAGCCTGCGGGCAGAGGTTTGCGAGCCACGTCGGAGAGGCTTGCGAGCCACGTTGGAGAGGTTTGCGAGCCACGTTCGAGAGGTTTGCGAGCCATGTTGGAGAGGTTTGCGAACCATATTGGAGAGGTTTGCGAGCCATGTTGGAGAGGTTTGCGAGCCATGTTGGAGAGGTTTGCGAGCCATGTTGGAGAGGTTTGCGAGCCATGTTTGAGAGGCTTGCGAGCCATGTTTGAGAGGCTTGCGAGCCATATTTAAGGGGCTTGCGAGCTATGTTTGTGTAGCCGATAGAGGCCTGCGGATAGAGGCTTGCGAGCCAAAGCTTGCGAGCCGTATTTGACTTTGACTGTTTTTAAGACTAATGCCCATTGTTGGCAGTAGTGGTTTTGACAGTAACTATTTTATTACTTTCAAAGACTATCATGATTGTTATTAATACACCTTACATATAAATTTAAAAATTGTACTTCGAGAGCGAAGTACTTGTCAGAATGGCCGTGACGGATTTTAAGTAAAGCTTTCGGTGTTATTTTCTAATAATTGTATTTTTGGCTGTATGAACATTTGCCTTTGCCTTTTACTTCTTTTTTTTGTTTACGTTTGGTAATAGTGTGATCAAATGATGTATTGTTTAATATTTAATTTTGATTCAGTTCTTATAAAAATAATGTAAATATTTTATAAATATCTTAGCAAGTTTTAAAAGAGTTACCATTTATTATATTTAATAATATCACGATAGTTAGTTGTAACTCCTCTCATTGGCTGAACGTATTTTTGAGATTTTAAGCAAGTAAGACTACAGTAATGAATATAACAATTATTGTAATTCATTAGGATTTAGTTTCAACAGGATTACAAAGTAACTGTTTTATAAAATATTATCTCTAAGATTATTTTTTCGTACAAATAAAATAGTCTATAATGATTGGTTAAAAATGGTGGAATGGGTAAACATTTTGTGTCTAAATTTGGTGGGTATAAAAGGAATGTAAAATTTAGAATATGTCACTTTTAAGTTTGGAGCACTACGGGATTTAAGTTAAGTAACTTCTTCATTGTTATTGTGTTATTTTGAATTAATTGTTTTGTGTGTGACTTAATTGTTGTTCAAAGGCTATCCGCTGTTAATTTTCATTGCCAAATTTATGATTATTCTGATTATTTGTAGTAATAATAAGTAAAGTACATTATAGGCAGATATCTTTTGCATTTGCTTGGTAACTAGTATCATAGTTTAATAAACGCGCTCAATGGCTTTCTTGCTGAAAAAGCTTATTATGACATAAGAACATTTTTAAATAATAAAATAGATACGATATAAGTAATGACTTAAAAATAATTTACTAATAATAGATTTAAAATACCTACTGACATTTTGCTATTACTTCCTTTAATTTTATTAATTATGACTGTAATTAATTTGATATAAATTTATTAATGATAATGAGCAATATAAATTAATATTAATGATGAATTATATTTTAGCATGATATGATTACGTATGTATACCTGTAAGGTGAATCATGGCTGTACTTATCGATACTCTTACTTAACTAAAATCTTGTAATACCCATGTTTATGAACAAATAAATGAATTGAATTGAATTGAATAAAGAGATTAACTGATAACTTTTAAGTTTATATTGTTGCAGTTTGTAACGATTTGATTGTAAATATCTGATTTGATAAAGCTGACGAGTTTCTTTCGCCTGTTCTTCTCTCAGCTAAAAAAAAGGCGTCCGAACAGGTGGTAGGTTAAAAGAAATTGGACGATTCAATTTAATAAACATTACTTTATTTAAATTGATTTATTTTGTTTTAATTCTCTCCATGTTTCTGACCATTTCTGACACGTGCGTACCTATTTGCGTGAAAGTGTAAGAATCGCTATACATTCTTTTGAACTGTGCGTAACACCTAGTGTTCTAAGATCTATGTATATTGTTTAAACATAGATAAGAAGAATATACAAGCGCTCATAGCGAAGCTTGACAGACCGATCGTACTAGATCACGTTTGTTAAGCAACGCTCGCTCGGTCCGGTCAGTTGTCGGATGGGTGACCGTTAAATGGCATTACAACTGAGCGCTTCCTTGCTTCGGAGGGCACGTTAAGCCATCTGTACCGGCTGTTGCCATCTGATAACAGTCGTTAAGATAAGAAAAGATGCCTTACAGGCGGCTTGATAAACACTAATCCTCATATGATAATAAAGATGAAAGATTGTTTAAAATATTATCGTAAAGCTTATAAATACTTAACCTTACAGAACTACTGTGTGGTTTGGTAAATGAAAAGGATTTTAGACTTCGAATAAAGAATTGGGTCGCAAGCACAAAAGGCAACGGTAACTTTACCATGAGGCGGGCTGTACATCTGTTTCCCATTATTAAACATCAACCTCACGTTTTATGCCAATATAGATTTAAGGTTGTCTGTCCCGTACTAGATAAGGGTCACACATCATACAAGTCCCCTTATCACCCCCATTACTTACCCATAGAATAATTATAGTAACGCGTGCCTCATAAACGGTGGATATGGAAATTTTACGAGGATATTAAACCTTTTTACAGGGAGCATTCGGGATTTATCAGCTACGAACGCTCATGCTAAATCACCCTTAAATATAGCACAGATTCGACGAACGTGAAAAATTCCATGTCGAAGGTTTTCATATCGTTTTATTTATTGAGATTTCGTCTATTGTGTAGTATTCGGTGATGTGAAAAAGTAACCGTACGTAGGAAAAATATTGAGGAGCTAAATTCTTTAGATATCAAACATTTACACTTTTGTAGCGAAAGAGTTTTGGGTATATTTCTTGACTCAGAATTAAGTTTCGTCGCATCCCAGATTTACTTGGAAATAAATTTGGAAAATTAAAGAGACATTTACATTCGAATAAAAGTTATTTTATATTTCATAAAATCCGATTTCAATAACTTGTAAATGTCGTGAAAGTTTTTACTAGGTATCTTGAATATATAATCAACTTGGCATTTTTCCAACGTTGTCAGCGTCAACAGAATTATTTTAATTTAATTTTTCTATCTTCGATCAGAATAATAATGTGTAACGACTCAAACCAACTGTATTTTCAAAAATAAACATATTTATGTTTGTATATTAAATAACATCTAAAGCTATAAAAATTATTATCTATTTTCTATCTACATTTCTAAGAAAAATCGAATGTGTGAATAAAATGAAACTCACGTGTAACCTCTTATGATTGAGTAAAAGAGTTCAATGATTTCAAGTATGAAGTACGTGATACTACACGACAATGCTTTAATGGAGCTTTTAACGTACAGCCAAGGCGTCGATCTCGTTAAATTTCACGGCTGAATAAATCAAAATTTTTGTCACGAAATTATTTATGACTTTTTAGGGTTCCGTAGCCTAAATGGCAAAAAACGGAACCCTTATAGATTCGTCATGTCTATCTGTGTCTGTCTGTCTGTCCGTATGTCACAGCCACTTTATTACAAAAGTATTAAGACTACACAGTAGAAACTTGGTAGGTAGATGTATTCTGTTAACCGCTTAACGAATTAAATAAAAAAATAAAAGATTAAGGGGGGGCTTCCAATACATGGAACTGAAACTGAAATAATTTTTTTCTTCAAACCAACAGGTGTTGGGTATCTATAGATAGGCCTTCAAAAATGACATTGAGGTTTCTAAGACAACTTTTTCTCAAAGTCAACCGTTTGAAAGATATGCATCGCCAAAGTGGTAAAATGTGTCCCCCCCCCCCCCCCCCCCTTTAACCTTTGAAATAAGAGAGTGAAAAATCTAAAAAAGATATATGCTGTAGATCTTAATAAACACTTTCAAAGAAATACCAACACTGTGAAAAGCAAAGTTATTTTTGCAGATGAAAAATGATAGGTGGTATTAAATATGGTATGGTATAAGGTAACTACGGAACCCTACGGCGCGTGGCCCGACACGCACTTGGCCGGTTTTTTTGTTATTCACTTAGGGCTGGTTTACATTATCTTAGTCTTTAGTAGAGTAGAGTAGCGAGTGGAAGTACATTGCCTGGCATGTTCGTCGATTTTAAAAGAACGTCAAACATACCGCGTAATGTACTTCTACTGGAACGTTTTTACTGGAATAATGTAAACAGCCCCTTAAGGTGGGTACACTCGGTATGTCCGCGAACCTCTAGCGCTCCGAAACACTTGCCAATGGGCACACTACAGGTTTACGCATGTATCTCGATTCATTATGACAAACTATTAAAGGTTCGCAGAGCGCAAGAGGTTCGCAGACATTTCAAAACAAGTTTACTTAGCTTACGGAAACTTTCAGGACGAAAAATATTAATATACATGACTTGTGAGTCGTCAACTTAACTAAGTGGTATTATTGTTATATTGTGAAGTCCGTTTGTATTGAGTAACTAGGTTACTAATTCTTGTGCCATCTCTAAGGTAAGGTCTTGTGTTTGTACGGGCTGATCATTGTTGAAAACGAATATTTCTATACATATTATTTGAGGAGCTCGTTGGCGCAGTGGTTTAGCGTCTGGCCTTGCAATTGCGGAGGTTAAGAAACTTTCGCAAGGGTCGGTCATAGGATGGGTGACCAAAAATATATTATCTTGAGGTCCTCCGTGCTTAGAAAGGCACGTTAAGCCGTTGATGCATTTGCAGTCTTTAACACCCACCAATCCGCATTGGGCCCGCATAGTGGGTTATAGCCTATTCTCCTTATCCACCCATAAGGAAGGCTTGTGCCCCAGAAGTGGGGACATTTTAAAAATGGCTGATGGTCATAATATTATTTGCGACTGCATGGTAGATATTCTATTGTTTCCAATTTCAATACACTGTGATTTACCTGTAGCTTAAAAACTGTAATTTTTGGTCTAATAAGATTATTATAAACAAAAATAGTTGTGTAAGAACACAAGGACATTGTCGGCCTAATTTGACGTATTCAGTCCCAGAAATATTGAATGTCTTTTTATGACGGCAGCAAGACGAATGTGCCGTCCGTCGGAGTGTAAACACTTAGCGGACCCTCGTTATGCAAAAGCTTTGCCCGACAGCCGCCAGGCGGATTACGCGATTTTTATCTCGACTGTACTGCATAATGCGGACCAGAAACTTCTTTGGCTCACTGGGCAACTATTAAAAACGAACTAAACATCTTGTAGCATAAATTACGAGCAGAAATGTTTGCAGCGTTTTTGTGGTAGGTAGATATTTTATCAAATATGCATAGATCGAGTCCTAGATTTAGGTAAGTAATTCTTATCAGATTATCTCGAATTTACTGCATAGGTAATGCGTTTATTAAAAAACCGGCCAAGTGCGAGTCGGACTCGCGCACGAAGGGTTCCGTACCAAAAAACGGCAAAAAATTACGTTTGTTGTATGGGAGCCCCCCTTAAATATTTATTTTATTCTGTTTTTAGTATTTGTTATTATAGCGGCAACAAAAATACATTATTTCTGAAAATTTCAACTGTCTACTTGTTGTCGTTATGAAAATAAAGCAAAAAATGGCAAAAAAAACACGTTTGTTGTATGGGAGCCCCCCTTAAATATTTATTTTATGCTATTTTTAGTATTTGTTGTTATAGCGGCAAATGAAATAATACATCATCTGTGAAAATTTCAGCTGTATAGCTATCAGGGTTCACGAGATACAGCCTGGTGACAGACAGACAGAAGGATAGACAGACAGACAGACGGACAGTGAAGTCTTAGTACTAGGGTCCCGTTTTTACCCTTTGGGTACGGAACCCTAAAAATTCCCATGTACTGCAAGTTAACAATTAGTTAAAAATAATACCATCTATTTATATTGTATACTGTATAGTTTATATGTATGTATTTATATATAAATTTCTATGGTCTTCACTTTCTATTGCTTTGCCTTTTGTAAATGTGTTTTTTATTTTCTGCAATATATTATTTTCTTACTTTTCCCCCTTCCAACCGCCGTTTTCTTCTGCTGTCCTCGACAACATGTTATTCCAATGAAAATGAACATAACGTATAATATGAACATTGTCAATAGCCAGCCCAAAATGGTTACGAACGACGTAAAGTTCTATAACTGTTGTGTGATTGATAAATTACTGTTTTTTTTAATTAGAAAAAAGATAATAGAAGCAGCAACTTAACGAAATGGTTCCACCCTCATAAAATTAAATTACTTAAAACAAATTCTATGACACTGACAATCTCCAAGTCTGCCTGCCTAGCATGACCGATTTATATCGCGTGATAAAGCATGTTATCGACACAGAACTGTCAAATTCCTTTGTCTTTTTGACAGATAAAACGCTATATCACGCAATATAAACCGGTCATGCTAGGCAGACTGAGGGTGACAACGATACCTACTGAAACTGAATACATAACAAACAAAACAATAGAGGTACTGCGCGAACATTTCTCCGTCCGTCACTCGCGACGAAACTCACGTGTTCCTAAATTACTATCTACGAGTATTCTCTCAGATTTATGCAATCCGAAAGGGCAGCCCGTAAACAGAATATAGATACAAATGATATTGTGGAAAAAGTAAATACGTGCAACATACAAATAAGTATAAGAAATACTTAGGTAATTAGGTACACAAATCAATTTTGTCTAGGGATACAGGTGTTATTTTCATACAAACGAGGTAATTTTGAAGCCTTGGTTTTCTGCCAGGGATGTACTGTGCTGTGATCTGATGACGGCTATTCAGGGAGTGAATGGAGGAGATTCAGATCGCTAAACACACCCAAATGATCTGACCAGCATTCTTAAAACGTAAAGGATATGTTTAAAAAAACCGCGATAATAGCATGAAAATGTATGGAAATCCTCAAACTGAGAACTCTGACCAATTAATCTTTTAGAATGCTGATCAGATCAATTGGGTGTGTGTAACGATCTGAATCTTCTCCATTCACTCCCTGGATGGCCATCATCAGATCACAGCACGGTACATCCCTGGCAGAAAACCAAGGCTTCAAATTTACCTCGTTTGTATGAAAATAACACCTGTATCCCTAGACAAAGTTGATGTGTATATTTTAGAATTACTTTTATAAGCGCATTTCCTTTTATTTGAAGTATTTCTGAAATGATTACGAGTTTTTGGAAGCACCACATGACATGTTTACTTCTATTAAATATAGGTACCGTCCTCTACATAATACCTCATCATTAAAATTTGTATTGCATCAAAACCTTGCCTAAAGACAGTTAGCTAAAGTTTCTGTGTTGCGGATGGTGGTAAATTAGTTTCACAGTTTTAAATGTAAAGATAGAAACATATTGGTATATTTTAGCGAGACAAATATTTTAACGTCGCGTTGGACAGCTTATTTAAAAATCTTACTTTACTTGTACTTTTTACTTATTATTTTTTTCACATTACAAAATGGTGTCCTGCTATTGACATATTGACTTAAAAAATAGCCAGTGTCACTTGGAGTGATCTTAGGATTCTAACGATACCTCACACCTCACACATCCAAATCTGTTCGGGCATTGGAATAAAGAAACTCACATACATACAATATACATGAACCCTGAACACACAGTGAGATTATTTCTCACTCTCACTCTTCTTTTTTGGGCAGTCGTGTAAAAAACGAGCATTCGTCTTGTGTTCTTGTAGTGTTTATTAATAATAGGTTTCCGGAGTTGTTGCATGTTAATTTACCATATCCGGCTTTATATGGCTATTGCCAACCAGCCCTGTACTTACATTTCAAAGACTAGGACTCGGCAGACAATTCCTCCCGGTGTCTTTTGTAAAATCCGCTTATATACCGCAGCAATACCCCAAGTAATACCGCTATTGTGTCCATATTCCGGCAGGAAGAGCAGAGATCTAGCACAATTACTGGACACGGCCATTGTTGGCCGAGCTTTCAGTTTAGGCAAAGGGCGAGTGATACCTTTTGTGTCTAAAGCATCTATTACGTATGTATAAGGCCGCGGTTTCAACGTGACCTGCTAATACAGCGAAAGCTCATGATATAAGACCCCAGATTTAGTAAAATGAACATCGAATTTTAAGTAGTAGACTCTCGCTGACGTGAAGTGTCAGCAGCAGATCAAATTAAACAAAACTGTCAAATTTCTCCTATTTATTTTGAAACTTAAAGTCTTGGCATAGTTTAAAATTGATTACCTACCTTGTTGTGGTAGCCCAGCGTACGGGAAACCGATTTCTTACAAAAACACATCTTTTTAATGCGTTGTATGGAACACACCAAGACTGTCTCATTGGTTGAATTTATGATGTTCTTCTAAATCTAAACTAATCAATTTTGATTACAAATCTTAGATTATTTATAAGTCTAATAGAGTGTTGCGCTTTTGACGTAGATACTAGTGCGTTTATAGCATTACAAGAGCAACACAAGCAAGAGTATTGTAGGTCAAAGTCAAAGCCAAAAATAACTTTATTCAAATAAACTTAATTATTAAGTACTTTTGAATCGTCTATATTTTCTTACCACCCGTTCAGACTTTTTTAACTGACAAGAAGAGCAAGAAACTTATCAGCTTTAACAGCCATTAGTAACGATATTTACAAACTTAAATATATCGTTACCAGATAACTACAACAGGGTAAGAAATAAAAACAAAGGCTGCGTCACACTAATAAATGTGTATGTGTTTTTATCACTCAAAAGTTGAGTGATATTATTTTCGACGCGTTTGTAACTTTGACTGTCTCTCTAGACATGCAACGTGTTACAAAATAATCCCTAATGCCGCATATAGTAGAGAAGGCCATTAAACTGGTCAACTTTTACTATAGGACCAACTCCAAAATTGCGAAAAAAAATCAACTGTTTCATACAAAAATAATTACGAAAACAGCAAAATGTATGAAACAGCTGTTTTTTTCTGCGATCTTAGTTTTTTTTTTTCATTTCATTATGCGTTATTTTGTAACATGTTGTATAAATTCTCAAAGTTACAAAATTTGTACAAAACATTGAAACACGATTGTTTTAGTTCATGAAAAATAAGTGTGGTTTTTCAATGGAGCGATAAGCGTCATTGCACGTTGAGGCTAGGCGGAAAAACGCAGGTAATCGGGAATAATTGTTTCCCGGACGATCGGACGCGTCCAGGACGGTGGACGCCGGACGCTGGACAGACGGGGTGAGGGTGCCGTGTTATGGTGCAGGTAAGGGTTATTGCTTTGCAATTGAAATTTATTGTTTAGAAAAAACTTTTTTTTTGTTTTCGTTATTAAAGCTTTGTAAGTTTGTAGATGTAGTCGGCTATGATTTGAAAGTTTAAACTTAAAGAGTTAATAATATTGTGCTTGATTAGATATAGAAACAATACCCCTACGTCATATTTAGAGATAAATATAGGAAACAGTTGCTGGTTTGAGTTCTCCTTGTGGTATTTATTGTGACATAGTGATATTAGTTTTTGTACTTGATTTGTTGTTCTTTAGTAAAACTTAAGTAATTAAAGTTTAAACTTCTTCTGCATCTTTCTGCATTATAATACCAATTGAATAAGTAGGTAAGTATGTATATTAACTCGCAAAAAGATGTTGCAAAAGATATATTTCAATTTATTTACCGGTAACATGGCTCAGACATTTATGATAATAAGATATTAAACATTTTACGAGTACTTTTAATTACTTAGACGGAGAATAAGTTTGGAGCGACGAAGCGGATATTTTGTTCACGTCACTCAAGCGTTCATTCAGATTCTATAATAAGAGACAAAACATGTTATTTTTAGCATTCTGTTTACGTATAAGTACTAAACGAACTTACTTAAACTCACTTAAAAGTATAATTCATGCTTCACGTCATGTCTCAGGTAAGTTTCAGTTAACTTATAGTCAACAGATTTAGCTTACCATCAGCCACCCGCGACTTCGTCTGCGTGGGTTATTTTTCTGTTCCCTATGTCCTTTTCTGTACCCCTGACAACGTGTATGCAAAATTTCATGATCTTCGGTCGCGTAGACAAGACGTGAAAGCAACCAAACATACTTTCGTATTTATAATATTAGTTACGATTAGGAATATATACATTTTAACACAATAACACTTTGTACTATTTACTACACTATCCATATTTAAAATGTTATATATTTTTAATGATTAAACGAACTTACCTGTAAGTGAAGTTCTATCATAATTATACGAAGGATTCGTCCGAAGATATTAGTATATTAACACATGTAGTACCGCTTGCATGTATCACCACTTAGCACGTTATTTTAAAGCAATAACCTAAAAAACCTGAAAAGAGAAGGTTTTTGACTTAAAATTTACAGATATTTTGACATTTCCGGTCCAAGTTTGCCCTGTCACTGCTACACGCCAACCACTTCATTTAGTTTAAAGTCCAAATCCTATGATATTTCCTCATTTTCTTCAGTGGGTAAACAGTTATTGTAATTTACAATAATGAGTAGGGAGGGTGGGATTCTATACTAATATCTTCGGACGAATCCTTCGTATAATTATGATAGAACTTCACTTACAGGTAAGTTCGTTTAATCATTAATTATACTTCAGATTCGTCCTCGATATTAGTATATTAACACATGTAGATGTTAAAAGCATTATAATAAGAAAATGGAAATATCATTTCTTGCGTATTAGTCTTTTTAAAAAGAAAAGAATACCATTTAACATCATTCTGAACGTTTTACATGATTACATATACTAAAAACGGTACCTATAGATGTCTGGTACAATATAATATACACGCACATATATACATATAAAATATACAAGGTTGGTTTGGAAAACTCAGTTTGATTATCGGTGATAATATGTTTTAATATTTTGCAAATATAGCGGAGTCATTGACCATTTCGCCGTGTTACCTGGAACATCTATAGGAACATTTTTTGTTAGGGCTATAAAGGTATCGGCATACGTCGAGTACTAAAATTGGTTGGACACAACACAAATCTACTTCATTTCATTAAATGTTTCATTTCAGCAATCTATTACTTACATTACATATAGAATTAAATTTCTTTCTAAATAAAAAGTGATTATGAACTGTTTATTTAATATAAATATGTATGATCCATTCTTGTTTTTTTTTTGTATTGTTTGCATTATTTGTGCAATAGGCAAGGTAATCAAAGTTAAACTTTTAAGATAAAAATGATGAAAAAAGAATAAAATTGGAAAATTTGTAATAAAATGTCTTAAGTAATCTAAGATATCCTTTGTATTTGTACAATGAAGTCTACGCAAAGGCGTACTTAGTTAAATTCTTTACTAAACCTTGAGATTAGCTCAATTTTGTCCATTCAATAATGAACGCAATATTATGTAATACTGATAATTGTGTTATACACATCTGTAAAAAAAAATTGTTTATTATGTCTATATTAGTATTTGTTAAATAATCGAACCGTTTCTGTTACCAAACTCTGTACTTCCTGATAGTATTAACAGACAGCAGCTTCAATAATAACATAAATAATATACCTGTAAAATAATACCACCTTGATAATGTTATGAAAATCGATTTATTTGTGCGATTAATTTCCGTCCCTGAAATTAAAAGTTATAGAATGTTAATACTTTATATTAGAATAAGATATACGAAGAAGTACCTTACATGTGAATAAGAGGTGCCAAACCGAGGCTCAAGATTGTGACGATTATGATGGCACAATCGTTACACCTTCGTTTAAAAAACTGTTGGAAAAGAATTAAAATAATAGGTATCTTAGTGTCAGAATAGTCTTTGTACAATATTAAACCAAAATAGTATTGTGAATGCTATAATCTCAAATTAGAAAATAAATATTTTTGAAATCAAATGCTAGAAATAGAGAAAAAGAAAATCTACTGCATTTTATCTCCACTGCTTAATTAGACTTGCATTGCATTTGAATTTACTCAATCTCAATCTGGAAAAAAAAACCAAATCTGGTGATTAGTTTTTGAATTTATGAATTGAATAATTTCTATTTAGCATCAGAATAATAATATCTAGAATACTTAACACCCCGCACTGAATACAATAAGAAAAATTGCAATGAAAGCATATTGAACTGCATGTTCTAGATAATTGATATGCAAATATTTTGCAATTTGTGATTCCTGATGTGACCACTAGTGTCTCCTAGTCCACCCCGTTGTTGAAAGGCCCAAAAGAAAATATGTCGTCTCTAATTAGACTTACGCGGAATTCTGTGTAAGTATCGATGACATTCAACTAAGTGATTTCTGCAGTTTTGTGAACGTTTTTATCCGTAAAGATCATTTGCTAATACATCTGTAATATAATGGAAAGTTGCGACGGTAGCTGTATATAAAAAAAAAACATTGTATATAAAAAGATGAACTTCATTTCTTTAAAAATGTTCTGAGACCCTTATAAATAGTAATTATTGTCCAATAACAGGGAAATCATGCTATTTAAAAAACTTTATAGCCGGCGGCGGTAGTTTTGTAATAAAAATATGGGCACTAAAATGCCCAAAATTTATGATTTTAAATTCGTATATTTCTATCACTTTCTTTATCAATATTAAAACCTTAAAGGTGATGGGATGTCTAGACTTTGTTTTTAAAAACAATAAGTTACATTTTTAATCGTATAATTCATCAATCATAAAATTATTTTTAAGTACTTAGAGTACGTAATTTTTTATAAAAGCTAAATTAAATTTTAAACAGTTCTTAACTAAATCTGATATGACAACCTGTTTTTTTTTTTTTTTTTTTTTTCTTCATATCACCTTCTGTTGAACCTTCAACAAATTGTAACAAAACTATTATTTGTATGAATTATAACTGTTATGCATTCTGCTCGACTGGAGATGATATACTATAGTATATATATATATATATGTCGGAGCGCGAGCGCCGTGCTGCCCAAGATTATTGGAACTCCTAGCGCCATCTATTGAGTGTAGTCGTAACTGTCAAGTCGGAAACGTCAAGTGGCTCACTTGGGTAAGGTCGACACAGCGAGTGTATGATCTGTGCAGCAAGCGATGACTTTGTCTGTGAAATAGTTTGACAGTTGACAGTATGACGTGGACAGTTGACAGATTTGATGTTTGTCAGTTTGACAGTTGACAGTCTTGACGTTCCCTAAGGCGGGAAAATGTGAAGAGCACTTTTTGTGGGTAGTCTGAAAAAGATTCTGTTACCGGCAGCCGTAGTGAACGGTCGTGGAATTGAATTCGCCTCGCTGTGTCGAACTTGCCGCGTTTACCGACTTGAATCCGTGTGAATCTGTTTGATCATCCATTATTTTGTGCTAACTTGATGTTGATTGTAAGAATAGAGGTTGTGCATTGTAAAGAGACTATTATTTCATGCTCGGCGATGAATAATCTTATCCTGACGACACCCCGCTCCCCCCCCCTGACTCCGTCATATATATATATATAATTGAAAAATATAATAATAATCTGGGTGACCTGTGTAGCGCGGCTAAATGGTATATTCACACAGACGATTACCGGCGCAAACGATTAAGTGGGCCTTTGCGCCTGTAGTCGGTGACCACTGCCTGTAATCGCTGAATACAGACAAATGTCACACCAGCACGCACCCTCACGAATACATTATCTTAACGGGTGTCCTTACCTCACGTATGATGATTGAAGGCAAAAGTTGATGATGCATCATCGGCAACTATTTGGATGGGCCGTAATGCCCGTCTGCGAGTCTGCTGTGACTGACGAAACAAATAGCTGATGGGGCTTCCTCACCGCGTCTCGCTGTTCGCTTGCCGTCGGAGATGAAGCATTTGACATACCTGCCTACGTCTTTTGTTGTCGTTTTTAAGGCAAATAAATATATAAATCAGTTTTAAAATTGTTTTATTGAGTACTGCGCCCGATTTACTTAGTTTTTTTTTTTGTTGATGGATATCGTTCACATCAGGCCTGTGGCCAATGCATCATTCATATTCGACTGAACTGTCGGTGGCCATTTAAGTGAGCAGCCTCAGTTACACTAGAGTTGATCGTGTACGGTATAATTGAACGTCGTAATGCCCCACATTATGTAAAAAAAACCGAAATACTGTCACAAAAAGGTGTATATAGTTTTGTATTGGAAAGCTGCCTAAAACTTCACTGACACTTGTAGCTAATAATTTTCCCACATCAGAAACATTATTTTGTACACACTCACACAAATTAAATTTGAAAAGTAATAGAGATAATTTGTACAAGGCCATAGCTTAGAAAGAAACATACTAAATAGTTAGTGATGAACAAGTTCAACATGTTAGGTCTACCCGCCTAAAATACAAGGTTTCCTAGTTAAGGCAAATGATTAAATTTTTTACTGTATTCCAATAAACATAAATTGCATTTATGATTTACTAGCGGCCACCCGGGTCTTCACCCGTGTGGTTCCCGTTCCCGTGGGAATTTCAGGATTAAAAGCATTCTATGTTTTAATCTAAGCTACTTACCATATGTGTGCCAAATTTCAACCAAATCCGTTCAGTAGTTTTGGCATGATTGAGGAAAAAACATCCAAACCCACAAACTTTCACATTTATAATATTAGTAGGATAATTGCATTGCAATTATGATTCGTTTATATATAATAAAATGTAAGGATTCTGTTATTCCATTTTTAGTTGAAATTTCTATCAGCATGCCAGCAGCTAGCTATTTCAGCAGCTAAGCTATTTCACATAATAGGTGTGTGAAGTATCAGGTATGAGCTATTTGCTGTATAACTCAATATCTGGTTCCATTAAGTTATTAAGTTTTAGCATTTATAGCTAACTCTGTCAGTTTTGTGAACTATAAATTTATTTTAGTACCGATGGTACACTATAATACCGTTGAGATTAACTCAACACCAAGGATATCATGATGTCAAAATTCATACCTGATAAGCAACGCTGTTGTCAGGGCTGCTCTTGCAGCTCCAGCACAGCGGCCGCCTGCCTGGAAGGTGGATGGCGGCGATTCAGCGGACGACGGAGTCACCCGATTGGTGCTCGGCAGCGGTTCCAACAACGTGGCAACCTTTGAGGGTAGTCTGCTTTTTTACAATGTCGCGTCGTCAACGGCACTTTGAGTTGCTGCAGTAGCGTTGTTTGACGTATCTATGCGGTGAAATAGTCCAGTATGACTATCTCGAGTGCAATAGATATTTAATTGTGTCTTAAACACAATGCTTTGACAGAAAGTACCCAGTATGGTAAATTCGCATCAGACAAATAAATAAACTGACAGAAAGTACCCAGTATGGTAAGATCGCATCAGATAAATAAAAAACTGACAGAAAGTACCCAGTATGGTAAGTTCGCATCAGATAAATAGCAGACAATTATGCTGTTTAACCAAGTAAACGGCATTTAAAAGTGTTCCTCCGTCTTGACTTTTTCTTCTTGTCCTCTTCCGTCTTGAAAACTTTTTTCTTTCTTCACGAAGTAAATGCTTAACTATAATTTAATTTTCACTGTAAAAATATAATTCTAAAGAAGTCTCACTTTGAGACTGTATACGTGCGTCCGTGGCGAAGCACGAAAAGCGAATGAAGTGGTTGGCGTGTAGCAGTGACAGGGCAAACTTGGACCGGAAATGTCAAAATATCTGTCAATTTTAAGTCAAAAACCTTCTCTTTTCAGGTTTTTTAGGTTATTGCTTTAAAATAACGTGCTAAGTGGTGATACATGCAAGCGGTACTACATGTGTTAATATACTAATATCGAGGACGAATCTGAAGTATAATTCTTATTATAAATGCGAAAGGAATTGTCTGTCTGTTGCGTTTTCACCCCTAGACCCCTGAACCGATTTTGACGAAATTTGGTACGAATATAGATGAGACCTATAGGCTATAGGACTTTGTGCTACTTTTTATCCCGCTGCTGGGCTGGGCACGTGGGCACGGGTCTCTGCCGCCATAATCTGTAGTCCACGCGGGCGAAGTAGCTGGTGGAAAGCTAGTAATGTATATTATGTAAGATAGTATTACTGCACAATAGTACTTACAGGGTCTCTATTTTTAAAATCGATCGACAATCATTCGGCTGGCATCAAGCGCTCTTAATGGACTATTTCCATTGATCGATTTTAGTACCTGTGACGGTCGACTTTAGTCACCTAGCATGTTGCTTCCAAATCTGAAACGCAGGTGATGGCATCGCTGTCGTCTATGTAGTTCAGCGATTCTTAACCTCGGGACGCGACCCAAATTCGGGTCGCGAGAGGTATTGGGTTGGGTCGGGTTTAATTTTTCTTGATAGGTCGATCAATGTCATTACACAAAGTATATTCTCAAAATTATTACTCACAGAACAAAGACTAAAGGCTGTGTTACTGCCATCAGTTCACAATCGCGACATGTTATCTCTCAGTTTTAATTTAATGGGCGGGCGTGAGCACGCTGGTCGCAAAAAGGCAAATACGTGCCATTGGCATCCTTACTAGTATTATAAATGCAAAAGTCCGTTTGCTTGTTTGTTACGCCTTTACGTCTTTACTACTAAACCGATTATGAAATTTTGCATACACGTTGTCAGGGGTACAGAAAACGGACATTTCCCGAAGGATAGCAAAAATCTGTCCACGCAGACAAGACGCGGGCGGCCACTAGTCAAAAATAAATAACATGTCATTTAAGTACTTGTCACTGAAAAATATAATAAAATATTAGTATTAGGGTCGCGGACTTCAAATATGTTTCTACTTTGGGTCGCCAGCCAAAAAGGTTAAGAACCACTGATGTAGTTGATGGCGTAACCTAGGTAAAAATAATAACGTAGTTCTAGCCATCGGATCAGATAATTTTGTTCAATCACCTGCGGTCTAGGCCGAATTGTCATTACACGGTCAGTGCGGCTTTAGTCGCCCATGTAAATACCATTACTATACTAATTCATAATCGACAGCATGGCTGATTTCAAAAATAGAGCCCCAGGCTGTTTACTTTGGCACTTGAGTAAGCAAGTTTACAATGAGTTAACAATTGAGAACCAACAGTATTGCTAAATTAAATTTTACTACTTGTAACATACTAATTAAGTTTATTTAAACTACGACGCTGAAAGCCGTTCAAAGTGACTGGTGATCTGTAACTGGCAACCTTGAGCGCTTCAGTCGCCGAACTGTCTGGGCAGCGTCTCGCCCGCGGCAATCATCGCTATTACTAACCAATTAACTACTAACTTAATTGAATCTGTTTAGTGGTAATTACTTCTTGTCAATATAATAACCTTGTGATCGAGCTGTCTTAAAAGGTTAATATCTAACTATTAAAGGAATAAAGTGCCTTTAAAACTTTAAACTTTATTTCACAACGTCAATCAAGGTTTCATAATTGACTCATTAAACTATGATTTCATTAAATATAACCGTGCGTTTCTACTAGTCAAATGTTTGTGAGTTTAGATTGTTTGTGACTCAATCATGCTAAAATGGCTAAACAGATTTGGATGGGCACCAGTTAGCGAAGAGTGCATACAAGCCGATTTTCATCGGTTAACCTTTAAAAAATCACACCTCACTGAACCACTATGCACATCATATTTTACGTTTTTGAAGAACGGCTTACCTTCTTACCTTGATACTGATGGATACACAGATAGCTTAAATATAGCTCCGATTAAGATACTTTTTATGCCAGTCAAAGATTCCCTAGGGACTTTTCAATGTCCACGTGGAAGCTAGTTATAGATAAACTAGCTTCTGCCCGCGACTTCGTCCGCGTGGATGTTAGAGAAAATCCTTAGAGAACCTTCAACCAGTATCTGACCAGTCATTTTTACGTTTCCGGTTCCGGTTCCCGTTCCCGTTCTGTTCCCGTCCGTTCCCGTCCCTTTCCTGTCCCGTTCTCGTACCCCTTCCGTTCTCGTTCCCGTTCCCGTACCGTTCTCGTCCCGTTCCGTTCCCGATTCATTCCCGATACGTTCCCGTTTCATTCCCGTTCCGTTCCCATTCCGTTCTTGTTCCCGTTCCCGTTCCCGTCCCGTCCCGTTCCGTCACCGTCCCCGTCCCCGTCCCCGTCCCCGTCCCCGTCCCCGTCCCCGTCCCCGTCCCCGTCCCCGTCCCCGTCCCCGTCCCCGTCCCCGTCCCCGTCCCCGTCCCCGTCCCCGTCCCCGTCCCCGTCCCGTCCCCGTTCCCGGTCCCTTTCCGGTTTCTATTCCCGTTCCCGCCCCGTCCCATTCCCGTTCCCGTCCGGTTCCGTTCCCGTTCCGTTCCATTCCCGATCCTTTCCCCTTAGTTCCCGTCCCGTTTTCGTTCCCGTTCCGTTCCTGTATCGTTCCCGTTTCGTATCCGCTTCGTTCCCGTTTCGTTCCCGTTCCATTACCACTCCGTTCCATCCCTTTCCATTCCCAATTCGTTCCCGTTCACGTCCCGTTCCCGTCCCGTACTCCTTCCGTTCCTTTTCCCGGTACCGTTCCCGTCCCGTTCCTGTCTCTTTCTTTTTCCCGTTCCATTCCCGTTTCGTTCCCGTTCCGTTCCCGTTCCCATTCCGTTCCCGTTTCATTCCCGTTCCCTTCCCGTTCCGTTTCCGTTCCAGCCCGTTCCGTTCCCGTCCCGTTCTCGTCCTGTTCCCGTTCCCGTTCCTGTTCCTGTGCCCGTGCCCGTGCTTGTTCTCGTTCCCGTTACCTGGATGTGCATGTCCAGGTACAGGTCCATGATGTGTCATGTCCACCGTGTTGGACTTCAAAATAAATGTCATTTTCGTAATCACCATCCCATAAAACCTCAAGAACGACCTCCACATCGATTTTCATGTTTACTCACCCCATTTACCCCCTAAGGGGTTGATTTTCAAAATCACAAAATATATGTTTGCTTATTTATTTTTAGACGTGCTCCTACGAAGTTTAAAGTTGTAATATCCATTTAATATTATTTTTCCATACAAAATTTGAACCCCATTTTCACCCCTTGAGGGGTCAAATCATGTCCACCGTGTTGGACTTTAAAATAAATGTCATTTTTGCAATCGTCGTCCCAGAAAACCCCAATAACGACATCCATATCTATTTTTAGGTTTGTTTACCCCTTTTCACCCCCATTTCATCACCGTAGGGGTTGAAATACTAACAATAACAATAAACGTTGCGTCAGATTTCCATCCATAAGCCTAAATCATATATTTAGCAATTTTGACTTCGAAAATAAAGGATTTTCTTCATTACACAACTTCATCCCCCTTTTGACCCCTTCGGGGGTAGAATTTTGAAAAACACTGAGACCCGTATTTATTAATTTTCAATCGTCAGCCTAAACACAAAATTTGACGATCCTAGCTTCAAAACTGAGGGACTTTCATACAAACTTTCATCCCTTATTTCATCCCCTTAGGGATAGAATTTTCAAAAATCCTTCCTTAGTGGATGCCTACACTGTATAAGGTATCTGTGTGCAAAATTTCAAGTCTCTAGGTCCAGCGGTTTGGGCTGTGCGTTGATAGATCAGTCAGTCAGTCAGTCAGTCAGTCAGTCAGTCATTCAGTCATTCAGTTTACGATTTTATATATTAAGATAAGATATGTATCAGAATAATTCATCTACATTGCAATAATCTAAGAGGAAAACCTAAAGCGAAGCGATGAATAAACATGCCACTTAGGAATTTGCATCTGTGCAGCTATCATCCGATACGAGATTTGAAACTAACTATCTAAGCGACGCCGGTACTGTTTTAGAATTTCAAAGTTGTTTCGTCACGTTCCCATCATCTGAATCTAAATGGAAATTAGACTAATGGGTACAGTTGACACGAAAGGTAGGTATACAAAATGTTAAAGCAATTTCTGGCAGAAGCGCCGCTCTGCATATGGTCGTTAAGAGTCCATGATAGGAAAACATGGTTTGCACGGACCAAATTTTTAAATAGAAAACGTAAAGTTGTAGCCACGAAAAAACGTACGATAAGCTAAAGAGATTATCTAGTAGCTACAAGTATTTAATTGCGTATAAACCTTACAGGTGATTGTAAAAGAATCTGAAGATCATCAAAAGTGCTTGTCGCGGGTCATATTTTTGTAAATAAAAGCGGAAACGTATTGGATTCTACACCAAAATACACTTTAACGTACTGTGAAGTTGCTCCAAAAACTTTTGTTCAAGAAAGATAATTGTGCTAAATAGATAATAATGAAAAAACAACCAAAAACATCGAAAAAGTGCAGAAGTGAGGTTATTTTCCATACTCTTTAGACGTAAAGAAAATTACAGAGACAAATGTTTTCGCATAACCGAGCCTTAAGTAGGTACTGGCGGTTTTCCGTGCACGCACATATAGCTGGTCAGTGTCTAAACCTAGTGACTCGGAATTTTAGGCCCAGTAACTGGGTACGTGTAGACGGGATTGGCAGTAAGTCGTACTGTGCCCGAAAATAGAAGGGGTGGCTAGTCAGCTGGACTGACTTACTAGCGAAAAGTCAGCACTGGGGCCGTATTATGACCTCTTATTTCCTGGCAGTTTTCTGACTGGTTATACTGGCTTAAAACTTGCCAGGTTTATGAATTGCTATAGTTACATCTCTTTCTCGCTGTATAGCAAATAAAAGAGATAGATTGATAACCAGTCAGAAAACTGCCAGGAAATAAGAGGTCATAATACAGCCCCTGGACTGGGTTGAAACTAAGTGTCTATACGAGTCCAGTAGCAAGTCAGTGCTGAACTGGACTACTGTACTGCTATGTTACTGACCGCGTATAAACTAAGCCTTAATAATCTAAGTTTCAGCTAACCAGCAATTAGTTAATACTAGCTTTCACTCGCAACTCTGACCACATGGATATTAAGGTGGTACCCTGAGCGAAAGTGGCGCCGCGGTGAATTTTATTTAATATTATAATTCTAATACACAAATTTAATAATGTTTATCGTGGAGATTTTAGAGCCCACAGTCTAGTATTTTTAGACGGTATCGTTACATTCCCTAGTAGTCACTGCTAGAAGTAGATAGAAAAACTGCTTAAAGTGGCCGTTTTTAACACATTTGCTATCTACTTCTACAAATGACTACGAGGGCAAGTAGTGATACCTTCTAAAAATACTAGACCATGGGCCCTAAAATCTCCACGATAAACATTATTATAATCTTCATCTATTAATAACTTATTAAATAAAAACCTCTGAGGGCGCCACTTTCGGTCATACAACCGCCTTAATAAATTCCCTAGGGAATCATTGAACGGGATAAAAAGTATTCTATGTGTTTCCAGGCTATAAACTATCTGTTTGTATGCCGAATTTACCTTTTTTCGCCAAATAGCAGATTCTGGAAACGGCAGGTTCTGTAAACGGCAGATTCTGTAAACGGCAGATTCTGTAAACGGCAGATTCTGTAATTGGCAGATTCTTTAAACGACAGATATTGTACAGTCAGTCAGCAAAAACAAAAGTTTTTTGACATGAGTTTTTTTAAACATTGGTTTCGACCAGAATTTATTTTAATATAAATAACTTTTTGACGTTTATATTGGTGGTGGTTAACCTTCACCATATTTATGAGATCCTGGTACTTTGGTGACGCATTGTTTTACGAAAAAAGTTTATACTTTTCTTTGTCATTTTTCATTCAAGGGCATAATGAGTCGGTGTGACTACGGGTAAAAAAATCCCCGTAGACCACGGGTCGGTCGGGAATAGTCGGGATTATCGTGTGTCATTATTTCCGTTGTCATTTTTCTTGATAGAGCCTAATAAAAATGAAAAATATCTTTAGACTTAGAATGTTGTTTAGGACTGTACTTCCTCCATTTACAGAATCTGCCGTTTCCAGAATCTGTCATTTAGCGAAAAAAGGCGAATTTCATCCAAACCCGTTCAGTCATTTTTGCGTGACTGAGCAACAACATTGTATTTTTAATAATAATAGCAAAGCTAAAACGTTTAAGTAAGCTGAAATAGGGATGTTGACTTATGAATAAAATAACGAAATACTAATAAAAATCGTAAAGATATCAAACTTTTGGAGTAGCTTGTATACCTCTAGGTTTTATATATTGCGTATTATTTGTTTTATGATAAGTTGGTTAGACAAGTCCATTTAAAAAGTATAAAATTTGTTAAAATAAATAATACATTTAATTAGTCCGTAAAATTTATAGCAAATTTGTCAAAGAAACCATTTTGATAAACACAATATTTAATATAGCTGCCGAACAAATTTCCTACGCGTTGCATACAACGTGGGAAGGCGTGACGTCATAAGTTGGTAGCCGTTAGTATGGAGCGTTTTCGGGTGAGTCCAATTTTGTGCATTTCAAACTGTGATATCTCGGCCAGTTTTCATGCTAGCGTAATAATTCTTATATACGCAGAGCCAAGAGATTAATAGGCGACGGAAAACTGGTATCAGCTAAGCTTCACAGCTTGGCTCACCGCCGTAACGTTGCTTGCCTATCGGTCTTCTATAGATTGTACTTCGGCGAGTGTGCTCAAGAGCTGCATGAGCTCATTCCACCTTCTCCTTTCTTCCATCGGACATCCAGACGCACTGCAGGCTACCATCCGTTCTTGGTTGATATACCTCCCATGCGTACTAAATGCTACTCATCATCGTTTATAATGCGTACAGCCAAGGAATGGAATTCCCTGCCGGCGTCTGTGTTTCCGAGCGCATACAACCTGACTCTTTTCAAGGCCAGAGTGAATAGGCACCTTCTGGGCAAGCTCGCTCCATCGTAGACCCCGTCTATACTTTCGGGCTAGACTAGGGTCAAGAGCAAACCCATTATAATTAAAAAAAAAAAAAAAAAAATACAAATATTTCTTTTCTTTAGGGGTCATTTATGTAACATAAAATAAAAAATAGTCAACATGCCTATTACTGTTGAAGTTAATCGCGATTGCCCCCTGGCCGTTCTACACGATATGCTTTATCGTGACGTTAAAAATCAGGTTTATATTCATTGTTCCACCTCGGTCCGCAACCGCCGCGCCGTGATGGCGGTAATGGTTGTAATGCCGCGCGTTCCTTTTACGAGCGATTTTTGATATAAAACGCTGTGCGAACGTTGCGTTGTGTATTGGCACCTTTATCACACTTTGGGTTATTTCGATAAAAATATATTTGGGCTGGAAGATATAAACACGGCTACGTTGTAATTAAGTGAAATCAGATTAAAGTTTTAAGCTGGTTTTAAGATGAACATAATTATGTTCACCTAATACCTAGAAGAACCTAGAAGTTACTAGATATTAAAGTCAACTCTTTTGTTTTTTAATTTTATTGTTCTCCAGTCTCTTTGTTAAATACAAACAGGATTATACTATTTGGTAAAAAATAATTTTGGGCAGAACTTACGCAGTTTCAAAGTTAGACAGTAACATTATCATTTCGTACGAGTATTATAATGTTGTACTGAATTTCATAATGTAACTCGTCGGGCGGGTTTGTGAATTGTGGTTACTATGATACTGGTAGTTATAATGTTGGCAGCTAACTTTTTCAAACCCTTTACAGGGGATTTAAATCATGGGTATAGATAAAAGTATATATATGTAAAGATGACTTACCTAACAGTGCCTAAAGATGACATTTAACTTAACTAGTTTCACGTAGGTAAACGTAATAACGTGAGTTGAAAGTTTCACAGACACCAAACGTCAACAAAGCGCACACACGGCAAACAATAAAACGCAACCTCACTAATAATTCACGCGACTAGCGCCGTTTAAGTGCCCTCCACTCTAGGCTAAGCTTTATTTTAATACATCCCTTCTATTTACAACAAACACACAAACCATTTTCAACCCAAACGCAGTTGGATAGAGAGCAAAATCGCAGCGCGATAACGCATAGGTTCTTTTTGAGTCTACACTATAATCCGCTGTATTCGCGAGAAAAATCTCTATTGCACCCAGTACAGATGCATTTCCAGTGATTTCCCACTATTGTGGGGGTCGATGGGGGGTCGTGTATCTCTTCGAGTGAAAGGCTGAGTGGAAATGGGTTCTTACTTTTAAATTTTAAAGAGGCACTCGCGAGGTGGAGCAAATTGGAATATGATATTGGTTTCTTCAGCAAGAACACAAAAACAAGAGGTACAATGATTAATTTAACTTTGTACAACAGAAATAATCAATTTTCCGAGCGCTTGTGGTACGAAACTCTTTGCCATATATTTCCGAGTTGTCCCAGTGTTGCCCCAGTTTCATTTTATTTAATTACTTTCATAATTAAAAATGCTAATTACATTTTATTTAGGTATATCATCAGTCAAGAATTGTTTTATATTTAGAAAAACAATTACAAAAACATTAAGTTGTTTTCTGAAGTATTTTGTGATAAAAAATTGTGATTTAAAAGCGTTTTAACTTAAAATTCCACTTTGTAATGCAGAAAATAATTATTAATCTGATTTTAGAGTAAAATACCTACTCTGACAAACTACTTTGATTAAGACGCAATAGACTTTCATTTTTTGAGAATTGTGAGGCAAATGACATAGGCGCGATGGGACATGTCCTTTGCCTCGGATCACCTGTCTATTGTCAATTTAATCGGATTGTTCACACATATTTTTTTCAGTTTTACTTTATACTGTAAGCTTGCATAGACTGGTTGATACGGATTACGAGACAAACAATTGTTATATCGAAAGGAAAACTTGGTAGGGCAGAATTTAAAAGTTTTAAGCTAGTTTTATTTACACGACTGCCCAAAGCAAAAAGAATGTACATATATGTGTTCAGGGTTCATGTATGTTTGTGGGTATGTGAGTTTCTTTATTCCACCATAACTTCTAAATGCCTGAACTAATTTGGATAAATGGGGTATCGTTAGAATTCTTACAGCATCCCAAGTGACACGAGCTATATTTTTTTTTAGAAAAATATCAATATGGGGACTGTACGACGGCATTTTCAAATGTGAAAAAAAAATTTTTTTCTTCTATTATTACAATATGGGCATCAAATGAAAGGCCTTGATTAGCACATTCCAAAACTATATAAAATGTCACTAAAATGTGTGAAATTAAAATAAATAAAAAATATTAAAAGCACGACTACCCTGCCATAATAAGGTCCCCCGACAGCAATGACACTTGTTTTTTTTTACTTTTTAGTTCGTTTTTGGCAGGACAGTCGTGCTTTTAATATTTTTTAAATTTGTTTATTTTTGTAATAATCGTTCAGAAAACGAAGTAGACAGAATAAACTAAAACTAAAATAAATTAATATTTTTTTATCAACTTACTTAACAGTTTGATGACTGCATTCTAAAATAAAACATAATTCCCACATTTTACCACAATAAATTCAGATATTGTATTAATTATTTCTGTAATTTAGATAACAAATAAATATCAACCAAAAATTTTATATCCTACTCTTACTTAATATTAAATATGTGGAAGTTTGGATGTTTGGATTTTTGTTACTCAATCCCGCAAAAACGGCTGAACGAATTTGGATTGGCACATAGATATTAAAACATAGAATACTTTTATCACGGTCAAAGGTTCCTTAGGAATTTTCCGAATTTCCACGTGGATAAAGTCGCGGGAAGATGCTAGTTAAAGATAAAATAATTATCCTCATCTATTACTCCATAATTATGTTTATTGTTGTTCATGTTATATTTGGCGAAAATTATTTCCAGCGACTGATTAAGGCAGAGCAATTAGATATTCCTAATAACTTCCTTATTGCATTAAGTCGTAATTTCCCCTATTAGTTTTGTCGTTAGGTTTCTTTTATTACTTTACTTATTTATTAATGAACTTACGGTTTTGTTGTACTTTATTTAATATAGATAGGTTTGCTGCAATCATAAAACAGTATGAAATCGGAAACATAGAGAACGTTAATATCTATTCGAATAAAATGTATGGAACTGCAGATTATTTTTTTAGCTCTGATTATCTGATCCTTCGTCCGTTCTATCTTGGAGTATGCATCCACAGTATGGAACCCGCAATTTAATGTACACATAAATTCAATTGAAAGAATAAATAATATTTTTTTTTTATAAACATCTGAACTACAGAGCACACCGCTCTAACGTATCTGTTCCAAATATCCCTTCATTGGTAGATCGCCGTATAGAGAGAGATCAATTATTTCTTTATAAAATTTTAAGAAATATTATTGACTCTCCCTATCTTCTAGAAAATATAGGTCTGAGATGTCCTCGGTCAAGCTCGCGTCTTAAAAGTGTGTTTAGTTTGCCCACTACTAGAACTAAGTATGCTGGAAATACTTTTCTGCACAGGTCATGTGATGTTCATAACAAGAATTTTACGTCAGTGGACATATTTAATTGTACTCCTCCTCAATGAAAAAAATACATCCATGAGCTGATAAACAGCGATAAAAGTAGGTAGTTCATTTCTATAGTTTAACATTAACTTTCTTAAAATTAACTCAGTTTTTTGTTTTCTTACCTATTTTAGCTCAATTAATTGCTTTAATTTTGTCTGTTTGTGCCAGTTATTAGATAAATTTTAGGTACTTTGTGTGTGTAATGTAACAGTGGAAACTTTGCTGATATATGTGTTAAAATTTAAGTTTAGTTAACATAAGTCTTATAAAATATTGTATGTTTCCCTAATAATAATAAACAAATAAACAAATTATGTTGGTCTCATAGACAAAGTTGTTCAGTTTGACGGTCTAAGTCACACCACAAAATTTGACGATTGTTCAAAAAATCACCCTGTAGATATAAACTTTCGAGTACCAGATAGACGTGATTTCTCAACTAGCTGAAAGTTATTTACTCTCACAATTACCTATCCGATATGTAGTAGGTAATTAATTTCAACCTACCCATTGCGTGTAAACTTTTGATAATTATTATTGTGATGGAAAATGACCTCACTGTAAATGTGGAGGTCATTTTCCAATGTTGACGACTCTGTATGAAATATACAGGGAGAAAAAAGCAGCCCTTGACGAGTTTCTTGCCGGTTCTTCTCGTTACAAGGTCTCCCGCTTAGGGTTTGCGAACCGATGGCGTAGCTTCCATGACATTCACAAGTGCTTGTAACAGCCTAGACTGAATAAATGAATTTAAATTTTGAATTTTTGAAATAAAAAAAAAACATTTAAAAACAGCATGTCTCTAATCACTCATTAATTGAACCCACAGCTTTTGCTATCCAGGCAAAAGCTCTAAACGCGACTTCAGAAGACTCTGTCGCGGTCCCCCGTAACCACGGCAGCTGCAAAGGTGCCGAAACGTCGGGAAAATAAAAATCCAAATACCAAGTAATAACCAAAGTACTTTCAATAAAACCGCTTCAGACTCTTTAAATACTAATTATGTTTATTGTAGGTACACATCACATTATTGTAACATCGCAATTATTGCTATCTACTTAATAAATACAGCAACATAATCCTTACTAATATTATAAATGCGAAAGTCCGTTTGTTGTTTATTTGTTTGTTACGCCTTCACGTCTTAACTACTGAACCAATCATCATGAAATGTTACATACACGTTGCTAGGGGTACAAAGAAGGACATAGGGTACCTTTCATCTCGAAAAAAAGGATTGTTCCCGAGGGATAGCAAAAAACCTTTCCACGCAGACGAAGTCGCGGGCGGCCGCTAGTTATTAATATCTCAGTTCGTTAAGATAATACATTTAATAGAAAAATTAAAAAAAAAATGACACACCCGTAGCAGCCCAGACGGGATCCCGACAGAGTCCAATTTTTTATAGTATTTTTTTATTAAATTAATTATCATACCTAATATAAAAATAGCATTTGTAAATGCCTAAAATCTAAAAACTCAATAGGTAATCTCAAATCGTATTTCTATTAACTAAGGCATTGCTAAAAGAGGATTTAAGTGTACCTAGCTTACATCGTTTATTACCCATGTATAAGCCTGTATGATTTCCTTGAATCGTTTCATTTGCCGGAGCCTCCGAGCGGCGGGCGGACCGAAGGGCGGGCGGCGGCGGGCGGTCGCGTTTGACCGAGAATCAATTAATCCCTTGATTAGCTCCATTTTTCTCGAAGCCACAGTTACCTACGACAGATGGGTATATTATTTTTAATATGTTGCACTTAAACCCGTTTTATGTTACAAAACTTCACTACACAAAGTCGCTTCCCGCTGTCTGTCCCTATGTATGCTTAGATCTTTACGGATTTTGATGCGGTTTTTAATGCGTAGTATTTAATTGAGTAACATTAAATTCCCATTTTGGGTTTCATAAATACTGAATATAGCGTACTGAAATACTAAGTGGACTACGGACCGATGGTGACTACAGATATTGAAAATGGGTGACTTTAAAATACAAATTGAGTAACTAGTTGTTCAGAACGGGCGAATTACTACACAAAACATTTAAAATTTGGCATATGTTTTATTTAAAAAAGGTGACTATTATCCTAATCGAGATGACAAAAAACAAACAAACAAACGAGAAAACAACCTAATAAAAAGGTGTTAAAAATACCATGTTGGGCAGCTTAAATCAGTTATATAGTTACTTACTTGGTATAATAGTTGCCCACTCAGTATTCTTGACACCCGTTTAGATTTTTCACTGCCAACTTAAATTATTTATCACTTACGTGTAGTCGCCCGTTTTGAGTAATTATGTAATCCACTGTTTGTCACCCGTTTAGTTTTTTGTCGCCCAAAAAATATATTGCTGCCCGGTTTAGTATTTAAGTATCTCATTAACAGTCGCCTTTAATTATTTCCAGTCACCCAATTAATTAATTCCCTTTTTTAATTCATAGAGTGATTGAAGGGAAGGTTTATACAGGGTCATTTTGTATTCACCATCCAAATTTTGAGGATGTGTTCAGTCCATGAAACTGAACAACTTTCTCTAAGGAACACATGGTCAAATATGTAAAATAAAAATCGACTTTCCATACAAATCAAAGAGATCACGTGATCAATTTAGTATGGGCTGACCAACATTTTTTGGCGAAATTTGTCACATGTTTCTTAGAGAAAGTTGTTTAGTTTCATGGACTGGACACATCCTTAAAATTTGGATGGTAAGTTCAAAATGACCCGATATGTACAATACATGCATATTGCACCCGTGCGAAGCCGGGGCGGGTTGCTATTATTAAAATAAAATAATTTTTATTAGGTACTAGATTACTACGAATGAGATCCGAACTCCTCAACTCACAAACCGTGTACTTTGTCTTGCAGATAAGTTACTATGACCATCAGCCATTTTTAATGTCCCCACCGCTGGGGCACAGGCCTTCCTTATGGGTGGATAAGGAGTAAATAAGTTACTACACTATTAGTAAAATGGACTGTATAAGAATTAGCGATCGTGATACGCAAGTACCTAGGTAGTTTCTTTTCATAGGCTTGCAAACACGACGTATAGGGCGAAAGTTGAGCCGTAATAAATGGATGGGAGACAAAGGACACAATCACAGCTCCTGCAGGAAATAGGATGTGCACACTTACTTGCTTGCTGCCGAAGGTGACGTCTTCAGGTCCTGATTTCGCCCAACGGTCCTTTGGCGGCTTGGAGGCGCGTCGGGGCGGTAGCAAATACACAGCTCAAGTCACACACCTAGGAATCTTGATTTGTCCACACAGTGGTACCACTTTAACACACTTTTTACACAATTTTTAGGGGCAATTAGCGTTTTAAATACGTATAATTTTAAAGGTTTTAATTAGCACATGAAACCGTGGCGCGCGTCGATGATCGAAGATTCAAAATGTCTTCTATCCGACAGTTTGTGATTCGCTACTGACGTTTCACTCTCTCGCGTAGGTGAGCGAGCAGGACAGCAATAATGCAGGAGAGGGATGACGTACATGTTTCCAAGTACTAAAAACAATAAAAGTCAAATCCACCAGTAATATTTCGCAATTTTCAAGCTACAAAGATGAAATCTTCTAATTAATTTTCTGACATTTTACTTAGATTTCTTATCTTATTAATTTGAATCTCAAAAAATAAATAAATTACAAAATATTAAAAACAGGGCTGGAAACCAGTTTCGAATTAACTAGGTTAATTTCAATCTCAAGCAGGTTTTTTCGTAAGTGTAACTCGGAGCGGAACCGATTCGCGGGCGATATTGCTTTTGGGATAAACCTGGTTAATTCCACGACGCGCGTGAATAGTGCAGCGATATATTTTGTCTCTTTTTATCTGCGAGCGGGAACTTTTTTTAGTTGGAACTTCTCGTCTTTCGTTTCGTTGCTATGCATCGTGTGGGCGGAGCGAACAAAATCATTTTGGCATTAACCAGGTTTTGGGAGCGGAATCAAAACCAAAACGGTCTACGAGCTTAACCAGATATAATTGCAGGATCGAAATAAAAACGCTCTTTTTAAAATGTATGAAGCTGCGCGAAACCGGGTTGCGAATTTTAACCAGGTTTTCCAGCCCTGATTAAAAACACGACTGCCCTGCCAAAAACGACATAAAAAGTCAAATAACAAGTGTCATTGCAGTCGGGGGATCTCACGTGCCGGACTACAGCTGCGCCACAAAAAAAAAGTTGGAAATCTGACTTTTTGACTATGCCATGATGAAGTCTATAGTTTGTCGGAGTTTGTCGCCAAAAACCAGAGTTTGTCGGTCTTCCGTTTAGGAGATACATGTGGCTCAGCTGTAGAGACGTCTCTACAGCTGCGCCACACAGATCTCGAAAACGGAAGGTCGTAGCGAAAATCTGATTACTTGTATGTATAGCCGTTAGTTTGTCGGAGTTTGTCGCACAAAAACCAGAGTTTGTCGGTCTTGCGTTTAGGAGATACGTGTGGCGCAGCTGTAGGAGACGTCTCTACAGCTGAGCCACACAGATCTCGAAAACGGAAGGTCGTAACAGAAATCTGATTACTCGTGTGTGTAGCCGGTAGTTTGTCGGAGTTTGTCACCAAGAACCAGAGTTTGTCGGTCTTGCGTTTAGGAGATATGTGAGGATATGCTATAGAGATATTTCTACCTGGATCTCGAGAACGGAAGGTCGTAGCGAAAATCTCACATATCTCCTAAACGCAAGACCGACAAACTCTGATATTTGGCGACAAACTCGGTCGAACTACCGACTATAGATATGACTAATCGGATTATCGCTACGACCTTCCGTTCTCAAGATCCAGGTAGAAAGGTCTCCACAGCGTATCCTCACATATCTCCTAAACGCAAGACCGACAAACTCTGGTTCTTGGTGACAAACTCCGACAAACTACCGGCTACACACACAAGTAATCAGATTTCTGTTACGACCTTCCGTTTTCGAGATCTGTGTGGCTCAGCTGTAGAGACGTCTCTACAGCTGCGCCACACGTATCTCCTAAACGCAAGACCGACAAACTCTGGTTTTTGTGCGACAAACTCCGACAAACTAACGGCTATACATACAAGTAATCGATTTTCGCTACGACCTTCCGTTTTCGAGATCTGTGTGGCGCAGCTGTAGAGACGTCTCTACAGCTGAGCCACATGTATCTCCTAAACGGAAGACCGACAAACTCTGGTTTTTGGCGACAAACTCCGACAAACTATAGACTTCATCATGGCATAGTCAAAAAGTCAGATTTCGAACTTTTATTTTGTGGCGCAGCTGTAGTCCGGCACGTTCTCTTTGATAAAAATTGTTCTATAAAATGGTCCCCCGACTGTAATAACACTTGTTATTTGACTTTAAGGTCGTTTTTGGCAGGGAAGTCATGTTTTTAATATTTTTTAATTTATTTATTTTAATTTCACACATTTTAGTGACTAATTATATATTATTGGAATGTGCTCATCAAGGCCTTTCATTTGATGCCCATATTGTAATAACAGAAGAAAAAATTTTTTTTTTTCACATTTCAAAATGGCGTCGTACATTTTCCATATTGAAATATTTCAATAAATTGTCGCTCGGGTTGCTGCAAGAATTCTAACGATACCCCATACATCCAAATCAGTTCAGGCATTTAGAAGTTAAGGTGAATTAAAGAAACTCACATACCCACAAACATACACAACTCTAAACACATATACACTCCTTTTTGGGCAGTCGTGTAAAACTCGGCAAAATATTACTAAAAGTGTTTTATTAATAATGATAAATCCATAGTTCTTTCCCTTTTCTTCCACATCTTTATAAGACTCCCACTTTTAATCGTATCCCCGTTCCGCACATTTCCGCGCGACTTATCCCGGCTGTAGAAGCCATCCCGGGATCCCGCAAATCCCGCGGGACTCCCGGAGATAAACGCGAAACAAATCGAAGCGGGACCGCTGCACTTTTATTATGGACTGCTCCGTGTAAACTTGCGCGGTTTCCTTTTATTACTTGAACGTAAAATGTGAAACATTCGCTTTGATAATATATTTGTGGAGTTGACAACTTTTATATTTGTGTAGGAAAAGTATTTGAATGCGACAGTAATAAAATACTAGCAATACTCAAACGGATTCCCTTATGAATTAGTTAGGTACTTAATGACGGTGGATAAGATTTTAGTTTTACTTTGGTAACTGTGCCAAACTTATTGAGAACTTAATGGGTTTAGTCGCCTCGGCCACATTCGAGTAATCGGTGAACAGGTAGTTTAATAAAAATATACGAGACTAATGAGAGACTTTCCAAGCAACGTTCCTTTAAAATCACCTAGATGGCGCTGTCCAATTTCCAAGGCATTAGTATAAAGGTCTGATCAAAGAGAATACCTTCCATCCGTACCATCGTAAAAAAACATTATGATTTGACCAAAGTCTTTCATACTAATGCCATGGAAATTGGACAGCGCCATCTAGGTGATTTTAAAGAAACGTTGCCTGGAAAGTCTCTCATTTGATAATGCTCCTTTTTTGCACGACTGCCCAAAGCAAAAAGAGTGTATGTGTGTTCAGGGTTCATGTATGTGGGTATGTGAGTTTCTTTATTCCACCACTAGCTGATGCCCGCGACTTCGTACGCGTGGACTTTATGACTCCGGCGTACTCATATAAATATGAACTAATGTAGTTGCATAAGAAAATATTTGTAGCAGTGTTATAATGTTAATAGTTGATAAGTTATTTTTATTTTATTTTTTATATTTAATATTGTAAACATGGAAACATAGTTTGAGCCTCGCTCGCCCGCTGAAACGCTCATGGCGAAACTTGACAGACTGATCGTACTCATGTTTGTTAAGCAATGCACGGTCCGGCCAGGTGTCGGATGGGTGACCGTTAAGTGGCATTAAAACTGAGCGCTTCCGTGCTTCGGAGGGTACGTTCAACCGTCGGTCCTGGCTGATAACAGTCGTTAAGCCAAGTTAGAGGCCTTACAGGCGGCTTGATAAACTCTAACACCAGAGGAGGCCAATATTCTTCATACGATAAGAAGAAGAGAACATATTTAAAGAAATCTTTATAAACTATGTTTGGAGTCTTTTTTCAGGAGCCAGTCAATATTAAATGACCTGTAGCGTTACTAACCCTGGAAAAGAGCCACCTAAAGTTGGCCATGCGAAAAACAACCCGTTCTTAGATCGACACCAGCGGCTTTTAAGCGTCTGACCTGTATTTAGGCAAGTCGATATCAAAAATTAGGTCCAAACCATTACCGCCTTCACCACGTGGAAGTACTACCAGCTTAGGTTATTATATTATGCTAAACAACTTTAGCCTGATTTCTTAGATTTCCACATCAGATGATCTTCGAATCTTTGTAAACAGATGTTAATGCAAAATAAATTAAACTTGGTTCTGCATCAGGTATTCCAGATCTTCGATTTTTATACCTCAACAAAAAATGCTCATCAGGCTGAACAACTTTTGTTAAGGTGTCACTTTTATATTTTGTATAGTTTAGCTGGACCATTATGGTTCTGCATCAGGTGTTCCAGATCTTCAATTTTTATACCTCAACAAAAAATACTCATCAGGCTGAACTACTTTTGCTAAGGTGTCATTTTTATATTTCTAATAGTTTAGCTGGGCCATTATGGTTCTGCATCAGGTATTCCATATCTCCAATTTTTATACCTCAACAAAAAATGCTCATCAGGGTGAAGAACTTTTGCTAGGGCGTCATTTTTATATTCCTTATAGTTTAGTTGGGCCATTATGGTTCTGCATCAGGTGTTCCATTTTCCAAAATCAATTATACCCTATATACTATGCCCAGGCTTAAGAGCTATATAACAAAAAAAGTTTCATTCAAATCCGTTCAGTATTTCCGGAGATTAGCGCGTTCAAACAGACAAACATACAGACAATTTAGACACACATTTTTTTTTCAATTCTTACTCTATTACTATGTCTCCATCGCCCTAGATATTTTTTTCTGAAATATGTGTAATGTACAGACAAACTTGTTTTACTGTTTTATTATATGTAAGGATAACTTCTAAATGCCTGAACTGATTTGGATAAATGGGGTATCGTTAGAATCCTTACAGCATCCCGAGTGACACTGGTTAAATTTTTTTCAAATGTGAAAAAATTTTTTTTTCTTCTATTATTACAATATGGGCATCAAATGAAAGGCCTTGATGAGAACATTCCAAAACTATTTAATATGTCACTAAAATGTGTGAAATAAAAATAAATAAATTTAAAAATATTTAAAACACGACAGCCCTGCCAAAAACGAACTAAAAAGTTAAACAACAAGTGTCATTGCAGTCGGGGGACCTCTTTCATCAAAAATTGTTTCATAATAAGGTCCCCCCGACTGCAATGACACTTGTTGTTTAACTTTTTAGTTCGTTTTTGGCAAGGCTGTCGTGTTCTTAATATTTTCTATTTTTTTGTTTTAATGTAAAAGAGTTTCCATGAACCGGAACTGGTAAAAAAGGCCATTAGTAACAGTTATTTTGTTCTCGTTATGTTTTTGAAACGGAGTCATGTTTTACATTTAACTACAAAAGAATTAGCTCCCATACATTTTGGAACGTTCAAAATTTTATCACGAATTGAAAAGTCAAATATTTCATTCATTTAATTTTAAAACGACAGATACCGAAACGAACTTTCAGACCGTTTTTTCTGCGTAATAATAAAGTCAATAATAAAATACAGAGCGGAGAAAAATTTATTTGGATTAAAATTACAGTCGAATTAAAAAAAACCTTTGTATGACGTGTACAATACAATGATAGGGTTGCTTGTTTTTTTTATTACTCACTCGTCGCTCACTACTTCATCTGTGTGGAATTTTATTTTTCTATCGCTCGGGAAAAAACTTATTTCCTAATGTCCTTTTTTACCCCTGACAAGCATGATTCATGATTGGTTGAGTATTTATGAAGAAACAAACTCATATAAACCGTCACTTATGTAACGATACCGCGTAAGCTAAAAATGACCATAACAATAGGATGTTTTATACCCCATCGGATAGCTATTATTGACGCGCATCCAATGATGTTACTCAAAATTTCAAAATAACCCAATCACAGCACTTAATAAGAAAAAACTGTGAGTGTTACAACCGCGCAATTCGACGACTTGTGCGGTTTTATACTACTGCCTTAGACCAAATAAAAAAGTAAAGACGAAATCTTCCGACAAAGCGGTGAGGCCAGTAAAACTACGACTTGGCTGTGTACATACACAGTTTACGCACACATATGTAACGAAATTACGCCTTGGCTTTCGTTCGTCATTGGGCGTTCCATATCGAACCCTGCCGCCCGGCCCCCGCACGCCTCTAGTACGCACACAAGTACCATCAAAAACCGGCCTCACTTAGTTGTTTGCAACCACTGCGCAACGCTTCATCTTCCTTTTTTATTTGATCTGAGACTACTGCCGAATGCTATCAGGTTTGATGTGAGACCGTGCGCAATTTAGTTTTTTTGGCTCTCCTGCTAAACTTGACCGACAGAGTCTGTCTAAAAAGTCTGTTTACATGAGAAATTATCAAATTATTTATAAAATTCAATTATTTATTGTATATAATTTATAATACCAGTATAAGTTTCAAAATTCTAATTGTAAACATATTTATTTATTTATTTATTTAGATGGGTATTGGTGGGGTGGTTGGGGATTCAGGTGGGTGATAAAATTACCTATGAAATTACCCATGTAAACAGACTTTTTAAATAGACTCTATGACTGTTTTCACTTATGTTTTTCGCAGAAAATGCTTGTATAATATTATGATATAATACCAAATATGATTCATCAATCTCTTTCTTTAATTTTATATTACAGTTACGCAGATGTAACCGCAGTGTTCGAAATGGTAACGATTCGTCCGACAGCCTTATAGTCACTAGGGAACAATTCGTTCGGCAAGATTTCACAAAGGTTCCGATCACATCCAAATTGAATTTATTCGCTGATATTATCGAGTCCGCGTATGACTCGCAATCGATAATTGCGAAGCGGCGAGCCAACTGTTTGTGGATATCGAGTTAACTCACAAATAAATGGTTTATCGCTCATTGCGAACCGTTATCGGTACTATCACTTTGACAATTTATTCGAGATTAATATTGTGATTTTAATAAATTAAGTTTCGAATCATTCGAACTGTATATGGAAATGAATATGTTATTTAATTATTGTCCGTTTCTTCCGTCGTGCCGCTGTACAAAGGGAAAGGGTCACGGCAGGATGCTAAAAACTACCGCGGAATCAGCCTTCTCAGCATTGTCAGTAAATTGTATGCAAAGGTACTGATTGAAAGAGTGATGCAAAAAACTGATCAGAGTATTTGGGATGTGCAAGCGGGATTTAGGAAGGGAATGGGATGCACGGATCAGGTCTTCTTCTTGAGGTGCTTAACCGAAAAACACCTGGCTAAGCACAAAAAGGTTTACTGTGCCTTTGTGGACCTGGAGAAGGCTTACGATCGAGTAGAGACAGGAATGAGCTATGGAAGGTGTTGTCCGAATACGGATTGGAGAGCAGACTGATTCATGCACTGAATTCTCTCTATGAGGATTCCCGTGCATGCGTCAGGATTGACGGCGCATACACTGACTGGTTTGGCATCTCTAGGGGTGTCAGACAGGGATATGTTGCGTCACCGTGGCTCTTTAATCTGTTTTTGGACAGTTGTATGAAAGGTCTGAAAGAACGTGACTGTGGAGTTATCATGAATGGGACTCAAATCAAGTGCCTCCTCTACGCTGACGACCAAGTTATACTTGCGTCTTCTGCGCAAGAGTTGCAGGAAATGATGTCTGTTATGAATGATGATTTTGTGAGAAAAGGGATTTAAGTGAATGTAACTAAGACGAAAGTGATGGTGTTTGAGAGAGATGAAGAAATGACTGATTGTACGGTAATCATAGGTGGCGAAAAAGTGGAACAAGTCCGTAAGTTTGTATACTTGGGAAGTTTGTTCACAAGGGACGGAAAGTGTGAGGAAGACATAGAAAGACGAGTGAAGAAAGGAATTTCGGTGAATGGTGCTATACACTCGATTATGAGTAGCCAAATCGTTTCTGCAGAGGTGCGAATGGCTGTTCATAACGGAGTGCTGGTACCGACACTGATGTATGGAAGTGAATCTTGGGTATGGCAGAAGAAGAATGAAAGCAGAATAAATGCGGTAGAGATGCGATCGTTGAGGAAAATGTGTGGAGTCAAATTGAGTGATAGAGTGAACAATGATGTGATTCGTAAAAGGTGTGGTCTGAAAGATGATATAGTGACAAGAATTGAGAAAGGAATGCTCCGGTGGTTTGGTCACTTAGAGAGGATGAATGAAAGGCGAATCACGAATGAGATATATTGTGCGAATGTGGAAGGAACGATTGCGCAAGGGCGTCCCAGAAAAACCTACGCGGACCAGATAGAGGTTATTATTAAAAAGGCTGGTGTACGCAGTGACAAAAACCGCAGGGCATGTATGAAAATATTGATTCAAAATTCAAAATAATTTATTCAGTCTAGGCTGTTACAAGCACTTGTGAATGTCATAGAAGCTACGCCATCGGTTTGCAAACCCTAAGGCGATTCTCACACTGCCGGCACGCGCCGTCGCGGGGCGCGGTTTGGCGTTTCACGCGCGCGGCGACGGCGCAGCGTGACGCCAATTCGGGCGGTTTTCGACGCGCCTCCGCGCCGGTCGGCGTCAGACGCGGCCCCGCGCTTACGTACAAAAACCGGCACGATACTATGGAGCTCAGTGTGTTGTACCTCCGCCGGCGGCACGCTGCGGTGCGCGCTCCCGCGCCTCGGTGTGTTGGACCAAGCGGTTTTCTATACAAATTGATGTACTTACATACAAAGTAAAACACGCGCGCGGGAGCCCCGCGACCGCGCGCGTTGCCAGTGTGAGAACCGTCTAAGCGGGAGACCTTGTAACGAGAAGAACCGGCAAGAAACTCGTCAAGGGCTGCTTTTTTCTCCCTGTATATTTCATACAGAGTCGTCAACATTGAAAAATTAGCTCCACGTTTAAAGTGAGGTCATTTTCCATCACAATAATTAACAAAAGTTTGCACACAAAGGGTAGGTAGGTTAAAATTAAATATATGTACTACATTCAGATAGGTAAATGTGAGAGTAAATAACTTTCAACTAGTTGAGAATTTGAGAAATCACTCTGTCTGCTACTCGAACCAAAAAACACTTGATGCAAGACATAAAAAGTAAAAACGCAATTCTTACAATTCAATATGCGTTAAGATAGACTCAGAAGCAGACCCATTCCCACTGGCAGCACCCGTTCACGAGTATAACGCATGGACCAGCCATCGCTTCGCTCAACCATATTTGAGGGAACGTAACGATGGATATGAATGAAGCAAAAGAAGTGTGCAAGGATCGTAGCAGGTGGCGATCCATAGTCTCTGCCTACCCTCATGGGAAACAGGCGTGAGTGTATGTATGTATGTATCAGTGGCGAAGGGTCCATACAAGCCGATTCCCATCGGCTTACCTTTTGGAAATCCCACCCCACTGATCCACTATGCAGTTCACAACATTTTTCATCATTTTTGTAGAGCGGCTTACCTTTGCCATAATTTCACCCCTCGCCACTGGTATGTATGTATCGTTTCTTAATCATACATGTTCATTATAACAGTCTATTATAGACAGCGAACTAAAATCTATGGAACAATAATTCCGCTCAAAAAATAGCACAAAAATTACAACCAAGTGGGCGGGGCTAAAGATGCTGGCATTTTGTTATGCAGCACAAAGCAACTGAACATTGGTTGCATAATAGCGACCATAATCAACAGCTCATAGCTATTTCCTATATTATTTAAACGAAAACATATTTAAAACATATTATTATGATGGGTACGTTATCTCTGCATCTTTTTGCCTTCTTTGCATCTTTTACACCATTTGACTGCACAGGACGTCATTTCTATGGGTGGGTACCCACTTAGGTTCACAAACCTCCGCGTTCCGCGAACATGTACCAAAAAAATGTTTATTCTGTACTGCAACAGTGCGCAATAGTGTGTACGTGTGCGAACAGGTATGAAAACCTGGTTCGCACACGTACGTACTATAGCCAAAATGAAAATACAGTTTTTGCTATGGCGGATTGTTCTCGGTTCGCGGAGCGCGGAGGTTCGCGAACTTAAGGCGATTCTCACACTGCCACTGCGCGCCGTCGCGGGGCGCGGTTTGGCGTTTCACGCGCGCGGCGACGGCGCAGCGTGACGCCAATTCGGGCGGTTTTCGACGCGCCTCCGCGCCGGTCGGCGTCAGACGCGGCCCCCGCGCTTATGTACAAAAACCGGCACGATACTATGGAGCTCAGTGTGTTGTATCCCGCGATTTCCGCGCCTGCTGGTGCACACGCCGCGTGCCGCCGGCGGCACGCGGCGGTGCGCGCTCCCGCGCCTAGACGTGGCCTCGGTGTGTTGGACCAAGCGGTTTTCTATATAAATTGATGTACTTACATACAAAGTAAAACACGCGCGCGGGAGCCCCGCGACCGCGCGCGTTGCCAGTGTGAGAACCGTCTAAGTGGGTACAGTATGAGGCATATATCTTGAAATCGGGTGGGGATTGCGCAGAATACGTATTTTGGGTATGCGTAGCGGTGAGGGGCGCGGGCGGTGGGAGAGGGGCGCGCGCTATTGGTCGCACACAAGAGCACATGCGCCAGTTTATCCCCACTCCGTCGAAAAAATTTCAAGATACATGCCTCGTACTGTACCTAACCCACCCTAATAAACTCTCACTTATAATACAAACTGCAATTACTGTAAAGAACGCTGTCACCGGGCGCGTGGCTGACCCAACTAAGTGCGGGTTGTAATTTTTTAGCCCTGTGGTGCTATTTTAAAGCATTATTTGTTTACAATTACACTTCTGTAGATTTTAGTTCACTGCATCAGGACCTAAACAACTCCCATTGAAGGGCGGATGGGTTGGATATCGCAGTCTTAGAAGACTAGAGTCTTATCGTATGAGGATTAGTGGCCACCTCTGGTGTTAGAGTTTATCAAACTTGGCTTAACGACTGTTATCAGATGACAACAGCCGGGACCAACGGTTTAATGTACCCTCTGAAGCACGGAAGCGCTCAGTTGTAATGCCACTTAACGGTCACCCATCCGACACCTGACCGGACCGAGCGTTGCTTAACAAATGTGATCGAATACGATCACTCTGTCAAGCTCTGCCATGAGCACTTCGACATTTCAGTGTTGGCCCTTTTTATTAAAAAGACGCTGCTGAACATTTTCTCGTCCACTTAGATATTTTATGTTAATTTTTTCCTTGTCGTGATTGGCTGCTTGAAAAAAAACTCGCGCGTTCGGGTTGCTCTGATGAACTATGAGGAGCTTTCTTCATACTGTTGTAGTGCTGTAGTGTATTATTTTGGAAACGTAAAAGATGGATACGAAAAAATTAGCTTTTATTATTATTAGACTTGTCGTCCTAAAATATTATTTATTTTAAGTACCTAGTGTCTTTCTGTTGGGAGACACAATATTGTTAAGGTTATGGCAGAATACCAGAGGCTATGAGTTTCCCTTCCACGGTCACTGTCATAAATATTTTTGTCTTAGAATTTGTTGAATTAGGACTTAAATTATTTAATCATGGCATGTACCTATAGTATGTTGATTTAAGACAAATAAATGTTTTTTTTTATATATTATTATTATATATCACATATCATATCACATACTTTAAAATTTAAATTCAAAATTTAATAAAGAAACCATCTTCGAAATTAAAATTAATAAAGATACAACAAAGAAAAGTTGAAAAAACTTGATTGTTCATTAGAACGAATGTACTAGTAAAAAAATTCACTATTATTAATACGTCTATTTCATATTACTTGACATAAAAATGTCAAGCAATATGAATAAAAATAGTGAAATTTCTTTACTAGTACTTTGAGATTTCCAACTTAGATAACACAAATACAAATAATACTGAAGCAGAATGAGAGATAGCAGCTTCCAGTTTTATGAACACGTTTTACTGTATTTTTATTATTTAGTCAACTTTCGCTTGCGATTCTGAAATCTCTGGAAATGGTAAGAACATCTGTACCCTTAGCACGAACAGCTTTCGAAAAAAAAAACTCACGTAAAAACACTTGAAAGAATAATTTTGTATGGGAAATTTGTACAGCGCCATCTACGCCGAAAAGCGAAATTAAATTTTCCATAGATAATTTTTACCGAGTACTTTTACGCACGTTTCTTGTCTCGATAGATGATCGAACGTGATATACAGAGTGCGAAATCGAAGTCATTGCCTATAGTCATTACTAAAAGATCCTAAAAACCTTAGAATAATAAAACCTAGAACGATAGTTCTCTACAAAGCGCACCATCAAAAGTGAGGCAACTAAAACAGATAAAATGGCCCCGTTTTCAGATTTTTATTCTCCATTATTACCTAGTCAGACCGAATAAGTACAAGACAGTTTCAATTTTTCTTTATTTATTAGATTAGTTGCTATATTATTGGGTTTTAGTTACGATTAGGTAACGTATGAAAGATATAAATCTGAATACTTAGCCATTCTGGCTTGGTATTAGTTGCCTCACTTTGCATACAAGGACACGGTTTCTAGATGTTTTTATTCTAAGCTAAAAACATAAAAAATTACGTAATTTTTTTATTTCAATAATTATTACTTCTTGTGATTTTTTTTGTTTACGAGAATATTATTAGCTTGAATTTGATAAGTTTGATTTAAGAAATTCATGTGATAAAGTTATTAATATCGCGGTTAGATTCTTAGTTCAAAAGATTACCAATGATTATCTTTCTTGTGGGACGCCCTCAGACAAGGTGGAGCGACGATCTTCGTAGGGTGGCTGGCAAAAGCTGGTTGAGAGTAGCCGCGGATCATGCTCGGTGGAATACACTTGTAGAGGCCTATGTCCAGCAGTAAACGATGATGATGATCATTTTATTTATACAGCACGGGTGTGCTTTCATTGTCCGTAAATGGAAGTTTCAAATTATTCGATTATTCTAACATTTACCATTTAGGGCAAGTGTGGGGGTGGGGATCCCTTGTTTTCGCATAATGGTTTTATACCTAATTTGATTTGGCATAACGGATTTGGCATAATCTTTCTTGTCATAATAATACTCTGGAATAATTGTTTTTTGGCATACTATTTATATGAGCATAATAATCATTTAGACTAATTTGTTTTCGCATAACGTTATTAGGCATATTGTCTATTCGCTTAATATTATTTAGACATAAAATCAAAAACAATAAGAATAAATATTATTACGCAAATTACGTTGTGCAAGACTATGAAGACCGCTGACGTCGCGATATCCAAATTAGAGCAAACATTTATTACAATATGACGGAATCGCCGACGCTGCACAACGTGACCGCTGCACACGGACGTCGACTCCCCCCGCGCGTCTTCGACGCCGCGCGCCTGCATTTTGTCCAACACTTCGGTTCACACTTCGAATCAGTCAATTAGTTATAAGAAATAATTGTAATTTTCCTGTAATAAACTTTGTTAAAATCATTTTCGGTTTTTTTTAAATCCTACGGCTGCTGCCTTCGTATTTGGCGCAGTCGGTAGGATTCTCGCGGTCGGTTTCGCGCTTCTAAGAAGATTTCCGTCCTTCGCTTGCACGTGCCGCCCGTGTGGCTTTCAAGTCGCGCATCGAGAATCCCGAACCTGAAGGAGCAGCCAAGGGGAGTATCCAGCCATTGATACGCAGAAAGGGCCGAAATGATATTGTAAGTGCACTGAAAGAATTGTCTTTGTGTTGCTTTGTGCTAGTTTTTTAGGATTTTTAGTAGTTAGGTAATCGCCAAAATTTTCCATCCAGGAAAATCGTCTAGCGAGACTGCATCGCAACAGTCTCGCCAGCAGGCTGTAGATTCTAATAGGTTTAGCGTAGAAAATATAGATAATTTAGTAGAGTCCGATAACTCGGACAATAACGATAATTTAGATAATCAATTGAATTTAGTCGAGTCAGATAGTTTAAATATTAGCGATAATTTAAATAGTATTCTAAATAATCAGGAGTGTCAGCTACCAGACATGGCACTGCCACATTACGACCCTGATGTAATTTTCAAGGCCTTACGCCTGGTTCCCGACTTTGACGGGAACCCGAATATTCTCACCAGATTTATAAGGCTCTGTGACCAGGTGGTGCAGACCTATACCATCCTAGACGGCCCGGGAGCCGAATTAAATAATCTGTCACTTTTAAACGGCATTTTAAATAAGATCACGGGTAATGCCGCCAGGACAATTAACTCAAATGGAATACCTGCCAGTTGGCTTGGCATAAGAAACGTTCTTATTAATAACTTCTCAGACCAAAGGGACGAAACAGCCCTCTACAATGATTTGTCGTTGCAGACGCAGGGTAATAGCACACCCCAGGAGTTTTACGATAGGTGTCAGACACTTTTTAGTACTTTAATAACATACATTACTTTACACGAGAATATTCCTACAACGATTGAGGCTAAACGCGATTTATATAGAAAGCTAACGTTACAAGCATTTGTTAGAGGCTTAAAAGAACCCTTAGGGTCCCGGATACGCTGTATGCGCCCGGAAAGCATAGAAAAAGCCCTGGAATATGTCCAGGAGGAACTAAATATCATGTATCTCGTGCAAAGGAATGAAAGTTCTCACAGAAACCAACCCTCATCCGCTATTAACAAATTTACACCTAATTCATTTGTGCATGCTAATAATATTAACCCCAGTGTGCCTAAGCCATTTGTGTTACCGCCTTTTGCACCACAGCAGATACCTCATTGGCAACGTCCTGTTTCACAGCCACCGCAATTTTGACCTAATAATGTTCAGTTCAATAACGTTGGCCGTATGCCGTCCCGAACTCAGCAAATGTTTAGGGCGCCGCCGCCAAACTATAACGCGAATAGCAATAACTTCCGTTTGCCCCCTAGAAATAATTTTTCTAATAACTATACGCCTAAACCTATGAGCGGTGTAAGTCCTTATGTATCAAAACCCATGCCCTTAACAGGACATGACTGGCGTAGACATGGGAATCCACCCCCAAGTAATTATTTCAAATCTCGGGACGTGAATATAAATGACTGTTTAACTTATGACAATAACTATGACTATTACCACTGTACCACTCCGTACGACTGTGACGCTTACAATGACTACGAGACGTACTACGACAGTAGCTACTGCTACGGTGAACAGACAGACTACTACGGAACCGATAGCGCTCACTGCTACGACAACGAGGCACTATTAAGTGCAAATCAATTAGAAGATTCGCAACAGACAGACACTGACACGACTCAGGAGGATTTTCAGAAGGCTTTAATTTCAAAAAAGTCAAGATAGAATTAAACCTACAAACTCAACGCCAGCTACCGTATATTCAGATGGAAAATCCACCGCTTAACTTTCTTATAGACACCGGCGCTAATCAATCTTTTATTAGCCCCGAAGCCGTTCAAAGATATTTTTCTCATTTAGAACCTACTTATGAGCCTTTCGAAGTTACGAACGTTCACGCTACGAGTAGGAATAGTCATTCTATTTTAATACCGTGCTTCCCGGAATTTAATCAGCCGGACGGTATCAAGTTCTTTATATATAAATTCCACGAGCATTTCGACGGGCTTATCGGTCTTGATTTGTTAACCAAATGGGAATCAAATATTGATTTAAAAAATATGACATTAAGAACAATATCGTCTATCAACCCTATTCATTTATTTAATTCAAGGAACGCGAACTTGTATGAGGATATTATTCCTGCAAACTCAACAAAATTAGTTAAAATCCCTATCAACTCAGCCGATGGTGAAGTTTTAGTTCATGAACAAATTTTAAGTAACTGCATAGTCCTTGAATGTTTAACGACCGTTATTAACAACCGCGCTTATGTCGAAATAGAAAATCCTAGTAATAACGACATTATCTTTTCATTAGATCGACCCGCGCAGGCTAGTATGTTTAATATCGAGTGCACGCGCACTGACCGTGACTCACAACGTGTACGTGAGGTTTTGTCGCGCTTACGAACGGATCACTTAAACGAGGAAGAAAAAGCGAATATTATATCTCTTTGTACAAACTATGCAGATGTTTTTTATCTCGATGGTGAGCCTTTGACGTTCACGAATAAAATCAAGCATTCAATTCGGACCACAGACGAAATTCCTGTTCATACAAAGAGTTATAGATATCCGTTTATTCATCGGAAAGAAGTTAACGATCAGATAAATAAAATGCTAGAGCAAGGCATCATTCGTCCTTCAGACTCAGCCTGGAGCTCACCAATCTGGATCGTACCTAAGAAAGCCGACGCGTCTGGGAAACAAAAATGGCGAATTGTAGTCGATTTTAGGAAACTAAATGAGAAAACTATCGATGATAAGTACCCAATACCGAACATCACAGACGTCCTTGATAAATTAGGTAAATGCCAGTATTTTACCACTCTAGACCTGGCATCAGGATTTTATCAGTGTGAAATGAACCCCGACGATATAGCTAAAACCGCGTTCAATGTTGAGCATGGGCACTATGAATTTTTGAGGATGCCGATGGGTCTCAAAAATTCTCCATCGACCTTCCAAAGGGTTATGGATAACGTGCTCCGTGGACTCCAGAATAGCATATGTCTCGTATATCTTGATGATATCGTCGTATTCAGCACATCCCTTCAGGAACACATTGGTAACCTAGAAAAAGTATTCCAAAGGTTAAGGGAATCTAACTTCAAAGTCCAGATGGATAAGTCAGAATTCCTTAAACTTGAGACCGCTTACTTAGGACACATTATTAGTAGGGAAGGAATCAAACCGAACCCAGACAAAATTACAGCAATTCAAAACTACCCCATTCCAAAGACCCCTAAAGAAATAAAACAATTTTTGGGATTAATAGGATACTACAGGAAGTTTATTCCAGACTTTGCTCAGATTACTAAACCGATGACTGTATGTTTGAAGAAAGGCAGAAAAATTACTTTTGACTCCGAATACGTAGAATGTTTCGAAAAATGTAAGACCTTACTAACTAACGATCCCGTGTTACAATACCCCGACTTTACTAGGGACTTCATATTAACGACAGACGCATCTAACGTGGCACTTGGAGCTATTTTATCCCAGGGGCCAGTGGGCTCAGATAAACCAATAGCGTACGCTTCACGTACGTTAAATGAAAGTGAACAAAAATACGCCACTATAGAAAAGGAGCTTCTTGCCATAGTCTGGGCAACGAAGTATTTCAGACCTTACCTTTTTGGACGCAAATTTAAAATCCTAACTGATCATAAACCACTCCAGTGGGTTATGAACCTTAAAGAGCCTAATTCCCGCCTTAACCGATGGCGCTTAAAGTTAAGCGAATTCGATTTCACTGTAATCTATAAAAAGGGCAAAGATAATACTAATGCAGACGCCCTCTCCCGTATGGAGATCTGTAATGAGGAAACCAGCTCCATTGTAGCCAACCCGACAGAACGACAGGCATCATTGACAGGATCAACTACAGTAACTGCTCATACAAACCAAGAGAATCCCATCTTAGAAATTCCTATAACAGACGAACCCCTTAACAAGTTTCACCGACAAATACACTTGACTATTGTAGGAGACATAAAAAAGAGACCCACAGTTTCAAAGCCTTTCGAATCTCATACTCGGACCTCCGTACAACTATCAAGAGGTAACTTAGAGGAAGACCTGATAAACGCTATTAAGGAGTACGTGAATCCTAAAGTTAAAACCGCGCTGTTAATTACACCCCCACTTGACATGTATACTATCATACCGATCTTACAAGATAAATTCAAAAGCTCCGCGATGAGCTTAGTACTTGTGAAAACTGAATTAGAGAACGTCAAGGAGTACTTACGACAACAAGATATTATTCGTCATTACCACGATGGTAAAACCAACCATAGAGGTATAAACGAATGTTATTTGGCTTTGTCACGTAGGTACTACTGGCCTAAAATGAGGGAGCACATTACTAAGTTTATAAATGACTGTACTATATGTGGGCAATCTAAATACGACCGTAATCCTATCAGACAAGAGTTCAATATAGTACCGCCACCTACAAAACCGTTTGAAATAATACACATGGATTTATTCACAGCTGAAAATGAAAAGTACTTAACTTTCATTGATGTATTTTCTAAATACGCTCAAGCTTATCATCTCCGAGATGGTACAGCACTCAGCATCATTCAGGCTTTATTAACATTCTCAACTCATCATGGGCTTCCATACACTATAGTCACAGATCAAGGCACAGAATTCACTAACCAAATGTTTTCAGAGTTTACCAAGTTGCACAAAATCACACATCATAAGACCCTTGCACACTCACCTAACGATAACGGTAATATCGAACGCTTTCATTCAACCCTTTTGGAACACTTACGCGCACTACGTTTACAACAACGGAAGGAACCGGTAGTTAATCTTATGCCATACGCAATATTAGCATATAACAGCTCAATACATAGTTTTACAAAATGTAGACCCCTTGATTTAATATTAGGCCACTGTGACCCTCGCGACCCTTGTGATATTGACCTTAATGAATTATTACTTCAACAATACATTCAAACTCACCGTAAGCAAATGCAATTAGTTTATGATATCATTAACGAAACGTCGCTTGCTAACCGTACATCTCTTATCGAAAGTCGCAATAAGGATCGTGAGCCAGAAGTTGAATATCAACCTGGTCAGCAAATATTCGTTAAAAATCCATTAGCTTCCCGTCAGAAATTAGCAGCTCGTTACACTCAGGATAAAGTTTTAGCCGACCTCCCCATCCATATTTACACATCGAAAAAACGGGGTCCGGTCGCCAAATCTCGTTTGAAACGCGCCCCTAAAAACACTAAATTGTTACAGGTTAATCCTCGTACTTCTACCGATGACTCATTCTCAAGAGATAAAACTTGAGAGCCTGGACAACGGACCGGGACTCCTACCATTTAAATTAGGACCCATGGCGCTTATCACCCATTATCACTCATTCCTTCAATCCATTGACTTGCATGATATAGATATTAATATACAGTTAGTTTACAGTCAGCTCGAAGCAATCGAATCTCAGTTATATGGTAAAGATACAAAATTTTTATATGAATCTCAGTTACAATATCTAAGAAGTAAATTGGGTAAAGCTTCATCTGAATTAAAAAACCTTCAGCCCAACGACCGTCCTAAACGAGGCATTGTAGACGGCTTAGGTTCTGTTATAAAAAGTATAAGTGGCAATTTGGATTACACAGATGCTTTAAAATATGATCATGCCATCTCAATTCTCAGGAAAAATCAAGATAAATTAGTAAATGAGTTGAATAGTCATATTAGTCTTAACAAAGACTGGATGACTCATCATTCCCATATTTTATCTCAAATTATAGATAACCAATCGAAAATTAATAATACAGTTCAACTCATCTTAAAAAGTAGTAATTATGGTGAGGACATTTATATTAGGTTAACTAAATTAAGTCAGTTACTAACTATTACCGGTGAGAACATCGACGATTTATTATTAGAATTACGTAGAATAGAAAATATAATAGCTTTTACACGTGCATCGAGCACTCACCATTCTATGATAGGTATAAATAGTTTAGGTAGTTTAGTAACGCAACTTAAAACGCTGTACGATAAAGAGCAGGTACTTGATATAGAATTACGTGAATACTATGACGTAATCATACCTAGTTTATTTTATTCAGAGAGTAGTATAGTTTTGGTACTTAAATTACCGATAGTGGCTAGTGATAGGTACAATCTTTTTAAATTATCCATATTACCTAATAAAAATAATCAGATCATTATACCACCATCTCCGTACATAGCAACCAATGATGAAACTTTTGTGTACATAGAGGCTGAATGCCCGAAGTTAAAAGCCCATTATCTCTGCGAAGAGAAATTCAATCGACAGGTCCAGACACAACCAGACTGCATCCGGAAGCTGCTAACTGAGCAATCAGTTGACGTATCCTGTAAAACGATGACCATCACCTTATTTAGAGAAGCCATGGAGAAGCTGGATGATAAATACTACGCCCTCGTGCTGCCTGAGCCGACCAAAGTACAACTTCAATGTGGCAGCAACGAAGATTACACCGTCCTGAAAGGAAGTTATCTCGCTACCATACCACGTCACTGTCACCTACGAACCCGAAAATTTACGATCATCAACGAAGAAAATCGTATCCTGGGTCAACCTATCAAGATCACTCAACTTCCCAACGAGACCGTCTCTCCAGCATCCGCAGCATCACTTCATCTGAACACCATCAACCTAAGAGAATTACACCGATGCGAAGATAAGATGTCATCTCAGCCACCTATACAACTCGATGACGTAACAGATAGCACCCTGTACCATACGACTCTGCCATTTTACATACTACTTACCTGCGCGACGCTGCTTGCTGCAACTTTGCTCTGGCGCCGCTACATTTCTAACCGAGTAAAGAAGAATAATTCACCCGCTCCTGTCGAAGAATTATACACAGAAGTCAAACCTGCCAATAAAGTCCAGAATCAAGTACCAGCAACTTTTTCATTAAACGTCATGAAATAGTTGCTGCTCTGAGGGTGGAGGAATTACGTTGTGCAAGACTATGAAGACCGCTGACGTCGCGATATCCAAATTAGAGCAAACATTTATTACAATATGACGGAATCGCCGACGCTGCACAACGTGACCGCTGCACACGGACGTCGACTCCCCCCGCGCGTCTTCGACGCCGCGCGCCTGCATTTTGTCCAACACTTCGGTTCACACTTCGAATCAGTCAATTAGTTATAAGAAATAATTGTAATTTTCCTGTAATAAACTTTGTTAAAATCATTTTCGGTTTTTTTTAAATCCTACGGCTGCTGCCTTCGTATTTCGCACTTATTTATTTTCATGCAAAAGGGGTAGATATTGTATTAAAATGCCAAAAACTCATAACACATACGACCTAAATATCGACTCATTGACGAACATGGCGTAACATATTCATACCAAAATGGCAAAATATTTGTGTAATTAATATGATTTATGATTATTTAATTCGAAATATATATTTAAGCTTAGTGAGTAATCAAAATGTAGTGTTAAAATGTAAAGTAATAAATTACAAGTATGTAAATTAACGGAAGTGTATTTGGTTTTACAACAAAGTTTATTTGTCAAATTTATACAGGTAATTAAGCTCATATATTAGCGTAATACTATTTCAATAATTCTTACTATCCATTTTAAAATGTGTTATGCATAGTTTCTTGGAAATTAATATTTTACAGTTGTTGTTAACTAAATGGATGTGATGTTGACTGTGGTTAGTAATGGCGAGAGGCGGTTGCAATTCCCGCCAATAACGAATGAATAAAAGTGAAATCGAAAGAGGGTAACAGACCAGTCTGATATTGTGCTTCGTCGAATTAAAAGATAAGTTAACTGTGCTAGTTATTTGGTTGATTGTAGAATAATGTGTTATAACTATAAGGTGTGGGATGTTTTATATTGTTTAGAATTGAGGGTCCATTATGATTAATGTGTTTAAAATGTGTTGTTTCGGGCAATTAATGCAATGTTGGCACGAATCCATTGTTCAACATGAACAATGAGATCTGATGTGCTGTTTTATTAGTGTTACAGTTTAAAAATGATTGAAGTCACGTTTAGTAATTTGTGCATGATGATTAATGTTATGTTTATTTGCAATTAATTGAATATTGGATAGTATCATTGTATTCTTTGAATAATGAAGTCGTTCATTATGATTGATATGATGTTTTATTGGCAACTAGCGGCCGCCCGCGACTTCGTCTGCGTGGAAAGGTTTTTTTGCTATCCCTCGGGATGAAAGGTACCCTATGTCCTTTGCTGTACCCCTAACAACGTGTATGCACAATTTCATCATGATCGGTTCAGTAGTTAAGACGTGAAGGCGTAACGAACAAACAAACAAACGGACTTTCGCATTTATAATATTAGTAAGGATTAATTGAATATGATTGAATAATGAAGTCGTTCGTTATGATTAATGTAATGTTTTATTGGAAATTAATTGAACATTAGTTAGAATCATTGTTCACTTTAAATAATGAGGTCTCATGTGTTGTTTCATTAGTAATACAGTTTAAAGTGTTAGTTATTACAAAAGTTACGTTAAAATATAGTGACTATCAGGTTAATGAGGTTGTTTTCTTGTTTCATCTTCTAAATTATGCTTAGTGTTGGTTATCCAAATATATCCAAGTTTAAATAATGATGTAGTGTTTTTAATTATGTGAGCCTAACCACTATATCTTCAACATCATTAAACATCTATTTTTAAAATACCGAAAATCCTTAATGTCGATATCCAATAGACCGAAACTTGAAATATTGATTATTAAATGACTGATGATAGTTTGAAACCCTGAAAGTTAAAATGCCGATAGTTCAAAATCCCGATAGACTGTTTAGGTCTATTAGGTGCGACGATGAGCGAGCGTAGCGAGCGAGGTCCTCCTCGCTCGCTACGATCGCTTACCTTACCTCTAACTTTACCTCCTGGTAAAGTTCCATTGCGACCTACAACGCGTGCGTTGTAGGTCGCAACGGAACTCGTGAAATGGAGCTCGTGAGCTGAGCGCGCAAAGCGAGCGTGCCGCGGCAGCGGCCGGCGAAGTGCCAGAACCGACCTGCTGGCATGTAACCCTAAATTTAAGCTTCGGTTTTTCAAGCTTCGGAATTTTGTATTTTAGGTAAAATGTTCTTTTGTGATTTTAAACGTCGTGATTTTTTGTTTATAAAAATGTTCGTTAATAACATTATGTGTGTTTAAATTTATGCTAAAGAATATTATGCTTAAGCATGATTTTGCTTAAAGTAGTTATTCTTAAAAAAAATATGCATAAGCTGTTATGACTAAATAATACGTTATTATGCGTAAACATCATTCGGCGAAATCATATTATGCTATGACATATTATGCCTTAAAATTTTATGCAAATACATAGGGAACCCTGGGGGTGACGTTAACAACTGTAGTAAGCCTAGTTACTAGGCCCTAGTACGTACTATAGTGTATGTTTATATAGTTCAAAGGGTCAATAACTTAATGTTTTGAAGATGTTAAATGCTAAACGATGAGTAAGTTAGCCTAATCGTGAGCTACCCGGTCGCCCACCAAACCCCCGACCTGATTATATGCTCAGCATCAGCAGTGGTCGAATTTTATTGGACTTACTCACGAACCGAACGAACCGGGATGCAATTCCTTTCAAACCTGACTGATAGCGACAGGTTTAGGTATTTTACCGGAAGGATGTAAGGAGAACTTTTTACGAACCGGAACGGCCGGCGTTACGGTCCATTTCGACCACTGATGCTTAATGTCCCCGACTAAAGTAACCTTGCAAGCTTCTGAAATCTTGATCCTTGGATTTTGGTAAAAAACCTAGTCACTCTGTCCTAAGCCGAACATTTTAATGTATCTTTATGAAGGTTCTCTTTAAGATATTGTGTATTATTTTTATATAATGTTTGCCGTGAAAGGTAAGCGTAACAAAAACACAGTAATTGGCGCGCTGCGCCAGAGCGAGACAAAAGAGGGCACGTAAAAAGGCAACGGCGCTAGAATTCACAAAGACCCTTACTATATAGCAACTCTAAGCATTTGAGATGAATACTTTTGTGTCCTCTAGGCTTTCGCATTGAACAATTTTTATTAAATTTAAAGGAAAAACGTCACTTGATGTTAATAGAAAAATTCCGGTAAAAGTGTATCGGTAAATAAAGGGTATCAATCATCTTACACAACGAATAAATTTGTAAAATTACTCAAATTTTGTAACTTTTTCAATATTATTGCGTATTGATTTACTCAGTTGAGCAGCAAAATTTGGTGAACTAAATAAGTTTCAATAAAATTATTAGCTATAATATAGTGTTAACTCTAAGGTTTTCTCAACAGCCCCTTTTCCCAGTCCCTTTATCAATGATAATTTTGTTATTTTCATCCATCAAATGTTAATATTTCACTAAATATTATTGTCTTGAACTTTCATCAAATATAAGCAAAAGTATTTATCTAAAATAATCAAGCCTTGAGCATAAACTATCTTTTTAACTTTCGAACGATAACTTATTCAGAACATTTTTAATGTTGATAAGAATAATAGTGTCCTTTAGCACCCCCTCCCCCTACACTTCCCCCCATTAATTAAACTCGCTTCTTTGTCGGCAAGACTATTTAGTGACTCGGCGGCTCGGCGCCTGCGACAAACTTGCCATCAATTATAGCCTCGTATATTTTATACTGCATTTTGATTATACTGCACCCTTTGTGGAGCTGTATTTAACCGAGACGACCGTTTCTGTCCAAGTTATAAGACCTTTGTAGATACAAAATGCTATAATAGTCCTGCAAGTTAATAAAAACTTTACAAACAGACAGAAAACTAGTGTTTCTTAAATTACTAGCGACCCGCCCTCACTTCGCTTCAGTGTAGTATGGAATTTGACACCATGTAATACATATAAACCTTCCTCTTGAAAATGGTATCTATTAAAAAAACCGCATCAAAATCCGTTGCGTAGTTTTAAAGATCTAACAGACAGCGGGAAGCGACTTTGTTTTATACTATTTAGTGATTGTTATTATTTTAGGGTTTCTGTTCTGCTACAAATCAGTAAATGATATTCTAGAAATATTTTATACAATCTTTCCTTTTTAGACCCCTTGATGACCTCATACTTGGCACCAGTTTAGATCTCTAACGTGGTCAGTTTTTTATTAAATAGTCCTTATAGGTCACATGATGATAGTCCTTTTAGGTCACATGATAATAGTCCTTTTGGGTCACCATGATAATAGTCCTTTTTGGTCACATGATGATAGTCCTTTTAGGTCATATGATAATAGTCCTTTTGGGTCACCATGATAATAATCCTTTTGGGTCACCTGATAATAGTCCTTTTAGGTAACATGATGATAGTCCTTTTGGGTCACAACTCACATGATGATAGTTCTTTTGGGTCACATAAAGCTCAGTAGAAAGAGCACCGTAAACCGTGCCTTAAGTTCGCGTGATTCTGAATTTATTAAGACGTAGGTGCCCCTGATTAAATTATGGACATGCGCTTTTCCGCTCGGCCAGATTTAATGGCCCGCAGCTTAAAGTGCTTTAAGAGTTTAACGCGAGTAATTTTCTTCGTAAAACACGAAGTTGGTTGGAGTCTAATGAGTACTGGAGTAGAGGGGAAGTTAGTTCGTTTTTAATCATTTTGGATTTTCGGACGGATTTGCTGCGATTTTGTTCGTTGCTAAACTGTAACGACTTTGTAACTACAAAGTAAAATATTAAAAAATTCACTGTGTAAAATTTTCAAATGAAACAAACACTTTGACTATGTTGTATAAATTATACAGTGTAATCTATTTCAGTTTTTACAATATTGGAAAAAAAGTCATTTTCGATAGACAGCTTATCTTAGCAAAAAACGCGTAGTTTTATTTTTCTATGTAACACTTTGTATTCTTACGGAGTATCAGCACAGAGCGTCATGTTTAGAGGAAAACCAAATTGGTTCGTGTCCCAGGAGGCCAGCGGGCTTGCTGACGCGGTATATCGCCGGCTGGTGCGTTACCGCCTGGCCACGCGAAGGGGCGAATAGCGGCGCGACAAGCGTTATGAATAACTGCTTTGCGGTGCGATTCAAGCGTGCAACGAAGATAGAATTAAATATCCCCCATACATCTCCTTTCTGCTTTGGTGGAAAATGAGTCTAATGCTTCAAGATTATCTTTTAAATTTACCTTTATACATTGAGTAACTTTTGGGGTCCCTAACTGGGGTCTGGGATTACGTTACCAGGTACCAGTTAGTAGGTTAGTAGGTACCAGTGGTGAAGGGTCCATACAAGCCAATTTTGATCGGCTTACCTTTTACAAATTCCACCCCTTCTATCCACTATGCAGATTAGTTAGATAGGTGGGGTTTTTCATAATATTTTCATAACATTTTTGTAGAACGGCTTACCAGTCCTTCGCCGTAATATCACCCCTCGCCACTGGATGGTATTGTACTCCTACACTACTACACTACACTACCTCCTAGGATAGGATAGGGTATTGCAATAGTATAGTGTGAATTCTCCAGCTTACACTATCTTATTGCAATATCCGTACCTACCTAATCAAAATTAAAATTAGTTCGTAACGCCAACGTCTGATGCGAATTATTGTTAATTAACCGCTGTGCAGTGAGCGAGTCGAGCGCGCAATAAAGAGAGATTCGCTCGTCGCATCGCCGGTCGCCGCTTCCCGTGTCCCGGCTGTTACCTACATGTTATCGAGCTCATTCCGGCGGGTGGCGGGTTTCAATCCCGGGAATCACGACGGAAAACGTCAGCTTTACGATACAAGTGCGCAAGTTGATGTTGAATTAAATAAAACCAGTTGTTTTCGTGTTAGCATCCCCGCTGACGGGCGATTAATCGCTGAGCGATTTTTTGTCGCTGAGAATAGAACATACGGAGTCCTATACGTAAGTAAGTCCTATACGTTACCATATCGTCCGTCACATTTCATCCATGATGGATAAGCGTATTCCCGTTTCAATGATACTGTTTGATCTAAGTAGAGCCTTCGATCATGTTTGTCACAAAACTCTACTAAAAAAACTAGAAGCATATGGTATCCGTGGGCATGCACAGGAGTGGATTAGATCATATCTTGAAAATAGAGCCCAAAAAGTAGAACTTAACAAAGTTGACAAGTCTTTACATTTAACCACTTGTCACTCTGATTATTCAAAAAATAATTTTGGTGTTCCCCAGGGAAGTATCCTTGGACCTCTCTTGTTTGTTTTATATTTAAATGATCTTCCGTCTATCACTGGGTATCGATGCACACTGTTTGCTGATGATATTTCCATAATTATACATAAAATTCCTAATACTGACTATGAAACTGAAATAAATAATACAATCATTAATGTAATAAATTGGTTGAGGCATAACAATCTACTAGTAAACATAACAAAGACTAAATTTATACAATTTTATAATAAAAATGGACGACCACAAAAAGTATCTGTGATACATGATGGTGAACAAATCGCAGAGTGCACTGCTGCTAAATTTCTTGGCATTGAAGTAGACAACAATTTAACATGGAAAAATCACGTCTCATGTGTTTGTCAGAAAATTAATAGATTTACTTATGCTCTATATCGTTTAACGCGGTTAAGTGGACAAAAGACAGCACTTACTGCTTATCATGGTTACGTGTGCTCAGTTTTGAGGTATGGTCTTATTTTATGGGGAAACTCGGTTGACGTTGACCGTGCCCTATTGATTCAGAAGAGGTGTGTTAGAGCTATGTGTGGTGCAGGACCCATGGATTCCTGTCGACCATTATTCAAAAAACTGAATCTTTTAACACTTCCATCAATGTATATTTTTGAATTATGTGTCTTTACGAAAAATAATTTGAATCTGTTTAAAAAGAAGCATGAGGTATGTACATTCCTAACCAGATATCCAAATCAATTAGTGTTGCCATCTTGCTCAACAACGTGTTGCCGAAAGAATTGTTATTTCATGTCAATAACATTATTCAATAAACTACCAACGGCAATGAAAGACTTACCAATGAAACAATTTAAATGTGCGTTGTATCGATTCCTGACTGACAAATGTTTTTATAGCGTTAAGGAATTTATTGATTGCAAAATTTAATACTATCAAACCATTTTTTTTTGCAATATATTATTATGTATTAGGTATTATTTTTATTATGATAATTCAATTCGATTACTATTTGGACATGTTTTAATTATTTTTATTTAATTTTATTTATGATTATTTTTCGAAATTGTTAATTTATTATATATTAGTCTTGGCCTATCTCTAATTTGCATACCAAAGTTATTTGGTTAAATGTGAGAAACAAAACTGATAAATGTTATAATCTTGTACTGACCACATTTACAGCAATAAAGAATTATTTCATTATTTCATTTCATTTCAACGCCCGATAAACGCGGCGTTAATTGCGGCGCTTTTTTGTCGCTGGCTAAGTAAAATCTTTGTCGTGTCATTTTGCGGGCGATTATCGCCACGTTTAACGCCGCGATTATCGCAGCTGCAAGAAGTCGCCCGTGAACGGTTGAGTTCTTATGTTAACAAATTTAGATCATTATAATCGACTACAAATTACTTACATATAATTTTAATTACTTTGTTGTGTGTATATGTATGTGTATTTTATAACCTCCGTGTGAAAAAACAGCGTCACAGCCGTAACATTGTACTGAGCTTTTTCACTTATATTTTAATCTTTGTTTTTTCATGTTATAGTGTGTGGATTTTTTTATGCACAACGAGATAGTTCTTGGCCTTTTTACCTCACATGATGATAAGTGACGATAATGCCGAAGGTGGTAACGCACTACACCCGAAATACTCATCACTGAGGAACTGACTATCTAACTTCTAACTGCCGGAATACAACAATTTTTAAATTGTTGTTATGGCGTCAGACTTAGATAAGATGGTGGTAGCTAGCCAGGCGGACTTGTAATAAGCCTGTATTAATAAAATAATTAAATTAATAAAATTATTATAGTAAAAAAGAAATATAATAAAGCCCTACCACCCACCAACCGAGTACAAATTGTACCCCCCCGCTGGGAATCGAACGCGGTACCCCTGCGTCTTACACGGGTGGGTGAACTACTAGACCACAGAGGCGGTTAAATTAATTTCATTTATTCATTCATTATAATCATTGTTTCAAAACCATACACTATGTGTACACACAAAATAAACTCAGATGGGTACTAACAAAATGTTAATATTTACCACCTAAAATTTAGGCGTAGTTAAGCAGTAACACGGATGAAACCAAACAAACCGTCCAATTACCCGAGTTTGCACGGTGTTTCGATACCCGGGTATCGGTAACTAATAACCGGCCGTCACGCTAACCACGCGTTATCCTTCATCACGTTCTGATTATTTGAAGCTACTACCTATTAATGATAATTTATATTTGAATTGCTGCAAATGTATCTGTCGCAGGCAAATTGTATGATTCCGCGTTTTACAAACGGCGGCGTCCGTTTACAAACACTCGCTGTCTCGCAAAATGCCGAAGGCAAATCCGAGTCCTCCAAGTAGGTACCAGATTCCATAGACACCTTAGCGTTTTTTTCGTGCCGGATAACCTCAAAAATCCTGTCATTTGTCCACGGCTTTTTTACTGCTTCTACTTGTGAATCGTAAAATTTTCTTAATTCACTTTAACAAAATGTCTTTAAAACATGCTTTTTTTGTAAAATGTCATTTGAACACTTAGAATATGCACTGCTTTCAATATTTTCCTGTGTCATAAAACCACTACTAGACGCCATTTTTATTGTTCTGATTAACAGCGCCGCGCGTAGTAAGAAAAAAAAAACTAAATACTTCAATTTGCCGCATCATTTTGTAAATGGTTATTGAATTTTCTATCAAAGGTTCTGGCATTTTATACAATGACAAGGCAATTTGCAATTTGCCTTCGGCATTTTGCAAAACAGCGAGCGTTTGTAAACGAACGACGGACGCCGTTTGTAAAACGCGGAATAAACGATTTGCCTGCGACATATCTACAGTGTCTGTTAGCTTGTTGCAAAATACTTTGAAATTATTTAAACCAATACAAAAAACGTAATAACTTTTAATATCTATAGCTCGGTCACACGATTGTTACATACCTAGCTAAATCTGAGACAAGGTTGCTATCAGATGGTATATATGTCGTGGGCTAATCATTGAACTGGGCCGATCGAGATCTGCCTGGCCAGATCACGATGTGCCGGCATTTCATGATCTGGCCAATTATTTCATGATGTGCCCAATAAATAATTAGGCAGATCGATAAAAGCAACCAATTCGTCGATTTGCCCTACTAGTACTTAGCCACATCGAGATATGGCTGGGCGCATCGTAATATTCCGTTTCGCGACGCTTGTGGCGCTGTAACGCTGTTTGCGCTCTGTCAGCTGTGTGTTTACGTGCGAGCAAGATGGCGGCGTCACAAGAAATCGAAAATAGTGATAATAAAAACAATACGCTTTTAAGCGACATTTGTAGAACGAACCACGTGTTAAGACGATAATAATGAGAATGTTAAGATGAGAATGATGATTAATAATAAACAAAATAAAAAAAAATACCTACATTCTTTTCATTTTACTAATACTTAGGTCGCTCTACAGACTATTTATCCCAGCATGGCTGGTTTTAGCTTTATTATCTAGTAATATAATTATTTTCTAAACTTCATTTTATTTGCTTGTACTTTGGCCACCCCACAGAATCGATTTGCCCAAGCATGGCCGGGCAAATCGTCAAACGTTATGCTTTGAACGATATGGCGGGTTTCGATAAGGCAAATCAAGAAATGCCGGCGTATCGTGATCTGCCCAGGCAGATCTCGATAGGCCCAATTCAACGATTGGCCCACGACATATATACAGAGTTATTTGTAAAACACCAACAAACTCGCAGGAGTAGATTACTAACATCATAAACAAAAACATTTGTTCTACGACTTTTCCGAAAACCGACAAAAAAAATCGACTCTCCATACAAATGTCCCGAACAGCTGATCGAGTTTTGTCGATATTTTTTCGTCTGTTTTCGGGAAAGTTTAGAACAAATGTTGTTGTACATGATGTTAGTAATCTACTCCTGCTAGTTTGTTGGTGTTTTACAAATAACCCTGTATATACCTCTACAGTTAATTGAAAAAGTCCATACCTTGAGCTTTTAAATACCTGCCATGCAGTTTTCTCGCATTTTTAAAACATAATCATACTATGCACTCAAATACATTATCATTTTTAAAGTCTGTACCTAACACAAAAATAAATTAGGTTTGAAACATTAGTATAGTTATTTTAAGTTACTCACTTCTGGGGTAACTAAGGTTTGCCTTGTTTGTAAAGACACTCTAATAAGTTATTTACATGGAGCGACTTCGCAGGCAACTTGGCAGGAGTCTTAAGTCAATTAGCCCCCTTTTTGAAAATCGCTTGTAAAATCTAATTTCAATGAAGTGGCGATTCGATTTTACAATTGATTGTCGAAAAATAGCGCTAATTGATTAAAGTCGCTTGCTAATTTGCCTGCCAAGTCGCTCCGTGTAAACACCCCATAATTATTGCGTGCGCTTTTATTTCTTAATGGCTACCTGCCCGATAAACGGAGGAAGTGACGGATAAAAGCATCCGCCAACAAATAAAGTACGGGTTCCTTTTGAAACCATTACGGATGTGGCAATAAAAATTAGTACATTCACAGAAAGCAAGCAAACTATTTAGCAAAAGTGTCAAGTGTGGAAGAGCAGTCAACTGGATTTTGATAGGTTTGGTGTTGAACCCAATCTTAAATTAATAGCTTTCAAGATTCTCAATATTTCAATGTGCTTAATAAACAAAGGTAGTATTTAATCGGGTAACAATAAATTCCCATTTTGGGTATCATAAATACTGAATATAGCGTACTGAAATACTAAGTGGGCGAAGGACTGAGGGCGACTACAAATATTGAAAATGGACCCATGACAAATTGATTAACTTGTTATTCAGAACCGGCGGCTAAATTTCTATTTGGGCGACAACCTATAGGCACACAAAACATTTAAAATTTAGCATATATTTTATTTAAAAAGGCGACTACTAACCCTATAGAGATGACAAAAATACCATGTTGAGCAGCTTAAATCAGTTATATAGTTACCTACTTGGTATAATACTTGCCCACTCAATATTTTTATCACTCATTTATAATTTTCACTATTTAATACTAAATAATATACTAGAAAAAATACGACTCGCACCAGATCAATACTCAGACGGGAATCGAACCCGCGACCTTTGGATATCCGGTCCAATGCTCTGACCGCTGAGCTACCGAGTCACTAGTGACATCGTCGAATTTTTCCTAGTATATCCTAAACTCTTACGCTGTAAGCCAGCGTTATTTCACCAATGTGAGGAATTACCTCTACATTCAATTGAAATATCTTTCCAGATATTTTAACAATTGATTAAGATGAAATAGCTATAAAATTTTTAAATTTGAGATTTTTGCATTTACAATGCTATTTTTAAACAATACTAAATAATATACTAGAAATAATACGACTCGCACCAGATCAATACTCAGACGGGAATCGAACCCGCGACCTTTGGATATCCGGTCCAATGCTCTGACCGCTGAGCTACCGAGTCACTAGTGACATCGTCGAATTTTTCCTAGTATATCCTAAACGATCGATGTCACTAGTGACTCGGTAGCTCAGCGGTCAGAGCATTGGACCGGATATCCAAAGGTCGCGGGTTCGATTCCCGTCTGAGTATTGATCTGGTGCGAGTCGTATTTTTTCTAGTATATTATTTAGTATTGTTTAAAAATAGCATTGTAAATGCAAAAACTTAAATTTAAAAATTTTATAGCTATTTCATCTTAATCAATTGTTAAAATATCTGGAAAGATATTTCAATTGAATGTAGAGGTAATTCCTCACATTGGTGAAATAACGCTGGCTTACAGCGTAAGAGTTTAGGATATACTAGGAAAAATTCGACGATGTCACTAGTGACTCGGTAGCTCAGCGGTCAGAGCATTGGACCGGATATCCAAAGGTCGCGGGTTCGATTCCCGTCTGAGTATTGATCTGGTGCGAGTCGTATTTTTTCTAGTATATTATTTAGTATTGTTTAAAAATAGCATTGTAAATGCAAAAATCTCAAATTTAAAAATTTCACTATTTACTTAAATTATTTATCTCTCACATGTAGTTGCTCGTTTTTTACGTATTTTTTTTATCCACAATTTGTCACCCCGGTCGCCCGATAAGGTTTTTTGTCGCCAACAAAATAAACCGCTGCCGGGTTTAATATTTAAGTATCCCAATAACAGTTGCCTTTATTATTTCCAGTTACCCAAATACAAATAATAGCTTCGTATAATATAGAACAAAAAGGGGATATTGTTGAAAATGTTTCATGACTTTGCTGAGTCAATAAACGTTTTTATTCTTATTTGCGAATGTTCGCTATGACACCGCACAAAAACGCTCGAGTTCTGAAAGCAAGTTATAATTCCGACAAACTTTTTAATAGTTGCTCAACTTGTAGCAACTCTCAACGTTTGAGCAAACGTTCCTGAAATTTAAATACAAAACGAACTTAACTGGAAAGTATAGCGAACGCACAGTGTATGTGTACCTTTATAATACATTGCACGAAATTCATAGTGGGCTTAAGTTATTATGTGAGTTTAAATTTTCTGAGTTTCTACTTTAAATTCCAAAACGTTAGGTTCACGCACGAAATAGTTCCATTAAGCATCCCCGCTGACGGGCGATTAATCGCTGAGCGATTTTTTGTCGCTGAGAATAGAACATACGGAGTTCTGTACGTAAACGCCCACGAGCTACTTTTTGTAGCTGCGATAAACGCGGCGTTAATCGCGGCGCTTTTTTTGTCGCTGGCCAAGTAAAACCTTTGTCGTGACATTTCGTGGGCGATTATCGCCGCGATTAACGCCGCGATTATCGCAGCTACAAAAACTCGCCCGTCAGCGGTTACGCTAAATAAGTTCAATTCGCTAGCATCCTAAAATTGATTAGCATACCCCGTTATCGCGGGTGCACGAACGATACACAGACTAAAAAAACAGAAGCGAAAGACCTTTAGGTCCACCTATTTACCTACTGCCTACGTTTTTGGCACTAAAAATACAACTCCATATTATAAAATTTTAGATTATAACAATACAATGTTGAAAATATGTGAAAATCCAAGACGGCGGCCAACATTTTTGTTTGTGGGCCAATTTCGATGAAACTCGGTTTTTGATACATTTTTGACAAGAACACAACAACGCAATGTTGAATATATTAAAAATCTAGACGGCGTTCAACTTTTTTGTTTGTGGGCCGATTTCAATGAAACTCGGTTTTTGGTACTATTTTGACAAAAAATAAAAACGCAATGTTGAAAATATAAAAAAATCCAAGATTGCGGCCAACTTTTTTGTTTGTGGGCCGATTTCAATGAAACTCAGTTTTTGGTACTATTTTAACAAGAGAATAGCAAAGCACAGTTAAAAATATAATAATCCAAGATGGCGGCTATCTTTTTTGTTAGTAGGCTGATTTCGATGAAACTCGGTTTTTGTTACTATTTTGACAAGAAAATAACAACCCAATGTTGAAAATATTAAAAAATCCAATATGGCGGCCAACTTTTTTGTTTGTGGGCCAATTTCAATGAAACTCGGTTTTTGGTACTATTTTGACAAGAAAACAGCAAAACAATGTAAAAAATATAAAAAACAAGATGGCGACCAACTTTTCTTGCAGGCCGATTTCAATGAAATTATATTTTTGCTACTATTTTGACAAGAAAACAGCAACGCTATGTTAAAAATATAAAAAATCCAAAATGGCGGCCAAATTCATTATTTGTTCTTTTTTCAACCGAGTTACAAAATCAAATCAACAAAGTTGGCAACAAAGTTAGCCGCCATCTTGACGTTTTGACGACGAATAAATTACCTTGTTTTGATTTATTTAATTGCAATATTTTAACTTTCTATAGTCAGCAGATTTGAAAAGGCCTATGAAAAACTTTTGGATATTTTGGCTTTTCAATTCGATGCCTTAACATGGGTAGCCTTAGTATGTCATACTCTCTTTAATCATTTCTGCAGTAGTGTCGTGTGAGGCAGATCGTTACGTTTCCTCAAATATGGTTAAACGAAGCGATGGGTTCATGCATCATGCTCGTGATCGGGTACTACCAGTGGGAATGGGTCTGCTTCTGATTGCCTATCTTAAAGCTTATTGAATTGTATGTTTTTTTCTTGTTACAGCCTAGCCTAGACTAAATAATATTTTCAAACTTTATTTAGCTTGAACCCTGTAAATTGTTTAAGAAATTTGAAATTCATTAAGAAATGAGCTAATTAAATAATATTGTTTATTTGTTAATATAAAGGCTATCTTAAAGCTTATTGAATTGCATGTTTTTTTCTTGTTACAGCCTAGTCTAGACTGAACAATATTTTCAAACTTTATTTAGCTTGAACCCTGTAAATTGTTTAAGAAATTTGAAATTCATTAAGAAATGAGCTAATTAAATAATATTATTTATTTGTTAATATAAAGGCTAGATCGATATACAGATTTGTAAATATCGTTCCATCTGATAAAGCTGACAAGTTTTTGCGTCCATTTTTCTTGTGAGCTAAAAGACGGCATAAAGGGGGTAGGGTAAAAGAATTGATAATTTAAAAATTCTTATTATGTGAGCTTATTTTATTTCACCTTCACCTTTTACCTTTTTTGTTTGTTGGCCGATTTTGATGAAACTCTGTTTTTGATAATATTTTGACGAGAAAACAGCAACGCTATGTTGAAAATATTAAAAATCCAAGTAGGCGCCCAAATTCATTATTTGTACTTTTTTTCAACCGAGTTACAAAATCAAATCAACCCAAAAATTCCCTCTGGCCACGTGGTCCGACTGCCTTTGTCCTACCGATCGGACCACATTTAGCAACAAAGTTAGAAGCCATCTTGACGTGTTATCATTGTTTTCATTGCGTTGCTGTTTTCTTGTTAAAATAGTAGTAAAAACCGAGTTTCATCGAAATCGGGTCACAAACAAAAAAGTTGGTCACCATCTTGGATTTTTAATATTTTCAATATTGCGTTGTAATTTTTTAATTTGTTCCACATTGCATTGTTATGTTCTTGTCAAAATAGTACCAAAAACCGAGTTTCATTGAAATCGGCCCTCAAAAAAATGTTAGCCGTTATTTGGTTTTTTTCATATTTTTAATATTGTGTTGCTGTTTTCTTGTAATAATAGTACCAAAAACCGAGTTTCATCGAAATCGGCACACAAATGAAAAAGATGGCCACCATCTTGGATTTTTGAGATTTTTAACATTGCGTTACTGTTTTCTTGTCAAAATAGTGCCAAAAACCGAGTTTTATCGAAATCGGCCCACAAACAAGGAAGTTGGCCGCCAACTTGGAGTTTTCATATTTTGAACATTGCGTTGCTGTATTTTTGTCAAAATAGTACAATGAACCGAGTCTCATCGAAATCGGCCCCCAAACAATAAAGTTGGTCGGCATCTTGGGTTTTTGATATTTCTAACATTGCGTTGCTGTTTTCTTGTTAAAATGGTGCCCCAAACCGAGTTTAATCGAAGTCGGCCCAAAAACAAAAAAGTTGGCCGCCATTTTGAATTTTTTCCGATATTAACCTGTGGGGCTACCGCCCAAGTAGCGTCGACTTCGCCGTCGGCTTCATTTGACAGATGATTGTAATACATTGCTTTTTGTCTTTGCTAAGTTTTTATTTGTACCAAAAAGAAGTAGCAATGTATCTCATCCATCTGTCAAATGAAGCCGACGGCGAAGTCGACGACACTTGGGCGATAGGGCCTCTGGTTTCCGAACCATGCATGTGACTGTGGCAATCAAGTAAGATTCGTAAAACTATGAGCGAGTGCGGCAACATCGGCAGGCGGCAGCGTATAAAGAAAACCGTTTGAAAAAACCTTTATTTAAAAATATGCCACCCCTAATTCATTTTTTTAATACCAATATGTACCCGGGGGTCGTAAAAGACCACCTTCCAAAATTTAAATTTGTGACAACCCTTCCGTATTTGCATAAAGCCGTCACTTGAATTAGAATTTCAGATAAATATGTATTACAGATATATTCTCTTAGAGGTTGAGTGGGATTAGGCAGAATTATCAAATTAATCAAAAATGGACCTTCTTTCGTACTTTGTCTTTGGCTTCAATCATTCGTGCACCCGCGATAACGGGGTATGTTGATCAGTTGTAAGTAAATATAAAAATATGCAAAAAGAGTAACTCTTATTGCATATTTTTATATTTACTTATTATATTTTACATTAATTATTTTACTAATTATAATATATTTAATGTAATTATAATATTACATTGACTGTTAATACTTGTATTGTTTTTCTATCATTTACCTACGTCAAAGTTAATAATAAACTAAAAATCAAAAAATGATATTCAATAGGTATTTTTAATATGAATCACATGTCAAAGAAATTAAACTACAGCATGCATCATGTTTGCAGCTTGAACTTTAAAATCACATTTTCTTGTGTATTTATCGCTCTCCGTCCAACAGAAATGCAGATACCTTTATACAACATCTTAGTGACCATCTGAATACTTTAAAGTCTTATAAAAATGTAGTAATTGCCGGAGACATCAACATTAATACCATTACAAAAGAAAACATCCAGACATCCAGACGCACTGCAGGCTACCATCCGTTCTTGGTTGATATATCTCCTATGCGTACTAAACTCTACTCATCATCGTTTATAATGCGCACAGCCAAGGAATGGAATTCCCTGCCGGCGTCTGTGTTTCCGAGCACATACAACCTGACTCTTTTCAAGGCCAGAGTGAATAGGCACCTTCTGGGCAAGCTCGCTCCATCGTAGACCCCGTCTATACTTTCGGGCTAGACTAGGGTCAAGAGCAAACCCATTATAATTAAAAAAAAAAAAAAAAAAAAACGAATGTACTTATAGGAGTAACAATAGACATAATTATTTAACTACGTTATCACTGCATGGCTTACTACCTGGTCACAACCTGCCTACCAGGAAAAATAGTTGCTTAGACCATTTTATCCTTAAAATTGATAAAAAGAAAATATCTGCTGAGATTGCTATTCTTAACACCTCTGTAACTGACCACCTAACTACTTTTTTAAGTCTCTCGAAAATTAAAAACTCTGAAAAATGTTCAAAAACTAAAACAGTTATTAATTTTGAAAACGCTCTTTCATCCTTAAAAGAAAAAAAAATTGTCTAACATATTATTTAGTAACGAACCGGATTTGATAATTCAACTATTAATTAATAAATTAAGAGAATCCCTAGATGAAAACACGTCAATAGTTCGTATACCCAAATCTAAGCGCAATATTAAACCTTGGATAACTCCAGGTATATTAAAATGTATAAGAAACAGAAATAAGTTACAAAGGCAACTTCGTAATGATTCCTCTAATGAAATACTTAAAATCACCTATAAAATATATCGTAATTTCTGCTACAAATTAATAAACTAAAACACAAATATGAGAGAGAGCAATCGAATAAGGCATCTAAAAATACTAAATGTCTATAGAATAGTATAAAAAACATAACGTATGTACAACAGAATAAAAATTATAATAATGAACTGTTAAAAATAAAATCTACTCCTAATGATAGCGTGAACTTTATAAACAATTATTTTGCTGGAATTGGAAAACAACTTGCTGATGATATACTGAATAAGAACATTCCCTCCCTTGAGGATCACTCAGATATAAAACTTTCTCAGTCATCATCCTTCGTGCTTTTTGACACAGACTGTGATGAAATACATTCCATTCTGATGAGATTAAAGCCTAACAGTCCTCCAGTAGGGATGGGATAAAATATCAACAAACTATCTTAAGCTTGCAAAGGATTAGATTATACCAATTATCACCCACCACCCATTATTGAAATATCTTGACAAATTTAATCTACTATCTCCATCCCAGTATGGGTTTAGAAAGGGAAAATCTACTGAAGACGCTGTGTTAGCCTTGAGCTCGTTGGTTGTCGAGATACTAGACAAAGAGGATAAGTGTTTGGCGGTATTTATTGACTTAAAAAAGGCGTTTGATACCGTATCTAACCCTTGTGCACAAACTTGAACGCTATGGTATAAGAGGCCCACCCTTAGCACTTCTCAGTGACTACCTCTCCAACAGAAGACAGCGGGTCAAAGTTGGAGACTATTTGAGCGCCGATATGGACGTAGGTTATGGCGTCCCTCAGGGTAGCGTATTGGGACCTACGCTTTTCTTAATTTACATAAATAGCCTCTGCAACATGGAATTAAACTGATTTGCTAAATACGCTGTCTTATAGTGAGACAGAAGGCCTGTTATATACCTATATTGTGTAAAAATCATGTTTAAAACAATATCACTTATATTCTAAAATAGTATAAAATTTTGTTTACTCAGATACGCACGACGCACAGACACATACACACACACCACACATACCACACACACACACCACACACACACCACACACCCACCACACACACACACACACACACACACACACACACACACACACACACACACACACACACACACACACACACACACACACACACACACACACACACACACACACACACACACACACTAGCACACCTCAAATTCAATTAGTAAGTTACTACATATTTCTCTTTCTATTTAGATAATTCTATATTTTGTTTAGTCCTAAACTAGAAATTGTAATTGAATGGCTATGGAGGAGCGGGGTCTCTTCTAGTTTTGAATAAATATTTTGTATTTTTGTATTTTTTTAACTTTACTCGTTTATAGAGGGAGATTACACGATCATGCAGACTGACGGGAGACTGATGCAATACTGCCAACTGCACCATTTTTTGTATGAAATTTCATACATTTTTGTGTGTATTTTTGTGTACATTGTGTGTAGGTAATTCGAGCAACAAACCACATTTTTTTAATGATTGCGAAGTGCATAATCTAATTTACCTATGTATTTTGTTGCATTTTTTTCGAATATTATAAATATAATCCTAGTATTAAGTATTTGACTACTATTGTGGAAATGTATTTAAGGATTAACTTTCCGTCCAATAAAGTTAGTTTTTTTTTATATATCAATACACACAGCAGATGACCCAAGGTTGCTTGGCTAAAAATACAGGTTTAGGAAGACGTGTAAAAATTTAAAAGAGTTGACACAGTAAACCGCTTACAATTATGAATTACTATTAGCTCATGTGTAATATTGAGGTGAGTTCGGGTTGAGTTTGACTTGACTTCGGGTTGAATTTGAGTTGAGTTTGCGTTGAGCGCGGGGCGTGTGCGATTGCATCGACAAAATACAGAGCTTATTATAATGTGTCATAAAACTCAAAATTGTAAGCGATGTATTTCAAGGAGTGGGCTACGGTTGAGTTGAGTTCGGGTTGACGTCGGGTCGTGGGTTATCGTCTTAACGCAGCCTGTAGCAGGCACAAGCATCGCCCGCCACGCTACGACTTTCGTAGCACTTCGTAGTGCGTACTCTGTGTTACGAGCTACGATCAAGCGGAGTCACTTGACTCCAGCCATTCCTCACTTCATTACTAGCTTTTATTTAGTTTCACTTGTCCGGTGTTTGTTTGATTCTTTGTCTGTCTGTAATCAAGTCTTGTCCGTCCGCGGCTTAGCTTACAGGCCCGTAGTACTAATGAGTTGTAATTTGTAATAAATATGTATGAATTTATTAATCATCGAAAAAGTGGGAGAATAATATTTTAGTAAATATTTTTTCTTAGTGTAACTCTCCCACATGTAAAGTGGAGATGGATATTTTTTTGTCGTCAATCTCATAATGTGGGATGTCGTTGGATAGGACTTTTAAAAACATTGTAGGTTTATGAAGACTACTTTTTGATTTTAAGTTTTGCTTCCGAGATATTAAACTTCAAAATGGTCTGCAATGTTTTTTATCGCATTTTTTATATGGCACTTTATATAAGCTGTAAAAATGTATAATGTGTTATACTGTCCCGTATTGCACTATGCGCTAGTCGATCGGAAGTGCGGACAAAGTGCTCGGACGGAATGACCGTGTCCGAGCCTTTTTCGTCGGCAACAATTCACTTTAATTCGAGTCGTAAGTTGCTAACAACTGAGGGCTTGTAGCTAACAAGCACTCGCGAAAAATGACCATCACTTTGGAGTTCGAAGATTGTTCATGTTTCAACTAGTGATTACGTTAAGATCAAAGTTATGTATGGATGGAGATGGAGTATCTCTATTTTTGGCCATACGAGTTATATTTTTATCAAAAACAAATCACATCTGATATACATTGCCAAATTATAAAATCTGTCTTATTAGGCTAAATATCCACCAAACTACTGTTTTATTCCAACTATAGAATTGCCAATGGGTGTACGGTGTATACTTATTATTTCACAACGGTGAAAGTTTATTTCTTTATTTGTACATTTGCTGTTATGTTATTTTTTATGGAGATGATGATGATAACATGAAAAAAAATCCGGTCAGGAGTAAGTCGGACTCGCGCACCGAGGGTTCCGTACAATCATAAATTATATTTGGATATGTTACTTTAGTACAGTCTTTAAAAAAGTAGGATAAACGGCGGACAGGTGGAAGGGCGAACAGGCGGCCAGTTAATTTACAAATCTTAACCACAGCTGCTTATGGTGACTGAAAAACGTATCAGCCACTCCACATTGCAAACTGTTTATATTACTAAGTAGGAACTTATTCTTCGTTTATTCGTACGGCAAATAGTAGGTATAGGTAATTATATTAGAACCAGGGTCAGCGCCATCTCTTGACCGATAGTGGAACTATTTTTTTTCTTAGGTCATTACCATCTCTGGGCCGATAGTGGAACTAATTTAATCAGCGCCATCTGATGACTCGTAGTGGAACTAATGATTTTTTGCTTGTTTTATGAATTTCTAAAAAAGTGTGCTATATTGAGACATCGTTTTATTTTTCCTGTAATCTTTGTATAAACTACTATCACACAGAATTATTTCACACTCTTATTTTACACTCTTTCATATGATACCCCACATGCCCTAGTAGCCCCACTTCAAATTTTTAAAACAACTTTTCAGTCCCTGTTGTAAAAAATGTATTTATTTTTTTATTTATTTCTTATTTGCAAAATAGTTGGGCAAATGTCATCTTAAATTATTCCAAATTTCAAGTTGATACCATTAGTAGTTCTCGAGATATCCAGCTGTGACAGACAGACAGACAGACAGACAGACTGAGTCACACCATAAGGGTTCCTTTTTTACCATTTTGATACGGAACCCTAAAAAGAACAAAAAGGGAGGTCTGTTTTAACATTTTTTAAACTAGAACGAAATACCACAAGCAATTTTCCTATCTAGATGCTTTAGGCTTCGAACGTGCAATATAATTGCATCTTTTTCCATTTCTCGTCATCTAATATTATGTTAAGTTAACTAAATGAAAAGAAAACATTATTTTCCATTTTAGAAGCTATATTCTTCGCTACGATGCTTGTTTACTTACCTTCTTTTGGTTTTCTAACCTCACTTTAAAATTTTACGTGTAATATATTATCGCCGAAAAGCGATAGGTACCCTAAAAATAAGTCACAAAAGTACTTAAGTACTAGTGGATCTGAAAAGCTGTAGACCTCGCGTTTGTGACATTTTTGAACATTTTTCGAAATGGCTAAAATTTCATTTTCTCCATATTTCGGCCATTTTGAAAAAAATTGAAACGCTGAATCGACTAAAAAAATTTATATAATTATAGGCTCACAAAATTTCACGAGAATCGGTTAAGAAGTTGAGACCTGTAGAGGAGAACAGATGGACAGACAGAGGGACAGTCGGAAGGACATACGAAAGCATTTTTAGACAAGCTGAAGAAGAGACGCTTCGCTTGCGCTTCGCGCCCGCTTGCTAAATTAAGTACAATTTGCGAAAATTATACTGCTCATGTCGGTAAAATACGGTATCGAAAACTTTCGGATTTACATAAAATCGCATCAAAATCGGTCTATTACTTTGGGAGCTACATTGCAACACACGTGAAACTATTCTTTTTGAGTGGGTGGTTAAAACAATCTATGAGAATAAAAGAGAAAGACATAGTCTTCGATGACTAAACTAGTCCTAGGGGTACAGAACTATTAAATCCTTAAAATGATCCCTCACGTCATTTCCTACGAGGTTTTTGGGCGTTAAATGAACGCCGGATAAATGTGAGAATCGCGTGACGCACAGTAACCATTAGCCTGCGCAGCGCCGTAACGGCTTTATTGAAAACCTTGCTAATTACCTCCGTAATTGGGGATTGCGTGACGTTTATGGCTCTGGGAACAATTGATCCGGCAGTTACATGAGATTACAGTTTATTGTCTATGTGTTTATGGTTGAGATATAATCCATCTGAACCTAGTCTCGCAGTCCGGAACGAGGTGATCCGACAGAGAACTGAGGTGATTGACATAGCCCACCGGATTAGCAAGCTGAAGTGGTAATGGGCCGGCCATATTAGCCGTATAGAACCGATAGCCGCTGGGGCAGACGAGTTCTTGAGTAGAGACCACGTATCGACAAACGTAGTGTGGGATGCCCTCAGGGAAGGTGGAGCGACGATCTTCTCAAGGTGGTTGGCAAAAGCTGGATGAGAGTAGCCGCGGATCGTGCTCAGTGGCGTGCACTTGGAGAGGCCTTGTCCAGCAGTGGACGATGATAAGCTGATGATGATGATAATGATCCTAGTAGCACCACCTAGAATTTGAAGTATACGCATGGTAGACCATGCGTTCACTGAAACACAGATGATTCGCCTTTCAACCGAACGTATAGTAGAGGTAATTTTGTAGTCGTTATTTTAGGAATATTTTATCTTGGACAAAGTAAAAACGGTATTTAGTAGATGAAATATCTCGATTTTGGATAAAATTACCTACTTTCATTTATCAAACAGTTTCTGTGCTAAATAGTGTCAGCTTATTATCACATTTTGTGAACGGCGAAAAGTACGTCATGATTATTAATTAATTTTGATCGCATTTACAACAAATGCACCACTATAGCACAATACAATTGAGTTAATTTAATACGCTGCTGATAAAATGTAAGCCATTGACTGCATCTCGCTGATAAAAACCCGATAATCGGATGTCGGAGTGCAGCAGAGTGCATCGCAGCCAATTCAACTTCTACGAAATGGACTAAACTGGATTAAGGAACGTGAAACAAAGGTAAATTTACTAGTATGGAAATGTAATTTGTACAATTTATTTGGTTAACAACCTTTTCATGTAGGTGTCTTGAGGATTTCAAAATAATTTAAAAATAAGAACATTATTCTAATGCACCAATTTGCGGCCAAGAGTAATGAAAGTCATCTTCTATTAATCAGTTATACAAATCTAATTATACTTTATCAATCTCTAACATGTTTTTTTTCAAGTCATGTTTTAAAAGCGACGTCATTTTAAGAAAATACCCTTTTTCCTTTCGGAAAAGTCAAGAAAAGTTATGAATAACATTAACATCTTGAATCTCGCAATCAACATAAATCCGACAAGTGTTCTAAGTGATTCCTATACCAAAGAAGTGGGGGGCCGGAAAAACAGCGGTATGTGAATACGTATGGTCTGATTTGCATCTAAAGTGATGCCACTCTATTCTGTTAGTGTCCCACGTGCGACGGAATGGGGCGATTAGCGGGCCCAAATGGGAATTGGTAAAGTTACACTGTTTAAAAGCGACTATGTTATTTCCAAAGTTTCAGATCTGGTTGTAGCTTTAAGATTTTTTTTTACTTTAATTATTGAAATTCTGAAGGCAATTATTATGTTCTACCCAAATATTGAGAAAGTTATAAGACAAGTGCATGTAACTTTTCTGTCTAAATGCAATGTACAGTGCTACAAGTGTGTATAAGATTTGTAGGCGTGGTAAATTAAACATGGACTTGGCACTACACTTCTTTTATTGTTCACATTTTCAAACACCCCAATATACATAAAAAGTGTTATATTATTTAATTCATGCAGAAAGGATGGATCACAGACAAAGTAAAAACAAAACGTCAAGTGTCAAACCACAGAGTAGGTAATTTAGTATGTAAATACTATACAAAGTGTTCATGCTTAAAAGATAAATATATTTTAAAATAGTAATAATTATTAGCTTTGAGAAATCGTAACAAACACTAATTCCCTCCAACAAATCAGCTAAAAATTCCACTGATCTTTCTTATAACGAAAGCACAGTCATAAAAGGACTGCTCTTAATTATTTTACAAATTAGATTTAGAATATCAGCAATTTCTTGGGAAAGGTTTTATGTAACATCGTCAGGCGCGTAGTGTTGCGGATCGCACATTTCTAAACGCGTGACTCATTCAAGAGTGGGGAATAGTGATGTGATGACCAAAATTAAGTATTTAAAATTAAATTCTTCTTCTTATCGAATGAGGTTTTGTGGCCACCTCTGGTGTTAGAGTTTATCAAGCCGCCTGTAAGGCCTCTAACTTGGCTTAATAGCCCAGGACTTTTAGCAAAAAATTCAAAGAAACCTAGGACTAATTCCGGCGGAAGGTTTTTTGTTTTTAAAGTGTTCCTTAGGTCCCCCTGAATATATCTGGAAAGTTCCCCGTGAATCCCATGTACGCTACCCCCTCCCCCCCCCTCAAACGTCTCCCTGATTTTAGTTTTTTTTTATTTATCTCAGAAAAGATTGAAGATAGAAGAAAGTTGTCAACGTATGATATAATTCTTATAAAATATCCAACCAATCGACACTTCAATCATTTCGATATGAGCTGTAGTCTCTGAAATATACCTACAGACATTTCACCAAAATTTTTTTTTTGCCCAGAAATCATTCTTTGTACTAGTTTTTGAGAAAAGTGAGTGGAGTTGTGGCAAAATTATGTAAGGTCATATGAATCTTGAAACATTGAGGAATAAAACAAGGTATAATACATTGTTATAGCAGCATCAGTTCTAGATTAACACCGAATGGTGTCAGCGCCACGATGCAATTTTTAGCCCAATACTTTTAGATAAAAATTTCGCGATACCTAGGACTAATTCCGATGGTAAGTTTTTGTCTTTTAAAGTGTTCCTTAGGTCCCTTTGAACATATCTGGAAAGTTCCCCGTGGATCCCATGTCCGCCCCCCCCCCTCCCCCTCAAACGTCTCCCTGATTTAAGTTTTTCCCATTTATCTCAGAAATGGCTGAAGATAGAAGAAAGCTGTTGAAGTATGATATAATTGCTATTAAATATCCGACTTGTCGACACTTCAATTGTTTCGATGTGAGCTGTAGTCTCTGAAATATACCTAAAGACATTTCACCAAAAAAAAATGTTTTGCCCAAAAATCATCATTTGTACTAGTTTTAAGAAGAATTAGTGGAGTTGTGGCAAAATAATCTGAGTTCATTTGAATTTTGATACATTGAGGAATAAAACGAGGTATAAAACATTGTTTTAGCAGCATTGGTTCTCGATTTATAGCGAGTGGTGTCAAACGCCAAATAAATTTATTGTAATATTAGCTTTAGTAATTTCTGAGTTAATTCGTTCAAACATACATACATACAAATCCTTCATATGTACGATGCGGGTGAGTGAGAGAGCATGATCGAACTAACCTGTAAGTGAAGTTACACGAAGGATTCGTCCAAAGATATTAGGACTATTAATTACATGTAGTATCGCTTGATACCTACCGTTTGACCCATCATGTATTAAAATCGGAGCAACCATTTTGATGATGATGGATGATGACGATAAAGTGGCGCCATATATAAAAGCATAAATCTTGAGTGTTCCAGTAGAATAATTTTCAATTTAATTTTGTTTAATAATATAATTGCTATAACTTAATCCTAAAAGGCAACGTCATTTGCATAGTTCCTGCTGTCTTCATACTATAAAATTAAACCGTGGTGTTTGACACTCGCTGTAAATTGAGAACCAATGCTGCTAAAACAATGTTTTATACCTCGTTTTATTCCTCAATGTATTAAAATTCAAATGAACTCAGATTATTTTGCCACAACACCACTATTTTTTCTTAAAACTAGTACAAATGATGATTTTTGAGCAAAACATTTTTTTTTGTGAAATGTCTTTAGGTATATTTCAGAGACTACAGCTCACATCGAAACAATTGAAGTGTCGACAAGTCAGATATTTTATAGCAATTATATCATACTTCAATAGCTTTCTTCTATCTTCAGCCATTTCTGAAATAAATGGGAAAAACTTAAATCAGGGAGACGTTTGAGGGGGAGGGGGGAGCGGACATGGGATCCACGGGGAACTTTCCAGATATGTTCAAAGGGACCTAAGGAACACTTTAAAGACAAAAACTTACCACCGGAATTAGTCCTAGGTATCGCGAAATTTTTATCTAAAAGTATTGGGCTAAAAATTACATCGTGGCGCTGACACCATTCGGTGTTAATCTAGAACTGATGCTGCTATAACAATGTATTATAACTTGTTTTATTCCTCAATATTTCAAGATTCATATGACCTTACATAATTTCGCCACAACTCCACTCACTTTTCTTAAAAACTAGTACAAAGAATGATTTCTGGGCAAAAAAAAATTTTTGGTGAAATGTCTGTAGGTATATTTCAGAGACTACAGCTCACATCGAAATGATTAAAGTGTCGATGGGTCGGATATTTTATAACAATTATATCATACGTTGACAACTTTCTTCTATCTTCAACCGTTTCTGAGATAAATAAAAAAAACTAAAATCAGGGAGACGTTTGAAGGGGGGGAGGGGGGAGCGTACATGGGATTCACGGGGAACTTTCCAGATATATTCAGGGGGACCTAAGGAACACTTTAAAAACAAAAAACCTTCCGCCGGAATTAGTCCTAGGTTTTTTGCTAAAAGTCCTGGGCTATAACGACTGTTATCAGATGACAACAGCCGGGACCGACGGTTTGACGTGCCCTCCGAAGCACGGAAGCGCTCAGTTGTAATGCCACTTAACGGTCATCCATCCGACACCTAGCCGTCCGAGCGTTGCTTAACAAACGTGATCGAGTACGATCAGTCTGTCAAGTTCCGCCATGAGCGCTTTTTAAATTAAATTGAGATAATTTAACCGCCTTTGTGTTCTAGTGCAAGTGTACTGTATGAAACGCAGAGGACGTTTATCTTTCAAGTCCAATTTTGACACTTTGCTTGACCATCAACGCCATCTAGTGACAAATTATATTACAAAAGATTAAAGTACGGATAAAATGGTAAGTAGATTTTCTATATTCTATATCTAAAAATTACCAATGAAATAACGCTAAAATTGATATCACTGGAAACTACAGCCAGTTTAAACTGGATTTTAACCAATCGTCTGCAAAAAAAATCGCGGTAAATCTAAATCTAATCTCGGTAAAAAAGACATTCCCAAGGAAGCAATGACACTAAGTTTTTGTAATTATGGATAATGTAACCAAAAGCTTTACAGTTTTGCTATGGTTATTATCTCTAGGTAATATTTGATACAATTCTAAGACCTTTTCTGCTTATAGCAGTCCAGGAGAAGTGGAGTCATCAAGCCACATTTTTCAAACAATGCGATTAAGTATTAAATTACATTTTCATAAAATCCATCGATATGAATTGTTCATCACACATCACTAACTTACGAACGTTGCCACGCACTGAATGATTTATGTACAGGCTCATTCAAATCAATCGAACCCGCGGAGACTTGTCACAATTGTACCAAAGCCTTCTTGAATTATAACATCTTTATGTGATCGAGAAATCGATAAACACCACACGTAGGTAGAATTTATCTGAGAACCACAGAAAATAGTAGTCCTTAGGTACTAACATAATCATCAGATCAATGTTACGTATGTTTTTGGTTTCAAAATATAGGGTAGTATGTTACTAATTATATTTTTTTCATTGTTTAAAACTAACATTAACTAACATAACAATATGTACATTTGTTACTAACAAAAATGGACAAACTTTGGTCTGAAATAAAAGATTTTTATTTTTATTTTATTTATTTTAAAATACTAAATACTTTCTGCGTTCTGCGGTCCGGTCAACCCATACATAGGGTGAACGCAATGTATGGGTTGACCGGACCGCAGAATGCAGAACCCATCCAGTGCGGCAAGTCCTTAAGCTCAAGCGAATTTAGGTAAGTTAAAAAATAGAATGAATGATTTTGTGAACACATCATTTAATTATTATAAAAGCAAAAATCTACACATTAATCATTATAAAAATACGTGAAATCATCTGAAACCATTTGTTACTTACCTATATCATAATTCACTTCCATAACTTCCGCTGTGAATCATGGTACCTACGCAGACTTCGATCTATAGATGATTGAAGTACGCAGCTTTAATACACAAACTGCGTTTCAAAATTTTAAACCTTATTTAAAATCAAAGAGAGTTTGTACAGAGTCCTTAAATTAATAATTAATACAAATTCCAAATTAATTAGCCAATTTGCAAGGTTTCTGAATTAATCGCGTTAATTGGAACCAACTGCGATGTTATTAAAAGATATCGAAAATGAAGTTGCTTGGTTTTAATCTTAAAATTGATTTCCGTGTTCAAGTGGTAAGTAGTCTTATGTTTAAATAAAAAAAAAACCGGCCAAGTGCGAGTCGGACTCGCGCACGAAGGGTTCCGTACAGAAAAACGGCATAAAAATCACGTTTGTTGTATGGGAGCCCCCCTTAAATATTTATTTTATTCTGATTTTAGTATTTATTATTATAGCGGCATCAGAAATACATCATCTGTGAAAATTTCAACTGCCTACCTGTTGTCGTTATTAATATCGAACAAAAAGTTTTTAATAAAAACAAAACCTCCTTCAAAAACCTTGAAAATAATCTAACAAAAAACAGCTTCAAAAATAAATTAATGTCTCTAAAAAGCAAGAAATAAAATATTGAAATCTGCATAATAACTAACTCGAAAGTTTGTATGCATATCTTATATTAAACAACGCCTTTTGAAGTCGGGTGGGGGGGGAACGAGTCTAAATTTTAATCATGGGTTTAAACCCCACCCGACTTCATAAGACGTTGTTTAATATAAGATATGCATACAAACTTTCGAGTTAGTTATTATGCAGATTTCAATATTTTATTTCTTGCTTTTTAGAGACATTAATTTATTTTTGAAGCTGTTTTTTGTTAGATTATTTTCAAGTTTTTTGAAGGAGGTTTTGTTTTTATTAAAAACTTTTTTATTTTAAACTTTTTTGTGGTAAGTATATTTGGTGATGATATTATCTAAGTTACAATAGCCATATGTCAATGGCTCATCACTTTTTACATAGTACTGCTTTTCCCGACGCAGGGGCGTTTATTGTTGAGGAGTTCTCCTGGTACTTCACTATCAGCTCCACTTCAACATATGAATTATGATGAGCATAAATAGCCTAGCAACCATATTAAAGTAATCGTATCGTACCAGTGAACTACTTAGTATTGAATAGTTCCGATGATCATCTATGCTGGTCTTCATCATCAGTTCTACTTCACCGAAATGGTACTTTTCGAAAGCAAATACACAAGTTACTTAAGAAAATACTAAAATCGCTATAGATGTGCCTTTAATATTTGAAGAGTTCCTTCGATTTCTCCAGGATCCCATCATCAGATCCTGATTTCATGACAATGGGACCAACTTGGAAGTATATACTTTCAAACAAAAAAAGAATTTTTCAAATCGGTCCAGCCGTCTTTGAGTAATCGAGTATAATACATAAAAAAAAAAAAAAAAAAAAAAAAAAAAGATTCCGACGAATTGAGAACCTCCTCCTTTTTTTGAAGTCGGTTAAAAAACAACAAAAAAAACACGTTTGTTGTATGAGAGCCCCCCTTAAATATTTATTTTATTCTGTTTTCAGTATTTGTTGTTGTAGCGGCAACAGAAATACATCATCTGTGAAAATTTCAGCTGTCTAGCTATCACGGTTCATGAGATACAGCCTGGTGACAGACAGACAGACAGACAGACAGACGGATAGCGGAGGCTTAGTAATAGGGTCCCGTTTTTACCCTTTGGGTACGGAACCCTAAAAAACGAGAAAATTAGAACTATATCACTACCACTTATTAGTGCTTTATGTAAAAGGCTAGTTATGTTTATAGCGTATTGTTAACTAAATAGTGGAGCAGAGTCACCTGTCACAAGTACTACTTGTAAAAATACTATTTTTATCACAATAAATAATAATTGTTTTTATTTTTATTGCGGGCCTTAAAATGTGAAACAGCACCAATGAAATAAAACACCAATATTCGTGTCAGCCAGTGACAAATCGGCACCATGTCGCCTGCACACAGGACACCATAAAACCTCGGTCGACTTTTACGACTTGCGCCGGATGATAAACAACCAAAACATTATTGGCGTTCTAACTAAACCGAGTATAAGGTTAAAATAGTTGATCAATATTTGAAGGGTGCAGGGGCAAAACAAGGAATGTCACAAGAAATTCAAATATAAATTAAGTATGTCAACAAAAAAACATAGCGCTTTTTACAAAGCATTATGTAAAATGCGCAAAAACAAACATTGTCCACTAAATCTTCGTTATTTCAAAACCCTGCACAGGTGCAAAAGTGGGAATGTCCCTAGTGTAACGGAACGTAGGTAACAAGGAATGTCCATAGACATCCATTCCTTGTTAGGTTGCTGTTTCTCTGCGGCAGCTAGTACAAAAAAATATTTAATTTTAAAACTTTTTTATAAGTACCTATATTTCCAAATGCTTTTAAATCGAAAGCTGATCTTTCCAAAGCAAACTAAGTTAACTAAGTTAAATATTTCTAAGAAATTAGCAATATCTTAGAAATATTTTTCTTAGAAAAACTTGTATACTTTCAAACTTTAAAATGCTGATTACTGAAAACTCTGTTTTTGGACAATCCTTGTTTTGCTCCTGTACCCTTCATTTTATCTCTTTCCCTCACTTTTGAAAAATGTCTGAATTACTTCAAACTTTTTTTTACGAGAAATAGGCAAGCGCTTGACCGCTATCACGCCTGGTGGTAAGCGGTGATGTAATCAACCATGAAATGCGCTTGCCTAGAAGTAATCTAGTCACTCGCGAATTGAAGGCCCCCAAATTGTACATAACAGGAAACACAGTCTCAGGCAAGGAGTTCCACTCTCTAGCGGTACAGATGATAAAATTAAAAGCAAAACGCCAAGTGCTTAGTTGTTTTTACAACGATGATAAAACAAAGCAATTAATTTACAATCTTATCTGGGAAAAAGTACTATTTCTATTATCCTGATAATATATGATCAGTTTCAAAACAGTGTTCATCAAAAATTCCAAAAGCGCTGAAAACATGGACGCCATCCTACGTGATAAAGCAAAACAACGAGCGAAATCCTTCCAAGCATTCACCTGAAGTGATTGTGACTTTCAAATAGGGGGATAGAGTTCACAATGCCGCGGCAGATGGGTCGCTAAGTGGCGGTATTAGAAGATTAGAAGCCAACGCTGGTTGCGATGAGTTTACGCATTCATAAGGTGAGCTGGGAGCATAGTCATAAGCAGAGCGGGTAATCGATACCTTACCGTATATCGTTTTAACGAGTGCTGGTCCCTCGATACATCGTACACAATTAATAATTTGGTAGAAATCTAGTATGGGTTTTAACCGCCTCTGTAGTCTAGGTACGCCCACCTGTTTAAAAAGCAGGGGTCCCGGGTTCGATTCCCAGGAGGGGGGTATATTTTTCTCGGTTTGGTTGGTGGTAGGGCTTATTTCAAGTCCGCCTAGCTAGCTACCACCATCTTACTTAAGTCTGACGCATAACAACAATTTAAAAATTGTTGTGTTCCGGCAGTTAGAGGTAAGATAGCCAGTTCCTCAGTGATGAGGATTCCAGGTGTAGTGCGCTTCTACCTTCGGCTTTATCATCACTTAACATCAGTGAGGTAAAGGCCAAACAGTATTCCGTCGTGCATTAAAAAATGGGTCGGCGAGGCCTTCGTGACATACCCCTGTGATGGTTTCAGAAATTATTCTCCGCTAATCGACGTACTAGGAGGTGCAGCTTAATAAAAGGCCAGAGTTGGTGGAATCTAGGTTCCAACTGAGCCTAGGCAATTGTCTGGATCGGGGGATTTCAGCTGTTCTGATTTCACAATAGGGGTCGGTGGCGATGAATTGCTGAAAGATATTTATTTTATGTGCTGCAGAATATCAAACTAAAGAATAAGATTATCTTTTATCAAATATAATGAACCTCATCTTTAGTTATATTTAAAAAACCGGCCAAGTGCGAGTCGGACTCGCGCACGAAGGGTTCCGTACCAAAAAATGGCAAAAAAAATACGTTTGTTGTATGAGAGCCCCCCTTAAATATTAATTTTATTCTGTTTTATTTGTTGTTATAGCGGCAACAGAAATACATCATCTGTAAAAATTTCAACTTTCTAGCTATCACGGTTCATGAGATACAGCCTGGTGACAGACAGACAGACAGACAGACAGACAGACAGATAGACAGCGGAGTCTTAGTAACAGGGTCCCGTTTTTACCCTTTGGGTACGGAACCCTAAAAAATGTGCCTTCGCAGAAATGTCCCTCACATAAACTTTCTATCGCACAAATTACCGTTTAACACAATATTTTCTGTATTATAAAAAAGCAAATCTTTCTCAGATTAGTTCACTTCATACTGTTACACGTTAAATGGGAAATAAGTCGCTGTTCCTAATAGGTAGTATTTCTTATTGCAATCGGTCGGAGGTTAATTGCGCCGAGATTGCCGCTCGAGACGATAGCGGAATGAGACTGTTATCCCCTCGCCACTCAGATTAAAACTATTCCCGTAATAAATCTTTAGTTATGAATGAAAATTAGGTGGGTTCTTACACAGAACAAAAAAAAAATTTTCCCCCCCAGTAGAAGTCGCAAGTAGGCGGTACCCGTGTAACCTCAAGTGAGCGTAGCTCCGCATACTTCTGAATTTTGCTACGTCAGTCGTGTGAGCGAAAGCCAAACAAAAACATCTTCAAAAAACATATAAAAATGCCGAGTTGCATTATATAAAAGATGAAAAACAATATCCACATATATCATTTGGCAAACGGGTGCATAAAATATCAGAGGGAAGCTTTATTTAATTTATTTTGATTTTAATTAAAAATTCAACTGAGTTTTTCCTTTTCAATTTCAAAACAATAAATATCCACCTTTATGCAATATACACTTATGATCCATATTCCAATGCGATATTGGACATATTTTTGAAGTTTCATAAACATTAAAATATAGACTAGCGGAAATGTTACTCAATAGGGGAGACCGAGAAAAGTTGTGACTGTGAAGAGTTGAAAAGTATTAGAAGACAACGAGTCGTGTCATCTCAAACCCGCGGCAAAAACTGACAATACTCGCCGCCGGAAGTGCAAAAAGAACAACAGCGAAAATATACCTATTAAAACGTTTAGCGTTTAGAAAAATGATTTTCAAAAGTCTGAGTAAAATCATAGTTTAAGAATTTATCAGGACTCTTAACTGAATTCAAGAAAATCTGTATAAAAATAATAAATTTTTAAAAACTTAAATGACCAATTCAGTTATTATTATAAGCCAAATAAGTATGTATCAATCAACCACAGAGAAACCAACTGTCATATTAAAGAGAATATAAAATATAATAACCACTATATTTTTGGTCCATGACAGTCATAGCCAAAATGACTTCCAAGTATAACCCAGTAATATGTAAGAGTCTATTACATATTACTGGGGCGTTTTTTCAGTAGGTACTGAATGGGCATCAACATTCAGTTTAACTCGAACGGATATATCCGAGCTCAGAAGAACTTATTTAATTCAACTTTTTTGCTACGACGGATTCAAAATACAAAATGAAATTTCCTACTAAGAATGTTGATGCTAAGTTCCCTAAAAATGAATTCTGGATCGTTTAGGCAGTTTTTCATTAATAAACGCTAAAATTTTAAATCAAATAAATTCATGTCATGTAGGTCGCCATTGTTATTTGAAACTTTATTCACTCAAAATACTGCGAAATTAATTAATTAACTATTTTAGACTTTAATTATATTGTTTTAGCTTGGACTTTTGTCAAGGTGTATATATATATATATGTATACACCTAAGATAAAATTGATATTATGTAGTATTTTCAGTGAATAAAGGTTTGAAATTTTAAATAAGTTATAATTAGAAAATATAGCAAGCCGAGTTGTTGATTCGAAAACATAACTGAGTTGAGTTGAGATCAGTAATATTTTAGAATTCCAAACTTGTTGTAGGCTTTCTCAAACCTATAACCGATAAGTTATACGCAGCGTCCGCCACCCGTATGATGTCGGCGAACTGTCCAAGATCTAGCGTTTGTGCACAGACTTCTCAATGGATCTTTGCAATCTAATGAGCTCGTGAACAACATCGCAATCAGTGTTCCATATCGTCTTCCTCGACAGCCAATAAAGAAAACTTTTGCACTACCTACTTTTAAGACCAATCTTGGACGAAACGCCACTTTGCTTCGCTGTTGTGCTCAGTATAATAATCTCAAAAGAGATCTCTGATGATATCGATGTTTTTCGCGACTCATTGCCTAAATTTAAGTCCAGTATCTTTAAATTATTAGAATCTAATAATCAATAATAATAGTGTAAATTAATGGCTTTCATGTTTTTTTCGTTTATTTTAATTATTTATTTTTTTAAATTTATATTAGCATCTACTTGACACAATTAATGTTTTTAGTGTTGTAAGTGCCTATGATAGGTATATAAATAAGTATTGTGCTCTATTGTATAACTGATATTAACAATGTTAAATATATATACTGTTGGTGTATCTTTTCCATAAATAAATATGCGTAATTCGAATTTTCATTTTTGAATTTCATATATTTGTTGCCTAGTAACACTAAGAAATGTCAGGATCTCACCGAATTATGAAAAAAGTTTAACGAATACTTGATCTGAAACTATTAGAATAAGTTAAGTGAAAAATGTCAACCAACCTGGTCTCCCTTATCTCGTTAAATTTTCTTAAAGTACTTTATGTCATAAACAAATAAGGTGGTAAATCGCATTATTAAAATTTGCTTGCGCCATCTAGCGGCTGAGTAGCAGCGTTATAAATATACGTATTATTTAATTTGGTACCAAGTGCTATGGTAGGTAATACGATTGAATCTAAATAAATAAACTTTGTGATTTATGACCTTTTGGATATTATACATTTTCATTTTTATCCAATTACGTGTGCACAAAGTATGTGTGCGTAGCATGTAACTATTAAATGGGGGGCTTGGCTTCGATTTTTAATGTGTTAGTTTGGTTACACTGGTTTTCATACTAAATTGAGCTCATACTACTTCTAACGACTTCTATGTTCTGTGGGTTCTTATCCCACTCCTGATATTATGGGAAAGCTATATTTAAGTCACTTGGGTATTTTAATCACATTATTTAGATATGTTTTAGGTGGTGGATGGTGATGATGATACGTTTGGCACGTTTTTCATGCCAACTCGTACCCGTTTCAAGACTATCAAAATTAATAAAATGGTTCCTTTTGCAAATCAAATAATAAATATATAAAGATGGAGGTCGGCAAACCTCCCCAAGTTTTCTTTCGCCATTTCTTTCTTGGAACGGTCTCTCAATTTTGTGAAATGGTGCGCGGTGGTAGATTCAGTTCACTCTCTCTTTTTTGGCAAAATTAAATTAAAACGTTAACTTAAACATATTTTTTTTTGTTTTAATATTAATTTCTGAAAGTCTTTATAAATTCCTCACTTGAGGGTAGGCGGCTCACGAGCAGCTTCAGCTCCCCGTGACCACGGCACCTGCAAAGGTGCTGAAACGTCGGGAAAATAAAAAATCAAACCAAATACCAAGTTATTACCAAATACTTTCAATAAAACCGCGTTATTATGCATTAAAAAGTGTTTTATTTCATAAAAAATCTCTCTCGCGATAAAAGCCTTATATAGAGGAGTATTCAATTCAGTCCTCCGTAGGAGCATCTACGTACGAAAACAAGTGTCGAATCTTTTGTCAAACATTGATTGCCAAATATATACTTTTAAATTTTCGCGTTGCATTGGACTTAGTGGAATCTTCATCCACCGTCTAACAGTTTTTCCAACTACCGCCGCACACAACAACCACCACAGGGAGATTCCACCACAGAGGAGAAGGCGTAACACCGCAGCTACAGTCAGCCCGTGGCCACGGCCGATGCAACTCGGTCGAAACGTCGGGAAAATAGGTAGGTGTGAAAATACCTATCGTAGTTGCACGCTTTTAATTCCTGTAACTTTAACTAAAATTGATTGCCAACTCGACAGCGTCGTCAAACACTGGTTCGTAGCATCGTCGCGGCTACGTGACGTCGACGTGAGAGGGAAGTCAACATGACGTCACCGTGAGGAGGGCATTTGACGTGACGTCCATCGCCGTGTCGGGGGGATCCGGTGTGCTTGGTATACGTGACTGGGAAGCGTGTCCCGAGCCAATGAAAACATCTTAGCTAACCGATCAAATTATTAGATGGAAACTGGTGAAAACTTGTTACTGCTACGCTCGCAGTGTAATTGTATCTGCAGTAACAAAATGAACGGCATTATTCGCCATTTTAAGAAATGTTAAGCTGCAATAGTTTTACAAGTTCTTTTTCTCCTCTTCGAACACTGACCTGCATATATTTACACTGGACAGGCTTATGTCAAACTGTTTTTGTGCCTATTAGATTTCCGCCATTTTAGCGCTGTAGGAAATAGCGTGAGCATAGCGTGCGTACGTGGTACTAAAGTTTGAAGTCTGGAGAGACCATCATGGCAACTATTTTCATATTGTACGTCAAAATTAGTTCTTTAGACGCACGCCAGTGGTGTTTCAAATAGGCACAAAAACTTAGCTGTCAAATCATACAGACAGCCAGTCCAGTTAAATTAAAAAAAAAATTTCATGTCAGTGTCTTAGAAAGTTAGTGTTATCATGTGCAATATTGTTGTTGTGTTAAAGGATGAAAAAGGACACAACATATGATGAAAAATACTACAATTTTTCAAACTGCCACTATTATTTTTTCGTTGAGTATTAGAAACATACTTACTTTTTAATAATTAATGCTACAATGTCTGTGTGTGTATGTGGAAGAAGTTTTAGTAATAACTAAATTTTGAGAAAACATAACTTTCTTAGTTCATAAGAAAGCTGCTGCTGCTATCGACGTTAATTTGATTATTTTTGAAGTGAAAACTTTTTTAGCGGCGTTGTTTGCTTTTTTGTAATGGGGAAAAATGCTAAACTCGCGTCAGTCAGGATCACGTGACCCTGATCGAAAATTCGTAAGGCGGATGTGACGGATGGAGAGTAGACAGCCGGCAGCGGAAGTATCCTCCTCTCTTTCCACGGGGCGCGGTGAAAATGGCGGCGCGTCATTTCAAGACGTAAACACTTGTGTCACCATAGCAACGCGCTAATTTTTTAATTCAATGTCAAAACTCTAGATTTTCTGTCAAGCTATGGATAAAACTTTCGTATACAATACTGTTCTGTATTCGTAAATTCAAATGCAGAGTAAATTCGTAAGACGGCAATTCGTGCAAAATTATTCCCTAACCATTCCAAAATATCAAAAATGCAAAACGTTAATATTCAAGTTTTCACTTCTGCCGGCACCCACGGAGTGCCACCCGATTTTTTTTATATTTACAATAAGTTCATTGCTTAGCCTTCAAATTCTCGCCCGATGTTAGACTAGTGGCTCCGTGAGCTGTAGACCTCGCGATAAAATAAAATAAAATGTCGTCATGAAGTTTTCAAAACACAGTAGGTACGTGAGTATTCGCAGCTAGATGGTGCTTCTAAATCAAAGGTGGGAGTGCACTGCACATGTCTATATTTATATATTTTACATCTATCTGCTGGAACACAACATCATAAAGTATCACTATGTTTATGCTTCAAATATTCTGTGTCTTATTATCAATATATCGTTACATCGATCATGTAAGGTAAACAAGTAATTAGTCGCAAGCAGTAGGCTCTGACGTGGCTGCCCATACGTCCTCATCTGTCAAACAGCAGACAGGGAATGATTCCTGCCGTTCTGTGACCAAATGTAAATCAATCCAAAGTATGCGTTTACTGTACAAATACCAGTTAACATTGTATTACAACGACCCTCATGGCACAACTTGACAGACTGATCGTACTCGATCACGTTTGTTAAGCAACGCTCGGCCCGGTCAGGTGTCGGATGGGTGACCGTTAAAGTGGCATTACAACTGAGCGATTCCGTGCTTCGGAGGGCACGTTAAACCGTCGGTTCCGGCTGTTGTCATCTGATAACAGTCGTTAAACCAAGTTAGAGGCCTTTCAGGCGGCTTGATAAACTCTAACACCAGAGGTAGCAACTAATCCTCATTTGATAAGAAAAAGAAGAAGACAACCGACCTGTACCTACATTGTACCTATGTCTAATTGTTACGAAGGTATACACCGTCATTTTGTAGTAACAGTTGTTTAAATTCCCAGGAGGAAGTGTTCTAAAATACTTTCCCATACTAATACAATTTTAGCTGTCTGTCTAGTTTAAGAGGTTCTTAACCTTTTAGTGATGAGGGACCATTTGTCAAAATGTCTGTCTTGCCATGGGCCACCCACTGTTTGGATTGGAGGTAAAATACAGTAAATGTAAGTTTACTTAATGAAGGGTTGTTGTTTTGGGATGGCTTCCTGGACCACTTCTAGTGCTTCCAGGCCAGTGGTCCGCGGACAACCATTTAAGAACCATTTGTCTAGCTAACTAAACAGAAAAAAAATTTGGTCCTCCCATACTAACATGGGAGGACCAAGTTTTTTTTCGCTTTCAACCCATGTTTTTTTGCGAAATATATTTAGTTTTATTAGTAGAACTAAGAAGATCAAAACGACTACTAAAATGACGGTGTATTATAAAATTTTAAAGGCAAAACCCGGGGATCAAAATTATAAGATTATAATTAAATAATTTTTATTATGTTTCATCCATCCATCCATCAGCTATTTTTAATGTCCCCATTGTTGGGGCCCAGGCCTTCCTTATGGGTGGATAAGGAGGATGGGCCAAAACCCACCACGCGGGCCCAATGCGGATTGGTGGGTGTTAACGACTGCAAATGCACCCGGGACCAAGGGCTTAACGTGCCTTCCGAAGCACGGAGGAGCTCGAGGTAATCGCTTGCAATACAACATCTCCACCGCTTCACCCAGTCTTCCATACATTTTTCATAGGCTATTTGCGGTATGGCCTTTAGCTCATTCAGCGTGTTGCCGATACTGGCCTCATTTGTATAGGTTTTATTTTAGAATTTAAATTCGAATGTTACTTTGATATTTAGTTGTTTTTCGCTTTGTCAGTGTCTAAAAAGTCAGAAGTAAATAATTGTTTCAATTCAACCTTGGTTTTTTTCACAACAAGGTTTTGTGGTGTCAGATAATTTAAAATGCTCACCAGAAGCAAAAAATTACGTGAAAAAAGTGCAACTGAAAAAAGTAGTTCCGGAAAATCATCGGCCACGATACAGGCACGTGTCCTCGCGGCGGAGGCCCAGCACCTACGTCGCCTAACGGACCTAGAACGTGCTGTGGCCGAGGCTGAGCACTGCGCTCATGTCGCCTCGCTCGAGGCGTCGAGCAGCAGAAGCCACCAATCACGGAACAGCTGCAGCTCACGACTACAAGATTGGTTAGACCAAGGAGCTCATTCACCTCATTTCACGCTTCTTTTCCACCTCAGACGGTGTCGCACTCACCCATCCCTGTAGCGTCCGTGCCCTATCTGGCACCTGAGGGCGCGATGGTGGAGTCGCCTTTAGACATTGTTCCGCCTGAGGGAGGTATATCTCAGTTCCAATCTTGTCCAACTGCATGTGCCTTTAACCCCGCCTATTTCAGTGCGCCCATTTACACGTTTGCGCCCCAAGGCGGAACATTGCTTACCAGCGCGTCTGCTCCACCTACACGATTTGGAGCTGAGGCACCCTGGAAGACCAGCGGGCTAGCTGAAGCGGAGACACTCTTACACGCACGTAGTGTAGGCGTAGGTACACATTTAAACGCCAGTAATAATAATTGTTTCGAAAACACAAATAAAAAGTTTAATAGTAAACATAATGACACTTTACAACTCTGCCGCGCTAACTAAGAGTACAATAACTCGAATTTGCCGCTTTCGAGAAAAACGCGCGCAAAATTTCAAACTTTGTTTTTCTTGTATCTCATGAACTACTGGACGGATCTACATGTAACTTGTACCAATTGAAAGAAAAACACATAAAGAACGAATTTAAAATATACTTAGAATGAATATATGAAGCTTAAGGCTTGAAATCGTGGAAATTGTTATTATAATAAGGAATGTTTAAATGATCAACCTATCAACACTAGCCATAAATACAATAACTACATTACTTATTGTATTTATCTTTAGCAAACCCACATATTGCGAACACTTACATAAATAATTAAATAATTTTCTAACGATAAATACAATAACTGATGTAGTTATTGCACTTATCGTTAGAAAAACCTGTGTGGACCTAGTCGGTAATCCCAATGAAATATTTAACTTTTTTCATTAAGTATTTATTTAAAGTTTAAAGTAATCATAAATATGTATTTTAAACAAAAAATTACTTTTATCAAAATCCGTTAACTAGTATAATTTCTCCAAAGTTGTAACAAACACATAAATTTTACTTCTTTTAATCTATATACATATATCAAATTCAAAATCCTGACTGACTGACTGATTGAGATATCAACGCACAGCAAAACCGCTAAACCTAGAGACTTGAAATTTTGCACTTAGGTACCTTATACAGTATAGGCCTCCACTATGAAATGATTTTTGGAAATTCCACCCCTAAGGGGGTAAAATAGGAGATGAAAGTTTGTATGAAAGTCCGTCAGTTTCAAAGCTAGGATTTTCAAATTCTGTATTTAGGCAGACGATTGAAACTTAATATTTACGTGTATCAGCGTTTTTTGACAATTCTACCCCCGAAAGCATGAAAAGGGGGATGAAATTGTAATTGGAAAGTCCTTCATTTTCAAAGTAAAACTTACTCTTTATTATTAAGCCTTATCGTTGGAAAATAACAAATAAGCAAACTCATAATATTTCATTTTCGAAATTCAACCCCTTAGGTGTTAAATGAGATAAATAAACCGATAAATCGATATGAATGTCGTTATTGAAGTTTTATGGTATGACGATTGCAAAAATAGCATTTATTTTAAAGTTCAATACGGAGGACATGATCTATACCGTAAAGGGTTGAAATAGGGATTAAAATTTTGTATGGGAAAATAATGTAAAACAGACATTTCGAATTGAAACTTCATAGGCTTAAAAACAAATAAAATAAGCTAACTCATATTTCGTAATTTTCCGAAAATCAACCCCTTAGACTGCTTAGAGGATAAATGGAGTATAAAAACCTAAACTAGGCTATCGTGTCTAGACTAGACTGTACCATGTTGATTGCGGAAATGACGAGAACGGGAACGGGAACGAAAACGGGATACTAATATCTCTGGATCCAAATCTGAATATTATAAACTAGCTTCCGCCCGCGACTTCAACCACGTGGACATTCGAGAAAATCCTCAGACAAGTTTAAACCAGGATAGAAACAATTATTCTGTTTTAATTTTATCAAATTCCGATCAGCCGTTTTCACGTGATTAGGCGGATCCCCACCAAGCGAGCAGCCTCGTGCAAGACCCTTGTGGCAAACGTTCTGCATGGTGAAGCAGCGCGCTTGGTGGGGACTCGCCCAATCACGTAAAAACGACTGATCAGAATTGGATGAAATAAAAAAACATAGAATTCTTTCTATCCTGGTTTAAGCTTCTCTGAGGTTTTTCTCGAATGTCCACGCGGATGAAGTGGCGGGCGGAAGCTATTCATTAATACAATAACAGCATTTGTTTGTGAATTCTGAGTATTTATCTCAGTAAATGATTGGGATACACTAATCATAAGTACAATAATTCAAACATATTGTATTTATGACTAGTGAACAAATATTGAAAATCCAAGGCCTACCAAATATAAGTGGAACAACTATAATAGTTATTGTACTTATCATAAGTAATGTAGGCATAGTTGAAAACTGAGAACACCACAAGTATGCTTATTGTATTATTGATAAGTAAAATTGGAGTGAAGTCTTAGTTATTGCATTATTGCTTACTGAAAAATCAGGTTCCTGAAGGATTCATGAAAAGCTACTTAGAGAGAGTTGTAGATCTCGATTCCCTGATTCTAAATATATATATAACTCAATATCGACCAAAATCGAGTTATTGTACTTTTAGTTAGCGCGGCAGAACTGGCAGAAGCTGTAGCCTTAGATTATTTATATGTCAAGATAGACAGTCGAAGCTACGACAGCGTCGAAAAAAATATCACCCAACAGTTGGGTGACCAAAACACGCACACATTGTCAGTAGTGTGAGCCGGCCATAGTTTTTATTACAATACTCTTTGGACGCGATGATGCTAAAAATGCACACCACCTTAAAAAAGTTGGCCTGTTTTGTTTAATACGTCAAAAGCCAAAGACTCTATCTAGACATATAAATAATCTAAGGCTGTAGCGAGCATTGCCGCTGCTGCAGCCTCCCGTGTCCCAAAGGTAAGTGTCACAAACCTTCCTATTTTCGACGGTAAGCCCACAGACTGGCTTATATTTAAAAGGGTTTACGACTCCACCAGCGCCTCATATTCGCCTGCAGAGAACCTGGCTAGGATTGGTGCTGCTTTGCGTGGGCCTGCCCGCGATGCTGTGGCTGTCCTGCTGGCGGCTGCGTGGGACCCGCGCGAAGTTGTGAGCGCCCTAGAGGTCGAGTTCGCGAGGCCCGAGCGTATTATCCTTGCTGAGTTAGCTAGCGTCCGAGCGCTGCCCAGAATTTCCCATAACGAGACAGCGAAGGAGATAAATGCTTTCGCCTGTAGGGTGCGGCACTGCATTGAAGTAGTGCGGCTCCTTAACGTGCCAGAGTATTTAGCTTCCCCCGAGTTGTCCAACGAGATCGTGGGAAAATTCACAAACTCGCTGCGATCTCGGTGGACGGATTTCGCTTACAGTAGAGAGGGGGACCCTGCAAAAAAATTTCGCCTTGAACTTTTATCAGATTTTCTTATGCATGAGGCCAATCTAAAGTTAAAGTATGATTTTTTTGATCTAGTTAAACCCATGTCAGTCAGATGTCATGCAAATGTCTCTGATGTCACTTTGCCCTCACTAAAAGTATGTCATGCAACTAATGTCTCTGATGTCACTTTGCCTTCACCGAAAGTTTCTATAAATACTAATAAAAAGGTTTGTTTATTTTGTAATAAGGTAGGCCACCTCATTTTAATGAAACAATTTCTATCGATGAGAGGTGGAAATGGGTAATGGAAAAAAAGGTTTGTTATAAATGTTTCGTCAAGGGTGATCATTTTTACCGGAAATGTAAAAAGTTTGCATGTGAGAATTCGGATTGTCGTAGTAAAGGCTCTCACCACACTTTACTTCATAGAGCTACTTTAGCAACCGTGACTAACATCAGCACATCGCCCCAGGAGAGCGGTTTGACGGATGGTTCAGTCCCAGAGGCGGAAATTGTTACCACAGATAGTATCGTTGTTGCTCATAATCATGATAGCACTCCACAGCCGTCACAATGTTCCTTATTAAAAGTGGTGCCGGTTGACGTGTCTGGACCGAAAGGCACAGTCAGTACGTTCGCTTTGCTCGACGACGGCTCCAATGCAACTCTGGTTGACTCATCAATCGCAGATGCAGTGGGTGCTTCTGGTAGTCGATCACGCCTTCAGATAAACACAGTGGGCGGGTTGTCGAAAGACACTGAAGTTACATTCGTGTCTCTCGAACTCCGAGGCTGCCATAGCTCGCAAACGTTTAAATTAGACTGCGTTAGGTCAATACCAAATCTTTCCTTGACTTCCCAAGCTATCAAATCTAAAGACCTGCTTTCATACAACTGTCTGTCTGATATAGTTGAGGAATTGACGTATGATGAAGCCAAGCCGATGTTGCTGATTGGCATTGACAACTGGCACCTGACTGTGCCTCGTAAGGTCAGGCGCGGTGGTCGGTCCCAGCCAGTAGCAGCGTTAACGTCACTTGGATGGGTCCTTTTCGGCTGCATCAAATCCAGGTCGTCACCAGTGGAGTTTGTACACCACCTTCATACGAGCGATACTGCTTCTATGGATCAGCAACTGAGCGAGTATTTCCGCGTTGACTCTATAGGCATATCCAAGGAGGAGTACCGCTCTAGTGATGATGAAAGAGCTATCAGCATTTTAAATCAAACGACACGTCGATTGTCAAATGGCAGGTTTGAAACCGGGCTTTTATGGCGAGCTAACATTGATAACATACCGAACAGTCGCAACCGTGCTTTATCCCGTTTTATTAGTTTAGAGAGAAAAATGAGAAAGGACATAGCTTACGCTGACGCTTACCGCGAGAACATTCGTTCTACAATCCAAAAGGGTTACGCAGAACTCTGTACCGAACCGCCAAACCGCGCTGGCGTAGCTTGGTATCTTCCCCATTTTGGGGTATTTCACCCTCAGAAGCAAAAGCTTCGTGTAGTGCACGATGCTGCAGCAACGTCATCGGGCGTGAGCCTAAACTCACTTCTTTTACCAGGGCCTGACCTGCTGCAGCCTCTTTTAGGTATTTTAATGAGGTTTAGAGAGGGAGCAGTGGCACTTAATGGTGATATCCGCGAAATGTTCCCTCAGACTAAAATAAGGGTCGAAGATCGTGACGCTCAAAGGTTTTTATGGCGTGAAGACCCATCACAATCTATCCAAGAATTTCGAATGACGTCTATGATCTTTGGTGCCACATCTAGTCCGTTTACTGCTATATTTTTGAAGAATCGGAACGCTGAGGAAAACAGGTCGTTTTCAACTGCTGCCGCGGATGCCATCATTAGGGATCATTACATGGACGACTACCTAGGCAGCGTCGACTCGGTAGACGAAGCTGCTCAACTGGCTTCGGACATAGTTAAAATTCATTCCAAAGCTTGTTTAGAAATGAGGTCATGGGTTTCAAACCAAACCGAAGCTCTATCTTCTACCCCCCCAGACTTGCGTGCGCCCGAAGCCATTTCGGTAAACGTCCGTATTCTGGGAGTTATTTGGGATGTTCACGCTGATACCTTGTCCTTTACGCGCTCGTCGCTAGGAGTATTGCCATCTAAATTGACAAAACGTTCTGCTTTGGCTTACCTTATGCGCGTCTATGATCCCCTTGGTTTTATAACACCTCTCATTGTAAAAGGGAGAACAATTTTCCAGGAAACCTGGAAACTTGGAATTGATTAGGATCAAGAATTGCCGCCGTCAGTTGCGTCAAAGTGGAACGCTTGGTCTACAGAATTTTCACAAATTAAGTCTAGTGCCATTCCTCGCCACTATTTGCGTGGGCGTCAGGCCGTGTCAGCGGAACTTCATGTATTTGGTGACGCAAGCGAAGTTGCGTATGCTTGCGTTGCTTATTGGCGTTTTACGTGTTCTAATGGTGACGTAGTGCTTAGCCTCATAGGTGGCAAGGCTCGATTGGCCCCTATTAAACCAGTTTCAATTCCTCGGCTGGAATTACAGGCCGCCCTCATTGCGGCTCGTTTCGCTTCTTATATTGTAGAGGTACATAAGCGCAAGCCGTCCAAAGTTGTTCTTTGGACAGACAGCCTCACTGTCCTAAAGTGGTTGTCAAACGTCCGCTCGCTAAAAACCTTTGTAGCCCACCGTGTAGGTGAAATATTGGAGTTAACCATCGCAGCGAACTGGCGTTATGTGCCAACGTCTTTGAATGTGGCGGACGACGCAACGCGCACGAACGTTAAGTTCGACGCCACATCGAGATGGTTCTCTGGGCCACCTTTTTTAACCAAACCTCACTCTCAGTGGCCCTCAGAACCCTCAGAACATCATAGTTCATTAGGCGAGAGTGAGATGAAGAAGTCATCTGCTTCACCCGACTCTCATTTCATAGCCCTCATTGTTTCATCATTACCATCACCACCGATTGCGGAACCTACTCGATTCAGTAGGTGGTTCCGCCTTTTGAGAGCTACTGCTCGCGTGATTCAATGCGCTACAACCTTTCGAACGCTTTAAGGCCGTAGAAATCTAAATTCCAAAACTTCAAAAGGCTCGGGGTCTGTGTCTACGTCTCTTACAAAATTTCCCGTGTTAGATGCAGAAGAGCTAGGAAAGGCTGAATGGAATCTCTTGTTGCACTCTCAATTGCAGCACTTTGAGGAAGAGTACACCGCGACATTGAAAGGCAGCCCACTCCCTAAGGCGAGTAAGCTCCATAGTTTCACCATCTGCATCGATGACAATGGACTGTTGCGGCTCAAGGGCAGAATATCTGCAGCCCAGGATGCTGACATTGACAAGAACCCTATCGTGCTTTTTGGAAAACATCATACCGTTAAGCTACTTATCCAGTTCTATCACGAGAGATTTGCTCATGGTGGAAGCAACATTATCATAAATGAGCTCCGGCAACGTTTTTATATTGTGGGAATCCGATGCGCGGTGAAGACTGTATTACGAACCTGCCGCCAATGTGAATTCAGAAAGAAAAATCCTTCCAGCCCACCAACTGGCGACCTTCCTGCAGAACGCCTTAGCCATCACGTTAGACCATTCACCAACGTTGGCTTGGATTATTTTGGCCCGATCACAGTCTCTGTTGGAAGGAGGACAGAAAAACGATGTGTGGCGTTATTCACATGTTTGTCAGTGCGTGCAGTCCATCTGGAAGTAGTCAACAGCCTAAGTACGGACTCTGCCATTATGGCTTTGGGGCGGTTTATTTCCAGAAGAGGCAGTCCAGAAATAATTTTCTCTGACAATGGGACCGCCTTCGTGGGAGCCAACCGGGAGCTGCGAAAATTCTATGAAGAGCCAGTGCAGGAGTTTGCGGCCAATTCACTGATACGTTGGAAGTTTATACCGCCAGCTGCACCCTTTATGGGCGGGTGTTGGGAGCGCCTTGTGCGAAGCGTAAAAACTGCCTTAGTCGCGACCTTAAAGGAAAGATCTCCGACGGAAGAAACGCTAAGTACCTTCCTTCTAGAAGCAGAGGCAATTTTAAACTCTAGGCCGTTAACGCATGTGGACACAGACCCAGACGCGGAGCAGGCGATCACGCCGTTCCATTTTATACTTGGGTCATCGTCACCATACTCGCCCCTTGCTCAGGTGGATGACGCAGATTTAGTTCGTCGTGTCCGTTGGCGTAAAGGTCTACGTTTTGCTGACCACTTCTGGGCTCGTTGGCTAAAGGAATATTTGCCCTCCCTTATTCCAAAAGCTGCCACAGCACCGACTTCGAACCTTTGTGTCGGAGATTTAGTTCTCATTGCAGACGGCAACCTCCCACGAGGAGTATGGCCACGTGGTCGAGTTATTCGCGTCTTGCCCGGCTCAGATGGCGTCGTGCGTATAGCAGATGTAAGCACAACTCATGGGGTTCTTCGTCGACCCACCAAAAAACTTGTTCACTTGAGCACGACTGCCTCATCTCCTTGAAAGTTGCCGTTCTCGGGTGTTACTGTATCGGCATATCATTTTACTGTTGTGCATCACCACACCGGGGGCGAGGATGTTGCCGATACTGGCCTCATTTGTATAGGTTTTATTTTAGAATTTAAATTCGAATGTTACTTTGATATTTAGTTGTTTTTCGCTTTGTCAGTGTCTAAAAAGTCAGAAGTAAATTAATGTTTCAATTCAACCTTGGTTTTTTTCACAACACAGCGAATTTTCTTTCATGGCTTCTATCGACTCAAAACGTTTTCCTCGAAGTGGTAATTTTAACTTGGGAAATAAAAAAAAGTCAGACGGAGTCATATCAGGTGAATACGGTGCTTGGTCGAGAACTTTTGTTGAATTTTTCGCTAAAAACTCTTTCACTATAATGGCTGTGTGTGATGGTGCATAATCATTTTCCATTGTAAAAATCGCCGAGGACTCAAAACTATCACCAACAAAAAGTGTAGTTTAAAACAAATTAAATGACAGATCCCGCTCAAATTTTGCGCGCTTAATCAGTACAGTGCTACCAACATGCAGTAAAAAAATTAGAACGACCTCTTTTACGCGGGTCTTTTTATTGACATATTTCCGATACTTTTTACACAGAGTAGTATTATCTGTTTATCTATCTTATTATCTGTTAATTATGAACTAATCGACTCTAAAATTGGAACCTATTATTAATTTTACTACGCAGTGTGTGAAACGTTAAATTCCATTACAAATACTTCTGAAATCTCACAGAAATAGCTTAGATACTGTAAGCTATCTGTGTGTAAACTAAAATACATTACAAGTTAAAACTTTCAACAAAATAAACCTTCATAATATTCGAATACGGGAACGTTTCAAAGGCTTAAAGTTATGTAGGTATATGTGAATATCTATTTACTTCGCACCGACTTCGCAAAACTCGAAACGAATACTTGGACGTCCGAAGTTTTGTTAACTTGACAAAATCCAGATAGATATTCGTTCGTCAGACGCGACGATTCAGCCAAAAGTTTGCGTAAGGAATGATTTATATTATATTGTAAATGAGGGCTTTTCAAAGGGTCATTAAAAAAATGTGTTACAATTTGCCCGACTATTGGCCGATTACTCAAAGGCTGCTTAGCTAAAATCTTAAGTTAAAGTCTCCTTAACTTTAAGGAAGCTGTCAGTTTCATAGAGTTTCTGTCAAATCTGACAACTTTTTTGAATTTAAGGTGGTGGTTGCGCCAAGTGATGGATTGAACCGATTTGAATTTCTTTAATTTAAATTTGTCGACATCCCGCCCTTTATTTCCATATTCCTATCTCCCGCACATATCGCGCCATCTAGCGACGTAAAGTTGAAACCGCAACGCCTCGTTTTCTCTCGAACATTCAAGTGTGTGTTGATATATGGCCGCAAACCTACCACGCGCGCGCATCGCTAATTTTCGCATTTATTGGAAATTCCACGTCGTAATCCTGAAACATTCAGCAAACTGTTAATTGTGAACGGTGCAGTGAAGTGAGAAAACCTGCAGAACCGAGGGCCCTCCAATGACACCTCAACCAGCGGCTGCAGCTTCCCGCCCGCTGTCCAGGTGCCAAATTTTCCTTCACAACCTTTTTTGTCGACTGATCGCGTAACTATTGAATTTCAGAATAGCTTTCTTATCCTAAATTATACAGTCCATTTAATTTTATCTTTTTATCGCTTACGCACAACCATTTCCTGGTCCATGCGATCCGGATTTTGATCCGTTCTTTAGTTCGTAGTACCTATTGTTACCTATAGTTCGCAAATTTCGCAATAGTTCATCATAAAATCGCATTCGTTTTTTATTCCATAGGGAATAAACGCATAGGTAGTAGTCGTATTTCGCAATATTTAGTCATAGAATCGCATTAGTTTTTATTCCATAGGGAATAAAAGCACTATAGTTTTCATTCCATAAGGAATGTACGCATTTAGATACTTTATTTCGCATAATAATTCGTAGTTTCGGCCGTACCGCATAGTAATATATTTTGTGCGCGGGTAGGTATAGTTCGTCCGCACTAAGTACCTACGCTCGCTCGCGTCGCTGTTCTTCACCGCTTCCATTTTGATCGTTCGTTAGTTTAGCATTTTAGTTAGTTTGTTGTTTGACAATGCCTCCGAAAATGCCTCCGGAGACACTGTTAAAAATATTACATGCTAAAAAGGATAGTCTTTTTAAGCGTATGCAATTGATTTCTGATTATTCATCGCGGATCGCCGATGAATCAACGAAAGATTTATTTTTATCCTCGGTAGAAACCGTAGATACATTACGCTTAGATTTCGAAAATGTACTCGATAAAATAAACTCCGTTGAATTAGAATTAAATCCCGAGTTCTTAGTAAGCTATGACGCCATGTCATCATTCGAAGATTTAATTTGTAAAATAAAACGTGTCGCTAAGTTATTGCAAGCGCCCGTAGTAGATACCGAGTCGAAACCCGGGTTAGCCGGTTTTGATCTGTTAAAACGGGACCGACCTAAATTACCTTCCCTTCAAATTCCCGAATTTGATGGCGATATTAAAAATTGGCCTTTATTTTTCGCTAGTTTTGAAAACACAATTCATAAAAATAATTCGTTATCGGATCACGAAAAATTACATTATTTTTTTATTTTTTTTATTTATTTATTTATCACTGTAAAAGATACAAAAAAATTACAAATTTAACTTTCGCCAAACTGCATAACAGTTTGTCGGCGAAATGTACAAAAACTATGCTCTAGTTCTTAACAAAAGACATAATTCAATATAGGTGTTGAAGTTAATTTAAATAATTTTACATTTAATGCCTGTTTCACAATCTATGTTATGGCACTAACTTCTGATCTATTTTAAGATGAAACAATTTATATGAAATTACTTGTTAAGTACTGAACTAAATCGGACTTTGTGAAACAGGCCTTAGAAACATTAACAGAGTGCAATATACATTAGCTACTTATTAATACATATCTGAGAAAGCTTTCTTCAAATATATTTTTATAGAATACTTGGACTTTAAATTGTTGCTGGTTAAACCAAGTTTATTGAATATTCTGGGTGTAACATAAGATCTTGTCCGTTGTTTATAATAATTACCTGTATTTGGCTCTTTGTACTTAATTTTTTTTTGATTGTCTGGTATTATACGTATATAATCTTATCTCTTTATTCATGTCTGACTCAAATTGTTCTAAAGCTATCATATAATTTACTTTAACATCAATAGGCATTATTTTACAAAATTTAAATAGATCATAACTATTGTTAAGTTTTTTCCTCTTCTTTCTATTAACAAAATGCTTTAAAAATCTGAATTGTATTTTTTTAATTTTCTCTAAATAGGTCTTAAATGTAAGTCCATAAGATGCAAGTCCATAGCTTATAATAGAATCAACAAGTGCGTAATAAATAACAAATAATGTCCTTTTGTTTAGAGAGCGTTTAAGATGATAGAACTTTCCAAGTACAGGTCTTAATCGAGAACACACCGTTTCTATTTGTTTTTTCCAATTCATATGCTGATCTATGTAAACCCCTAAGTACTTAAAATCTTGTACATATTCTATCTTCGGACAAGAGCAGTTTAATTTACTCTGATGTAGGCAGGAATACGAGTGACCTATTATGCCTAGAGATGTGAAATTAACATTTTTTGCTATAGAGTTGTATGGTGAAAATATATGTAGACATTTGGTCTTATCTATGTTAAGTAAAATGCCATTATCATGCGCCCACTTAGTCACATTATCAAAATCCGACTGTATTCGATCATGTATATTTTTTATATCATCTGACGAGTACAGTAGGCACATGTCGTCGGCATACATAACTAATTGACTGTGTTCAAGCACATTGGTCACGCTGTTCACGTGCATTATGTACCCTACTGGGCCATACACGGAGCCAGTCGGAACACCTAGAGTTACGTTAGCGGTTTCTCCCTCCTCTCCGGCAACTCGCGCCTGCATCTGGCGATGCCTTAGGTACTGGAGAAGCCACTCGCTCACAGGCCCCCTGATACCACATTCCTCCATAGCCTGTAGTAGCACTTCATGATCCAACGTGTCGAAGGCCTTTTTAAAGTCTATAAATAATGCTAAAACCTGATGACCCTTCCCCAAACTATTATTTACAAATTCTGTGAATTCCTGTAAAGCAGTTGCCGTACTACGGCCTCTTCTGAAGCCGTGTTGCGATTCAGATATTATATTATTGCTCTCGAGAAATGAACTAGTCAGTAAACTCACCGGGAAAGCAAAAACCGTTTACGCGGGAATAACGCTTTGCGCCGAAAATTATAGTTTGATTTTGAATACTTTGAAGGTCAAATACGAAGATAAACGTTTAGTAACAACCGCTTATTTAGATCAAATATTTAATTTGAAAAATAGTTCTTCCTGCAATGAACACGATTTAGAAAAATTCCTAGATACCTTTGCATCAGCTGTTCGCGCGCTTAAGAATCTCAAGGTCGATGACCTCTGTGATTTTTTGTTTTTGTATATTGGGTTAAAGAAATTAGATTCTGAAACCGTTCGCTTATTTGAAATGGATAGACGTGGCTATCAAATACCTAAGTTCGACGATTTAGAAACTTTCGTTCGTCAACATATTAGAATTTTGCAACGAACTTCGTTAAACCATGGAGTTACGAAAAATAGTCCTAATAATCGTAATAATAAGCCAGCGACGAAGTCTACGCATTCTTTTGTTAATTTCGAACCCGCAACTTCGCAAGCATCGCATTCGAAAAAATGTTCTTTGTGTCAGGGTCACCACGACCAACTTTATAAATGTTCGGAGTTCAATAAGCTCACCCCTGGCGATCGCTATAAATTTGTTCGTGCTAATAATTTATGTATTAATTGTCTCAGTGAGAAACATCGTGTCTCATCTTGTAATTCGAACCATTTTTGTCGCAAGTGTAATGGTAAACACCATTCATTATTACACTTCGAAAATAATAATGCCGCATCCAATTTAAACACAGTCGGAACTTCGCACGTTAATGGAAATAATTCGCTTGTAGTTAGCAATGCACCCGCCGCCGCCATGCCTAGCCGTAGTCCGCTCGCTGTGACGTCACAGCCGCCCGCGCCGTTGGGCCGCGACTCGGAGTGCGCTCGCGTGTTTTCGTCTCCGTCCGCGCCCAGCGACGGCGGCGCCACTGCCGCGCGGCCCGCACGTCTCCAGCCGAACGATGATGTTGCTTTGTGCTCCTCGTTATCGAGTTTGCACACAAGCCCTACTACGGTACTCCTCGCAACCGCTCGAGTTATTGTTTACGATTCGCATGGTAGGGGACATAGTGTACGCGCACTTTTAGATAGTGCATCTCAAAGTAATTTTATTAGTAAAAATTGTTGTAGTCGTCTTGGTTTGCATATAAATAATCGCCCTGCCTGTAACGTTGTGAAAGGTATTGGGGGTTCCACTAAAGCCGTTCAAGGTTCTGTAGGAATTAAATTCCACTCGCGTTTTAATTATAGCGTTAGTTTTTCGATGGATTCGTTAGTTGTCGATAAAGTTACCGAACTTTTACCGACTGTCGCAGTCAATACCGCATTATTGACTAATTTTAGAGATTTGCCTTTGGCCGATGATACTTACGCCGTTCCAGGAGATATTGATTTGTTAGTTGGCGCTTCGATTTTCCCGCACCTCCTGTTGCAGCATAAGGTTCAAGGTCACTCGTCGCACCCCGCGCCGCTCGCATTAGAGACGGTTCTTGGTTTTGTTGTTGTTGGTTCCGCACCCGCTTGTTTAGATTATAACTCGACAGTGTCATATTGTTGCGCCGCCGAGCCGCTGGACTCCACCGTCCGTAAATTCTGGGAGATGGAAGAGGTGAATGTACCTCCTGTTGTCAGCCCTGATGATAAACTTTGTGAAGAGTTTTATAGCCGCACTACTACTCGCGATAGTGATGGTCGTTATATTGTCGCACTCCCCTTTAAGGGTGATGTTAATTCGCTTGGAGATTCGTTTCAGTCAGCCGAAAAACGCTTCTTTTGTTTAGAACGAAAAATGCAAGCATCTCCAAAGTTGAAGGAGGCTTACGATAATGTAATAATCGAATATTTGGATAAGGGCTTTATTAGACCCGCGCCTCCCGAAGCTGAAGGAACGCAGCATGCTCCTTCGTATATTATACCGCACCATGGAGTTATCCGTGAGGATAAACTAACCACCAAGTTGCGCGTTGTCTTAGATGGCAGCGCCAAAACTAGTTCGAATGTTTCGGTAAACGATATTTTACATAGTGGGCAAAATCTCCAAGGCAATTTGTTTGAAATTATAGTTAACTTTCGCTTATTCGCTGTCGCGCTTTCAGCCGACATTAGACAAATGTTTCTTTGTATTGGTGTTCGCGAATCGGATCGCCGATTCCAACGCATTTTGTATAGATTTTCACCGCAGGAGCCTTTACAGGTTTACGAATTTAATCGCGTTTGTTTTGGACTTAAATCCAGCCCCTTCCACGCTCTTCGCACTGTCAAGCAGCTCGCCGCCGATGAGGGGGACAAATACCCGAAGGCTAAGGAGACTGTAGAAACCGGTTTGTATATGGACGACTATATTTATTCTGTGCAGAGCGAAAATCAAGCTGTCGCAACTGCGGCTGAAGTAATTGATCTCATGAAGGCTGGTAATTTTGATCTCGTAAAATGGAATAGTAATTCGCAATCGGTCTTGGATTCGATTCCACCGACGCATCGCTTGTCAACTGTCAAGGAGTTTGATGGTAATGATACGCACAAGGTTCTCGGTTTGTGTTGGTCACCTTCGTCCGACATGTTTAGTTTGAAAGTTTGCCCTACACCGTCAACCTGTACTAAGCGCACCATATTGTCGTGTATCGCACGCATATGGGATGTTATGGGATTTGTAGCACCTGTCGTCTTGTATGCAAAGCTTCTTATAAAAGAACTTTGGCTGTCCAACTGTGACTGGGACGACACTCCTCCTGACCACATTCTTAAACTGTGGGACCGCTTTAGAGCCGAGCTTCCTTTGCTCGAGCAAATTAGAATACCGCGCCATGTTGGCATCTCAAATAATAGTATTGTAACAATTTTAGGTTTCGCAGACGCTAGCGAGAAAGCGTATGGGGGTGTTGTGTACTTCCACGTCCGTAATGGTGACGATATTTCACTGCACCTCATCAGCGCTAAATCTAAAGTAGCCCCTAGTAAAGTAGTTTCTCTCGCTCGTCTCGAGCTGTGCGCTATATTGCTTCTAGCCCAGCTTGTAAGTTCAATCGTTAATAGTTGTCGCAACCGCATAAATATAGATAGAATTTTCGCATTTTCGGACTCAACCGTAGCTTTGTGTTGGACACATTCTTCACCCCATCGTTGGGATACATTCGTCGCAAATAGGGTGGCAAAAATTCAGTCGGAATTGGCGCCGCAAAACTTTTATCACATCTCAGGTACAGACAACCCCGCCGATTGTTTGTCTCGTGGGTTAACACCTGCACAAATTTTGAATCATCCATTGTGGTTTCATGGCTCTTCCTGGTGCCGAACCCCACCTGACGAATGGCCTATTTGTCCTTTCAACCCCGCCACAGTGTCCACACCACCAGAGGAAAAGAAAACCTCTTTAGTTGCTACCGCACCGCCCGCCGAAAGATCGACTATTTTAGCGTTGGCTAGTCGTGTTTCATCGTGGTCGATTCTTTTACGTAGTGTCGTTTTTATTTGTCGCTTTTTGAAAATCCTTCCTCGTCGCAAGTACGTTACCGCCTCTGACTTGAACAAGGCTGAGTTAATTGTACTTCGTGAACTTCAGCGATTTTATTTTTCGTCTGAAATTAGAAATTTAGATTTAAATAAACCTTGTAGCCGCGCTTTTCAACATTTGAAACCTTTTTTGAAGGATGGCCTCATTCGAGTTGGTGGTCGCTTGAGCCAGTCTGAATTGAACTACGATCAAATGCATCCTATAGTTGTCCCGCGCAAGGATCATATCGTTGATCTTTTAGTCGAATATCACCATAAGGTGAATTGTCACGCAGGTCCAGATTTATTAATGTCGATTTTGCGCCAGAAATACTGGATTCTTTCCGCACGCAAGTTGATTCGTTCGATAGTTCATAGATGTATTCCGTGTTTCAAACTTCGCCCGAAGTCAATCGCGCCCGAAATGGCCGACCATCGTTCTTGTCGTGTCGTTCAGGCTGCTAAAGCGTTCGTACACACAGGCACGGATTACGGGGGCCCATTCCGGGTGACAGTTCATCGCGGTCGTGGTATACGCTCCACGAAAGCGTATGTTTGTCTTTTCATTTGTATGACGACTCGCGCCGTTCATATTGAATTAGCTAGTGATTTGAGCACGCCGTGCTTCATGGCTGCATTTAAAAGATTCTTGTCGCGTCGGGGTTCCGTATCTCGAATGTATTCGGACAACGGCACGAATTACGTCGGAGCTCGTCGTAGCCTTTCTGAACTACATAATTTTTTGCGCTCGAAGCATTTTAACACGGAATTCGCCCACGTATTACCTGAAAACCGCATTGAGTGGTCGTTCAATACGCCCGCCGCAAGCCACTTTGGTGGCAACTGGGAAGCTAACATCAAAAGTTTAAAGTCGCATCTGTTTCGCGTTATAGGTGAGCAGATTCTTACGTTTGAAGAGCTGAGCACCGTGCTCACTCAAGTCGAGGCCGTTATGAACACGCGTCCTCTTTGTAGAACCTTGTCTAGTGATCCCTCGGAGCCGCTTGCACTGACTCCAGCGCACTTTTTAAATGTGACACCGTTAAAATATTTGCCCGCGTTAGAAATAGAGGAAGATCGACTTCATCTTCTCTCGCGTCACGCTTTATTGGATAAGCTCGTTCAATCGTTTTGGAGGCGTTGGAGAACAGATTATTTGCATACGCTACAGTCACGTCAGAAATGGAATACTCCATCGAACCCTATTACTGTCGGTACTGTCGTGGTTATTTTAACTGAAAACATCCCTCCGTTACATTGGCCGCTTGGGGTAGTAGAGGAAGTTTTCCCTGGGTCAAATGGGATCACCCGTATAGTTCGAGTTAAAACCGCAACTGGCTCGTACTTACGACCAATTATTCGTCTTTGTCCTTTGCCTAATCAACAGTAACTTCAACAACATTCATAATTTAGCTTGTTCGATTAGGTTTAGCTTAGTTTAGTTTGATAGCATTATAGTTTAGTTAGCATTTAGCTTTGAAGCAACTATATAGGCAGTTGTTCTTCCTTTTTTTTTTGAAGGTAACCCTTCAAGCCGGGGGGGAAATGGTTGCGCCAAGTGATGGATTGAACCGATTTGAATTTCTTTAATTTAAATTTGTCGACATCCCGCCCTTTATTTCCATATTCCTATCTCCCGCACATATCGCGCCATCTAGCGACGTAAAGTTGAAACCGCAACGCCTCGTTTTCTCTCGAACATTCAAGTGTGTGTTGATATATGGCCGCAAACCTACCACGCGCGCGCATCGCTAATTTTCGCATTTATTGGAAATTCCACGTCGTAATCCTGAAACATTCAGCAAACTGTTAATTGTGAACGGTGCAGTGAAGTGAGAAAACCTGCAGAACCGAGGGCCCTCCAACGACACCTCAACCAGCGGCTGCAGCTTCCCGCCCGCTATCCAGGTGCCAAATTTTCCTTCACAACCTTTTTTGTCGACTGATCGCGTAACTATTGAATTTCAGAATAGCTTTCTTATCCTAAATTATACAGTCCATTTAATTTTATCTTTTTATCGCTTACGCACAACCAGGTGGCCTTAACTTCAAGCTTCGTTTGAGTATTTGGCCGTATATGGCGTTGATGGTCAAGTGAAGTGTCAACATTGGTTTTGAAAATAAACGGCCAGGGCTAAAAAAATAAATTTAAAAAAATTAAAAACCCGCCTGCCTAAAAAGACAAGTCAACTGAAAAGATGGAAACAAGATTAAATATTAAAGGCAACATTAAAACATGCAGTCGGAGGCATGCATAAAGAAAGTGACATTATGAATGATTTGAGTTATATGCCTCCGACTGCATGTTATAATGTTGCCTTTAATATTTAATCTTGTTTCCATCTTTTCAGTTGACTTGTCTTTTTAGGCAGGCGGGTTTTTAATTTTTTTTAATATATTTTTTTATTTATTTATTTTTAGTTATTATTTATATGATATACCTTTTTGAAATCCTTATAATAAGCCCTTTAATTTGACACCCATATTGCAGTATTCTAAAAAAAAATTTTTTTCCGCTACGTATAATAGCACCGTACAGCCGCTATGTTGGTTTTTTTATAACGCCACTTTCTTAAGAACACTTGGGCTGACGAGACAAATCTAACGATATGTTAATCATGGAAATCTGTTCAGCCGTTTGAAAGATATGAGGTAATAAAGAATATTACATACAAACTTACAAGATACGCGCCAAAAACATAACCCTCTTGCAGTCGGGTAAAAACAGTTTTCCTTCGTTTTCTACAGTTAACACTTACCTTTTTATTAACGCCATCTATTGAGACTACACTTTTTTATTTTAAAAACCCTTTTTAATACTTTAACATACCAGAAAAAAACATTTTGTTCTACAAAATTAGACAATGATCACCAAATATTAAACCGCCTAGTGATTTGGGTGATTTACTAATTTTAGTGGTTAGGTTAGCTTAGTATAGTGATCATTTAAGCATAAACCATTTATATTTATTAGTTAAAAATATTTTTTAACTAAAAGAAATTAACATAACGTCAAGGTTTGTGCTAAATAGTCATAAAAAGTCTTATTTATTATTTAAATGTGACTATTGTAATTTAAAAAAAAATGTTAGCTCAAATTTAAATTAAAAGAAAACTAACAAACTGATCCTGATCCCCACAAATTATGTCTTTTGATCACTTGGTTATAACTAGTTTAAAATTTTTAAATCTAAAAACGTGGGGCACATTTTGTAATATTTATCATCCATATTGCCTTTAGCATGCGCCCCACGTTTTTAGGTTTAAAATTTCTGTACGTATAGGGTAATAAATATTTACAGAAGAATTTTTTTTTTTACTTTTTGTCTGTTTTTACTAGTCTGTTTTAATGTTTTTAGTCCAATTTTTTTTGTAATAATTTATTCCGTTTTAAAAACGTGTTTTAAAAAAAGTTTTTTTTAGTAAATTATTATTTTCTGCTTTTTAGTTAACGAGCTAAGACTAAAAATATACCATCAGCTATCGGAGCACTCGTCAAGACGACTCAAATGAGTCCAAACTCGATGGGGTAACATTGTTTTATTAAAGAGTTCCTGTGTCCATCTTCCGGCTTCATCATCAGACCTTGAAAACTATTTCCCAACAAAGTACTCGCCAAGACGACTAAAACGAGGCCAAATGACATCAGGCAGAGTCCCATAGATAAGTCATAGAAAACATTCAGATTTTTACGAAGATTTATGTTTTAAGAGTTATTTACGTTTAAAAGTTATATTTTTTGGTAACCCCGACACTAAATAGCAACACCAGTTTCACGACAACACGTTTCGTTAGCTGCGTTAGTGATACAGATTAGCACCACAATGTACGAGTTGGAACCGATTAAACGGAAAATCTGTGCATATGTCGCACGTAACAAAACGCTTTTGACAGTTGAGTTGACTGACATCCGGCAGACTTTTTTTTTAATGCGCAATCACCTGTGCCACAGAACAAATATACTCAGGGGAGACTTGTGAAATCGCTAACAAAGATGTCCGTTTCATTGATATGCTTTTGTTTTTTTCAATAATTAATTAACGCTAAATTAAGGAGTTAAAAAATAATGTTGCTACTGTTTTATGATTCATCATATCAGCCGCACGACACCCACTGCTGGGTATAGGCCTCCCCTAAGGATCTCCACGACGATCGGTCCTGTGCTGTCCGCATCCAGTGGCTTCCCGCGACCTTCACCAGATCGTCGGTCCACCTTGTCGGGGGCCTACCCATGGAGCGTCGTCCGGTGCGCGGTCGCCATTCCAGAACCTTTCCGCCCCAACGGCCATCAGTTCTTCTCGCTATGTGTCCTGCCCATTGCCACTTCAGCTGAGCAATCCTTCGAGCGATGTCGGTTACTTTAGTTCTCCTGCGGATCTCCTCGTTTCTGATTCGATCACGCAGGGAAACGCCGAGCATGACTCTCTCCATTGCACGCTGGCTGACCTTGAGCCTCCTTATGAGACCCATAGTTAGCGACCACGTTTCACTGCCATAAGTCATCACTGGCAACACACACTGTCAGCTTCAGCTCATTGATACCATAATATTACAATTCCAGTACTGACCTATGTTCAAAGTTTTAAGTCTCTAGCTCATCGGGAAGCTAGTATAAAATCGTTCGCAAACTTTGTGGAGAAACAAACAAACAAATAAACGAACGAACACACAAACGAGAAAGCAACCTAATAAAACGTGTTAAATAAAATGACCCTGATTCTCACATAAGCGTGAATAATAATAGATCACTGTGATGTGAATCGACCTTTATTCAACTCGCTTGTCATTGGACTTCGCTATAATTATTACAAGGCATTTCTGTTGGTTTAGGACCGACTGTTTGTCCAACCACTTTGTGTGTTCTAACTCAGCTGCTGTTATTTTGATAGTGCACTATTCCAGTCCCATGGGACTTTATTTCAACTACATAAATACTGATCTGAAAGTGAAAGAAAAGCAAAAAGTTAGGTGTTGCCATTATGGGCTACTTACCCCCGGTTTCTGAAGTACTTTATCAACAGAGGGGTCAACATTACCTGGTTTAAAGTAATAAAGCTAGTGGCTCTGTGAACTGTAGACCTCGCTTTAATATATTATTACCCATAGCATCTCCGGCATTTTGAAATCTTCGCAAGGGACGGTCATGAGATGGGTAACCAAAAATTAAATATCTCGAGTTCCTCCGTGCTTCGGAAGCCGTTGGTCTCGACTGAATTTGCAGTTGTTAACCACCTACACCTACAACTGAGCGCTTTTGTGCTTCGGAGGGCACGTTAAACCGTCGGTCCCGACTGTTATCATCTGATAACAGTCGTTTAGCCAAGTTAGAGGCCTTACAGGCGGCTTAATAAACTCTAACACCAGAGGAGGCCACTAACCCTCATTCGATAAGAATAAGAAAACACCCACCAATCCCCATTGGGCCTGCATGGTGGGTTTATGGCACATCCTCCTTATTCACCCATAAGGAAGGCGTGTGCCAAAGCAGTGAAGACATTAAAAAAACCCGCCTGCATAAAAAGACAAGTCAACTGAAAAGATGGAAACAAGGCAACATAATAACATACAATCGGAGGCATGCGTAAAGAAAGTGACGTTATGAATGATTTTTTAATTATATGCCTCCGACTACATGTTATTATGTTGCCATTAATATTTAATTTTGTTTCCATCTTTTCAGTTGACTTGTCTTTTTATGCAGGCGGGTTTTTGATTTTTTCAATTTATTTTTTTATTTATATATTTTTAGTTATTATATATTACGATCATGATATACCTTTTTGAAATCCTTATAATAAGCCCTTTAATTTGACACCCATATTGCAGTATTCTAAAAAAAAACTTTTTCCTCTACGTATAATAGCACCGTACAGCCGCCATGTTGGTTTTTTTATAAAGCCAACTTCTTCTTAAAAACACTTGGGCTGACGAGACAAATCTAACGATATCTTAATTACGGAAATCCATTCAGCCGTTTGAAAGAAGAATTTAGTGCAGGTAATAAGAATATTACATACAAACACACATTTAAACAAACAAACAAACATACTCACATACAAGATACGCGCGAAAAACATAACCCTTTCTTTGCAGTCGGGTAAAAACAGTTGATGTGATTATGAAGGATCTATAAAGATTAAAATTTCCACACAAAGGCAGGAACTTGATCAGTAAATCCAGTAGTAACGTACAATATGTCCCGAGTTTCATTCCCGACGCGGGACCGGGAGGGAATTGTGCGATAAACCGTCGAAGATCTGTAAGTTTTCAGCATTAATCCTTCGGACTGAAGGCGAAAATAAGAAGGTCTCATATAAACATGGCATCGGAAAAGTAACTCGTATGCTTTCTAGCATAAGGTACTGTTTTCTATGTGCGCTTGTGAAAGAAATGTAAATCATTGGGAACTTTGGTATCTAGTAATTCTACCAACTGTTTGGTGATTTCTTTTGAATTCAACTTAGTAACTAGATATTTAATGTTTGCAAAGGACATCATCCATGTTTCATATATTTTTGGTCCAAATATGAAAGTGCCGGCCAAAAGACAAAAGTGCTTTATTCTGATAGATTTTGTCCATCTAAGCATTTTCATTATGGCACCGAAGCTGAAGCACCGCTTCACATTTATGTCAAAATGTATGAAAACACAGACTTTTTGAACTCAATTAAATTCAAGTACAGCAGTGCTATAGCTTCGGTGCCATAACATGAAATGCTTAGGCGGACAATTTGCTTTTTGACCGTCTTTTTTTTACATTTGTGCCAAAATGTATTAAAAGACAGACTTTTTGAACTTATTTAAAATCAAGTATAGCGGTGCTACAGCTTCGGTGTCATAATAAAAAATGCTTAGGTGGACAAAATCCATCAGAATAAAGCACTTTTGATTTTTGGCCGGCACTTTCACATTTGGACCAAAATGCCCTTTGTGATTTTTCCTACATTATTGTTAGATTTTCTTTAATTAAGAGTTTAGTATGAATAACTGTATAGATTCTAAATATTTTCTGAAATTTAATTTACAAAGAATTCATTTGAATTTGCTAAAAGTTGTGAAACGAACATCCCTGTTGCCAAATGCTTTACTTCCGGTTGGCGAGTGGCGCCACTAGTGTATTTGCCCGTAATGGCGGACAGGTTCGGCGTCGGTCGGCAGTATCGTTTGGACCGTTTTTGAGGATAGATGTTCTTGTTACTAATGTTACTTTTCAAGAAATAAATAATAATTCTTTGAAATATTAAACGTTGTTTGCTTTATCTTCGCCTGATTTTTATATCAGAAGTGAGATAAAGTCAAACGCCCACAAAACAGGGCTTTGGAGTAATAGTTTTATAGATAACGTAAAGCGGACTCGGTCAAAGACGAAAAGTGACAGCTATAATATCTAATAATTATTATTAATATTTATTTTTTTTATTTTCTATCGAGCGTGGCTGAGCGACGACCACAGGTGAACATACGCGACGACTATGGTCACCCTTTGCATCTCGTCCACGTCGTACACGAGCAAGTGGTAAAAGGCGGAGGGAGGCCAAGATTACGCATCTCATCGGCAGAATCAATCACAATTCACAGACAGAGCACAATCGTCGTGGTGCGGAGTTGCCTGCTGCGGCGACAGCGCCCACGCGGAGCGCAGTAACAGCGGGCGCACGGTGCGCCACCAGCGCCACAGCAGCGAGCGCGTGAGGCGCCGCAGCAGGGTGGCAGCGGCCACGCGGAGCACGGCAGCAGCGAGCGCGTGGGGCGCCGCGACAAGCTGGCAGTGAAGGCGCGGGGCGCACCAGATCAGCGAGCAGCGTATGGTGAGGTAAAGTGAGTGCAGTGTAAATCGTGAGTACTTTGAACTTTATTTTATGGATAGGACTGAGTTAATCTTAAAATCGTGCAATTTTAAACTCTACTCTAAAGGATAATTTTGACTGATTTTTGATCTAAAAATGTATTTACTTAGAATAATCTGCTTAAAAATGACGAGACGAGGAATCTTTGCAAAATTTTGGTTAGAAATTAGTTGTTAAAAGATTAAAAACTTTTTTTTAGTATATGGTCTTATTAAGATTTGGGGTTATGATACTTAAGAAAAATGTTGTTACCTAATTGTAATTGTAGCTTGTATTTTTTTTTATGTATTTGACTTAATTGGTTTTTTATTTTTTTTTAAACTGAAATGTTATATGTATGAACTTGAGCAGCCCCTGAAAGTTTATACTTTTAATGGCTTTAATGCAGCATTAAGTTAAAGTTTTATAAAATAAGTTTTGTTTTCCAATATTTATTGCCAAGTTATTTTTTTTTATATTAGCCAATTTTGTATAAAATTCATTGTAACATTTAGATCAATAATATGTTTATTCAAGTTTTTTTTATCACATGTTACAATAACAGAAATGTCATCAGGAAATAAAGTTCAGCGATGCCTTGTCAAATGAGGAATACATTTGTGTAGACTGGGAAAAGAGGCCCTAATTATGCTCCCTTGTGGGACTCCAATTTCGTTCCCTAAACCCTTTTTTTTTAAGTCAAGTATAAGTATTTCAACAGCTTGCATCATGATGCACAGATTTTTTTTTTATCCAGCTTATTGCTGGGCTTCTGATTCCATAATGTTCCAGATATCCTTTTTAGTAGTAGTTGCTGTAAACTTACTGATAAGGTTATTTGGAAGGTTATTTTGTTCTTTGGGAATCCAAATTGGTCTCTATTCAAAATATTTTATTACCATAATTTTCAAATAACGCTATTAGTTTATTTAACATTACTTTTCATATATTTTTGAAAGAATTGATATCCAAGTACCTAATTGATATTACGATTATTTATACATATAATGTTATTCTTATCCTTTTTATACAATGGCTTTACCAATGAAAAGCTCGAGCCTCTCAGGAAAGGTTCCATTTGTTTATCAGAAAAGCTAGTACTGGAGCTATTTCTCATGACACAATAACCTTCGTGCAGATATGGCTATAAGAGGGCTATAAAAGCAAAGGTGACTATCTCCACTATTGTCAAGAATATGACTAATAGTGCCATCTAGTAGCACTGATTCAAAGCTTGTGATCTGTCTAAAAATCATAAGCAAATACGTCTTTATCCACTAGAAATTTATGGTTAAAAACAACCAATCGAAACAAAGATCGCAATGTCCAGTGCAGATTGTTACTTTTGTTTTGACATGTTCAAACTGTTGAACATTAAAAAAGGACTCAAGATTTTTTATTGTTTTATAAATATGAAAATGGAACTGTTTAGCTCCAGCATTTACTTGTGCCGCCAAAACAAGCTAAAAAGATGCTCAGAAACCCCAGTAGGTGGAAAAGGACATTGAATAAGAAGGGTTTGCGATTATTGTATAAACTTTTTTGTAGAAATTGTTATGCAAAATTATTTTTCCAAATGTTACTTAGGTACCCACGTTTAAAACTGCTTTATTTTTTGAAGACACTGACCAAAACAACCGCCGAAGTTGGTTAATGGAATCAAACATAGCAATCTCCAAAATTCTATCCGTGTTTACTCATAAATTTCTGCAATGAATGTAGTTCAAACTGGCTTTTTATATTCATCCAATTCTAGTCTACTGAATAGCAAAACATAATAGTAAAAAATATGACTATCTTAACAAATATTGTTTTTTGTCGTTTTTTACAAAATCAGGAAAAGTGGAGATATTCGCCTTTGCTTTTATACCCCTCCTCTCCGAATTCATGTTATACGGGGATTTGTTTTGATCTTATAATAGTATTCGTTGATTCGTTGACCAGGAGTCGGATAGATCGGATTGCTTTAAATGACCTTAGATAATAATTCATAAAATGCAAGATTTAAATTATTTAAATACAGCATACGACTTGGTTGTCATATTTATAAAGTAGTCATTGAATGCGTTTGCAATTATTTTTATGGGACATTAATACATTCAATACTTTCTACATAAATATTTATTCGTACTCTGATTTAGTATTTGTCTCAAAAAGCTAGTTTTATTCCAAGCATTTATCTTTACAGATATATACATTTTTTATGTATTTTTGGTTTGATATCTTTTTTCTGCTCGTGATATACGTACCTATTTTTAATAATTTGGAATAATTTGGGTGTAGTTCGTTTTTTTGGCAAGTTTTTTTTTTTTTTTTAGTATCGTGAGTTAGTCTTAGGATGTTATTTAAATCTTTAATAAGTTTATAAGTTTTTCTTCGTTTGTATTAGTTTCATTGTAAATCTCTAGAAAAGCAAGGCTCAGGTGTTCTTTTTTTTAGACTTTAAATTTCTTTAAAGTTCTTTGTAAAATCTTTAGTGAGTATGTATTCTGTTCTAATGGCGTAGCTTTTGTTTCTTTTCTTGATTAAATGCTTATTGCCTGGTCAGCCACGATGGGAAGATGGGCTATGATGACCGGCGGCTAAATGTATGGTCAATGCTCGATGGGCCTCCGGTGCGTTTGGTTAGGTGTTGCGCTAGATTATAATTATAGTCTAGGAGGTGTTTAGTCATATTATTTTCTAGCTAGAGTGTTAATATTTATTTCCTCTACAGTAATAGTACTTGTGTAAATTATTTGTTTAATGCTGGTCTAATCACTCTAAAAATGAATCAAAATTAAGTTTATTTGTAACTGTAGAGCTGTGATATACGCTAATAACTATATTGCACAATGGAATTAAAATAGGGCAAATTCAAAGTGAAAGTTCACTAAAAAGTCGTCAAAATGCTTATTTTTAGTTTAGTCAGTGTTACCTCTTTTTGGAAGACAAACCTTGAATGTTTTGGTATAGTATTACAAAGTTATTTTTATTTCAGAACAAATTTAATCAGGGATTATTTCCGGTGTTATTTTTTTTTGTGACAAGTTTACACCTAGATCAATAGTATGGTAATGTATCTTTCTTATAATCGGCTGTATTAGCCATTGTATTGGACAAATAACTTTATCAGATTTAATAATTTGCAATGTTATTTTATTTTATTTTTTTTTACATTTAACATTTCACATATTTCAGGCAAATGAGTTTCTTATTTATTTTAAGGAATTTTACACAGACCTAAGTCTGTGTAATTTTATTTTGTAGAGATGTAATAATTTTATTATTGGACAAGTTATTCTATTATATCAATAAAAGTGTCGTTATTATATGCCAGATAAACCTAAATAATATGATATATATACTTCACAAGTGAATTGATATAAGAGTTAAATTTGAAATTTGGACACGTTAAGATAAAATAGTAAGTTATCATACTTGATTACGTCGTAGCTTGCATGTTTTTGTTCCGGCGTTGTACACATTTCATTTGGCCCTCTGGTTTCGTTAGTGTTTTGTAAGAAGTGTCCAAAATGATACATGTAGATTGTTCTTCGTACTTTTGTGTCATAAATTATTTGGACTTGATTAAAAATTTTGTTTTAAGGTTTTCTTCTGTCGCGTGTTTTGTAATTTTTTTTGTAGGTTCATATATACATATTATTGATTTCAATTTCTGCTATTAATATTCTTTTTCTAAGTTCTTTGTTTTGTTTCCAATAATTATATTATTTGCTCAGTGTTTATATTTTTTAAGTTGGGCAGCTCTGCCCTGCTAATTGCACTTGCAGTAATCGACACTTTTGGGATTTTCACTTTTTTGCAAAAATGACATCTTGAGGGCTTAATCTTTATATAAAAAAATAATTTTCATTATTTTTTTTATTATAACTATGTTTTTTATTTAACGCAAAACACGGTACTTGCACAAAAGTATTGCTCATGCTAACAAGATCTGCAGTATTCAGCATGTACTAAAAGGTTGTGCAGTACTTGATACGTTTACTGCAGTTTCATTTAGCATATAATTCTTTAAATGTAATAGAAACTAAAGACAAACGCAGTATTCGACAGTACTGTTTTTTTCAATAATTTGTTTATTCAATGTTCAAATGGTTTTGGTAAGTTTTATTATTTTCTTTATTTAAGTAGGCACCTATCTAGTTCTGGTGTAGGTCGCATATTCAACTCACTATGGAGTTAGAGGCAGATAATAAACTAGCCTTCCTTGACATTCTTTTCATCAGTAACTCTGATCAAATCTTGAGCCACACTGTGTAAATCGAAAAGCAACACTTACAGATAGATACCTCAATGGTGAATCCCACCACCATCTTTTACAGTTAGCTACCTACCGTAGGGAAACTTTGTTTCAGAGGGTAAGCGGGATCTGTGACCAACAATTACACCTGACACTGCTGTCAGGCTCAGCAGCTTCAGCATGTCAAGCAAGTTCTGCGAAGTAACAAACTGCCAGTACCACGCCTCCATCACAAAAACCTTATCAAGCCAGCCACAGTAGAACGACAACCTGCCATTCTACCTTACATGAAAGGTGTCACTGACAAGATTAAAGGTATTCTAAAGAGTGCTATCAAGATCTACTTCGAGCCGCCGAGGAAGATAAACCAATTCTTACGAGCTGTCAAGTGCAACATCCCTTTTTAAGGTGCAGGCGTCTTTAAACTAGATTGCGACTGTGGGCTCTCTTACATCAGGCAAACAAAGATAAGTATAGGGACGCGCATTAAAGAACATGTAGTTGACATGAAGAACAAGCGCGATAGCAAGACTGCAGAGTGTGAGCATGCCTCAAAAGGACCCATCCATTACATTAAAAATGATAAACCACAAATCCTTGCCAAAGACCAAAGACTCATTCCTAGAATGCTACGCGAGGCTATGAAATCAACAAGTATCCAAATTTCAATAGAGAATATGGTTGGAGAGTACCACCAGCTTGGGACCTCATAATTCATTAAACTAAAATCCCGTACTAAATCACAACTGCGGGATCTAAAGATACAGTTATTCCGTTTTGAACATAGGGATCAAAAGAGAGATCGACACAACCTCTATGAGTTTTCTTCCACCAGTTCTTTCTCTGAGAGTGACTGGCGGTAGATTCAGTAGCTAGTTCTTGTTTTCTGATTAACTTTATATGAGCAACTTTTTTACTTTTTAGTCCTCCCGTGACCACAGCCCCTGGATAGGTCTTGAAATGTCAGGAAGGTACTAATTAATTCTAAAATAACATCTGAATTAATACCAATAATATACTCATTGTAATTCGTAAAAAATGTCTGTACGCGCAGATGTCTTAGAAGTGTATAAAACTACTTTTCTGGTAATAATTTGTTTTATTTTGTTTACCTACCAAAAATTCGTTTTATTTTGTTTCTTCACTACTTAAGTATCAGAAGCCAACACTTTTAACTAGTACCATGCATGAAAATAGTACATAATTGCTAGTTGGAAACGCAGTTTTTAACACGTGCTAGGTAATTTTGCAGTAATAAACACAGATACTGCATTTGGCCTTAGTGATAGTAATGCCCACAATCCCAAAATGGTAGATAAAAATGCAGTATTCCGCATTTTATTTAGAGGACACCGTTAAAGTAAAAGAAAAAATATGTCAATAGAAAGCTTGATTTTTTTCTTAATTTTTAGGTAGACTTAAATGTTATATAACATAGACTTGTTGCATAGATATCAAAAAATAGGTTTCCCGCGTTTATCTCGAAACCGCCAAATTGCAAGTACTGCATTTGCAATAAGGGGAAAATCCAAACTGATTTTTATGAAGAATGTTATTGGATGTGAAATAATCTAATAATTGGGAATATATAATTTTTTCAAATATTTTGCTAAGTGCTGGTAGTATAGATATTGGCCTAAAGTTAGCTGGGTCACTTTTATCCCCAGATTTAAAAAGAGGAATCAATTTACTATTTTTCATTAGATCAGGAAAAACCCCTTCATCAATACATTTGTTAAAAATAAAAGCCAAGTAAGGGGCTAGTATACCCAGCAGTATACTATACCCAGCAGTGGGTGTCGTGCGGCTGATATGATGATGATGAATATCAATTATTGATTTAATAATGCTTGTTGGTATGCCCCAAAGATCTTCTGTTTTTTTGACATTAATTGTTTTAAAAGCTTTAATAATATCTTCACTATTTATATATTTAAAGAAAAATGCTGTCTGCTATTTTGCAAAATCAGCATAATATTTGCATATTCGTCATCTGACAAAAATTTGAAAGACTTCAGCTATATTCATTTTAAAGATTTATTTTCTCTCATTATGTTTTTGTAATAGGTATTGATCGCATTTTCGATTACATATTTTTATTACCATTTGTCTTGTTTGTCACTAAACACCATCTCTATTCCAAAGCATTTGCGCAAACACTATGGTACCTATATTTTTTACACGCTCGTAATGATAATATACAATCTCGCTAAAATATACTTTTCTATGATACTATCATAGCATTTATATTTTATCTCGCGGCTTATGTAATTCAAATGTGTAAAAGCTCTTAATTTCCAAGTTTATCCAGATAACACTTATTTTTCTTTTTCCTAGCAAAGCATTCCTTATCTTCTTGATCAATAAAACCATTACTTATGTTTTTATTTTTATGAACCGCACATTTTGTCGTTTTGTAGTTATAAACATTTTTTTTGTTGTTGATGTTATGTCTATAATTAGTCACTAAGACGATGTTTTGTATGTAATTGCGATTTTTCTCGATGGCAAATGACAACAAAAAATAGAAAGAACTAAAAAGCTCTCAGTCATAAATTGTAGTATTACTATGGAGTCTATTACTACTATTGTAGTATACATTTAATACACTCTATTGTTATAGTTTGGTCTATGTAAATGTAAATACAATTCTTCACATTTAACACTAAGGAAGATGTCCCCTTTGTTTTTATATGTGTACCTCTGAAAAAAGAAAACTTATGGAAGTGGTATAAACTGCAATAACAAAGCATTCGTAACGTCAGGCGCGTGCCGTGTCCGCCATATTTTGTTGCGTTTACATGTTACAATTTCGACTCTATGATGTTTACATAAGGTGTATCTACACTAAGCCAAGCCGCCATGTTTAGTTGCGTTTGAATGGAGAACAATGAAGGAGGCATTCACGCTTTTTTCGTAGTATGACAGGTCCTTGTTATTCCTCGGTCATTGATGTGTACCTATTATTATTTACACTTATGAATTGAAAAGAGTTTTTGTTTAATTTTTGTTATGAACAAAATAATTTAGTCATTAGTAGAAGATAATTTATGGTTTTGATACATCTATTAAGAGTAAAGTATGCTAAATAACGATTGATGAGTTAACATTAAGAATTCGATGGTTGATTGTCATTGTTCTCAGATCCATTGACTCTCAACCTGGAAATCCATTCTTGGTAATCAGTGGGTTGAGCGACCCACGATCATGAAGAAAGGATCTTATCTGTGAAAGGGTTTTAGTACACATTGTTGATTAATGATTAAACTGTGAAAGGGTAGTAGTATCCAATTATTGATAAATGCTAAGCTGTGAAAGAGTAGGAGTACCTATATTGTAGATGAATGCTAAAAGGGTGAGTTGCTTGTCAATGTTGACAGATCCATTGACTTTCAACCTGAAACCCATTCTTGGTGATCAGTGGGTTGAGTGATCCACGATCATGAAGAATGGACCTTATCTTTGAAGGGGTAGTAGTACCCATTGTTGATGAATGTTTAAATGTGAAACGGTAGTAGTACCTATTGTTGATGAATGCTAAAAGAGTGAGTTGCTTGTCAATGTTGACAGATCCATTGACTCTCAACCTTAAAATCTTGTCTTGGTGATTAGTGTTCATAGGTTCACTATCACAAAGAGAAGATCAAGTAGTGATGGAACAGTGTTGATAGATCCACTGGAGATTGATAAATGCTAAAAAAAAGAAGTATGAATTTATTGTCAATGTTGATAGATCCATTGACTTTAAATCGGAAAATCTTGTCTTGGTGATAAGTGTTGATAGATCCACTATCACAAAGAGAAGATCAAATGTTGGTTGAGCAGTGTTGATAGATCCACTGATAATTGATTAATCTTAAAAAAAGAAGAATGGAATTGATTGTCAATGTTGATAGATCCATTGACTTTCAATCAGAAAATCTTGTCTTGGTGATTAGTGTTGATAGATCCACTATCACAAAGAGAAGATCAAGTGTTGGTTGAACAGTGTTGATAGATCCACTGGTAATTGATTAATGTTAAAAAAAAAGAAGAATGGAATTGATTATCAATGTTGATAGATCCATTGATTCTCAATCGGAAAATCTTGTCTTGGTGATTAGTGTTGATAGATCCACTATCACAAAGAGAAGATCAAGTGTTGGTTGAACAGTGTTGATAGATCCACTGATAATTGATTAATGTTAAAAAAAAGAAGAATGGAATTGATTATCAATGTTGATAGATCCATTGATTCTCAATCGGAAAATCTTGTCTTGGTGATTAGTGTTGATAGATCCACTATCACAAAGAGAAGATCTTTTGACAGGGCTGATAGATCGAAAGCGAAAGGTACTAGAGAAGATCGAGCAATGACGGATTTAAGAAGAAAGAAGCGTACGGGTCAAGGATGGTGTCCAGGGTATAGCCCGGCCCAGTAGCAGCGGAGTCCAGGGAATATCCCGGCCCACGGAGTCCAGGGTATAGCCCGGCCCAGTTCCTGTGCTGTTCTGCAAGATGGTTCATGTCTCCAAAAGAAGATAGATTCACAGAAGATTTTGAGTTGTTATTGTTCAAAGTTTGAGGACAAACTTAGTGTCAGGAAAGGCCGAATGTTAGATTTTCTTTAATTAAGAGTTTAGTATGAATAACTGTATAGATTCTAAATATTTTCTGAAATTTAATTTACAAAGAATTCATTTGAATTTGCTAAAAGTTGTGAAACGAACATCCCTGTTGCCAAATGTTTTACTTCCGGTTGGCGAGTGGCGCCACTAGTGTATTTGCCCGTAATGGCGGACAGGTTCGGCGTCGGTCGGCAGTATCGTTTGGACCGTTTTTGAGGATAGATGTTCTTGTTACTAATGTTACTTTTCAAGAAATAAATAATAATTCTTTGAAATATTAAACGTTGTTTGCTTTATCTTCGCCTGATTTTTATATTATGGTAGAAATGGCATACGGCAATTAAACCATTTTTTTTGTTTGTAAATTTTTTGTTTTAGTATGCATATGCCAAAGAGAAACCACCAAAATGAACAACTTTTACTATGAAACCAACTCTGAAATCGTGAAAAAAGAAAAGCTGTTTCATTCAAAAATTTATAACGAAAAAGTCAAAATGTATGGAACTGCTGATTTTTTTTGCGATTTCAGAGTTGGTCCCATAGTAAAAGTTGTTCAGTTTGATGGTCTCTATTTACCATATTCGGCATTAGGGCTTGTTTTGTAACACGCTGTATATTTTGTTAGTTTTGGTATTCGAACCCACATCCATACAGTGAGTGTATATCTTACGGCTAATACCCGAAGTGCGGCTAAACCTAGTTTTAGCCGGCTAAAACTAGGTGTAGCCGATAGCTGTTGGCTAAAACTAGGTTAACCGATCTGTTCTACTACTGTAGGTCCCGAATATAGGTTAGATTTCGAGGTTATTTTTTTAACAGACAACAGAAATAACTTTCTTAATACCCCATGCTACACCTAGTTTTAGCCCGCTACACCTAGTATTAGCCGCGAGCAAATCGGCTACACCTAGTTTTAACCAACGGCTATCGGCTACATCTAAAACTAGGTTTAGTCGCACTTCGGGTATTAGCCGTAACATATACATATGTTTGTATTCTTTGTCTATTAGCAAAACATAATTATATTATATCTTCCCACGAGCCATTATCAACATTACATAATAATTTATTGAGTGTGCCTTATCACTGGAACCAAATTAATCACATTAACAGTGTTTACTTCCATTTCTATGTGTACGTATCTCCCTCACACCCTAGAAATAACCAACATAAATAACAATTCAATTACCCTATTATGGCAGTATGTAAAGCAGACTTCACAATCGACACGACCTATAGTAAAATTCATATTATATTTATAGGGGTTTAGTATAATATATTTTTTTACGGGAGCCAACAGATAGAACTGTGAGATTCCGCTGGTTGTGTTTACGGTTTGAGTAATTAGGGTGACCGAGCACTTGGCTTAATTTATTGGCACAAACTGGCCGAAGTAAGGGATCCAATAATAAAACGTTTGCTCTTTTATCCCTTTAGTCGGAAATTAAAAGCACATTTTTGGATTTCTGGGTGCAAACCGAAATATTCCATTTGAAAACAAAAAGTTTGAATGTAGTGACTCTTGAATCCTTTGGATACCATTACCATGCCTTGGAGAAGTTATTAGTTCTATCAATGTGTTAATAATGTTGTGTGAGGGTAAATCTGTCAATGTGTTGTTTTTAGAGTTCCGTACCAAAATGGTAAAAAAGGAACCCTTATGGTGTGACTCAGTCTGTCTGTCTGTCTGTCACAGCTGGATATCTCGAGAACTACTAATATTATCAACTTGAAATTTGGAATAGTTTAATTAAGATAACCTTTGCCCAACTATTTTGCAAATAAGAAATAAATAAAAAAACAAATATATTTTTTATAACAGGTCCCGAAAAAGGGTCTTAAAAATTTGAAGTGGGGCTACTAGGGCATGTGGGGTATCATATGAAAGAGCGCCGTTTGCACGTTTTCATTTTTTCTTTTTGTTTTAGGCCACATAATTTTCGACTTATGATGAAAAATGTAAAAAAAATACAGTCCCCCCTCCTTATCTCCGAAGTTTGCAAAGAGAAAATTCTGAAAAAATAATTCTATGTGACAGCAGTTTATATAAAGATTACAGGAAAAATAAAACAATATAGCACTTTTTTAAAAATTATCAAATTTCTAAAAAAGTTAGCATTAGTTCCACTATCGGTCAAGAGATGGCGCTGACCTAAAACTGCAATATTAATTTTATTATTCTACTGTGCAGTGTGGTTTGATGGTGCAATTATGATGGTACGGAACCCTCGGTGCGGGAGTCCGACTCGCTCTTGCTCTTGACCGGTTTTTTTTTATATTTACATTAACATTTTTAACTAATGCAGGGCTCAGTTCAGTCAATCCTATTACAAAGTTACATTATAAATTATGAAGACTTAAAGAAACTAGTGTTTTAACTTTTATGTTTCTATAACCAGGAATAACTTTCATCATATTAAAATAAAAAAAAGCAATTCCTACGACTAAGTTTTCGAGTGTTTTGAAAGTAAAAACCTAACCTACCTCCTCCATTAAAGTAAATAAAGACAGAATCCCGTGGGAATACGGATAACGCTTTGTGGTATTAGTCATCTCTAGCTAGATTTGTTCCGGTTGAGAATCGTCACGGCTCCCTTCACATCCATCTGAAATTCTTAAGTAGTAACTACGTATTTTTGCACCATTGAATAATATTCTAGTAGGTAAAACTATAAACAGCTTTACTTATCAAATAATATTATTCCTGATCTTGAACTTTCATGTTGATAGGTTTTAAAACCGTTTCAATGCAATGTCGTCTTCTGAATCGGGCTTTTCCTAACGTCTTCTTTATCAAAGTTCAGATCTCGTATTAAATTGGCTTTCGAGATGTTCTCGAAGGTGTGTTGAGTTAATGGCATCCATTGCGAGTTGAAAAATAGGTAGTTGAAGCATTCCGCGGTGCCTTTATAGAGCAAGTTGGTCCAATTCGGCGGGAGTGCGTAACCGCGATTTACGCGCGCGCCTTGTGTCTCCCCCGCGCCAGACTCCGTAAATAACTCCTTAATGTTTTCCGCTTCGTTTATGGCCTTTATGAAAAATTACTACAACACTATTTGTCGTAAAACTTTCGGCATACTCGCAAAAGTTTAAAGTTTTTAATATCCCATAGCTGCATGATGTTAGTACTCAACTTTTGAAACACTCGTTAAATGTAGGATTTAAACTCTAAAGTTTACACCTATTATAAACTGCGTGTGTTCTAAATTACTTATCTGTGGAACATGCAATTCAAAGCGTTCTGGACTTTTTTTACTATTTAAAGAACACAACTTGCGCAAAATAAAGCTATTTTCGTCTATTATAGTGAAACGAGGAACGAGAAAATTAGCAAAACTTGCTACGTGCTACGTAACGACGCGTTAGGCATTCGCATGGAAATTGGATCTCGGTAGCATTGTGTGCGCGTTCGAGGAGTTTTGCAGCTCCGGTCATTACAGCCGGGAGATGTGATGGAAGCGCTGCAAGCGCGCCGACGCCCCGCGGCCCGCCCGTAGCCAGTCGCGCGGCGCCCGCCGCACTACGACCACGCGCTGTGCTACGAAGCCCGCTCCCGTAGACGAGCGCCCGCTTTCGCGCCGTGACCTAGTGCGTAGACAGGTGTGACGTGTAGTGCCCGTTCTGTGCAGTGATCAAATATGCTAGTGTCCTGCAGTGAATAATATATCGGGGCTACCTCGGAGAGCCGGCACCGCTCGAGGTGGGTCATACGATATTTACGCACGCATAATGAAGTCGTCATTTAATGAGTTATTAAGACGAGCGCGGGTTATGTTTAATTTGATAAGTTCGCCGCGTAAGCTCGCCAGTCGGCGCTGGATTACGCGCCGTCTCGTCTGCCGGATTAGTTGAGCTTTCTCTCGACGACCATTTCCGAGCCGAGTCGTGTACTTGGGACTTACTTCCCCACGATTTAGTGCTCCACGCATGAATATGTAACGCTGTCTACACCTCTACTACGCTGGACTGAGTTCGGACGACGGTTGCTAACTCTATTAACTTTTAAAAGCTTTACTATTACGATCTGATTGCGCTACTTATGTAGGAACGCTAATTACTCATGAATTAATGGACTGCGATTATCGTGAGCATCGAGGCAAACTATAACAAGATGTCAGTTAATGGACGAGCTGCGGTAGACAATAATTAATATCAATTAACGTCGCATCTGGGAGGCTGGGTAGGATTAATTATGAGCATAGCTCGTTTAGTGACACACGACGACAAAACAGATTTCGCTTGCAAACAAAGCTGTGATTAATCGAGTGGGAGAGAAAATATTGCAAACATCTTCCCGCATTATTTATTAAGTATTACGAGCACACAAGACAAGGCGTAACATAATACGCCTTACTAAAGTTCTGTCAACGCTGAGACTTTTCATGAATCATTATTTGTCCAATAATAGAGATATTAGATGTATAACATACAGTTATCATAGTAAATGTCACATAGGTTTAGTCACGCCCTAAAAATTTTCAATATGCAATATCACCTATCAAAAAATAATCATCAAGATTAAAAAAAATATTTGTTATAGTTTCTGTAGCCAAGTTATTTGCTTTGGGTTGCGGTAGGCTTTCAGAACAGTTTTGTGCTCCTTCTAATTCTAGAAGGTTCCAAGATCATCGTTACTAAATTATGACATGTTTGATCCAAAAGAATGTGAACCATAAACACAGGTATACAACACGAGGGTATAAAACAGGTGGCAGATAAAATTTTACCGTTCGTTACACATCCTGATGAAAAGGCTGCGTCGGCAAAAAATATACGACCACTTATAGAAATGAGTTCTTATGAATAAATTGAACTCGTAACAATATTGCTTTGTCAGCCAACAATAACCTGTCAACATGAACGAAGAGGCTCAGGGGATTTCAATAAGGAAAATGGTGGATTGTTTTCAAATATTGGTTTTCTTTTTTCATAATTTTCAGTCTTCTTAATTTTGCATTTTTGGAAGATTACTTATAATCATCAAGCATGAAGAAGCACTCATGGCGAGCTTGACAGACTGATCGTACTCGGTCAAGCTTGTTAAGCAATGCTCGGTCCAGCCAGGTGTCGGATAGGTGACATTTAAGTGGCATTACAACTGAGCGCTTCCGTACTTCGGAGGGCACGTTAAACCGTCGGTTCCGGCTGTTGCCATCTGATAATTCAGTTGTTAAGCCATGTCAGAGGCCTTACAGGTGGCTTGGTAAACTCTAACACTAGAGGTGGCCACTAATCCTCATACGATATCAAGCATCGAAAAATTTATTCTAGGTAGTTACGTAATAAACGTTGTTATTGTATACTCGAAATTAAAATTTAAAAAGCAAAATAGAACAGTCTATGTAACTAGGCAGCAAAAAAGATTTGAAATATTTCCCTATTAAGGCAGAACAATTTTAATAAACCATCCATTTCTATTGTTACGACAAATTCAATGTATTCAAGTAAAGTTTTTTAACTTCGTCTGGTAAGAAATGAATGTTTCCAGTGAAGAAGATAGTGAAAAAACAAAGTTTCCCGCCTTGTCACGAAGTCGGAAGCACGCCTAAACATATAGCCTTCTCTGAACTTATAACTGGTGAGCATTACACAAACTTTGTTGCAAATAAGCGACAACTGCCTCGCTTTCAGCCACTTTATTATCTCGACCCATAAAATATTTCCCATTGAATCATTTTGACTTTTCTTTATCATTATTTTTTTAGTAAGTAATAATTAAAGAAGATTCAAAGGCCTTTTTATGCACAACGGTTTAGTCCTGGCCTTCACCTCACCTGATGTTAAGGGACGATTAGGTCGAAGTTGGATGACACTACACCCGGAATCCTCATCACTAAGGAACTGGCTATCTTACCTCTAACTCGAAAACACAATAATTTTTAAATTGTTGTTATGACGTCAGACTTAGGTAAGATGGTGGAAGCAAGCAAGGCAGACTTGAAATAAGCCCTATACAAATGCAAAGCCCTTGTACAAATAGTATTCCTCTCCTGGTAATAGAACCCGGGACCCCTGCGCCTTAAGCGGATGGGCGAACCACTAGGTCACAGCGGAAGTAATACTTATAGAAGACTAGCTTCCGCCCGCGACTTCGTCCACGTGGACATTCGAGAAAATCTTTAGGGATCCTTTAACGAGGATATAAAGTATTCTATGTTTTAATGTCATCAAAATCTTATCAGCTGTTTTTACGTGATTAGGCGTTATTTACCCACCAAGCGTGCTGCCTCGCGAGACAGGACGTTTGCCGCGTGTAGCAGCAGGCCTCGCACGAGGCTGCTCGCTTGGTGGGGACTACCGAATAATCACGTAAAAACAGCTGATCGGATTTGATGAAAATAAAAAGGAAGGAAGGGGCCAACCGGAGCCCTATTGCTCATTAATTGTCCGTCTGTCGTCTGTCACAAAGCTCCACCAGCTAAACTGTTGAAGGTACAGTTTTCATATTTGCACCAAAGCCAGGTTGAGTATAAAAATATACATATTTTTTTTATAATTTGAAACGACCTAAGCGCTCTTTTGGGAGCAATTTGGTTTTAAACGAGTTTGAAACTTTTATGTCAGTTTAATCTTTTCATGCAACATAAAACATTTAAAGTTAATCACATTTTAGAATGTAGAATGACGTGGTTCTACTCGACAAAATTTGACTTACCAAAAAATATTACATAACTCCATGGTCATATAATTTTAAATACCATTACATACATATGTTGAACAAAGAGATAGGTCTACATAATATTGCCCCGACTGTCTCAAGTTTATTTCACAATATTGTCTGTATTCCGAGAAATAATAACTTCCGGCCAATGATTACCGATCGGTCGAACAAGCTTTAGTACGAGCCACATTGAAAGCCGTCATTGGAAAACTGGCTGCCGACGACAATGGAAATTAAAAATGAAGTCCTGGTGAATCAGTAGCTTATTTCTGTTTCAATTTACTGTGACAATAATTGACCAAGCGAGCGCGAGGTGAAGCGTTTCTGCTTCAGCTTGGGTAAAAATAATTTCATATGTCCGATTTGTTCTCGTCTACAGGTCGCATTTCTCAACCGATTCTCGTGAAATTTTGTGAGCAGGTTCGATAATTATATAGATTTTTTTTTGAGGCAGATTTCGAAAATTTTTGTATAAAAATTCAACTATTTCGAAATCAATGTTCAAAATTAGCCAAACAGGCCAAACAGCACTTATAGGCTGCTTTTAACAAGTTCGCGGTGACTTAATTTAGATTTATGTTTTAAACAACATACAATTTGAGCTACATTTTAACGCACAAACGCGGAGCCTACAGCTCACTGAGTCACTACTATTTATTTTGTTATTTGTGAATCTAATTAAAGGTATTTGGTATGTCACATACAAATGAACCATTAAATGCCACGAGGGTAGAATCCTACTTCCTACTAATCCTACTAATATTATAAATGTGAAAGTTTGTGGGTTTAGATGTTTGGATGTTTGTTCCTCAATCACGCAAAAACTACTGAACGGATTTGGTTGAAATTTGGCACACAGATAGAAGATAGCCTGGATTAAAACATAAAATACTTTTTATTCCGATATTCCCACAGGAACGGGAACCACGCGGGTGAAACCGCGGGCGGCCGCTAGTATTATAAATGTGAAAGTTTGTGGATTTGGATGTTTGGATGTTTGTTCCTCAATCACGCAAAAACTACTGAACGGATTTGGTTGAAATTTGGCACACAGATAGCAAATAGCCTAGATTAAAACATAGAATACTTTTTATCCCGATATTCCCACGGGAACGGGAACTACGCGGGTGAAACTGCGGGCGGCCGCTAGTAAGGTATAAAATAACAGGATAAAATGCTTGCTATTGGGTACGTTAATAGCAAAAGTTTTGTTACAGCTCCTAAACGTAAAAAATAATTATCACAATACCCTTCTTTAATTCAGCTACATTGTTGATAACATTACACCTTGTATGATTTCCTCAACTAGCTCTACTACTAACTTGTACAGATAAGTTGTAACGTGACTTGTTATTTTATTGCTCACTCAAACCTTTAACGTATGTACTAACAGGGGCATGGGAAAGTTCTAGATCTCAGCATCGTTAAGCGGCAATAAAGCGCTTTATGCGCTATAAAATAGAGAACGACTCAGCACTTATGCCGCTACAGATTGATGCCGTAACGCTGAAAAATTTAAAACGTCCCCCTTTTATGCCCTGCTACAAATTTAATTATTTTGCAAACTCGGCCCTCCTCCGAGGGACGTAAAGTGGAGTTTTAAATGGTTTTTATCGCGTCCTCTAGCGGAACCTTGGCAGGAATCATCGGCTTAGCCCCTTGGATTTTGTTTATTTTTTATTTTGATGTTTTATTTAAATCAATGAAATGGACGTGATTGAGTTGTTCCTGGATGTAAAAAAAGACATTTGAATTACTTTAAAAAAATGGGTATCTATCTAGGTCTATGTTATCTCAGCCAATTTAAAACACTGACATACGAATACTGACATATGAATATCTAAGCCTAGAGGTTAACGAATTGTATATTCGTTTTATTACCTAAACAAAAAAAGCGTGAAACATAGATTACTAAAGATTACATTTTTGTTTTTTCATTTTTAAATTCATTGTTTTTTGCGGCTAGACTACGGTTTAGTTTTAGTGGGCAAGCTTTGTGCCCATCATCACCATCTATAGAGAATAAAAATACAAACATTAATTTTTAATTATTATATCGAAGAAAAAAACTTTAACAATAAGTAAGCAGAAAATAATAATAATAAGTACTTATATAGATTTTTCCAAGATGGTAGTTCAAAATGAAATAAAAATTTTATTCATTAGTCTGTAAAAAGGTATTATGAATTTCTGCGATCTGTCTCATCTGCTCTGATTATGAGCAAATCATTATATACTAGACTTTTGCTGCTTATTTTGAGCTTATACAGTTGGCTAAATAAAAATTAAGTATAAAGACAGACAAATGAAAAAGATAATAAAAAAATATTAAAACAAAGTCTCAGCCGCAGGTTTTCAGATTTAATAAATTAGAAAAGTTATTATGTTTCTTATCATGTTTACGTAGACATGTTTAAAATGAGTAATATTCCAATTACTTTCATAAAAAAACTTTTCATTTTTTTCCGAAGACATTTTTGTGGAAAAATATTGTAAGCCCAAGACTGGGAGATTGGAAAATTAATGAAAACTAAAAATATTTTTTCAGTAAGCTGAAACGAACTACTTTTAATAATAACAATCTTGCAAAGTGGCTTCTTTGACTTTGATACAAGTATCTAAATAGGTATTATCACGCTTGTATCCCTCAAAGGGCTTTAAGTAATACAAGGTTAAGTAACCTTCACTTGGCAAATAACTTAGTTGTGTTGTGATACCCGACCTCTATTATAATAATAATATAATAAGATGTCGATCTTTGTCTACCTTTATCCCCTGTATTCAGATTGTGACCCTAAGGCCGCCGCACATGGCTCCTAAGCGTAGTTGTCTCGTAAGCGTATCGTAAAGAAGCGACAAGTACGATACGAGCAGAGTTCTACACACGAATCGTAGATTAGGCGTAGATATTGTTCCAGAATATAGCTAGAGCATCACGTTCACGGAAATTCATCACCAAAAATTTAGAAAATTTTTTTTACTCTTGCTTTTTTACATAAGTACGCTAATTGACAATAAAATCTCAAACGATACGCTTACGCTACGATGCCGTGTGCGGAGGAGCTAAATCAAATCATACGCTTACCACTAATTTGATAGTGTTTAACAGGTTGTCTTTTCCCATACAACAGTGACTGCGTGAACAAGTCCCTTGTATAAAAAAACATATATAAAAAAATTACATCATGGTCACTGTTTTCCAAATTAGACAATACCTCCTACGTCCCCATCCTCTCTCTTGAAATCAAATACAATTTTGCTTACATTTGATTCATGTTGGTAAATTTGGTACAAAAAACGTGCCATGTATCATATATGATTTATTAGACAGTGAATCTGTTAACATGAGGAAGAAAAAAAATCTACAAGAAAAAGATAAGATTGACCCCCTTACCTACAATAAAACAAAGTTACATTCACACCTACAATGACTCGCATGGCTATCAAATATTCAAGATACACAGGCTCAAGAAGAAACCTCTCTCTCTAACTAGAATACTGAACAGAGATGGAAGATAAGCTTGATAAGACGGCTATAAAGCCAGTTTATGTGGACAATAAAAGCTGAGGAGCACTGTCGTTGTCTGGGTCAGTAGTTGCTACAAGCACACACAACGATACGGCTTATAAATTAGACTTTTATTGGCAAAAGAGGGATATTAAAAATGACACTTTAACGGAAAATAAAAAGGACTTTTTCCGAGAGTATATTAAGTAATGGCGGATAATTAGAACTCCCTTTGAACAGGATGGCATAAAATGGAAAAAATATATATATTTAAATATCTTGGGTGTCAATATTAAAACGATAATGAGATATTAGAGTTTCATTACATAATTTAATAAGCACGGGACAAAAAAATACTGGGGTCTTTTAATTTTGAATGTTAATCATTATAATGTCGCCATTTTGAAACTTAATGTGATACTTATTTTATTTCACTATGTTATTTAATTGAAATACAAAATGCTCGAGTAAAATAAAATATAGCGCTAGACCGATCGATTTTTGCAAAAAGTTACTGCAATAAGCAACACTTTAGTCTAATTCTTTCAAATTTCTTCAAATGACGAATTAAATTTTACATTTAAAAGGTGTATGTTTTTGTTCCCCAAACCAAGTATATATTTTAAACCTATTCCCCAAACCAAGTAAACGTCGGGAAAACCAAAAATCAAACCAAATACCAACTAATTACCAAAGTGCTTTCAATAAAACCGCGCTAGTATCCGTTAAAAATTGTTTTATTTCATGTCTAGTGAGCGCGTAAGCTTGAGAAGTGAATATATATTTTCCTTCACTTCAAAAGAAATAACCAACCAGCCTACTCGTAAAAGGCGATTCGCTTACGAATGTTTGCGAATCCTTATTTGAAGTAAACCTGAGTCTTTACACAGAGTTTGTGTATGTCACAACCATTAGTATTGGCAAATATTGTTGTTTGTATGTTTACTGATACGGGATGTGAAGGAAATGTATCAATCGACATTACCTGGATTACCTACTTCTGACTCAATCTTCTACTAAAAATCTTATATACACCTGCGTCCCTTAATCTTATATTACAAAATAACCTGATGCCGAATATGGTAGATAGGGACCATCAAACTGAACAACTTTTACTATGCGACCAATTTGGAAATAGCGAAAAATATCCGCTGTTTCATACATTTTGATATTTTTGTTATTAATTTTTGTATGAAACAGCTAGTTTTTTTCGCGATTTCAGAGTTGGTTCCATAGTAAAAGTTGTTCGTTTGATGGTCCCTATCTACCATATTCGGCATTAGGGGTTATTTTGTAACATGTTGTATAATTAACCTTAAAGTAAGTTTGATTGTCTGTTATACTTTCACGTCCTAACTATTCAACCGATCGTCATGAAATTTTGCATACATGTTTTCAGGGGTACATAAAAGGACATAGAGTTTTTTTCATTTAGAAAAATATACTATTTCCGAGGGATATGTATAACCAGGGGGCTAATTGTCTAATTTTAAAAATCTGTCGCAATCGCTTTCGTTTGACAGATGGATGTGACACATTGCTGCATTTCTTTGGTAAGTTTTTATTTGTGTCAAGAAGAAACTTCAATGTGTTACATCCTTGAAAGCGATTGCGATAGATTTTGAAATTAGACAATAGAAAGGCTGACGCCACGTTACATTTGGGTTGATAGTAACGCAGAGAGGCCAAGTTAAGCGACATCTTCGGTCAGCCAAGATCATCTCTCCTCCACCCGCTAGTATTAAATATAAAGGTATTGCCTTACTTTATATATGTTACGGCTAATACCCGAAGCGCGGCTAAACCTAGTTTTAGCCGGCTAAAACTAGGTGTAACCGATAGCTGTTGGCTAAAACTAGCAGGTGTAGCCGATTTGCTCGCGGCTAATACTAGGTGTAGCCGGCGAAAACTAGGTGTAGCATGGGGTATTAAGAATGTTATTTCTGTTGTCTTTAAAAGAAAAATAACCTCAAAATTTAATTTAAATTTCTAACCTATATTCGGGACCTACAGGAATAAAGCAGATCGGTTCACCTAGTTTTAGCCAACAGCTATCGGTTACACCTAGTTTTAGCCGGCTAAACCTAGGTTTAGCCGCACTTCGGGTATTAGCCGTAACATATACAAAATCTGAGTGTTAGTATTAATTATATCTTAAGTACAGAGTGTGAGATGTGTTGTTTACATACGCTACTGTTATAAAGACTTCGGTACCTATTCTATTTCGTACCAGACTGTCACTTACCCACTTGCATGTTTCTTAATGGTGTATTATAGGATAACATAATTTGCATGCATGAAATGTAAATTTTTTTCAACATCTATCCTCTTTGACCATTTCAATTTCTGGAAAATTTATACTGCATAGCGAATCTCCCAGTTACAACGAATGTGCCCTCGCACCAGCATTGTAAATAAGGTTGTGTGCAGTGCGTGGGCAGCATTTAATATACAGTGTAAACATTATTTGCTTGCCAAGCGTCGATGGTCACGCGACATGGCGTGTATGTCGCGTGGTCGCACGAAATTGACCGCGAGATGTATCGTTGGTTTACTACAATCAATCAATTATTTGAGCCAAGGTTTTTCGGAGTTCGGCAACGAGCTTGCTGCGATACGTACGTTAAATAAACATTAAAATCAATTCATTAAATAGTCACCAAGTCATGACTGTTTTTACCAATCATCAACATAAAGGGCAACACGCCACGTAATAGTGTAGTGATAGTCAAGTAAGACTCAAGAGTTAATATGACTTAATTTAGTAACTCCTTTTTTTCTTTCTTACATAACTTGTTTAAGGTATGCCGAAATCCATGTAAAAAGCTTGTATTATCTTGGGAAATGGTGATCAATAATTGTCGCTCCGTGTCTGCCGGTAATGTTATTTAATTGCGGAACGATCTTTCGGAAGTGGTCCTTAATTAATTTAAATTGTTGAATGGGAACATTAAACACAATAGTCTTATACTACAATATTGGCTTCAAGTTACAATTGTCGCCAGTTAATTAAGGCTGCACAAGAGCAACCGTGTCGTTTAAATTAAATTAGTCATATTTAATACCCAAATCTCGAAACCATTGGAGCTTTGTTTAAAAACCAGCCCGATGGAGCGGAGACAATGGCCGACGAATATTTGAACTGAAACAAAGCCGACCCTTTGCGAACATTTCGTAATATCTCATCGAGAGCTAATTTACAAAATCGTTGTTGAAAGCTTTTACAGTGCTGTGAAACAAAGAAAAAATTTGCTCAGGTAATGTAACAAAGAGAGGGAACATTTTATTAAAAACCAGTTCATTACGAATAAGCTTCAATGTAGGTGAAGAATGGATCAAGCTAAAAATGCGATAACTAGAATTTACGCTTTATACCATCAAATTTCGAGAAAACTTTATGTCGATTTAGTTCTACAAAAAGTGATGTTATATTGTCCAGCGAATCTAACCAACCATGAAATTAATTAAGAAGTTGCTGCTTTTGTTGTGACCATGTACGAATTCAATTTAAGGTCAAAAATTTAAAGGGTCTCGCACATTTGTTAATTAAGTGAAAATTGCCCGTCATCTCATTAAAGACACGCATTAGACCCGTATGGTCCGTGCCCAGACCCTTACGTAATCCAGTTCTGGACCTCCGCTTGCGTTGTTTTCAATTATCTGGAAACCAACCTTTTTTGTTTGTTAAGTTCCACTGAACCTGACACAACGACCTTTGGGGAGAACTTTTGAAAACAGAAAAACATTACGACTAGTTGAAGACTTATTGGAGATTCAAATATGTATAACCACCAGTGAGATTATCTCAATGATTGAAAATTTGGAACGTTATTAGAAACTAATGAAATTAAATCAGTTTTGGCAGACGCTAAATTTATAATTATTGACATAACAAAATGGTGGAAAATTGCTAAGTCCATCTCTTGTACAATATGAGAACAACACAAGTTTCCAATCCAAATTGGGGACAGAGTTAATTTTCTTTTGTCACCATCTAAACGAATTAATTATTAATGACATAGCACTTGTCAGTAACGACATATTCCGTACAGTAATTTACACTCCACCGTTTACACCAAACCGGTGAACATCGATAAAAGTCATAGTTTACAATCGTAATTGTAGTTTCCGAAGCTGAATCGACTCGCAGTCATAAATTATCGAGTGTATTAAGTCCAAACGGCCATAACTCAAACGAACAGTCGCGCTCAGTTATGATTCTACAAACAGACTGGCGGTAGTTAAACGGAGGGATTAGTTGTCCCAAAGTTAATAACTTCGCAATCTCCTCGAAATTGTGATCGGGAGTTTGAAGAAAGCTTTAAGGGCCAGTTCCCGGAAGTTTGTAAAGCCTTATGGTGTGTATTGATTGAGCGGCCAATTGTGAGCTTTAACAATTCCATTTACATTAATCAATGCTCAGTAGGTATTGATTAAATTTTGTGAAATAAATTAATCATTGATATTAAAGGCGGTAATATCCACTCAATGTTAAAAATTTACTAAAAAAATGGCATTTTATTAATACGGCCGTAGTTTATTACATTTCAAATTGAATTTTACTGCTCAATAAAGGATGTTTTTTAATATTTCTTCATTTGGCATGTCGAGAGGTTTTTCCAGAAAAAAGTTAATATTTTCACAGCTTTCATTAACACCTTTTAACAAAGTTTTCATAATATTATTTTACATAAATGAATATTTAATAATTACTTGCCTAAATTAATTCCAAAGCAGTATTAAGTTAAATACAGCTATGATTATCCACTTATTACGCGTTTAATTCTTGTGGAGCATAGCAGCTGATTTAAGAGGGATATTAAAAGTCTCGCGTCCTTTGTGAGAGCCAGAAACGGGCACTGCCTTCTTGTACCTAATAATTTTAATCTTTGTCGTAAGTAACGATGCCTCATTATCCTTTGTGTTGTACAGATAAAGTTAACTTTGTTAATCCTTATCTGGGCAAACAAGTACCTGGCCACCTCTGTGATCTAGTGGTTTGCTCACACTTGTAAGACGCAGGGGTCACGGGCTCAGTTTCCAGAAGGAGAGTACAATTTGTTCTCGGTTTGGTTAGTGGTAGGGCTTATTTCAGGTCCGCCTGGCTAGCTACCACCATCTTAGCTAAGTCTGACACCATAGTTACAATTTTAAAAATTGTTGTGTTCCGGCAGTTAGAAGTAAGATAACCAGTTTCTCAGTGGTGAGGATTTCGGGTGTACTGCGCTTACACTTCCGGCCTTATATCAGGTGAGGTGAAGGCCAAGCATTATCCCGTAGTGGATAAAAATATCCCTGTCTAATACAAAATTATCTCTATTATGAAGCATGAATCGATGTTTAATTGATGATGGTGACGGTGACGTTGCTTTTTTATAATGGTCTAAAGTAAGCCAAATTGACCCTTATATTTTGTGATGTCACAAGGCTGTAACGGAAAACATCGATATCGACCGATATTTTTTCACGGATGGGAATAAAAACTTTTTGTAACCAGAAAACCCCGAGATAATTCTGATAAATTCTGGTAGACCTGTGGAAGAACCTGATTTCTTACTCAATGAAATTCAAAATGGGAATCCGATTCAATGTATCTGATGTGACCTGAACAATCATGGAGGTTAGTCCAAGAGCCCCTAGTAAAAACTTCCTTTAAATATAAATCTGTGTTTAATTTAATCCAAGAATCTTCTTTCCTAACTACTAAGTTATCTCCCCCAATCTCAAGTTAATTAAATAAACTCATCAATGACCTTTAATCGTGTATTAATTATCGAGCAGCACGTGGCCCGCTTTTTAATTGAAATCGCTCGAACTTTTAATGAAGGCGAATAAAAAAGGCGCGAAATAAAAGCATCGCGCCGTTCTTGCCTTAATTAAAACCGGAACTTTCGGATACTTTCTTATTTCTTTGTTTGAGGAGATGTTGGGAGCGAAGTTCATCGATACTATCGTTATCTTGCTAGATAAACAATGAAATCTTCTAAGAGAACAAATATAACTCGGAAGTTACCAAAACAAAAGGTAACTTTCTAAGATAAGTAACGAACAATGTCGATGGGTTTATGATGCCATTAACATATGAACGAATGATACTTTTCCTAATCAATCAATTTTGGGTATCAAGAGATTATTAACTTATGTTTTCTTTCTTTCCTACAAAAAAATGAAACATAATTATCATAATTACATCGATAACAAGACTATTATTGTTGCACATCACTAATCTAGTAAAATACCTGCCTAGGTATTTCCCAGATAAGGGTTAACGGAGGTTATCAAATATGCCGATAAAAACATCGTATTTTTCAGTTATCGTGTGTGCGGGGTTAAAAAGCTACAAGATAAATTTTTAATAGGGTTTTTGAGTGCCTGTCGAAGCACTGAAAGAGCAACCCTGTTGCATGGAGATAAAGTGCTTATGAACATAACGATTCGTTTGATAATAATCTGTTACAGGCTTCAGATTATTGAATCATGATACTGCTATGTCGAAGAAAGGGGTTTTTTCATTTTTATGATATCACTTTTGTATATACCTACACTTTTCCGGGTTCGTAGTCACCTCTCTGCTGAATTTCAAGGAAATTTTATTGTATGTAATGAATAACGAAATGTTAACGGCTAATGTTAAAAACTGGAATGTTTCATAACATACCATGTGAGCTAAAACTGTGATTAAATTGGTTAGTGAGAAACAAGTAGGCAAAACTTACAAGACCTATAAAAGGATAAAAAATATAAACGTGAAGTTATATTTTGATCAAAAAATAAAAAGCTATGTTTAAAAATAATTACTTACGCAAATATAATAAAAAAATCTTATAATTGAAATTTCTTCGTCGTTTTGTAAAAGTTGAATAACACCATAAGTATTCACATTAACTCAATTTACCCAAATTAATACACGCGAGCCGATTAGTCGCGTGTCGAGACCCGGTACGGCGTTTGTTTGCGTCAATAATTTATGAACAATTACTAAATTTAATAAGTAAACTTCTACTTCCTTAGTACAAAGTTGGTTATTTTCATTTACAACGGGTACAAAACATAATTATTATCTCAGGAACTGGAAATCTATTGTCCAAACATCGTATTTGATTATTTGCAAGTTATATAATACTAAAAAAATATATATACAAAAAAAACGACTTTTTTCTAGTATATTATTTAGTGATATCATATAAAAATAGCATTGTGGATTGAATTTAAAATTTAATAGTAAATTATTGCATCGAGCACAAAGTAATTTATTATTGCACCGAGTGCCTGATTTAGAGCCCGAGCGTTAGCGAGGGCTCTAATCTAACAGGCACGAGGGCAATATAAATTACTTAAGGCGAGATGCATAATCTGCTTTTCTTTCAACTGTTACCTATAGGAATAGTAGATAAAAGAAACTCATATCAAACAGTTAAAATAGAAGTTTAATTATTGAAATTAAAAGTTATGCTTGAACAATTATTAAACGTAAGGTTAATTAAACGTAAGGCAAATTTATATTTGTTTGTTACATTTGTTGTTAGATAGTATCACACTTTATCGTTTCCAAAAATATTGTCAAGCAAAATTAACAAAGGTTCCGCCGAATCACTTTTTTAAATTTCTTTCATTTTTAAATCAGAGTTAGCAGCAATCATTTTTCTAATTTGGAACAAGTAGGATAGAAACGAATAATACGTACGTAAAAAAAATTTGATATCGGCTGGCTGAATAGAGCTAATCCATTGAGATTGGCACCTTTTGGTGCGATTAAAAAAAAACTGTGCAATAATGAAATTTCATACATTTTTATTGCTCTAGAGCATTAAAGACTCGCTTTCTACTGAGTTTTTAGTGTGATTGTGATGAAATTAAAGCATAGTTGGTTAAAAAAATACTAATTGCTAGTTAGTTTTTTGGTTGAGTTACCTTTTAATAATTTTCTGAACTTTACTCTTTCAGGGGAAGAGTGAGTTATTTTGAAAAACTTACTTTATACTTGTCAACGCCCGGAAAATGAGACACAATAGATTTTCTATTGTTGGCCGGACGCCGGCGACCGCTCAGGCGTTGATGAATTAATGGATAATATTATAATTTTGATTCAATACAGTAAAATGGATTTCATAGATTTCTCATAGTTTGGATCATACATAACGAAGTGCAGTACCTAATAATAGTTTAAATGAGGAAACGATATTCATATTTGTAAATATCGTTTTATCTGATAAAGGTGACCAATTTTCTGCGCCCATTTTTTTGTCAGCTAAAAGACGTCATAATGGGTGGTAGGGTAAATGAATTGACGATTTAAAAATGCTTATTATGTGAGCTTATTTAAATAATAGTAGATTATACATTTAACTCCCGAGCGCAGCGAGGGTGTTATAAGTTAATTCCCGAGCAAAGCGAGGGAATTAAGATTGAGTGCCGTGAGGCTCCTGAGTGCAGTGAGGGATTCAAGCGCCCAAGAAAAAAACAGTTTTATCCCGGTGGTGTATACTCTACTTTTCTCACTTTATGCGAGACAATAAAAAACCAGGCTTAGTATTTATAGAATCTTCTAAAGCTAGTAGTACTACTAGCTACGGCTATAGCAACTTCTTTCAGCTGGCGTGGCCTACTCGATTTGACAAACAAATGAAGTTCGTCTCAGTGCGAATCTAGTGGGCCACGGCCTCGGTCTTCGAAAAGAATATTTTCACTTTCACTTTCAATCACAAATTGTGTTGCAATCTGCGGTGTCGGGAGACAAAATATCACAAGAAGAAACGATTCTTACCTGTTTTTTGTTGAGAGAAAAACATAGTTTTTATAGTGTAGTGTTTTCAAGTAGGTCATATTTAGTTAATGTTTTACATGAAATTTAGCTTGTTTAGAAAAATATTTGATTACACTTCTCACACCAATTTTAGTAAAACCACTATCATCTTTATTTATACGTCATCGATGATGACGTCGTGCACCACACTACAGTGTGATAAAGCGTCAGATTTCCGTAAGTATCGTGTGATTGGGTCACAAGCGTAGGTCGGAGCAGCTTAATAATTTCCTTTCAATTCTGTCCAAGCCCTCCAGAGGAATAATCAATTAGGTCGTCACCCCAGGGGCACGACGTCAAACAATTCGAGTTATTTCAAACTAACTGCTTCGGCAACTTAGAACCTTTGGTAAGCAATGAAAACAAAAGTTAATAAGCTGTAGAAAGTAGATGTTATCATTAGGCCTCTATAAAAAAACATTGAGAACAAGTTTCAAGAAATTAATTTAGTTTAGGTACCTAGGTATTTGTCAAAAAGATTACTTGAAACATAGATCTAGATCGATAGATGTGCCCGTAACATAATATGAGCTCACCGAAATGTGTCAACATTCAAATGAGTGAGCCTCACTTCTTTGTTCTTAGTGTTGGTTTGAACACGGTGTCAATCACTTCTATATTTTTTAAGAAAAAACCACGAGAAAACTGTCTTGTGCCTTTCATCTGTGCACCAATAATTCTAGGAATACAATTATAGCAAAATCGTGTAACATATCACGCGTAAGTATTTAGATTTCAATTATTATCGAAATTTATTTTCCTTCCGTTGTCAATTCCGATGGACGTAAACAACTCATCACGCATGCGTGCGCCATTTTGACAGATTTCAAATAATCCTACAGATTTTCAGTACCAGGGCAGATCTAACGATCTAGATCTATGACTTAAAACATATTCGGAACCGTTGGAAATGGCATTTGAATAAAGGCTTTTCAAAGTGACATTAAAAAAATAAAAATAGTAACTATTTGCCTCACAAGATGGCGTCGATGAAAGAGAAGTGTCAAAATTGGCTTTTAAAAATAAACGGCCTGCACCAAAGAGGTAAGTAAAGCTGACATTTGCCCAAAGAGAAACAGGATTTTATAGGGTCATCTGCCTGCCTACCCGAGTACTCTTCGAAGTTTAGTAAAAAAAAATACATGAACACATACATTTTTATCAACGCCATCTATCGAGCCTACAGTTTTTTGTCATTTTGAAAAGCCCGCATTACCAATTCAATCTTTTGTATTTATCTTCTAAAATTCAATTACTTATTTCACCAAACCTTATTGAAATGAGTCTAAGTCTACAATCGATCACTTAGCCAAAAATTTGTCAACGTCAGTACCGTGAAACAAGTCAGTTTTACGAGAACAGATTTTACTGGCTATTAAGGCTCTTTCGACAAGGTTAATGCTGAAATTAATATCAAAGACAAAGCCACAGCCTGTCTTGAAAAGTTTGTAATAAAAACACCCTGACTCGACAAGACCGCTACAAGCACTTTCAGTTGACCTAGAATCTTGAAATTTGTTGCGGAGGCTAAAAGGTACGCGGGATTTTAAGCGATTGTCAGTAGATTTACTTCAGATTTTTACGGTATTAAAACAATCAAACTACGTTGAGATACCATTAGCTACGTTGTCAAATTTTAGTAAAGGATTTTTCCGGTATGAAAATAACTACTTCGTCAAATTTTAATATAGGGAAAATTACTTTCTAGACATTGCTTTTAGGCATTTGGCTTTAAGGTAGAATTTTACCAACTAGATTGACAGTCAATTTACTTTAAACAATCTGTTTTTGACATTCGTTAAAAACAGACCGTTTAGCTAAATCAGCTATTTATTAATATGGGTTGATTTAAGTTACCTGTGGCGGTCGACTTTAGTCACTTAGCAATACAAGTCACTTATAAAATTTGAATCGCAAGTGATACATCGGTGACGGTGGCACTTTCGTCTATGTAGTCGATTGCGTTATCTAGGTATTTTTTTATTGGTAACTGGGCAGACATTTGACCACCATCTTGCTTGGTAAACAGGTCTAAGGTATAGCACGCTGGCCCAGGAAAAGCCTATTCACTCTTGCCTTGCAGAGACCAAGGTTGTAACTATCGGTGAACACATGAGCAGGCAGCGCATTCCATTATTTAACAGTTCGCTTATAAAATGTATTGGCAAAGCGCTTGGTGTGGACACTTGGAGTAGAAAAATATGTAATAACAGTTAGTTCCAGTTTCGGCCACCGAATCATATAAGTTTGTTCCGTCACCATGACCTAGACGGCATTGCCATTTACACAGTAAATTTTCGCCGTGCGGCTTTAGTCACCCGTGTGAATCCCGCATAAAGCATTTTGTTTGCGTATTTACCTTACTAGTCGGATCTAGTAATATAAGTAAAATGCTCATACTCAATATTAGCATACCTTAACAATGATAATATTTAAATCAATCACCGAAAAAATATTACTTCAAATTTTGATGGCTGAAATAGCTTACGAAACAAACAGGCTTTGAAACTAAATGAAGTTTTTAATAAAATGTATAATATTTTATCTACGTTATGAACGATTCTCGGAACATGATTACTTCTAGCTCGCATATTTCTGTTTCCACCAAAGAAACATTTACTTATGCGTTATCAAAATTATGTCTGAGTTACGGCTGCGAATGTGACATGAAAGAGATCGTTTAAAACAAATATTTTATAGATACATAAATATTCCTGTGAGCTAACGAGTTACGGGCCCAGACAAATGTAAACTTTGGATTTAATTATAAAGTTGAATGTCCTCGAAACTATAGTGATGTTTAAATACTTGTTTATTAACACAGTGAAAGTGGCAATAACTCACAATTTTATTTAATTTTATAAAGTGCTGATTTGAAGTGTGGTAAGGCAAGATGTGGCCTACTCTTCATTTATTTTTTACAATTTCAGATAATCCCTCTCGTGAGGTTGTTCTATTAAGGAGTCATTTTAGTGACATATTATATAGTTTTGGAATGTGCTCATCAAGGCCTTTCATTTGATACCCATATTGTAATAATTGAAGAAAAAAATTTTTTTTTCACATTTGAAAATGGCGTCGTACAGTCGCCATATTAGTTTTTTCTAAAAAAAATATAGCCAGTTTCACTTGGGATGCTATAAGGATTCTAATAATACCCCATGTATCCAAATCAGTTTAGGCATTTAGAAGTTATGGTGGAATAAAGAAACTCACAGTCACATACCCACAAACATACATGAACCCTGAACACATATACACTCTTTTTGCTTTGGGCAGTCGTGTAAAAAACGAATAAAACTTTATTCAAAAAATATAGCAGTAGACTTAGAAGCTTACTAGATTACCTTATCTAGTAACGATTTAATTAACTGCATTTTTTTTGAACGAACGTGTTCAGAATTTCGAAACAGCAAGTCTGGAGAAGAAACAGCATGTTTCTCAAACCTTGCTTCACCAACCCCTTTTTACACGACCCCGGGGGCGCCGCGGCCGACGTCGCTATAAACAAAATTGGGGAATATGTAATTTTTTTGCATGAGAAGGGAGTGCGCACACCTTATTGTTAATCTTCTGACCTTTTTCAATTTGGTCCCACTTTACGACGTTTGGGGGTTGACGGAGGAGTACTTATGTGAGAAATTATGTGAAACAGGTTTTTGTTTCGGTGTTGATTTCATTTTGTAGAGCAAAGGCTCGGATTTGGTAGATCAAGAATATCCCAGATAAGCGTTCCCGCCGACGAGCGCTTTTTAGGGTTCCGTAGCCAAAATGGCAAAAAACGGAACCTTTATAGCTGTCTGTCTGTCCGTATGTCACAGCCACTTTATTCCAAAAGTATTAGGACTACATAGTTGAAACTTGGTAGGTAGGTGTACTCTGTAAACCGCTTTACGATTTTTACGCAAAAATTAAAAAAATAAAAGATTAAGGGGGTCTCCCCATACATGGATCTGAAACTGAAAATATTTTTTTTCATCAAACCAATACTTGTGGGGTGTCTATAGATAGGTCTTTAAAAATGACATTGAGGTTTCTTAAGACTATTTTTTTCCAAAGTCAACCGTTTGAAAGATATATGCCGCCAAAGTGGTAAAATGTATGTCCCCCCCCCTTTAACTTTTAAAGTAAGAGAGTGAAAAATCAAAAAAAAAATAAGCTATAGATCTTAATAAACACTTTCAACGAAAATTGGTTTGAACGAGATACAGTAATTATTTTTCGAGATATAGTACATTTTCCAAAACCGCAAATATAACTTTGTCATTCATACAAACACTGTGAAAAACAAAGTTATTTTTTCAGACGAAAAATGATAGCGGTATTAAAGTATGGTATGGTATACCATACCATACTTTAATACCATACCATACTTTAATAGCGGTATTAAAGTATGGTATGGTATACCATACCATACTTTAATACCGCTATCATTTTTCTAGTTTATGTACCTACGGAACCCTACTGCGCGTGGCCCGACACGCACTTGGCCGGTTTTTTTGTAGCTGCGATTTTGCTAAATCAAAGTAATTTTAATTTTAAAATATCTACCCTACGAAAAATTCAAAAACATTTTTTTATTGATAAGAGAGCTTTTTCTACCAATAAAAATTATTCAGCCAATTTGATTATTTTCAGACATTCCCGATTCAGAATATGAATGAATGAAGAATGAGTACGGGTGGTGTGGAAAAATATTGCCTGATGAAACTAGAAAATCTCACGTACTACATTTTGTAGCTGCAATAATCGCGGCGTTTTTTTAGGCGACTTTGTGATCAACTTTGTGGGCGACTCAACGCCCAAAGACATCATTTTATTGGAACCATACGATTAAACTACAAAATTGGGTTGAAACATATTCAAAACTAGCGGCCGCCCGCGACTTCGTCTGCGTGGATTGTATTTTGTCTATCCCTCGGGAACAGTTCCTTTTTTCGGGATAAATTGTACCCTATGTCCTTTTCTGTACCTCTGACAACGTGTGTGCAAAATTTCATGATAATTGGTTCAGTAGTTAAGACGTGAAGGAGTAACAAACAAACAAATAAACAAACGGACTTTCGCATTTATTAGTAAGGATGACCGCCCTGGGTCAACTTGTCAAAAATAAATTAATGTTATTCTAATCGGGTGTCGATATAAACTTATGACAATCCCAGAAAAAATGGCGTATAAACCGACCATTAAGGCTCGTACCCTTTAAGGAAGAGGATTAAAATTAATATAAGTAATTATTTAAAAAAAAATCCCTTACTTTTTATTGCAAGCTAAATCACATAAATAATTATGTGGTCTCTTTTAGGGTTAAGGTCTCTTGTCACTCCTGTAAGTGTCAATTCGCGGGCGATTAGTCGCCGAGCTACTTTTTGTACCTCGTGGGCGTTTACGTATTGAACTCCATATGTTCTGAACTGGGCGACAAAAAATCGCTCAGCGATTAATCGCTCGTGGGCGTTCGAACTAAAACAGCGCGCAAATATGGCACTGACTGATAAAACAAAATAGCGATTCGAAAGTTTTAAAACAAATTCGCTTCCTGCTGACTGTCCCTATGTATGCTTAGATCTTTAAAACTACGCGACGGATTTTTATGCGATTTTTTTAATAGATATCGTTATTCAAGTGAAAGGTTTATATGTATACTAACATGGTGTCAAATTCCACACTACAACGAAGCGAAGCGAAGGCGGGACGCTAGTTACCAATATAAGAAGAGAATAATTTGTACAAAATAAGTTCGCAGTTTGAAAGTGGGTCGTTATTTCGAGGTGCCGTTTTTGAGACTCTGACCAGACAGCTAGGGTATTTTTGATTGAAGTTCTGAACACAATACATTAAATCTGCATTGTTATAACAACGCCAAAACCGTTTTGAAAATCAAATACCTACCTATTGATGTTACGTTACAAAACATTTTTGATACAATATTACCTTAGATTGCTGCTTTTATTTAATTTAAATGAAACTTAATATCATCATTTGCAGCTCTAGATATTAATATCTACGATGCATTAAGTATGGTACCAAAGCACTAAAAAAATCAAAACAATTAATTTGAAATATGCAGTTGTTACGAATGTGAAATGAAACATAATTTATTCGAGTCTGAAAAAACATAATTACTTACCAAGGCTCTGCTGCAGATAATAACTGGAAAAGAGAAAAATAAATTAGAAACAGGCAAAGTACAAATTTAAGAAGCTGAATACTCAAAAAAGTAATATAAATAATGAACACAAAAGTGAAACTAAATCGAATTAGTACGGCTGAAGTGTTTTCTAAATTTTAATTAATCATTTAGTGATTAATTAGCCACTTAAAGTCGCAGTAATTAGAGGATCTAACTTCGATTTCTTTGGACTTTTCGCGGTAATTAGTGTCTAGACGACGACTTTTTGCGTATTTCTATTAAAACAAAAATACTTTGAGATTTAAGACTCATTAATAAGCTCGCGATAAATTGTCAAATCAAATTCTTTGAATGTAATTAATGAAATTAGTTTTTAGGGTTCCGTACCAAAATGGTAAAAAAGGAACCCTTATGGTGTGACTCAGTCTGTCTGTCTGTCTGTCACAGCTGGATATATCGAAAACTACTAATGATATCAACTTGAAATTTGAAATAGTTTAAGATGACATTTGCCCAACTATTTTGCAAATAAGAAATAAATAAAAAAAAATATCTTTTTTACAGCAGAGCCTGAAAAGGGGTCTAAAAATTTGAAGTGGGGCAACTAGAGCATGTGGGGTATCATATGAAAGAGCGCCGTTTGCACGTTTTTAATCATTTGTTTTTCTAAATTGCATAGTTTTCGACTTATGATGAAAAATGTAAAAAAATACCGTTCCCCCTCCCTTATCTCCAAAGTTTGCAAAGAAAAAAATCTGAAATAATTCTATGTGATAGCAGTTTATATGAAGATTAAAGGAAAAATAAAATGATATCTCAATATAGGACACTTTTTTAGAAATGATCAAATTTCTAAAAAAGTTAACATTCGTTCCACTATCGGTCAAGAGATGGCGCTGACCTAAAACTGCGATACCAATTTTATTATTCTACTCTGCAGTGTGGTTTAATGGTGCAATTAAGATGGTACCTACGGAACCCTTGGTGCGCGAGTCCAACTCGCTCTTGACCGGTTTTATTTTTTATAATAACTACCTCTACAATAAATTATAGCATTACTACATCTTATAAACTCGGTGGATAACAAGGCTTGAAACATTTAGATATTGGCATCTAGTTTAATAATTAAAATGTTAGTATTTGTAAAAACGCAATAAAGTCTACCGCAATCGCTGTCACCATATTATGTCACACATGCATTTCCATTCATATCTGTATGATCCCAAGGCTCACGAGCTTTTTCCTCCATTATTTATTACCTACGTCGGTACCAAACAACATTTTATCACCGTAACGTGAAGTAATCCATCGCCACACAACAGCAGTCTCTCGTACCACTTTACTCGGTCACAGTATGTTAGCCGTTACACAAAACCGTCCCCCAACTACAATGACACTTGTTATTTAACTTTTTAGTTCGTTTTTGGCAGAGCAGTCGTGTTTATAATATTTATTAAATTAATTTATTTTTATTTCACACATTTTAGTGACAAATTATATAGTTTTTAAATGTGCATTAAGGCCTTTCATTTGATGCCCATATTGTGCAGTCTCCATATTGACTTTAAAAAAAATATAGATAGTGTCACTCGGAATGATGTAAAGATTCTAAAGTTACCCCACCAGTGGAATAAAGAAACTCACATACCAACAAACATACATGAACCCTGACACATATACACTCCTTTTTGAGTTTTCACCGTGTAGTTTTAGTCACCCGTGTAAATTCTACATTAGATTGCACTGCGAACGTGCTGCGAACCTTGCTTAGAGTCACAGTACATAGGGTGTCCCAAAACCTTAAAGAAAAAACGGAGGGAAAGTGCTTTAAAGAAAATTTTACTGAAATAAGTCTTTATTTTTAAAAATAGTGTATCTGTATGAGTGTGCTTATTATTGGACGTTTGTATTTGGCTGTTTTCCTACTATAGCTATACCTATTTATTCAATGGGCCGGTGAGAGGAAACAAAGGCGTTGTTTGTACCGCTTTATTCCCTAAAAGCAAAGATATATTTATCAACGGGGCTGCTGAGCGAGCGGTTCGCTCGCGAGCTCCCGCGGGAGCGAACGGTGTTTTTAGCGTTTGCTCTTACTCACAGATCGTTACAGCGTAGATGCCATTTTGCAGAAAATTATAAAAACTGAGATGTAATATCCTTACTATTAAAATATATCCAAAAGTAAGTTTATTTGTTTGTCCGTTTGTTACGCTTACTATTATCATGTTTGCATAGGTACACGTTATCAGGTGTACAGAGAAGGATATAGGCTAACTTTCATCCCGAAAAAAGTAGGCTCCGTTACCCAGGGATAGGGAAAAAACTGACCACGCAGACGAAGTCAAGGATAGTCACTAGTCTATGATAATAGAAAGTTTACCAATTGACAGATACCCTTACTTAATATTATAATATGAAAGTTAGATTGTTTGTTACGCCTTCACGTCCTACTCAACCGATCATCATGAAATTTTGCATACGCGTTCTTAGAGGTACAGAAAAGGACATGGAGTAAAAGAAGACTAGACAATTGGAAAGGAAACTGTTCTGAGGGATAGCAAAAAAAAAACTTTCCACGCAGACGAAGTCGCGGGCGATAGATGCAACTATATAACGATAGTGGCAAAATAAATTGAAGTGTAAGAGATAATCCATCTATTATTTATTTTTCAACAATGGATACTGACACTTTCAACTGTAAAATATTAACGTATGTCACCTTCAAAAACTTTACAACCTTTTTGTTCAAACTTACCCGATATGTTTTGAACTTACACCCAATATGTTTTTGGCGGAAACTAAGTGGTAAAAAAACCTCAAGTAAAAGCAAGTGGAATTAGTCAAACAAATGGCGTCGTTAGCTGGCGGCCCGCAACTTTTAATGTTCACACATTCGTCGTGTGAGGAAAGCGGGACAAAAGCTTGTATAAAGCACCCCCATTTGACAACCCCTGGAGTTCGGATAGGTTCGGTTTTGTACTGAGCGGGGAATTGGGAGCTATTGGGAAAACATGACCAATAAAGCTTTGGCATGTGCAAGTACTTTGCCTTTTTATGCAAGCTATATAGGTTTATTTAAAACTGTAAAGTAGCTAACTTCTTCTTCTTCTTTTTTTTGTTTTGGCAATTTACTTTCCTCTTGGAAGTAATTTTTGCCATTCAGTGGTAGGTTTGTTTCAGTTTACATAAGAATGCGGGTGCATTGCATTCGAATGCTGCTTGGAGCATTTGGCACCAAGTATAAGATAGTTCACTTGGTAAGATCTGCCGACGTAGCCACCACTACAATAAAAGTCTCAGCTTCACACAACCAAGATCGCGCCTATTTCCATTAACCCACATATTGCTCAGTTGCGCAGACACCTGTACCACAAAACTGCACCAATTTTAAGACACAATATTAATTAAGCCACTGTCGTGGGATATTTACATGGGCGACTAAAGCCGCACAATTTTGACCTCACGGCAAAAATCAACCGTGCCAATGGCAATTTGGCCTAGGCCGCAGGTGACTGAACAAAATTATATTTGATCCGGTGGCCAAAACTGGAACTACGTTATTACGTATGTTTAGCCATTAACTACATAGACGACAGCGATTCAATTTTGGAAGCGACTTGCTAGGTGACTTGAGTCGACCGTCACAGTTGACAATTCGCTGGGTGCGAAGGTATAATAATCGATCGCAGCGCTCATGGTGGCAAAAAGCAGAAATAATGAGGCTCTGTAATCTGTTTGAAAACGATATTTTATTTAGTACTATATGTTTATAATCACTTAGTAAAATTATTTAAGTAGCTTTATCCTCTTGTTTTACAAAATCTACAACTAAAAAATAAGTAAACAAACCCAAATATAACCAAAATAAAACACTCTTTTTGAATAGATCTTACTTGCCATATTTAATTTAAATGACCAAAAATGATTTCACTACACTTTGTCCACCCAAATCACAGTAATTTTTAAATTTACATTAATAACACAATATGTAAGTATAGTATTTTTTTAAATTTTGTCACAATGCCGCCAAAACGTCAAAACGGTCAGGTCAGAGCCAACAAAGTTGCAACACGCTAGGTGGCACTAAAAGCGTGCACGGAGACAATACTCGACCCATTACCATACGCAAGCAGACAAAAGGATAGTAGCTGATATTTTTCCTGAAGTTGAACTGTACTTCTCAAACTAACCTAATTTTAAAGGGGAAGCATCTCATTACTCCCGCAATAACTACACATAGCGTTGTTACAAACAGAGAACTAGCCCAACCCTCCATTAGGCGGCGTCGTGTTTTCAAAGGCGGATCTCAAAGAAAAGCAGAATTTATGTCAAATGGCCTCTTTGATCGTTTCCCCGCGGAACTGATGGCGGCAGGGTTGAGCACACACTGTCTGATATTATTTTTAGGGTTCCGTACCTTAAAAGAAAAAACGGAACCCTAAAATGATCACTTTGTTGTCCGTCTGTTTGTCTGTCAAGACCCTTTATCTCCGGAACGGGTGGAGGTATCGAGTTAAAGTTAAAACCATATTCTCAATCAACAGTTTTTTAAAACTGAAAAAAAAACTTCTAAGTTAACGTAAAAAAAGATACGGCCTTTATGCCGCAAAAAACGCATATTAATTCAACACTCTCAATGGAAACAAAACGCGTTGATCGAGAACTATAAAAGGCAAGTAATACCGTTTTACTACTACAAGTACAGGGAAAAATTCTGAAAACTATACATTTGTAACTAAATCTTACAAAGTTCAGTCTTTCTTTATGTACCTACCAAATATGAAACCCTCGGTGGGCGAGTTCAACTTGCACTTGTCTGGTTTTTTATAATCCAACTTGCTTTACTTTTTTCATGTTGTCACAGCATAAAGTTTATTTAAGCATGTATTTGTAATTTATTTTGTGCCACTAAATAAATCGGTTTCTATTCTATTCTAAAGCAAATAGGGAACATGCATAAGTCACCGATTTTGATAAATTTGAGCTTGGTCGCTGCGGACACGTATAAAAACATGATGGAACAGAAAAATAAATAAAAAAATATATATTTTAGTTTTATCACAGAGGGAAAATTTTTTTTTTTTTCATTTTCGGATATAATGCACTTAGTAGGTAATATAAACCTCTATACAAAAAAAAGTTGGGAGTTACAAGTCGTGGGGTGGAAACTGATCTGTAGGCTGTTCCTAACTAATATTGAGCTGGGCCAAACTATCCTTACACACAGTTCCATACGGCGGCGGGTTGAATAGCGCACTTTTCCCGGCTTCATTCTAAAAACAATAACAATTCAGGTTTAACTAATAGGTCAAATGTGGTATCATTTTCGGATAAATCAATAATGTAGAATTTATTTCTGATATAATAAAAATGCAATTTATTACGGTTTCAGAAAAATTACACAATAACCAACATTTTTAAACTTCATTTTTTTATTTTAGGTATTGGCACTTGTTTCAGTATTTTCAAAAAAACTACCTTAAGAAGCGTTTTTCAGGTTAATTTGTTTTATGTTTTTGTTATGCTAACTATATTTTATACAATTTAAGCCTAACCCAAGTAGCTTAGGTCCATTGTTTGCGGAGACACAGCTAGTCAAAAATGGGCATTTTTTCACGAAATAAAAGGGGTTTCCGTTTCGTTCGGAAGCATTTTTCATTTTTTTTGTTTATATTTCTGTAAAGTTAATTAAATTTTCTACAATTTGAGCCTAATTTAAGTAGTCTAGGTCTACTAGTGACAGACATGAGTGACGTCACTAATGTTAACCTTTTTGTATAGAGCGTTTTCGGCGGGAGCTGATGCGTGCTAACTTCAAGTAACTATATCACGAGAAAAAAACGCACGAGAAAAGTTTTAATATTACAGTTGATTTTCTTACGCATTATACTTTTGATTAAGATACAAAAAAATGTTCCCTAGTGTAATGTACTTTGAGGAATGTAGTTAAATTTTACCGTAACTTTCATAAAAAGGGTTTTATATTAATAATTTAACCACCTCTGTGGTCTAGTGGTTCTGCGTGTAAGATGCCCGGGCCTGGGGGTCTATTACGAATAGTTTAATGCGATACACGCAGCTGCGTCCGTGCTTCGTTTTGTTTGTTTCCTATTAGAAATCACTTTCGTATGCGATATTGCGAAGAGATTGCGTTAGTTTGACAGTTTCTCTCTAGCGTATCCGACATCGTTCGTTTAGTAGTCCATAAACTACGATAGCCAAATTCAAAATGTTTGTTATAACTACAACCAACGAACTGCGGACGATTATCGTGGCCTAGTGACTGCGTTACGCAATTGCATACGTTATTTTCGTAATAGGCCCCCTGATTCACAGGGGGGTACAATTTGTATTCGGTTGGGTTGGTGGTTTATTTAATTTTCAAGTCCGCCTGGCTAGCTACCATCTTACCTAAGTTTGACGCCATAACAACAATTTAAAAATTGTTGTGTTCCGGCAGTTAGAGATAAGATAGCTAATTTCTCAGTGATGAGGATTCGGGGTGAAGTGTGCTTCCACCTTATCGTCACTTAATATCAGGTGACGTGAAGGCCAAGCACTATCCCGTTGTTCATAAAAAAACCGACCGCGATGACGAAGAGCTTGAAAGTGAAATAAAAATATCCATATGTAGATGTACATTTATATTACTGGCAGAATGTCTCATGTATATAAAATACTATAAAATATTAATATATAAAATCGTAAACTGTCTGACTGACTGATCTATCAACGCACAGCCCAAACCGCTGGGTCTAGAGATACCAAATTTGGCACTTTTAAGATCTAGGGGTGCACTAAGAAAAGATTTTTCAAAATTCACCCCCTAAGGGGGTAAAAAAGGGGATTAAAGTTTGTATCCCTCTGTTTCGAAGTTAGAATCTTCAAATTTTGTGTTTAGGCTGACGATTGAAAATTAATTTAAACGTATTATACGTATACGTACGTACTTTTTGAAAATTTTACCACTGAAGGGGTGAAAAGGGGGATGGAGTTGTGTATTGAAAATCCTTAATTTTCGCAGTTAAAATCGCTAAATTTCATATTTAGGCTTATGGGTTGAAATCTAACGCAACGTATATTGTTATTGGTAGTATTTCAATCCCTATGGGGATGTAGTGTCCAGCCTCGTGCGAGGCCCGTCACACGCGGCAAACGTCTTGCCTCGCGAGGCAGCGCGCTTGGTGGAGACCCGCCTAATCGCGTAAGAACGGTTGGTCGGATCCTGGTTGAAGGTTCCCCAAGAATTCACTCTAATATCCACGCGAACGAAGTCGCGGGCGGAAGCTAGTACTTAATAATATAATATAAAATACTTAATGAATCGATAACAAGTAGGTAATGTTAAAAATCAACAATTAATTATTTATGTAACATTGTAGCTCTTGATTTCCCTGGCAAAAAAAAATTTGTTCGTGTTGAAAAAATTAAGCAAATGTTGTTCTGTTATTCGAAGAAACTTGGCGAATTTATGTCCTCAACAAAGTCAATTACACTCGAAAGCTAAATGTTCTAACCCTAAAGTAGTGTCCTCTACTTAGATTTATGTTGAAGTATCAGGTACCTGTCACACCCACGCTCACTGAAACCTAATGATAGATGGCGGTATCATACCCGTGTAGTGTTGGAGGGCACTCTTCAAGTTGGTGGGTTTAGCTCGAGGGGCATCTGTCACACTGGAGGCGACGCCTTGGACACTCTTGGGTATTAAAAGGACCCCGATAGCTTTGGGGTTAAAGGATAACGTTAAAAAGATTGCGAACATTGTCATAACTTCCGTTTCTACGCATTATTGATTTAATTAACGTGGATAGCCACCGAAATTGGCTCTGTCAGAGGTTTTTATTTAATAAGTTGTTAAAAGAAAAGGATTTTAATAAAACTTTACGTTGAATTTTTAGGGCCCATAGTTTAATATTTTTAGAAGGTATTATTACTACATTCCCTCGTAGTCATTTGTAGAAGTAGATAGCAAATGTGACAAAAGAGCCACTTTTATCAGTTTTGCTATCTACTTCTCGCAGTGTGACTACATGATGATAAGTACTACATGATACCTTGGACGAATTAAAATGATTATATCTAAAAATACTATAGACTATGGGCCCTAAAAACTTCACGTAAAGTTTTATTAAAATTACAATATTAAATAAAATTCACCGAAGCGCCACTCCGCCTTAAATAATATTAATACTTATTACAACAGTTTTGTTTTGAAGTATTAGATAAAGATAAAGATTAGGCAGCTAAATATGAGCCAGTTTTATTATAAACACGTGCGCTTAAAAAGAAATTGAGTAAGTAAGACGAGATCGAGACCTCTTGGAACTCAGGCAAGTTAATTAAATTTATTTAATGAAATGGAAAAAAAGTGAAGCACAAGTACCAAATCTTGTTCATTTAGCTCGAAGAAAAGACTTTTTACAGTTTCACGTACAGAAAGGCCACTTAGCCACTGTTCCGATTCTTATCCACACCTTGTATTTTAATTTGTTCATTATTTAAAACATTCACAAACATAATTAAGAACCATTAATCTTATTTTGATTTGAACTTTGTGATTTTAGCTTCAAATTTATTTATTGTGTTTGACATGATTTTGCTGGCTATAAAATTTTCATTTATCCAAACTCTGGTAACATTCCAAACCGGAACTACACCCATGTTTGTCGTGATATCCGGCAGCCCATCTGCGGACGCGCAAATGACGGTCACGGCGCAACGTATGCGATGTTATTGCCGCCATATTTCAGCGGGTGTGTACCAATGGATGTAGTGCGAGGGGCGCCATCAAATATAATGAATAACTTCGGTGGCCGGCGGATTACTGTATGTTACGGGGAATGCCCGTCGTATATCATGGCTGTTATATTCTGACATTTATAAGGATTTCATCAAAGAAAGATTTTTGTAATTTTTTTGGTAGAGTGATTCTATAAATTTGTAAACAAATTAACATTGTATGTCTATTAATTTCGAGTATTTTTTAAGTTTATATTTAGATTATCTCTAACTCTATATGATATACTTAATAATACGAGAATAACTATGTAATATTAGGGGTTTAAATATGAAATTGCCGTTTTGTATGGAGAATTTTAAAGAATTTTCACATTCCATACTAACATTGCCTTAATTTATTTTACAACCAACTTTTTTAAAAACCAATGCCACATTTGTTAAGTCAACAATATTAAGTATCGGCTAAGTTTTCTGCTAACGAAAAAAGAGCTCTCAGGGTCACATGGTCATCTTCCTATTGTTGTCTTCTTCCCAAAGTCGGTCGTCACGTAACTTTTAAGATACTTTTTAGGGTTCCGTAGCCTAAATGGCAAAAACGGAACCCTTATAGATTCGTCATGTCTGTCTGTCTGTCTGTCTGTCCGTATGTCACAGCCATTTTATTCCGAAAGTATTAAGAGTACACAGTTGAAACTTGGTAGGTAGGTGTATTCTGTTAACCGCTTAACGATTTTAACGCAAAAACAAAAAAATAGAAGGTTAAGGGAGGGCTCCCCATACATAGAACTGATACTAAAAAAATTTTTTGTCTTCGAACCAATACGTGCGGGGTGTTTATAGATAGGTCTTTAAAAATGACATTGAGGTTTCAAAGACAATTTTTTCTCAAAGCCAACCGTTTGAAAGATATACACCGCCAAAGCGGTAAAATGTGTGTCCCCCCCTTTAACTTTTGAAATAAGAGAGTGAAAAATCTAAAAAAAATATATGCTGTAGATCTTAATAATCACTTTCAACCAAAATTGGTTTGAACGATATACATTTTGTAGTTTTTGAGACAGTACATTTTCCAAAACCGCAAATATAACTTTGTCATTCATACCAAAACTGTGAAAAACAAAGTTATTGTTGCAGACGAAAAATGATAGTGGTATTAAATATGGTATGGTATAAGGTAACTACGGAACCCTACGGCGCGTGGCCCGACACGCACTTGGCCGGTTTTTTAACGTTAAGAAGAGAAAATCAGAAATATTTTTATTGCTGATGGTAGGCTGTCATTATCATAATTCAAAATAATAACAAGTAACTGAAGCAAAACAAATAAGAAGTATCTTTATCAGTATAAATGATATGAGAACCTTTGTGTGTGAGAAAAAAGTCGGCAATTTCATATTTTAACCTTATGTTTATGCCCCTAAAAATAATGTAATGAAAAATTATTGAAATAAGAAAACCTTTTTGGTACCAGTATGTTGTGTCAATAAAACTAAATACAAAATAATGTTTTTGTTTTTTCCATATGCTTCCATTTTATCCGAACCGCAAAAACGGCCACACATCGGAAAATCAACAGACACAAGCCCCAAAATAATATTTATCTATTTCCCAGGCAAAGGCAGAAGCGATCAGATCCAATTCAGGTTATGAATAACATTCAATACACTTATCTGAGTGACCAGGGTTACAAATGGCAGCTTAGGCGGCCGACCAGAAATTGCTTTTTCACTTGTCACCGACCCCCTGATTATGAGGAGGGATGAATGAGGGCCCCGGGGGCGAAATTACAAATTTGTTATTGCGTTACAAATAATTTCCCTGTAACTGATGGGAAATGGGGAATTGATATCTCGAGACGAAAGAACGATATTTCGGAGACTGGACGACTTTTTTGCAATTTAATAATTATCTTTATATTATTTTTGAATAGTCGCTTTGGCTTTGAGAAAGTTATGGGCTATTTACCTACGTGGGTCGATTTTAGTCAAAAATAAATCGCTTCCAAAATTTAATCGCAGGTGATGGCATTGCTGTCGTCTATGTAGTGTAGTTAATTGTGTAATCTAGGTAATAATATGTAATAAGGTAGTTCCAGTTTTGGCCACGCACCGGATCAGATAATTTTGTTCAGTCACCTGCGGCCTAGGCCGAATTGCCATTTACAGGGTCAATTTTCGCCGTGCGGCGAAAGTTGTGCGGCTTTAATCACCAGTGTAAATATTACGTTATTGTGTTAAATTACATCTTTAAAATGTACGTTTCACTATTATACATAATAATATGGCTTAGGTTTCAGTTTTATGCGATCTACTAGTTAATAAAACCCAATTTTACTAAAATTTAAAGCCAATGAATTACATGACCATTCAGCCATTTTTAATGTCCCCACTACTGGGGCACAGGCCTTTCTTATGGGTGGATAAGGAGGATGGGCCATAACCCACCACGCGGGCCCAATGCGGATTGGTGGGTGTTAACGACTGCAAATGCACCCGGTACCAACGGCTCAACGTGCCTTCCGAAGCACGGAGGAGCTCAAGATAATAAATTTTAGGTCACCCATCCCGTGACCGACCCTTGCGAAAGTTGCTTAACCTCCGAAATCGCTGGGCCACGCACTAAACCACTGCGTCATTGAGCTCCTCGAATGAATTAGATATTTATAAGTGGAAACTTGTAATTGGCTCTCAATAACTATTTAAATAACCTACTTTATTTTTACCTAGCTGTAAGTTTTCCGAAAATTTGTAAAATAAAATAAAAAATAAAATTAAATAAAATTTACAAGTAGACCTTGTACAAAACAATCCTTGCATTCAAGTATACCAATATCAACAGTAATCTGATAAAAATCAGTTGAAAAGGTAAGGCATTAAACGGACCCAATATTATTTTATCTCCAGTCCCTTTTATGAAAATAGGTAAAAACCGAAACATATCATCCTTTATTCGGTATTCTATCCAATAAAATTTACCGGACGCCCAATTTATGGGCGCAATATAAAAAAGCTTAGCTACAGATAGCCGGAGGAACATAAAGTTGTCCCAATGCGACGCCATTAATATTTCATGAGTTGTTGGTACAGACAAAATCAAAAGTTCATTTATTCACCTTAAACTAAGTTACAATGTTCTTAAGAAAGCTAAGTAATCTGTTCGCGAGTACGGCAGACTTTGTAATGAGAAGTGCGGCAGGAATGCCAACACTCTTGATGATTTCATTTCGTCAAGTAAATTCAATTTACTCTTGAAAATAAGGCGAAGCTTCAATAACAACTTAGTTACCTAGTTTTTGTCTTTCCAAAATAATAAAGTTTTCGTATATATAACAGTGGGTTTGAAACTAAAAACTATTATTTACCTTAGAAAATGATTTATTTTTATTTTAAGAAGCTAACAAACACATGAGTCAAACTAATTCTCAAGCCTCGGCCGCGAAATCGTACCAGCGGCACCACGGTAGTTCCGCCATAGTTCCGCTATGAGTTGTCTTCTATGGATGACGATATATGAGGATCACATATACGTAGCGGTTTCGCGTCATTGCTTTCACGTGTGTCAACGGTGGGAGCCGATCGGGTGGAATCGCGTTTAAAAAATCTATGCATTAGAATAGGTTGTTCGCATTTGTTTCGCTTGTCGAACTCATGGCGGTACCTACTGCGGTGTTCCGCGGGCGGAGACGTGCTATAAGTACTTAAAAAAATATGTTTATTCGTTTAACTTAACAATTAAAACACAAAACCTTTTACCTTTTAGGTGCTTAGGCACCTGTATTAGACAGAACCGCTCATCCTTAGCATAGAAAAACTTAACAATTACAGATAAGGTAAAGGTATAAAGATACAATACTAAAGCAACTTAATTTTAATTTTCCAATTATATTATACTACTAACTTAAATCTACGACTCTGCGTGTGTGTGTGTGTGTGTGTGTGTGTGTGTGTGTGTGTGTGTGTGTGTGTGTGTGTGTGTGTGCTACAAATATGAATAATGAATAAAATGAATAAATCAATTTATTTTCTCATCACAATAGGTACTCTTAACTAGAATGTTGATAACAACAATGTTACAATATGACCTGCATTGTGAGAGACTGGTGCCCGATATAGGTATCTAAAAGAACCTGTGCCACAGGTCACCAGGGCCCTCTTGCTAAATATTTAGGTAAACACCGTATATAATATGTACGTTAAGCAAGATTTTTAAGGAGACTTTCAGTTGCGTCATAATCTAAAGTCTTAAGCCATGTAGTAAGAGACTTTTTACACTCGTTGTTAAGTAAAGGGTAACTTTTTTGACTCTTATTTATTTTATTGTACAGAACAGTACTTGTTATATGGTCTGTGGCTATAAATGTAATAATGATACCGTGTAAGTTACGAGTATTTACTATTCCATAAAAAAAAATTTAAATCTAAAAAGCTAATTCAATTCCATTTTAGATTTTAAAAGAAAACTCAGTTCATAGACAATTTTTGAGTGATGTTTTGTTAATGTTGTTATGCCGACAGTACCAGAAAGGCCTCCAGCTGAAGTGGCTAATGGTCTTATTTCTGCAAAGAGGCGGTCTTTGTCGTCACACAATAGGCTCAGTGTCACTTAATTTTTCTTTACAAAACCACTTATCGAAATTTGTTAGGACACCACTCGATAACTTGCAAGGCCCCGAGGGAAATCCGGGACCTTTTCTTGCAAATCTTGAAATAGTTCAATACAAGTCGGCTTTTGATTTCCATTATTTATTTAGTGGCTTTTCTGAGTGCAGAGGAACTTTCCTGCTTCAATCGGAGTTGCTGTTTTTTGACATTTTGTAAGTATCTAAAAATAATAAAAGTATGACTAATTTTTTTCCACACAACGTTTATCAACGTTAACACAAAGATATTTTACTTAGCTATCTAGCATGATTGATTACATTGACTTCAATAGACCTAGAAATTCACATGAGCTCACAATTTTCTCGCTATTCCAGTTAATCAGAATAGTCGCAGAGTTTTTGCAAAGATCCATCTCAAATAAGTTTGTATCAAACGTACCAGACAACGAACACAGTCTTAACCCGTAAGCGTCTGTGTACAAGTGGAATACTAATGAAACCGTTTTTGTAGCAGTTCAAAATGGCGTCACTCGTCACTCCACTAGTTTTAGCTGGCGAAAGGGTTAATTAACGCTTCGTCTTTGCGCAAGAGCTTCGTGCGAGTGACGGTTGAACGGACTCGTGTTGCATTTCACTGTCAACCTAGGACTTTACGTAATGTGGGGCTTACACGGGTGACTGAAGCCGCACGACGTTCGCCGCAAGGCAAAATTTGACTGTGGCGAAAATTGAATAGCTATTCGGCCGCAGCTGACTAAAATGGACCATGTCGTGACTAAAATCGACCGTGTAAATGCGTGCTATAAACTTATCTAGGCCGGTGGCGAAAGCTTAAGTGTGATTACATATGATTCATACCTAGATTACGCCATCACCCATGTGTCGCAGACGATCTGCTGGTCGACTAGTCGCATGTGGATCTGTTTTACAAGCGGCTTGCTAGTCAACTAAATTAGACCGTCACAGTTGACTAAACTCGACCCGTGTAAATTCCCCATAAACAAGACAACGAGATGGTTTTTCCTAACCTTCCTAAACGCAGGAAAAGGTACAGTTAAAGTAAGGATGGAAACTGAAAACGTCGAACCGTCGTCGGATGCATTAGACATGCTTTTTAAACTCAATATGAAGCAAGTTTCACTATGCCATACTCACGTTTTATATTTTTTGTACTATTGATTTAAAGAAAATACTTCTAAAACCTTTACTAATGATTGGAATTCACAGCTCTCACATTGCTATCCATCTTTAAACAATAAGTTGAAGGAGTTTTGTTACGTTAAATAAAAACAAAGATGGTACCTACCGTAAAATCACTCATACTTGATAAAGTTTATTATTCTCAACCTTCGATCATCTACCTGTTTTCCACCCAAGGTAAGTAAGCCTAATATTCGGTTACGAATATCGTCAAACAATCTGAATCATTAAAATATTTTACATCTCTCATATTCGGTAAGTATTACCCCCAAATGGGACTTGTAGGTAACCAATTAGCGCTCTAAGGTAATAATGTAGCTAGAAAAGCCCTAGGGCGGTAAGTAATTAAAAAAATCCTGTAAGTAAGTAAAAATCCGGTAAGTAATCAAAAAAAATCCGGCAAGGTGGCTGAAGGTTACATTGAAGATTCCATACAAAATAAAAGTAAAATTACCAACAAAATAACGGAAATTATTCAGCTTTCAAAAAATGAAACATCTCTCTCAAGAGGTGATCCGCAACCATCAACTTCTGCTGAAAAAAGCTTCATCCCGTCAGATTTTGTCCATGACCAACAAATATCACAATCTCAAACTATTAACATACCCAAAAACACCTGTCCCTAAAATTTGAAAATTGTTCTCATTTCACTATAAATTTTAACTAATAAAATGTTTTATTCTTGTAATGCCGGTTTTTTCTACTTACTTCACCATCGAGATGTAAAGCAGAGTAGTTAGCTCGGGTGTAAGCATCAATTGCACCCTCGAACTATATAGGCGCCCTTCTCGGGCTGCAATTGATGCCTTACAGCCCTTGGCTACTAATCTACTATTGATGTGTACCTCTTTCTTTGGTGTAAACTCTGAGTTACTTATAAGATCGGCATTCGCATTTATCCTATTCAAAAGAAACGAACCCATCATCGCCCAAGGATATTGAAAACGATAATCCGTAGTAAGGGTGTGTACATACAAATGTATCTCGGGCGCGTTTCCACGCGTTCCATTTTACTCTTAAAAGACATTTGATTCTCTCCGGGGAAAGAAAATGTCCTCGCTGTGTTTCTTGCCGTTTTTCTTATTAAAATGTTTCTTTCCCCGACAAATATTGGATCCTTTGTACGCACATTGACGTAGCAAGTACTCGGGGAGTATAAATCAATTTACGGCCGATATAGCTGCGAATCTTCCCGATATTTAGTTGACAGATGCTTTCGTTCCGTAATGAATGTTGACGTACCTGATTGATTGAAGTTGCTGGGATATTGAAAATATGCTCACGTCGACGCGATCCGGAGTGGTTATTTATTTTACTGTCAGTTTTTATCAAGTTGGCGTTGAAAGATTGGAGTTCTCCGGGAACAGTTAAATGACTGTTTGTTGTAATGGAGGAGAGAGAGAGGTAAATTTATCGCTGTATATTTACGTTACTTTGTACGACGTTATTTTGTATTAAGTATTTATGATTTCCTTTACTATTAGCGTAACCGCTCACGGGTGACTTTTTGGAGCTGCGATAATCGCGGCGTTAATCGCGGCGATAACCGACCGCGAAATGACACGACAAAGGTTTTACTTAGCCAGTAGGACGGATTTAGCGGGACGCTTAGCGTCCCCGTTGACGGGCGATTGACGGAGTTCTATACGTAAACGCCCACGAGCTTAACGCCGCGATTATCGCAGCTACAGAAAGTCGCCCGTGAGCGGTTACGCTTATAGAGTTTCGACGATGTCCGATTAGAATTTGTTCATTTAGGTAGGTAGGTAAGTTCTTTGTTTCAAATAGACTTTTTGTATCCTTGATACGACGTTTTTTATGGCCACATTCAAGAACCATTAGGCTAAGAAGAGGCCGAAGATGAAGCGAGCTTGCCCAGAAGAAGCCTATTCACTTGGGCTTTAAATATCGCTGGGTTGTATGCTTGCGGGAATACAGACGCAGGCAGGGAATTCCACTCTTTAGCTGTGCGCATTAAAAAGGAAGATGTACCGGGTTCAGATTGCGTATAATTTTATTTTTATAATTTGTCTCTGTGTCTGGAGACAAAAGTATACCTTTCTATTGCCAACATTTAAGCCTGTAACGTGCTCATGGATAAAGTTAACCCTTTCTTATTATAGCTAAGAACTGTTTGCCTATAAAAGTAGCTATCGCTACATTTTCAATGATCGCATACATGATCACTGCTAACACATTATTATTCAGTGCATGTTCCGAAGAGCACACAGTAGTCGATTGCGTCTGTCTGATTTATCGCACCCATGTCTACCCTTTGTTCGGACAAACATCTGTTCTCATACTACGCGCGTTTCGATGCTCATACAACATGTATCATAAAGATACAATGTATTCTTTCGGCTGGAATGCGGCTAGCTTTTGAACGGATACTACTCGTAAAATCTCTACTGGGAAGTTTCGGGTATACAGGGTGTCTCAAATCTATGCCACACAAAGTGTAAAAAACGAAAAATAAATGAAAAAAATAAAATATATTTTACGATACCGACCAAAAGGGTTAGGTACTCATAAGGATTATTGTTTCTTGAGTAACACATCATCTTAAATAAAGTAAGACCATGTTGAACATTTAAATTTTAATTATTACGTAGGTATTTCATCAATTTGTATAGCATCGTATGCTATTTAAAAAAATCTATGAATGCATTTCCAAGTATTTTTAAAAACATAATGAAGTTTTCTTTCACCAAAAGGTATTTATATATAAGTTACTTTCCGTCCGTGTGGCTAAGTTTTAGGACACCCTGTACACTTAATCGTGTTGTTATTAAAGTTATGTATAGTGCTTAACTTACATCATACGCGTAGTATTTTTAAAATATACAATAATTTTTGTGTCGTATCAAATGCTTAGTTATGTTATTTTGCCAAACAATGTGTAACTTGTGTTAAAGCTTTGCTTTCCACAATCTATTTCTCGTGTTACTATTGTGTAACTTATGTTAGTGAAAGCTCTGCTTAACACAACATAATATTATGTAAGCAAAGCCTATTTTGAATAGTGTTAATTATAAATGCTGTTATGTTTAGTCTATCATATGAATCTTTAGGTAATATTTGAATCAGTAGAAAGTATCGATCTATCTTCGCATTAAACAATTTGATTAAGTACAAACCAAGGAACAATTTTTGAAAAAACATTTTGTTTTTATTATTATTCTGATTTCCAAAATAATATTTTTTTAGTAGTTATGTTACTTAATAAACAAAGCCATCGTTTTGGCGGTCTGTTTGATCCTATGAGCGTATAATCGTCAAATTGTCTGGGTCTGGATGATGTTTTAGCATAAGAATAAATAAGTTTTATTTATTCTTATGGTATTAGCTCCTCTTGATAACTGGCGGATACGCCGCTTGTAATCTTCAGGGGTGAAGAAATGTGGTTATCATTTAATGTTAACCACATTTCTTGACCACCCCTGAAGATAACAAGTAATTTACTCACTCTGAAGATATGTTGTTTTAATATATTGAGGAACGAAAGAACCATACATTGCCGTGACGTATATAATAAAAAAGCTTTTTACAGAAAAACCACCTTTAAAAAACCTGAAAATAAAAACAACTTCAAAATTAAATCCCTTTAAAAAGCAGGAAATAATATTCAAATCATTAGATACGCATATCAATTTTAATTAAACAAGTCTATTTAAAATCGGGTGGTCCTGGTTTTGTAAAATTTATCATCTATATTGTCAATCTATATTCTGTAGCACGCGCCCCACGTTTTTAGGTTTAAAATTTCTGTAGGTATAGGGTATTAGGGTTATAAATATTAACAGAAGAATTTATTTTTTACTTTTTAGCTTGTTTTTACTACTCCGTTTTAACGTTTTTAGTCCATTTTTTTGTAATAATTTAGTCCGTTTTTTAGAATAATGTTTTAACAGAACGTGTAATTTAGCGTATGTGGGAGTAGCTAAATATTTTTAGTCTTTGTATTTGAATACAAATTCAATGGAAAATTATGATAGAGAAACCAATACTGTATATAGATGTAGTGAAACCTAGTCTCACAATTCAAAACACTTATATATAAGTTAGATTAATTCCAAGTTGTTTTAACTTTACGACAGAAATGGAGCACCCACCGCCTACGCAAATCAGGTCTTCAAACAAAGCGATCAGCACTTAATCCCATTCAAATTTTGGAACGCAAACCATTTTGGGAACATCAAACAAAAAGTTAACTCGAGTAGGTCCTAACGACTCGACGCCGACTCGAAAGAGTTCAAACGAAGATGAAATATTGGCGGAGCAAAGTGATTGATGGCTGAGGAGAAAAACTCTGCAAAGTCTCTTATGTACACACTACAGCGTATTAAGTTAAGCAGTTGAACTGCGAAAACAGCTTTTATTACGTAGGACATAAAAGACTCAAGGTCAAAATAATAATGCGCGATCGTCTGTACCCTGCAACCGCGAACTTGAGTAACGCGAATTACTTTAGTTTTACTTTAATGTAATTTATTTGACAATATTGATTGTGTACTTATTGTAAGTGAAAACAAAAATTTTCCTATATTAGTTTCTCTACATATATTTTTAAAATGTTTCAAAAGTTTATTCAAACCAATCAACTCTGTAAAACTGTTAACAAAGCAAACACAGACTTTCAGATAGATTTGTGTACTATGGATCATAATTAGCTCTGTTCGTGAGATTTATTAATTGGGTCAATCAACTTTTAATTGTACTATGAGTTTTCCTATCCACAAACATAAAAGTATATTGTTCCTTGAAAATAAATATCGACTAACTTAAAAATTATAGTTAAGGTTAAATGTAATACTTTGTTTATCATTTTGGTAATAGAAATAAATATGTTGTTTACATATTTATTCGTATTTTAACGGTTGTCGAGAGTCTTTTGTATCTGATGAAATGTCCACTGGACAACCTATATAATACGAACAAATATGTAAATAATATATTTATTTCCGTTACCAAAATAATACTTTAAATGTTAAGTTTTAGTATTTATAAGCTAAACTATTTTCTTTATTTTTTATTTCAAGATAACACACTTTTATGTTATAGGTTATCATTGGACACTTCATCAATTTCATATAAATAAAGGGGACATCGACACCTCTCTCGACAACCGTTAAAATACGAATAAATATGTAAACAACATATTTATTTCTATTTATCCTAAACCATAATTTTTAAGTTAGTTGATATTTATTTTCAAGGAATTATATACTTTTATGTTTGTGGTCAGGAAAACTCATAGAAAAATTAAAAGTTGATTGACCCAACTCAATAAACTGTTAAGCTAATTAATTCAATAGAAAAAATACTAGGAAAAATCGACTCACCCGTAGCAGCTCAGACAAGACGGGATGCTACGCTACGTGGAGCTGCTACGGGTGAGTCGATTTTTTCTAGTATTTTTTCTATTAAATTAATTATCTTAATATAAAAGTAGCATTGTGAATGCCTAAAATGTAAAATTTCAATAATCAATAAACTATTTTAATGTGTAAGGCTTAGCTTTAATTAAAACCATTTTTTTAAAAACTCAGTTGTATAAGTTTAATTTGAAGGTGACAATAGCTATCTGGTGTCAAAAAAAGAATTTCTACATTGAATCATGCAAAAAAGCGTCGCTATCAATATCCAATATCAGAAAGCCTTCTCAAGAAAATATTTTCTTTATTCAAAGCCGTTTTATAAAAAAGTGTCAGAATTTTCGGGTTCCTTTGATAAGGACGTTTGAAGTTTGTAAATCCCATTCACAAAGACAGGTAATTTCTGAACATCTGAAATTGTATTAGAACACTTTTCAGTGAGACAGATTTTAAGTCATTATTTCAGAGAACTGTCGAGTATTTCACTAATTTGGCTTTTAAAGGCTTTTAGCCGACTGTTTCTTAATTAACAAGAAGACCTTCAATAAAAGGGTTCATCTGTTTCAAATTCTAATTACTGTTTTGAATTTTTATAATATTAATATTTCTGCTTAGATTTGTCTACCATAATTAGCAACAAATAAAATTATAATCAATAGGGTATTTGACAACATTGATAATATACTACAAATTGTGGTCATCCTAACAGATATTGGCGTAAAAAAACATATTTAACTATTATATAGACTAAATTAAGTCTATTAATTGATTAATTTCACCTAGAAAAATGCAATCATTTTTGTTTTTTTTTCTGTGGCGAAAACGCTCTAAGTTGACTGATGACGTCACTTGCCTGTAAATAAATATGGCTTCAGGCGTTTGACACGACCATAGACTGAGGATCCGCGATTGATGGCTGTCAAATGGCTAAGGGTATTACAATATTTACAGGCTAGTGACGTCAACAAGTCACGTGCCAGCACCATAGCGTTTTTGACGCGGTTTTAAAATTTTAAACTTTAACAAATTTTTCCTGAAATATGAATGTGGTGCGCTTATTACGTAAGGAATAATTTAAAATAATTTTCCAAAATTATTCAAATAGCCTATTGCGAAAAATTAATTGCAATAATTACATGGTTAACATCGTACTAACAGCATACCTATATCTCTAATCGATTGAGCGAGCGCGAAGCGTCTCTGCTTCAGCTTGGACGTTAATAATTCGTATGTCCTTCCTTCCGGCTTTCCGTTTGTTCTCCTCTACAGGGGACGTACCGGCTAACGAATCGATTATCGAAAAGTCTGCTGGGTTTCAAATTAAAACAGATAAATCGAGCCCCAATTGGGCCAAAATGGCGAACCCCAATTCATTATGTCACACGAACATCGTTATCTTCCAAATTACGTCAACAGAAAGTAAAAGACGAAATTCCTTACTTTGATTTTTCTGTTTTAAGTTGAAACCCAGCAGACTTTTCGATAATCGATTCGTTAGCCGGTACGGCCCCAGGTCGCATTTCTCAACCGATTCTTGTGAAATTTTGTGAGCACTTTATATACCAAATATACCAAATACTTAATATACCAAACAATACGTGCCCCTACTCATCATCATCCCCACACCCTTATACCAATTTATTTGGGCTCGGTGAATTGCGTTTTCCTCTTCTATTCCTTCCTCGTCATCGTCTCTCCTCAGCGTCATCTCCTCATCCACTCCCTTCACATACATATCATTCCGCACACAATCCATGGCATCCATCTTTTCTGCGGCCTTCCTCTTACTTTCCAGCCCTCAACATCCATATCCATTACTCTTCTAGTAACATGCCTTTCATCCCTTCTCATATCGTGTCCTAACCAAGCCAGACGATTCCCTTGCAACTTCTCAAACTTTTAAACAACTTACAATTTGAGTTACTTACTTTTTAACGCGAGGTTTTAGAGCATACGCGAGGTCTACATCTCACAGAGCCACTAGTATTAAAATTTTTGAAACTACGTTATGAATAAGAATGAGCTGTAGAAAGCAAATGGTGCAGAAACATATTATTATAACTACACCCTCGGCACGTTGTCGCTTTAGTTAAAATGCACAGCAGGAAATGGCAACTATTACATAAAATGCGTGCGGCATCATTATCACCCCTCTCCCCCTGCCCTCCCTAAAGCCGCGATCTAAAAATGACGAATTAGAGCCATTTACGAGGGGGCTTTTTACGGGCGAGCGATTCCGCTGACGCAACTCCAATACTCCAGGATCAGGCTTTCAGCCCCTTGGCTTATTACGGCCGGCCAGTTTATAGCTCGTTACATGTCAAAAGTTTCTTTCATTTTATTTATTTAGAGTCCTTTTGAGATCATGATTTATTACGAAAATGTGAAAGAGATTCAGGCTTTTGTTCCCTCCCTGTTTGTGTAGGTTTCGATTTATTTTATTGCAGGTAACGGCCATTGTTGTCGAAATATTTGGTGGGGTTGGAGGAATCGTTTTTCTTGGAAGTCAGCGATGATTATTTACAGGGTAAAATAAATTATATTAACCGCCCCTGTGGTCTAGTGGTTCGCCCACCCGTGTAAGACGCAGGGATCCCGGCTTCGAATCCCAGGGGTGTTACAATTTGTAGTCGGTTTGGTTGGTGGTAGAGCTTATTTCAAGTCCGCCTGGCTAGCTACCACCATCTTCCCTAAGTCTGACGCCATTACAACTGTTTAAAAATTATTGTGTTCCTGCAGTTGAGGTAAAATAGCCAGTTCCTTAGTGATGAGGATTCCGGGTGTAGTGCGCTTCCATCTTTGGCCTTATCGTCATTTAACTTTAGGTGAGATGAAGGCCAAGCACTATTCCGTTGCGAATAAAAAAATGGTCCATTTGTGTGATGTGTTCGGTTTTGCGCATAAAATCGAACGTTCTCGGGTGAGGAATGGGCGCGGCTTGCCTCGTTGCCGGTTCACCCGTCGGTTCACCCCGCCGGTCGCCAGACCACCCGCACTTATTGCGCTCGAGTAACAACAACTTTAGCGGACTTTACTCTGACTTAATTACGGTTGCATTAACCGACTTCAAAGAAGTCCTCGTTAGTTCCCTTGCTCGGCGCTTAAATCACCTTCTCTGTGGTTTTACAAATAAATAATTCTCGTAATACGTTTCAATGTTTTGTATAAGTATTTTATTATTTTTATGTACCTAACGTGTTCTAATACCCCCATTCCATTTTTAGATATACTTAAAAATTTACGTTGTATTGTCGTTTAAAAGAACTTCTCATTTTACTTCATCTAGTTGTAACAAGTTTACATATTTTTCCAATAGAAGGAGCTGATCTCATCCGAATCGCGATATGGGTTAGTTGTAAAGATCCAGATAATACTTGTTTGCTTCTAATATTAATTTGGATTTTTTTTTTTTTTTTAAGTATTTACTAGAATAATTTTTGAAAAGCTGACTCGCAATGTGCCGTAGTCAGCTTTCTTCTTCGTGAAGTCATAATATGACGTAAGCAATATTGTCGCGGGCTTACGGACTATCAGTTCCTTTTATCTAAAGCCCGCCGGTAACGATCAATTGCGATTGTCAATTTTTCCGTCAATGCCATTGTTGGAGCAATTGACAATCGCTTCAATTGCACGCGTAAACGATCAATTTTTTCGTCAATGGGCGTCAATTGCGGAAAAATTGACAATCGCAATTGATCGTTACCGGTGGGCTTTATAGCTAGCTAGCAGGTTAGGGTAAGGCCGATTTAAACATCCTACTTACTCAGGGTGCCTGCATAGCAAAGCAGGTTACAGGTACAGGTCAGGGGCCGTATTATGATCTCTATTTCCTGGCAGTTTTCTGACTGGTTATCAACCTATCTTTTTTATTTGCTATACAGCGAGAAAGAGATGTAACTATAGCATGTTCAGAAGTTAGTCGACCACGCGCGTCGGATGGTGATGACATTTTCTACTCTAGGGACAATCAGAGATGTAAATTTAAAAAAAAACACGAGGCAACAGATAATTTTTCGGACTCGTACAGTATGCGCTTTTGTTTGTCCATCAGCCATTTATAATGTCCCCACTGCTGGAGCACAGGCCTTCCTTATATGTGGATAAGGAGGACGGGCCATAACCTACCACGCGGGCCCAATGCGGATTGGTGGGTTTTAACGACTGCAAATGCAGTCGGGACCAACGGCTTAATGTGCCCTCCTAAGCACGTAGGAGCTCGAGATAATAAATTTTTGGTCACCCATCCCATGACCGACCCTTGCGAACGTTGCTTAACCTGCGCAATCGCTGGGCCAGGTGCTAGACCACTGCGCCATCGAGCTCTTCATTTTGTTTAGCCTGTGGTTAATGAAATGTATGTGAGGCAACTACTGAAATACCTAACTGGAAATAAATTAAACTTCATTTTTACATATTTTTAGGAATTTAATGTCTTTGGGGGAGCTTTAATCAGCGATTAATCCACATAAATAAAACACTTTTCACTGATAATAGAGCGGTTTTATTGAAAGAACTTTGGTAATTAGTTGGTATTTAGTTAGATTTTTTTTTTTCAACTTATCAGCCCCTTTTCAGTTGCCGTGGTCACTAAGGACTGAATCTACCCGTGAGCCTACCCTCAAGCGATGATTTTATAAAGACGGTTAGAAATTTATATTAAACAAAAAAAAATATTGGTTTAATGCTATAATTTAATAACTTAAACCAATTAAAAATTTTGTTTAATATGAATTTCTGAACGTCTTTTAAAAATCATCGCTTGAGGGTAGGCTTACAAGTAGCTTCAGTCCCCCGTGACGTGACCACGGCAACTGCAAAAGTACCGAAACGTCGGGAAAATAAAAAATCTAACTAAATACCAACTAATTATCAAAACACTTGCAATAAAACCGCCCTAGTATCCTTTAAGGTCAAGCCACACAGCGGGCGTGACGGGGCGTGGCGTGACGGGGCGCGGCGCGACGAGGTGCGGTGCGACGGGGTGCGACGGGGCGCGACGGGAGTTCACACTGCGGGCGTGATCTCGCCTACGTTCCGCCCCGCCGCGCTTCCGATCTGTATTCACGCTCGGCACGACGGCGGCGTGGCGCGACGGGACACGACACGTCGCGCCACGCCGGCCTGTGTGACGTCGTCCATAGCATCTAGTACATTACAACTGCTCAGCGTCGCGTCGCTGTCCCGTCCCGTCACGCCACGCCCGCTGTGTGGCTTGGCCTTTAGAAGTATTTTATTTCTTGACTTATTTTAACTATGAGAATTTTTATTTTCGTATTATCGTAATAAACAAAGTATTCAATTAAAACCGCTTACCCAATAAATTTATTAACTTTATTTTATTTAAAGCGACAATTTATTAATCATGAAATGTCAGCTAAGTCAAAATTGAATAATTTTACATTATGGCAAAATTATGACACATTTCTATTGTACGCTCTTTCCGCCCAAACACGGTGAAATCCCCAAAACATAATTATGAGTTACTCAAAACACTGAAATGTTTCAATTAACGCTTAGCTCCAGAACTCAGCCCAACAAAATAAGGCAAATTAATTTTGCACAGGCAACTTTACAATTAGCATTCACAGTTAATGAACCAGTAGAGTTAGTTTACTTGCTCAAAGTTTTATAAACTTTTTTTGTTTTTGATGCTTTTAGTAAGTAGGTACACATCTCTAACATTGTTTTTGAATGTGAAAATAATATCCTTTATTTTAACAAAACTGAAACAATATTTTGTTAATAAATCATACCAATAATTTTACCCAAACTTTCCATACTAACACTTTCTTGATTTATTTAACAACCATGAACGCTAATGATTTAAAACTTTGCACAAATGACTCAGCTAACTACGGCTAAGTTACAATGAATTAAGTGCTAAGGAAAAAGGAGTCACTTTTAACATACTTTTTTTAAGTTTAGGTAAAAAAATCAGAAATATTTTTATTGCTGATAGTGGGCTGTTATGATCATAATTCGAAATAATAACAAGTAACCGAAGCATCTATAGAGGGCTTCACACTCGCGCCGCGAAAGCCCGCGAAGGCCGCGAACCGCGAGTGTGGAGGGTTTCGCGGCTTCGCGTATGGGCTTCGCGGCTTCGCGTATGGGCTTCGCGGCTTCGCGTATGAGCTTCGCGGCTTCGCGTTCGCGCTTCGCGGCGTTCTCCGTCCGGTGGCGGTTTTTTGGTCCGCGTCAAAGAACTTGTGTGCCGAACTAATGTTGCCGTGATTCGCGGCCGTGGTTCACGCGCGAGTCTGGAGGGCTATATTTTTTGCACCATTTTTATGCGCAAACCGCACCCGTAATTCGCGGCCGCGGTTCGCGGCGCGAGTGTGGAGCCCTCTTATAACATCATAGAAGATATGAGAGTCTCTGTGTGTGAGAAAATATTCATACTTTAACCCCCATTATTTAGAATTTTAGATAGTTTAATGTTGAATTCTGTAACTTTTAGTAGTTAGTTATTAATATGGATGAAGTTTGAAATTTCAAGGCTGTATAGTTGAGTCCGCTCTGTATTATAATAGTCTAATGTTAACCGCAGCTTTTAGGCCTTGGTCCTTACCCTGAATATGGAATGGAAAGCCTAAAGAAGTTTGTTGAAGAGAGTAAGAACTTTACATGATTGATGGTTCAGTTCAGAAACTTTATGTTCAGGTTGATGTTTTTGATTTCATAATTTAATTAGTGTTATTAATTAGTCATTATTTTAAGGGGAAATAAAGTCCATTTCAATTTGATTTCAGACGTTATCTATCACGGTGTTTGAGCAGTAATTTAGTATTTGCTTTCATATGTTTTATCATTTTTTATCACTAGCTCTGTGAACTGTAGACCTCACGTTTGTGTTATTTTGTAAATATATGAAATGGCTGAAATATGTTTTCCTTTTAGTTCGAAAAAATCGTCAAAAAATTCTATACAATTATCAAACCTGTTCACAAAATTTCATAAGAATCAGCTGAGAAATGTGACCTGAGTAAAACAGACGGATAGCCGGATAGACATACGAAAGCATTTTTGTCCAAGCTAAAACGGAGACGCTTCGCGCTCGCTCGGTCAATTAGTCAAATAAGTTTGTCAAATTTTTAAGGTAACATCATTATTATAGTTAACAATAAAAAGCGTTAAAAATAAAAATGTGTACAATGTTTTTTACAATACATGTGTCATGTATATTATAGTAACATCCGTGTCAAGGTTCCATGACATATCGCTTTACGTCCGGTGGCATGAGTCAACATCCCGCAATGTGCCCGCTCGCCCCCCTTGTCAAACGCCACCACTCGGGCCCAACGGCCACATGACACATTTGTCACTAATCTTATATGTCTGCTCTTTTTCTCCTTTTATTATACTCGTATGATATGTTCAGATGAAATAAGCTAAAACTAGGTACGTGAAGGGTTGGGCTGGAATTTGGCATATAGATAGTTATTTTGACGTAAATAATAAAATGATTGTTGTCAATTAGCGCTGGAAATTGAATTCCATAAAAATTACGGTCATCATACGCGGTTACAACCCGTATACTCACCGGCTCGGCAACGTTACGTGTCATGCACAGGCACTGACATGAAATTTTTTTTTCTTATTAACTGGACTGGCTGTCTGTATGAATTGATAGCAAAGTTCTTGTGCCTATTTGAAACGCCACTAGCGTGAGTCTAAAGAACTAATTTTGACGTGTACAATGAAAATGGTTGCCGTGATGGTCTCTCCAGACTTCAGACTTTAGTACCATGTCCCTCACGCTATGCTCACGCTACGTCCTACAGCGCCAAAATGGCGGAAATCAAATAGGCACAAGAGCAGTTTGACAGCAGCCAGTCCACCGGCAAAATATTCTATGTTTGTAGTTGTTGTCTGTGTTTGTAGTCTTCGTGCATGGCACGCTAAGCTACGTGCATGGCCTAGCTAGTGGGAATAGTGTCATACTTTTAAATACAGAGAATATTTTTTTGCCTGACACCTTCCTAGCACGGTCAGGTTCAGGTATAGCACGGTTTAGTGGGTAGGTCACCTTTAAGCTGTGGGTGGAAACTAGTTCAATATGTCTTTACTAGATGGTTCATAAGTAGTTTTTTAACAAGCTTGTACTAAAATTCCGGTTAGGTACAAATAAATTCTATATCTAAGGAAATTTATTCTAAGAAAATTGAAGGGTTCATAAAACTTACTTCGTGCTATATTATTATTAGTTCGACCAAAATAAACGGAAAGGTCTATTAAATATTGAGTGTTATAAACGTGAAGCTGTACTAGTAAATATGTATTTATAGTTTCATTAAATTACTGACATAAACAATAGTGGAAAACATTTAAAAGTACGATTTTATCTATATTACTTTTGGCTTTGGTTAATACAGTGTGTTTTTTTAACAGTGATCAAATTTTGTGATATGGTATGGCTTAGACCAGAGGTGCCCAAACTGTCGATCGCTAAAATTATTAGTGATTGATAATTATTCGGTAAAATGTCGATCTCTTAGTCATAATTTTTTTCTAGATCGATCTCCTTAAGAAAAAGTATGGGCTTAGAAAATATAGGTAATATCTACTCGACCAAAATGTATGGAACAGCTGATTTATTTTTTTGCTCTGAATAATTTGGTCCCATAGACAAAGTTGTTCAGTTTGATGGTCTAAGCCACACCACAAAGTTTGATCACTGTTCAAAAAAACACACTATATTGAAAGTGCAATGTATATCGTTTAACATTGAAGGTTACAATCAAGATAGCACCGACAAAGTGCCCGCACATTCGCGACTCGACGAGACATTTATCCGAGATCAAAGCGAGCCGACTGACGCAAATATTTGATGAAGTAATCCCAGGAATTACGCGAAATAACGCTCCTTGTTTCAGGAGATAAATCGTATTGTTGGAACTAAATAATAATTGCTAATCAAGTCCTTCCTTAAAGCTGGGTGTTCGAACAACAAATATTTTCATGTTATTTAAATGATGGCAGTTATGATACGGCCATTTCTAGGAGAACAGCTTTGTTTTGAATTAAGTCAATTATGTCAATCGTTAAATAATTTACACTTCTAAAATGTTTCAGTAATTTTAAGTTGCCGTAGTTAAAATGAAAGGCACATATATTCCCAAATAGAAGCTGTATTCACAGAAAAATCTGACTTTAATGACCTTTTTTAGCGCATAAATTATTATGAGAGGTAATTTATTCAAAAATATTATTATAAATATGAAAAAAAACGGGCTTCAGAACAATGTATAAAAAATCTTACTGTAGATGTGTCATGCATGATGGACCCGAAACAATCATATTTTTGACAAATAAAAAGTTTGGCAATGTCTGTCTGTGCATCAAATACCTATTTAAAATTTATTTACAATTTTATTATCTATAAACAGTACTAATGAAAGAATACTTTTCAACAATGAATAAACTGACTTATCGGATATAAGTGATGAATTATGATTGACAGACAAAATTACAAATCTTAAAAGAATCGACGATTGAATCGCGAGCTGACGCGGATTAGAGAGCCATCCATCAACGCAAGCCTCATTAACTCGATACCGCGCAGTTTTAATCTTACTTTGCCCACTTTTTTCTGTTTCTGATTCGTGCAAATGATAAATGTGACGATTTGCGTAGTCCAGCCTCTGTTTGTGGCCCGTGGTTTTTTCCCCGCGTTGATTTATTCGACGCGAAACACGAATTGATCGCGGCAGCTTATGGGTATGCCATAAATCCATTAATCCTTTGAGGTTTACCATCCAAGTTTGGTAGATTACATTTTTCGTGGATGTCGGCGATGCTGAAAATGGATAATGTATTAGGGGCGATTCATCATTCGCCGCGAATTAATTAACTCGGGGTTGTATCAAGCTTTTTAGTAAATTATTGTTTTTTCGTTCGGATAATGGAGCCTTATCTTGGCTGGTTTTGTATGAGTTATCCTCGGGTAGATGCTAAGACCGGACCCAGAGATAATGAACCTTCATAATTTGTCTAAACGCGATGAGGTATTCCTCGAAGCGCACCCATTTTGAAGCGCACCTAAACTATTCCTCGAAACTCACCTAAATATTTATAATTGGTTTTAATAGCACATCTATTTAGGTGCGTTTCAAGGAATAGTTTAGGTGCGCTTCAAAATGGGTGCGCTTCGAGGAATACCTTAACGCGATTTATCCCTTTTCCATTGTGTATATATTCTTCATTCGCAGCTATCTTCATTTAAATTAGAATATCTGTCTTACATACATTACAAGTTTGGTTGACGTACTGACTACTGATGTTCAATTTTATTGTTTGTCTAAAAGCTAAAGATAGATAGACCCTGTTTATCATAAGCAAAGGCATCATTATTTTTTCTAGGAATATCACTCTAAATATCCTAGTATTATTATGTAACTACGTACACACACAAGTACCAGAAATTCAACAACTAAATAACTAAAAATAAATCTTATTTCATAACTATTTAACGGATACTGAAAGGTAATATTTTGTGTACGTAGTTACAATAATACACATTCCGTTAAATTCCGCCCAAAAAATCAGGGCCCGTTAAAATTAAATTTTCTGTGTTTAAAATAATAATAATTTTGCATGAACAGCGATTACCGCCCGTTTCCATTAATTTTTACTCCAAATCTCCTTTTGTTGAAACGAACTTTCGGTCAGTTACGCGGAACAAATTAAAAGGGCCCCGTATCAAGGGTCTCGAATTCGGGAAATTAACTAGAATAAATGGTCCATATTAAATTTTAACTAAAACTCAGGGTATTGTGTCGTCGCCCGCGAGGACGACGGCGGCGGCTTGTTCCTACCGGCTGCACAAAGGGGGTCAAAAATCACGCCGCCTTTGATGTCGCCGCCACTGACGACACGCCCCCTCCTTTCACGTTAGGCTTAGGGCTGCCAGTGGCGTCATATTTTACAGCAAAAATGCTTAAAACAAAAGTCTCTTTACTTTATTTTTGTGAGTCGTTACATGTAGATGACATATAGAATTATACTCGTAAAAATGGTGATTTTACTTATGTTCTGAAAAAAAATATCATAAATTTGATTGATACTATTTATGTCCCACATGAAAAATGCTTATCAATATTATAGCATACTAGTTTCCGCCCGCGACTTTGTCCGAGTGGATATTCGGGAAAATATGCCCAAGAAACCTTTGACTTGGATAAAAGTATAATAATAGTAATAATATTATTATGTTTTAATCCAGGCTGTAAACTATCTGTATTCCAAATTTCATAAAAACCCGTTTGGTCGTTTTTTGCGTGATTGAGTTACAAACATCCAAGTAGGTATCTAGTAAAGATCAAAACTCTCACAATTTATAATATTAGTAGTACTGCTAGTAATAGTAGTAGGATTGCTATAACGGATAACTAAACACAGCATACTTCAAGGGAATTTATGCAGCAGATTAATGTTAGTTTATTTCCCAGATTTACCTTACAAGGCAAGACTAATTTAGGTACCATGTAAGTTTATATCGCTTGTTGATTTCAACAGGTCAACTCATTGCATTCTTCTAAAACAGTGACTGAACTCAGGTGTATTTCCAACAACAAGTTGTAAAACAGAAGAAAAAAGTTTATGACTTTACTTACTAATTTTTCTCACTCAATGCCCTTGTTCTCTTCGAAGGCCGGGTTGAAAGCGAAACAGAATTAATTTCTATTCATCATAGGAACGACCCACTTCGAATGTTGACTTTTTATTCCATTCTTCCCTTTTTTAATTGAATCGACTCACCGTCTCGGAACTTTGTGGAATTGCCTCGCTCGGATGGCGTTCGATATAATAAAAAAAACATGAAAAATGTTGGCAACTTTTTAAAGTGGTTCCTTCTCCAATTTGGTGATTTACGGGTCCAAACAGAATGTTTCATAAAGAAAGCATAAAGCGAAGAAATACTGTCATTTTGGTGCTCTTTTTAAGTATATTCACATTGTAACTCTATCTACGAGTTTTTGGCACCATTTTGTCGAGTTCGGTTCGGTGTCTATTTTGATTATTTGCAAATTGTTTCTTAGTGGATATTGTATCTTAAATTTGGTGCAGTTTTGTGGTACAAGTGTCTACACAACTGAACAATATGAGGGATAATTGAAATAGGCGCGATCTTGGTTGTGTGAAGCTGAGACTTTTATTGTAGTGGGACTACCTCGGTAGAACTTACCGAGTAAACTGTCTTTATATACTTGGTGCCAAATGCTCCAAGCAGAATTGGAATGCAATGCACCCGCATTCTAATGTAAACTGAAACAATACCTACCACCGAACTATTCAACACTTGACACTGGCAAAAATTACTTCCAAGAGGAAAGTAGATTGCCAAAACAAAAATAAGAAGAAGAACTATTATGTACTTTCTACTTATATAATGTGGAAAACCATCTTTTAAGTATCGTTAGATAGTTGTTAAAAAGTTTCGAACTTAAATGTGATCCCCGAGAAAGCTTCATAAACACACTGAACAAAAAGCTACTGGTCTGTGAATTAATCAGACTTTAGCTAATGGTCTTCCCAAGAACTGGAGTCGGATTATATTCATTTGCATAACTTGAAGCTGAGCCTACCAAATACTAATAAATTATTTGAAGAGGCCATTGTTTGGTTTGGCTAACCAACCTGCAATATAGACTAAAATCTAATTTTGGATTGGGCTACAGGCTTCCTCCTTTCTCATACTTAGCTATGCATTGCCCGCCAGGGTCCATAATTGATCCCATAATTCAGCATACCGCCTATTCAATATACATTATGGATGGTGATAAAGTATTCAGTATAGATTTTAGCCGTATTCGGTGGGCGAGAAAACAATATCCACATTGTTGTGGAAACGAGCTAACAAAATAGTATTATGGTGTTTTAAAATTGTACATACTATGTGTCCAAGTGTTATAACATCCGTAATAAAATAACAATGATCTTTCAATGATTGTACATTTATTTATTGAAAATGTAAAAAATCCCTAAAATAATACCTAGAATAATAAACAAACGCCAATGTTAGACCATTAAATATTGTGACAGTTATTGGCAACTGAACCAAAACCACACAGCAGTGATTATTGTTGTTTTTATAGCCTTTTCTTTTTATTGAAGGCCGTCGGGCGAGTGAGGAAATAAAAGTAGTATCCAATAATAAATGGCAATTTGAACAGAAAAGAACAAAGCAACCAAGAAACGTTTTGTGCCGTCGCCGAACAATTTCCGCTTCGGTTTAACGAGACAACTTGCTCATAAGCGGTAGCGTACTTTAACTTTCTTTATTTTATTGAATAATAGTTGTTAAAATTCAACAATTGTTTGATAGCTCTTCTTACGTGGATATTACTTTCCTGAAAAGGGGTGGATAGTTAATTGGTGTTTTTTTAATTTCCGGCAAGTTTTTAGACTAACATAAATGTTCTCTTGTTACAGGTATGATGCAGTCGCAACAATTACTAGAATCCGAAATTAAGTATAAAAAAAACGTTTCATCTTAAACTTCAAAATGAAGTATTTATAAACGTCGTATTCTTCGAGGTAGAACAAAGGTTGCTTGAATTTGGCGACATAGAAAAGTAATGTCAAAAAGTAAGGTGGCACCCTGACCGAAAGTGGCGAGACGTGGTGTTTTTTTTTAATATTGTAATTCTAAAATACAATTTTAATTAAACTTTACCATGGACTTTTTAGGGCCCACAGTCTAGTATTTTTAAGCGGTATAATTACATTCCCTCGTAGGCACTGCTAGAAGTAGATAGCAAAACTTCCTAAAAGTGGCCGTTTCTGACACATTTGCTACTTGTACGAATGACTACAAGGTAATGTAGTGATACCTTCAAAAATAGTAGACCATGGACCTTAAAATTCCACGTAAAGTTAAATTAATATCATTTTCTATTAACGACTTATTAAATAAAAACCTCTGAGGGCACCACTTTCAATGGTACAGCCACTTTAAGTCAAATATTTTAGATTTGGTCAAGTTTCCACCATATTGCAGTCTCGCCGATCTCATCATCATGGCCGCAGGCGCCGGATACTCCAAACAATCTGATACACGTGTCCGTCCGGCGCCGAATCAGCCGTGCGCACGACCGGACCGGCCTTTGTTGCCGGCCGAGGATAAGCTAACAGACAACTAAACAACAATTAAATTCTTATCGGTCACTTATCTTCAATAGAAGTGTGGTAACGATCTATATTGTATTACCTACTTCCGCCCGCGACTGAGGTAGTCCACGTGGACATTCTGGAAATCTCTTAGGGAAAAAGTATTCTATGTTTTAATCCAGGCTATAAACTATCTGTGTGACAAATTTCATCCAAATCTATTCATCCGTTTTTGCGTGATTGAGGAACAAACGTCCAAACCCACAAACGTTCACATTTATAATATTAGTATGATTTCGCGCAGATTTCAAATCGATTTTAATTTTCTTTTGCAATACTGGTATAAAAGTCTATTTTATTTCTTTTCATTTCAACTAGCTTCTGCCAGCGACTTAGTCCGCGTGGATATTCGAGAAAATCCTTAAGGAACCTTCGACCAGGATAAATAGTAAGTATTCTATGTTTAATTTCATCAAAATCAGATCAGCCGTTTTTACGTGATTAGGCGGACCTTCACCCCCTTTCATTCCCCTACCCCTCCCTAGAAAAGGAGATCCTAGCATCGAAACAGAGGGACTTTCATACAAACTTTCATCCCCTATTTCAATCCCTTCAGCCCTTATATTGCAATAAAAGGTAGCCTATGCCTTTTTTTAAGTTCTATCTATCTCTATACCAAATTACATCAAAATAGGTTCAGTAGTTTAGGCGTGAAAACGTTACAGACAGATAAAGTTACTTTCGCATTTATTTTCATTTAAATAAATATCAAAAGTCAGAACTCAAATAAACACATCAACTTTGTCTAGGGATACCTGGTGTTATTTTCATACAAACGAGGTAACTTTGAAGCCTTGGTTTTCTGCCAGGGATGTACTGTACTGTGATCTGATGATGGCCATCCAGGGAGTGAATGGAGGAAATTCAGATTGCTATACACATCCAACTGATCTGATCAGCATTCTAAAAGATTAATGGGTCAGAGTTCTCAGTTTGAGGATTTCCATACATTTTCATGCTATTTTCGTGGTTTTTTAAACATGTCCTTAACGTTTTTAGAATGCTAGTCAGATCAGTTGGGTGTGTATAGCGATCTGAATCTCCTCCATTCACTCCCTGGATAGCCGTTATCAGATCACAGCACAGTACATACCTGGCAGGAAACGAAGGCTTCAAAATTACCTCGTTTGTATGAAAATAGCACCTGTATCCCTAGACAAAGTTGATGTGTGTACATTTAATCAAATAAGTCAAAGTCAAAGTCAAATAAGCTTTATTCAAATAAACTTAATAATTAAGTACTTTTGAATCGTCTATATTTTCCTACCACCTAAACATACGAGCATACCTAAACATACGAGTAGTTAATAATTTTCAAGTTTTTCTTTCAAAAAGAAGTGCCGCAAGAAATTTATGTCAGTTATACAGGAATGTCGATATTGAAAGAAAATAACTGAAATAATATTCGTAAACTTTGCTTATAAGCTCACCGGTAACGAGAAATAACTTTCAGATGAAGTGGTTTTGCTTTTGAAAACTAACAGATCTAATCTCGGGGGAAGTTAGTTGGTAGCAAATTAATTTGAGTGCGGAGTCCTGCTCGGTGGCATAATAATTGTTCGAAGTTGGACAACTTCGGAAATGCATTATCAACTAGACAGATATGATTTTTTCATACAATTCAATGTAATTCAATTATCTCATTTACGTTAAAAAAAATATTTTACACAATATTTTCAAAAATATGCATGTTGTCGTTATTAATATCGAGCAAAAAACGGCAAATAATTACGTTAGTTGTATGGGAGACCCTCTTAAATATTTATTTTATTATTTTTAGGGTTCCGTACCCAAAGGGTAAAAACGGGACCCTATTACTAAGACTCCGCTGTCCGTCTGTCTGTCTGTCTGTCTGTCACCAGGCTGTATCTCATTAACCGTGATAGCTAGAAAGTTGAAATTTTCACAAATGATGTATTTCTGTTGCCGCTATTGGGAGGGTGCGAAGGTGTAATAATCGATCGCAGCGCTCATGGTGGCAAAAAGTAGAAATTAAGAAGGCTCTGTAATCTGCTAGAAAACGATATTTAATTTATTACTAGCGATACAAGACCAATTATATATGTTAATTATCACTTAGTAAAAATATTAAAGTAGCTTTATCCCCTTTTTTTACAAAATCTACAACTAAAAAAAAGTAAACAAACCCTGATATAACCAAAATAAAACACTCTTTTTGAATAGATCTTACTTGCCATATTTAATTTAAATTACCAAAAATGATTTCACAACACTTTGTCCACTCAAAACATAGTAATTTTGAAATTTACATTAATAACACAATATGTATAGTATTTTTTAACATTTTGTCACAATGTCGCCATTACATATCAAAACGTCAAAACAGTCAGGTCAGAGCCAACAAAGTTGCAACACGCTAGGTGGCGCTAAAAGCGTGCACGGAGCCAATAACAACAAATACTAAAAACAGAATAAAATAAATATTTAAGGGGGGCTTCCATACAACAAACGTATTTTTTTGCCGTTTTTTGCTCGATTTTAATAACGACAACAGGTAGACAGTTGAAATTTTCACAGATGATGTATTTCTGTTGCTGCTATAACAACAAATACTAAAAACAGAATAAAATATTTATTTAAGGGGGCCTCCCATACAACAAACATGTTTATTTCCCGTTATTAGGTAAGGAACACTTCATGCGCGAGTCCAACTCGCACTTGGCCGGTTTTTTTAGTATTTGTTGTTATAGCGGCAACAGAAATACAACATCTGTGAAAATTTCAACTGTCTAGCTACCACAGTTCATGAGATACAGCCTGGTGACAGAGCAACATACAGACAGACAAACAGACTGCGGAGTCTTAGTAAGAGGGTCCTGTTTTTACCCTTTGGGTACGGAACTCTTAAAATATGAAAATACACCTTTTTTCATTATAGTTACATCTGTATTCACAAACATTACTATGAGGTCACACAGTGCCCGCAGACGCACAGCGTCCCAACTACCAATCACACGTAATACGTAAAACAAACAAACCAATCACAGAGCTTTATTTCAACGCAGTGCATTCTCATAGGCAAGGGTAATTTGAGTATTGTTCTTGAATACGAGTCTTACTCTTTCTCTCGCTTGAAAGTCAAGTAAATTTCAAGATTAAGAAAGAGAATCTAGCTATGGCTCCAATCAGCTGGTATTTGCAATGCATACAAGAAGGCGATTGCAGCTCATTAGCAAGCCGGAGTCCCGCATCCGATAGCAAGTCACTCGGGTAATGGCCCACCCTGGCTCGTTAGGCCCCGTTAGGCTGCGTCACGGCGGCGCAAACACCAATGAATTAATTTGGATTTGATCAAAGCTAACGTCTCATGTGTTTTGACTCATGCAGACTACTTGGGAAAGATGCAAGATGATTATGTCAATGAGTATACGAGGGAGGTAGATATCGTATTTTATTTGATTGAATTGGACCTTTGCATGCAGAAAAACGTATTTAACCTTTGCGTTACACAAAACGCGAGCACAATGACACTCGCTTACCATCAGTCACAAAAAATAGAAACATGAATGTAGAAAATGGTTAAACCTGAAAATCACCATTATAAAACAACAGATCATTTGATTTTTTAAAGCAAGTTAAATACAAACAAAATCTAAATTATAGTCAGTAAAAATTCACGTTATTCAATGTTTCTTTAATAGCATCGCAAAATGAAATCAGCTGTTTTAAAAACATAACATACTAAAGTATGTAAATATATAATATATATATATAATAAATTAAACACGTAGGCCCCGTGGGGTTTTTAGTGAACAGAAAGGGTGAGTCAGCACAATCAGCTTGATTTCAATCAAGACACATTGAGGCGCTGGTGGTGAATCGCAACGGGACCGGCCGGTCGCCCGCATCTGACGAAAGGACTAATTAGGCCTTTCATCGCTCACGACACACACAAAGGCCGGTCGAGTAGACAGGTCTCGTGTGAGGTGACCATATCTTCTCAATAGACATCGACATCAGCAATTTTTAATGTCCCTATTTCTGGGGCACAGGCCTTTCTTATGGATAAGCAAGATGGGTCATGACCCGCCCGCAAACCCAACGCGGATTGGAGAGTGTCAACAACTGCTAATGCAGTTGGGACCAACCAACCAACGGCTTAATGTGCCTTCCAAAGCACAAGGAACTCGAGATAATACATTTTTGGTCACATCCCGTGACCGAGGCGTTAAAGCACTACTACCGAGCTCCTCAAATGTATTAAATTAAATACAACAATTTAACGAGGTATGTTGTGGTCTTATCTTTGAATGTAAAAGGTACGTTGAAGTTTAGTTTTGATGGATTTAACTCTTTCAGACCAATTTGATCAAGACATCATGTTTATTCAATGAAAATCGAAAACAGAAAAAAACATAAAAACATATTTTTAAGTTATTAACACGTTTTAGTTGAAATGTTGATTTATCACTTAGGAATTGCATGAGCTTTTTCAGTTTATATGACCAAAACTGAAAATATTAACGTGTTTCATAAAAAAGTCAAGAAAGCAGCTATAAGTGTAACATTTACAAAATAGAGGCAACAAAAAGCTCAAGGTAAGGTATCTAAAAAATATCCCAGGAAACTTTCTTCTCGGGTTTATAAGTTTTTTCCCACATTTAGGAATATGTTACCGCACTCTCTATAACGCGGGTCTTCATAAAGTGCGTTCAATTCCCAATTTACCGACAAAAGTGTCCGGGAAAATATATCCCGTCGATTTTCCGACGACGCATCAAATTGAAAGTCTCCGGACCACAAAGGGCACCTGCCCTAACTGTCCCTCAACTTATTTAGGGGCTCTCCTAAAACTCCGCTATTCTTCCAAAGAATCGGGTAGGTACTATTTTGACAAGGTAATAATATGATTTGTTCCGGATTCGTCATGTTCCTGACTCGCCGTATTCCAGATTCGCCGAATTCCAGATTCGCCGATTTCCTGATTCGTCGTAATCCGTACAATCGATAACACTGGCGCTTTACCATTTTAAGTTTAAAATTGCTTGCTAGCCTCGCCATCACATTGCGCATGTCAAAAAAGGTCTCACAATAAAATAAACTATTGAAATGGACAAATTATCAGTGAAATAAGTGGGAATTTTGTATTTGTTTTTTTTTTATTTCGAACATGCTTCAGATTAACTCATTTATAAACTAAAATGCAATTTATGTTATGCTGTTTTTGTATCTTATAATTAAATAAATAATTGAATAAATGAATAAAAAAATATGTCATTGACTGTATTCCGACGAATCTGGAATACGTCGAATCTGGAACTCGGCGAATCTGGAATACGACGAATCAGGAACATGACGAATCCGGAACAAATCAATAATATAAGTTGCGGTCCGGACGATTTATGCTAATATTTAAACTGGAGGTCATTTTTCAATTTGAAGAAATAAAAAAGAGAAAAAAGCAGCTCTTAACGAGTTTCTTGATGATTCTTCTTGTCACAAGGTCTCCCGCTTAGGGTTTGCGTTCCGATGGCGTAGCTTCTTTGACATTCACAAGTGCTTGTAACAGCCTAGAGACTGAATAAATGAATTTGAATTTTGAATAGCTGCCGGAGTCCGTTGTCCGACGAACCTTAGTAATGTACTTTGTGTTGTCTTTATTAAAAGGGCTTGTCCCAATCACGACGGGATAATTCCCCTATTCAAATGGCTTACAATCGTGCATTAATTATCTTGTTTCTGTAGAATAATTCCTGTAACCTATAAATAAATTCATAACCAATATTATAATAACGAAATTATGCAAAAAATTGAAATTCAAACCAGAAATTGACGCAGACTCTTCTTTATTGTAAGGAAAAAATAACAAAATATTTATTAGAAATAATTCCAACCGAAATCAATCTAGATGACGACGATTTGATTACATCCTCATAGTTCCTATCAAGCTTATAGGGATAACATAATTTCTTAGGTAATTCTTTTTTTTTTATACACAACGGGATAGTGCTTGGCTGAAGGCCAAGCACTATCCCGTTGTGTATAAAAAAAAACAATTATCAACCTCACCTGATTACAATCTCACCTGATGTTAAATGAGGATAAGGCCGAAGGTGGAAGCGCACTACACCCGGAATACTGGCTATCTTACCTCTAACTGCCGGAACACAACAATTTTTAAATTGTTATTATGGCGTCAGACTTAGGTAAGATGGTGGTAGCTAGCCAGGCGGACTTGAAATAAGCCCTACCACCAACCAAACCGAGTACAAACTGTACCCCCCCTAGGAATCGAACCCGGGACCTCTGCGTCTTACACGGGTGGGCGAACCACTAGACCACAAAGGCGGTTAAAGTTGGTAATAGATATTTTTTTCAATTAAAAGACGTTCATTCTTTTAAATGTACATTACACGTTGTAGGCCGTTGGAAATAGACAAAAAAAGAGGCTAAATTCGCAAAGTGTGATGTAGTTTTGCATTTTCGGTATGTTATATGGGTCTGAGGATAGTGTGAATTCAAATTTGCAACTTCGAAAAACCTGTGGAAACTGAGAAAATCGACAAAAACTTGAACTTTTCACTGTCTGCTCTCCAAGGCCAAAACTATTACATTTTTTGCTAACAATTTCCAACGGCCTATTGATAAACTTAATGATACTACATAACATTTTATGTTATGTATGTGACGTTTTGTAGTTTGATAGTAATTAATCCATTTTATTGTTATGATTTCGAATCAAAATTGAAAGAATAATAGTAGTATTTTAGTTTAATAGCTTGGCAACACCGACGCTTGGCTCCGCCGTTTCCCGCCATTTTCAATGGAATGAGAAGGTAAGCGGTGGGGATAGGCGGCAGAACGGTGAACGAAAGTCAGTTGCGGGCTCAGTCACTTTCCAACCGTCAAGAAGAGAAGTATTGTTAGGGAAAACTGCTAACGTATTGTTGCTATAACCTAGTTAATAATATCATGGTGTGTTCCTGTGAAGAAAGTAAAAGTAGTTCACCGTTATTACTGTAGTTTTCATCACAAATCAGCAGTGGAAGAACCAAAGTATGTACGCTCACGAATTTCTTACTTTTCTAACGTTTTAAACCGAGCTAAAATTTCGAAATTAAGTTGGGTAGTTTCAAGTTTTAATACGCTCGAGAGATTTATGACTATTTTTCATTGCACGTGGCCGAGGCTACTCTTCGGCCGTGCATACACACCATTATTCACAAACATTGCACGTGGTCGAGGCAACTCTTCGATAGTGCATAAACACTTCACAGTCATAGCATGTGGCCGAGGCGACTCTTCGGCCGTGCATACACACCATTATTCACAAACATTGCACGTGGTCGAGGCAACTCTTCGACAGTGCATATACACTTCACAATCATTGCACGTGGCCGAGGCGACTCTTCGGCCGTGCGTACACACCATTATTCACAAACATTGCACGTGGTCGAGGCAACTCTTCGACAGTGCATAAACACTTCACAATCATTGCACGTGGCCGAGGCAACTCTTCGGCCGTGCATTCACACCATTATTCACAAACATTGCACGTGGTCGAGGCAACTCTTCGACAGTGCATAAACACTTCACAATCATTGCACGTGGCCGAGGCGACTCTTCGGCCGTGCATACACTGCACACAAAACTACACTCAGTCGTCACCATGATGGAAATAGTGCGTTGATATTGGAATTGTAATTTTCATGATTGTATAAAGAGAGGTCATGAAATGAATGTTTTTTTTTATCTTTACTGCCCAACTGTAACTTTCGTGATTTAAACTCTGGAAATGCATTACATAATGAATTATGAAAATAGGAACTTTTATCTTGGACAATGTGTTCCGCAGAGGTTATTAAGTTTATTTTTTTTATATTTCATACCATTCTAAGTGCATTCTAATTGTCTTTAGTAGTCGACCTTGACACTGTACCCTGTGGATGTACGGATACGGAGAATAAGACGGATAACGTGATACTTACTGTAGAATTGGTACCAGGTTACGTTGACCTTCAAAAGGGTTTTAGTAGTACCATGACGCTATAGTCGTAGCTTAAGGCTAGGTTTTACGAACACATTTGTCTGTCTTTTACTTTACGTGGAAAGAGTATGGAAAATAACCTCACTTCTGCACATTTTCGATGTTTTTCGGCGTTTTATCATCATTTTATTTATCACAATCCTCTTTCATGAATAAAACTTATTGAAGCTACTTCACAGTACGTATTTTTGATATTATTATACGTTTCCGCTATTATTTATGCCAAAAATATTAACCTACCCAAGCCCTTATGATAATATTCTTATTTTTCTTGCAATCATCTGTGAGGTTTATATGCAATTTAATACTAGTAGCTACTAGAGAATCTCTTCAGCTTGTCGTATGTTTTTGTTTTGTGGTAACTTTACGTTTTTTTATATAAAAATATGACCCCACAAACCATGTTTTCCTATTTTAGTTCAAGAAGTTAATTCTTATTCTATTAAGAGGCCGTTCATAAAGTTTTGTCGATTTCATTAATTAACGTGATTTTACAGAAGTGATCTTACAGTTAAAAACTGTACATACTTATCTTTATGAATAAAATAATACGAAAGATAATTATCTGGTGTACATGGTTTCGATATGTGGTATGTTTACGATTATAATTTTAATTATAATTTTGATTTCATTTTTGTGTTCCTAAATGAATGAAGTAAGTTTACTTTGAAGTACACTTATTTGGCGTAATTTCTTAGTTTTGTAAGAAATATAACGCTTTTAAAATTAATCGTAGTTGGTAGAAAATATTTTGCTACTTTAAAATTTTATTTGAAGTGAGCCGGCTCTTGGGTATTTCTACTAATACTTTTTGAGACTAGGCTAGACGCGCTTTCGGTTTACAAGGATAGACGCACCTTTGGTTTACAAGGCCTACGCCCTTAGGCGTCTACGGTTTACAAGGCTAAATGCGTCTTTGGCTTACAATTAGGGTTAACTTTTGGTTTTCTATGTACATAGGGATGATGCAGTGAAAATTACTAAAATGAAGTAATTATACTAGATATTTATATTAATGAAAATTTATTATACCATTGACTTTCGAGGCTAGATGCACATTCAGTTTGTAAGGCTAGGACAAGGCTAAACGCGCCTTCGACCTAATTAAGGTACCTCTAACTTTTGTTTGTTTTTATACTAGAATGCTGAAGAGGTTTGAGAATTTATACGGGGAAAGTTTTTTTTAAGGTTAGACGTGCCTTCATTTTATAAGGTTAGATGCGCCTTAATTTCATTAACTGTTGGTTTTTTATTATAATAAATATTAATATAGATAAAAATTTCCAACTTTTACTTTCGAAGCTAGACACGTTCAGCTTGAAGGCTAAACGCGCCTTCGACTTATAAAGTGCAACTTTTGATACCAGATTGGTAAAGAGATTTGAGATTTATATGAATGAATATTTTAAGTTTTAATGTGCTTCATTTGATAGGGTTAGATTCGCCTTCATTTTATAGTGTTAGATGCGCCTTCATTTTATAAGGTTAGATGCGCCTTCATTTTATAAAGTTAGATGCGCCTTCATTTTATAAGGTTAGATGCGTCTTCATTTTATAAGGTTAGATGCGCCTTCATTTTATAAGGTTTGATGCGACTTTATTTTATAAGATTAAATGCGCCTTCTTGTTATTTATAAGTTTAGGTGTGCCTACATTTTATTATAAGTATAAATGCGCCTTCATTTTATAAGTTCAGATGCGCCGTCATTTTATAAGGTTAGATGCGCCTTCATTTTATATGGTAAAATGAGCCTGCGGTTAGGCTAGATGCGCCTGCGGCTTATAAGGCTATATGCGCCTTGAGTATGGCAAGATGTGCCTTCAGTTTGGCTAGATGCGCCTACGGTTTGAGAAGATGTGCCTTCGGTTTGGCTAGATGCAATTAATATTTTATTACTGTAAATTAAATTAACATTGGCTGGCAATTATTATTATTAATGTCATTTTATCATATTTGACATTAAAGTTTGACATTTATTTTATTGGGATTTGAAATTATTTACTGAAATGATGGGTAATGAAAATTAGTTGTAATAATTGATGATTAATGTTAAGTATCGAATTTAAATTTTATAATCACCTAGCTACTGACAGATTTCCACACCTAACAAAGTCAGAATATGCAGATTTTGTTAAATTATAATGTCATCAATGTATACTTCCATTTTCTGGGAAATAAATGATTGGTTTGTATTGTATTTAGATGCAAATCCAGTTTGGCTAGTAGCGCCATCAGTTTACAAGGCTAGATGCGCCTTTTATTTGGCTAGATGAGCCTTTTATTTGGCTAGATGCGCCTTTTATTTGGCTAGATGCGCCTTTTATTTGGCTAGATGCGCCTGAGATTTGGCTAGATACGCCTAAAATTTGGCTAGATGCGCCTGAGATTTGGCTAGATGCGCCTGAGATTTGGCTAGATGCGCCTGAGATTTGGCTAGATGCGCCTGAGATTTGGCTAGATGCGCCTGAGATTTGGCTAGATGCGCCTGAGATTTGGCTAGATGCGCCTGAGATTTGGCTAGATGCGCCTGAGATTTGGGCTAGATGCGCCTGAGATTTGGCTAGATGCGCCGGCGGTTTGCAATACAATACAATTTATTTATTCCATACATTCTACATTAGGTACATTAATGAATAATTACTTAATAAATTGCAATTCAATTCCAATTAAAAATAAATGTCAAACGAAAAAAATAAATAAATAATAAACCAAGTACAATTTGGCTAGAAGCGCCAGCGGTTTACAAGGCTAGGTTATCATATACTTATATTACTTGCTTATGTGACTACATTATGCAATTTTACTAATTTCATACTCGAATCGTCATCTGCAACGATTATTTAAGTTGTTGTTTAGATTAGTGCACAGGCCCTTAAGTAAATATATTGGGGTACACAAATAATCAGTACTCAATTACACATGTACGAAGATCTGTCAAACAATAAGTAGACTTTATGAAGTCTGCGTTCTTCTTTAAGACACAACTTCTTCTTCTTCTTTTACTTGGTTATCTCTTAGTTTATAATATTGCAATCCCATGCTAATGTAATTATGGTTAATTTGAATACATTATATTTGTTTGAGAAAATAAAGTCTTAAAAATGTTAGGTAAGAAGTGTGTAAGCTACTATTATATGAACCAGTTGTCCTCAAGTGCAGTGTTTAGGCGACTAGGTATATTGCGTCTATGGGCCAAGTGTGTCCTTAAGTGTGGTACTCAGTAAGCGGCCAAGTGTGTCGCGTCTATGGGCCGTGTGTATCGTAAATATACTGGTTACGTGGCCAAGTGTGTCGTATTGTATGGGCCATGTGTGTCCTTGGTTGATAGCTTTGGCTTAAATATATGTTTTGGCAGGCCGTGTTCACACTGTGGCAAACGGTAGCCCTGAATATGTCTTGACAGACCGTGTCCACATAGTGGCAAACGGTAGCCCTGCGAGTATCGACATTAACAATTACTTTAACTGAGCACATTACATAATAAAATGCAAGAGAACCACAAATTGTGGAATAAAATAAATAAATTATCATGATAATATTTTAATAACAATGCAACTATATATTGTTTATTATAAATGTGAATTTGTATTTCACATAATAAGTTTTTCTCATCTCATAATGAAACAGTTTTCATGAGTAGATTATAATATTTTTCCTTTTGACCCTGATATTTTATTTTGTAGACGTTTGTCCTATGATTTAAGCATGGTTACTGTCGATTGTTTTATATATTTCAGAAACATATTGCATCTGACAAGATGCCCATGCGGTATACTTAGCTAAGGTGATGGTGGCGCGGTGTGCGACGCGAGGCTGGATGGTAGAAACGACTGTTCCGTTATTGGCTGCGACGGCTAATAAGGTTTCAGCTGCAATTATCTGGTTGAACATAGATACTGACCAGAATTCCTATGCATTGATTTATCAAGTACATATATTTAAATCTTATTCAGAACCTGTTAAAGTTGGTAGTTCTAGTTAAGCTAAATTAAATATAATAAGTACCTAGCTCACGCTATGAATTGTGAAATAAATAAAAATAATACATATAATGATTGTTGCAACACAACTTTAATCATTATACGATTACCTTGCATTTTGCATACCTAATAGGTCTAGCAAATTGAAATTGTATACCGTAAGAAACTGTAGGACTTATGTGAGTTTAATAAGTTGACATCATTGATAATTTCAGTTAGGTAGTCACAGTACGTGCGTCGGGTCTTCAGTCAATCATCTGTCAAAAGTTTACAATTTGTGATTAAATTTGTTTACCCTTTCGTGGTACTCCGGCGGCGTGACTTCGACTGTTATATTTACTTTTTGTACTTATGTCTTGTTAAATATTATAATAAAATTCATAATTTAGTAGAAAGAACTAATGAGAAATGTTGTACTTGCATAAATTATTAGATTTTTTATTGTGGAAAAAATGGTAATATTTTTTGAAGATGTTTTAGTTAATATTTGTGTCACAATATTATTGGCTTTTAAAAATTTCAAAGCTTTTTGATCTGATGATCATACTAGATGCGATAAGATACAACAGTTAGTTCCTCTTGTAAATAAATTATCAAATATAAAAGACGGAGGTCGACCCTCTCCAAGTTTTCGTTCACCATTTGTTTCTTGGAGTGGCCTCCCATTTTGTGAAATGGTGGTAGATTCAGTAGATTCTCTCTTTTTAGCATTAATTAATCCGCAATTAAATTATAACAAAAAGTTAAACCAGTTAAATTTATTTAATAGAATGCGATATAAGTTTACATACAACCGGCCGAATGTGACGTTATTATTATAGTATTGAGTTGATCGTGCACGAGGACATGCACGAGGTCAGGATGGACGAATGTGACGTTTTGTAGTTTGATAGTAATTAATCCATTTTATTGTTATGATTTCGAATCAAAATTGAAAGAATAATAGTAGTATTTTAGTTTAATAGCTTGGCAACACCGACGCTTGGCTCCGCCGTTTCCCGCCATTTTCAGTGGAATGAGAAGGTAAGCGGTGGGGATAGGCGGCAGAACGGTGAACGAAAGTCAGTTGCGGGCTCAGTCACTTTCCAACCGTCAAGAAGAGAAGTATTGTTAGGGAAAACTGCTAACGTATTGTTGCTATAACCTAGTTAATAATATCATGGTGTGTTCCTGTGAAGAAAGTAAAAGTAGTTCACCGTTATTACTGTAGTTTTCATCACATGTAGTTTCATTCGTCGACCTGAGTGGTGCAGTGATCAACATGCCGCCTACCACGCAAGAGGTCCCGGGTTCGATTCCCGGCCGGGCAGAAATTGAAATGATGAATTTTAATTTCTGTGACGGGTCTGGGTGTTACTATGTATAATAAGTATATATTTAAAAAGTATATAAGTAGTATATCAGTTGTCTAGCACCCATACTACAAGCTTTGCTTAGTTTGGGGCTAGATGGCGCTGTGTGAAATTGTCCAAGTATAATTAGTTAGTTCAGTTAACCTTCAATTCTTATTTGTCTTTCAATAAATTAGAAGTAATAGCAAAAGTATTAATGCTGGATCTTTTTGTGTTTCTCCCAAAAGTTGTTTATTTCAGTTTCTCACGTTTATTCATAACTATAAAAAAATGCTAAGCGCGTTATGGAATATACAGCAGCCATAGCGGCAATAAAAAACACACACAACAATTCCCCGATCGACTGGCAGCTTCGGCCGGAGAATCAAATATTCCACAACAAACTGAGGATAGTGGTAAGAAATCGAACAGAAATTAATCTAACATAAAGCCCATGCCACCCATCTTATGGCCTGGGGCCGTACCGGCTAACGAATCGAGCTTCGAAAAGTCTGCCGGGTTTCAAATTAAAACAGATAAATCGAGCTCCAATTGGGCCAAAATGACGAACTCTAATTCATGAGGTCACACAAACATCCATATCTTCCAAATAACGTCAACAAATAGTACAATACGAAATTCCTTACTTCAATTTATCTTTTTTAATTTGAAACTCGGCAAATTTTCCGAAGCTCGATTCGTTAGCCGGTACGGCCCCTGGCCACTTTGGCACAGAGCGGACGGTAGCGTACGGCCAAGCGCGGCGTGGTGGTGGCGTGGGCGCTACGAGCGAATTCCTAATACATGGCGTGTAAAGTATGATGCTAATAATCAGTGTTCCTTTTTAGGGTTCCGTACCCAAAGGGTAAAAACGGGACCCTATTACTAAGACTCCGCTGTCCGTCTGTCTGTCTGTCTGTCTGTCTGTCACCAGGCTGTATCTCATGAACCGTGATAGCTAGAAAGTTGAAATTTTCACAGTTGATGTATTTCTGTTGCCGCTATAACAACAAATACTAAAAACAGAATACAATTAATATTTAAGGGGGGCTCCCATACAACAAATGTGATTTTTTTTTGCTGTTTTTTGCTCGATATTAATAACAACAACAGGTAGACAGTTGAAATTTTCACAGATGACGTATTTTTGTTGCCGCTATAACAACAAATACTAAAAACAGAATAAAATTTATATTTGAGGTGGGCTCCCATACAACAAACGTAATTTTTTTGCCGTTTTTTGGTACGGAACCCTTCGTGCGCGAGTCCGACTCGCACTTGGCCGGTTTTTATTCTAATGATTAACCATTTTCTCTTGAACAAAAGATTATGACTAAGAGCAAAAACCCACTGTCGACCGGTCGACGAGTGATTCGGTCTCCCGGCGACCAAGCGAGCGACTTGAATATGGGTAGTGTTTCTTGTACATTCGTGCATGGAAGTTGCAATATTAACAGATATGATTTTTTAAATGATTTCTGTGGTGGTGTCGTGTGAGGAGGGTCGTAACGTCCCCTCAAATATGATTGAGCGAAGCGATGACTGGTTCAGGCGTCATGCTCGTGAACAAATGCTGCCAGTACGAATGGGTCTGCTTCTGACTGCCTATCTTAACGCATATTGAATTGTATGAATTGAATTTTGTATCAACCCATACTGATTAATGACTTAGCTTAAACCCTGTAAATTGATTAGTTAAGAAATGTGCTTATAGTGTTTTTTGTTAATCATGTTAACATAAAATCTGGAAACAAATATTTGTAAATATCGTTTCATCTGATAAAGCTGATATGTTTTTAGCGCCCAGTATTCTTGTCAGCTAAACTAAACGATGCCATTATGGATGGTAGGGTATAAAAAAAATAACGATTTAGAAAAGCTTATTATGTAAGCTTATTTGTAATAAGAAAATTTTTAATTCTATTCTATTCTTTACGTTTTAAATAAACTGCTATAACATTAAATGGTTGTAAGATTTGGAGAGCACCACCCATACTATTTTGTATTGTAAGCTCTATCTCTGTTCTATTTTGTCCCTATGATCGATAGAGAGAGCGTCAAAGCGCGCACCTTCTCTACGCAACATGCCGCCATAAATCATCCACAATATGTTCCGGGATAAAAATATATTCTTTTCCTCTGGATGTGGCTTAACGTTCTATGATATAGTTTTTTTATGCCAAACAGCGTACGTCACGCTCGACGGTTGGCCGATGGATGGTAGTATATACTTGTAAATAAGAACGAATCCGGAAAAAAAATTAAAGATAGTTTACGGTTATTTCAAATTATGTTACACTTCGCCCAATAACAAAGTAAGTAAAGTACTGATATGAAAATCCTTTGCACTAGAAGGCGAAATAACAATAAATTGTTAAGTCGTTCGTACAGAAAAGCCACGTTGTTATCAGTATAACAATTTAGCATTTAATTAAGAAATACAATATAAAAATAATAACGTGTAAATAAAAGCTAACAACAATTCGGAAAATAAATAAGCAATGTAGGTATTTTTTTTAGTCTTAGCTCGTTAACTAAAAAGCAAAAAATAATAATTTATTAAAAAAACTTTTTTTAAAACACGTTTTTAAAACGGACTAAATTATTACAAAAAAAATCGAACTAAAAACATTAACAATTAAGCATTTAATTAAGAAATACCGACGTGTAAATAAAAGCTAACAACATTTCGGAAAAAATATAAGCAATGTGAAAATATCTCTTTATCACAATAGAAGTCGTTAGTTTGAGATTTGAAATTATTCAATGTGAAATCGAAGCTGTCTTGAATTGGAAATTCGCGCTTCAACGGACAATGTCGTTTCTTCTCATATTTCTGTCTGAATTCATTGAATATTTCAATTCCAGTGTCAGCAGTCAGCACTGTATATCGTTCAAATTGTTCCAAGTTAATACCTATTACATTTTATTTCATTGTTAGAGTTTACAATGAACATTCGGAATTTTACGCTTGTATTTTTACAAGATTGTAGATACTCATGCTCAGAATAAACCTTATATACTGTTGCTTTTAAAACCATGTTAAAGAAAATATCTAAATACTTATAATAATATACGGAGACCTACTGTGTGTGCTGTTTTTTACAAGAAAAGCTGTCACAAAAATAAGGCTCCAGCTAAATTCAAAAAGATAAGAAGATTATTATTAAGAAAATATAAGTAAACACATTTTGTAAAAGCTTTTCACAGCTGTCGTATTTTGTACGGGTAAATAAATACAGTCATTATTCAATGAGAATGTCGAAAAAATATCAAAATTATTATTGCTGCTGGTAACGGGAAAGAGAAATATCCACCCAAACAATTTTCTTTTTTTTCTTCATGTAAAAGCCAAGGTTCATTCAATTTAAATTATTTCATTAAAATACCTGCGTCCTTTGATGAACAACCGACCGAAATTAATTTGAATAATCACGCTTATGGGAATGAATTCATTTTTTCAGTCAATCATTAAATTGGTTTGAATAAAATAGGTTATGAATAAAAACATGAACAACATTATATTACAACTAGCGGCCGCCCGCGACTTCGTCTGCGTGGAAAGGTTTTTTGCTCTCCCTCGGGAACGATACTTTTTTTTGGGATGAAAAGTACCCCATGTCCTTCTCTGTACCCCTGACAACGTGTATGAAAAATTTCATGATGATGGGTTCAGTAGTTAAGACGTGAAGGACAAATAAAGAAACAAACGGACTTTCGCATTTATAATATTAGTACGGATACTTGGACCCTAATTATGCCTAAAGGACTAAAATAAGTTATAAAAAATCAGAAAAATAGTGTATCATAACCACTAGAACTCGAGACAGTAAAACTAATAATTTAATTATATTTTTGTTTTTTTTATTTATCATTGAAGTAAATTAATCTGTAGAGGTAACCCTAACTTGCCGGCTAGAAGAGGTTTAAGCCAGCCACATACAAACGGAATCCCGATTCGGAATTCCGAAACGAAATATCAAATATGTAGTATTGAAATTCCGCACGGAAAAATCCCGCGTGTTTTCCCGTCGGTCCATAGATTTGTATGGATTTGCTGCGTTCGGAATGATTCCGTTTCGGTATTCCGAAACAGAGTTCCGTCTTATGTGGCCTAAACATACCAAAAAGCAACGAAAGAAAAATTCCAAGAAATCATTGAACTTCATAATCATAAAGCTATGTGCAGCTTTATGATTTTATGTGTAACATAAATTGAGATACAATAATCCCTAATCAAGAGTAGGTTCGTGGAAGGAACATGTCTTCGGTAGGCCTCCGATCGTCAAAGGACGCATCCATCCGTGAAAGGCGGTGTATTGTCGAACCGGTGATAAGGCCCCGAGTGGGCGAGATGTAACTAAATACAGGAACAACCTCCGTCTTGTTAACCAAGTATTAGTGGTTCAGTGGTAACATAATAAGATTTCGGATTGAATTCAGCAATAACAGATTTAAATATTGGTTTAAAGTTTTTTTAGACTAAGTTTGGAAATTAAAAACAAATAGGTACCTAAGCAAATACTTATTTCGTTATTTTCGGAAAATAAACCCTTAATAACGGCTAAATAAACCTAAAATCGATATGGATGTAATGATTAAGGTTTTATGGGATATTGATTGCAAAAAAGTGGGGACGGGGACGGTGATGATGACGATGATGTCTCGATTGTTCTATGTTTCATGACAACAGTGACAGAAAAGATACCGAAAAAAACAAAAGAGGTAGGTTGAATACCTATTGGTTGGAATGGGTCTGCTTCCGAGTACCTATCTTAACGCATATTGAATTGTAAGAGTTGCGTTTTTACTTTTTATGTCTTGCATCAAGTGTTTTTTGGTTCGAGTAGCAGACAGAGTGATTTCTCAACTAGTTAAAAGTTATTTACTCTCACATTTACCTATCTGATTTACCTAGTAGATATATTTAATTTTAACCTACCTACACATTGTGTGCAAACTTTTGTTAATTATTGTGATGGAAAATGACAACGAAACGTGGAGCTCATTTTTCAATGTTGACGACTCTGTATGAAATATACAGGGAGAAAAAAGCAGCCCTTGACGAGTTTCTTGCCGGTTCTTCTCGTTACAAGGTCTCCCGCTTAGGGTTTGCGAACCGATGGCGTAGCTTCTATGACATTCACAAGTGCTTGTAACAGCCTAGACTGAATAAATTATTTTGAATTTTGAATTTTTATTTAAATAAATATGCCTCTTACGAGATGCGCGATAAATACCGACAAGTAAGCATCGATATAGCTCACGCGATACACGTTCACAGAGGAGGCTCGGCGAATCAGTGCGTGTGATTGTGTGACTGCATTATTCAGCGCGCGCCGAGCGACCTCTAAATAATTCCCACTCCACGCATTATTTACACGACATCTCACTCAGTGCCGCCTCCGGGATTCGGGACATGGGAAAATAAAATCAAGGTTGTTTCAACCTCGATTTTGCGAAATTTTGTGAAGTCAGGAGTCATTCATAAGTACTAACCTAGTTTTAAAGCTGACATTGCCCATTGTTATAAATGTGTACTAAATGAATTTGTGAATAAATGATTTATTTATTATTATTATTTATTTATTTATTCTGCTGTCAATATACGATTTGGAAATATTGCTGATGTGATTTTGATTCCCCTTGCCTAAGCAAGGCTGTATTTGTTATTTTATTGATAACGACAACTACTTTCATTTGTATACTAGTAAGCACCTTTCGATGCCGTTTTAGGGGAATTACACGTACTACAACTACACCATAACGATAACACGTTGGCGATGCTAATTTGTATGAAAATGAACAGTTTCTCAAAGGGAAGACAATTTGCCATTTAATATCCGTTTTGTAGTCCACTGTACCACCCTTTCAGTCGCTACGATATAGGGTGGTTGTGGTACGTCTAAAATTACCTTATAGTAGGACTTATTGTTCCCAAATTACTGTGGGTACTTATAATTTTGTCAGTTGACGCGAACTTACTTATACCTGGTGAAACAAGACCCTTAACGAAGCTGAGGTCTATGTATTCTGCCCATCATCAGGACCATTTCTGTTCAAAATTATTGCTGGGAAACGTTTTTAATTTTTGGTGTTAAAAAGCATTCCATACACTACCACGCAATGTAACACGTACTATGGGCAACAGCGTCACTTAACCAGTTTGCAACAAAATTCGTGTGCGCGCGTATCGCCCCTGCACGAACTAAGCGTATGTGACAGCGGGCGCGGCGTGCAAGCGATTTTAACCTTAGCAGTGGTTAAGCGATGCTGTTGCCTATGGTACAACAGACCGCATCTGCGAGTGTATGCTACACAGCTGCGTGGCGCCGAGTTGAAGGGCAGCATTTATGTGCGTGCTTGTGAGATACATTGAGTGATGACGTTTGAAACCATTGTTTGTTACGAAATACTTAAAACGTTGATAATGTTCCTTTGGACAAAAATTAGGAAATAACGTACAAAATAAGATTTCATTAAAAAATGTTTTTTTTTACTTTGACCTTTAATAACTTCGTAGCTATTGGTTTCCCAGGTATAGTCTAAAAGACAAAAATGATCCTGATGATGGGCGAAATGCGTGGACTTCGGCTTCGTTGAGGGTCTTGTATGAATTTGTCATGAATTGCATCTGTATGTAATATACTTGTAACCTTGTCTCACCAAAGCGTCCCAGCATTAAGTGGCAACCCGTAGGCCTCCACCAGAGGCTTGCAACATTCATGAGACGCGAGTGCGCACCGCCATTTTAGTTTTTTATTCTATTACCATATTCATGGGCTCGTTTACGGCTGTTAATTGCGTCTCTGCAGTGTTCGCTGCCAAGGTTGATTGTACTTTTCCAGTGTGTAACCAAATTGTTGGAGAATCACGTATTCAGTTGTTTTACGATTTCAAATTTTACATCATGAATGACAATTTTACCTTTTGAATAACATTTTTGATCCATTTTTACTGATAACCAATAAATAAATTGAATTGTTGAATGACTGGAAAATTTTGTGTGCTATGGAATTATAGAGGTATCACAAAAAATTTTTATGCAAAAAGATATCTGTGAAATAGACATTTATAATTGCATCTAAAATATTTGATACTATGGTTCCCTGCGTAAATAAATAAACTGTGATACACACCTTTTGCTTATTACTGTGTTCAAAAACATTTTTTTATTGAGTGAACATTGTTACCACAACGTTTACATAGCATTTTATAATTATAATTAATTAGCAGGTATATTTATACAGTACATAAGCCAATTACGAAAACAACACTTGTAAACAAGATAGCTATATATTTAAGTGGTTACTGAAAACAAAAACAATTTTATACAAACAACTTTGACTCGAGTGTAATCTCAACCAGTTTCCCTGTTATTGATTGCCTTCTAAGCCATACCTCCAACTTACATTGATCAATGGGTATTCCGTAAGTTGTTCCAACCCGTGGTTAGCTGCCGTTGTATCCCGTATTTCCTGTATCCATTTTAGGGCCGCGTGTTTCCAATTAGCCGCGGTTCTGTCGCACAAAGCCTCTGATTGCTTCCGCGATAGCCCTCGGTGTAACTGCTCGATCGGTGGGAGATATTACGGTTTCAATTACCTAAGGAAACGGGTTGTTTTCAGTAACCGAAATATATTAAGACAATAATTTCTCGTGACTTCACCTGTTTGTCAATATTCAAAAAGCAAAGAATGTTCTTATCTTAACAATTTCATAACAGTTTCAAATAATTGGAGCATTAGTACTTTTATACAGTTGTCTTAGCTCTATTTGTCACCTAGTGACCTGAGATGACATTTAATTTAATGATTTAAACCTAAAAATACTAAAATAGTCGGGCAGCAAAGAAAACAACTCTACTTTTTACAAAGACTTAAATTTTCGAAGCAACAAAAACTATTGCCCAACTCCTATAAAGTTCACTAAAACCTAGTTCGTGCAATTAGAAGTTTAAACGCATGCGACAGCTGGGGATGTCACTGGAGGGCCTATTACAAAAAAGAATCACGATAGTCGGACGCAATTCGTCATTCAATTTACTTGATATTGAACTTTATTCATGAGCCAATAATGCCACGGAGAGGGACGAACTTCGTACGCTTATCGCGAAGCTTTTTTGTAGTAGGCACTCGGATTTGATGTCGTGGCGGCTTTTGATGACGCCGCCCAGTGGCGGATAATGTGCCACTCGGCGTAATGCCTCAAAGCGGACTTCATCACAAAGACCTGGCTGCACGCTCTGCCGCGCTTCAAGAGAATTATTAGATTCATCGCAAATTAAGACGCTTCAATTGGAGGGAGCTTAGTAAATAAAATCTTTATTGGCTTCTTTATCTGTTAGGCTATAAATGATAGAAAACATGTATTTTTGAAAGGCATTTGAGTGACAAATAGATTTTATGTTTCGTGTCTGAAGTTAATAACGACTTTATAATAATTTCAACTTCTGGGCTGTGTTTAATTACTGAATTTTCAGAAAATAAACTTAGATTATCACTTTCATAAATTAGAATAAGCTTTAAATGCAAAAAACTCCCTCAAGGCACTCACTATACTTATAGTGCATCGACGTAACCAGTGCAACTGCAAGATTAGATGACGTGGCTAGTGGCTCGTACAGAAGCTTAGTAACGTGGAAACAGTTGACCCGCTTTCCGAAGCGGTATGCGGCGTGTGCGGTGCGATAATCGCCGCTCGAGCAGCCCTCGCCTCGTGTGACGGAATACGGGATGCACATCGATTCATTTGCTCTGATACTATCTATTTCTTAACCAGCACAATGAAGTGGATATAATGGCTTGTTGCATATGGGAGTGTACAACGTTGGAAGACATTTTCGTGGTAAAACTATCAACATTATAAACGACATGATTGTTTTTAATTAATAACGAATTTATTATTTTATACAACTGTTTATCACGAAACTAAAAAGTTAGCTAAGGTTTTTTTTATTATAGTTTCAAGATTAGGTTTATTATTGGTTAATACAGCTTTTAAAAACTAAAAAATTACAGGTCACTTTACTATTTCTTGCTATCGAGAAAAGTTTTAGCCATAGACATAGAAAAATTTTCGCTGCGCTCAAGAAGACCAACAAAGCGTGGAAAAGAGAAGTTAACATCATACGGACACGGTCTATGTAAAAAAGAGACAAGGGATCAAGTCACATGTGCCAACATTTTTTACAGTAAGAGCCCTAGCGTCCCGCCTAGCAAATGAGCAATCACAGTTTGTTTAAAATATTTGTTAATCTTAATTAGAATTTAAAATAAAGGTATCCTGGAGCCATTATGTCTTGTGCTCTAAGTAATTGTGATGTGACAAAAAGAAACAATCCAAGCAATCACACTTTTCACAGGTAAATAAGATATTGCCACAAATTTCTCTAAAACCAAATTTCGCTACATTTATTCGTTTATCGACAATGAAAACAGTATGGAACAGAGTTTATTAATTTCCTTTGCCATATATAGTCATATTTTATGAATCTAAGTCATTTTTTAAGTATCTCATATAAAATGTATGCATTCGTTTTCGGATCACCTGTTTATTGACATTATTGTTCTTTGACATTCTATTTCTATGGTTTTAGCTATCATATTTCTGTCAATCACATAACTCAGTACCTACTAATTACTTGATACATATTTTTTTGAAACCGATAAATCAAGTAATACTGTTTGTTATTGTTGCTCAAAAATGTGTATTTTGACTTTGTACGGCCATTTAAAGCATTTTGCCACAATTACGTAACCTTTGTACCGAAAGATGCTTGATTTTATTGCTCAAAGTGCCTTTTATGCAAATAAACTTCAAATAAGGTAAACAAATTAGCTTAAACGTTTGCGTATCTCCAAATTTTTAAGTTGTTTGTAGTTATCGAATTCATCAGGCGAGGAGATAAGCAAAATCATTCATTTTGAAGAAAGTATGTACATATACCTAAAAAGTTTAACCTAAACTGAATCAGAGTGACAAACGAGCACCATTAGCCATCAAATTGGTCCGCCATCCTAACCCAAAAGTATTTTTGAAGCGAAACATCTGTCTCCGAGTTTAATAACAAGAAAATCCATTTTGAGGCCTAGGTGCAAAATAAATTTGCCTAATTTCGTTGGCAAGTTGGAAGTTTCGCATAAATTTTACGTCAAAAGTATGTGGAGACTGGAACACAGCGCAGGAATGTGGCTCGGATGTGGCCCGCCTTTGAGCCGTGAAAGACGCTCAATAATTTAGAAATAACTTCTGGGAAATATGAACTTGTCTCATTTTTCCAAGTCTTTGTAAGACAAATCCATTTAGCTTTGCAACAGTGTAATGGGCTACTTATTTGGTAAATTTTAGTCACCTGTGTCTGTCGAATTTAGACACCTAACAAATCGCTTCCAAAATTGAATCACAGGTGACGGCGTCGCTGTCGTCTATGTAGTTGATGGCGTAACCTAGGTAACAATATGTAAATAACGTAGTTCCAGTTTTGGCCACCGGATCAGATAATTTTGTTCAGTCACCTGCGGCCTAGGCCGAATTGCCATTTACACGTTCATTTTCGCCATGCGGTGAAAGTTGTGCGGCTTTAGTCACATACCTAAGTAAATACCCCAAAGCTAGCATAGAAAACATTTATAATTTCATAATACGTAGATAGACAAACCAACATTATTATTTTCTGATGGCAGATGAAAAATTTAATTAGCATTTCCACAGACAAACACTTTTAAGTGATAAGCTCCACTAATCCTTGTCTCTTTGCCACAGCGCTTATTGCGGTCGTTAAAAACATAACTAAATTGAAGAAATAACAACTGCGAAGCGTAGCGCTTTCTAACGATCAAAGTATTTGTAATTTTCATGTGTGTGGTTGGTAGGTACTTTGTGTTTAAAATAACCCTCATTATATTTTCTCCGTCCCATTTCTATTTTTATTGTATTTTAAGAATAACTATTAGCCGAGGAGAGAAAGATATTTGGTTTTATTACATTTTCAGTTTTTGGTAATGATTTTTTTACATAATTGCTGAAGTGCACAGGCTTAACAACTGAATATATTTTATAATGTCACTAAAAAGAGTGTGTGAAGTAAAGTTACATAGGTGCCTTGCTCTATTCTAAGAAACAAACGTAAGGCGTCGGTATATTTCGATTCATCATTTCATTTCCTAGACAGTCGTTGACATCTGGTGGTCGCATTCATCTCCTGTCTGATGATAGATGATGCTCCGGTCATTATGAAACTCTAAGAGGAGTAGCAAATAGTTAATCTGTAATTCTAAACCAAAATACGAATTAAGTTATAGCAATACATTCAAAATTATTCACGGTCTAACTAAATTACTTAAATATCAAAATTAAAAAACAAAGAGTTCTGCAGCATTAGTCTATCGATTGGAGTACGTTGATTTTATTTTAACGGTTTTCAAACTCTCGCCCTTATTATTGAGTATCAGTGATTTCATCAACTCTAATATGTTTTTATGTTTAACCGCCTATGTGGTCTAGTGGTTCGCCCATCCGTCTAAGACGCAGGGGTTCCTGGTTGGTTGATGGGGCTTATTTCAAGTCCGCCTGGCTACCACCATCTTACCTCAGTCTGACGCTATTATCAATAATTTTGAAATTGTTGTGTTCCGACAGTTAGAGCTAAGATAGCCAATTCCTCAGTGGTGAGGATTCCGGGTGTAGTGCGTTAACACTTTCTGCCCTATCGTCTCTTAACATTAGGTAAGAAGTATCGCGATGTGGATAAAAAAAAATGTAAAAGAGTCATTAAAAAAAGAGTATTGAATGACCAAAACCATTCAAACAAACATTATCCCTGAACAAACAAAATCAAAACCATAAAAATAATGTTAAAAGAAACTGTTATCGTATTGATTAATACAATAAAATCCGTTCAACATACACCATTTCAATTCCAAATTCTTGTTTGGCATACTGTGTTCCCCAGTCTGTGGCAACGTAGCGAAAATGTCGCTAATTTGTCGGCCGTGTCGTGTTTGCGCAGCTCCCATTAGCGTCGGCGATACATCCCGGCGGGTACCGAACCCAGCATTTTTCATCTTTATTTTGTGCTGATAACCTCGATACAGGATGTTAGGACTAAAAAGTATGGATACATTATACGGGTAGATAATGTAAGGGGTGTATGAAGAAAGGACGCATATTTTTTGTCAGCAAAATGCCTTTTCAATTCAACAGTCAATTATTGTTTTTATTAACAATAAAAACTTTGAATTCTTATGGGCTATTTACATGGGTCGATTTTAGTCACCTGTAACGGTATTTTAGTCACCTAGCAAGTCGCTTGTAAAATTGAATCGCAGGTGACACATCGGTGATGGTATCACTGTCGTCTATGTACTAGCCGATGGCATAACATAGGTAACAATATGTTATAACGTAGTTTCAGTTTTGGCCACCGGATCGAATAAGTTTGTACAGTCACCTGCGGTCTAGGCCGAATTGCCATTTACTCAGTTGATTTTCGCCGTGTGGCAAAAGTCGTGCGGCTTTAGTCACTCGTGTAAATACCACATTAGGTACAATTTTTTTTGTCAAAGGTCAAGAGCGGAGCATCATAACATAAGTATTTATTTACCTAAAAGGTTGCTCCAATTGATATTGTTTATGTACCCAGTTTTATCACAATAAAATTGTTTTATTTTTATTTATTTATTCTACTTATGTTTCCTTTTTTCAAATAGATTTCAGTATTAATATCTCCATTATTTACTTGTTTACAGCAGCGGTTGTTAAATTTTTGCCGCAGCGGAACCCACAAACTCCAATACACGAAACGATTTAACGATAAATTTGCTCGCTTCACACGGGGCCAAATTATGGAAATAAGTTCGAATGCCGCGATTGTTTCTCGCTAATGGAAATATTAATGAGGGGGATTGACCCCGCAGTGTGAGGGAGCGACCACAGAGGGAGATAAAGCGGAGACGACAGCAAAGTGGCTGTGACATAACACATGACCTTCACATGACATGATGACACAATAAATGAAAAGCAATACAGCAATGCAATGCTTAAAGATTTCATCTTTTTAAATTCCATAGCAAAATGCTAGTGTTTATTTTCATCTTCACATTAATTTCATCATCTCTCATTTCTCATATTTTCTTAATACACACATTGTCCTTCGGTATATAAATAAGTATCCAAATAATTTTGGTACACCACTTACTTGTCAATTATATTCTCCAATGCGACGCCGCTAAACAAATAAGTGATTCATATATTATTTCTATAGTCTGGAGTCATGGAGTATTAGTACATTATGAGACAAAGCTGTTAGCTTAAGATGCTCATTGCACACAAGGCTGTGGGTTGCAGCCCGAGCCGCAGGCGAGGGCGTAACTCAGCCGAGTGTGCAATAAGCAAGAGCTCACGAGTTTCATACGACGTTTTTCAACACATTTGCGAGGAAAAAATAAAGTAATTTACCACACAGCAACAAATACGACGAAAACAAAATATGTGAATTATGATGGGAAAAGGCGCACAGGTTTTTTTTGTTTTTTTCACACGCCCAATGCAAAAATATTTTGCGAACAAAGGGCGTGAGTGACCATACAGCCTACTTCAAAATTATAATTTTAATTGATATGTGAGATCAGAACTATGTGGGGGAGGATCTATTGGATTCATCCTGTCAGACTACCTGCCTAAGTGATTACTTATGAGCGATCAGGTTGGGAAAAATAACTATAAAAGTTCTGACTTCTAACAATTGATTTATTAAATTAAACTATGACTAAATTTTACAATTCAAATTAATTAATTTTATAAGCGTATAATCAGTTAGATTAAATTGAATCTTATTTATAATTAGTTCGCATTCGCACTAATGCTAATTGCCCTACGTACGTAGCCAGGCCAAAGCAAAGCAGTCAGTCAGTATTTGGACAATCGGTTCTATTCTTATCGGGTGGACTTTAGCGAAAAGCGGCAGCGTAGTTAGTAAGGATTCGGACAATCTGTAGCGATCGGTCCTATCCCTATTGATTGAGTCGACTTAACAAGGATTCGGACAATCTGAGGTGATCGGTCCTATCCTAGGCGACTCCGTGATGGATTGAGTCGGCTTACTAAGGATTCGGACAATCTGAGGCGATCAGTCCTATCCTAGGCGACTCCAGCCACACCAAGTAGCGGATTTTGTTATTATGACGAGTTGCGGACGATCCAGAAGATCAAGTCCTTATTGAGTCGACTCCGGGGAGCGACTGACTGCTGTGCGCCGGCGCAGGCTTTATATAGTGTCCAGGGGGCGGGGTGGCATAGTGAAACAATGGCGATCGATCGATGACGCTGGCGCCGGCTTGTCGCGCAGGTCGCGCCGCCAGGCTGGCGCCACACGCTTCTATGGTTTGTTTTGATTCTTGTGCTGACACGACCATTCTGACATCTGTTGCGTGCTCAGCAACAGCAACAACCTGAAAGTCGAAAATATTCTGGGAGTACCTTCTAACTTGTGAAGCCTTAACGGCTCGATACATTTTTACAATTAGCAATTTATTACACTTCAGAATTTTTTTATTAAGTTCTGTGCTCTGGGCTTTTTAGCCGTGTTACACAAGTAGTCACTGTGCTCTGGGTTTGGGAACCGTGTTACACAGGACGTTAGAAATAATTTGAAGACTGCTGTTGTGCTCTGGGTTCTTTGACCGTGTTACACAGTTAGTCATTGTGCTCTGGGTTTCGGAACCGTGTTACACAGGAGGTTAGAAAAATTGGAAAGACTGCTGTTGTGCTCTGGGTTCTTTAACCGTGTTACACTGTTAGTCATTGTGCTCTGGGTTTCGGAACCGTGTTACACAGGGACTCTAAGGAGTAAGGTGGGTTGATGCTGTGCTCTGGGTTCTATAACCGTGTTACACAGGGGCTCTAAAAAGGAAGGATGCAAAAGGAAGAAAAATAAGTAGTTAAGTAAAATTAAGTTAATATGCTCACCAGGTGATGGAGGCTATTGCGTCTCTGAAGCCGTGTCTGTAGATACATCATAAACTTCTGGTGCGGTATCTGTGGAACTTCTTCCAACAATTTCAGTTGCTGTATCAGTAGAAGATGAACTACGGCGTGAAATAGTGACATCATTATCTGGGTTTGTCGCATCGTCTTGAATGAAATCGAAAGATTCAGGTTCTATTGCAATTTCAATAGCCTCGGGTGCTGTGTCGGTAGAAGAGCATCGTGTCCTGGTTGCATTACTCTCATGTGGCGTATTTGAGTTATCATTGTCTGCATGTACTTCGGCCACAACTTCAATAGCTTCAGGTGGTGTGTCTGTAGAAGATGTAGAAGATCGTCGCGTTCTGGTCACATTATTCTCATGTGGCGTATGTGAGTCATCGTTATCTTCATGTACTTCTGCTGACACGGTTATTTGTTGACCAGGATTTGGAGCGCGTCGAAGTTGGTCATGAGCAACTTTCCGTGGTCTACCACCACCACCCACGAGACGTACAAGGTACCTATCATTATCTAAGATCCTAAACACTTCATAAGGAGCGCTATATTTTAAATCTAATGAACATTGATTTCTAGGATTATTTTTAACTAATACATAATCTCCTAACATAAAGGGAATTATTCGAGCTTTAGTTTGGTCAAATCTTACTTTTGCTCTGGCGCCTGCCTCTAGCATTCGCTTTTGAACATGTTCCTGAAGTAAATCTAAGTCAATAGTCTGTTCTTCTATATTAACTAAATTAAGTAATTCAGGTGGGACACAGTTTTGGCACCTAGTAATGAGTGCTAATGGTGAAAAACCAGTTGTTTTGTGAACTACGCAGTTAAGTGCTATTTGGAGACCACCGAGTGCAGTATGCCAAGCTTCGATTTCGTAATTTTTTATGGCAGTTAATGCGTTTTTTAAGGTTGACATTACCCTTTCAACTTGGCCATTTGCTCGGCTGACACCTGGCGCGATTGTATGAATTTCAATACCAAAAGTATTACAATATTTTAAGAATTCTCCCAAAAAGGCTCTGTCACCATCAGTAACTATTTGCCCTGGACACCCAAAGAGATGAATTAATTGCTTTAAAGCTGCTAATGTACTGAACTGACTTTTATTATTACAGTAGTGCAAAAGAACATATTTTGAGAAAGCATCTATGGTCACTACTACATATTCATCTGCTGGGGTTCCTAACTTTCCAGTTATATCCATATGGATTACTTGAAATGGTGCTTTAGGTTTAGGGATTGGATGGAGTTGTGCTTGAATAGCCCCGGAAGAATTTTTAGAAGATCGGCATACAATACAGTTTTCTACAAAGGTTCTTACTATGGTATTCATTTTGTCGAACCAGTAAGTTTCTCTAATTTTTAATAGAGTTTTTTCCCATCCTAAGTGTTTGAGAGAGGAGTGATATGTGTTAATCAGGCTCCACTGGAAAGAGCTTGGAACGACGGTCAAATGCTGAATGCTGATAGCGTCATTATCAGGTTTATATAAATGCTTAAGTATACCATTTTCAAGTAAGTAGCCTTCAACATTTGACCCGCTTTGAATTTGATTGATCAGTGGCCGAAGTTTAAGATCACGATATTGTTCTACTTTTAGCCATTCAAGATCTTTGTTCATAATATGAACAGAAAATGTCGGAGGCGAAGGATTTCGACTAAAGAAATCGGCATGCTGGATGCGTTCCCCTTTTCTATATTCTATATTGAAGTCGAAACCTTGCAAAAAGGACCACCAGCGGTGTATACGGGGTAAAAGGTCTTGTTTGCTTTTAGATGCTTTAAGAGCATTACAGTCAGTAATGACTTTAAATGTTCGTCCATAAAGGAAGTGTCTGAAGTGTTTGATTGCTCTCACTACAGCTAAAGTCTCTAACTCGTAGGAGTGATAGCGGCTTTCGGCGTCGGTAGTGCGCATGCTCATGTAAGCTACGACATGTTGTCGGCCATTAATGACTTGAATTAATACGGCTCCGTAGGCAAGACAACTAGCATCGGTGTAAAGCTCTATAGGATAATTTTCTCTAAATATGGTCAAGATGGGGCTAGACGTTAAATACTGAATGACTGTATTTCGAGCTTCCTCATGTTCGTGAGACCATTCCCATTTTGCTCCTTGTTTTGTCAAAGAATAAAGAGGTATCATAACCTTAGAAAAATTGGGAATGAACCTCCGAAAATATCCTGCCAATCCATTAAACTGCCGAACTTGTTTGGCTGTAGTTGGTACGGGTGATTTAGCAAGAGCTTCAATTTTACTTGGGCTAGGGCTAACTTGACCGTCAGCTATAATATTACCAAGATATTCTATAGATCTTTTGAAAAAGGAACACTTCTTTACATTGATTGAAAAACCTGCTTCTTCCAATGCGCTTAAGATTCTTTCAAGGTTTTGTATGCCTTCAGAGAATGTAGTACTTTTACAGAGAACATCGTCAATATAGACTTGCACAATTTTGCCCAGAAGACCAACAAGGGCTTTATTTATACACCTTTGATAGACAGCTGGAGCATTGGAAAGTCCAAAGGGCATGGTGGTATATTCAAAAAGACCATCTGGTGTTATAAAGGCGGTTTTTTCAATTGAAGATTCAGCGATAGGAATTTGGTGAAAACCAACAGCCATGTCTAGGGTAGAAAAGTAGAACCCATCTGCAAGTTGATCAATTTGGTCAGCGATTAGCGGTAATGGATAGTGATCACGGACGGTGTTAGAGTTTAACTCTCGAAAGTCTACACACATCCTATCTTCGCCGTTTTTCTTTTTCACGAGAATGATAGGGCTAGAATATGGGGATTGGCTTTCTCTTATAATATTATTTTCAAGGAGTTCCTCAACAATACTTTTAACTTTTTCACGCTCAAATGGATTAAGACGGTAAGGGCGTCGTTCTACATATTTATCAGGGTTCTTTAAACGAATCTCAAGTTGTCCAGTATTAACACGTGTTTTAGGAAAACCATTGATGAAGATATGAGCAAACTTGCTTAAGAGAATTTTCAATTGATTTATTTCAGATTCACTAGAAAGATCAGTATCCAATTTATCAAATTCAGGGTGCTTTAATTGAATGTGCATCACGTTCATTTGTTGAATTAGTGTTGCACCGGTATTATCAACAACCACTGCTAGACCAGTATTTTGTAATAGATTAGTGCCAATCAGTAAGTCGACAGAAAGGTCAGCATCGGGGAGTATATGAAATTTTAATTCAACAGTAATATCATTAATTAGACAAAAAGCGTTTATTGACTGTATTGAGAGAACGGGTAGGCCAATACCCTTTAGATAATGTGCTGAATATTTTCTTTTTCCAGGCAATTTGGAAGCAATTGATTCACGAATGACTGAACAATCAGCACCGCTGTCAAACAGAGCTGTAAACTTTAACTCATTAATAATTACTTTAAAAAAAGTTAATTTGGAACTGCCTAGAAGGTTAACATTTGAAATAATTTTTTCTCTTTTAAAACAAGTTTCATAAGTATGTCCTATTCCGTGACAAAAAGAACAGTTTTTTATGGAACGTACACTATTTGTGCCTGGAGAGGGAATTGGTCGAGTCAAATTCTGGGTATTCTTATTATCAGAGGATGGGTTATTAGACACCGATCTATAACGACAGTAACTAGCATCGTGACCAATTTTTTTGCATACATTGCAGTAAGGAAGGTCACTTTTAGGGTGTGTGTATCGAGGTTTTTTGGAAACGATTCCGCTATTAGTAACCGAACTGGACCGTTTGTGTCGAATAGAAGAAGCTACTGATATGAGTTCAGGAATTGATTTTGCTTTTGCATTAAGTAATTCGATTCGAAGCCTTTCATCGTCAACGGTACCAATGACTGCTTCTACGGCGTCTTCATCATCAGATAATTTATCTTTAGCTAATCTTTTCCAAAGAAACCACGAAGTTGACAGATACTCAGAAATATCTTTTGAGGGGTTATAAACATGTTCTCTGAACTTAAAAACATCGCGAGAATACCTGCTTTCAGGTTCAAAAGTCATAATCAAATTTTGCTTAAGTTCTTCCCAAGACGAAGTGGTAATGAGCCATCTATCTGCCCAACGCCTAGCACGACCCCTAAGCAAACTTGTAACCTTTGTTCGGACATCATAATCCTCAAGATTATGACTAACTACAGCTTCTGAGATATGAGTGCACCAATCTCTAATGTTAATATCACCATCTGGGTCATAACTGGGAAGGTAGATATCATTTATACGGGTTCGGGCTGGCGGAATTGGTGATGTAATCTTTTCTGTCATTTGCTGCATCATAACCATCATATGAGTGAAAAATGCAGGGGGCATGGTAACAGCCGGGCTATCTTTGGATGTTCCTGGAGGTTCAGAAATAGAGGATCGCAAGGGTTGCGATCCCACTTCTGATGTGAGATCAGAACTATGTGGGGGAGGATCTATTGGATTCATCCTGTCAGACTACCTGCCTAAGTGATTACTTATGAGCGATCAGGTTGGGAAAAATAACTATAAAAGTTCTGACTTCTAACAATTGATTTATTAAATTAAACTATGACTAAATTTTACAATTCAAATTAATTAATTTTATAATCGTATAATCAGTTAGATTCAATTGAATCTTATTTATAATTAGTTCGCATTCGCACTAATGCTAATTGCCCTACGTACGTAGCCAGGCCAAAGCAAAGCAGTCAGTCAGTATTTGGACAATCGGTTCTATTCTTATCGGGTGGACTTTAGCGAAAAGCGGCAGCGTAGTTAGTAAGGATTCGGACAATCTGTAGCGATCGGTCCTATCCCTATTGATTGAGTCGACTTAACAAGGATTCGGACAATCTGAGGTGATCGGTCCTATCCTAGGCGACTCCGTGATGGATTGAGTCGGCTTACTAAGGATTCGGACAATCTGAGGCGATCAGTCCTATCCTAGGCGACTCCAGCCACACCAAGTAGCGGATTTTGTTATTATGACGAGTTGCGGACGATCCAGAAGATCAAGTCCTTATTGAGTCGACTCCGGGGAGCGACTGACTGCTGTGCGCCGGCGCAGGCTTTATATAGTGTCCAGGGGGCGGGGTGGCATAGTGAAACAATGGCGATCGATCGATGACGCTGGCGCCGGCTTGTCGCGCAGGTCGCGCCGCCAGGCTGGCGCCACACGCTTCTATGGTTTGTTTTGATTCTTGTGCTGACAGATAAAATACAAATATTTTAATATTTTAAAACAAAATATTATGAATTATGAATAATTTGATAATAATAAATATTTGTTTGACTTAATTATGGACTTACACATTTATTTATTCCAAAAATATATATGAATTATCAGCGCCTAAAATCTCTTTGTTGTTACTAAAAAAAATAACTGTATTACCCGGTTAAATTGGGAATGCTCTGTTTACTCGCATAGAACTTGCAGTAAGGTACTAATCTAACTTTGTAGGGATAATTCTATAACCAACTAGTGTTTTATATATTATTGCACGCGTTTGTTTTAGCTCGGTTTATGGCCCTAAAAGCGATGTATTAGGGCTCACTTTACGAGCAAGTGTGTTGAAAAATACATTATATGATATATACTATTAGTGACACCACATCAGCCGCCAGCCACATCAACCGAAATTAAATTGCGTAACGATAGATAATATTATGTCTGAAAGTTTATAGCCAGAATAACAGGGGGCCAATCACGCTAATGTTTGAATCAACTGGACCTCGACTGAACCGCGACCAATCATAACTTTTGACATATTTCGTATCGCACTAACATTTTGACAGCTAGTTGAGACAGATATCGTGCGCAACTGGCCCGTAACTGGTGCGTCAAAACAAAGTTAAAAGGCAGTAGTGTGGTGCAACACTAAGGCCCGTATTGATAAACCGCTCTCAACATTGAGAGCTATCTTGAGATAATACTTGAGATACTCCCCAACTTACAATTTATGTCGTACAAAAGTCACAAGATTAACACTTTCATCGTACAGTAGTCGCATCAAAACTTTACAACGACTCTTTCGTTATATTGTGGTCATACAGATGTTTTTGAATGACGAAAACATTGTATTTAAGTCGAGTAACAACACTTGTACAACTAATTTTTAATGTTTGTCAGTGACTCGTGTTTGTGGTTATGTTTCGAGATCTGAGTGCAAAATAAATCTATTACAAAGAAATAAGAGGTGAGTATTATTTAACTTTCATATTTTGCTAACTGTGTCTGTCTCTCATACTGTTTAGTTCGTCTGGGAATTAAAGTTTTATGATAATATACCTATGTAAATATTATTCATATTTTCATGCCCCTTCGTAGTTTTGCGTTTGAAATATAAATTTTTGATTAGTAAAATTATGTTTAATTCTGATAATATCAGCCATGTTAATTTTGTCGCACGACTAAAAAGTTAAATTTAAGACGTCTATGAGACCTACCAGTTATCTCATTACTATAAATAGCTCTCAACGTTGATAGCGGTTTACGGGCCTAAACAGTCAGTCCTCCGCTGCCCGCCTCGCTAATCGCTGTGGTCATGGCCACGCGTAGAGTTGCTAATGAGCCCCCTCGTGTGCCAGCAGATGAAATTGTTCCACTTTCCAACTCCGACACGTCGCTACAAACTCTAGATATTTCATTTCTTATCTGTTATTAATGTTTGGTTTAGAACAATGGAGTGATTAATAATGTTATCGTGATGATGTTGTTATATTTTATGAATAAGAGAGAAGTTGAATTAATTTTCCTAGATTTATTACAACCTCTCTAACTTTTAACGTGTTACTAGTAATCGACTTATTTTATCAAGTCATTATCTTATATTTAGATTTAACCACCTCTGTGGCCTAGTGGTTCGTCCACAACAATTTCCAGGCGGGGTACAATTATTTGCACTCGGTTTGGTTGGTGGTAGGACTCATTTCAAGTCCGCCTGGTTAGCTACCACCGTCTTACCTAAATCTGACGCCACAACAACAATTTAAAAATTGTTGTGTTCTGGCAGTTATAGGTAAGATAGCCAGTTCCTCAGTGATGAGGATTCCGGGTGTAGTGCGCTTCCATCTCGGCCTTGTCGTCACTTAACATCAAGTGAGGTGAAGCCAAGCATTATCCCGTGGTTCATAAAAAAACTACATTATTATCTAAAAATTTGGTAATAGCGTCATATTTTTATAAGTCACACTATTATTTTCCATTGGCGAATAAAATAAAACATTCACTTGCGCTGTACACAAACTATAAAAAACAACGCGCGAGTGCTCGTAGCGGGCCCGTAGCGGCTCGTAGCCGCCCGTAGCCATACATAAACGGCGACAGATGTCTACGAGTGCTACGCGCTACGAGGCCGATACAATAACTTTCGCGCTATTAACGGGTGCATGCGTTTCGTTACACTCTATTGCGTCATAAAGGCTTCGTTACGATTTTTTCACATAGTTGTAACTAGTGTGAATTTATGGTGTTGAAAAAACGATAACATAATTTTGTAGCTTTTCAAACAATTGACAATGTTTTTTTGTAATGTTAGTTCTACAATACTTTCTGTTATAAAATGTTTTTACATTTATTCTATTTATTTATTTACTCAGTCATCTAATCTTTATACTAACTTAGTGTAGCTACGCATATTTTGCATATAACTGTGAAAAGTTTAGTGTTATTGTATGACAGACAGAGTTCGAGTCGAATTTCATTTATTATATAGAGTTGAAAATTATTTTAATTATAATTTACAGACCATTAGAGATATGAACAGCTTTCAGTCTTTAAAACCAATTTAAAAAAAAATTACTAGATAAAGCAAGTATATCTAACAGACAAATAATTGTAAATTATAAAGATTTAAATGGTTTTTTTATTGTAATTATCTTTGTTTTTCCATATAATTAATATGAAATTAATTTGAGAATGTATTACTTTACTTTAATTTTGTATGTATGTAACTTTAAAATCAAATTTTAGACAATGTTAATTTATTTTTTTTGTGTATTTTGTTTATTTTCTATTGACACTATATTTTTCGCATGCATATTTAGGCTGATATAGAAGTTTTTATGATAATTTTATTATATACCTATTAACTTTATAAATATATCTGCGTTTAAATGAATTGAATTGAATTGAAAAAAAATCATGAATGTTGAATCTCTAACACTTTACACGCTATACCTATCATGTGCATTCATGGGTGACTACAGATTTAAAAGTTGACATGTTTACGAATTTGTATTGAAAACACGCATGGCGCAATGCAGGAACGTTTAAGATTTTTCTACTAAAATCTGCATGACGCAGCGTGTTGTAAGTGTAATACATCTAATGAGCATTTACATGGGTCGATTTTAGTCACTAAGCATGTCGCTTCCAAAATTAAATTGCAGATGATGGCATCGCTGTCAACTATGTAGTTGATGGCGTAGGTCATCATCATATCAGCCACACGACACCCACTGCTGGGTATAGGCCTCCCCTAAGGATCTCCACAACGATCGGTCCTGCGCTGCCCGCATCCAGTGACAACAACATCGGTTGCCCAGTAAAATGTTGCCAGCGCCACTGGTACTCATTAATTATGATGAGAATCTGCCGTCTTTATCCGGGCCGCTGATGGCGCGTCTTCAAACAAAGGACGAAAATAATCCAGAACCAAATTACGCACTCCCTTTGATATCATCCCGGTGTTTTTTTACCAATTAGGCGGCGACTTGATATCAATATGAAAATGTTGCTCGTTCTTGGAAAATAACGAATTTGTGACGTCATTCCTTTATCACAGAACAAAATTATTAGATGTGTTATTTTTTTATACTGAGCTGGTCAGTGTATATATTACCGTTAGAGTACGGAATCCGTTAATCCGCAGATTAACTAGTGAATCTGAAGATTAACTGGTCAAATCAGTTAAAGTGCGGAATTTTTCTTAAAGTAGACGATTTTCGCACATTATCTAGTTAATCTGCAGATTAACGGATGCTACACCGTTAAAGTGCAGAATACAGTAAGTGAAATAGCCAAGGCTTCAGGAAATTTAAGTAAAAGACCTATATTGAAAGTTTATTTTACAAAAACTTCGTTTCTGGCCGGCCACTCCCGAGGCACGCTTGCTCCGCTCGCCGGCTCGCGCATTTTTGGTCACAATACTAACCTAACCTAATAACCTATTTAAGATTTTTCTACGGCAGGGGCTTTACCCCCCGAGCCCTCCTTTTGGAGGGGTGCGCCCCCCCCCGGCCCCATGCTTTTGTGTCATCCTCATTTTATGTTATTACACATTTTTTTCAATAAAAGAACCTGTTTCCGTCCTTTAACACTGATCCTTGGTCGTTAATCTGCAGATTAGCTAGTGAATTTGCAGATTACGAAATAAAACAATTTTCTGCACTTTAACTGAATCGACCAGTGAATCTCCAGATTAACTAGTTAATCTGCAGATTAACTGATTTCCGCACTTTAACGGTAACATATAAACTATTTGAGCTAAGTTTAACAAGCCTTTACACGTGAGTTTGGTTTTACGCTAATGGTATAAAGGGTTAAAGTTAAGGGTTGTTGTTAACCTAAGGGTTGTTGTAATTTTACATTTCTTCAGACAGTATTTTCAATACTTAGTTACTATAAAAATACTTTACTGCTAGTCAAATTATTACGTAGCCAGCTTCAGTTACGTATCAGTTTTATTTTAAATTATGGGGTCATAGATGATGACTATAAAGCAGACTCAACATATTATTTGTATTTGAAGCATTTGACAAATACGAAAAAAAAAACTTTTTACACCACACAATTCCCATTAGTCTAAATCCAAGATAATAATTTTAAGTCGTTACGACATAAAGTTTTCTAACTTAAGGATGTAAACCTAAAATGACATAAACTAACGTATTTGAGAGCAACCGCTGCCACAGCGGGTTAATCGTCACGCATTTGTTGGCGGCGGCCATTGTTTGTACTCGTTTGTAGTTGCCGCCACGCGACGCCGCGGGAGCTCAGGGGTTGATGAAACTCGCTCTGACGTAGGTAATGTATCACAGGAGGCTAAGTACGTAATGACGAACTGTAGCATATCAAGAGGCACTAAAGACAGAATATTTAAGCAAAGATTACTGCACACATCATAATGTAAGGTTGGACCATATTATTACGTGTATGTGCCTTGTGTTTAGGGGACTTTCTCTTGAAGTATTGGTCAAGTATTTAAAACATATTGGTGAAAATTTGTTTTATTCATTTTAATATCGCGGTGGATTCGTTCAAAACGTTAAAAAATCTATGGAAGTCACTGGTTTTACCACCAACTCCCGCGCCACACCGCGCTGTCCTTATTAATCCCGCCCGATAACAGCTGTTATCAGCGATAAAGAAATTAAATAAAAAAAGATCCACCTTAGTTCCACCTATTATTATACGACTGTGAATGTCTCAGCTTTAATAAATAATCGGGTTGCACTCCGGGAGAGCCGGCAGAAGTAAAAACTTGAAAATTAACGCTGTGCATTTTTGATATTTTGGAATGGTGAGGGAATAATTTTGCACAAATTGCTTTAATTATCAGTTTAAAAGTACTATCATTTATGAGGGAGAATACATTATTTATTTATTGCGCTATCGTACACAAACATGACGATTTATATTCGTTAAAAAGTTTATCTCTCAGAAAAAACGCTACATCCGTCTTACGAATTTTTGATCAGGGTCACGTGACTGACGCGAGTTTAACATTTTTTACCTATTACAAAAAAGCGTACAACGCCGCTAAAGAAGTTTTCACTTCAAAAATAAAAATGCACTGACATTTCCAAAAATTTCACATAAATATATTTTTATATTATGTACTATTAGTAATTATTTATATCTACAGTTTATCGATGATAAGTTTAACGAGAAATATCGATAACAATCGAATGAATCCCTTTTATCAATTAATACAATACACAAACTAAATCTATTTTCTATTTGTGTTCAATCAAAACTCAATCCTGTAATAAATGACTATGTCACAATTACTCAAACATGAGGGTAAACGTTCAATTAACATATATTTGGCGAAGGGGTTAAGGGGGTACAATGTACCCGGTACAATGTGCTCGGTCTATGTACTTACTATACATGTCTCTACACACGCAATTGTTTAGAATTCCACTGACGGTTACAATGAGCTTATTTAGCCTATATACCTCTACAATGGTTTGTCGAAAGCAATGATTATGATTACAATGTTTAATGTTAAATGGGTTTATAATGAAAAATATCTATATCTACAGAAATAAAAAACTCTTTACAAGCAATAAGAGAAGAACATTGATGTTATACCATTTTTTGTCGTTGTATTGTATTTTAGTATATTATTATTTAGAACGACTAAATACTTCTGACGACTGTCAAATTATACAGGGTTATTTGTAAACAACCTCGCAACAATATTTGTTCTACGACTTTTCTGAAATCAGTCAAAAAAAACCGGTCAAGAGCGAGTCGGACTCGCGCACCGAGGGTTTCCGTACCGTCATAATAAATACACTGCAGAGTACCTAGAATAATAAAATTTTGATTGCAGTAATAGGTCAGCGCCATCTCTTGACCGATAGTGGAACTATTTGTTTTTTCTTAGGTCAGCGCCATCTGTTAACTGGTAGTAGAACTAATGAATTTACGAATTTATTGATTGTTTTTTGAATTTCTAAAAAAGTGTGTTATATTGAGACATCTTTTTATTTTTCCTGTAATCTTTACATAAACTACTAACACATAGAATTATTTGAGATTTTTCTCTTTGCAAACTTCGGAGACAAGGGGGGAACGGTATTTTTTTTCGCTAAAGAAGTTTTCACTTCAAAAAAAAATGACGAGATGGAAAACGAGATATAGTTCGATAATGTGACAAGATCGAAAATATTACGCTAACAGTTCTGATAAAGATGTAAATACGGTGACATGAATAATTACAGGCATGACGTCGCCGCCAGCCGGAGTGGCGGCGGCCGGATCCGGCCCGGAATCATCATATTTTATTTTTATTGATTCCGGTTACGGCTTCCCCCCGATTAGATTTTCGATGCCGCCGACTTATTTCTGGGATCGCGTTCCAAATTAGTGACGTCAGGGATTCTTTTATCGATTTGACAATAATGTAAGCTGACGTGATGATTTTGCAGCATCTTTTTTATTGAATTTAAAGGGAATGTAGAATATTTTCCGAACAGTTGCGTCTGTACTATACATCGTGGATTTTTTTAATGCCACCTGGAGAGATTGAACTATATTGCAACGGAGATAGCAAATTTCACTCAAAGGAAATATTTTATTAACTTTGAAAAGAAATAATCTGCATTAAATGGTTTTTAAAAATACGCTCGGTTTTTAAAAATTCGAAAAAAACAACACCCTGTACTTTTAAAATAAAAATAGTTGTGGATCAAACCTCTCTAACAAACTTGGTAAATTAAATGAAAGGAAAACCTTGAAATCTAAACTTTTTTTTTATTGAACGGGAAAAAAATGTATGTAAGCTAACTAGTTAGTTGTTCGAAACGGGCCACATGGTTTGATACATAAATTTATTATTGTCTCATATGGTTTTCCTTTCATTAGTTTACCATATTTGTTAAAGATATTTGAAGCTTATTTATGATTGAACCTATCGATTGATATCATAAAAGTACATAGTGTTGTGTTATTGAATTTTAGGTGGTTCATATCATGGATGTGGGAAGCGTATTTAAAATAATCTTTGAATGCTGCCCGCCCCGGCCAAGGGGCTCATTTTCAATCTATCGTATATTGGGACAAGACCAAATTGGCAAGAGAGCCATTGGCATGGTGTTATCAAATATTATCGACTGGGTTGAGAAGAAGGAAGCTTCTGGGAGATATTATGCCATCCTTAACATTATGGCTTCCCATACAATGATCCCCAACCGCAAAAATATATTTTGAACTTTCATAGAAGTAGCATTTTGAATGCGAAAAATATAAAATTTAATACAAGATTACGTTCATTGGAGGTTTATTGGCGATCGTGTAGCCAAGACTTATATCTCTCTACGATTTACGATCCGATGGCTTCTAGAAGTTTTACGACATGCTGTTTCATCGATATCCCATATCGTAAGACATCTATCCAGCGGGATAGATGTCTTACGAAACCGCTGATTTGGAAACCCTGGCAGCATCTAGGCCTACCCTAAAAACCGAACTACCTACAATAATCGGACGATGTTCGTTTTATATCGTGACTTAAGCAAGAAGCTTATACCTCCAATGGAGATTGCACCGGCTAGTGTCATAGTGAAGATACAAAAAATTACCTTGAGTGACGTTACGGCTTATTGCTATCTCTTTCTTTAGCGTGACAATACGTTTTCGTTTCTCACGAACGAACGAACGATGAACAACGAACACGTAATGTAACACTAAAGAAAGAGATAGCAATAAGCCGTCACGTCACTCAAGGACATTTTTTCTATCTTCAATATGACTCTAGCCGTGCAATCTCCATTGGGGGTATTAGCTTCTTGGACTTAAGCATACAAGTCACGAAACGAACCGAACATCGTCCGATTATTATAGGTATTTCAGTTATTGATAAAATCAACAAAATTAAAATCAAGTGAATTTAAAGACAAATAACTTTCGCACGATCACTGACGTGTAAACGCTTGAAGCGTCATGGCTGAGCTGGGCTAGCTTTTTTTTATGGACAACGAGATAGTGATTGGCCTTCACCTGACCTGATGTTAAATGACGATAAGGCCGAAGTGCACTACACCCGGAATCCTCATTACTGAGAAACTGGCTATCTTACCTCTAACTGCCGGAGCACAACAATTTTTAAATTGTTGTTATGGCGTCAGACTTAGGTAAGATGGTAGTAGCTAGCCAGGCGGCTTAAAATAAGCCCTACCACCAACCAACCCGAGTACAAATGGTCCCCTCCCCCTCGCTGACCACAGAGGCGGTTGGATGGAGTGATCTGACCGAACATTAACCTGTTCAGGTGTTATATTCGTCGAGATGCAAAAACGGTTCGTATTGTAGTATGTAATCGCCCGATTCTCGTATTCATATTTTCGTAGTAGGCCTTCGTTGCTGGCACAAATAATTCCGGGAACCGTTCCGGCTTATTGTTGCGATTGCTCCGATCCGAAGTCTGCGCTCTTGTTTCGTTACAATTAAATTAGGAAAGCGTCGGATTACGCCACCGACAGTTTATGACGTGCCACATTTGGTTACCACTTCTAATTATATTGTTTTCCATAGTTGAAATGAAATTATGAAAAGTACTGGCTGTTTCTGTGATTTCAACAATTAAATCTTTGGAATCCTGACTTAGTTACATGATTTGTAATAAATAAAAATATTTTTAACAGTGCCTGTATTAATTGTTTGTACAGTTATGTTTACTATAGCGACTGTAGTAGGCAGTTTTGTATGCAATTTGGCACAGCGCTTCTGGCGTTAACTACTTATATAGGTACTTATTAAACTAAAAGTTGTCATACAAATGTCAACTACAGTCGCTATCGAGCATAATAAAATATATGATATATTATAGTATAAATAAGCGTATAGCTCATAATACGCCTACAGAAGTGTTGATTTTTAAATAGGTACTTACACACTATTCGATTTAGGTAGGTATTAGCTTATTGTATCATTAATAGTGATTTGGGGAATAATTTGTTATTCCGATTCTTTCAAATCACAAATCCTCTAAAACTTAGTATCATCATGCTATTTGCAATTTTAAATACTTACCTAAATGACTAAGGCATTTGTGAAATGAATTTAGATTACGAACGAATAAAAAGAAGGTTGAAATTTTGTAAGAAAATTCCCCGATCACTTAACACTCACTTCAACAATTTGAGATTGTTGACTTACAGAACGCTGAGCAGCTTCTTGGATTCTCTTTACTTTATTTTCGTATATTTATGTAATAGCGATTGTTCGGTTCACTTTTCGCTTACAAAATAAAATCAACCTAAAATAAATAGGACCCCTTTATAGGTATACTTAAAGATCATGAAAGAATCATATTCTAATTTCACTTACCACAGTAACACTAACTATATAAGGTCCTTCTTAGTGCACAAAATTTTAAGGAGTCAATGAACTCATGCATACTAACAACTTTTACTATGGTACCAACATGGAAAATGCAAAAAAATCAGCTGTTCCATACATTTAGATATATATGATTTTAAATTTTCTATGGAACAGCTGATTTTTTTTCGCGATTTCAATGTTGGTACCATAGTAAAAGTTGTTTGTATGCATGAGTACATTGACCCCTTAAAATTTTGTGCACTACTTAAGAAGGACCTTATATAGGATGAAGTCGTAATTAGTGACCGCTAATGGGCTATTTACGTACATGAGTCATTGCCATAAATTACACCGTGCGGCTGCTGCGATGCGTACCATAAGTCACCTGTGTAAATTCCACATTAGGAAACTTATTAGCTCAATATTATGAATTGTATACGTTGTATATTGTTTACAACTCATGTTCTCTCGTAGACTTATGGATGGGTACTTAAATGTAAAGATCGAAACTGAATTTTAAATTAGAGAAAAAACAGTTTAAGTTGATGCATCTACGGAGCAAATTGTACAAGTTCCTTAGAAACTTTGATATCCTCAAATATTGACTGAGCGAGACACTCGACAAAAGGTATTCCGGGAAAAATTAACGCGGCTCCCCTCCGGGCCTTTTTCTAATTTCGACGATGAATCGTGAAATTCTTATCGAACTCATTCCGCTATTTTCTTTAAATATTCATTAAGCGAACTTTCTGATCGGCTGCGTCTCGATTATGGACTCGGCCGTATTACGATTATCGATCCTTTTCTTTGTTATCGGAGGTGGCATCGGTCTGGGTCCATTCGTATGTAGATGAAGGTGCGGAATAGGTTTTGAATCACGTCGTGAGTGGTGGTAGGTTGCGGTCGCGAGCACAGCAGCGTGTGAAGGAAACTGTGAGACAAGTTCTGAGGAATACACTATTACTACGACTATAAAATACAGAATACATCATAGGTATGTAAAGTGAAACTGATAAACAATACGATTTCATCAGGTCCAGCTTTTTTTTACACTGAGCAAGAAGGCATTTACGCATCCCTCCCATGAGCAGGGGGTTTGTATATGGAGCTCGCCAGGAGAGGACCGCAACATTCAACGTTGCGGCTCCCTCCACGACCGCCCTCCGGGGTCCCACTCAGCCAGTGGGTCGATGAGACCCCGGTAGGAGAGAATGCCCACTAAAAACCCAGTACTTGCTCTCAGGTGCCGCTGGTTGGCCCTGAGGGTCCCCTGTGGGAGTCGCCTCATTGTCATTAGGTCCACCTAAGAAAGAAATTAAGAAGTAAATAAGAAGAGAGGGAGGCCTCGGAAAACTTATTTGAACCAATAAAAGAAAGCATAAAATGTCGCTTCGTTCCCTACTTGATTTCAAAATAGTTTTCATCATATTATCGATGAAGTTTTCGCCCTAGTTTGTGCTGCCCTTTTAAAGTCTTAGTTTATGGTATAGATCCGCTGTTTTGACCGCTGAGCTCAGAGCCTCACCCCAACCGGAGTAATGTCGTAACGGCGGCGTGACGTGGGTCGTACCTGCGGCGGATGTAGGACCATTGTGCGGGCTCGAGCGATATGCAATATTAAATGGAACAGTTTGAGGGCCGCTGCTTTTGACCGCTGTCGGGTGCCGGTATCGAGAGATCATCGCGCACAGATGTTACCCCGCCCTATCGATGAGTTCAAATACGAGTGGGGTTTACGGATTTTATTCAAAAACAATACCTTTTTAACCGTTTCTATGGTCTAGTGGTTCGCCCACCCAAGTAAGATGCAGAGGTCCCGGATTTGATTCTCAGGAGGGTACAATTATTTGTGCTCGGTTTGGTCCGCCTAGCTAGCTTCCACCATCTTTACCTAAGTCTGACGCCATAACAACAATTTCAAAATTGTTTTGTTCCGGCAGTCAGAGGTAAGATAGCCGTTCCTTAGTGATGAGGATTCCGGGAGTAGTGCGTAACAACTACCTTCGGCTTTATCGTCACTTAACATCAGGTGAGATGAAGTTCAAGCACTATCCCCTTGAGCATAATAAATACCTACAAAACTATCAAATAAAATCATCTGACATAATCCAAAAGTAGCCCTCATAGCCAAAATCGATAACGTACTTTGCTGGTCATCATGACGAGTGTCTTTGGGGTGCAAACTTATTTTAGTTCTGCCTTTAATAAAATACTTACCTATTCAAAGTTCAAACCTATAATTTAAAAAGACAATACGGGATTACCACAAGAACTATGTTTTTATTATATGGAGGACTGGTGGAGGAAATCTCTCTAATGTAACGACGTCATCAACTTGCGATACGATAAGATGTTGATAATTTTCCTTTTAGCACACCCCGGACACTCCATACAACCGCGCTTTTATAAACAGATGATGTTAGATGACGTTTTTGTACACGCGCAACCGTGTGTGTAAGTCTACCGTGCAGTTTGTACCATATGTGCGGCGTTCAATTCATAATTCGAACTTTTGGTAAATAAAGTTACGACGCATTTCTTTAAATACGTTGACAAACACGACTAAACGATCACACGATTCGGCACACGAACTCGCGGGGTGGGGTGAGGTAATTGATTCTAGGGCGGAGCGGGGAGTGTCCTTTCTGTACGGTAGTACTGATATCTATTCTGTTTTAGCTTTCATTGAAGTAAAATAAATTCCATATTAATATGACTGATTAAAAAGCTCCTTTTAATGTAACTAAACGTCCTCTTTGAATGTCAGACCCGTAGCCTGCCAGCGTCACAATATTTGTTTTATGAAGGATTGACGAGATACGCGAACTGGAGTCCCGGGTTTTATCGCAGCAGAGTTTTGCGTGGGTGGGCACATTCAACTTATTGGACAGGGACGCACTGAGGCCAGGGTGAATGACACTAAGTTCAGTTATAAATATTTTATGCCCTGTAATTTTTGGGTAGGAATGTATCAATATGCTTTTACTATTTTTCCAACTGTAATAAATGTTCCCATAAAAACCTTCCTCGTCATTGTATGATATGACAATATGATATGATAAGGACGGACAGCGCATTGCTATCGCTATAGCTTTGAGTTAGGCGGTAAGGCCCCAGGACACAGCCTGCATTCCGCAATATCATAAAACATAAAGAAACACGAATTCTGTAGGCAAGCGTAAAATCACTGTAAAGATAATATCTTTGGAAGTGGCTCTAAATTCATGTCCAGTAACTAACTTCGTTCTTTTGTAAAAGACGCAACTGCTATAGGGCTTATCGTTCCAGGACAATGCTGCGAGGGCACTGCGCGAGTTTCATCGGGAATTTCGACTGTTACGAGCTGCGCTACTGGAGAGCTTTTTAACTATTTTATGTAACTCATAATATTTCGACGTAGTCCTGAGTACACACCTGCTCTGTAACTATTTCTCGTTGAAACACGCAACTGCTATTGGGCTTATCGTCCCGAGAGACAATGCTGCGAGGGCCGTGTAAGAGTCATCGGAAACTTATACATTTCAAGTGCGAAGGTTTGAGGCAGCGCCACTGAAGCGTGGTGAAATGTGTTGTTTAGACCATTTAACGTTGTCTTTAAACAGTTTACGTAGCGGCCTTTGAAGAAATGAAAGAGACCTTTCATTTCAGATAAGAGCTGTCAAAATTAAAACAGCAATATCTCGGAAAGTATTTATCTACACTGAAGGTGTCTTTGAAGAAATTAAAGGTCTTGATGAGATCTTTATTTATTCATTTGTTCTTCGTATCGATAATGAATAGCCGGATACATGTATATTAAAGTGTACTCTTTTAAGAACCCAGATATGAATAGTATAATTATATTTTATTCTGTTCGAAATACCAATTGCAGTTACTTACACATTATATTGAAACAATTTCATAAATGTACATAGCTATTAACAGGTTCGCATATAAAAATAATTACTACCTATCAATTTATCAAAAATAATAATAATACTTTATTTCAGGATACAAAGTTCCATAGTCATCCATTCAATAATCATAATCTTAATAATAATAAAAATGTCAATTTAGAATATGACAAATTAAATTAAATAATCCTTACTAATATTATAAATGCGAAAGTCCATTTGTTTGTTTGTTTGTTTGTTACGGCTTCACGTCTTAACTACTGAACCGATCATCATGAAATTTTGCACACACGTAGTCAGAGGTACAGAGAAGGACATAGGGTATCTTTCATCCCGAAAAAAAGTGTTGTTCCCGAGGGATAGCAAAAAAACCTTTCCACGCAGACGAAGTCGCGGGCGGCCGCTAGTACAATCAATAAATATACGAACTAAAAAAAAAAAAAGAATTACAATTTAGTTTAACTTAACCAATACATTCGTCCAGTGGTGGCTAATAGGACATTACCTACCTCCCACAGCTCTCAAGATGCTATTGCTGCTGCCGCACATTCGGTTCATGAGTGAAGCTACTTTTTTGCGCATTATTGCATAAAAATGGTTAATTAAAAAAATTATAATACGCTCATTCACACAAAAACGGCTAAACAGCTTTGGATTGGCACACAGATAATTCAAAACAAATTATACTTTTTATCTTGGTCATAAGTTCCCTCTTTTTCCGATTTTCCGAATGTCCACGTGGACGTAGTCGCGAGCGAAAGCTAATTGTCATATAAAATACAACATAGTATACTCTTCAACGTTCTACTGAAGGAATCTGAAAGTGGACCCAAAGTCTTTTCACTTCATATGAAAATAGGTTTGGTGGTGCTAATGAAACAGATATTAGATTTAATTCTTAATATTATATTCCAATCACTAAATTATAAATAATTTTATATTTAAGTGATTGGATTTATTATAAGACTAGCGGCCGCCCGCGACTTCGTCTGCGTGGAAAGGTTTTTTTGCTATCCCTCGGGAACAATACTTTTTTTCGAGATGAAAGGTACCCTATTCCTTCTCTGTACCCCTGACAACGTGTATGCAAAATTTCGTGGTGATCGGTTCAGTAGTTAAGACGTGAAGGCGTAACAAACAAACAAACGAACGGACTTTCGCATTTATAATATTTAGTAAGGATTAGCTTTATTAGAATTATTGGATTTGTTCATGTTAAAACAACTAGAACATTAAAAGACTAGTCAAAGTTATTACTTAACAAAAGTTCTTTTCAAAGATGGCATAGTATTCATTTCAACCTTCTGTCATGGGGGGATTCTTCCCTTTTCCGAAGACAATGTGGACGCTCGCATCCGCGTGGGATAAAGGGTCCATTAGACTTGTTTGTGCCGTAAACGATACAGGTGGCTTGTTATTAATTAATTAATGCCGCTGTGTGTTGCTTTGTTGGCCGTTCTTTGTGACTGGATCACAAATGGGTTGGGACTAATGTTCAATGTTTGTTTACTACTTTGAAAGTTATTGGCGAGATGGGAAAATTTGAGATAATAGCACTGCTGGATTTAAGCAAAGGCTACATAGGCTGCAGCCTAGGGGATTTCATTACGCGGATGAAACCACAGATTACAAAACTAGTGGATGAAACTGACTGAAAATCGCGCTGCGCGGCCGTTTTTTTTTCACTTTAGACAGGCAAGATTACAAAATTAGTCGATGAAACTTGATTATAAATCACGCTGCGTGGCCTTTTTTTACTAAAGATAGGCAAGAGTAGTTTATTAATGTATGAAACTGACAAAAATCGCGCTGCGCGGTCGTTTTCTTACAAAAGACAGACACGATTACAAGATTAGTGGCTGAAACACACTAGAAATCGCGCTGCGCAGCCATTTTTTTTATAATAGACAGGCCAAATTACAAGATTAGTTAATAAAACTGACTAAAAATCTTGATGCGCGGCCGTTTTTTTTAATTGATGATTAAACGAACTTACCTGTAAGTGAAGTTCTATCATAATTATACGAAGGATTCGTCCGAAGATATTAGTATATTAACACATGTAGTACCGCTTGCATGTATCACCACTTAGCACGTTATTTTAAAGCAATAACCTAAAAAACCTAAAAAGAGAAGGTTTTTGACTTAAAATTGACAGATATTTTGACATTTCCGGTCCAAGTTCGCCCTGTCACTGCTACCCGCCAACCACTTCATTTAGTTTAAAGTCCAAATCCTATGATATTTCCTCATTTTCTTTAGTGGGTAAACAGTTATTGTAATTTACAATAAGAGTAGGGAGGGTGGGATTCTATACTAATATCTTCGGACGAATCCTTCGTATAATTATGATAGAACTTCACTTACAGGTAAGTTCGTTTAATCATTAATTATACTTCAGATTCGTCCTCGATATTAGTATATTAACACATGTAGATGTTAAAAGCATTATAATAAGAAAATGGAAATATCATTTCTTGCGTATTAGTCTTTATAAAAAAGAAAAGAATACCATTTAACATCATTCTGAACGTTTTACATGATTACATAATACTAAAAACGGTACCTATAGATGGCTGGTACAATATCTATGTGCGTGTATATATATATATATATACACGCACATAGATACATATAAATATACAAGGTTGGTTTGGAAAACTCAATTTGATTATCGGTGATAATATGTTTTAATATTTTGCAAATATAGCGGAGTCATTGACCATTTCGCCGTGTTACCTGGAATATCTATAGTAACATTTTTTGTTAGGGCTATAAAGGTATCGGCATACGTCGAGTACTAAAAGTGGTTGGACACAACACAAGTCTACTTCGTTTCATTAAATGTTTCATTTCAGCAATCTATTACTTACATTACATATAGAATTTAATTTCTTTCTTAATAAGAAGTGATTATGAACTGTTTATTTATTATAAATATGTATGATCCATTCTTGTTTTTTTTTTGTATTGTTTGCATTATTTGTGCAATAGGCAATGTAATCAAAGTTAAACTTTTAAGATAAAAATGATAAAAAAAGAATAAAATTGGAAAATTTGTAATAAAATGTCTTAAGTAATCTAAGATATCCATTGTATTTGTACAATGACGTCTACGCAAAGGCGTACTTAGTTAAATTCTTTACCAAACCTTGAGATTAGCTCAATTTTGTCCATTTCATAATGAACGCAGTATTATGTAATACTGATAATTGTGTTATACTTATCTGTAAAAAAAAAATGTTTATTCTGTCTATATTAGTATTTGTTAAATAATCGAACCGTTTCTGTTACCAAACTCTGTACTTCCTGATAGTATTAACAGACAGCAGCTTCAATAATAACATAAATAATATACCTGTAAAATAATACCATCTTGATAATGTTATGAAAACCAAATTTATTTGTAAGATTAATTTCCGTCCCTGAAATTAAAAGTTATAGAATGTTAATACTTTATATTAGAATAAGATATACGAAGAAGTACCTTACATGTGATAAGAGGTGCCAAACCGAGGCTCAAGATTGTGACGATTATGATGGCACAATTGTTACACCTTCGTTTAAAAAACTGGTGGAAAAGAATTAAAATAATAGGTATCTTAGTGTCAGAATAGTCTTTGTACAATACTAAATCAAAATAGCATTGTGAATGCAATAATCTCATATTAGAAAATAAATATTTTTGAAATCAAATGCTAGAAATAGAGAAAAAGAAAATCTACTGCATTTTATCTCCACTGCTTAATTCGACTTGCATTGCATCTGAATTTACTCAATCTCAATCTGGAAAATAAAAACCAAAACTGGTGATTAGTTTTTGAATTTATGAATTGAATAATTTCTATTTAGCATCAGAATAATAATATCTAGAATACTTAACACCCCGCACTGAATACACTATGAAAAATTGCAATGAAAGCATATTGAACTGTATATTCTAGATAATTGATATGCAAATATTTTGCAATTTGTGATTCCTGATGTGACCACTAGTGTCTCCTAGTCCACCCCGTTGTTGAAAGGCCCAAAAGAAAATATGTCGTCTCTAATTAGACTTACGCGGAATTCTGTGTAAGTATCGATGACATTCAACTAAGTGATTTCTACAGTTTTGTGAACATTTGTCTTGTAAAGATCATAATTGCTAATACATCTGTAATATAATGGAAAGTTGCGACGGTAGCTGTATATAAAAAAACAAAAAATATTGTATTTAAAAAGATGATCCTCATTTCTTCAAAAATGTTCTGAGACCCTTATAAATAGTAAATATTGTCCAATAACAGGGAAATCATGCTATTTAAAAAACTTTATAGCCGGCGGCGGTAGTTTTGTAATAAAAATATGGGCACTAAAATGCCCAAAATTTATGATTTTAAATTCGTATATTACTATCACTTTCCTTATCAATATTAAAACCTTAAAGGTGATGGGATGTCTAGACTGTGTTTTTAAAAACAATAAGTTACATTTTTAATCGTGATAAAATTATTTTTATGTACTTAGAGTACGTAATTTTTTATAAAAGCTAAATTAAATTTTAAACAGTTCTTAACTAAATCTGATATGACAACCTGTTTTTTTTACTCATGTTACCTTCCGTTGAACCTTCAACAAATTGTAACAAAACTATTATTTGTATGTACCTATTATAACTGTTATGCATTCTGCTCGACTGGAGATGATATACTATAGTATATATATATAAAATAGAAAAATATAATAATAATCTGGGTGGCCTGTGTAGCGCGGCTAAATGGTATATTCACACAGACGATTACCGGCGCAAACGATTTAGTGGACCTTTGCGCCTGTAGTCGGTGACCACTGCCTGTATTCGCTGAATACAGACAGATGCCACACCAGCACGCACCCTCACGAATACACTATCTTAACGGGTGTCCTTACCTCACGTATGATGATTGAAGGCAAAAATTGATGATGCATCATCGGCAACTATTTGGATGGGCCGTAATGCCCGTCTGCGAGTCTGCTGTGACTGACGAAACAAACAGCTGATGGGGCTTCCTCGCCGCGTCTCGCTGTTCGCTTGCCGTCGAAGATGAAGCATGTGACATACCTGCCTACGTCTTTTGTTGTCGTTTTTAAGGCAAATAAATATATAAATCAGTTTCAAAATTGGTCTATTGAGTACTGCGCCCGATTTACTTATAGTTTTTTTGTTGATGGATATCGTTCACATCAGGCCTGTGGCCAATGCATCATTCATATTCGACTGAACTGTCGGTGGCCAGTGGTCTTTTAAGTGAGCAGCCTCAGCTACACTAGAGTTGATCATGTACGGTATAATTGAACGTCGTAATACCCCACATTATATAAAATATTCGTCACAAAAAGTACACTGTACACATACTATCACAAAAAGGTGTATATAGTTTTGTATTGGAAAGCTGCCTAAAACTTCACTGACACTTATAGCTAATAATTTTCCCACATCAGAAACATTATTTTGTACACACTCACACAAATTAAATTTGAAAAGTAATAGAGATAATTTGTACAAGGCCATAGCTTAGAAAGAAACATACTAAATAGTTAGTAATCAACAAGTTCAACATATTAGGTCTACCCGCCTGAAATACAAGGTTTCCTAGTTAAGGCAAATGATTAAATTTTTTACTGTATTCCAACAAATATAAATTGCATTTATGATTTACTAGCGGCCACCCGGGTTTTCACCCGTGTGGTTCCCGTTCCCGTGGGAATATCAGGATTAAAAGCATTCTATGTTTTAATCTAGGCTACTTACCATATGTGTGCAGAAATTTCAACCAAATCCGTTCAGTAGTTTTTGGCGTGATTGAGGAAAAAACATCCAAATCCACAAACTTTCACATTTATAATATTAGTAGGATAATTGCATTGCAATTATGATTCATTTATAGATAGTAAAATGTAAGGATTCTGTTATTACATTTTTAGTTGAAATTTCTATCAGCATGCCAGCAGCTATCTATTTCAGCAGCTAAGCTATTTCACATAATAGGTGTGTGAAGTATCAGGTATGAGCTATTTGCTGTATAACTCAATATCTGGTTCCATTAAGTTATTAAGTTTTAGCATTTATAGCTAACTCTGTCAGTTTTGTAAACTATAAATTTATCTTAGTACCGATGGTACACTATAATACCGTTGAGATTAACTCAACACCAAAGATATCATGATGTCAAAATTCATACCTGATGAGCAACGCTGTTGTCAGGGCTGCTCTTGCAGCTCCAGCACAGCGGCCGCCTGCCTGGAAGGTGGATGGTGGCATGGCAATTCAGCGGACGACGGAGTCACCCGATCGGTGCTCGGCAGCGGTTCCAACAACGTGGCAACCTTTGAGGGTAGTCTGCTTTTTTACAATGTCGCGTCGTCAACGGCTTTTTGAGTTGCTGCAGTAGCGTTATTTGACGTATCTATGCGGTGAAATAGTCCAGTATGACTATCTCGAGTGCAATAGATATTTAATTGTGTCTTAAACACAATGCTTTGACAGAAAGTACCCAGTATGGTAAATTCGCATCAGACAAATAAATAAACTGACAGAAAGTACCCAGTATGGTAAGTTCGCATCAGATAAATAAAAAACTGACAGAAAATACCCAGTATGGTAAGTTCGCATCAGGTAAATAGCAGACAATTATGCTGTTTAACCAAGTAAACGGCATTTAAAAGTGTTCCTCCGTCTTGACTTCTTCTTCTTGTCCTCTTCCGTCTTGAAAACTTTTTTCTTTCTTCACGAAGTAAATGCTTAACTATAATTTAATTTTCACTGTAAAAATATAATTCTAAAGAAGTCTCACTTTGAGACTGTATACGTGCGTCCGTGGCGAAGCACGAAAAGCGAATGAAGTGGTTGGCGGGTAGCAGTGACAGGGCGAACTTGGACCGGAAATGTCAAAATATCTGTCAATTTTAAGTCAAAAACCTTCTCTTTTTAGGTTTTTTAGGTTATTGCTTTAAAATAACGTGCTAAGTGGTGATACATGCAAGCGGTACTACATGTGTTAATATACTAATATCGAGGACGAATCTGAAGTATAACTACATATATACAGGCATTTCTCTGGAAAATCGTACATTCTCCCATTACCATACATAGATAGTATTGGTAACCCTAGGCCCGAGGCTCTGAGCCTGCGCTTAACTACTAGACGGGGGCCCGCACCACAGAATGAGCCTAGGGGTCCATAATTCTTAAATCCGGCCCTGGATAATAGTTATTCCCTCTACAATTTTTATTTATTTCTCTTCAACCTAGCTATTAGCCTATTTGCCCCGCTCGCTCCTTCTCTTTCCAAATTTGAATAAAATAAATCTTTTCCCGTGTGTTACTTATGTGTGTCTGAATACAGAACAGCTGTTTTTACTGATTGCATCGCTGAAGTGCGGAGCTCGGTGGCGCAGTGGTATAACGCTTGACCCAGCGATTGCGAACTTTCGCAAGGGTCGGTCATGGGATGGGTGACCAAAAATTTATTTAGCTCGATCTTCTCCGGGCTTCGGAAGGCACGTTAAGCTGTTAATCCTAGCTGCATTTGCAGTTGTTAACACCCACCAATACGCATTATGGCTCGCGGGGTGGTTTACGGCCCATCCTCCTTATAAAAATGGTTGATGGTCATCGCTGAAGTTCCTAATACATTATTATTGCAATGCAAAAACTTTGTGATTCTAATTTGTGTATAATCGCAAATTCGAGAAGAATAATAGTGAATAAGTTCTGCATGAAAAACAAAAAGGATTACTGAAAGGATAAAAGGCGTTTTGTCCCAATACAAATGTAAAAGATCCTAAGCATCTTCAGTCTTCATAATTGAGAAATTATGATAAAATCCTTCTCTCAAACATTTTAAACAAAAACGTAATCTTATCTGTAGGGATTTGGGCAATTGATCACTTCAATTAATTGACTTGTCTCGTAGGATCCTTTCGTCTGATCGGACAACAGGTCATTCGTCTTCCTTGCGATGCGATCTCTTCCGCAGACGTGCGGGGACAGATATCTCTTTAATATTACCGATCACATTTGTCTGGTGGCCTTTTAACTGTTAATTTATTATCACATTATTTAAGGAAATTCCTAAATTCTAAAATTCAAAGGAATTAGCGTTTTTCCAAAGAAGTTATCTAAAGAATGAAAGCATTACTATTGATGTAAACTTTACTTTTAGGAAGCAAAATTCTTAAATTAGTGCCGTATAGAGAGAAAAACATAATAAATTATCAGGTATTTTAAAACGAAGACAATCTATTCAAGTGGAATTTCAAATTTGCTTGTCAGAGGTATTTTTCACAAACGTTTCAGCTGTAACAAATAAGAATAAGACTCATATTTATTTTTCACTTATTGTTTGTATTGTCAAAATTAAAAAAAATGTTTTTAATCACAGAGAAATAAAATATTAAATAATGCTCAAATCGGTACACTTTGACATGTTTTTTACTGGTATTTACAGATTCTAAAGTATTGTTTTATTTTGCTTAGAAATAATGAGGTATTTATGTCTATTGTATTGCGTACTTTGTGTTTACTTATAGCTATTTAATAATTTAATCGGAATTTACAAAGTTCGCCTTTATTACGGCTCGCGCAGAGTTGTTTTGATCATTTGTATTGAAAATTTAATAAAAACCTGTCAAGAGCGAGTCGGACTCGCGCACTGAGGGTTCCGTACAGTCATAAATATATTTGGATATGTTACTTTAGTACAGTTTTTAAAAAAGTAGGATAAACGGCGGACAGGTGGAAGGGCGAACAGGCGGACAGTTAATTTACAAATTTTAACCACAGCGGCGACTGAAAAACGTTTCAGCCACTCCACATTGCAAACTGTTTATATTAGGAACTTATTCTTCGTTTATTCGTACGGCAAATAGTAGGTAATTATATTAGAACCAGCCACCAATTATTATTGTAGTAATTAGGTCAGCGCCATCTCTTGACCGATAGTGGAACTATTTTTTTCTTAGGTCAGCACCATCTCTTTGCCGATAGTGGAACTAATTTAATCAGCGCCATCTGTTGACTGGTAGTGAAACTAACTTTTTAAATTTCTAAAAAAGTGTGTTATATTGAGACATCGTTTCATTTTTCCTGTAATCTTTACATAAACTACTATCACATAGAAATATTCCAGATTTTTCCCTTTGCAAACTTCGGAGATGAGGGGAGGGGGGAACAGTATTTTTTTACACTTTTCATCATAAGTCGAAAACTATGCGGCCTAAAAAAATGATGTTTTAAAATGTACAAACAGCGCTCTTTCATATGATACGCCCTAGTCACCCCACTTCAAATTTTTAAGACCCCTTTTCAGTCCCTGGTGTAAAAAAATATTATTTTTTTATTTCTTTCTTATTTGCAAAATAGTTGGACAAAAATCATCTTAAATCATTCCAAATTTCAAGTTGATACCATTAGTAGTTTTTGAGATATCCAGCTGTGGCAGACAGACAGACAGACTAAGTCACACCATAAGGGTTCCTTTTTACCATTTTGGTACGGAACCCTAAAAATGGAACGTGATGCGCGTCTTTACTATTTGACAATTTGAAAGTACTGTCTTGTTATTACGAACAGCAGTTCAACTTAATTTACGAAAGATGAATAAAACTCCACAAGCATGATGGTTTTGTTGAATGATGTACTGGCTTCTTGCTTTACATCATCCTACTAATATTATAAATGTGAATGTCTGTGGGTTTAGATGTTTGGATATCTGTTCCTTAATCACGCAAAAACGGCTAAAGAGATTTGGATGAAATTTGAAACCCAGATAGTTTATAGCCCTAGTTAAAACAAAGGATACTTTTTATCCCGGTCAAAGGTTTCCTAGGGATTTTCCGAATGTCCACGCGGACAAAGTCGTGGGCGGAAACTAGTAAAACAATAAGCAGCAAAAGCAACAAAATGTAATAAACAGCTTTTTCTGCTCTATCGCTTAAAATAACAGTTGTATATTCTAAACAAATTGTGCGGATGTCGTTATTCGGAGATAGCAAGTTAATTACGAAAGTTTGTAGGCGTCGACTGTGTTCGTTTGCTCTATATTAATTTTGTTGGGCACGTTTTATTGTAACGAGGCTGCGGATTGGCTTCGCTGGTGATATCCTTGCTTCCGAAGACGTGAGTGTAATGTAATTTTGTCATTTGGAATTTGCGCGGCGTTAATGGCAATGGATAATGATGTCGTATGCTAGTTTGTTTTTGTGGATTCTCTAACAATACTGCGACAAACAGTATGAATAATGGAAATGATGATAAGATTACTTTTAGCAAGTCACTGGTGTAATTAAGGGTAAAAGGTATACCTTATAAGAATGGGGAAAAATATTATCTACGATTTTGTAATAATCATCATCATTATGTAATAATAGTACAAGTAGGACGACAGAAACAAACAGACCAAATACCTACCTCAAATCTTATGCGCCTTACAAAACGAACACGGATATAATATGACCGTGTATCTGAGAAACTTTTCATTTGTTTCAGGCAAGCGTCGCGTGATGGCGCATGGAGTGCGCGCGGACGGCGTGGTGCGCGGCGCTGGTGCTCGCGGCGCTGGCGGCGGCCGGCCCGCGCTACAGCTCACGCATCGTGCACACACACGCCGGTGAGTCAGACAACCGCGTGACGTCACTCTGCGGCGTGGTGCGCGGCGCTGGTGCTCGCGTCACTGGCGGCGGCCGGCCCGCGATGCAGCTCACGCATCGTGCACACACACGCCGGTGAGTCAGACAACCACGTGACGTCACTTGGCGGCGCGGTACGGGCCCGCGCTACAGCTCACGCATCGTGCACACACACGCCGGTGAGTCAGACAACTGCGTGACGTCACTCTGCGGCGCGGTACGGGCCTGCGCTACAGATCACGCATCGTGCACACAAACGCCGTTGAGTCAGACAGCCGCGTGACGTCACTCGGCGGCGTGGTACGGGCCCACGCAGCTCACGCATCGTGCACACACACGCCGGTGAGTCAGACAGCCACGTGACGTCACTCGGCGGCGCGGTATGGGCCCGCGCTACAGCTCACGCATCGTGCATACACGCCGGTGAGTCAGACAGCCGCGTGACGTCACTCGGCGGCCAGCCCGCGCTACAGCTCACGCATCGTGCACAGACACGCCGGTGAATCAGACAGCTGCGTGACGTCACTAGGCGGCGTGGTGCGCGGCGCTGGTGCTCGCGGTGCTGACGGCGGCTGGCCCGCGCTACAGCTCACGCATCGTGCACACATACGCTGGTGAGTCAGACAGCTTCGTGACGTCACTCGACAGCGTGGTGTGCGGCGCTGGTGCTCGCGGCGCAGGCGGCGGCCGGCCCGCGCTACAGCTCACGAATCGTGACACACACGCCGGTGAGTCAGACAGCTGCGTGACGTCACTCGGCGGCGTGGTGCGCGGCGCTGGTGCTCGCAGCACAGGCGGCGGCCGGCCCGCGCTACAGCTCACGCATCGTGCACACACACGCCGGTGAATCAGACAGCCGCGTGACGTCACTCGGCGGCGTAATACGGGCCCGCGCTACAGCTCTCGCATCATGCACACACACACACACACACCGGTGAGTCGGACAGCCGTGTGACGTCACTGATGAAACAAAGTATTCCAACCAAAAAGTTAACAATTCACAATAATCCCCTGATTGGCGTGAATTTGATGCATGCTGAAAGAAAGTCGGACGGAATAAAAAATTAGATAACTCTTTCACTGCGCCACTTTTTGAGTATTACGTCAAAAATCGGGCAACCGCAACCGCAGGTCGGCAAACCATAATCCAACCCTTTGTTGTGTGACGAGAGCCCTCAGGTACGGACTTTAATACCCGGGTCGATCCAATCAGACCCGGAATGAATGTCATCGCATTTTGTTAACCGGATACCCGGGTCGGATGTACCCGGGTCCATGCGACCGGCCAATCGACCCCGGATCAAATTAATTATTGTCCTGGTATACACGGATGGTTTAGATGATGTTAGTTATTTAATTGCATTGTATTAGGAGATGGGTTCAGGAATTAATTAACATTTCGGTATGTGTGGTGTAACTAAGTTAGATTCATGTTGAATTTGTATCTAATTAAGATAGGATTTCTGTGCCTAGTTGCTTCTGGTTTAATTTACCTAATCATTTTATAAATATAGTTTAAAATACATTTTGGCAAAAAGAAAATTATGAAAGGATATATTTCATAACGTGACTGTGCAAGTCTCAGTACAGTTAATACAATGAAAGAAGGTTTTCTGTATTTTGATCTCCAAAAATATATTTAAAGTAGTCTTCTTCTTCTTCTTATTGAATGAGGATTATAATTAGTGGCCACCTCTGGTGTTAGAGTTTATCAAGCCGCCTGTAAGGCTTCTAATTTGGCTTAACGACTGTTATCAGATGACAACAGCCGGGACCGACGGTTTAACGTGCCCTCCGAAGCACGGAAGTGCTCAGTTGTAATGCCACTTTAACGGTCACCCATTCGACACCTGGTCGGACTGAGCGTTGCTTATCAAACGTGATCCAGTACGATGAGTCTGTCAAATTCCGCCATTGAGGGCTTCGAAGTAGTAACACGTAGTTTCAAAAAGTTCAATAATGAAAAATACAGAATTAATAAATTGTGTAACTTTTAACAACAAAATAATTTATTTTCTTAGATCATAATTTTGAATGAAGTAGAACGTTGCTATCTTATTGACGACATTACATTATTTATTTCTAAAACCATCATATTAATAAAATTCATCTAAAATGTCAAGTCTTCTAACCACTTCTGAAATTTCGCGGACACGCACGACCTTCGTCATATGGTTGAAACATGGTGTAATCTTAGAATAATAACACCTATTCAAAGATTACACGTGTAAAGATATAATTTCTATGAAGATTATGGTATAACGGTTCTCTTTCCTCACAGACGCTTTTCCGCACTTTTCCGCTATGCATTGTACCTACCTATAGGAGAAAAAAGTCCTTATACGAGGGTTGATCCTTATGCTCCACCCCTGACCCTTTTACAATTAAACTACATTCAAGATTTATTTTTTATTTTTCTTTATTGTCTCCCTAAACACTGATACACTGATTCCATTGGTGCTCCAGCATCTCAATAGTCTCCTAGAAAATAAATTGTCCGACCTCTGAAAACCACTCTCCCAAAGTAACACCTCGTGATTGTCCAAAAAATTTTTTCCACGTAAAAATTTCTTTAATTTTAGGCTATAGCCAGTATCGCTGGGGGCCAAGTCTAGCAAATACGGTGGGTGTTCCACTAATTCGAAGCCTGCTTGGTGTATGGCAGCCTTAGCAATACAGGACGTATGGCTGAGAGCATTGTCTTGGTGGAAGAGTACGCCTGTTCCGGCGTTTCTCTTTAATAGCACCACATGATTTGACAAGCCAGTCTCTTTAACAATTTGCCTGATGAGTATTTGCCAGTCTTGTAACACCATATCGTCAACTTTTTTAATGTTTTGGTCTGTAGTGACCGTTGAAGGAAGTCCACCGCCATGTTGGTTTTCACAAGCTGATCTTCCGCACTTAAACTCTCGACACCAACGTTGACTATGTCATAGGATACTGCACACTCTCCCACAGTTGCTACAATATCTTGATAGATTTGAGTTGGCGCTATACCCTTTTTTAGGGTTCCGTAGCCAAAATGGCAAAAAACGGAACCCTTATAGATTTGTCATGTCTGTCTGTCTGTCTGTCCGTCCGTATGTCACAGCCACTTTATTCCAAAAGTATTAGGACTACATAGTTGAAACTTGGTAGGTAGGTGTATTCTATGAACCGCTTTACGATTTTTATACAAAAAAAAAATAAAAGATTAAGGGGGAACTCCCCATACATGGAACTGAAACTGAAAATATTTTTTTTCATCAAACCAATACTTGTGGGGTGTTTTTAGATAGGTCTTTAAAAATGACATTGAGGTTTTTAAGACTATTTTTTTTCAAAGTCAACCGTTTGAAAGATATATGCCGCCAAAGTGGTAAAATGTGTGTCCCCCCACTTTAACTTTTAAAGTAAGAAGGAGAAAAATCTAAAAAAAATATAAGCTATAGATCTTAATAAACACTTTCAACAAAAATTGGTTTGAACGAGATACAGTAATTAGTTTTTGAGATATAGTACATTTTCCAAAACCGCAAATATAACTTTGTCATTCATACAAACACTGTGAAGAACAAAGTTATTTTTTCAGACGAAAAATGATAGCGGTATTAAAATATGGTATGGTATAATGTACCTACGGAACCCTACTGCGCGTGGCCTGACATGCACTTGGCCGGGTTTATTCTAAATATTTTATTACCGCCCTCTGCTCAACAGGATTCATTTTTAATTTACAAAAAAATCACGACTCATCAAAAAATTCTAATATCTTTGGACTCAACGATTTCATTAAGTTGTAGCTCGATAATAGTTTGACATTAACTTTTTTTTGTTTTTTTATAATAATATCCGAATGCTACAGCAAAAAGGTTTTAATAACCAAGTGACAGCAAAGAGGTCAGGGGTGGTTCATAGAGTTCAGCCCTAGTAGACTAAACGGACAAAAAAGTCCATTTAGTCATACTAATTTTCTATAAGAACGTAGTTGCACTGAGTTAGTCTACCGTCTCGCGGCTAATCTCGACTTGTTTCGCGTATTTGCCAGTAATTAATTTAAAGAGAAGCCTATCCACTTCGGCTTCAATTAGCGGAATAGTTGACGCATAATTAACCGTGTTTGATAAATGACTTTAATTAATAATGCAAACTTTTCGCGCCGATGTGCCGCTTGGTAATTACTTGAATAAACATTTGCAAACTCATGTTTGTGTTACCGATGTGTCTGTTTTAGAATTGACAGTGAAAATAATTTGTTTAATATTCATATGAGTGTCTATTTTTTTTATTCAAAATCTAATATAGAAATGATGGATGACATGATGACGAGAGTGCTTTCAACTAAAACACTTTATTTTTTCTTCAAACTGTATACGTGCCTCTTTAAATTCAGAAAAGATTTACTAGTATTAATGTAATCAAACTATAAAAATCAGGCGAAGATAAAGCAAACAACGTTTAATATTTCAAAGAATTATTATTTATTTCTTGAACAGTAACATTAGTAACAAGAACATCTATCCTCAAAAACGGTCCAAACGATCCTGCCGACCGACGCCAAACCTGTCCGCCATTATGGGCAAATACACTAGTCGCGCCACTCGCCAACCGGAAGTAAAACATTTGGTAACAGGGATGTTCGTTTCACAACTTTTAACAAATTCAAATGAATTCTTTGTAAATTAAATTTCAGAAAATATTTAGAATCTATACAGTTATTCATACTAAACTCTTAATTAAAGAAAATCTAACATTCGGCCTTTCCTGACACTAAGTTTGTCCTCAAACTTTGAACCATAAAAACTTAGTATAGTTATCAATAATAGACCCTACATTGAAGAAAATCTAAAATTCGGCCTTTCCTGGCACTAAGTTTGTCATCAAACTTTGAACAATAACAACTCAAAATCTTCTGTGAATCTATCTTCTTTTGGAGACATGAACCATCTTGCAGAACAGCACAGGAACTGGGCCGGGCTATACCCTGGACTCCGTGGGCCGGGATATTCCCTGGACTCCGCTGCTACTGGGCCGGGCTATACCCTGGACACCATCCTTGACCCGTACGCTTCTTTCTTCTTAAATCCGTCATTGCTCGATCTTCTCTAGTACCTTTCGCTTTCGATCTATCAGCCCTGTCAAAAGATCTTCTCTTTGTGATAGTGGATCTATCAACACTAATCACCAAGACAAGATTTTCCGATTGAGAATCAATGGATCTATCAACATTGATAATCAATTCCATTCTTCTTCTTTTTTTTACATTAATCAATTATCAGTGGATCTATCAACACTGTTCAACCGACACTTGATCTTCTCTTTGTGATAGTGGATCTATCAACACTAATCACCAAGACAAGATTTCCTGATTGAAAGTCAATGGATCTATCAACATTGACAATCAATTCCATTCTTCTTTTTTTTAAGATTAATCAATTATCAGTGGATCTATCAACACTGCTCAACCAACATTTGATCTTCTCTTTGTGATAGTGGATCTATCAATACTTATCACCAAGACAAGATTTTCCGATTTAAAGTCAATGGATCTATCAACATTGACAATAAATTCATACTTCTTTTTTTTTAGCATTTATCAATCTCCAGTGGATCTATCAACACTGTTCCATCACTACTTGATCTTCTCTTTGTGATAGTGAACCTATGAACACTAATCACCAAGACAAGATTTTAAGGTTGAGAGTCAATGGATCTGTCAACATTGACAAGCAACTCACTCTTTTAGCATTCATCAACAATAGGTACTACTACCGTTTCACATTTAAACATTCATCAACAATGGGTACTACTACCCCTTCAAAGATAAGGTCCATTCTTCATGATCGTGGATCACTCAACCCACTGATCACCAAGAATGGGTTTCAGGTTGAAAGTCAATGGATCTGTCAACATTGACAAGCAACTCACCCTTTTAGCATTCATCTACAATATAGGTACTCCTACTCTTTCACAGCTTAGCATTTATCAATAATTGGATACTACTACCCTTTCACAGTTTAATCATTAATCAACAATGTGTACTAAAACCCTTTCACAGATAAGATCCTTTCCTCATGATCGTGGGTCGCTCAACCCACTGATTACCAAGAATGGATTTCCAGGTTGAGAGTCAATGGATCTGAGAACAATGACAATCAACCATCGAATTCTTAATGTTAACTCATCAATCGTTATTTATTATACTTAATCTATACAGCATACTTTACTCTTAATAGATGTATCAAAACCATAAATTATCTTCTACTAATGACTAAATTATTTTGTTCATAACAAAAATTAAACAAAAACTCTTTTCAATTCATAAGTGTAAATAATAATAGGTACACATCAATGAAGGAGGAATAACAAGGACCTGTCATACTACGAAAAAAGCGTGGATGCCTCCTTCATTGTTCTCCATTCAAACGCAACTAAACATGGCGGCTTGGCTTAGTGTAGATACACCTTATGTAAACATCATAGAGTCGAAATTGTAACATGTAAACACAACAAAATATGGCGGACACGGCACGCGCCTGACGTTACGAATGCTTTGTTATTGCAGTTTATACCACTTCCATAAGTTTTCTTTTTTCAGAGGTACACATATAAAAACAAAGGGGACATCTTCCTTAGTGTTAAATGTGAAGAATTGTATTTACATTTACATAGACCAAACTATAACAATAAAGTGTATTAAATGTATACTACAATAGTAGTAATAGACTCCATAGTAATACTACAATTTATGACTGAGAGCTTTTTAGTTCTTTCTATTTTTGTTGTCATTTGCCACCGAGAAAAATCGCAATTACATACAAAACAAAACATCGTCTTAGTGACTAATTATAGACATAACATCAACAACAAAAAAAATGTTTATAACTACAAAACGACAAAATGTGCGGTTCATAAAAATAAAAACATAAGTAATGGTATTATTGATCAAGAAGATAAGGAATGCTTTGCTAGGAAAAAGAAAAATAAGTGTTATCCGGATAAACTTGGAAATTAAGAGCTTTTACACATTTGAATTACATAAGCCGCGAGATAAAATATAAATGCTATGATAGTATCATAGAAAAGTATATTTTAGCGAGATTGTATATTATCATTACGAGCGTTTAAAAAATATAGGTACCATAGTGTTTGCGCAAATGCTTTGGAATAGAGATTGTGTTTAGTGACAAACAAGACAAATGGTAATAAAAATATGTAATCGAAAATGCGATCAATACCTATTACACAAACATAATGAGAGAAAATAAATCTTTAAAATGAATATAGCTGAAGTCTTTAAAATTTTTGTCAGATGACGAATATGCAAATATTATGCTGATTTTGCAAAACAGCAGACAGCAGCTGCCCAACTTAAAAAATATAAACATTGAGCAAATAATATAATTATTGGAAACAAAACAAAGAACTTAGAAAAAAGAATATTAATAGCAGAAATTGAAATCAATAATATGTATTTATGAACCTACAAAAAAAATTACAAAACACGCGACAGAAGAAAACCTTAAAACAAAATTTTTAATCAAGTCCAAATAATTTATGACACAAAAGTACGAAGAACAATCTACATGTATCATTTTGGACACTTCTTACAAAACACTAACGAAACCAGAGGGCCAAATGAAATGTGTACAACGCCGGAACAAAAACATGCAAGCTACGACGTAATCAAGTATGATAAATTACTATTTTATCTTAACGTGTCCAAATTTCAAATTTAACTCTTATATCAATTCACTTGTGAAGTATATATATCATATTATTAAGGTTTATCTGGCATATAATAACGACACTTTTATTGATATAGTAGAATAACTTGTCCAACAATAAAATTATTACATCTCTACAAAATAAAATTACACAGACTTAGGTCTGTGTAAAATTCCTTAAAATAAATAAGAAACTCATTTGCCTGAAATATGTTAAATGTAAAAAAAAAATTAAAATAAAATAACATTGCAAATTATTAAATCTGATAAAGTTATTTGTCCAATACAATGGCTAATACAGCCGATTTTAAGAAAGATACATTACCATACTATTGATCTAGGTGTAAACTTGTCACAAAAAAAATAACACCGGAAATAATCCCTGATTAAATTTGTTCTGAAATAAAAATAACTTTGTAATACTATACCAAAACATTCAAGGTTTGTCTTCCAAAAAGAGGTAACACTGACTAAACTAAAAATAAGCATTTTGACGACTTTTTAGTGAACTTTCACTTTGAATGTTGCCCTATTTTAATTCCATTGTGCAATATAGTTATTAGCGTATATCACAGCTCTATAGTTACAAATAAACTTAATTTTGATTCATTTTTAGAGTGATTAGACCAGCATTAAACAAATAATTTACACAAGTACTATTACTGTAGAGGAAATAAATATTAACACTCTAGCTAGAAAATAATATGACTAAACACCTCCTAGACTATAATTATAATCTAGCGCAACACCTAACCAAACGCACCGGAGGCCCATCGAGCATTGACCATACATTTAGCCGCCGGTCATCATAGCCCATCTTCCCATCGTGGCTGACCAGGCAATAAGCTTTTAATCAAGAATAGAAACAAAAGCTACGCCATTAGAACAGAATACATACTCACTAAAGATTTTACAAAGAACTTTAAAGAAATTTAAAGTCTAAAAAAAGAACACCTGAGCCTTGCTTTTCTAGAGATTTACAATGAAACTAATACAAACGAAGAAAAACTTATAAACTTATTAAAGATTTAAATAACATACTAAGACTAACTCACGACACTAAAAAAAAACTTGCCAAAAAAAAAAACGAACTACACCCAAATTATTCCAAATTATTAAAAATAGGTACGTATATCACGAGCAGAAAAAAGATATCAAACCAAAATCAAAAATACATAAAAAATGTATATATCTGTAAAGATAAATGCTTGGAATAAAACTAGCTATTTGAGACAAATACTAAATCAGAGTACGAATAAATATTTATGTAGAAAGTATTGAATGTATTAATGTCCCATAAAAATAATTGCAAACGCATTCAATGACTACTTTATAAATATGACAACCAAGTCGTATGCTGTATTTAAATAATTTAAATCTTGCATTTTATGAATTATATAAGGTCATTTAAAGCAATCCGATCTATCCGACTCCTAGTCAACGAATCAACGAATACTATTATAAGATCAAAACAAATCCCCGTATAACATGAATTCGGAGAGTTATAGCCATATCTGCACGAAGGTTATTATGTCATGAGAAATAGCTCCAGTACTAGATTTTCTGATAAACAAATGGAACCTTTCCTGAGAGGCTCGAGCTTTTCATTGGTAAAGCCATTGTATAAAAAGGATAAGAATAACATTATATGTATAAATAATCGTAATATCAATTAGGTACTTGGATATCAATTCTTTCAAAAATATATGAAAAGTAATGTTAAATAAACTAATAGCGTTATTTGAAAATTATGGTAATAAAGTATTTTGAATAAAGACCAATTTGGATTCCCAAAGAACAAAATAACCTTCCAAATAACCTTATCAGTAAGTTTACAGCAACTACTACTAAAAATGATATCTGGAATATTATGGAATCAGAAGCCCAGCACTAAGTTGGATAAAAAAAAAATCTGTGCATCATGATGCAAGCTGTTGAAATACTTATACTTGACTTAAAAAAAGGGTTTAGGGGAACGAAATTGGAGTCCCACAAAGGAGCATAATTAGGGCCTCTTTTCCCAGTCTACACAAATGTATTCCTCATTTGACAAGGCATCGCTGAACTTTATTTCCTGATGACATTTCTGTTATTGTAACATGTGATAAAAAAACTTGAATAAACATATTATTGATATAAATGTTACAATGAATTTTATACAAAATTGGCTAATATAAAAAAAATAACTTGGCAATAAATATTGGAAAACAAAACTTATTTTATAAAACTTTAACTTAATGCTGCATTAAAGCCATTAAAAATATAAACTTTCAGGGGCTGCTCAAGTTCATACATATAACATTTCAGTTTAAAAAAAATAAAAACAAATTAAGTCAAATACATAAAAAAAAATACAAGCTACAATTACAATTAGGTAACAACATTTTTCTTAAGTATCATAACCCCAAATCTTAATAAGACCATATACTAAAAAAAAGTTTTTAATCTTTTAACAACTAATTTCTGGCCAAAATTTTGCAAAGATTCCTCGTCTCGTCATTTTTAAGCAAATTATTCTAAGTAAATACATTTTTAGATCAAAAATCAGTCAAAATTATCCTTTAGAGTAGAGTTTAAAATTGCACGATTTTAAGATTAACTCAGTTATTCCTATCCATAAAATAAAGTTCAAAGTACTCACGATTTACACTGCACTCACTTTACCTCACCATACGCTGCTCGCTGATCTGGTGCGCCCCGCGCCTTCACTGCCAGCTTGTCGCGGCGCCCCACGCGCCCGCTGTTACTGCGCTCCGCGTGGGCGCTGTCGCCGCAGCAGGCAACTCCGCACCACGACGATTGTGCTCTGTCTGCGACCACGATCAACCAGCAGTTCTGTTGCAGCATCAATCTTGTTTTTTTTTTTAAGATCTGAAAAAGCCATCACCGCGCAGAATCATTATCCGATAAAAAGAGTTTTTAGTTATTGCAAGTATTAGACAATAATGGATAGTATATTGTTTTATATTTCATAGTTATTTTCAAGTTAGTAATATTATAAATAAATGTTATTATTTCTAAACACATTCTGATTCTATTATACCTAAGTTATATTATTATAATCAATAAAATGATTCCTTTAGAAATAAACAAGTTACTTTTAGCACATCCAAAAAAAATCCAGTTATAAGACTTCAAGGTTACTGATATATAAGTCATTTGAGATAAAAATATTATTATTTATCATTAACGGAATATTCATAGTATCCACTGCATGTGGAATAGGAGATTTTGGCAGGAAAATAAAATTACAATATACATCATATTGAATGCACACAAACCGGAATGTAAATCATAAGCTATTGCTAATATAAGATGAAAGTAATAACGAGAAGGGGAAAAAATGTTAACAATTTTTGTTAAATTGTTGTTTTTTTAATGTTTTTATTACAATGGTTTACGCTATTGTCATTTAATCAAGCAAGAACAGCATTTCAAAATTAATTAATTCCTTCCGAGAAGTCTAACACGGAAAAAAAAAACAAATCTTACACTTTTTTTTAATGCAGAAAAGGGAAAAAAAATTATATAAAGCACTTGTACTGGCCTTTGAATTGTGATTGATTCTGCCGATGAGATGCGTAATCTTGGCCTCCCTCCGCCTTTTACCACTTGCTCGTGTACGACGTGGACGAGATGCAAAGGGTGACCATAGTCGTCGCGTATATTCACCTGTGGTCGTCGCTCAGCCGCGCTCGATAGAAAATAAAAAAAAAATATATTAATAATAATTATTAGATATTATAGCTGTCACTTTTCGTCTTTGACCGAGTCCGCTTTACGTTATCTATAAAACTATTACTCCAAAGCCCTGTTTTGTGGGCGTTTGACTTTATCCCACTTCTGATATAAAAATCAGGCGAAGATAAAGCAAACAACGTTTAATATTTCAAAGAATTATTATTTATTTCTTGAACAGTAACATTAGTAACAAGAACATCTATCCTCAAAAACGGTCCAAACGATCCTGCCGACCGACGCCAAACCTGTCCGCCATTACGGGCAAATACACTAGTCGCGCCACTCGCCAACCGGAAGTAAAACATTTGGTAACAGGGATGTTCGTTTCACAACTTTTAACAAATTCAAATGAATTCTTTGTAAATTAAATTTCAGAAAATATTTAGAATCTATACAGTTATTCATACTAAACTCTTAATTAAAGAAAATCTAACAAAACAGAAAATAGAAAATAACAAGTTTCGGGATCAAAATATACAGAATAAAGCTGTTTCTAAGCCTGGTCTAACGCCACAGATACCTGGGATCTCAGGAGTAACATCGTAATCTTATCAAATATTTATTACACTCTTCACGTACTGGATTTATCTTTTTTCTTGCAAAACCTTTTTCAGGTTACGTCTCTTATGTTAAAGTAGGAGCGATAGGACGGTTTCAATTTATCTTAACAACCTTTCTTGTAACGAATACAATTTCTGTAGTAGATAAATAAACAATTGTAAAGAAATAAGTTTTATTTCTCATTTTTTTGCTTTTAGATTGTGGCAATAGATCCAACTTATTTTGTAGCATAAATAAATACATTTGTAGTATGTTTTGTTATAACATTTGTTATTTTTATGTAGTAGGTATTTCTTGTAATTAGTTTAACATCCACCACGTGCTTTCGGGAGAAGGTCATGCTTTGTGAATCTAGCAAATAAATCAAGTGTGCGGCCACCGGCGACGCTACTTGCGAATTCGTAAATACATTTCATGTGGTGCCTTGAATTGTGAATTAACTGCTGTGTGGTGAGCATGTCGAGAACACAATGCAAGAGATTTTGCGTGTTGCGTCGCCGCCGGCTTTTAGGCGCATTTGACCCAATTCGCAATTGGTCCAATTTAAAAAAAAACAAATTCGCACTCGGTCCAACTCGCACTTGGTCCATTAAAAAAAAACAAATTCGCACTCAGTCCAATTCGCAGTTAGCCCAATTCGCATTTGGTCAAATTCGCAAATTTTTCTATTTCAAATATAATTCGTAGTTAGTCCATTTCGCAGTTAGTCCAATTCGCAGTTTGTCCAATTCGCAATTAGTCCAATTCGCAGTTGGGCCAAAATGGATAATGTTTTCCAAATTATAGAACGGAATCTATGATAAAGGTAGGTCGGTCTACTTAATATTTTAGTTTTGAGGTATTTCTAAAAAAAAATTGTTTCGTTTGGTCGATTTTTGTGAAAGTTCAAAACCAATAATTATTTGTAGGTGCTTGAAACACAAGTTAAGATTGTAAATAAGTAGGAATCAATACAGTACAATATGTACATAAAATGTGTTATTTTGTTTAATTTTGGAAATACACTTTATATTGGACCAATCGTGAATTAGACCAACCCCGAAATAGACCAACCGCGAATTGGACCAACCACGAATCGAATCAACAGAGACTTGGACCAACCGTGAATTATATCAACCGAGAGTTGGACCAACCGCGAATAACGTGAATAGGACCAATCACGAACTGGACCAAATGCGCCTAAAAGGCTGCCGATTCGCGTGGCTAAGCGGTTAGTCAAGTCATTCTCCTCTTTTCTAAGTATAGTGATTTGATTTTCATTCTGTTCCACCAGGAGCGATCCGCGGCATCATCGTGGAGCCAGCGTCGCGGCGGCTGGAGCCGGTGGAGGTGTTCTGGGGGGTGCCGTACGCGGGGCGCCCCCCGCGCCTCGCGCCCCCGCCCCCGCTGCCCTCCTGGCCGGGCACCCGCCTCGCGGACGCCTTCGCCCCCGTCTGCCCGCAGAAGTACCCCGACATATCCAACAAGTAAGTGGATTCTTTTGTAACACCTTAGATCAGTTAGAGCAAGATTATTTCATATATTATGATGAAATAAAGTATAACAAGATCTAAAATTTTTCAGTAAGAAAAAGATTACCTGATTCAGTATAATTCGTAACGCGAGGCGACCGCATGAGGCTGTTCTAATTTTGTCTGACTTGACGGTTTAAAAGCACAAAAATAAGTCTATGGTTTGAAATAGAAATGCTAACAATGTGGATTTCGTTGAATTTAAGTTGTAAAAAAAAGTTTTCCGTTTAATTTTTAAGGTTCCGTACCTCGAACGGAAAAAACAGAACCCTTATAGGATCACTTTGTTGTCAGTCTATCTGTGTGTCTGTCAAGACCCTTTATCTTGGGAACGCGTGGAGGTTTTGAGTTGAAATTAAAACCATAATATACTGAAATTAAAACTGTATAACATAGGTTTACCGTCCCTTGAAGCTGTAAAAAAAATTAAACTTCTAAGTTTACGTAAAAAAAGATAAGGCCGTTTATACCGCAAAAAATGCCTATTTCGACACTCTCAAGGGAATCAAAATTCATAGGGTAGTTACCGTTGACCAAGAACTGTAAAATTTGGCAAGTGATATTGTCGTATACTACCAGAACATGGAAAAATCTGAATACTATACATTTGTAGTCAAATCATAAAAAATACAGTTAAATCTCGGAAAAAACTGCGAGACATGATTCCTGAAATAATTATAAAATGATCTTTTAAATTCCTACGGAACCTTCGGTGGGCGAGTCCGACACGCACTTGTTCGGTTTCTTTTTCTTTTTAATATCATAATAAATCGTTGTGTCTTTTAGCTCCATTCCATTTGAATTCCATATTAATAAACCAAAGTTACAGAGTGTAACAGTTAAAATCCTTTTACTGCTCTCACACTCGTGAGAAAATACCGCAAGATTATGGTAGGAAGATAATTTATAACAGCTTCCTTAGATTAATGTCTTAGAGAAAACTGTTTACGATCTTGTATAATCCATAGCGGAGTTATGGAGTTACGCATAATGTTACACTGGAGGTGCCAAGTTTCCAAACTTCATTAAATCATTTCCTCGCGAGATAAACGTATGTTATACGCCAGGAGGTAGCTGAATAAATAGGCTTTGAGAAACTCCCAATTATACGAAGTATTACGGCAAGAAAAGCGACCGTCATTTCTAAAGGGCTTTTATATTTGTTTCGTGCTTTGGGTTTTTACATCAAAGTGTCCCAACTGGATGGGTCAAGGAGGATCCTGAGGGTAACTCAATTACAAGATTTATTCACCCGATTTCGTATACAGATGTTCATTTCGGGGGTATCTAAAAGCCGGAGATGCGTCCCAATTGTGGAGGGATGTCGCCAATAACGAGATTTAATTAAAAGCTTATGAACGTAGCCGATGGCTCGTGTGAGATGGATGTGATCTTTGAACTTTGATTAAATTGTTGGGAGGCTTTACGCGGACGTATTGTTTCTTGATGGCTTTAATTTCCTGAATCGATCGCAATCTGTCAGAGAATTGCTCGTGTAAAAGTATAAAAGAGATCCGGATTTGATTGGGTTTTATTACGCCGATACACGTACACACACTTAAGAATGTTTACGACAAAACTTTTACATCGTTGAGAATCGTTTGCTTTTTGCAATGTGTGAAGATCAACTAAAATAAAACATCTTTAGTACATCAAATCTTAAAAATAGTTTTTTTTAAGTTACGTCACTATTTTGTCTAATTATTATTGTTGTTAATCCACTCATGGCGGAGCTTGACAGGCTGATTGTACTCGATCACGTTTGTTAAGCAACGCTCGGTCCGGCCAGATGTCGGATGGGTGACCGTTAAGTGGTTCCGTGAACCACTTAACGGTCAACTGAGCGATTCCGTGCTTCGGAAGGCACGTTAAACCGTCGGTCCCGGCTGTTGTCATCTGATAACAGTCGTTAAGCCAAGTTACAAGCCTTACAGGCGGCTTGATAAACTTTAACACCAGAGGTAGCCACTAATTCTCATACGATAAGAAGAAGAATTATTAATTTCATTGTAATTGGTACAGGAGTGCTGCACTATCGAAGATGCCCCTCGGCATTTACAACGAGCTGAAAGCCACAGTCCCCTTCCTTGCCAACCAGAGCGAAGACTGCCTCTACCTCAACATCTACGTGCCCGGTAGCGGTAAGAGCTCTCACTTTCATTACATAATACAGTAATATTCAACCACCTCTGTGGCCTAATTATGCACAACGGGATAGTGCTTGGCTTTCACCTCACCTGATGTTATAACGATAAGGCTGAACATGGAAGCACACTACACCCGGAACCTCATCATTAAGGTACCGGCTATCTTACCTCTAACTGCTGGAACACAACAATTTTTAAATTATTGTTATGGCGTCAGACTTGGTAAGCCAAGTAGCTCTCACTTTCATTACATAATACAGTAATATTCAACCGCCTCTGTGATTTGCCCACCCGTGTAGGACGCAGGGGTCCACAAATTGTACTCGGTTTGGTTGGTAGTAGAGCTTATTTCAAGTCCGCCTGGCTCTACCACCATCTTACCAAGTCTGACGCCTTAGTGATGAGGATTCCGGGTGTAGTGTGCTTCCATGTTCAGCCTTATCGTTATAACATCAGGTGAGGTGAAAGCCAAGCATTATCCCGTTGTGCATAAAAACATTACATTATAATTTTGTATAAAGTAATTATCCAAGTTCAGAATTTTCATATTCCTATTCGGTACTTCTTATTTTAATTTATTCAGAAAAATAGACGCTGCTAGAGAATTATTAGAGGGACGAATACCCGACTGAAAACTTGACATACCTACTCTTAATGCCCTAGGTATCTATATATATTGTATTAAAAGCTTGTACTGAATTATTTAATTTGACTAAATTATTTAGAACTTGCTTGTTAGCTGAGTTTCAGCTGAGTAAGTTTTCGCTAAGTCTCAAAACCTGAGTTCAAAACTAGTTACGTGTGCGGGCGGCATTTTCATCATACAATAATTATGTAACAAAAACCCTATCAGGTACTGAAACAGGTGATAGTGTTGCTAAAACTAAACAACATTCTACATGGAACAAAGTCGAAAAACGAAAACAAATTAATACCGGCTTACTATGGAAAGGCGAAAAAGTTTTTCGACTTATGTTCCTTGGAAAATGATGTTGAGTTTTAGCAACACTATCACCTGTTTCGTTTTCGTCGATTGTGCAAGTACGAATCCTAAAGATGTTTGGGCATATTGTCCGCAACGAAAGCTCATTAGAACGATTGATGGTACAAGGGAGAGTTGAAGGTCAACGTTCTCGCGGCCGATCACCCACAAGATGGACAGAATAATTAAAACAACTACTAAGTGTTCCCTCACTGAATGCACACGCAGTGCCACGAACAGAGAGATATGGAGGAGTATCGCGAAAGCCGCAACAAACCCACCAGACAGTCCATGACCACGACCACTCCGCCAGGAGTGTATGACTAAGAAGATCACCTGTTTCAGTATCTGACGGGGTTTATAATATGAGATGTCTGAAAACGAACGCTTTTGAACGTAATTGTGTTGTTTTGATTAAAACTAAGGAGTGTACCTTTGGCATCGTAGCTCCTTAGAAAAACCATTGTTTTCTTTGTATTAAACAGGCGCGCGCGGCGTGGAGGCGCCGTACGCGGTGGTGGTGTGGGCGGGCGCGGCGTCGCACGAGTGGGGCTCCGCCAACACGCTCGATGGTGCCGTGCTCGCGGCGCGCGCGCACCTCCTCGTCGTCACCATCAACTATAGGCTAGGGTTATTAGGTAACCGATACTGCTGCTCTTTACAATGAGTAACAAAGCGCGTGGGGCGTAGAGGCGCAGTACGCGGTGTTGGTGTGGGCGGGCGTGGCATCGCACGAGTGGGGATCCACCAATACGCTCAACGCCGCCGTCCTCGTACTACGACGTTATGTAACACTGCTGCTCTGTGCAATGAAGACACTCGTTTTTGCCTTTTCAGATAGACGATTGCGTAAAGTATTGTATTCATTTCAAAGTTCATATTGTATATCAATAGTATCAAATTCCATACAAATTGCTGATAGAATACGATACGTACTATCAAATAAATACGATTATACAATCGCACCCCTGGAATAGGATTTTTATTTTACGCAACAGCTTTGCCTACCTAAGTGGTGAACACATTGTTGGCAACACAAAGATTTTTCACTGGCACAATGTCAACTTAACTTTATTCTATTACGTCATGGAAAACTGAAAACCTCAACCATTAAAAGAATACAAACCAAAGATAAATAATTTTTATGTGGAGCGACGATACGATTCAAACAAAATATAACTTACAAGTCAAAATAGAATCTCAGTTAGTTTCGAACTTTATTGCATTATTTGGCAACTCTTGCACCAAGGAACTGATATAAAAATAGAGTGAGTTCCACTGTGCCAAGATACCTTCTATTGTGTAATTTATAACCTCTATAATTTCCGCTGTTCATGTGCGGAGCGGAAAGGAATTCAATTTATACCCGCCGCGGTGCAGCGCCGCATCAGGGTATTTGATAACTTTAAATAAAATTGGAACATAAGTTTCATTATTTTGCTTTCCACAAACTACATGGAATATTTCAGATAGCTGTAATAACTTTTAAAGTTGGCTCGAGGTATTTTGTTTTGCAGATTTCAAGTACAAGAGATTCCTAAACGGTTCTTGGTGCCAATAGCTATAATGCTTTCTGTATCGGCTCTTAAGACATCCACAAGAGCATCACGACCACAGGGGGCAGTACTGTTCTTTACTGGCACATATAGAGTGGTACTACCCCCTTTTTAACCGCCTCTGTGTTCTAGTGGTTCACTCACCCATGTAAGACGCAGGAGTTCGATTCCCAAGGGGGTACAATTTGTGCTCGGTTTGCTTGGTGGTAGGGCGTATTTCAAGTCCGCCTAGCTAGCTACCACCATCTTACCTAAGTCTTACGCCATGACAACAATTTAAAAATTGTTGTGTTCCGGCAGTTAGAGGTACGATAGCCAGTTCCTCAGTGATGAGGATTCCCGGTGTAGTGCGCTTCCACCTTCGGCCTTATAGTCACTTAACATCAGGTGACAGGACAAACACGATCCCGTTGTGCATCAAAAACCTACCCTTGAATTTTATATATAACAGCATGATTAATCGGTGCAGGTTATTTAACGACTGGTTTGCGGTCGGACCCGGCGCACCGCGCTGGCGGCGCCGCGGCACTCGACGTGACTGCGGCGCTGGCGTGGGTGCAGCGCAACGTGGCTGCCTTCGGGGGCGACCCGCGCCGCGTCACGCTGGCGGGCCACGGCGCCGGCGCCGCGCTCGTCAACGCGCTGCTCATGATGCCCGACACTAAAGGTACTGCCCCCCTTACATGACCGGCGTAACACGATATATCACGTGATATGGCATTTTCTCGACACTCAACTGTTAAAACCCATTGTCTTTTGACAGTTAAACGTGATAAAACGCTATATCACGCGATATAATATCGTGTTTTGATGGTCATGCTAGGCCTACAGGAGATATTACCCTTAGCACTGACAGCTATCGAAAAAAATAAAGCGCGTGAAAACATTTGATAGTGTAATTGCTACAGGGGAAATGGGAAATTTGTACAGCCACTATTACCACCTAAAAGCGGAATGAAATTTTCCATACATGTCTTACATCTTTGTCTTTATTTATGTCATATTCTATGTCTTTACATGTTTGAAATTAGTCTATTTGTAAAAAAAATATGACAACTTATTTACCACTAATTGGCATTCACAATACAGAGGTAGAAAAGGAAATAAGTTGCTTACTTAATAAAATAAATATTTAATAAAAGGCTTAGACTATATTCTAAAAATGCGTATTGTATGGCAATTACCATTTATAATAAATTGCCTAACAAAATGACTCAATTGACATTTAATAAATTCAAAACAAGTTTATTTAATTTTTTGCTAGATAAAACATATTATTCTGTTAAAGAATTCTTAGAAGATAAATTGACCACTTAATTGATTGAACTTAATGAATTGTAAATTATTGACATCCCTAAGCAGGTTATAGTAAAATTGTTTGAATTTAATAATAATTATATAATTTCATTTCTTGACATCCTCGTAATAATATTTATCTTTATTTGACATTAATACTAATTTTGGAGATTGCATTGTATTGACATTTAAATTAAGTTTGCATACTAAATTCATTATAAAAGTAAGTTTTAAAGGACTAAAAATAATTCTGTTTACCTAACTTTTTAATTTAAATCTGTTGCTAATATAGGTCTGGCGTCTCGAGTGTTATTACTGAGCGGCTCAGCTCTGAGCCCAACCGCGCTGGCACCCGATGCGGCGCTAGCAAGGGAGCACACGGCGCAGGCGCTGCGGTGTACCCCCGACTCCTCCACCCCTGACCACTGGTTAGACCATCTCTCTCCATTAAAACTCTTTTTGATCCTTATGATCTAGCTAGTCTAGCTAAAAATCGACTTTGCTTTTATGCAAAGAAACAAAGTTGATGCTGCTTAAAGGTTTGACATAACTTTTTTTGGATTATGATTGTGGGTTGATTTTCGGCACAGGTTACTGGAATGCATCCGAGCCCGGCCTCTTGCGGCGCTGCTAGCAGTAGACGCACCGCGAGCGCGGTTCCTGGCTGGCTGGGCGCCTTCAGTGCCCCTACAGAGGGACCCCTCGCAAGGCCAGGCGCCAACCAAGGCACTGCATGCCAGCGAGGCCTTCCTGGACTGCGCTCTGGCGGTAGTCGTCGCTACGACTGAGAGCTACCAGTTCTTCAGCGAAGAAGATGTTAGACATGGCTTTGAGGAAGAACACAGGTAAGACTTGTCATGAATCACAAAGTTTTAGATTTTCACTGCATATATTCTTAGAGTTATACATTATTTTTGTTAAAATCTCGCCAGAATGCCATAGCAAAGTTGCCAGCCACGTCCAGCGAAGTGACTCATTTTCTCGTCGCCATCGGCAGCCTTGGAACTATTGGGAACTTTTTTGTTCTTTGGACCAGATAAAACTTTTATTTTAGCGCTGAAGTTGTTAATTGTTACCAATAATAATCAATTCACCCAGAAATCGTATCCTTCGCACGTACGTCCGCAACGTGTACCGCTTCCACCGCAACGAGATCTTCGCGGCCATCCGCAACGAGTACACGGACTGGGAGAAGCCAATCCAGCACCCCATCAATATCAGAGATGCCACTCTTGAATCACTCAGCGACGCCGCAGTCGCTGCGCCCGCGCTCAGGGTCGCACAGCTGCACGCAAGGAGGGGGGCTAAGACTTACTTCGCGCATTTTGCACATCAAAGCAGGGACGCTGACTATCCTCAGGTGAGTCAAACTTTTGAAGGTCATCCTCCTTAGCATCTTGATTGATCTTTACGTTTTGTCAGATATAGATTTAAATGAATATCCTTTAAACCTACTCTTATCACGAAATTATAGTGAAAGTGTACCTAAGTGATTATGTGCCACGATGTGAGAGGTTTGCCATAAATTATACACAATTTATTAGGTCAGGGTGTAATGTAACCCTTTTGTGTGAAGTCAACTCAATCTAAGTGTAATGGCGGACGTGTTTCCCTCATTTGGTTAATTACAGCCGTAATGAGTACAATGGAGATAACTGCAAGTTACAATCAACGTAGCTATGAATGTAAATTACTTTAACAATAGTTATTTCACAGAATAGAGTAGGATTAAATTGCAAATGACAATGTATTTACTGTCAAGTTTCCGAAAAAAATATAATGCATTGCTTGTATAATTACTGGAATAACTTTTTAACGATAGACCATAAAACAAACGTCAGCTAATGGTGCGAAAAAATTCACTCAAATCGAACGAATGGTAATGAATTCATTGGCCCCGGGCTAATGCGTTTCGTACACGGAATGTATTCATCGTGTTATTTGAATACCAAATTTAAAATTAAATTCACTCGTTCCCCGCATGATTCCGCGAAAACTTCCAAACCTGCGTAATAATAAAGGCAAGCGCTCGCGCCCGTATCATTAGCTCGGAGCAATTGTCATGCGTAATTAAAACCATTACGCGTTTTGATGTAAACTCCATTATTATCTGTAATCTCTTGTTCTTCATCAAGCGCAGACTTAGTTCCAAGTTTAGCATTGTTAAGTAAGCACAGTTAGTAAGACACTGAATAATGGACCGAATCAAGTTAATGGGAAGGCGGGAGCCGTTTCAGTCCACAAGTGTCTCTAAGCACCGTGATTATCGCGGCTCTAAAGGCTACGTGTTACGATCATTGGAGTTTTATAGAGGTCTTACTTTATATTATTATGCCATTTGCGTATAGCAATAGCTTTCAGCCATAATATTTTATGGTCAGATGGTATCGCATCGGAGTTCAAAAGATTTAGTGTCGGCTTCAGCAAGTCTCTGTAAAGACTCGGTCTGATAGTGCCATATAAATAGATAGATAAATTCTACGTCCAATGTTATCGGGGCTTTTATCTGGTACTTTAAAGTAGCATTAAGCTTTTCTTATAAAGGTTTTATCGTTTTGTTAGTTCATGCTTTAACGAAATTGATTTTCATCAGAAATGAGATTAAAATTTTGTATCTCACATTATTTATGAAAATCAGAAGGTCTCTACCGGAAGATAGAAAGATCTTCATGATTTCTTAATAAACTAAGAAGACTTATCATTACAAAATACCTTTTGTTTCCAGCGCTTAGGTAGCGTTAGCAGCGAAACCCTCCCTTACTTTTTGGGGCTACCCTTGGTAGGGGGCACACCTTCAGCTCCTAGGAACTACTCCCGAGGAGACGTCACCGTTGCGGAGTCAGCCGTGTCTCTCCTGGCTGCGTTTGCGAAGACTGGTGACCCGTCACCTAGGGCTGATCATCATGACAGCTCTTCTTGGCCGCGATACGAGCTCAACACACAACAGTATCTAAGTATCAGTAAGTATCACATTATTATATTATATAATGTTTAAGCTAGTTTATAGGACAAACTTTTAGTGACTATTTAACCGCTTAAAATGAAGGTTAGCCAATGGGTGCATAATCTTTATTGTTTCAATTTTCCCAAAGCACCTGTTTTACCTGTTTATAAAATCCCAAGCCTATACGCACAATTCGTAGTCCTGTTAAAATGAGAGGTATAGAAGCAAAGGAGATAGTCTTCCATTTTTGTCAAGAATATGACCAATAGTGCCATCTAGTAGCACTGATTCGAAACATGTGATCTGTCTAAGTATCATAATCATAACCAATTACGTCTATATCCACTAGAAAGGAGATGTCCCAGCGTTTCCCTTAGTTTCATTTTATTTAATTACTTTCATAATAAAAAAATGCTAATAACATTTTATTTAGGTATAGTATCGGTCAAGAATTGTTTTATATTTAGAAGTTGTTTTCTGAAGTATTTTGTGAAAAAAATGTAAGTAAATAGTACTATCATAATAAAACATTGTGATTTAAAAGCGTTTTAACTTAAAAATCCCACTTTTTAATGCAGAAAATAATTATTAATCTGATTCTAGAGTAAAACACCTACTCTGACATATTACTTTGATTAAGACGCGATAGACTTTCATTTTTTGAGAATGGTGAGGCAAATGACATAGGTGCGATGGGACATGTCCTTTATGGTTAAAAACGACCAATCATGTCTTGTTCTATTGTTCGCTGTCACCAGTAAGGCATACATTTTGTGTCAGGCACGAAGCTCCGAGTGAAGAGCCACTACCGCGGGCACAAGATGGCACTGTGGCTGCACCTGATCCCGCAGCTGCACCGGCCCGGCGCCGCGCCGCGCCACCACCAGTTCCGCTCCATACACCCAGATATGTTTGCCGGTGAGTCCGTACCATACATCATTTACATTTCTGCCATAGGGATCGGCAGAGATCACTTCATTTTACTGGAAACGATCACATTCATGTAGATGATAACGGAAGTAGTCCTGTCACTGTTCTTATGATGCCCGCCTGTCATTCAAATTCATGCTGTTGAGTTCACTATGAGGCAGCATTAGACACCGCACTCTAAGTTTTGTGAACAAGCCAGGGGATGCAAAAATGTTTTCAGTTAACTATTTCATACGTCACATTATAATTATGATAGGTGCTATTGATGTAAGTTGCAAGGTAGTCTTCATATGTCTGTGATATAGCTTTGGAAGAATTAACCACTGGACGTGAAATGACAGCCATATTCGCCTTTACCCCTCTGCCACTTACTGTGACCGATAGCCTCAGTAAACGATATCGTGTTGTCAGTGTGATGCTAGAGCTCGTGGCGAAACATTGGTACAAAAACTGGAAAAATGATCCGTATTGTTCAGAAAAAAAAAAAGCGGGCACTCAAGAAATATTTCTTTTCACGCGTAAGCACAATTTCAACTTATTATAGTAGCTATTTTCCGTAAAATAAATAAAATTTGGTATGTAAACAAAGTAGGTATAACATTGTCATTATTTGACAAGTGTACTTCCCTTACCCGCAAAAATTGGTCGATCGTGATTTCATACAATTTTCTTACGTTACGTGGCCAGTAGTTGATTCGTCCAAGGATATAGCCTAGCATGAAGGACCGTGATTCCAAACAAACAAGATGTTTTTTGTGATGTTGATAAGCACTAAGCACGTGTAGATAAGGGTTATCGGTGACGCATAGCTATCTATGAGGCCCTCGACCCGGTTTTCATGCCCTTTCGAGCACTTTCACCCCTCTCACTAACTGAAGTGTTTGTTTGTAAACCTCTTTTAGTTAAAGGTAATTTCCCAAGTATTTTCAAACAAATTCTGAATTAACATTGATGAACAATTTGAGAAAATCACTCGACTACTATTTCATAACATTCAGCACAATTTTGGAAGTAGATATTATATTGAAAAATTTTCAACTAAATTTTTAAAGAAAATTATTTTAGCTGGTAAATCACTAAATGTCCGAACAAAAATAACGCAGAGAATTCAAAAATACCCCTGCTACATTATTTTAACATTATAAAAAGGTAAAGTAATAAAACAAATGAAAAGTTATGCAAATGGATAGTGGGTCCTTTGTTCCCGATTCCCGCCGTCGGGAACTTTTCCCCTGCAGGCAATCTCTAGAACAATGGGTATCAGTGTCGAGGCATTGTGGGCCATTACCGCCGGCGCCTCGGCCTCGCCCTAGGCCTCGCCCTGCATTCCCATTATCATGGAATTTGAGACGCCATCACAGGCAATTAATATCAACTCCTGGTTCCAATGCGGTCTTTGTATAGTGCCATTAATCACTTTTTTAACGAACAATTAGTGTGCTGTATCATTATTATCATGGTGGAAATGGCTATGTAAATGACGTTAAAAATTCTGTAAAAGTTGAGGAGAATGTAATAATGATTAATTGGGCTAAAGCGAAATGGAGTTGTTTGGAAGTTGGAGGGTTTGTCGGTTTTGGCAATAATGGGTTAATAATAGTCAATCAGACTATTATCACTCTATTATTTATACATAATAACAGAAAACCCGTAAGTTCGTATGCATTTTAAACGAGTGATTATAGTTTTGATAGAAATTCTGATGGTTATTTTTCATCCGTTGCTAGATTTGTGGCAGCTTTTGAGTTAAGACATTATGTAGGTAGTGATTATCTTTTAGCATAATAAACATTATTTTACTTTGTAGTATATTATGGTCCCCACTGGCTGGGGCACAGGCCTTTCTTATGGGTGGATAAGGAGTTTGGGCCATAACCCACCACGCGGGTCCAATGCAGATTGGTAGGTGTTAACAACTGCAAATGCAGCCGGGATCAACGGCTTAACGTGCCTTCCGAAGCACGGAGGAGCTCGAAGTAATAAATTTTTGGTCACCCATCTCATGCCGACCCTTGCGAAAATTGCTAATCCTCCCCAATCGCTGGGCCAGGAGCTATACCACTGCACCACCGAGCTCAATTTTGTAGTTAATTTTATGGATTTACTATCCCATACGACAATATCCGTTTATTAACCCCATCCGATATTTATCAAAGTTATATCTCCCAAATGCAAACCAAACATTCTAATATAATAATAATAAGCACCCTGTTTCATGGAAGAGCGGTGTCTCCTGATACAGGCCAAACGAGGCTTAAAAGGTGGCATCGGTCCTTACTATTTATAAATAGTAGTTTATGAAACTGATGCATAATGAGGGGTATTAAAACATGAGTGTGTGTTTAAAAACCGAGCCGTAGGCGAGGTTTTTAATAGTATCACACGAGTGTTTTAATACCTAGTTATGTACAGTTTCATACACTACTTTATCTACTCTCATACAATTTGTGATTGAACCTACAAAATAAAATATAAATAGTAAAAAGAGTAAGTAGTTTCTCGACTTTGATTTAGGTAGGTAGGTAGGTTACTTACCTAGGTAAAGTAAGACGTTTTTCCGTCGCCGCATCTAAAATATCAGGGAGTCTTTTTTCACACTCACTACCTACTATCAGAAATTTTTAAGCGAAATAAAAATTAAAATAAAAAATGGCGCGTATTCTATTAGAAAAAAAAAATGATATGAGTGAATTCCAGCAGACGAATCGTTACGCTAAGTCATCGATCACCATAGAGTACATTTTAATCATGGAAAGTATATGGGAATATCATTGTTTTTTTTTGTAATATCGCGGCACCTGCTCTTCTTGGATTGGCCCTGTATCGTAATGAGAAAAAAAGTTATTTTATAGCATACTTTAGTATAGCGAAGGTATGTTATAAAATAACTTTTTAATTTTTTTTCGGTATTGCGTGTATATTAAAGTATGCCAATATAAATTCGTTTTGAAATTCATAATTCGAATTTTACGATATGAGAGTAGATAAAATGTATTTCGTTACAGCCAAATAATATAATAATACGTTTTAACTAACTGCTCGCCCAAAATGGACAAACCAGAAAGGCTCAAAATGGAAATCAGAGGGCCTATTGCAAAAAAGAATCACGATAGTCGGACGCAATTCGTCGTTCAATTTACTTGATATTAAACCTTATTCGTGAGACAACAGTGCCACGGAGTGGGCCGAAAATCGTACGCTTATCGTGACACTCTTTTGTAATAGGCCCTCAGGCACAAACAACCTGTTCATTATTGTTTGATGTGGGGTGACAAATCGGCGTATTTGCAGACCAGATGCCAACAACGCCCAGCGTTGAAAGGATTTGAGCAATTAGTTTTATGGTCCCACTTCAAATGTCCATTGGGAGACATTCCTTCAAATTGTTTAAATTTGTACAGTCGTTTCGAAGGGCCAACTTTAATATTTTGGGTAAATGTGCGTAGGTACAGAGTTCCTTCAAAGCGATGCTATTTTCAGCGAAGAGCTTCTATTTAGAGAAGGCGGTCGTTTCTATGAAATTTTAATCTTCATAAGGGTCGAACAAATTAAGTAACAAGACGTAAGTTCAAAAATATCTTAAAGATTACTACAGAAATAAACACCTTCATCTTTTATTAGGCACCTAAAATATATTAGTACTAGCGACCGCCCGCGACTTCGTCTGCGTGGAAAGTTATTTCTCAATCCCTCGGGAAAAGTTTTTTTTCTGGATAAAAGGTACCCTATGTCTTTCTCTGTACCCTTGACAACGTGTATGCTAAAGGTCATTGGGCATATTTGACCTACTTGATGAAAGTTCGCGTACAGAAACCAAACCAGTTTTAAATTGAAGAATTCAATCCCACTTTTCAAAATATGTATTATTTTCTTATGTACCGACCGGCAGAAAAAAGTTATTTTACATTATGTGTGTAACTATCTGTTTAATGTAATTAAACTTTTGTTAATAAAACAGAAGTTTCTACTTTCAGCATTGTGAAAATGTGTGGTACAAGCATAATAAACATCTGTGTTGACTTTATTTATTTATTTTATTTTATTTATTATTGAAACGCTATGATATAATGATAAAAAAAACCGGCCAAGTGCGAGTCGGACTCGCGCACGAAGGGTTCCGTACCAAAAAACGGCAAAAAAATCACGTTTGTTGTATGGGAGCCCCCATTAAATATTTATTTTTTTCAATTTTTTGTATTTGTTGTTATAGCGGCAACAGAAATACATTATCTGTAAAAATTTCAACTGTCTAGCTATTACGGTTCATGAGATACAGCCTGGTGACAGACAGACAGACAGACAGACGGACAGCGGAGTCTTAGTAATACGGTCCCGTTTTTACCCTTTGGGTACGGAACCCTAAAAATAAAACATGTCCTGCAATAATGCAACCCATACTACTGCGTAGCAGATACATTAATCTACATACCTAGCCCTATTCCGTTTGTGTACGCCGTAGGTCAAATGTTCGAAGAAAATGCCCAATGACCTTTCATGATGATTAATTCAGTAGTTAAGATGTGAAGGCGTAACAAACAAACAAATGGACCTTCGCATTTATAATATTATATCTAGTCAACTGTACATTGTTAACTTTTCCTCAATCACCCTTTATCCACTAATTAAGATTGAGTTTGATAATATTAATTTGTTATAGCGCAAGACTCTTATATTCCACTTGTCATTTTAGTGGTTGTCTCAATTTTGAGTAATTTCAAGGAGTGTTTAATTTTAAAATCAAAATTTCAACTAAATCGTTAGGTTAAATATGTGGTATTTACATGGGCGACTAAAGCTGCACAACTTTCGCCGCACAGCAAAAAAAGACCATGTAAATGGCAATTCGGCCTAGGCCGCAGGTGACTGAACAAAATTATCTGATCCGGTGGCCAAAACTGGAACTACGTTATTACATATTGTTACCTAGGTTACGCCATCAACTATATAGACGACAGCGATGCCATCACTTGCAATTCAATTTTGGAAGCGACTAGCTAGGTGACTAAAGTCGACCGTCACAGGTGACTAAAGTCGACTCATGTAATTAGCCCATTATGAAGTTAGACAAAAACAGAGCAAGGCTCCAAGCAAACATTAAGACGTCCCTACCCAGCCCTGGCTTTACAAAAACGGGCGCAATTTGAATTTAATTGATATGGATAGTAATAACAGAGCGTGATTCAATGCCGGGCCCACTCCAGCCAATCTTCGAGATCGTCCCAGGGAGCGTTCCAAGAGAAATCATGTTTAATTGACTTAGAAAAAGTTAATGCAAAAAGGACATTTTATAATTTAAAGAAAATGTGAAAAAGAACACATAAATATTGTTTAGATTTCTAGAGAAATAATCTGAAACTAGATAGCATTTTATTTACTTGTGCTTGTGCTATTATTAATTCATAATTAAGTAGGTTTTACTTGTAATCCTAATATTTTTTTTTATATATAAGTTTCTCTTGTATCCGATCAAACTAAAACATTATTTACGAAAATTGGAATTCCATTTTGCTCTCGGCCTGAAAATATCTCCCGGATAGTGTTTCAGAGCATTTATTGGGGGCGGTAACGATAATGAGGGTGTTCCAAGCATGATGCTAATGGTCGCAGCCAACAGACCGTCCGTCGCAATTCGAGGGCCTACTACAAAACCCATTACAGACACCCCGCATCGAAATCAATTTAGTAGTTTTAGAGAACTTTTCAAGTGCGACTTATCTGGTTGCTCTAGCACCCTCTGGTGGTCTACTACCATGAAACATGTCTAAGAACCTGCTCTGAAATAAAAACTTTTGTATGCAAAAAAAACCACATCGAAATCGGCCCAGTAGTTTTCAAGGGAAATGGTAACAGACAAACATAACTTATTTGGTTGCTGCAGCGCCCCCTGGCGGTCTACCACCATGGAACATGTTTAAGAACATGCTCTAGAAAAAAAACCTTTTGAATTCAAGAAACCGTATCGAAATCGGCCCAGTAATTTCCGAGGAAAATGGTAACAGACAAACACACATATACACAAACACACAACCTCTAACCCCAAATGCATACCGCCTTCGTTCCGTTCCGTCCGTCGTGGGTAAAAAAAGGATTACAAAAATCGGTCAATCTTCGTTGTTCTATTTGCTTAACTTTGGATTCCTGAGATAGATTATAATGCGTTGTCCGATCATCGTTGCTCGGTTTTCAGAGTAGGCCCATCGATCCAGGGTCCGCACGCTACAACTATGGATTGCAATTCCAATGGGATCTGCGGTTAACCGTCAGATCCCTCGTCACTTTGCTACTTCTGAACTGAGACTTATCCAAAGTTGTAACCATTATGCGAATTCATGATAAATAATAATGTCATCACGTAATTATTAATGGGTTATTTACATGGAGCGACTTAGCAAGCTACTTTAGTCAATTAGCGTTCTTTATCAACAATCGCTTATCGCTAAAATCTTATCGCTAACCTAATTTCAATGAGGTGGCGATTCGATTTTACAAGCGAATGTCGATAAAAAGCGCCAAAAGAGAATGTCCGAAAAAAATAAAATTGGCTGTATATTTTTTTATAGGTAGAAATAAGCTCCCTTAGTAATAGAAAAAAAATTCAGAATTTTCGGTTGCGTAAAACCTTTTTTTTTTAATTAAAGTTTCTTTGCCTTCACAAATGCACGAAAGTATAACAGCAGAATGGAAATTGAGTATACCTTTGTCACCACTTGTCGCAACCACAACTTAGCATTAAAAAAACAGTTTTGACATTTTGTATTGAAACTTTTTTTTAATACTATGTTGTGGTTGTGACAAGTGGTGGCAAAGGTATAATTTCCATTTTGCTGTTACTTTCGTATATTTGTGAAGTCGAAGTGACTTTTTTTTTTTATTTTTATTTATACGCAACCGAAAATTCCCCACTGGACATTCCCCATTGACTAAAGTTGCCTGCCAAGTCGACTCGTCAGAACTTCCCACTTTTTTCGTCGAGATTATAAGTTGCTAAAAATAAGTTTTACATAGGTATATGATTATTCTGATTCACCGAACTGAATAGTTAGTAGTTAAAAAGCAGTATGGCGTTGCGAGGTAGAACAATCCCTAGTTAAAACCTTAATCCCGATCCCGATCTCACTGCACACCCGGATCAGCACCGAAGGATTCCCTCATTTAAATACAAGGAGGTTTCACATACCATTTGAACTATTATAGTCGTAATTACAATTATTTTATAAACTCTTTTCGAGGAAAACAATAATTTGGTGTATTCTAAGGTATCTTCAGTATGTTTTATGGATTTGATTTTAAATCGTTGATTGTATTTTTGAGTTATTCCCATCCGATCCCACGGTGGATCGGTTTTATTTTTATTTATTTTCTATTCTCATCGGATCCCCTGTGTAGGGAAAAAAGAATAAATATTAATTTTATTATTATTCCCATCTGATACCCTAATTCTTTGAGGTCTTTCCAAATTCAGTTTTAAACACTTCATAAGTAGATTACTTTAAGGATGGTTTATTTCTAGGCTATAAGCAGCCATTAGTAAATATTTACTCTGTAAGCCTTTTTAGAATAGTTGGTTATTTCAAATCATTGAAATAAAAAGTAAATTAAAAAAGAAGGTTTACGACGGAATGTTTTGACAGGGTCTGATTCCAACCGGCGACGTGCTAAGTTGTCCGAGATCATATTGGAAATTATTATTGAAATAATTTCAGTAAAATAAATCAAATTCATATAATTACGCTCTTTAATTATTAGAGTAAAGACCTAATAGAGGTCTTTACAGTGCCTATATTATATAGAAAATGAACACTTTCGTAGTATAATTAAGTTGGAACTTTAGGTGTGGCTTCCAAAATATCTTCAAATAGAGTCCAATTCAATAATCGTTAGGAACTAATTTTAAATATCTTAATAATTCAGTCGTTCAGGCAACAAAGGCCTAATGGCTCAAGCCCCGACCTTTCGCCCTTTGTTAACCTGGAAGTTTCTTAATTGTCTTGGAAATAAAAAGCTCTTAGAGCCAAGTTCAGATTGCGGGTTAAATTCCTAATACATCACACTATTTCTATTGTTTTGTGACACGGTCGTTCGTGCCGCTTTAGCTTGTTGGCTAATAATTTAATACATAATGCTGTATGTTATTAATGTTTCACTCACGACTTCACTGGGAAATATACATAGATTAATCAACGTTGCAGAAGCAACAGAATTGGAATAAAATTAAAAAAGTAAGTAAGATAATCATAATCATAAATTTTTATTTTGCTAGAAACACGGTATTACTCAATGTCGATGTTATAAAATGAAAAGTTCAACATGTTTCGCTGAATATTTCAGCATACAAAAATGATACAATAATTAATATAAGTACTAGGTAAAATGTCAGTAAAATTCAAATAATAACTAATAAATGTCAATAAAAAATACTCAAGTTTTCAATCATTACATCACCACTAAAATTTCAATAAAAATACAAATTAAATGTCAATAAAATCTTAATATTAAGTAATAAATGTCAATAAAATTAAAAATTATTTCAAGGTAAAATAATTATTCAATCTACACCACTAAAATGTCAATAATAATTCCAATATAAAAAATAACAGTACTTAATAATAAATAAAAATAAAATCAATCAAACCAAGTCGTAAATATTAATGTTTGCATTCCAAGAATTCTTTAATTGTATAAAAACACTTTTCAATGAGCCATTTTCTCAGTTTATTTTTAAAGTAATTGAGTGGCAATTCTCTTATTTATTTGGGAATTCGGTTAAATACTCGTATAACCCTGAATGAACAATTAACATGGTAGAGGTGACTTGAGAAATTTGGTACTAGTAGTTTTGTAGGGTCTCTCGATAAATGTTTCTTTTTATTACTGGCACGTTCGAACATTTCAGGATGCTTTCTGACAAAAACACCTATTTCTAGGATATAAAGCGAAGATAAAGAAGAGAAATAGGTAATTAAAATACATAATGTTGATATTGGATTACAAGTATGTAGTACCATAGAGTGCGGGAGACCTATATAGCTCTATCTACGTCAATCTCATGTTTCAAACGAAGATTATTACATAATATTGTTACAATGTTATTACTCTGTTTATTATTACTAGTTATGGGCACACGAACAAGATATAAAATATTTATGAACTAACCAAGTTTCACATAAAGGTAATCTTGTATAATGCCGCATTTTTCGTTTTCCAAACTGGTGGAACGAAAGAAATGAGACGAGGTTTACTCACACGATTCTTACATTACTTTTTATTAATCTACATAACTTACTTAATATTATATTGAAATAAAATACTATTACGGTTAATAAGCTAAGCCTGCTACTTACGTTTGAACTAAGGTTATTCCATTTATTCCATTACTTTCCAGACTCTTTTGGGGATCGTGTTCTCGTCAATAATCAAAGCAGCCTCATTTTATTACACATCGTTTTCGTAACTTTGTTATCAATAGGTGTAATTAACAGCCGCAAGATACCCACTGCTGGGTATAACTGTAAAGGTTAGGTTTACACTTTTCTTTTGTTTGGTAGGTTGGTTGATTCTTAGTTTTGTTTGGTAGCTGAATGTTACGAAAAAGTAGGACTTTTTAAAATTTATCACAAGAATAAAAACTCACTTAACGCCACATAATACAATATGTTTGAACTTTTAGATTTTTTTATGCATTCACAATGCTATTTTTATATTAAGATTTTTAATACAATTTAAAAATATTAGAAAAAATCGACTCACCCATAGCAGCTCAGACGGGACTTGAACCCGCACCCTTAGGATTCTGGCCCAATGCACTAACCAATTATGCTACCGAGTCGCTGAATTGGTTAGTGCATTGGGCCGGAATCCTAAGGGTGCGGGTTCGAGTCCCGTCTGAGCCGCTATGGGTGAGTCGATTTTTTCTAATATTTTTCAATTGTATTAATAATCACAATATGTTTGGTTAGCGATGTCGGAGCTTTAAAAGGCAGATAATATGATCAATGTTATCGACAAGACCCCCAACATATTGGGGTCTATCCCCTCTCCTTTTGGAATGACCGGCATTTTAATTTTGACTTTTTATTTTAGATTGTCCTGCCGAAAAAGATTAATTTCTCCGGCTCTAAAAGCATGTCTCGAATGTACTACAGCCGTTAGCAGGACAAACGTCGTCATACGTTAAGGACTCCCGTCATCTCGTTGACATTCTGTCGCATAACAAGGTCGAGGAGAATGAGTTGATGGTCAGTTTTGACGTAGAATCGCTCTTCACCAATGTGCCAGTGGCGGAGTGTCTCGAAATTATAAAGGTCAAGTTACATAACAACGATATCCCGATGGAATACGCCAGATTGTTGGATCACTGCTTGTCGAAGAATTACTTCATTTATAATGGTCAGTACTACCTTCAAGTAGATGGAGTGGCTATGGGCAGTCCAGTAGCTCCAGTGGTAGCCAACCTCTGGATGGAACATTTTGAAGAACAAGCCCTCGCGACTGCGCCTGCCGAGATCAAACTATGGAAAAGGTACGTTGATGATGTTCTTTGCATAATGAAGGAAAACAAACAGGATGTTGAAGGTTATCTGGCATATTTAAACAATATTCATCCAAAAATTAAACTAACCTGTGAGATAGAGGCAGAGAGAAGCTTAGCATTCCTAGATGTCAAGATTAAGGTGCGCGCTGACGGTACACTCAGCCACTCTGTATACAGAAAACCCACACACACAGATCGTTACCTCAAAGCTACCTCGCATCATCATCCTGGGCATCTAAACTCTGTAGTGGCATCACTAACAAACCGTGCATATGATCTTTGTGATGATGAACACCTAGACAAAGAGTTACAACACGTGCGGCATGTCCTGCAGAGCAATGGATATTCAGGAAAGCTTCCACCTAGACACATGAAAAAGCACCAATTACAGAGGCAGGAAGTAGATAGACAGCCAGTATTTTTGCCATATGTAAAGGGAGTGACGGATAAGGTCTCAAATATATTACAAAAGTGCGCCATAAAAACTATCTTCACTCCTTTAAAAAAGGTATCGCAATGTCTACGGTCCCCGAAAGACAGTTTTCCTTTGGAGAAACCTGGTGTTTATAAGATCGACTGCAGTTGTGGTAGTTCATAAATCGGCCAAACTAAACGCACAATAGCATGCCGTATAAAGGAACACATAAAAGCGGTCAAAAACAACGATACGCAAAAATCGGCCATCGCTGAACATTTAATTCATTCGGACACAAATCACTGGATCGAGTTACATAACCCTCAGATCATCTCCACAGAACGCCACTACATACCAAGAATGGTCAGGGAAGCGATTGAAATTACCAAATACAAAAATTTCAATCGTGATGATGGGTTTAAACTGTCGAGTGTCTGGAATCCAGTAGTCCGGCTGTGTCAAAACAACAAAAATAAAAAAAGTGCCGTTCAGCGTAAAGATACAGTGAGTGTCGTGTGTCGAGAACAGATTCGAGTGAATAGTGAGTTTGCAGACAATGGTACCGGTACCGACCGTAATAAAAGAACTAGACGGAGGGTAGACCGATTCGTCTGCCAATAACATCTACCCGCACGTGACAACCGACAGTTCTTCCGTGATCATGGCGCATGCAACTGCGCCGAAATATCGGAGTCTCAAAAATAAAAAGGTACATGGTGGAAATCCCGATACAGTATATTTAAATAATTTCTCCGGATTTAAAAGTCCTATGGTTCTAAAAAATTTTTTTCGAAAGTTAATAATATCATTCACTATGTAAAAAAAATAATTATGTAAACTTTTTACTTGCATACGTCATAACAAATTACTAAAGAAAATTTTAATCCGAAATTAGTGTGGTAATTTTCAGTTTTTCTCACATATCTCAAAAACTAGCAGATTAATGTGCATTTTTTTACATTTTTAAAATACACAGATATGTATATTATCTACAAAACAACATAAAAATTATTGCTCTGAGTTGCATATTTCGAGAATTATTGTTGTTTTAAAATGACCCTTACATAACCAATAAAAACTTTTTCGAAAATTGACAAATTTAAAATCATTTTTATAAGTTTTTGAATCAATTTTATAACTTGATATGAAAATAAATGTCCATAAATACCATACAAGCAAGTATTTACGAGTTTTGATTTTTACCATTTTCGAAAATTAATATTTAGTGCTTGTAAGGGTCATATTCAAAAAACAATTACTCTCGAAATATGCAATTCAGATTGATGACTTTTATGTCGTTTTGTTGATAATATTCCTGTGTATTGTAAAAATGAAAAAAAAAATTGCACATTAATGTGCTAGTTTTTGAGATATGTGAGAAAAACTGAAAAATACCACATCAATTTCGAATTAAAATTTGATTTAGTATTTTTTATGACATATTTAAGTAAGTTAAACGTTTACAAAAATAATTTGTTTACTCATTAAGTGATATTATTTACCTTTTGAATATTTTTCGGCAAATTAAGTTAATATTTTTCGGGGAAATTAATATTTTTCAGCAGGGCCATCTAAAATAAAAAGTCAAATTTAAAATGCCGGTCATTCCAACAGGAGAGGGGATATACCCCAACACGTGGGGGGTTTTGTCGATAAAATTAACTATATTATCTGCCTTTGAAAGCTCCGACATCGCTCACCAAACATATTGTATATGAAAATTCTAATATAATTGCAAACGTTGTTAATGTAGGTAACTCCACTGCGTATTAGGTGCTATTAGTGTTGTGAGTTGACAAATAACATATAGCTATGAATCAAGGCTATAACTCGGGCTATAAATATACTTTTAATAATAAAAAAATCGTCCTTTTTTCGCTAATACTAGTAAGTTACTTTTTGGTAGTAGGTATTGGGTAGCACTAGTTGGATAAGATTTATTTGCCAGTAAAGACAATGGCAGACAAATGAAGATTAACAATTTCATCACGACAAAAGAACTTTGTATGATAGCTTTATAGTACGCTAGAGAAGTTATTATGAAAAACCTCGGCTGCCTAACTAAATACCGCGGCTCGTCGGCAGCGGCCATTATTCGTGTTCCATTTGGGCAACAATGGGCGGCCGGCAATTGTATCAGTCCTTTGTACACAAGCTGAACACACAACTTGCCCACAGACCAAAACAACCGGACAGAGACAAAGCTTCGCACAGCAGCTACAATAGGATGTATCCACTTAGGCAAATTTATTTTATCTTGTACTGCTACAGTGCGCCATAGCGTGTACGTGTGCGAACACATATATGAGAACCTGGATCACACACAAATACGCTTAAACCAAAGTGAAAAAAATTTTTGCTTTAGCGCACTATTCTAGGTTTTCGAACCTAAATTGGTACCCACCCATACATTTCAAACTTATTGAGACATTACGCAGAATACAATTTCGATATGTGGGTGGGAGAGGTGAGTGGTGGGGCACGGCTACGGGCATAGGTAGGCCATAAAAATGAAACTTATTGTACGCTATAAGGATTGTTCAATTAGACTATTACAATAATAATTATCAGGAACCGTTGCATGTTAATAAACCATCACATTTAAAAACAACTATTTGAACACGTTAAATAATATTAAGTGTTTTCGGTCATTGTTCCGTGACATCACCAAACCGGTTTCGACGGAAGATTAGCATTGGGTTATACGCCTAGCATTATGCTGAGTCAGGACCGATTTGGGACAAAACTAAGATAGCCTCTGTTTATTTGATTTATTTTAATTTCTTGTGTATCTTTGTTTTGTCTCGAATAAATGTTTTTCTATTCTATTCTAATTTTTGAAGTGAAAACTTCTTAAGCGGGGTTGTGCGCTATTTTGTATGGGAAAAAAATGCTAAACTCGCGTCATTTTAAGACGTCTTTTAAACACTTGTGTCACCAGCAACGTGCTAATTTTGAAAATGGAACTAATAGCAGCAATCTCTTTGGTGAAATCATAGACTTATTTATACTCTGTGACTATAAGTTTAAATCGTAGAATGCGTGCATGTAGAAATTAAAAAGGCCATTGGCGCAAAATTTTTAGAACTTTTCTTAATTACAAACTGATTAAATTGTGCGACTGTATAGTAATAGGAAAGAAATAATTTTAATCCTTTGCCGCTAATTTCAAAATATCAAAAATGCACAAAGTTAATATTCAAGTTTTCACTTCTGCCGGCACTCCCGGAGTGCCAACCGATTTTTTTTATGAAGATATTATGTGTCGACACACTCTACACCAACACCTACAGCACATTTTGCTTATTTTAGCTTCAAAGTCAACATTAAAGTTTAAAAAAAACCCAAACTATAGGAAAAAGCACCATTAACAACAATCAACTCACGTTTTCTCCGGTAACGATTTTAGTTGAATGTAGACTTGCAAGAATGCAAGCTTAATCGCAAAAAAACGTTTCGATCACTAGCATGGTTGCAAGAAGATTAGTCTCTGTTCGATTACTGACTACTGTGGCTGAAGGCCCGCTGTTTGTGTACATCAACGCCCGTTCATTAAGGCTTCTACGCCTCCGCCTAAATGGAAGAAACTAAAAAAAGATTACGCTGAGTTTCAAGACGAATGAGAAAATGCTATAGCTATGTTCTACATTTAAATTGGTTTTCATAAACTAGCTGGCTTTAGTAAACACCAAGAGAAAAAATTGCGGTTTAGACAGTGTAAGCTGCGTAGCATTTCATTCGATAACGAAACATCTATATCATTTAATGTCACGTCTATGATATTGTGTCATAAATAAAGTGAAAAGATTTGTAAGCAAAGAAGAAGATAATCAAAATTTATATAGTATCAGAATACTTAAACTGTATTAGTGCGTTCGTTAAACTGGTGCTGAAGTTAACATGGCGTTAGACTGCGGACTAACGCCATTTTAGCGCAAATCGTATTCAGAGTGACAGTTTAACGTTTAGTCCCACCGTTCAAGGATTAAAAGGTGCATTGTGATTGGTTTACAAGCATTAAACCAGGTTTTGTTAGAATAGTCTTGCACCCCAGTTTCGTGAAACATCTCTGAATAAGACAGTAAGGGGCTATGAGTGGGAATATAATCCTTTTTGAGGGCATGCCAATGTTAATTCTCAACGTTTTCTAGAAAACTTTTGTATTACGTATACGTCTCCTTAACACTCATCGTTGTTTCAAAACTGCTCAAACAAACACTTGGCAAACCAACCCAGTACAGTCAAAACCAAATCGGGCAACTTTGGAAATAAGAACGCTATCGCTAAATCTCGTGGTGTGCGCCCTATCTAAATGGCGCTCCTGCGGGCTTTATTGGCGCGTATCTCTGGATCGCGATACTGCGATCCAACTCGCAGCGGGCCGTTACATTTGCATGTTTGCTTCCATTGATAAACTTCCGACGAATATGCTTTGACGTGGACTCCCTCGGCTCAAGTTACACCGTTCCAGAAATTTGAAACAAACAATCAAGTCGTGATACTTCGTGATTCAGTTAGGGCAAACAATTTTCCTGTCTATTTGCTTTTGTTTGTATGAAAGTTATACTTACTGGTATCATAATTCCGTTCCATTTCCTTGATATTTGCTTGATGTTTCATGAAGAAAGCAGGGTTCTCATTCTCATCTAAATCAACTTAATAATGTTGACTAGGAGACTGAACAAAAATGTAATGTAATAAGCCCGTGACGTTAATTTTAACATCAAAGTACCTAACTACTTTACACCAAGTATTAATTTACATTCTAACATCGTATATAGAACAAACTGTAATTACCAGCGAAAGCGTTAATTGGTAATGCTCAATTCACACAAACTTAGTAACGACACTAATAGGATAATTTTCATGTGCCATAATTAAACATGCCGTAACACAATCAAGCAAGGGCTTCCTCCAATAGTGTGTTTAGCGGAATATTAACATATTTGAAGCTTCCTTAATTGTTTCCGAAGACCGCCATTATATGAACGATATTCTGTAAGACTGCCGGTTGCAAACAGGAAATTTGTAATTAGTTCCTAGCGCATGTGTAAACTTCGTTTTAATTACAAGGTAATATGGTTAGCAAACTAAATTGGTTTAGTGTTAGAAATCACGGGACAGGACAGGACAGAATGATTTTTTTAGTCAGTAAATAAATAGATTTTAAATCTGCTGAAGTAACAATAAAAGCTTTTGGAAAGTTCATCAGCATCTTAAAGCAGCTCACTAAAGGAAATAGTCAAACTAATGATGTCAATCTTCGCGTACACTAATTAATAATAATGGTCATTTTAAATTTAGTAATAGTAGGTAGATTTATTTCTTCGACGATAATTTAATCGTTTCAAAATGAAATTCTCCGTCCAACAGGTGAAATATTTCCCGAATTGTATACGACAACGGCCTCGTTCGACGACGAAGATGAGCCCTCGGATCCTGAGGAGGAAGTCCCCGAGGCGGAGGAGTGCGAGCCGTCGCCCTCCCCCCGGCCCGCACTCTCCGCGCTGCCCGCCCCGCGCCCCTCCCCGGACAACCTGGACTCGCAATATTACAGGTAATATCACCAACATTCCCTCGCATCTTAATTAGATGCCTGCCTTTTTCCTCAATAGGCGTAAGCTTCATAAACCGGAACATAAATACTTTGTATCGTAGCAAATATGTTCGCTAATGGTAGCGGAAATCATCAAAATGAGTGACTCGAAATCATCAGGTTTTGTTATTTCCGTGTGTTATGAACCGAATGAGAGTAAACCGCTCCAGTTGTTCCTCACAAACTGTTTGTTTTTTTATCACCCGCACCGACAAATGGAATCATATCAAGTGAACTGCAGACCGCCGGCCCACGGCTGCGTAAACAAGATTGATCTACGTCGCAGGGAACGTGCAATTCCACTAATGTGTTTACCTAGTCACTTACCTCGCCGAATCTTGTTCCTTTTTTGTCTCGCAAATAATGTCTTAATGTCCCGCCATTTCTCAAGGACAAACGTTTTTCTGTGGCGCGACTGGATACGGCTGATAATGGTAATGGATGCCCCGAAACTTCGCACTGAATCAACTGGACTTTGACTCACTCAACAAATAAAGGGGAAATGTTAAAGCAACTTTTTCTTTCCCGACTTTGTTCTGATGCAACGGTTTGTTTTTTCGAAGTTGCAAAACTAAATGATACTTTACTTAATGGTGCAGTGCTTCCCGATGGAAGTATTTTAGAGCTGCATTAACGACTGTAAACGTTTTTATCTGGATTCTTAAGTACTAGTAGTGGCATTTAATGATGCTTTCAAGTGGAAACCAGTGGATGAAGAGTCAAAGCACAGGAGTTAAAATAAATATTTTTGTTGGATAGTTACACGGTCGCGCTGGGGGTGACCGTAGGCGCGGGGTGCTTCTTGCTGGCGCTGAATGTGCTCGTGTTTGCTGGCATCTACCTGCAGAGGGGGCGGCGGCGCACCTCGCATCGGAGGCCAAGAAGAGACGGTAAGACCCTTCATAAAGGTGTATAAATACGTTTGAGAATTTTTTTTTCAATGTTGTTATTTTTTTTAAGTAGACCTCTACTTGTCTCACAAATAAACATTTTAAACGATCTGTTGGTGTAGGAAGCTGCAGTAGCCGCACTGGGACAGGGTCATTAACAACTGATCCGACACTTGCATTGTCTCCGAGAAAGAGCACATTAAAGGTAATCATATCTTTCAAATTACTTTCCCAATAGAACATTAATAAAAGCCCTACTAAAAATAGTTTATTAAAAACAAACTTCCTGTCGCTTAATGAAAATATAATTCAGAATCAGTGCATATCATATCATTAATCTTCATACAGTTGACTAAACAATGAAGTTCATTTGTAAGCGTGTCAACATTTAATGATTGGGGAAAATGAGGTTAAGCCCGTGTATTGTACGCGGTGCACACAGTCAAATCATTGTGAAATCACTGATGAATCGTTAACGCTGTGTTGATGGCTTCAAGCCTTGCTAGTGATTGATAAACTGGGACCCAATCGTACCATAATTTAAAAATTCAATATTAATCTTTCAATTTCGATTCAGTTGGCATGGCATTCACTATTGCAATGTAACGTAAACGTAATGATTGTAACATTTGTACAAAATAGTATAACATTATCATCTCAAACAATTTAAATCAAAATGTTTACATAAGATTCCCGCTAGCATATAACCCAGCGATATTTAAAGCCCGAGTGAATAGACTTCATCTGGGCAAGCTCGCTTCATCTTCGGCCTTTTCTTAGCCTTAAGCTTTGTCCAGACTAGTCCATTTTGGCTTATCAGATCACCTTATCTTTAACATACATCGCTAGTTTGGTTGGGCGTGCGTTGAAGTAATATCAACGCACGCCCAACCAAACTAGCGATGTATGGTAAAGATACGGTGATCTGATACGCCAAAATGATACAAGTCTGGACAAAGCTTTATGGTTCTCGAATGTGGCCAATAAATGAAAAAAAGATGTGACCCATCGAAAACTTGAGCTGAATCGTGACGAAAACGCGAAATCTGACATTAATATTTCCTTCAATCAAATTTAAGTATAGCTAAAACATGTTAGTAGAATAGATTAAGCAGTGTGAGCTGAAAATTAACATATTTATCGGTTTCCACAGCGCAGCAGCGAGTTAGAACTAAAAGAGAGGCCGACCAACGCGCCGCCGCCAAAAAAACGCGTCCAAATCCAGGAGATCTCCGTCTAGAAGACTTCTGAATCCGTAAACTTTATAAGTGAATTGTGAAACACTTGGAACTCGAAACTTTGGACTGACGAGTCAGAGATATAATAAGTGAGTGTATACGTAATATATGTGAACCGTGAACGAATGGTTGCGTATATGCATACTGAGAAATGTATTTAGACCTTCCTTTTTTCATTTCCATAAAAATGTCATTGTTAGTTCAACAATAGTTTGAGAAGGGTTATCTACTTATTTCGTAGTATCCTTCGTTTGTTTCTGTAGACCTTTGAAATTACTTTACATAATCATGTCTATGACGTTATTATGGAATATGGAAACTATTAAACGACAATTAGGTACTCGATATTTTAATAAACTTATTTCTGTGAAGGTTCGCACCTACCTCCTGACCAATTAATGGATTTTAAAATTTCTTGTTATTTCGCCGTTACGTTTGAAAGTTCGTCTGTTGGTCTTTGTTTATCTTGCTATTGTATAAATTTTATAAATATATATATTTCTGTTCTTAAATACACATATAAAACTAGAATAGAAAAGTGTTAGTTGAATATTATCAAAATTTTTATTCGTTCTAATGTGTTGAGATTAGTTCTTGTAATCAAATGATGTTATTATATTTATTTACTTCGGAGTCATATATAAAATATTTATTCGTTATACAGGTTATAATGTATGATATCGCATGGTAACATTGTATATATTATAGTATCGTTTTAGACTTCTATTATATAATGTACATACTAGTATTGACGTAAATATCTGTGAACTCGGACGAGTACATCGTCTTGAAACAAGGTTTTTAATAAAAACCATTTTTTTCTGACCATGTTGTATTATTTATTTCTAATATTTGCTAGATCTAAACACGTTTCGTAGTGGGTCTGTTGGGATAAAAGATTGAAAGAAAAATACTATCAATCATTTAACGTCAATAATGATATCGACCACATTTCGAGTTTTGCGAACTCAAACATGACGCTAAATTTTTATTTAAGTACCTCAATAAGATGGTATTCTATTTGTATGGAGGAAATTGGTCGTAATATTTCATTGTACTCAGAAATTTTCTCATCGGAACTTTTTCTGTGAAATAATAATGCTTTTTAAAGCTATAACTCATGAAATTAGCAGAGTTTGGTGCGGGCGCGGCGCGGCGGATCGCGCGCGGCTGATCGCGGATGTTTCCGTCCGCCAAACTTTTAATGCCCGTCCCCGGAACTTCCGAATTAACTATTCCGCCGAGTTCCCGCCAACGAAATTATACTGATCTTTATTGTTCCATATTTTTTTGGGAAAATATTCTTGGGGCGTCGCGCCTCTTGCTACTTTGTTATCTTCAACTTTTTTCTCGCTGAGTTTTTTTAGATAAAGTGTACCCTCAAGATTTTGGTAAATAGCGGAAAGAAGATGGCGCGGATTCGAGGAAGTTAATAACGACATCTAGAGCTGTCCTACTTTAACCATACCGAAAAAAGATTGATGCTTTTTTGTCAGTTTAAAAAAAAGGAGGGATTCACAGAAACAAACGGGAATGGAGGGCGCGGACTAAATCGGCCTCTGCAGTGAGGTAGAACAATGGCCATTGAATATTCCTCCCAGGCGTTTTATTGTCGACGGCTCAAACGGGAGCGGTTAATTTATGAACGGACCGTGAATAGTGAACCCGGAGGGGGGGAGGGGGAGGGATCATCAATCAGGGGAACTGGAGGTGCTGGTGACCTCGAGGTGGATCTTCATGCAAATGAGATAGTGTTTCGATTGTGATTTGATAAAAAAGTGGAAGTTGATACGGTTCAACTGACTGAGCGTTTTTCCAATGAGCAGATTGAGTTGATCAAGGATAAAATTATATCGGATTTTATATCTACCTAGCCCCTGTCGTTAAAGCGAAAAGTCTTAGTAATTTTTAGTCTTCGGCGGCTAAAACTAGGTTTAGCCTTCTTTGTGCTTCTACGGAGGGGGAGTAATTTATGGGGTATATAAAGAAAGTAATTTCTATTGTCTGTTAAAAAAAATAGCCATGAATAAGGATCACGCTCCGCTGCGCTTCGCACTCGCCTTAAATTCAGGACCTACAGGAGTAAAATAGATTGGTTACACCTAGATATAACCATCAGCTACCGGCTACACCTAGTTTTAGCCGGCTAAAACTAGGTGTAACCACATTTCGGGTATTAGCCGTTACATATACAATATCATCAACTTTTATCTCAGTTGAATAAAAAAATCTTTACTGTTTTAATGTACCTACTTACATATTTCCGATTTTTGTTTCTCTCGTAGTATTAAGTTATAAGTAACGAGTTTTAAATTATTCACAAAAGAAGAGATTCTTCCGAGAGCTATCAAGAATTACAGCGAACCGATATCTTCCATTAGGCAATAAAAACTGCACTGGGAAGTGAACCATCGAGCGCGCTCACCGAGCTTTGACGATAAAGCGGAAAAATGGCCGCCAAGTTCCCATCCAGCTGTTTTCAAATGGATGCATTAATTTACTGAGCGTCTTGCCACTGCTTCAGGCGAGGTCGTTTGTCAAACGGTTGCTATTGTTTGAAAATATGGAATGTATGGAGCTTTGAAACGAGAGACGAGCGAGTATTAATGAACGTTAACAATGCTTTTATTGCAGCTTTGAGTATATTTTTATTTCAAAATAAGTGCTTTGCTTTTTTATTTTTATGTTAATCGCGGATTTAGTATCTGTCACACCCTTTTACTTTTTTAGATCCAACAATGTCAAAACACTTCATAATTAAGTCCCCTAGAGACTTTTTTAGTAGAAGGATGTTGCAATAATCTCCACACTTCGTAGGCTGAGTTAAACTATTTTCGGCAGAAAACACTGATGCCCATTTTCTAATCCAAGAAAGTAAATAAGTATAAAAATCGTACTAAGGCATTCGCTTGACGTCATACCAACACTGCCATGCTAAACACTATTAATAGCTAGAAATACTAAAATACACCATTTTGCTAAAAGTTAGGACTTACGTTTGGAAAGGAAAATAACAAAATGAAATCATAGGATAAAAGAAATTGGCAGTGTTTCTGGTGTACCTAACTCAAAGGCTTAGTTGGCAGGACACTCGCCTAAAATAAATCTAATTCACTTCCAGTCTGTGGCAGTGAAACTTTTCCGATTTGTCATTTTTATGACATCACTATGGTAGTTGATGTTTGTTGGGACCACAGAGCGCATAGTGTGGGACCATAAAGTTAGCATTCATTTGGTATATTGGGACAAATCGCATTTGTTCCCATCTTGTGTGTTCTAGAATTCATGTAAAGTTCTGTTTGTTAACCGACTTCAAAAAAAGGAGGAGGTTCTCAAGTCGTCGGTATTTTTTTTTTTATGTATGTTTTACCATAACTTCGTCAGTTGTTAACCGATTCATACAATTCTTTTTTTATCTTAAAGAACATAGTTCGTGTGTGGTCCCATAAAAAAAATACAGAGATCTGGCTGGTAGTTTTTTCATAATCCTGAAAAATGTCAATTATTTAGCTTGCCATCACACGTGTTTTTACGGATTTTCGAACATAACATCTTTTTTATGTACCGATTTAGATGATTATTTTTTTGTTTGAAAGGGTATACTTCAAGAGTGGTCACATTTTAATTTCATCGGTATTGGACTTTGAACTTCGAAGATACACAAGGGAACTCCTCAAATTCAAATAGTATATGTAAAGTGATTTGGATTTTGGTAGGTTTATGACAATCCAAAACAAACCAAACCATGGTCTGCGATGCAAGGTTCTGGACTAGACTTGGACTACGAAGTCACAACGGAACTCCTCAAAAACAAACAGCGTAAATTTGGAATTTGAGTTGTGGGCATTTTACCATTGAAAATATTTTATAAAGTTAAAAAATATTTACATGCTTACAAACCTACCACTAAAAAGTTGAAAATAAACTTATTATTACTTAACATGGCGAATTTCACAAGATATTAAAGTATTTATATCAATAGTAAATAGGTTTTCTGAATGCAGCTGAAAAATAATACAATAGGCTAGTTGACAAAATTTGGAAAATAGTTTAAAAATAAAGTTTGCTATCTATTTTACCCCAAAAATATATTATTTTAAGGAAAATAAGTCATTTTGCCTATGAATTTTGCATTTTAAGAAATGAACTCAAAATGACATCGAAAAAGGCCAAAACTGTCATGGCGTCTTGAATGACGTCACGCCTCGCGAAACATTCGTGTTTGTTTATGACCGTCAATTGTTTTTATTCGAAAACGTCGTCGTCGTCGTTATTGAAAATGACAGCAACAACAAATGTTTCGCGAGGCGTGACGTCACGCGTCTCTGATTGGTGTTCAATGTCACGTGATTAAATGGCCAATACTGCCGATTTTATTTTCCGTAAATATTGGTAATCTTTATTTATTTTAATGAAAAAAGTTTTTTTTGGTTTACTATTTAACATGATTAATAATTAGAAACCTTATGGTAGCCGATTTATTCTTAGTGGAAACAAGCCTATTCTGCAAAATATTGTTGATTGACGAGGATATGATTACTTACATAATATCAGCAGGAAATAATTACCTGAAAGGATGTATATTATGATTAATAAAACTTCCAAGACAATTATCCACCCGTAGGTACTTACCCACTTAGTTTAAATTGATATTAAGTTCATCCTTATTCTCGAGTTTTAGAAGCTGATAGTTAAATTATGACAGTCTACATACTGAATATAAATTATCGGTAAACTGAATATTGTCTAAGGCTGTCCATTGAGTGTCTCTCTGAGTTTAAAAATGTTATAACCGGTTTCCATACTATACATAATAATAACGGGTGTAACAAGACCTTCAACGAAGCCGAAGTCCACGTATTCCACCCATCGTCAGGATCATTTTTGTCTTTTAGACTATACCTGGGAAACCAATAGGTACGAAGTTATTGAAGGTTAAAGTCAAAATTTTTATTTTTTTTTTTATAAATTCTTATTTTATTCGTTATTTCCTACTTTTTGTCCAATGAAACATTATCAAAATTTTAAGTATTTCGTAACAAACAATGGCTTCAAAACGTCATCACTCAATGTATCTCATGAGCACGCATATAAACGCTGCCTTTCAACTCGGCCGCACGCAGCTGTGTAGCATACACTCGCAGGCGCGGTGTGTTGTACGCGTTACATTGCGTGGTAAAGTATGCAATGCTTTTTTAACACCAAAAATCAAAATCGTTTCCCAGCAATAATTTTGAACAGAAATGGTCCTGATGATGGGCAGAATACGTAGACCTCGGCTTCGTTGAAGGTCTTGTTACACCCGGTATATAGACAAATTCAATACACTGAACAATATATAAAAACATATATCGGGAGCGTCATACAATACGTACACCGTCCACGACTGTAGTATACACCGACGTATACCGCGATTTTTGGTGCGTTTTGTAGCTTTCGTTAGGTTTTCCTGGAGATATAATACTGGCAGTTGTTTATGCTGTGGTGCATACATATATCAAGAAGTAAGTGCATCTGCCGCCAGCGCCCGGGGCGATGCAGATGAGATATTGTGGCGTCTGGAGCGATGCAAATGCGGCGACGGGTTCTGAATGGCCCTGAAATTAAATTCTGCCTGCTGAATTACTGTTGTCTGCGACTGCTGTGGTTAACTTGATGCTGGTTTAAGCACTGCGTAATTGTGTTGACTTTATCGTATACGCTTGCAAATTACTAGATATGTTGTAGACTAGCTTCTCTTTAAAGTTTTCCTAAGGATTGTCTCGAATGTCCAAGTGAACGAAGGGCGGAAGCTAGTAGAAAATAATATAATAGAAAGCGGGCTTTGATTTTACTGCACGCACATGCATTTTTTTTTTAATTACAAAAGTCATCACGTTTTTGTTTTCTTTAAGCCTTGACTACAACAATGTAAATGAAATGTCATTTATATTTTTATTGAATGAACCCATGGGTATTAGAGGACCGCTCGGAGAAATAAATATTTAAAATTAAAAATGTAACTTAAATGCCTGTATATAGTAAAAAAAAACGGCCGGGCAGCGCGATTTTTAGTCAGTTTCATCCACTAATCTTGAAAGTTATGATCTTGCCTGTCTATTGAAAAAAAAACGGCCGCGCAGCGCGATTTTTCTTCAGTTTCATCCACTAGTCTTGTAAGTTGTGATCTTGCCTGTCTATAAAAAAAAACGGCCGCGCAGCGCGATTTCTAGTCAGTTTCATCCACTAATCTTGAAAGTTATGATCTAGCATGTCTATTGAAAAAAAACGGCCGCGCAGCGCGATTTTTCTTCAGTTTCATCCACTAATCTTGTAAGTTGTGATCTTGCCTGTCTATAAAAAAAGGCCGCGCAGCGCGATTTTTAGTTAGTTTCATCCACTAATCTTGTAAGTTGTAATATTGTCTAACTATTGAGAAAAAAACGGCCGCGCAGTTTGATTTTTAGTCAGTTTTATCCACTAATCTTGTAAGTTGCGATCTTGCCTGTCTATTGAAAAAAACGGCCATGCAGCATTTTTTGTTAGTTTCACCCGTTTCATCCATTAATCTTGTACTCTTGTCTGTCTATAGTAGAATAAAACGGCCGCGATTTTTAGTTAGTTTCATCCGCTAATCTTGTGATCTGTAGTTTCTTACGCGAAAATTAATGTTTTCTAGAGAACTTTCGGAACATCAGTTTTTCCGGGAGATTTTTAGATTTTTCGGGAGTCGGGAGACCACTTGGAATTCCGGGAGAATCCAGGCAAATCCCAACCATCTGGCAACCGTAGGTAGCAGTGGAAACGGGTATGGTCGCCAAAATTTGTAGCAATGTATAAATATTTGGATATACTTAAGTAAAATGACAGGAATTAAACGCATGCAAACTACGATAGGTATTTACACACCTACCTATTTTCCCGACGTTTCGACCGAGTTGCAGTAGAAAAAACCTGCGTGCAATAATATTCGATCCAATGGTTTGTGCCGCTTTCCAGCAAATGTTCTGCAATCGCTGATTTATTAGTTTGGCAGTTTTTTACAGTTGTGATGTATTCACGGACTCTTTTAGTAATAGTTCGTTTCGTCTGACCAATATAACAACTACCACAGCTGCAGTCTATCTTGTACACGCCTGGTGTTTGTAATGGTGTGACATCCTTTGGCGAACCCAATATGTTGTTGACCTTTATGCCTGGAGTGTAAACTGTTGGTACAGAGTATTCACGTAAAACGTGGCTGATCTTATCTGTTATATTCCTTTATCATAAGGCATGTAGGCTGGTTGTCTGCTAACCTCGCCGAGGTTACCTCGGGATGCCAAAACTTAATAATAATAAGTTTTATTGTATAAATAATCACGAAAGAAAGCTTTACCATTTACTTACCAAATCACACTATGGACTGACAGATGTCAAATGTGATCTATTAAATTGGCCCATTTTTTTAATTAGTTATTTTCATTTACTTACAAGTAAGTGACAAAATACTTCGTTCACTGCAGTCCGGCACGCACGCTAGAATATGCATACCTACCCTTGACCTACCCACTAAATTATTTTCGCGGTACCTAATCGGTGCTGCTGCTGACTGTTGACTGGCGATAGCCGAGCGGTGCACGAAAACATACGAAAATCCGAATGCGATGCGGTGGGTGTAATTCAAATGATCGGTGACAGATGGCAGCGCGGCAAATTCAAAATGTTAATATGTATAATAATTATACTCCTCGCCTTGCCTAACTTTATTTTAATGTTATAGATCAATAAATAGATGATGCCTATTGTATATTTCCGGGGGTAGGGGTTTGAACCCCCAAACCCCCCCCCCCCCTTGGCTACGCCCGTGGTTCGAACAGTATAATTCCCCGAAGATAAATTATTACAACGAATTCTCGTAAACTCTTCTTAAAAACTTGAAGTTCGTATATCTTTAAATTGATTAAACCGATTGCGATGAAATAAAAACTAAATGATATTGTAAAATGCACAGTATATTTGATTGCAAACATCATTACGATTGAGTTAGCGTTTTTTAGATTATTAGCGCACAAACATACAGATAAACTGACAAACAGAAAAAAAAATCCAAAAATGTTAGAAATTGGTTACCTATTGGTTAATTATTAAACATCCCAACCACTTTTTTCCAAAATATTTCCTTTGTACAGACACAATTTTTCTAAAGATTTATTATATAGATGGAAAGTAAAATATTTCATTGCAACGTACTCCCGAGATATTAAGACTGCATGATAATGAAAGCTATTCTAAACCTGGCATTATTATGGTAAACCTGATTTTATTTTCCTATGCCAAAAAGCGATAGTACCGTCCTAATTCTAGAAACACACTCTTTCGAACAAAATAAAACAATCAAATCTCTATGTAGAAAATTAAAGACAAAATGTCTGTTTTAAATATTTAAGTTAAATCACTTACATTAATTCTGAAACAAATTATCAAGTTTAAATGGAAAACACTGTAACCTATGAAAATTTATGACGATGAATATTTTACTGCGGGTTGTCTCTGAATTTTAACGAACGGTTACAAATTTTCCTAATGATTATGAAATAATACTAAAGATTTAAATGAAAATAAGCATGAACCATCTATCATCGTATTCAGCATCAGGCATTTTTAATGATAAGGATGGGCTGTACCGTGGGTAGGAACCCCACGTGGCCAATACGGATTAGTGGATATTAATGACTGAAAAAAAATGTAGCCGCGGGACCAACGATTTAACGTCTCTTCCGAAGCATGGAGGAGCCATACATTTTGGTCACCCATCCCATGGCTGACCTTTGCGAAAGGTGCTTAACCGCCACAATCGCAGTCAAATGCGCTATCACAATGCACCATAGAGCTCTTCCGAAGCGTGTAAAGATCATACGAATCAATTGGAGGTTATGATAGTATCTAAAGGGCCGAAGTGTAACCGACTAATATAGAGGTTGATTTACGGTTATTACATAATAACATTAATTGGAATGAGACTTGTGAATTATTGCTGCATCAGCTAACGACGACAATCCAATTACTGCTGTCGATGTGAATCATCGGGTGACCATACTAGCAATAGTTACTAGCTGGTTTTAAGAAGACAAGATTAGCCATCTCAAATATGATTGCGATCTAAAATTAATTACAGATGTTTCATAAAAAAATCTTTACTGTCCTTTTTAGAACTTTTAATTTCAGTCGGAGCATACTTCTCATTTTATTAGGTCATTAAACAGCTACGATATTAATTATTATGATTATTTAACAAATCATAGTTGATTGATCGTAACGTTGAAAAATTTAGTACTTTTGGGACTCTCTCATTGTCACAGACACTGCATATCTCATGTTCGTGTGCCGATCCGTGTGCTCATTCAATAGCTCTAGACTTCACATACACAGTTGCGGGTGTGCAAAAACGTCACTGTGTAGCGCCTGTGTAATAGATAGTTGAAACGCGACATTTGTATAGAGTGCCCGGGTGTGTCATTGTTGAAAAAACTTAATTGTTGTTACTTACTTAGTCGAACCTCATGAAACATTAGATATTACTTTAGCTTTAGCTTAGTTATGTATTATCGTTTCCGTTGCGGTTGTTAAATAAACCAAGAAAATGTTAGTATGGAAAATGCAACTTCTAAAAATCTTCATAGAAATATGATGATTATTCATTAATTATAGTGCCCATGTTGAAGATATCTGAGCGCTAGCTTTCTTAGTAAATTATCCTCTTAGTCTCGTAGTTAATGCGGCACAATAACTCTTTATGAATCAGACTACAAATCTACTAAATTACTAGTATCTATAAGCTGCAAGAGATCTTCGTCTGCGTGACAGTTATTTAACCCTCGAGAACAGTTACTTTTCTGTATTCCTGACAACGTGTATGCAAAATTTCACGATGATCGGTTGGGTAGTTAAAGCTTCTATCTTATTTATCAATCCTAATCTTTATCCAGCTCAAGGTTGCCTGGAAGAAATTGCTTTTTAGCGATAAGGCCGCCAATCGGTTATCTTTTTGCGTATTTCTGTATAAATTTTCATGGTTTACAATAAAGAATATTTTATCTTATCTTATCTATGAACAAAAAGGTGCAGCACGCCTTAAAAAATATCGGTCTTAAGTTTTTTTTATTTATTAAAACTCTTTTGTGGTATATTTAGCGACGATATTATCTAAGTTACAATAGTTTTATGTCAATGGCACATCACCTTTTTACAAAATACGGCTTTTCCCGATGAAGGGGCGTTAATTGTAGAGGAGTCCTCTTGGTACTTTACTATCAGCTTTACTTCTCCATTTGCATTATGTCGAACATAAATAGCCCAGCAACAATATAAAAGTAATCCCCAGGATCCCATCACCAGATCGTGATCTTATGAGAATGGGACCTATCTGTAACTATATACTTTCAAACAAAAAAAGAATTTCTAAAATCGGTTTATGATTGACAAAGTTATGAGGTAACAAACATAAAATAATAATAATAAAAAAAAACAGCCGAACTAAGAACCTCCTTCTTTTTTTGAAGTTGGTTAAAAATTGGCCAATTTAGGCACTATTGCTTACTACTACCACAATGAACTATATTTTTAACCGACATCAAAAAAGGAGGAGGTTCTCAGTTCGTCGGAATCTTTTTAGGGTTCCGTAGCCAAAATGGCAAAAAACGGAGCCCTTATAGATTCGTCATGTCTGTCTGTCTGTCTGTCTGTCTGTCCATCCGTCCGTCCGTCCGTATGTCGCAGCCACTTTATTCCAAATGTATTAGGAATACATAGTTGAAACTTGGTTGGTTGGTGCATTCTGAAAATAAAAAAAAATAAAGATTTAGGGGGGCTCCCCATACATGGAACTGAAACTGAAAATTTTTTTTTTCATCAAACCAATACTTGTGGGGACCAATAACTTTGTCATTCATACAAACACTGTGAAAAACAAAGTTATTTTTTCAGACGAAAAATTATAGCGGTATTAAAATATGGTATGGTGTAATATATGGTATGGTATATGGTATATGGTATATGGTATATGGTATATGGTATATGGTATATGGTATATGGTATAGGGTATGGTGTACCTACGGAACCCTACTGTGCGTGGCCCGACATGCACTTGGCCGGTTTTTTTTATGTATGTTACTCGATTACTCAAAGACCGCTAGACCGATTTGAAAAAATCTTTTTTCGTTTGAAAGTATATACTTCCAAGTTGGTCCCATTGTCATGAGGTCAAGATCTGATGATGGAATCATGGAGAAATCACGGGAACTCTTAAAATATTATAGGCACACCTATAGCGATTTTGGTATTTTCTCAAGTAACTTGTGCATTTGCTTTCGAAAAATACCATTTTGGTGAATATGAAGACCATCATATGATCATCGGAACTATTCAATACTAATTATTTCACTGGTACGATACGATTACTTTAATATGGTTGCTAGGCTATTTATACTCATCATAATATATTTGGTGAGTGGAGCTGATAGTGAAGTACCAGGAGATTTCCTCAACAACTAACGCCCCTGCGTCGGGAAAAGCAGTATTTTGTAAAAAATAATGAGTCGTTGACATAGGGCTGTTGTAACTTAGATAATATCGTCATTAAATATACGTATCACAAAAAAAAGTTTTTTTTTAAAAAAAACCTCCTTCAAAAAACATAAAAAATAACCTAATAAAAATAGATTAAAAAATAAATGGCTCTAAAAAGCTAGAAATAAAATATTCAAAACTAATTCGAAAGTAGCTAGAAATAAAATATTCAAAACTAATTCGAAAGTTTGCACGCATAACGTTTTATGAAGTCGGGTGGGGTGATGATGAAGATAATTGAAGTTGAGATAAAAAATATCCTTCGCTCCTTTATTATTTCAATTGTAAATACTATAGAATATTAGCTACAATCTGGGGGTCTATTACGAAAAGTTTAATGCGATACACGCAGCTGCGTCCGTGCTTCGTTTTGATTGTTTCCTATTACAAATCACTTTCGTATGCGATATTGCGAAGTGATTGCGTGAGTTTGACAGTTTCTCTGTAGCGTATCCTTAGAACATTTATGGTTAAATGCTCTAAGTGCGTATCCGACATAGTTCGTTTAGTAGTCTATGGACTACGATAGAAAAAATCAAAATTTTTGATAAAACTACAACCAAAGAACTACGGATGACTATCGTGGCTAATTGACTGCGTTACGCAATTGCGTACGTTATTTTCGTAAAAGGCCCCCTGTATATGTGAATTTTCAATACATTATGTACTTAGCGAGCAAACAAAAATAAGATTAGGGCGCCACTTTGAGGCCTATAGGGCCTTAAGACGTTAAACTGTCACTAACAAACAAACTCACTTTCATATTGAGTTAAAATAATATTCGGCTAGGTCTTTCACATTAATATTAATATATATTTGTGTGAGAAAATATATTAAAGACGCTCCTAAAGTCTTATGTTACTTTTTAGGGTTCCGTACCCAAAGGGTAAAAACGGGACCCTATTACTAAGCCTCCGCTGTCCGTCTGTCTGTCTGTCTGTCTGTCACCAGGCTGTATCTCATGAACCGTGATAACTAGACAGCTGAAATTTTCACATATGATGTATTTCTGTTGCCGCTTCAACAACAAATACTAAAAATAGAATAAAATAAATATTTAAGGGGAGCTCCCATACAACAAACGTGTTTTTTTACCGTTTTTTAGGTAGACAGTTAAAATTTTCACAGGTGATGTATTTCTGATGCCGCTATAATAATAAATACTAAAATCAGAATAAAATAAATATTTAAGGGGGGCTCCCATACAACAAACGTGATTTTTTTGCCGTTTTTTGGTACAGAAACCTTCGTGCGCGAGTCCGACTCGCACTTGGCCGGTTTTTCTATTTAATTCACGTCTTATAAGTAAAATCTTACTTACTTTGCCACAAAACATAAATATCTGTCGCATGTCTTTGAAGCTATACAGGTATTTTCTTTTTCTGTAGACATTCAGATATTCAAAGGGCATTCATATCACGCATCAGAAAGGTCACATTGAGGTACTTTTAGTGTTATAATAAAATTGCCTCGTTTCTAAGCCCCGCCCTAGTTTCTTCATTTCGGTAAATGGAAAATAAAGGCCAGACGATTACAAATACGTTTTACCTATTTCAGTTTCTTTTTTATTAAATATAAACGTTTCGTTGGTACTCATTTTGTCTAATATCTTGTATTTAGAGCTCATGACAGTTTCCTAGAAAATAATATTAAAAATTTGTTTCTGTCCTTTAGACATTATTAAGAAATATTTAGCTTTATTTCTTTCAATTTACTTTTTTACAGTTTTCACTTAGAAAAAAAACGTTGTTTTTATTTTTCTTTACACATTCCAATAGACATTAATTCATAGGTACTAACTTTAATAATTTTACTTACAGAAATGACTGAAATGTTAATAATATTATCAATCTTCATGATTTATTGTACATTTTAAGTTTTAAAATAAATAATTTAAAACTTATTAAGTTAAAAAGCAAAGAAAATAAAGGCAGTTCTGTTGTGTTTTTAATATTTTTTTAAATTATCTTATTTTTAATTTATACATTTTATTTAAGTCGATCTTAAAAGAAAATTATAGTTATACAGGACGTACTTACTGTATTTACAAAAAATATTAGATTATTATTTAGTAGGTAATTCGATCTCAATAGCATGATTTTATTTTTAGAACAAACGTACTATTCGTTGTTAATATTAAAAGCTAACATTTACTGAACTGTTCGATAAAAGTTTCATTAAGTAGTTTTCGGATAAACTTACAGTGCTATTGGAGTACCTATGTATGTATAGTGACTGATTTTAGTAATTTAGGCGTTTAAAGGTTTATACCTATTGAGGGCTTAAAATAAGATATTTCTTTCATTGACATAAATGTAATAGTAGATTATGCAACAAGTGAAAAAAGAGGGAATTTAGTTCGAGGGATTAAGTTGGATCCCGAGAGCAGCGAAGGATTCTAGAGTTGAATCCCGAGCGTAGCGAGGGATTCAAAAGTAGAATCCTGAGCGAAGCGAGGGATACAAAGGACCGAGATGATTTTTTTTTTCACGAGTTGTGTTCTCTACTTTTTACCATTGACTGCGAGGAAACAAATAGCAGTACTTATACCTATAGTAAGTATTTATTTATTTTTATTATTTAGGTAGGTAATCAGTAATATTTAAACATTAGAAAATAGTGAAAATAGTTTTCCAACAATAAAACAACCACGCTAAAATTACAGGATCGGTCTAGCATCAGTCCATTTCATCAGTTTATATAGACTTTGAATTTTTACAGTCTGAAGATCGTACCTACCAGACTGATGGAATAGACTGATGCAATGCAAGATTGGACATCTAATCTCCTTCTATTATATAGAAAAGAACCCAAAGATAAGACACTAAAAAGAAACTAATTAATTTGGCGGGATATTTTTTAGAAAATAACCCAAAGATAAGACACTAAAAAGAACCTAAATAAAATTGGTGGGAGGCTTTATCTATGGAATAGCTCCATACTTTCAGAACGTTTTATTTTTTTTGTAGGTACATAATTCATACGATGCGCGCTTGTTCCAAATTCAAAATATTTTTTTTCACTCGGTGATTAAAACAGCGTTTTATTCACTCTTATTTTCTATTTACTCGAATTAAACGCACTTTTTCGAGTGGCGATGGTAAAAATATATTTTTGTTTTATTTTTACTAGGTATCTATTATCTATCTATTCTATCTATTGTCACAGTGTAAACAATACTTACGTATTTTTTTGACGATTATTATTTTAATGTCAGAAAAACACCAAACATGTTTTGAGAAACTGTACATATCTACCTATTATAAAGAAAAAAAATTATGTTATTCCTTTACGAAAAAACCAAGTCTTGAGAAACTTACTGTAAAACCATATTATTCAATTAATTATAATATATTTACACTTGTGAAGTCGCAGAAAAGGAAATAATCTTAAACAGCTTGAATCTGAACCTTACATTATTTTGACAAAATACTATGTATACTACTTTAAAGGTCTAAGTCCAACCATCTAAGTATTTACAAAAAATCCTCCTCTCCCATTATCGCATCGGTAATAAAAGCATTATACACCGCCATAACACCGAGATCCCACCAAACAAGACATGACGGCACATTCGCGGTCGTAAAACGGAATGTACACAAACAAACTGCGCGGCCCGATTGGCTCCTCTTGATATTCAATGTTTACGTATAACTCCTCTCGAAACAATCTTTCTGAAGCGAGCAAGCAAGCACTTACACGGGACTGCATTAATGGTGTCCATGCATTATTCATGGGAACGCATGGAACGGGCTCTGCGATCTGGTAATTTACTTCGCGGTTAACTGAGGATCATTCGACGCTCGATCAATCATTCCCTGTGTTGCGTATGTCAATTTATTCGTACTGAATGCTCCGCTAATACGCTTTTCGACATATGCAAGCGTCGGGGAAGCGAGGAGGTTCTCCATATTGAATTTTCGAGCACCAACGTCGATCGGCTTAGAGGTTTGTAAATTTGAAATTGTAAAATGTGGATCAATTGAAATAAAATAGAGATGTTTGGCTTTGGTATTTATTTATTAAGAATAAGAAAAAAATTATGATTAAAATATTTTTGTTATACCTACTATTAAGACAAACGATAAAATAGCAACAAGTATGTGCGGTACAGAAAAGAAACCATTGTAAAGATTTTTTACGAGTTGAATATACACTGATTTACTTTTAAAATAATAATTAGCCTTATAGTCGTACCAGTCAAGAACTGTTCTATCATACCATATGTAAGCTCCTTTAATAGTAGAAGGTGCCTCCAATACTAGGTAGAGAGGAGTTTCTGCTGCATCGTCTATGCTGTAGAAACCTATGCCCATAGTCATGTCAGTGGTGACTAGGCCCGGGTGCATAGAGTTCATAATGATTCCTCTTGACTCGTACTCTCTCTGCTGTATGATGGTCATAGCACTTAACGCCACTTTGGACACTCTGTACGGTGCTATCGATCCATTGTCTGCTAAGTCACTTCGTTTGAAAGTCCCCTTCTTCACCGAATCAAGATACCATTCAACGAAATCATTGACGTCAGTTCTAGTGAAGTCTTTCTTACTTAACCTCTTAATCCACTCCTCGTTCCTGACATTAGAGAGATGACCACAATCACTGGATATATTCAAAACTCTCGCATTATCTTTTAGTAATGGGAATAAAAGTTCTTCTATCGTCAAAATACTATGATAATTAATATCAATAACATTTTTACTATCTTCATACGTGTGTCGTAACTTCACAGTAGCCACTCCCGCATTGTTTATCAAAATATCGATTCCATTATGATTATCTTTCAAATAATCGCGAAACTTTTCCACAGAAGATCTGTCAGACACGTCCAGTTGATGGTATTTAGGACTGAGGCAAAGTGTTTCCAGTTTTGCGACGGCTTTTTTTCCTCTAGATTCATCTCGCGAAGTTAAATAAACCACGCCGTCGAATCTCTCGCACAATCCTTTGACTATGGCAAAACCTATGCCTTTATTTGCACCGGTAACAATTGCTACTTTGTCGGACATGACTACTCGCGCGACTACGCGCTAGCAATAATATTATTACACTGCTAATTAAGCCAACGATAAAACTGATGATGGTCGCAAACAACTACCTATCTGTTTAATTAATTTGTCTTTACTGTAATTATTTGTACAGTTGTTATGAGTAATCAACAGAATTGCTCGACAGATAAATATTAGATCGTTTTGTTTTTTAAATTCAATTAATCCGTTGGTAAAGAAAATTTTAACTTTATCAGCCAACACAGTTATCTTTCTCTCACTGCAGACAGTCTTAAAACAGCAGTGATGGAGTGTTTGTTTTCTGTCAGTTTTTAATCAATGGAGAATTAAGTAAAATAACCACCAATAACCGCCATTGTTGTCTCATTAAATTTCAAAAAACTACAAAATATTTAATTTTTAAGTAAATTATTGGTGTATGTTACAGCGAAGTCTCTCGCTCTATAGGAATGTTTTTTCTTAATTCAATAACGTCTTCGATTTTGTATACATGTTGGCACAGAATAGATAGGTAGATATAAGTAGACATAAGTACTACCGTGTGTTGATTAAGCTTGAAAAAGGAAAAGGGTAAAACATAAACTCTCGATGGCAAACCTAACCCCAAACAAGCAAAGTTATGGGTGGTCGTAAGTATGTAAGAATAGCAACGTTAAAGAAGATAAGAGTTATCTATGACCTTGCCTTTCCGTTATCAATCAAAGTACAATCGTTGTTTATATTTGTTTGCTCTGCTAATAGGTAGGAACAATAATTATTTTACTGATTTTAAAAACAATTTTGTTATTACTGGTATTTTTAAATGGATTCTGATCAACGTGAGTCGAGCAAATAACATGTTAAATTACAGCATACCTATCATTATTTTCTTCTTTATTCAATCTACTTAACCACTACACCCAAATAACACTTTTAATTAATGTGAAATGTCTAAGTTTCACACTTCTAAAGTTTTAACTTTGAAATAGTAATCGGCATTGTAATCGTACCAGTCGAGAACTCTTCTATCGTACCAAACATATGCACCTTTGAGATCCTGAGGAGCATCCAGCACCATGTAGAGTGGGGTTTCGGCAGCTTGGTCTGTATTGTAGAAGCCTTTACCTACGGTCATGTCAGTTCTCACCAACCCTGGGTGCATGGAGTTCACTGCTATGTTTCTAGAAGCCAGTTCCTTCTGCTGAATAATAGTTAATGCACTCAGAGCGACCTTTGCAACACGGTAGGCTGCCACTGTTCCACCATCAGCTATATCTTCCGTTTTGAAGGTTCCATTCTTAGACGACTCCAAATACCAGTTCACAAACTCTATTATGTCGTTCACTGTTAAGTTCTTGTCTGACAATCTCTGTATCCAGTATTTGTTCCTTATGTTTGAGAGATGTCCGCAGTCGCTAGATATGTTTAAAATGCGCCCATTATCCCTAATGAGAGGGAAGAGTAACTCCTGTATCATCAAGATGCTGTTGAAGTTGATGTCGATTATTTTCTTGTTTTCCTCATAGGTATTGAATAAATTGACGCTGTTTGCTACTGCGGCGTTGTTCACCAAAATGTCTATTCCACCGTGCTCGTTTCTGATGTGTTCCCTGAATCTTATTATGCTTTCTTTGTGAGCTACATCGAGTTGGTGGTACTGTGGGTAGAGACCGAGTTTGTTGAGTTGATCCACCGCTGCTTTTCCTCTGGCATCGTCCCTCGACGTCAAGTACACGACACCCTTAAACCTTTTCAACAATCCTTTGACTATCGCAAAACCGATGCCTTTATTGGACCCGGTAACAACGGCGACTTTCGACGACATGTCTGATCTCTCGCGAGGACTAATCTCGAATGAGTTAGCTAACTTTCGACCTGGCCCCTTTGACCCTAACGTCAGATAACTGGATAGCCTGTGTGTTTGATAAACAAAACATTATATAATGGATGGCTGGTCCGCAGATAAGGCACACAGAATGAATGTCATCGATAATGTCTCGTCAATTTATTAGGGGTGTACTCCGCGGGGTAAAATAAACCCGAAGCAATATCATTCAATCAATTTGGAAGGGTATCTATAAATTCTTTAGGAATAAATGGAAACGTCTATCCATCATGGTGGTGTTCATATAGGGAACGCGACATTGTCTGAACATGATGGCGTACTGTAAAGTAATGTTTTTAGAGTAATTTGTTCTTTAAATTCCAAGAAGTCACTCCTTAGTTAGTAGATTAATAAAATACCTATTATCTTTTTAAACATAATGAGTCCTAAAATATAACTGATTGTGATAATAACTGATTTAGATTTTTAGTTTGGTAATAACAACAATTTGCTCTTTTATAATCGTTGTCCTGTAACTATCTGTGTAAACAATGGTCATTTTAAAATTGTGTAGGAATGCCAACCCACCTTGCTCACCGAACCCTATCCAAAAACAAACATTACAATATTGGACTCAAACTATACCTACTTATACCACCTTAAATTTAACTAATATGCAAATTAAGTTACAATAAGGATTTTGTGGCTTCCGATTTAGGAACCGGCAGAACACTTTCGGCCATTGCTACATTTAAGGTCTTGGTCTCCTAATTATGCCGTCAGTCATAACGAGGCTCAAAATTAATAAGGTGATGACATTTTTACAGCACAAACAGCTTGTATATAGGTAATTTTGGACTTTAACATCTTAAAAGTAAGTGCTATTTTATGATGTAGTAGTAGGTGTGCAATCACATTAGAACCTTCTTGGCTATTACTTTTCCTTATTCCGGTTATCTTGATGCTCCCATTGTGCATGCTGCTCAAAGGGCCAACTGAGCATTTAACTCAAGCCTTCCAAACTTCGTCTTTCTCAACTCTTTTATCAAAGTTTTTGTATTATCCCGCCCGCTTAATACAATTACACCCGCAGTCCTTTCTTCGATAGAAATTTAACTCTTTTTTTCCCTTGAAAGTTTATTCAATTTACAGGGCTTTCACGTTTTGTGTCCTTTGTCGTAAATATTTTAGTGTTGATGGTATCGCGGCGACATTTTACGTGTGATATTGCTTTATATGGTTCCTATTCTGACTTATAATAAAGTGCTAAAGTTCAAAGTCCGTTTTTTAAATCGTGTCATTATTATATAAGTTGCTGCGTATAACTTCTGAGGGCACAGACATCTGACTAAATTAACATAAATCTCTGGCTTTGCTATGATGAGAAGAGAGAGAGAAAAAATAGTCTTAGAAACCTCATTTTTAAAGACCTATCTATAGACACCCCGCACGTATAGGTTTGATGAAAAAAATTTTTTTCAGTTTCAGTTCCATGTATGGGTAGCCCCCCCTTAATCTTTTATATTTTTTATTTTTATGTAAAAACCTTAGAGCGGTTTACAGAATACATCTACCTACCAAGATTCAACTGTGTAATCTTAATAGTTTCGGAATAAAGTGGCTGTGACATACGGACAGACAGACAGACAGAACTATAAGGGTTCCGTTTTTTACCATTAGGCTACGGAACCCTAAAAAGTACCTAAGTTCTGAGTAGCTTACTTGACAGATAATTTGACATATTTTTCACTAGCGGCCGCCCGCGACTTCATCAGCGTGGAAAGTTGTTTTTGTTATCTCTTCTTCTTTTTCGGAATGAAAGGTATCCTATGTCCTTTTCTGTAACCTTGACAACATGTATGAAAAATTTGATGATAATCGGTTTAGTGGTTAAGACGTGAAGGCGTAACGAACAAACAAACGGACTTTCGCATTTGTAATATTTTATACTAGCGGCCGCCCGCGGTTTCACCCGCGTAGTTCCCGTTCCCGTAGGAATATCGGGACAAAAAGTATTCTATGTTTTAATCTAGACTATCTGTGTGCCAAATTTCAACCAAATCCGTTCAGTAGTTTTTGCGTGATTGAGGAACAAACATCCAAACCCACAAACTTTCACATTTATAATATTAGTAGGATCACAATTACTGTCAAAACATCAGTCAAGGTAAGCTACTCAGAACTTACTTTTAGATTGTGAAGTAGGCCCTAAGTGAAGCGTGATCCTCAGTGGCCGGACCACATTTAAGTACTCAGATGGTTTAGTTCCACATAATTGCTACCTGAAGTCTACCTTCACAGGAATATATCATAATTAGGCCGCAGAACAATGCTCTCTGGCCGCACTAACTCAAATTTTAAAAAGTGTGATACATTTTCAAGAAATTGATATCCCAGTAAAAACTACCTAAATAGTACCTTCCACACGACAAGTTTCGTAAAATAAAACTCTAAAGTAAGAAGTTACTAGCCGTAGTTTGTGATCTGGCTGGAGAGCATTCTCTGCAGCAGGTCAATATCGTAAGTGTGATACATTTTTAACCGACTTCACAAAAAGGAGGAGGTTCTCAATTCGATTGTATACTTTTTTTTATCGTTGTTCGCGCGTATCTTCGACATTTATGGACCGATTTTGATGATTCTTTTTTTGTTTGATTGAATTTTCTTGCGAGATGGTCTCATTTAATTTTTATTTCAATCGGTTTAGTAGTTTTCAAGAAATCCTGAAAATACTATGATTTTGCATCAACTACCTTGACGACTTTGTTATTAATAAATCGAATTAGATGTTTATTTTTGTTGGGAAAGGGTACTTTTAGTGTTGTCTTTTTAACCGACTTCAAAAAAAGAGGGTTCTCTCTCAGTTTGAGCTGTATGAATGTATGTTTCTCCGCGAATATCTCACGTTTGACTGAGCCAATTTTTATACGAAATAATATACCTACACTACCTAATAGAGAAGGTACTTACACTAAAAATGAAAAAATAAAAAATTGTTTTAAAAAACAAAAAAGACTTATGATGTAAAATGTAAAAAAAATCCGTTCCCCCCCCCCCCCCTTATCTCCGAAGTTTGCAAAGAGAAAAATCTGAAATAATTCTATGTGATAGCAGTTTATATAAAGGTCACAAGAAAAATAAAACGATGTCTGAATATAGCACACTTTTTTAGAAATTATCAAATTTATAAAAAAGTTAACATTAGTTCCACTATCGGTCAAGAGATGGCGCTGACCTAAAACTGCAATACTAATTTTATTATTCTACTCTGCCGTGTAGTTTGATGGTGCAATTATGATGGTATGGAACCCTCGGTGCGCGAGTCCGAGTCGCTCTTGACCGGTTTTATTATTATATTGTATGAGCAAAAGTCATCAAAAAAAAAATTTTGGAGTGTTTTACCTTCCAATGATCAAGAAAAGTAAGTTAACTTATGACTAAAAGGTACCATAATAATAGGTCTTTACCTATGAAATTGCCGATTTGTATGGAGATTTTTCAAGAAGTTGCATTTTTCATAATAGCATTTTCTTTGTTCATTTAACAACCATGAACACTCATGTAACAAAACTTTTATGTACTAATGTTTGAACACTATGCTAACTTATTTCCATTTAAGATAAGCGAAAAAATAAGTTTTGGTTAAGTTACAACCCCTTCGGTCACCCTTTTTTTTGCTCACAAAAAAAGAGTCACTTTCAAGATCTTTTTTTTAATGTCACGAAAGCTAAAATATGGACTTTATTTTTACTGATAGTTAACTATCATGATCATAATTCGATGTAATATTCACGATTTTGTTAAAATTTTAAATTATAGAAGTTATTATTTTCTCTGTATGTGACAAAATATCGGCAATTTCATAGGTAAAGACCAATACTTCTAAAAGACAATGTAACTGTTGGTAAGTATACGTCAGAATATTTGAATTTAGTTAGTAATAAAGCTTATACCCCGGATAGGGTGTTATGCAGCTGGTATGATGATGAAGTAATAAAGTAGAAAATCGAAAATAATTGACATGTAATACAAAAACTTGTGAACAAAAAGTACCTACGCAAAAGGTTTGCGGGGGTCATATTTTTATATAGAAAACGTAAAGTTACGACAAGCTAAAGAGATTCTCTAGTAGCTACAAGTATTAAATTGCGTACAAACCTGACAGATGGTTGTAAAAAAATCAGAATAATTATTATCATAAGTGATTGCGTAGGTTCATATTTTTAGCGTAAATAATAGCGGAAACGTATTTATTCTACATCAAAATACACTTTAACGTACTGTGAAGTAGTTCCCATAACTTTTATATTCAAGAAAGATAATATTAAACAACGAAAATCATCGAAATATAATACCATACTCTTTACACATAAAGAAAAATACAGCAACAAATGTTTCTGTATAACCGAGCCTTAACTTATAGAATTAAAAGTAGAAATAAGCTTTTCAACGAAGTGATTTACTATTGTATCTACCTACTCTATATCGATTTGAAATACTTCTCAGAAAATGAACGTTTAAACAAGGCTGAAAATCCTCCATGCCGGGGCCCTGTCAGGTCACAGCAGGCAGTTAGCACAACGGGGATGTTGGCACCGCGCCCACTACTCCGTCGACTTGACGTAGTCAAAGTACTTCAGAACTGTATGTTTTGACTGTTCGATTATTATCATTAACCTTATAACTGTGACAAATAACTTTGGAACTACAAACACCTAGATCTGAGCCAATATAGAAATGTTCGTTTTCTAAATAGACCCAGCTAGGGATTGAAGACCTTAAAGATGGCAACAACACCTGGAAAAACAGTGTACAAACTACGTCGTCAAGACAACATAATTATGCCAAAAGTGTATATTATTGAGGCAAAATATATATAGTCTATTTATAGAAGACACTCTACCACGAAGATCGTCAAGACATCATTCCAAGTGTTTATACATATTAAAGTCGATTGTACGACAGAGCTCACCTCGGAACCTGTGTGACTGTTCAGTTCAGTTCAGTTCAAACTAATTAATCCTAAGATGTCAGTTCATGAAAGGCTGGTAGCATAGCGTGAACTTCCACTCGTGATGTCCTCTTGGGTGTTCAGTGTCCAATAGGTAATCTAAAAAAATTAAATATTAGCTGTTTAACTGATTAATTTAGCCCTGTCTCACAACTGAGTTGATACACTGCCTGTTCTGTGCACTTTGTGATATTGTCGTTAAGATTTATGCCAAACGAAGGATTAAGACGCCGGAATTAATTAATACTGGACTGGTGATGTATCAAATATGTTGCTTGGTGTAATACATAGTATGGGTAATATTGAGGCTGTAATTAGATAAGATTAGCTTTATTTCTTTCAATTTACATTTTTACAGTTTCCACTTTATTTTTTTACACACTCCAATAGACATTAATTTCATAGGTACCTACTTTAATAATGTTATTTACGGAAATGACTGAATTGTTATTAAAATTTTCTGTCTACATGATTTATTGTGCGTTTTAAATTTTGGAATAAGTAATTTAAAACTTTTTAGTTATAACTTAAAAAGAAAAAAAATAAAGCAGCTCTGTTGTGTTTTTAATATTTTTTTAAATTATTTATTTTTATTTTATAAATTTTGTAACAAACTATTAGTAAAGTTTTAGTATGACATGTGTACATCAGTGCCTTTTATTTCATACCCATATTGTAATAATTGAAGTTTTTTTCCACAGTCATTACAAAATGGCGTCATGTAGCCAATTTCTTTTTTCAAAAAATCTATAAACCATTGTTATTTGGAGTGATGTAAGGATTCTAACGATACCTCACAAATCCAAATCTGTTCCAGGGATTTAGAAGTTATGGTGGAATAAAGAAACTCACATACTCATATACAAACATACATATGAACACAATACACTTATTGTTTTTGGGCAGTCGTGTTGTTGGCAATACACTTAATTGAACACACTTATTTTTAAAGGATACGGCAATGTTCTTTGTCAGTTTTCGTACGTTTTTTTCAAAGATATTATGATAATTTATGATGAGGAAAATATGTCTGGTAGTTAAGGTTATTACCAAGGTCTGGGGTAGAATTTCCTTGGGATATTTTCCGGCGTCGAGTGAAGTGGGCGGGCGAGAAAATTCACAATTTTTCTTAGTCTCGATCCCATTACGTTTTCATTAAGTGAGGTAATATTTACGGCTTGTTTTTACATTGTTTGATCGCACATTTTTGTGTAATGAATACCTAGGTAAATTTTTAGCGCAGGAATTCTGACGGGAGATCAAATCTTTATTATTTCACTTATGTACTTCGTGTTTTGCGTAGCTCGAGTTGGGAAATCTGTTATGTTTACGAGTATGAATTTTTTACAACTTTGGTTCTAAAATTACCTCTATACAAATACGTCATTTTTATCACTTTCCTCAAAGTGACACGGTAAATTTTATTCACCTGGTCATAGACTTAAACACTTTTCGCTCGTAAAATTTTAAGATGCGAAATTTTTACCCAGTAAAACCACAAGATTTAGCCACGAAACTTTGTATGTTGGACTCAAAACCTTAACTCTAACTTCAACTTTCTCAAATTCGATTAGTCGACTCAGTCGATAGTCGATTGATCGACAGCCGAAACTCGACTCGTATTAATTTATAATTAATTAGTCATAAAGTTTCTGCTAATAATTTTAACCGTCTTCTGTTACGACGCCTTCAAGTTGTACAGCTGACGTGACGTTAACTTATTTAACAGATAAGTTAATTTAAAGTTTGTTGAGTTAAAATTTTAGATTTTGGCTATGTAGTCTGATATTATTATCTAATTTGAGACGGTTCAAAAAGAGTTAATTGTGTCACACCTACATAATTTTACATTAGAATTAGAAACGAAGAGTAAACAAAAATCTTCTGTGGCAGAAGCGTCTGAAAAAGTCTCACAAATTAATATTATTTTGATCTTACTAACTTAGCACTCTAATTTCGGATACCCAATGAAATAGGGTTTTTATAATAATGCATTTTTACTGAGCATAAGTACTCACAAAATGGATAGACTGATTTGTTCCATCTGCGAAGTTCTTTATCATAAAGTCCAGATGTTGACCGCCAAAGCTGTCGCGTCACAATAAATAAATACATAACATTTGTGAAGTATTCATATTCCATCGGTGGCGGTGGCCGCAGCTCATGCGTTATTCATCGGCTCGGCCGCGACTTGGATCGGTTCCGAACTTATTTACAACTCGTCCGCGGTACGTGCTGCGAGCGCAAACCAAAACGACTTTATGATCTATTTATAGATTAACGCTTCAGCTCTGGTTTTACGCTTAGAATTCTGTCGCAAGCGGAATCTGAATGCTTTATATTTCGGTGGACGTATCCATATTAAGACTAACATTTATTATTAAAAACGACCGATGGAAGGTTAAGTCTGATTTTGATAACCAAAATAAAAATTTTAACAACAAAATAACGTTCAACGCTAAAATGTATTAACTTTTAACGAATTTTTTTCACTGTACAAAAAAATAAATGAAATCAACGATTAAGTTAACCAAAAACTTATTACGTAATTTATCCAACAAAAAGATTCCCTTATTTATTTAGGTACTGTGAACTGAATCTTCCAACAAGTTACGAAGTTGAGTTCATTAAAAATATAATAACAATTTCTTAAATATCCAGTGGCTATGAAGGTTAGCTGAGCAGGACACCCGGCCAGGAACAAAGACGGCTATTAATTAAGCAGACAATGGCGGGAAGATTAAAATATTCCTTCACCGATTTACACTGACATATAGAGGGGAGCTACCTGGATGGATCGCTAAATACTTCCTCCTTGGTGGAAATGAAGGCTTTTGTAAGTTAGCTTACTTTTAATTTGTACCTTTCCCCCTCAAATAACGATAAGGAAAATGAAAGAATCGGCACATCGTCAAGCCGTAATTTGAAATTGGAATATTTTTGTCATGAGACGTTGTGTTCTGGAAATTTTAATTTTAAATCTGCAATGTTTTACTTGACAAAACAAATAGAGGAGGAAAGGACCTAATTTTGCAATTTAAATTTCATAAAACCTCAACTAATATCCATAAACAATTTTCATACGAGTTAAGCTTACACAGCACCTCACAAATGGCGACCTTCCGATACTCATTAACCAAGTTATAGCCACAGTATATATTTTATAGCTCTGGCTCTAAAGGGTTTATTGAAAAGGACTAGCAGCTTTCAGATATTACAGAGGACTCGGCGAGCTATCGGAAATTAACAAACTTTTGTTAAGGCTAGAACACAGTAAAACGACTATGTTTAGTTTCAAAGACCGATGATCAGACAAAGTTTCTGTTAAGCTAAAGTTTGTTACGTCAGTTCGAAGTGAAACATCTCTACTTTATATAAATATAAAAATAAAATAAGTAAAGTTCCCGTTAACAGATCAAAATAATGTATCAAACTAAAACCAGGAAATACTTATGCTTTTTATGGTTCCGTACCCAAAGGGTAAAAACGGGACCCTATTACCAAGACTCCGCTGTCCGTCGTCTGTCTGTCACCAGGCTGTATCTCATGAACTGTGATAGCTAGACAGTTTAAATTTTCACAAATGATGTATTTCTATTGCCACTATAACAATTAATACTAAACATAGAATAAAATAAATATCTAAGGGGGGCTCATATACAACAAACGGGATATTTTTGCCGTTTTTTACCCAATATCAATAAACGACAACAGGTAGACAATTGAAATTTTCACAGATGATGTATTTCTGTTGCCACTATAATAGCAAATACTAAAAACAGGATAAAATAAACATTAAAGAGGGGCTCCCATACAACAAAAGTGATTTTTTTGCCGTTTTTTGGTACGAAACCCTTTGAGTGCGAGCGACCTTGCCTTTGCACTTGGCAGTCGATTAAAAAAAGCTTTAACTACTTAAAGACAATTGTGTCTAGGAAATATATCTCAGACACAATACGTTATTATCTTAGATTATAAACATTTTCAGAACTTAAATAAAACACTTGAATAAATAAAGGCGCCGCTCAAAAAAACATCCCTTAAACCCCTCTTTAAATCATCGCAGCCATTTTTCAAGGCGTTACTAAAGAAGGTCTGCAAAAAGACTACTGGTACTCTGTAAAAAATATGAAATGTCTTGTTATAATCCGTAACTTTATAAAATATTAACAAAAATGAATTAAAAACGCACTTGAATAATTAAGGTTGCCGCTCAAAAAGTCCTTCGTTAGACCTTTGTAAATAATACTTGGCGGCCATTTTTCCCGGCGAGCCTTAAGCCGGCGAGGGCTTTAGCGCTACACGGGCGAACTTCTTTAGAACTCACCACTACGCGGCTTTTGCCAAATACGATTAATGCCTTAAGTTTTTTTGGGGTTCTGCCACTTTGTTTCAGTTTGTCTAGGTATGAGTGAATACTGCACATTGAAATGTTGCTCATAAAGCTTTTGGTTTAATACAATTAGAGAAAATCAACATTAATTAGATTTGTCCTTCGAAAATAAGATACATAATGATGGCAAGTGACGAAGCACAGTTTATTAATAAACGTAAACTTATAAAACGGTGACTGAGAAATAAACAACAAAACACACAAATAAAGGAGTTGTATAAGTAGCTTTAATTATTTTTTCAACATACTTGCTCGTAAAGTGAGCTCTAATACATCGCTTGTTATAGAATTACCCCTACAAAGTTAAATTAGTACCTTACTGCAAGTTCTATGCGAGTAAATACAGCATTCCTAATTTAACCGGGTAATACAGTTATTTTTTTTAGTAACAACAAAGAGATTTTATACCGCTGAAAATTCATATTCATTTTTGAAATAAATAAATGTGTAAGTCCTTAATTAAGTCAAACAAATATTTATTATTATCAAATTATTCATAATTCACAATATTTTGATACAGAATATTAAATTATTTGCATTTTATCACTTCAAATTATAATTTTGAAGTAGGATGTATCCCAAGTAACAAAATTTGGTACTATAAAAGTCCTGAGAACGCTTTAGGACGTGCTAATTAGTTTCATGATAAGCACTATAATGGTATTGTAAACCTTTACAGAACCCCAAATAGGCCCTAGTTTTATCACTGATTAATTCTATAAACATTACATAAAGCCTCTCACGGTAATAAATCAGCTCTATACTTGAAAACCCAAACATGTTTATAGTGCTATTTTGATCTTTTTATCACACTATTGTTCGCCATTTTGTTCGTGCTGTGCTCATGTCATCGTGAGTGTTCCCCAAGAAAACAAAATGTCATTCGCAATTACAATTTGTAATATAAAAGGACATTTTACAAAACGTCACCTTTGATCGACCATTGACCGTAACTCCACCGTAACTTGCACTTGCGAAAATAATTGTATCGATAAAATCACTATGCTGATTTCAAATTTGACAATGCGTCCTCATAATTTTCGTGATTTAATTAAATTTAAATTAATAAAATAGGGACTCGTCCCGACTGTGGCTGCTATAGTACACATTGGCTCCAGCCGTGCTACTAATGTGCTGTCATGGCATAAACAGCAGCCATATTTTCATCGAAAATGGATTAGTCCATTAATTATTCATTTTAGTGCTTTTATCTCATGCTTTAGTCAGGTAGCAGTAACACAAAAAGTTTAAGTTATTTAGCAACTGCACCAGAAGTCGCTATGATACTATTTAGTACCATAGAAGAGTTTTCATGACTTTTACAGAACTAGCCCCATAGCGATGTTGAGGGAGCATTTAAGAAGCTAAACCGTGACATAATGGTTGGGCAAAGTACTTTTATAGTGCAGATTGATTCTGTAATAGTGTTTTCGATACTGCTACAATACTAGTACTGTAAAAGTTATTTTGACGCAATATTAGTGCAAAATAGATACATAAAAGTGACAGTAAAGTCGTCTATAGTACTAAATAGTACTATAATCGCTTTTTTCATATCTATTACAGTGCAACACTTTAAAGATTCTTTTGTATGTCCTGTAAGTGTTCTAAGAGCTGCACCATAGAACTTAAATGCTCTTTAATATTATAGAACCAAAACGCTCTGTGGAAAACCTTTATAGCATAAGCAGTCACAACGGTTACCATTTAAGGCCTACTATATCACTGTTTGGTGATAAAACCCCTTGGTTATAGAAACTTTTGTTACTTGGGATGCTCACTCACCCCTTTGTTCGCAAAATATTCTTGCATTGGGCGTGTGAAAAAAAAAACAAAAAAAACCTACGCGCCTTTTCTCGTTTTTGTCGTATTTGTTGCTGTGTGGTAAATTATTTTGTATTTTCCTCGCAAAATGTTGAAAAACGTCGTATGAAACTCGTGAGCTTCTGCTCATTGCACACTCGGCTGAGTTACGCCCTCGTCTGCGGCTCGGGCTGCAACCCACAGCCTTGTGTGCAATGAGCAATCTAAGCTAACTTGTCTCATAATATACTATTATATGCTAATTTAGCAAAAAATCTGCCAAGCCATCTATAATATTCTTGGAAGTACATTTTTGCAACTACCCGACTACTATGGACCATTTTGTGACGTTGATACGAGAGCTATCAAAAATACATGCATAAAATATTACAGGCAGCTTTCACAAAAGCTCCTTTAACATGGAAATCGGATACAAGTAAACGGTGCTTTGTCTCTGGATATTTGAATAGAGCTGCGTCACGGTGAGAAGGGTCCACGCCCTGATAAGCTGGCTTGATAAATATTTTGCGAGAAACCTACGTTTGACATCGCGCCGCATAACCCTGCGTCATTGCGAGTGATTAACGAAAATGGTAGTTTAAAGAATTTGCATTACAGACTATGAATTTGGTTGAAATATAAATCTAAAATTCTGGAAGTAGGTACTTTATCTACTTTCTACCACATAATAAATAATAGTAGGTACTAGCGTCCTCTATTTAATAGGAGTGTAGTATAACAGTTAAGTAGGGTTGTAGTTCGGTGAGACACAATTAAATTTCGTTCGTAACTAATATTTAATAACAAATGCTAAAGATACAATGAAATCCTACGAAGCGAATTTATCCCGATTAAGTTAGTTGCAGTTCTACAACAATAAAAAAATATATATCGAGAGCTCTCTACAAAGCACTGAAAAACAAAATAAGACGTGTACGCGGAGGCTTGTCGTTTCAGGCAGAATCACTTTTCCGAGCAGCGAACACACATCGTTTTCCATAATTAACATTTCAACAAAGCGTGAACACTTTCCGATTCCGTTCCGAATACGAGCAATCGATTCTGGAGCACGCCCATTCGTATGTGTAAAGTTAATAAGTTTAGAAGCTGGCGGCGGCTACGCGAGCGGAATTCTCTCGAAAAACGCCAAATTTATTGTACTCTATATTTCATGTATTTCGGACTCTATGGCCTGGTAATAAGAGCGGGTTGGCCGGCAGTTCTGGTGCTGTAATGGATGTGCACATCGCTCGCAGGAGACGTGACCTGTCGAGATGGAAGCACGGCCTTCTTTCTCGAGGGTTGGACGTATAATTTTCGGTACTTATAAGCGACTTAACGATTCGGGACGGCAACCATTTTTTCTTCGAGTTCTATTAGAAGTATGTGCGAAGGCCCGCCGAGGGCTTTAATTTGTACGTTATTCCTCTCTTGATGGCTTTTTAAATAATTTTCGTAGGTATATCATTTTGGTTAGTATCCATATGCTTATAGGTTAAATTAGCGAAATGTGTGTTGAAAACATGCTAAGACCAACAATAATTTCCTAGTCGAATTTTGCTTACATGTACATGTAATAGTCAAACCCCGAAGTCCCGGCGGCGCTCCTAGGTTTGCCTAGTCAAACCTCTGGTTTGACAAGAAGCCTTAGTCAAAGTCCAAAACTAAAGCATGTTTCGGCCTTTGACTAACGAATTTATGGCCAAACTTAGAAAAGAGCAACTTGGATAGTCAAACGACGAAACTTAATACGATCAAATCGGGGTTTGACCAGTCAGACTTAAATTGGGGACAGAATGTGTTATTTTGTATGTAAATGTATAAAAAAAAAATATTCTTTAGAGTAAAAATTTAACTAAACCAACAATCTTCCTGTAAAAAAAGACTTCTGTTGTCTTTTAAAAAAATAACCTAAATATGTATAAAAAACATCATTCATATCCGATGTTAAATTAAGTCAAAGCTGCCTTACTCCTGCAGGTCACGTGATAGGTTAAAAATTTAAGACGATCTTTCCGCTGCCCTTCGCGATCGTCTTAAATTTCGTGGTTATTTTTTAACAGACAACAGTACCTAATCTTTGTTTCACAGGAAGATTGTTAATTTAATTAAATTTTCACTCTAATGAATGTGTTTTTTCACACATTTAAATAAAAATAAAAAAAAACTAATTCTGTACCTAATTTAAGTCTTACTGGTCAAACTCCGATTTGATGGAATTGTGTTTCGGCGTTTAACTGTCCAAATTAGTCCCTCCTAGGTTTGGCCATAAATGCGTTAGTCAAAGGCCGAAACACGCTATTAGTTTTGGACTTTGACAAAGCCTTCTTGTCAAACCTGAGGTTTGACTAGGCAAACCTAAGAGCGCCGGGACTTGGGGTTTGACTATAACATATATATTTGCCCATGAAATATTACAAAAAAAATTGTGTAACCGATCCAATAGGGGAGGTTTCAGTAGAATCAGTGTTGGTTTTCCCAATTAATTCCGACGTCGCCAATGAAACACGCCGATCAGCCCCCCTACTCAAATGGCCACTTTTCTATTCGTTCGCTAACTTAAAGCGTAAAAATAAGCAATTAAACGATAAAGTCACACATCTCAAGTTTATGGAAATCACAGACATTGTTGTATTGTATGGAATTGACAAGCCTACGACACGTTATTTTGGCGTTTATGGCTTATTTTTAATTTTTAAGTTAGCGAACGAATAGAAAAGTGGCCATTTGAGTAGCCACCCAGATACGCATGTAATTGGGACCGCAAACATGACACTTTTTGTTGTTATCTATACCCCGATAAATTCACTTTATGGTTACATTTGGAAAGTTTGTTGGAAACAAGTAGCTACATGGTACTATATTTGCAAATAGGATCCTAATCAACTAAATGATACTCGTTTGTATGTAGGAAAACACGTTATTGGCGTTATTGGTTTAAAGTTTAACAACATCAACAATAAAGTTCTGCAATAGCGACATAGCACCAGACAATATTACATGTGTAGGCACCCGCCCGACTAAGTCTTAGCCGAGGATCTGGTGAAAGTCCAGGGAAGCTGCTAGATACTGGCATCGCTGGACTGGTTGTCGTGGAGATACTTGGAGGATACTCATGCTGATGAATGAAAGATTACTGTAACTGAAGTCTTCAAGACGTCAGTTACGATACAATAATATCTATCTATAAGGTTATAAATCTATTTATGCACGCTGAAATTTTAATCACTTGGTTCCCGCAATGGGATGGTTACTATGGGGCGATAGTAAAAGTTGCTTGTAATCATTAGTGGAACCACTAAAAATGATCAAATTTTCACGATGTATAAATCTAGAAGTATTCGTTTGTTATAGTGCAAATAAACGCACTGTTTACTCTGGTTTATCATACCAAATCTTTTATTTGAATCAACTGAAGAAAGATATACGTAGATTTTACTACTACAACACCAAAAATCCCGCCAGGTAAAAGTCACTTCTCACCTCCATAACGCAATGATGCTTAACGAAAACGGCGGAAATTGTAAAAGATAAGGACTCCGTTGTTTTTTTATGCAAATAAAACCGCCCGCGCTGGCTCCTCGTCAGATTTCCTTCGCCTAATTTCACGCGTAATTTCAAAATGTTTGCGGCACGCAGGTGCCAGATCTTGATACGAAAACAAGATAAACATGTCACCAAAGTTATGAGATACATTTGGATGAGGAAAAAGATATCTTTTTTATTTCAGAGTATTTCGAATGAGTAAAATAATGTTGAATCTAAACCAAAGTTGCATTTAATTACAGTTATCATAATGTTTTGAAATTTTCGAAAATTCTTTAAAAAATAAGCAAAATATTATGATAACAATAAATTAAACTGTTACGTGGTATTTACACGGGTCGACTTGGCAGGCAACATGCATTTTAGTCAATTAGCGCTTTTTATTGACAGTCGCTTGTAAAATCTGATTTCAATGAGGTGGCGATTCGATTTTACAAGCGATTGTCGATAAAAAGCACTACTACTTGATTGATGATTAAAATTGACCAGCAAATCACCTGCCAAGTCGACCAGTGCAAATACCACTTATTGTTATTGGCATGCAGCCTTAGAATAATAATACCTAGAACGATAGTGTTACGGACAGCTTCAATCGCGTGAAACTAGTGAAAAAAGTGATTAAAATGTGTATAGCAAAAAGACTGTTTAATGGACCGCTAAGTGCGTTACTAGTGATAGAATCTGTGTTTGTGATTATTTCATGTAAGTACTTTGATTTATAAACAGTAGCTTGTTATAACTGATTGAGTCATTTAGTTTGTGTTTTTAATTACTTTGAAGTTTATTAATATGTAACGTTCTATTTGGTTTTAAATTGTTGCATATAAAAAGTTCTGTAAAATGAGATATTTAGCGTAGCTGTAAGTTTTATATTTTGTGAAATATTTAAGTTTTAGTAATTCAAATAGGTATTGTTTAGGTATTCAGGTATCCTATGAATTAAATGATATGAATGCTTGTGTTTTTACTTATACTACCTGGTAAAGGTTTTGAGGTAATGGGCTAGGTAATATAGGTCTAGGAGGTGGTAGTTTCGACCTGAAATGTGTCTAGGTCATACGCCAACCTTTGTCCTATAAGCCCTAAAGGTTTTGATATGGTACTAAGAGGTAAGATTATAAATAAAGGCCTCTTGTATAGGTCTCTGATAAAGGTAATGAGAAACCTAAATACCTAAACCTCGTATTGAAAGGTAGCCAAATAATAAATTAGGTAGGTAATCTCGTAAAGAGCCAGGAGTGGGGGTTTGCTATCCCCACCACCGCTAACAATTTATGGTAACGTAGGGTAGTAATGATTTGAGTTTTGTAAACTACCTAAGTTAAGTAGAAAATGTAAGTTTTTGTATTAGTGGATATTTGCTATCGTACAAAATGTTACCTTAGGGACGTGTGATCGTAGGAAATGTTGTAAGCTCGCACGGCCCAATTCGTTATAACCACAATATATGGGCATTTAAGAATAAAGTGTTTCATTCTGTTCCTGCTTGGCGAATCATCCTATGGTGCAGTGTTGAGGTAACCGACATCGGTAACAGTACTGCGTGGTCCTTCAGAGCAGCGGATAAGAAGATTCTGCGCGTCAAGCGAGAAGAAAGAAGCGAAGCATCACAGTAACATATATACGTCCAACGATTATTGAAGAAAAGAAGCATCACAGTAAACATAATACGTTCACTGAAGACTGAAGAAAAGAAGCATCACAGTAAACATAATACGTTCACTGAAGAAAGAAGAATCACAGTAACTAGTTTCACTACGCGGGTGGACCGCGGCTCACACTGCCACACCCTAACGGTGCCAAGTGTGGTTAGTGTGAGTAACGCCATTCAAGGCGGTGCAGTCTGACGGGCACGGCTGCCAGCCGCCTTTTTCAAGGCAGCTGAAATTGTCCGGCTACGCCGGTAAGGGTTGTGTCGCACTGAGGGCCGGTCTGTAGGCACTGCGGACGCTGCCGGGCGTTCCTCCCGGTAGCCGAGCACCTCGGAGTTGCACACCCCCTCTGCCGGGTAGTTCCTCCCTTCCAGTCCTGCTACAACCTCCATCCTCACTTGGGCTCCCCTCGCTAGTGTGCCCGGGCGAGATTGTTAGGAGTAGACATCAAGAAAGAAAAAGATGCCAGTCACGAGAAGCCAATCTGGAGGGAAGAAGAGGGAGGCAATCACATAAGATGAGCCACCGGCGTCACCGTCGACGATCGCGCCACAGCCACCGCCACCACCACCGTTATTGACTACAGTCGCGATGCAAGAGGCCACAGAAAGTGGTACAGAGAGATCGTTACCGCCGCCGCCCACCAAGTAAGTTGACGATGGCAACGCCGCCGCCGCCACCACCGACACTGGGGCTTTGAGACGTAACCCGCCGTCAGTGTGTTCGTCGAGTGTAGCTGCGCGCGTCCGGCAGGCGCAACTTCGGGCCGCGGAACAGTTGGCCGAGATTAAGAGACGAGAAATGGAATTAGAACGTGAATTAAGTCAACAAAGGTTACAAGTTGAAATGGATACTATTATGGAAGAAGAAACCCGTGCGAGCCTACCCGCCGAGAGCGTCCCAGAGAGGCTGAAAGAATGGTTGGATACCACAGCCGATCCTCGGTGTCGGGTAGACGAAAATTTAGAGAAAGACAGAGATATCGTTCCCGTCGTTTCACAAGAAAGAGACAGAGATATCGCTCCCGCTATCGTGCAAGACAGAGACAGGGATATGAAGCGCAATGAGGCGCGCGCCTTAGAAACAGATAGAAACCGAACGTTTAGTATAAATCCAATGGAGGCTGACGCGAGGCCCGTAATCGATACGAAAAAGGGCTACGGGGTGGAAAACCTCGCTGAAACATTGGACAGGGTTCTAACTAGACGACCGATGCCGCGGTACGCGCAAGAGCTGCCCGTGTTTAGTGGCTCACCGACGGAATGGTTGTTATTCAAGGCCGCAGTGCGTGATTCCACACGATTATATAAGTTCACTGCAGAGGAAAATCTAGCAAGATTACGCGTGAGCTTAAAAGGGGAGGCGAGAGAGAGTGTGTCGGCGCTATTATGGAGTGCGACCGACCCCGATCGTATTATGACCACACTAGAACAATGCTACGGCCGCCCCGAAGTGCTTATAGACAGAGCGCTCGAAGATATGAAAAGTTTACCGCGTTCCGGTACGAGTGCTACAGAATTAAATACCCTCGCTGTGAAATTGCAAAATATAGTTTGCGTTATTCAAGCGGTTGATGACCGAGGGTACTTACGAAATCCGCTATTGGTTCGAGAAGTAGTCAAGAAACTCAGCCCACATTTGTTATCGAACTGGGTCGCCTACGCCGAAAAGAATGAATCGAGCGAGCCTGAAATAATTATTTTATCTCGATTCCTTATGAAAGAGGCCGACTGCGCGCTGCGTTTTGCATACGTACCGACTACGTCACAGCAAAGAGAAAACGTCGCTGTAAAAAACCGTAGCGAGAAACGCACCGATAAAAAGAAAAATGTAGCAAGAATATACACTTTGGGCCAGAAAGAGACGCCGCCAGCGCCGTGTTTACTATGTGGAAACGATCATGAAGTACCCCACTGTAACAAATACAAAGCCATGACGGTAGATGAGAGATGGCAGTGGGCAAGAAATAATGGAGTGTGCTTTCGGTGTGTAAACAATAAGCACCGGAGGTTCCGCTGTACACACAAACTATGCGGGGTGAACAACTGTAATGCGCGTCACCACGCTACGTTGCATAAGGACCGTGCCGCCAGTAATGAAGAGACGTTGGTGCGAGAGTCGCAGACTGAGACGATCGCCACGATTAATAGGGCCAACGTCGCGGCGAATGTCATGTTAAAGGTGTGTCCAGTGACAGTTAAGGGACCCGGCGGCGCCGTACAGACATACACGCTGCTGGACGAGGGATCGACAATAACGATCATTGATCAAGTCCTGGCGGACGAAATAGGTGCGAAAGGGCCTGTAAGCAACTTGCGTATATGTAGTATAAACGCGCAAGGGAGCGTAGCGAACAGTGAAGACGTAAGCCTAGTGTTAGTAGCAAGAGATGAAAGCACCCATCATGTTCGCGCCAAAACGATGACAAGTTTGACGCTCAATCATCAAACAGTTAGTGAAGATTGCTTACAGTACGCACACTTAAGAAAATTAACGGCTAGTGACGTGTGTTATGACAGAGTGAAACCACGTTTACTGATCGGGGCCGATAATTGGCATTTGATTGTGTCACGAAAGTTGTTAATGGGCAATCAGAGACAACCGGTAGCGTCGCTTACGAAGCTAGGGTGGGTCATACATGGAACGGCGCCTCGAATTACGGCGCTAGAGGGCGCGTCTAACGTATACAAGACGGAGCTCATCGCACCCGAGGTTGAATTGCACGACATGGTGAAACGTTACTTTGAAATAGACGCACTCGGTATCGCTAGGAGGGAACGCGAAAACCCAATGGAAGTGAGAGCGATTAAAGCGTTCAATGAGAGTATTAAACGAGTCGGCGGCCAGTGCGAAGTACGACTACCGTGGAAGAGAGACGACGTCACGCTACCACCCAGTTATTATAACGCTGTAAAACGCTTGAAGTCTATAGAACGCAAGATGGACCGGTCAAGCGACTTTGAAAAAGCTTATACAGCACAGATAGAAAATTTATTCACGAAAGGCTACGCGGAGCAGTGCAGTGGGAAAGAGACAGACGATCCACGATCATGGTACCTGCCTCACTTCGCGGTTACTAACGTGAACAAGCCGGGGAAGTTAAGATTGGTTTTCGATGCGGCGGCAAAAGCCGATGATGTTTGCCTCAATGATGAGCTTTTAGAGGGGCCCGATTTATTACAAGATTTAAATGGGTTGCTTTTGCGGTTCCGTGAGAAAAGGATAGCAATAACAGCCGACATTCAAGAGATGTTTTTACAAGTGAAAATCGCACCTATAGACCAACCGGCACAGATGTTTCTATGGAGAGGCGGCGATAGAGATGGACCGCCACGAAAATATAAAATGACGTCGATGATATTTGGGGCAAAGAGTTCGCCATTCTTAGCACATAGTGTGCGTGACTGGAACGCGAGAGAGAGCGCCGACGAGTACCCGCTAGCATGTCAAGCGATAACTAGCAATCATTATATGGACGACTGGGTGGAGAGTTTTGATGATTTCATGAAGAAGCAATTACTACGATGAAACAAGTGATTGAAGTGCACAGGCGAGCAGGATTCAAGCTGACAGGCTTCAACTCAAACGAAGCTAGAGTCTTAGCTGAGCTGCCATTAGAGAGCCGTGCTACGTCATCGCCCAAGCAACTGGGGTCCAACCTAGACGATTGTGGTCGCACGCTGGGGTTACTATGGGATGCGGTGACCGACACACTGGGGTTCAACACGACGCTTGCGAGGGTACCGGCTGAAGTGAAGACGTTAGCGAGGCCGCCGACAAAGAGAGAAGCGCTAAGCGCCGTGATGTCGGTTTTCGATCCGTTGGGCTTACTAAGCTACTACACCATTCGAGCGAAGATTGTATTACAAAACATTTGGAAACTAAACGTAGAGTGGGTCGAGGCTTTACCAGGGCCGGAGGCCGAAGAGATAATCCAATGGCTTAGAGACATAGAAAAGCTACGAACACTAAGATTACCGCGCCTCTACGCTCAAACGGGGGGAGAGCCGAGCCGAGAACTACATATATTTTGTGATGCAAGTGAAGTTGCTTACGCGACCGCGGCTTACTGGCGCGTCAAGAATGAAAATGGTGAAATAGAAGTGACATTAGCGGCCGCTAAAGCACGGGTAGCGCCAATGAAACATCTTAGCGTACCAAGACTCGAATTACAAGCGGCTCTGATTGGGACGCGTCTGGCAAGCTCTATCAAGAGACAGCAAGGCTGGGAACCCGAGAAAACTGTATATTGGACGGATTCGCGTACCGTATGGCATTGGATACGGAATGATAGCGTGCGTTACTCACCATACGTAGCGCACCGCTTAGGAGAGATAGCCGAGACTACGGACGCTAGCCAATGGAGATGGGTTCCGACAGCGCTGAATGTGGCGGACGACGCAACGCGCCCTAATGTAGAGATGAAGACGTGTAATGACAGATGGTTTAAAGGACCCAAATTTTTATATGAAGATGAGGCTTTATGGCCCACGTGTGATATCGTAACGGAAGAGGACACGGTAGAGATAGTGCTCACGACAATGGGAGAAGCAAACGATAATGTGCCCCAAGCCGAGCGTTTTTCCTCATATGAACGCTTGGTGAGAGCGATGGCGAGAGTATTACTATTCGTACGCAAATGTCGTGACCGTGCCGCTACGATGAATGTAGAGCTTTTAGAAGAGGCTGAGATGAGACTGCAACGAGCTTCGCAGCGCCAATGTTTCGCTGAAGAGATAGAACGCATCACCGCAAAGCGAAACCTCAGAGCGGGAAGCCGGCTACGAAAGCTAGATCCGTATTTGGACGAACAAGGTGTGCTGCGTGCCAGGGGACGAATAGGGGCAGCGGGTGTGTCTGCCCCCGCTACTCACCCCGTAGTACTGGACGGCAGGCACCCGTATGCGCGGTTGCTACTATATCGTGAGCACCGTCGCGCCCACCACGCACACAATGAGCGCGTTGTGAATGACGTCAGAGCCAAATACTGGATACTACGACTGAGACCGACGATACGTACAGTCGCTAGCAAATGCGTGTTTTGTCGCGTACGAAAGGCACGTCCTGTGGTTCCAGTGCACGGAGATTTACCTAAGGCAAGATTACAGCCATTCACGAGGGCCTTCACATACTGCGGGGCCGACTATTTTGGACCTCTAACGGTGACGGTGGGACGGCGGCACGAAAAACGGTGGGGCGCACTATTTACGTGTCTCACGACGAGAGCGATACATATAGAATTGGTGGCGTCGCTATCCACAGACTCGGCAATCATGGCTCTAAGAAGAATGGGCGCGCGCCGCGGGTGGCCGCGCGTGATGTACTCAGATAATGCAACAAACTTCAGAGGCGCCGACGTAGAGTTGCGTCGTGCGGTAGAAGAATGGGAACCGGCGCTACGTGATTACGCACTAACAGAGCGTATGGAGTGGCGCTACATCGCTCCGGGCGCGCCACATCAGGGAGGCGCGTGGGAGAGGCTCGTGCGCTCGGTCAAAAGCGCGCTACGAGTCACACTGAACGAGAAGTCGCCGCGAGAAGAGGTACTAGCTACGCTGTTGGCGGAGGTAGAGCACACCATAAACGCTCGCCCGCTAACCCACGTACCAGTCAGCGAAGAAGATCCAGAGGCGCTCACCCCAAATCACTTTCTGTTGGGGGGTTCGCGCGGCCTGCCACTCACTGGGCCGTGCGAGCCAGCTTCGCGCAAGGCATGGCGTGCTGCGCAGGCGCTGGCCGACGAGTACTGGCGCCGCTGGGTGTGCGAGTACCTGCCCGAGCTCATTCCGCGCGGGGGTGCGCGTGACGTCACGGGCCGCTCACTTAAGCCCGGTGACGTCGTCATCATCGTCGACTCCAGCCTGCCTCGCAATGTGTGGCCGCGAGGCGTCGTGACGGCGGTGTATCCGGGACCAGACGGCGAGATTCGCAACGCTGATGTCAAGACAAGAGGAGGAGTTTTTCGTCGCCCGACAGCGAGATTGGCTGTCCTCCCTACTGAAGAAGAAGGTGCCGCGAGTGCTGCACCGGGGGGAGACTGTTACGGACAGCTTCAATCGCGTGAAACTAGTGAAAAAAGTGATTAAAATGTGTATAGCAAAAAGACTGTTTAATGGACCGCTAAGTGCGTTACTAGTGATAGAATCTGTGTTTGTGATTATTTCATGTAAGTACTTTGATTTATAAACAGTAGCTTGTTATAACTGATTGAGTCATTTAGTTTGTGTTTTTAATTACTTTGAAGTTTATTAATATGTAACGTTATATTTGGTTTTAAATTGTTGCATATAAAAAGTTCTGTAAAATGAGATATTTAGCGTAGCTGTAAGTTTTATATTTTGTGAAATATTTAAGTTTTAGTAATTCAAATAGGTATTGTTTAGGTATTCAGGTATCCTATGAATTAAATGATATGAATGCTTGTGTTTTTACTTATACTACCTGGTAAAGGTTTTGAGGTAATGGGCTAGGTAATATAGGTCTAGGAGGTGGTAGTTTCGACCTGAAATGTGTCTAGGTCATACGCCAACCTTTGTCCTATAAGCCCTAAAGGTTTTGATATGGTACTAAGAGGTAAGATTATAAATAAAGGCCTCTTGTATAGGTCTCTGATAAAGGTAATGAGAAACCTAAATACCTAAACCTCGTATTGAAAGGTAGCCAAATAATAAATTAGGTAGGTAATCTCGTAAAGAGCCAGGAGTGGGGGTTTGCTATCCCCACCACCGCTAACAATTTATGGTAACAATGTATGGTAGTAATGATTTGAGTTTTGTAAACTACCTAAGTTAAGTAGAAAATGTAAGTTTTTGTATTAGTGGATATTTGCTATCGTACAAAATGTTACCTTAGGGACGTGTGATCGTAGGAAATGTTGTAAGCTCGCACGGCCCAATTCGTTATAACCACAATTTATGGGCATTTTTAAGAAGAAAGTGTTTCATTCTGTTCCTGCTTGGCGAATCATCCTATGGTGCAGTGTTGAGGTTACCGACATCGGTAACAGATAGTTCTCTACAAAGTGCACTGTCAAAAGTGAGGCAACTAAAACAGCCAAAATGACCCCGTTTTCAGATTTTTATTCTCTATTATTACATAATCATACCGAATAAGTACAAAACAGTTTCAATTTCCCTTTATTTATTAATTTAGTAACTGCATTATTGGGTTTTAATTACGATTAGGTAACGTATGAAGGATATAAATCTGAATACTAAGCCATTCTGGCTTGGTATTAGTTGCCTCACTTTGCATACAAGGACACGGTTTCTAGGTGTTATTATTCTAAGCATGCAGCTTTACATGCAAGGATTAAAGTTAGTCTTATTAATAAGCAAAGTTACCTTAGAGTTTGTTTGTACCTTTTAGCCACCCCCATTGACTTGGCGTTAAAATGTATGAAAATCGAAAGAAAACAAATTCATAAGTCCTCTCATGTCACACTCGGCGACTCGAAACTGATAACTAACATGTTAAAAGAGTGCAAAATATCGCTCCAAATCCCGCTCTTAGCTAATCGCCGCAATTTCCGAACGCCACAAATACGTCGCATCACCGGAATGTAGACTCTAACCCGTCGGCATACGGTCGGAGGATATCCTGGCGCTGTGCCAGGGTAATGCGCGGTCCTTGTTTGTTCCGTTGTTATGTTATTATGCACTCGGTGCGTTGCTTTTAGTCGGATAATCGTAATTTGAGATTAGCTGGCTTGGGAGCGGCTGCAAATTGATTTGTTAGTTCACGCTTGATCTCTGAAATTAACCTTGCTTTTAATAACAGTTTATGATACAAAGTAGGTAAGGAGGTTTTTAAAACGAGTTGACCAGGAGGCGAGGGTTTTATAATCATCACGAGTTTTAAAAAACCTTAACAACCGTGTACCATACGACTTTTTCAATACATTTGCGAGAAAAAATATAGGTACGGTTCGTTCGCTTAGATAGTGTCGGTACACCCGCAAGCAGTTATGTTCAGAGACAGGAATACCGGTAACAAACACAACCTTTCACTACGGCACTTGACGGCACTTCTATGTAAACTGCTAAAATCCGAATTGACTTGCGGGTGTACGCCGCACGCGGTATCCTTTGTTCATGCGGCGGCATCCTTTGACAAGAAGCGGCACATGCAAAGTGGCGAAATAAAAGGGCGACACTATCTGAGCGAACGGACTTTATACTGGTGGTGATACTGGTGATGATACTACCACTTCTTATACTCATGTAAGTATATTTTTTATTTTGGTAGGTAATATCTATATTATCACCATCACCATCATCATAACTCAAAAATATATTGCAGAATTTAATTTGGTGTATAGTGCTGTACTATCTGTAAAGTTATTGCTATTTCGTAATTTAATTTTGAAGCAGTTTTACATAATCTTGTGGATAAAGTTGAAATACCTTTGTATCTGGCACGAGAACAGCGGATTGATTGCGACTTTTAGCCGGTAAAATGATTGCAGTTCATCAATAGTCTCACGTTAGTACAGACCAGACGAAGTAGGGTTACTACCTACACCTCTGTATTTAATTAGTTTTAAATCGCACGTGTTGCGCCGTAACCCCTTAATTTAGTATACATTTTCAGTAATCTTAACATTTTAACTATATGTCCCATTGAGACTACCTACATTTAAACGCTGGACAGTAAGGACGAAGCTCGGACAAGATCGCTCCGTCCATCAAGCGGCCCAGACAAAGCGTGGGCGATATCGCCGGACAAAGTACGGCTTTCTAGACATTTCTGTCATTTTTCTTGTTTCTGTAATAGTGGTGGGTTGCAGTTTGGAATCAGAGATAAACGGCTCAAGAAATAACATAAGAATAAGAATAAGAAATAACACGAGAACTCATACTTATAATGATAAATCAAACAGGTAACAAACAGGATTACCAGCCCTCCTACTCAAATGGCCAACATTATAATCTAGGTACAGTCCTTTTGTAGTCGTTTTAATTAACTTAAAGGAGTGTTCTACCAATGAAACTAAACATATTTTCCAAAGGAACATGGGTTGAAAAACGACAAAAAAAATTTGGCCTTCCCATACTAACTAGACAGCTAAAACTTTATATTTGTATGGGAAAGTTTTTTTTTTGACATTTTTCGACCCATGTTTCTTTGGCAAAAATGTTTAGTAGAACACTCTCTTAAGTTAATTAAAATGACTACAAAATGACGGTATCTACACATTAAATGTGTACACCGTTATAATTTGAACGTTACACTTACTTCTAAAGCGTAAACATGAGCAATAGACGATTAAATAACATGTCGTAAACTTATGTAAATCACAGCCTTTGATGTATTATATGGAATCGACAAGCTTACGGCACGTAATTTTATAGTTTATTGCTATTTTAAACTTTAACAGTAAGCGCATTTGAGTAGAGGGGCCGTTATTTATTGGCCGTAATTTATTGTATATTTATAACAACTATGTCAATATACTAGGTAAGTATATCATTAATTTGCCAGGTGTGGTTTTAGTATCCTCGCGCCCAAAAGTTTTTTTCAGGAATTCCATTTGTGTTTCAAAATTTCATCAAATACCACACAACTTTTACGTAAGTAGAAATAACGTTTATTTGTGTTTTACCGAGTTATAAATCCGAACAATGGATTATTGTTTAGGCAAAATATCTCGGGCGGGCTTTTCGAAATGACAAACAAGATTTTGAATGAGAATAGTTTGGTCAAACAATAGTTTATTTTTATAAACTAGGTATTGTTTGACCAAACTATAAGCAGGCACATAGACAATTATTTGAGACAATCTCAAGGTATCCTCAAAATATTCACTAAACTAGTCTTAACGGAGAGTCATCTCTAGAACAATATATTTTCCGACATGACTGCGACGGCCGTCCCCAACAAATACTGTTTATCGAATGCTCTACGCCCGCAGCAAGCCTCGTGTTTGGCCACCAAACATATATTTCCTTAGATGATATTAATTCTATTGGGAACACTCCCAAGACAAATACCCTCGGAATTGTGTGCCAACTTGTATACTGTGAGAGCATTCATCTAACTGTTGGTGAATTTATAGAACAGTGGAAATACTAAGACCACAATTAGTGAAATAAGAATGAAGTACTTACATAAAAATCTTCGTACGTGACCAATGTCGTCGTACGTTATAATAATAATAATTCATTCATTTCGGAACGATATCCATAGTGTTAGTAAAAAAAATAATCAAAGTACTAACTATGTTAGTACTTTGATTATATAGAAGATTAATACCTAGTTTAAAACAGGAGAATATCCATAGGAGATAGTGATGGTATTATTTTTTTACATAAAATGGGCTTACACTTTTGAGAACCGGCTAAGAAGAGGCCGAAGATGGAGCGAGCTTGCCAAGAAGAACCCTATTCACTCGGGCTTTTTAAATATCGCTTGCGGAAATACAGACGCAGCCAGGAAATTCCACTCCATAGCAGCAGCTGTGCGAATTAAAAAAGAAAATGAAAAAACGCTTTGTGCGTATGCGTGGAATGTCAACGAAATAGGAGTGAAACCCCGCCATCTGGACGACCGATTGTAGAACGCGGATGACGGAATCATAGACAGTGTAGTATACACATAGAAATCTTTGGACGGAATGAGCTCATGCAGCTCAAGAGCATACTCTCCGAAATATAATCTGTAGAACATCGCTAGACAAGCTACTTTACGGCGGTGGAAAATGGTAAAACAAACCATCAAAATTCTCTAAATTGAATTCCATTGAGAAAAAGTTTTTCTTTGACAGTAATTAAAATGTAATCTGCGCAAATAGTCGTACTGCCTAGTTTTAGATTTTTTTCTATAACTGTTTTTCTTTTCTACTGAAAGAAAACTTTCAATATACAGAACTAAAGGCTATACAAATTGCGTTCGATACGGAACATAATTGGAAAAAACTAACAAAAAACTGGTCGATTTAGTTTGCTAACAAATAAACAGTTCTTTCCAAAGCATTTTCAAGTTTCAACTTATGAAACTACCTTTATTAAAACTTCCAGCTAATGGGATTTGGAATTAAATTGCAGCAACAGCACGGAGTTGGGTTGAAGTATAAAGTTCGAATCAGAATTTTGATCATTATCTAAGTGATTTCGACTTAACTTTAGGCGATGCGATGGTAGTAGTAAAAGCTGTCAGTTATACATTTGATAGAAGATAAAAGCTTTTATTATCCTACAGGAGAGTTTGAATATTGATTTTGATTACAAATTGACGTAGGTGTTTCAGTTTTATTGACAAAATAAATTCAAGAATTCAAGTACATCAAGTACATATCCGTTAATTATCACATTAATTTAACAAATTATTTATAATAAAAATAGAGTTATCATTGTAAAGAAACAAAAACTAAAATGCAAAAGAAAAGCTTAACAAATTAATTTGAAACATGAAAGGAGGAAGGAACGCCAGTACAAATAAAAAGAATAAGATTAACTCTGACGATTCTGAACGTTAAAAACTTTTACTTATTTGTACTTTTATGATTTTTTGAATGCAATTCGGAATACATGCAGCTGTTTATTATACATATACAACTTGTCCACTCTTTGATCAGTTTAACTAAAAAATAAATCTAAGTCTAAGAAAAAGACAAATAAATTGGCACAAGAAGAGTTTATAGTGCCAATAAAACATGTATTTTGATTGGTGCAACCAATCGTCGTCGCATCGGAATTTAATTATTATGTGGTTCATAAAATGTCTACAGCGTCGTTGAGCAAAAACGCCGATAAATGGCGTTGATTGAGCGGCGGCCATTTTGTCAGCGGTCGTGCTGCGGTGGCCAGTGCATCCGCGGTAGGAGCGGTTCTCGATGTTTATGCACTGCGGTTAGACCTGAAGTACCTATTTTATGTCATTGCTGGATAAATAAGTTTTTTTTATAATTAATTGGTTTGCTCTTGACCCCCAGTCTAGCCCAAAAGCAAAGACAGGGTCTACGATGGAGCGAGCTTGCCCAGAAGGTGCTTATTTACTCTTGCCTTGAATAGAGTCAGGTTGTTTGCGCTCGGAAACAAAGACGCCGGCAGGGAATTCCATTCCATAGCTGTTCGCATTATAAATGATGTTGCGTTTGGTTGGTTGCTTTATAGGTACTATTTTATTCTAGCTTTGTGGCTTCTGGCAGAGTAGATTAGCATTAACCCTTCATACTGGGTGTCGTAAAGGGCGACTAATATATTTTATATATACAGGGTCACTGGAAATATGACGTATTCCTGTTAAGGGGTTATAGATGAGGTCAAAACAAATATTTTTTGTCATATAACTTTTTCTCAAAAAATAAATAGTTTTTGAGTTAATTGAAATTAAGTATTTTTTTACCAAAAGTACGTTTTCAGACACAAAAATTTAAAATAAAAGATAACTACTCATTCGATTCCGGATTTTTTATTATTTTGGGATAGAAAAGAATCTGAGTGTTGATAATGAATAAAAAAAAATTTCATAAAATACAGGTGTTTATAAAAAATTCAATCCTTAAATGCATTTTTTTATTTTATTTTTTCAGATTTTTTAGAAATAGCTTCAAATATCTTCAAAAAAATCCTAGTAACTAAGCGTGCATAATATTTTTAAAACATCACCATCTATTCAGCTTTCAGTTGAGGTATAAAACTTAATAATAGCTTAAATAAAAAATGAGAAATTAAGACTTAACTAAATAGCAGTCCCATTTCATGTAGCAAAAATTTCCTACTTCAAGCGCTTCGGAGATGGCCATATTATCCTACTTATTCAATAAATGTGAAAGTTTTCTTGTTCGGATGATTGTTAATCAATCACGCAAAACGGCTGAATGGATTTGGATGAAATTTGGTACACAGATAGTTTATAAGCCGGATTAAAACATAGGAGGATACTATTATCTTGGTTAAAGGTTCCCTAGGGATTTTCTCAAATGTAAATGCGAATGAAGTCGCGGGCGGAAGCAAGTTTGCTATAAATGATCGTGCTTACTAAAAATACTTTCATCCGAGTGAGTCAGGATTATTTTCCGCCGATGAGTCAAAATTTCATACAGACAGCATCAAAAATAACCATGCATATCAGTCATTTTCAATGCCCCGCTGCTGGGGAACTGGCCTTTTTTTCATCCAAATCCGTTCAGCCGTTTTGCGTGATTGATTAACAATCATCCAAACAAGAAAACTTTCACATTTATTGAATAAGTAGGATAACACGGCCACCTCCGAAGCACTTGAAGAAGGAATTTTTTGCTACATGAAATGGGACTGCTATTTAGTTAAGCCTTAATTTCTCATTTTTATTTAAGCTATTATTAAGTTTTATACCTCAACTGAAAGCTGAATAGATGGTGATGTTTTTAAAATATTATGCACGCTTAGTTACTAGGACTTTTTTAAAGATATTAGAAGCTATTTCTAAAAAATCTGAAAAAATAAAAATAAAAAATGCATTTAAGGATTGAATTTTTTATAAACACCTGTATTTTATGAATTTTTTTTTATTCATTATCAGCACTCAGATTCTTTTCTATCCCAAAATAATAAAAATCCGGAATCGAATGAGTAGTTATCTTTTATTTTAAATTTTTGTGTCTGAAAACGTACTTTTGGTAAAAAAATACTTAATTTCAATTAACTCAAAAACTATTAATTTTTGAGAAAAAGTTATATGACAATAAATATTTGTTCTGACCTCATCTATAACCCTTTAGCAGGAATATGTCATATTTCCAGTGACCCTGTATATATAACAAGCGCCTCCGTATGCCAGAAGACAAGCATTGTCGTTTTGCTTTGAAAATCTCTAACCAATCTAAGTACCTACCAAGTATGGAGGGATATGATGGCAACATTATCCCTCAAGAGATGGCTACGGGCTGCATTGGACCATTGATGGGCTGTTTAGATGATGATGACGATTTTCATGTTGTTGATGAATATGAACATGAATTTTGCACGGGACTTACGTTGTTCAAAGTAAGGTAGGTAATGAAGGTCCACTTAACAAGCAAAGTTCCATTCCAGGGTAGCAACTCACGCCCCGGATCATTAAACAAAGATCCCGGAGAAGACAACGTCTTGGCCAACCGGAAACTAGAACTAGAGCACTAGTTAGTTACACTAGTGGAAGTATAATAGCAAATCAATAGTATGCGGGTTTACGGCTTAAACTTTACTGAAGTTTTAACTTGAAACTGTTTTTCGCATAAAAGGATAAACGGCTGATTGACCAGTTACGCGAGAGAAACATTGGGATGTGGAATTTAAATAAAATTTAAAATTGGATTAATCACAGGCTTACTGAAAAATTTCTCTCGGTGCCTTTTTGACCGACGTACGAAATGTTGGTTCCTACTGGTAATTTTACTTGTTTTTATACAAAACGATTTTGTTTTCTACATTTTGATCGTTTTTAGTCAAGGAATTAGTTATTTTTACAAAGTATTTCTTTGCAAGTAGTTTATAACTAGGTATAGAATCAACCCATATAAAAATTTCGCTGAAACTGTTACTTAAGAAATCATTAGCACTAATAACAGAATCTTCTCGAGAAAGGGACAACTAAGCAACTTTGTAATTTACGAGTGTCCATCGAAAAGCGCTCCGTTTGTTCGTCGGTCGTAGCCTTTTTAATCGCTCGAATCTGTCCTCAAAAATTCGTCAGCAGCTGACTCGGAATATTCATTAGACACTTTTATCTTTAAGTCTCTTATCTTAAGATTTTCTTTCGAATGTTGAACAGTAATCGATGACTTTTAGGATTAGCACACAAAATATTTTCACACTAGAATATTAGTTATAAAAACTAGTTTTTAATACTAGAATACAACGTGTGATATGCTTGATATAGAATTTCTTTATCGAATGGAATGAACGAACAAGTATGAATCAGTCATCAGACAAAACTTTCTAAAAAAAAAACACAAGTCCAGCAATAGCTGTTTAAATTCTTTAATTAAAATTTATGTACTTCCAATTTGTTCGTCGGGTGGCTAAGTTCACCGGGTAACATAATTAAGTGGCACGCAACACAAGCGTACACAGGAGACCCACAAGCCTCACGCAGATACATGAAAAGCCTCCTTATAAAAAGCGGAGCGGACGCGATTCCCGGGATCCCATAATTAAGTAGGAGCCCGCATAATCCCGGCTAATTCTAATAAAACACCGGGATTCGCCTCTCTATTTCGTACGAAACATTTTTATTAATGAATTCTATTTTTTGACGGGAATTTAATTAATTAGTAACACAGCCGCGCAAAGGATTTGGGTCTGGTTTGGGACAAATTACGTGTTTCGGTTTTTTGAACGGCCCGGATTAATTGGAAACAACTGTGTTTTACTAATTAAATGCAAATAATATCAGACCGATGCTGAGGGTTGAAAAAATATTTTTCTTTGCGTTCCTCGGAGAGTAACGGGGATTTTCTCTGATCCTTATCCTTACATATAATAAAACAGTAAAAAAAGTGTGTCTGTACATTACATATTTCAAAAAAAATTGGGGCGATGGAGATTTTCAGTAATAAAGTAAGAATAAAAAAAAGTGAGTCAGTTTGTTTGTCTGTTTTAACACGCTGATCTCCGGAGATACTGAACGGATTCCAATAAAACATTTTTTGTTATATAGCTGTTAAGCCTGGGCATTGTATAGGATATAACTGATTTTAGAAAATGGAACACCTGATGCAGAACCATAATGGTCCAACTAAACTAGAAGAAATATAAAAATGACGCCCTATTAAAAGCTATTCAGCCTGATAAGCATTTTTGGTTGAGGTATAAAAATCGAAGATCTGGAACACCTGATGCAGAACCATAATAGTCCAGGTAAACTATAAAAAATATAAAAATGAAATCTGAAAAGAAGTACGTACACAAGATGGCTTGTGGAGGAGGAGAAAAAACACCGAGCTGGAAAATGAGATGGCCGTACCAAACATTATAGGCGAAATAAAAGCACACAGACTTCGCTGGCTCGGCCACCTCGAGAGGATGGATGAAGATCGTGCCGTGAAACGTGCGTACCTGGGACGGCCAAATGGCCGTCGACCGGTTGGACGTCCCAGATACCGCTGGGGGGACGAAGTTGAGAAGGATCTGCGCGAGCTCCACGCGGATGACTGGCAGGAGGTGGCGCAGGACAGACCCAGATGGAAGCTCTTATTATCGGAGGCCAAGACTCACTTTGGGTCGCTGCGCCATCCTAGTAAGTAAGTAAGTAAGTTAACAGAAGTTGTTCAGCCTGATGAGCATTTTTTGTTGAAGTATAAAAATGGAACATCTGGAATACCTGATGCAGAACCAAGTTTAATTTATTTGCATAAACACGTGTTTACAAAAAATCGAAGATCATCTGATGTGGAAATCTAAGAGATCAGATTAAAGTTGTTTAGCATAATATAATAACATAAGCACCTCCACGTGGTGCAGGCGGTAACAGTTTGGGCCTAATTTTTGTTATCAACTTGCCTAAATACGGGTCAGACGCTTTTAAAGCCGCTGGTGTCGATGTAAGGACTGGTTGTTTTTCGCATGGCCAACTTTATGTGGCTTTTCCCAGGGTTAGTTAACGCTTCAAGTCTTTTCATAAATTACTCTGAGTTTGAGTCCACTATGGAGGAAGTCTTAAAAATAACCTGTAGGAAGAATAAAAAAGTCGCGATTTGCGGAGATTTTAATGTCGACATCTTAGACCCTAAATTAGCCAAACTGTCGAGTAGGTTCATAAACTTATTTAAATCATATAATTTGCTACATATTTTTAATGAACCAACGCGTATCACACCCACATCGGCAACCTGCTTAGATAATATTTTATGTAACTGTAATGTCATTGAAAAATCAATTTTAAATTGTATTAAATCCGACCATAGTGGACAATTAGCCTCCATTGAGCACTATCATGTTCCACCTAAACGGGAAATAATGTGTAGGCCAATAAAAAAACACTGTATTGAAAAATTCAGAACCAATGTCACAAGTAAAATTGAAACATTACCAGAACCAAATTTTGAAGCCAATAACCTATATGATCATTTATTTAGCATAGTTCAAACTGAATTTAGTGAAACTTTTAAACAAAAAGTGATCAAATGTAATGATAGTACGAAATTTAGTGACTGGGCCACACCCGGTATATATAAGAGCAGAAGGAAATTATACGAACTTTATGCAGAGAAAGCTACTTCTTGTGATCCTAACTTTATTCAATTTGTCAAGAAGTATTCACAAACATTCAGAGAAGTTTGTATATTAGCAAAGTCCAAGTACTTTTCAAATAAAATTAAATTAGCTGACAATAAAATTAAGGCTACTTGGAATATTATTAATAAAGAAACGGGCAAATCAAAATCCAATATAAATTCCTTCTGTTTAAAAACTAGTGATCAAACTTTTGAATCTGACAATGAGGTCGCTAAAGTTTTTGAAGATTTCTTTGCTAGAATACCTGCAGAAACTACCAGTACTCTTAGTGCTTGTCCCAACATCGCTGTCTCCCTTCTGGAGTCTAGTGTTGATAAGTGCAATGAAAGTTTTTCCTTTAAATATATAAATAGTGCAGATATCATTAAAGCTTTTAAAACAATTAATGTTAAAAAAACAGAAGATCTTTGGGGCATGTCAACAAGCATTATTAAATCAATAATTGATATACTAGCCCCTTACTTGGCTTTTATTTTTAACAAATGTATTGACGAAGGGGTCTTTCCTGATCTAATGAAAAATAGTAAATTGATTCCTCTTTTTAAATCTGGGGATAAAAGTGACCCAGCTAACTTTAGGCCAATATCTATACTACCAGCACTTAGTAAAATATTTGAAAAAATTATATATTCCCAATTATTAGATTACTTCACATACAATAATATACTTCATAAAAAAGGGTAAAAGTACTACTGATGCTGGAATTGCACTTCTCAAACATATTCTTGACGCTTGGGAAGAAAAGCAAGATGTAATTGGCATTTTCTGTGACCTTTCTAAGGCATTCGATTGTGTTGATCATCAAACACTATTAAAAAAGCTAGAACATTATGGTGTATATGATAAATCAGTTAGTCTTATGAAATCGTATTTGTACAAAAGAACTCAGAAAGTAGTGATTAATAGAACTGAATCTACCGGAGCCCCCATCAATATGGGTGTGCCACAGGGATCAATATTGGGCCCATTCCTGTTTCTAATTTATATAAATGACCTTCCCAACTACGCGAATAATATATGTGAGACAGTACTATTTGCGGATGATACTTCTTTAGTTTTCAAAGTAAACAGAGGTAATAACTGTTCGGACGAAGTAAATAGTGCCTTCTCTAAAGTTTCATACTGGTTTAATAGTAATAATTTAGCACTTAACCCCAAAAAAACTAAATGTGCTAAATTCTCATTACCTAATTTTGAGCAGACAAAATTAAATATTAATTTGAATGACGATGAAGTCGAGTTTATTGAGAGTACAAAATTTCTAGGTATCACACTAGATTCTCGACTGCAATGGGATCCACATATTGAGGCCTTGTCAAGTAGACTTAGTTCAGCGGCATTCGCTGTTAAGAAAATAAGGCTTTTAACTGATATTGAAACGGCAAGGTTGTTATACTTTAGTTATTTTCATAGTGTAATGTCATATGGACTGCTATTGTGGGGCTCAGCTGCCAGTATTGAAAATATTTTTGTACTCCAAAAAAGAGCTGTTCGCGCCATATACAATCTACGGCGAAGAGATACCTTGAGAGAATTGTTCAAAGAAATAAATATTTTAACTTTGGCAGGCCAATACATTTATGAAAATTTAGTTTATGTAAGGAAACACTATGATTAATTTGCTAAGAACAGCAATATTCACCAGTTTAATACAAGAAATAAAGATAAACTTGCCGTTCCAAGATTTAGGCTTGCAAAAACTAGAGGTTCATTTATGGGGAAAGGCATAGCCTTTATTAATAAAGTTCCACAACAAGTGATTGATCTTCCTTTGCATGAATTTAAAAACCATGTCAAAAAAACGCTCATGGGTAAAGGTTATTATAAAGTAGACGATTATCTTAAAGTTCAAAATGCGTGGAAATGATGTAACACATAACTTGCTACTATAAGTACTTTGTTGAAGTAATATAACAATAAGTCTATGTTGTTGCCAATAATCCTGTCACCTTGTTGTAATTATTTGGTAACGATATATTAAAGTTAGTAAATATCGTTACTTATGGCTGTTACAGCTGATAAGTTTCTTGCGCCCGTTCTTCTTGTCAGCTAAAAAAGTCTGGAACGGGTGGTAGGAAAATATAGACGATTCTAAAGTACTTAATAATTAAGTTTATTTGAATAAAGCTTATTTGACTTTGACTTTGACTTTGACTCATATTGGCTCCCGAAGGAAAGATTCCGAACATAGGTAGTTTATAAAGTTTTTTTTTAAACTATGTTTACATGTGTTGTTGCAGCACTGCTACAAGTATTTTCTTATATAACTACATTAGTTCGTATTTATATGAATACGCCGCCATTAAGTCCGCGCGTACGAAATCGCGAGCATCAACTAGTAAATAAATAAAACCTCATGAAGATTTTAAGGGGATGTCTATGCGGAGCAATGGGCGTTATGTGACACCATTTATGGTGTTTTATAAAATTAAATGTCATGACTCATGACTATAATAAACATATTTTATTTATTTTATTTATTTCATTGATAAAATCATTGACAACAATATTTATGTACAGTACAACATAAGTTACAATCTAACTTTACCGCGTGCTGGAGTCGTCTTATTCTTAAAGGTAATGATAATACTATAATTTAGCTAATAAAATTAAAGTAAGGAAAAAAAAACTAAGTTTTAGCGGGTACTTATTAACATTTGCACTGTACGCATGTTAATAAGTACCCACATATTATACGCAATCCTACAGTAGATACTTCCAACATCTATAATTTACTGGGATCACAACCTAATAACTTCGTTCACTTTAATGTAAAGTAATAACTTAATCAAAGTGTCGTATATGGATACATATTATATATAAAGCGTGCACCAATGTAATTAATTAGTAATAAAGTCATCTAAACGGACAACGGTCGTTTCACTCCCGATATGGCGACCCTGCCGGCCAAGACAACAATGTAAAAACGCGTGCGATGCGCAAGCGCTCGGCGCGCTGCGCCGCGGCCGCTGTGGTTGGCGATGTGAGCCACCACATAATAATAAATTGAAAAAGACATTTTAAATTTGAAAGTGAACTGATGTGAAAAAAAAAGTCAAAATAATTAAGTCTACGAGCAACGATGTCTACGTTATTTACGTAAATTGAGAGTTAATTACGAAGACAGGAGATTATAAACAACGAGGAAACCCCAGTGCTCAAAACTTTTAAATGGATTTAAATGGATGCAGCCGGGAGACGTTCGAGTCGTGGAAACGAAGACTCATCATAGTGACCATTTTGTGACGAAAATAAAGAAAAGTATCGGGTACCTGTGTGAGTAGATTATGTGACTACATCGGTGAAAGACAAAATTAGAAGTGATGAATTGTTTTTTTTTCCTCAGTGTGCTAAAGTAAATTCAATTTGTATTTGTTATTTTATAATTTTTATATACGTATGAAATATTTTTCAATTTCTAATGTTTGTGTATATATAAGCAACTAACTAAGTAAAAAAATGTAAGTAGATTAATTGATATTTTGTCATTTTGACGAATTGCACATGACATGAAAATAATTTTATATGTCATGATTTTATGATTTTGTAATAATAAGTTTGTAAAATGAGACGATATATGGATTTTTTGTCTCCAATAAATAGAATTGAAATCGCTTAAAGTGATATAAACAAAGATTTAAAATATGAAGAAGCGATAATATTATTTATTAATTATGAATTATTTAAAAAAAAACCTGATTTATATCAGAAACTTATTTTATTAGTGAAAAAATAAATTAATTTCACTTTAAAGAAAACTAAATATTACAATGGAGAGATTTGATATAACGACCGCAAATTCTATAATACCAGAACTTAATGGAAAACAAAGTACGATCGTGAAATTAATTAATTCATCAGAACTATATCGTTCATGCATTGATGATAAAGACGAACAAATACTAATTAATTTTATAATCAAAACCAGACTTGACCAAAACTCAAAATTAAAACTCCATAATAAATACGAATATTTTGGTGATCTTATTTCTGACTTAATTACTAAAAAATCGCACACGTCGTTAATGACACAATTGAAATCATCTACACAAAGCGATTTAACGATAACACAGTTCGGTAATAGGTTAGAGACTTTATTTTCTGAATTAACAATAGCACAAAGTGATGGAAATAATGACGCGAATATTATTTTAAAACCTATTAACGAAAAGATTGCGATTCGCCAATTTATTAATGGTTTGAAAAATAGGCGAATAAGTACTATTATTTCAGCTAGGAATTATAGTTCCTTGAGAGATGCTATTAGCGCAGCAGTCGAGGAGGACATCGAAGAATCGTCCCGAAAGCAACAATCGCTGACGGCTCTACAAAATTTCAAAGGTGAGTTTACACATAGACAGCCTAGGCCACAATATAGGTTTTCGAAAAAAGATGCCATTCCACGTAGAGGACAGTTTAGACAGTTTGGCGGATATTTTAACCAACCTCCAAGAAATAATTACTATAATCCGAATTACAACTTTGCACCACGCTTTCCAAACAGTTCGCAACAGACACACAGTAATTTTTATAGAAAAATAATAAAAATAAAAAATTTAGAAACACCTACAAAGGAAACTTTTATCAAGCACGAGGTGGACATAGTCAAAACCATCTCAAAAACAAACATGCCCATGTAACAACTCATAACGACCAATTCAGAATTCAGAATGTTTGCGTCCCTCAACAGAATAAACATCACTTTATATGCAGTAGTGAATCACATTATATTATCAAATTGTTTGTACGTAATCGCATAAAAAGATTTTTAGTAGACACAGGTGCAAACCTATGTCTCATAAGAAAAGATTCAATTCAAAATCAACAACGCAATTCTCTAAATACAACAAATGTCAAAGGCATAGGAGGAAATATAGAAACTTTAGGTAGCTTGTATCTAAATTTATATATACCTAATTCTAGAATATATTTAAAACAAGAGTTCCAAACCGTTAATAGTTTGCCGATTAACATCGATGGAATACTCGGAACCGATTTTATCTCAAATTACATTTCTTCAATAAATGTCTCTAGAAATTACATTACTCTGTGCTACAAACAATTAAGTTTTAAAATAAAGCTTAGGCATCCGAATCATAACAATCATAATGTAAACAATGGCACGATTCAGGCGACTCGCTCACAATCACAAGCGAAGCCCATGACAATTTCCGAGACTCGCGTAAATGAATTTACTATAGAGCCACGATGTGAACATATTTTTTTTGCACACGTAAACGCTCCATATTATAACGAAGAAAAAGATTATGTATTATTTTCTGCGGAATTGAAACCGGATTTATTTTTAGCCAGTTCGATAGTTGAAATCATAAATGGAAAAATTCCAATTAAGTTATTAAACACTAGCGAAAAACAACATACTTTAAAAAATTTTGAACCCGATTTAGTACTTTTAGATGACTATATCGCATGTAACTTTAGTAATTCAGAGAATAAGTCACGTAGAACTGAAACAATCTTGCAGCAAATAAATTTAAATCATTTAAATACGGAAGAAAAACAATCAATAGAACAAATATGTTCAAAATATTCAGATATATTTCATTTAGAAGGTGACATACTAACAACGACAACTATCGGAACACAATCAATTACATTAAAAAATAACACAAAGCCCATTTATTCTAAACCATATAGATTACCCGCAGCATTAAAACCTGAAATAGACAAACAAATAAGAAAAATGCTCGACAATGACATTATAGAACCCAGTAACAGCGAGTGGTCCAGTCCTATTTTGCTTGTACCTAAAAAAACCGACAACAACGGAGAAAGAAAGTGGAGACTAGTAATTGATTATAGAAAAGTAAACAATGTAATACAAGATGATAAGTTTCCCTTGCCGAACATTACGGACGTACTAGACTCTTTATCAGGAGCCGTATATTTTTCGAAAATGGACTTGAGTAATTCCTTTTATCAAGTACTTTTAAACGAGGACTCCCGAGACGTCACAGCATTCACTACAAACACTGGTCAGTATAGACTAAAACGCTTACCTATGGGACTTAAAATATCTCCAAGTTCTTTTTCCCGTCTAATGTCGATTGGACTCTCAGGACTCACACAAGAAAAATGTCTAGTTTACTGCGATGACATTTGTGTATACGGTCGTAACTTAGATACACATAATAAAAATTTAATAGATGTTTTCGAAAGACTAAGAAAATTAAACTTAAAATTAAATCCATTAAAATGCGATTTCTTGAAAAAAGAAATATTGTATTTAGGACACCTAGTAACGGAAAATGGCGTTTTACCTGATCCACAAAAAACCGTAATTATAAAAAGCTACCCAAAACCAAAAAATGCTGATGAGGTCAGAAGGTTCGTTGCCTTCTGCAATTATTATCGAAAATTCATTCCCGATTTCGCAACAATAACAATACCACTTAACAAACTTTGTAAGAAGAATACACTTTTTGTTTGGACAAATCAATGTGACGATTGTTTTAATTTGTTAAGGCATTGTTTGACCACTGCCCCGGTTCTTGACTACCCGGACTTCTCAGAACAAAATGAATTCGTTTTGCAAACCGATGCGTCCCAATTTGCGATAGGAAGTGTACTTATGAATAGCAATTTAAAACCAGTCGCTTATACAAGTCGACCATTAAATAAAGCAGAACTTAATTATCCAACAATTGATTAAGAATTACTGTCTATTGTATGGAGTGTAAAATATTTCCGACCGTATCTTTTCGGAAAAACATTTACGATAAAAACTGACCATAAACCTTTAGTACATCTATTTAATATGAAGGATATCTCTAGCAGACGTATGAAATTTCGTCTAGCTTTAGAGGAATATGATTTCAAAATATTATACGTAAAAGGATCTGATAACGTCGTTGCAGACGCTTTATCACGTATTGTTATAACTTCAAATGAATTAAAAGAAATGAATAATTCAGATTTTTGCAACGTGATGACTAGAAAACAAACGCGCTTGTTAGAACAAAATAAACAAGTTATGCCCAGCGACAGTTCTCGAAATATTCTTGAAACAGGGGGTGGCCAACCCATAGTTTCAGAAATATTAAGAAAACAAAGCGGCAGCATAGATTTAGTTTTTAAAGATAAGAAAGAGATAAATAAATACGAAAGAAATAATCAAATAAGTGAAATAGAAGAATGTTTAATATACATACCAAGTGAAAGTATGATTATATTTAATATAGAGTATAAACAACATTACACCCGAGAGGTTTTTGTTGATTTATTACTAAAATTTTGTAAAAGATTAAGTTTAAAATATATAAATATAATTAAAGATAAAGATAATATTAATTTTATTAAAGAAATACAACGCGAAATATATAGTAGGAAAAACTGGGACTTTCCAAAAATTAATATTTTGCCTAATGTAGTTAGAATAACAAATGAAAGTGACAAAAACCAAATATTAAATGATTTCCATATCTTGCCCAGCAGCGGACATGCTGGAATGCGAAGAATGATAAACAATATAAAAAGGAAATACACATGGTCTTCTTTAGATAAAGATGTTATACAGTTTGTCAGTAAATGCAAAAAGTGTCAACTTTTAAAACATTCCATACCAAATAAAATGCCTATGGAAATAACGACTACTGCATACACGCCCTTAGAAAAAATTTTTTTAGATCTTGTTGGACCGTTAGTAAAAGACACGCATAATAACAACTATATATTGACAATACAGTGTGAGATGTCTAAATACGTAGAGGCCTACCCACTACAATCGAAGGATACTATAACAGTTGCAAATTCTTTCGTCAGTAATTTTATTTTTCACATTTTTTATTTCACTCCCGATATGGCGACCCTGCCGGCCAAGACAATGTGAACAAGTGCGTTGCGCAAGTGCCCGGCGCGCTGCGCTGCGGCCGCTGTGGACGGCTGCGAGCCTCTTACATTAATTAATAAAAAGTGAAATAAAGTTACGTAAAATAATATAAAAATCACTCGGAAAGTCAACAATTGTGTGTCGTGTACGAGGACTTAAATGATCAAGATGTTGGTTGGAGCAGTAGCAATTACCTAGTATTAATAAACGGAGACAAGTATGCAGCCGGGACTCCGGGAGACGTTCGTTGTCCTGGAGGTGGACGAGACGAAAGTAAAACGGAGAAAGAGAAAAGTCAATAGTATTAAGGAAAGGAATAAAAACTGTCAAGTGCGTGAGTAAATTCGTTGGAAAACAAACTTTAAAGTGAATTTGTGTTCTTTATTTTCTTTTTTGGTGTAGTGTAAAAGTAACTTTACCTGTATCTTAATTAATTTTGCTTATATAAATATATTATGACGATATTGTTCTTTCTCATAATGTTTTTATCAATCATTTTTTTTTGTGTAGGAGTTTTTGAGTAATATATACGTATGTAATAAATAAAAATACGCAATAATAAGATCGATGAAGATGATCTAGGTATTGTATAAGTAGGTAAGACGATAGTCTACTTATAATGTTTACTTATCTCAATTCTATTTCCAATTCATTGTGTAATTTTAAGTCACGGTAATTAATTTATAATTTTAATTTTTGTAGAGACTACTCATTTATGACTTTAGTAAATTTACCTAATTGTAAAACATGAACTGTTTTTAGCTTCTTTGGAAGTCATCGAACAAAATATGATTTATGATAAATCTCAAATAAAGGAGGTTAATTTTAATGTTAGAAGATTCGTAACCTTCTCTAATTATGAGATTCGCAACAATAACGTATTGTTATTATACAATATACTTTTAACAACAATAAAGAATACAACTTTTGTTTATTTGAACAAAGTCATGCGACAATTTGTAAAGGTATTGTTTAACATTTGCCGGACTTCTGAGAAGAAAAAGAATTGATTTTGCAAACTGATGCATGCACTTTGCATTAGGAAGTATGTGTCAATGAATATATTTTTTGCAATGTGATGAATGGAAATCGAATACTTACGTAAAGAGTTATGCTATGCTAAGCAACAGTTCTCGAAATATTCTTGAAACATGGGGTGGCCAACCCATAGTTTTAGAAATATTAAGAAAACCAAGCGATTTTTAAAAGGAAAAAGTGAGACTAAATATAATTATGAGATGAATAAGTATGGAATAAATGATATGGATTTTTTTATATAAATAATAATGCTTATGAATGATTAGTGGTAACGTTATTGAGATAATGTTTGATATAAAGTATAAAATAAACAACGTTAGACCCGAGCGGATTTCGTTGATTTATTAATACTCATGTAAGCGATAATAAAGATATACAATGTGAAATGTATTGTATAAAACTGGGATATATTTTGAATACCAGAAGATAATTTTGTTTAATGATACGAATGGAGTAAAGTGATAATAACTGGGATATATTTTTTTTACCAGAATATTTTTTTTATTAATTAAATAGGAGTTGATAGATAAATAAATAACTTTGAAACGTTGCTTAAAGATATATTAAAGTAAATAATATTGTTAGTAAATTAAGTACCTACCTAGTTAAAATATGTTTCTTTATGATAATGTTTTGTAATTTGCTTTGTTGTTAAAACAATATGTTTTTATAAATATAAGTTTAGTTTGTAAGAAAAAACTGTAATTTTAAGCATTTATTTAATTTTTAAAACAACAGGTACCTGTTGTTGTTAAGAAAAATGCACATTTATTGTTAATTTTTTTTTGTCATCTATAGATTGAACTTTTTTTTTCTGTTTTTTTTTTATTACCCCGGTGGTGTCGTATATGGATACATATTATATATAAAGCGTGCACCAATGTAATTAATTAGTAATAAAGTCATCTAAACGGACAACGGTCGTTTCACTCCCGATAAAAGCCTACAGTGCAAGAATATTATTTTTCAGCGACGTTGCGTGAACGTGGCAGGTCGTACGAGGTTTTTGGGACCAACAACGTCGAGTGGGACCACGGGATCGAGGACCTAAAGCGGAATGGGGAGACAAGGCTTCAAAATGACACTTGATCTTTGGGTGGGGTAAGTACAAAATTCTGGTCAACGAAGGCTTTTCAAATTACATTAATAACATGCAAATGTTATATTTGACTGACAAGGAGTCAGTCAATGTAACGACCTTCATTTTTAACTGTCGTCACTTCCTTCGGTTGTTAATTGAACAATATAATAACATTGAAATAAATTATGCTCTATCGTTTTTGTAAATCTAAATTCTATGGTAAGACAATAAAATAAATAATCATATTTTGAAAATTCTTGTAGGTGTAACTTGAAATGTTATTTTCTATTCTTATTCGGGTACGTATCAGAATGTCTAAAGTTAGAATGTCTAAAGTTAAAATGACAAAGTTCAAAATGTCAAAAATTTAAATTTAAATGGTTTAAAATGTCAAAAATCATTATGTCTAACTTCAAAATAGCAAAATTCAAAGTATCAAACGTATCAAAAACTTGAAAGTTAAAATATCAAATGGTCATTAAGTCTAAGTTCACAATGATTTATTTGAATTGGGTTGGATCTTAAAACGAATCACCTTCTTTGAGGTTAATTGAGTCTGTGGAGGTGTCTTTGGGCTTCGCCTAAAATGCTTTATAGCAAATTTAGCTGCCAGAAATGAGTCTAAACTAGTCTACTGGGACTTCGAAACCGTAGACCGCAGGCCACGAGATAGGTGCGAGGAGCGTAGCGACGAGCATGTTAGGTTGACATGAACCCAGCGCGCGAGCCGAGCGAGCGAAGCGAGCGTGCCGCGGCAGCGGCCGGCGAAGCGCCAGAAAAAAATCTATTTCAAAGTCAATTGGTGGATTTTGTTCGCCGGCTACTAAATCAGTGACCGGCACCGGCTACCGAATCAGGGAGTGACGCGGCTATGTTGATGTGCGGCGGAGGCACAGAGGTTAACACGCAGTTATTTAACCTAATTAATAAGATACCTAAATGAAAGAAAATAAGTAAATTCTATACGTCATTATATGTATTTGGACTATTAGACATTTTAAGTTTTGATCATTTGAACTTAGACATTTTAATTTAGGACTATCTGACCGTTTGACATTTTCGTTTTTGACATTTTGAACTTTTTACATTTTAATCGTTAGACATTCAAATTTTTGACATTTTGAACTTTGCCATTTTAAGTTTAGACATTCTAACTTTAGACATTCTGATACGTACCCTCTTATTCATATATTTCACAAAGCTATATTGGGACAGCAAGTTATTGCTATATTTCAAACATACGTCCATAACATTGTGTCTTGGTTATCTGATTCAATACATCTGAACCGCTCCTTGGAGTCGCTCTCTGAAATATTTATTGCCTTAGAAACTCATACAGGTACCTATTTTCTACGTGTTCTTAAAGCGGCGACTATGTTTTCACATTTTATTTTAAATGAAGTCTTTGATACCCGGTTGAAAATGTGGAAGTTAAGATAAAATAAAAAAAAATATTCAATGGACAGTCATTTTAACTATACTCCTTCAGGTATAAATATATTACAACTCATCAACAGCATCAATATCATCTTTTCATAGGACATCTATTGTTTTGGTTTCGCTTAAAAAATATTTAGTAGGTATAGAAAGAATAGAGGAGCTCGGTGGTGTAGTGGTTTAGCTCCTGGCCCAGCGATTGCGGAGGTTAAGCAACTTTCGCAAAAGTTGGTTATGGGATGGGTGACCAAAAATTTTATATCTCGATCCTGGCTGCATTTGCAGTCGTTAATACGCGGGTGTTGGGCCCGCGTGGTGGGCTATGGCCCATCTTCCTTATTCACCTATAAGGAAGGCCTGTGCCCCCGTAGTGGGCACATTAAAAATGGCTAATGGTCAGGTAGAGAAACATCAAAAACATCTGCACTTACATTAGTTATATTATATCTTCATTACAAAGACATTTTGTACCTAAAACCCGAAGCTAATGAAGCCGTGGTCGATCGCTGCCTATTCTATAAATAAAGTTAAAAGTACTTTACCTTAATATAGGTATATGACACAGTTTGCCGTCTAAAACGGGTGAAATAAATTTCAGTCCAGTCACCGGCCATCGATATGAAAATATGCAGTCGAGTGAAGACGCAGCGCAAAGGTTCACCGGATTGGATATCGTTATCAGGGTTGCTACACAAGCAAGTTCACTAATGCTCCTATAAAAATATTTTTTCTAAGATATTTGTCTAAACCTATTGATTTAATAAAGATCAGCAAGGCTTATTCGAAATTAATACCGATCGATGAACATTATAAAGTTTGGCACCTACTCTTCATTTTAGACACTATTAGCACCGGATTATTGAGCCAATATTGTGTGGTCATTGAGTGAACCAATAAAATTCGGAATGTAATTATGTTGTCATTAGTTGTGATTTCAGAAAGTTTTTGATAAAAAGTCATCTTAACTCAAGAACAAAGTAAATACAATCCATTGCCAAATAACGTAACCTTATATATCTCGTTTCAGAATGGAAGGGTTTTGTTTCGTTTCTACAGTTATAAGCCACTGCCTTCTTAAAAATCTCAATTGATTGGTCAAAAGTCATCAGTTAGTTTAACCCAAAAACAAAGTAAATAATCCATTGCGAAATAAGGTATCCCTAAAATCTCGTTTCTGAATTGAAGCGTTTTATTTCGTCTCTACAGTTAATACGCAACTGCTTTCTTATAAATCCAAATTATTTAGTTGGATTTAACTAGAAAGTTAAAGGATCTTGTCACCCCTGGTGCATCCACAGGTCATTCATACTTTATTCATGCCGCAGCGAGCACGTGTAGCCGGATTGTACCACTGTTACTCGCCCACTGTTTTTTTATTGTTTTCCATGTTTTTACTGCTAGAACAAAAGCCTTCGTTTGGAAACGGTAAACCTGCCGAATCGTCGACAAAAAGTATTACTAGGTACTACAGTTGATAAATACAGAGCTGGAATTCGAAAAGATACAGTGACAAAAATGGCGTGGGTTAGAACACTATCAAACATGGCCGATTGTATTTAGTTTATTTCCGCTGTGTGAAACTAAATTGTATTTCCTTTTTACACAGATTTTTCACAAGGGTTGAATTATTTGCTCAAATTCTTTTTTTCTCCAGAGATATTCCTTTATCGCTGGGCTGTCAACCCTATTTTTCTACCCCGAGAGCTCTAGCACCTTATTGTTACGTAAACGCAACACACAGCGATTATACTCGTTTATGTGTGTCATGATCTGAATTTTCTGAATTTCCTGATAATAGAACTTCAGACATCAAGAAAAACTGACTTTTCTAGGGCTGAAACGTTTGAAAAGATTATCATTTTGACGTTGTCATCGTTCACAAGCTACTGTTCATTCTTAACGAAAATGATAAGTATTTTTAACCAACTTAAAAAAACAAAAAAACCGGCCAAGTGCGTGTCGGGCCACGCGCAGTAGGGTTCCGTAGGTACATTATATACCAACCATATTTTAATACCGCTATCATTTTTCGTCTGAAAAAATAACTTTGTTTTTCACAGTGTTTGTATGAATGACAAAGTTATATTTGCGGTTTTGGAAAATGTACTATATCTCAAAAACTAATTACTGTATCTCGTTCAAACTAATTTTCGTTGAAAGTGTTTATTAAGATCTATAGCATATATTTTTTTTAGATTTTTCACCCTCTTACTTTAAAAGTTAAAGGGGGGGGAGGACACACATTTTACCACTTTGGCAGCAGATATCTTTCAAACGGTTGACTTTGAAAAAAAATAGTCTTAGAAACCTCAATGTCATTTTTAAAGACCTATCTATAAACACCCCACAAGTATTGGTTTGATGAAAAAAAATATTTTCAGTTTCATTTCCATGTATGGGGAGCCCCCCCTTAATCTTTTATTTTATTTATTTTTGTGTAAAAATCGTAAAGCGGGTCACAGAATACACCTGCCTACTAAGTTTCAACTATGTAGTCCTAATACTTTTGGAATAAAGTGGCTGTGACATACGGACGGACAGACAGACAGACAGACAGACAGACATGACGAATCTATAAGGGTTCCGTTTTTTGCCATTTTGGCTACGGAACCCTAAAAACCAGCTGTTTCATACATTCTGGTCGAGTAGGTATTGACAACTTGTATGAAACAGCTGATTTTTGTTGTTGAGTTGCAGAGTTGGCCCCATAGTAAAAGTTGTTCATATTCGTGAGCACAATCACCAACTAAGAGGTTTATTTTATTTTATTCATTAACACGTTGTAGTATCATAAAATCTGTGGTAACACAAAAAGGTTTGATGAAATAATTTATTATTTAAATTTTATATGACAGTGTGGTTAAACATCTTCTGCAAGTCTCAACTTGTTGAAACTTTAAATTTTCTGAGCTTTTTTTGTAATAAAATTACTTATGTTTATTTATATATGTTTTTAAATATTATCGCACTTATGATCTAATACAAACCCCAAAAAACATTATATCAATGCTGCCTCGTCACAAACATTCCCGATTGATAATTTTTTTAATGGAGGAAAGTTACATCGACTTTTTTAAATCTCATGACCTGTTTATCATATTGTGTGTGTAACATGTGGTCACATTGGCAGCCAAGCTGCTGCCAATTGTGACGTAAATTTTTTTCACATACTAGTCTGTGTGTCGGAGTTTTTGTAGATGCTATTCAAAATCTGCTGTTTGTACTGGAAAATCGATAATATTTGCTAATTTCCTGGCATCGGGCTTTAATTTCGCAGAACCCACATTTAAATAAAACAACTTTTTATTGTGTTGCAGTTGCAGGAGCACTGACTTATTTGCATCCTATTTAACTAACCCTTTAAAATAATTTAATGTTTATTCACTTGTTTATTTATATAAATAAACAAGGGTTCCTCAAATATAATTGATATCTTCTCTAAACATCCTACATTTTAACAATTGAAATCTCGGAGACGAATACGGGATAATTTAATGATCAAATGAACTTACCCTAAATGAAGTTCGATCCTAATTATCTCGTCTTCGTCGAAGATATTAAAAGTCCCAACCCTCCCTTGCTAGTTGTTTATTCAACAACCATATCCCTTAAATAGTTAAAGATATCATAGTATTTAAGTAGCAGTAGGAGTAGTAAGCTACTCCAAACTGAATGAGGTTGACGCGGCGGCGGGCAGTGATGCTCGGGGGCAGAGAGGGGGTGGCTATTGCTTTCTCTCTCTCTCTCTCTCTCTCTCTCTCTCTCTGGCGCTGAACTACGTGCGAATGGGCGCAAGCGTGTAGCAGAGCTACTACATTGTAACAATTTAAATCTCAACGACGATGACGGGATAATTAAGATCGAACTTCGCTTGTCACTCTTAAAGAACGTGTAACAGAATTTATAGCTAAACCAGAGTATGGTAGATAGGGACCGTCAAACTGAACAAGTTTTACTATAGGACCAACTCTGAAAACGCGATAAAAATCTTGCTGTTTTATACATTTTAATTGTTGTTAATTTTTTTATGAAACAGCAGATTTTTTTCACGTGATTTCAGTAGTAAAAGTTTGATGTTCTCTATCTACCATATTCTAGTTTAACTATTAATTCTGTTCATGTTGTATATGCGAGGGTTTCAGGTTTTAAACAAAATCCCTTTGCGAACCATGAGGTAATTTAGCTTAGAATATTAGTATTACTTGAGCTTAGGTAACAGTCGTACTTAATCTTTATTTAGTTAAAGTTAGAATTTCATCATAACTGTATAATAAAGCAATGTTTAAAGGATATAATATGTGTAAATAAAAGACAGAATCAATGCTGAAAAGATAGTATTTAGAGAGAAAAGAAAGACAGATGAAATCCAGAAACATATTCAGTAGCTGAGGGTCGTCGGTGACGTCACAGCGAGCAAGGAGTATTGGGCGGCAAACGTTGATCGAAGCATTATAGAAAACAAGTAATTAATACGAATTTCCCAGTCCTCCTAGATGGGAAAAGTTGTAAATTACTGACGAACTGATGGTGTCGCCTTGACAACATTTACGACACTCTGATTACGAGAGGGAAACGGCGGGTATTTACAGTATACAGTAGTGTAAACTTTAGCAGTTTGTGTTATCTGATAGGCGTTACGCTGCACGATGGCATCATGGTCGTCGTTTATGAAGACAATACTGGGGGCTGGGGGACCGTCTGGGTCGCACACCATCATCTTGACACCCACTTGACGGAGCGGCGGTGGGCACACCTATTCCAAAAATAACATATCATCGAATAGTTTATTAAAAATAGTAATCTGTGAAGAAGTAATTAAGCAGTATTATTATCGCTACATAATTATAAAACAAAGTCCCTCGTTGTGTCTGTCTGTCTGTATGTCTGTCTGTCTGTTCACAATAAACTCAAAAACTGCTGAACTGATTTTCATGCGGTTTCCACCAATTGATAGAGTAATTTCTAAGAAAGGTTTAGGTGTATAATAAATTGTGTAAAATACCACAACAACAAAAAATTATAAAATATTCAGACAATGCCCAAAACTTATTGATACCTAGAGCTAAAAAGAACATAAGCATTGTTTTCTTAGATTAGAATAAATTCGACATCCAAAAATTGCAAATTTTGAGTGAACGTGATTGGCAACTTGTCTTTTGATGCGCTTCCTGATCTTTAACTTATTTGAGGGTGGTTAATTTCACAAAGGTTTTTAAGCCTAAAACTATCGAACTGAAAAATGAAAAAGAATTTTTTTTATTCAAATAAGCTCACATAATGAGCGTTTTTAAATCGTCCAAATTTTTTTTACCCGACCACTCATTATGAAGTCTTTTAGCTGACAAGAAAAATGGGCGCAAAAAACTTATCAGCTTTATCAAATGGAACGATATTTACAATATATTATGAACTGTCGCCGATTTCTCATTACGTCGATAGTTATGAATAACATCTTTGAGCAAACGATTCTTGATTGTCTCGTTTCAGTTTTGAAAGATAAGCAGAAATTTGTAAAACCCCACTATTTGGACAAATTATCCGTGGTTAAGATGGTAACTTTTTTCCTTCTGCCTTAACTTTTTATGTAACCAGTATGAACATTGAATATATAGTCTCTTTACTTCTGGGACACCCATTACTGCTTACGAGAATGAATCTACCTCACCTCCAGCAATAGTCTAGTTGACAAAATTTGGAAAAAAGTTTAAAAATAAAGTTTGGTATCTATTTTACCCCAAAAATATATTATTTTAAGAAAAATAAGTAATTTTACCTTAGAATTTTGCGTTTTAAGAAATGAACTCAAAATGACATCGAAAAAGGCCAAAACTGTCATGGCGTCTTGAATGACGTCACGCCTCGCGAAACATTCGTGTTGGTTTATGACCGTCATTGTTCACACACACACACACACACACTCTGTTCACTTATCGAAAATAACAGCAACAACAAATGTTTCGAGAGGCGTGACGTCACGCGTATCTGATTGGTGTGGTGGTGTGGTGATTAAATGGCCAATTATGCCGATTTTATTTCCTGTAAATATTGGTAATCTTTATTTATTTTAATGAAAAAAGAGTTTTTTTGGTTACTATTTAACATGATTAATCATTAGAAACCTTATGCTAGCCGATTTATTCTTAGTGGGAACAAGCCTATTGTAGCCACATCATTAGATAAGTATTAAAAAAAGAATTATACTTGTCCTACATAATATCAATTTTAGAGCGTTACGTGTTCCTAAAATTCTTATAAATAGTTATTAATTGTTGTCATTCAATAACATTTTCAAAATTTTAAATCTTTAACAATGATAGAGGAGGCCCAAACCAGAACGCTCATCTTCCTTTAAATAAACACTTTTACTCACATTTTGCGGAATATGGACATCCCACATACGAGTTGGTGGCGGGAGGTTGACGACAGGCAGTTGGACTGGTAATTCGGTAGTATCACCTGAGTGTAAGAATCGTAAAAGTAATTTATATTATTCAACAGAAGAACACCGGGAAATAGTGTCGGCGATTTCTGATAAAGAGAAAGAAGTCGATTTATGTTTGTAGCATGAACGGTTAGGACATTTAAATACAAAAGATCTTGTTAAACTTTTAAATAAATCTGGTATGAGTGTTAAAATGTCAGATATTGTAAAGTTGTACGATTGCAATGTTTGTATGAGTGGAAAAATGAGTAGGTTACCATTTCCTACGCAAATATATTTTAGGGTACCGTAGGTAGCAGTGGCGAGGGGTGAAATTATGGCGGAGGTAAGCCGCTCTACAAAAATGATGAAAAATGTAGTGATCTGCATAGTGGATCAGTGGGGTGGGATTTCCAAAAGGTAAGCCGATGGGAATCGGCTTGTATGGACCCTTCGCCACTGGTAGGTAGGTACATCCTGGAAAATATCTCTAGATACGCACACGCTAAAAAAACTGTTTTTTTGCGTTTTTGTTTGTCTGTCGTTCTGTCTGCCTGTACCTATCACGTTCGTGCATCACTCCGAAACTACTAAATGAATTCAAATTATACTTAGCATGATTTGAGTTTACATTACGAGGTAGGACAACAAATATTTTTTATCCCTAAATTCAGTACGGTTCTCTTGGGAGGGGGATGAAAGTCAAGATGTGTACTTAGTTGTAATTCATTAATGCGTAATGCGATTTCATTCAATCTTATTTTGTTAGAAAGGACATACTTTCAAAATTATCCCGTAAGTATTTCAAGGTCATCGGTTCTGCGGAAATGATAAACCAGAGGGGTTGATCTTTGTTGCAGTATATTTTTCATATCGTAGAGCTCAACATATTTTAGAATATCAGAAATCCACTGAAACCAGCAGGGTTGATCTTTGGTGCAGTATATTTATCATATCGTACAGAACGCTAGTTACATAAACTGTTACTTATCTGACCCGGTGACGGCATCGCTGTCGTCTATTTGATCGACGTCTTCACTTCACCACAATATAATAATGGCTTACGCCCACTTATGGCATGCATGGTGGTACGACATGGGGCGTGGCACTGCTCGCTTAGGCATACCAATTTTTTGAGACCCAGAAAATATTTCTTATTATAAATTATCAGACCATTTTTTGGTTAAGCTATTAATTCTGTTATAGTTCTTACATCTCACAAATGCGCGTAAATTTAACTTTTTATTTTTTTTTCACGATTTCAGAGTTGGTCCCATAGTAAAAGTTCCTTTTTTGTTTCCCTACCTTCCATATTCTGGGTAAGCTATTAATTCTGTTCAACGTTGTATATTACCTCTAGTGTTGGCGTAGAGTGTCAATTGATTTATTTCCATATGCGCATTCAGTTGTAAAGAATGATGATAAACAAGACACTTACCGTCGGACTTTGTAGCGCACCTAGGATCTTGCGCGTGTACCAGAGACGTACAGAAGATCGCGATGAATACTAACGCAGCGGTCGCCATCTTTTAATTGTCTTGCTCCGTGAACCTGACACAGCGGATGGCGTTACGTTAGCGCTTTTTATACGCGCTCAGTCATGGAAGCATGAAATCAATGAATTAGAATCAAATAATATGTGAAATTGGTTAAAATATTTCTCTGATACTCCTTTTGTTCAGAAATTAGTTTTCTTTTTTCTTTGCGCAAAAATCCATTCAATTTGGTAAGGTTAAGGTGGAAAATTAGATAGGTGCACATCGAATGTTTATCACATTCAGCGTACTAAATTTCAAAGTTATTTTACTCTATTTGATATTGTATTCATAATATTATAGTTCACTGGAAATAATTGATTACACACATAGAGTGATAAAAGACTCAATTACATTTTGTTTGTTTATCTGCGTGGCTATAATATTTATGAAATTATATATAAAGACTAGCAACTGCCCGCGACTTCGTTTGCGCAAATAAACTTTACGCGCAGCAGCAGGAAGCAGTATTTTTTGACATTGAAAATGTTTATGTGCCCCAATTTATGAAATTGTGAAATTTGCCTGTAGTTTCGTTTAGATGTGAGAGGTACGCGGATGAATTACATGTCAAAATGTGCGTCTGCCAACTTCAAAGTGTAATTTGAACATCTAAAATTGGTCGGTAACTTTTAGAGATTATCCAAAATTTGACAAAGTTTCAAAATTTTTTCGTCGTCTTGGATCGAGAATTTCCGAATAATAATTTTTCTGAGCTCTTTATTCATGAAACGTAAAAAAATGGATCTTGGGATTGTACGTAAGAAGTTGCAAAGGTGGCGCCTCCTAGGTTTGATTTTGTCAATTATCTCAGTAATCTTTTATCTGATTTAAGCAAGGTTGGTATATAGTAATAACGGTTATTGTAGGTATTATAGTTTTAAAAATATTGGGACTTTAATGTTAATACCTAACATTAAACGATGTTCCATACATAACAGGAATGATGCAAACTCAGAGGAAACTCATATTCATGTCTTCTAATGATTTCATAAAAAAATACAACTACAAGAATTAATTTCAATCTATTTGCCAATTCGATCTAATTTAACTATACTACTTATTCTAACGCACTATTTTTTACATATTTTTGAAGTTTCTTACACACAAATATAGAATAGCAGAATTGTTACTCAATAGGGGAGACCGATAAAAGTTGAGACTGTAAAGAGTTGAAATGTATTATCTCCACAGAAAAAATTTGTAAGTTAACGATAAATGACTAAATAACAGTTGATTTGATACACTCACCACTGAAAACGCGTAAAAACAGCGCGAAATTTTTAGTAAATTTAATTCGTAAATATTACATACAGGCGAGTTACATACAGGCGAGTGCGGGAAGCTAGCATTTATATTGTCAAGGATGGTTTGAAACCCGAGCCACAGGCGAAGGCTTCAAACCATCCTTTAATAATTTTAGGCAATGTAATGAAAATTGCTTCCCGTACAAGAGTATAGTACTTTTTTCAAGATATGCGAGAAAAAAATCTTAGTTAATAGTACATTACAGGTGAGAACGGAAAACTAGCGATTGCATTGTTGAAAAAGCGAGGGCTTTAATCATTTGAGGCAATGCAAGTAGCTTCCAGTACAAGGTTTATATAATACTTTACTCACTACACGAAATGCGAGGAAATAATTTTTAACATTGAAAATGTTTTTTTTTGAGGCATCTGTATAGGCCCGATTTTCAGCCAAAGTGCGATATCACCCTGGTGTCGTAGATATTAAAGCTACGTAAATGATTGAGATATCAAATGATGCGTCTAATCAAGGACTATAAACTGAAAAAAAAAATTTTTTTCATAAATATCAAAATCTTTTTTTGAAAATCGAAAAAAATGTGAAAAATGTGATCGATTTTCGCCCGGTTTCGGCGAGAAAAAATCATATTTCGTAAACGAAACGCGATATCGGGTCGATTTTAAAAACACCTCGAGATATGACATTAGTCTACTTTAAAAAATATGTTTGAGGTAAATAACATAAAAGGATAATTCTGTAGCTTAACCTTTATAAAGTAAAGTTTGCGCGGAGCGTGTGAGTGAGCGCTGAGCGCAGTAGTGTACGTGTACGTACCCAGTTGTATTCAACGCTAATGGTCTGAAAGACAAATGCTTGTTTATAGTTATATTTTGAGTTGTAAATGTAATAAAATGATATTTTTTTATTATAAAAAATCGGATAGGTACCTAATGAAAGTGTTTTTAAAAGCAAAACAAAAATATTTTTTTAATTTATTGATACTTATGTAACATTCTTTAATCAAGTAAAATTATATTAAATGAGATTATGTTTGTATTAAATTTTGTTAATGTTTTTATAATAATTATTTATTTATGACTTTTTAATGGTTAGGTGTCAAATCTAACGTAAAACAACTAAGTTAAATAAACACCATTAGTATTACCCATACGAAGAACAAGATACAATTTATTTATTAACCCTATTTTGGTTAATAACGCGTATCTTTATTGCAAAAGGCCGGGCTTTGCCTTGCAGTTTGCACGTGAGCATCGAAAAAACTATTTCGGCGCATCTGTTTCTATTGTTTTGGCTATATTTCCTGACCATTGCCTGCACCGCACCGTGGGATTTCGTGATACCCGGCACTTTTTTGTATAGGCAAACGAATCTTGAGCGAAGGTTGAAAGAGAGTTTGTAGTTTCCATACTTAGGAGTAGATACAGAAAAGCATTTGCACTAATTGGTTAGAATTTTTAAGATAAATTACACTCAAAACGTGTAAAAAGTGAAATAAATAGGTACCTATGTTAATATTAAAGATTTTGCTGTATATTCGTGGGTTGCTGTTATTTCAATTTTGAGATTTAAAATTACTCGATCGGGCATGTCTCATGTTTTTCTTAGTACACTACGATTCCAAATGATCTTTTACAACGGTCTCTAAATGAGAATGTGAAGATGATGCGTAGATAAACATAGTTTGTTATCGCACATATTCAAATGATGATGAAATCAGCGCGAGACTGCATTTGATTTTGATTAGAATTATTTTTATTTATAGAATAATTTTATTAGGTATTTTTTTGTAAAAATTCTAAGATGTTTTCAGTTATAGTACTTGCATAGGTATATTTAATAATAAAAAAATGTAAACGAATAAATTTCATTTTCAATGTACCAGAAGGTCGTGAAAGGGAGATCTGTGAATTTTTTTTAGTAAAAATCCTGTTGAACTTTTCATTTTGTGAGCTTTTTATACTAAAATTGTTTATGTTTACTTATATAAATGTTTTTAAATATTATAGCCCTCTATGAACTAATTCAAACCCAAAAGATCATAGCAATGCAGCCTCGATTTTTTTAAATCTCATTACGTATTTATCATGTTGTGTAACATGTGTTCATATTGACGGCCAAGTTGCTGCCATTTGTGACGAAAATTTTGTTCACTTCACTTGTCTGTGTGCCGGAGTTTCTGTGGATGCTATTCGCAATCTGCTGTTAGGACTAGACAATCGTTTATATTTGCGAGTTTCCCGGTATCGGACTTCAATTTTGCAGAACCTAGATTAAAATAAAACAACTTTTTATTGTGTTGCAGTTGCAGGAGCACTGACTTATTTTCATCTTATTTAACTAATACTTTAAAATAATTAAATGTGTGTTCACTTAACCCTTGTTTATTTATACAAATAAGGGCTCCTATAATAACATTGATATCTTCTCTAAATTACATTGTAACAATTTAAATCTTGGAGACGAAGACGGGATGATTTGATGATCAAACGAACTTACTCTAAGTAAAGTTCGATCTTAATTATACCGTCTTCATCGAAGAGATTTAAAGTCCCAACTCTCTCTTGCTAGTTGTTTATTCAACAACCTTATCCCTATAATAGATAAAGATATCCATTGTATTCACTTACTACTTCAAGCAGAATGAGGTTGATGCGACGGCGGGCAGCGGAGGCAGAAAGTGGGTGGCTATTGCTTTCTCTTTCTGGCGCTGAACTACATGCGAATGAGTGCGAGCGTGTAGCGGAGCTACTACACTGCAATAATTTAAATCTTTGCGACGAAGACGGGATAATTAAGATCGAACTTTAGTTAGGGTAAGTTCGTTTAATCATTAAATAATATTGAGCGCATGAGGCACTGTGCCAAGTGCGGACAGCTCTAACTATTCGCTTGCGATTCATAGAACGACTCCGGCAGCGGGACGGGACTACGATGAACTCTCTCCGAATGGCGGGACAGTTGTCAGTTATACAGCCCGCTCCAGTGTTCGAGACATGATTAAATTTGAATGTATGGGCAATACGACTAGCATCTGATAACGTCTCGTAATATAAACGCACTGATAGTGCTGATTTTTTAAAAATACAATTATCTTTTCTTACACTCTCAGTCTCTATAATATACAGGGTGTCCCAATAAGTTAGGAAATTGTACTAAAGGAATACTTTATTTTGATTTTAAAAACAACCTTTATTTTGAGGTTTGCAATCAATGATTGTGAATTCTGCATTCAATGATTTTTGAAAAATCACCTGCCTTAACCATGAATCGAACCCACCAAATATAAAAAAAAATATTTTATCGTTACGATACCGATCGAAAGGGTTACTCATTAGGATTATTATTTTTTAAGTAACACAGCATCTTAAACAAAAGAAAGACCATTGTTTAACGTTAGTTAATACATATTGTATCAATCTTTATAGTATCGAATGCAATTAAAAAAAAAAACTTTTATTTAGTTCACATTATTTTTAAAATCAAAATGAGTTTCCACCTAGTTTTATTTGAGTTAGATTTAAAAGTTTAACAAACCATTTCTAATATAACACTAGGGAGTAGGCGATATTTCTGATTAATTATTTTGTATCTCATTGTGAATTTCAGCGGTAAACCGTCTACAACTGCAAAGATAATCATTTTTGTTATTGTATAGAATTAAGAAAACCACAATAAATTATTTACTGTAAATTATGTTGTTTCTTTATTTTCCCCTGCTCTTGTCATAAGGTAAGTACATAGCCTTAATTCTGTTATTTATTTTGAGCAGAGGGCAAGAGAAAAATTTCATTACATTTGGCCAAACGTAATGTTATTTTACTCTTGCCTACAGTTCAAGATAAATAATTATGAAATATGCTATTTCATAATTATTTATCTTGATATTTTGATATTTATTTTCCCCTGCTGTTATCATAATACCCCTGCTGTTATCATAAGGTAAGTATTATGATAACAGCAGGGGAAAATAAAGAAACAACACAACAATAACAGTTTTATTGTAGTTTCTTTGATTCTATACAATAACAAAAATAATTCTGTTTGCAGTTGCAGACGGTTATTTTTAACTTACCTAGCAAATACATACCAATATACTTAATAATAATAAATAAATGCTTTGACAATTTCACGCAGCGCCTTCTGGCCTCAAACTAAGCAAAATAAAATGGGTGCTAGACAACCTATACTAATGCCCGATTTCACCAACGTCCCCTAAATTTAACAGGACCCGCAAATCTGTTAGGGGACCACATAACCGCGTTCATGCTTTTCACCAACGCACATGGGACCCCTATAGTGCTAAAAGGACTGCTAAGTTTAGGGGGTGCAATATTCAGCCCATAACGTTATGTGGCAGATTAAAAATCTTTTTTCGAGAGCAATATTTTTTAATTACTAAAGAAAATGGATAGGCACTTTATTCAATTGTAGAAAGCTTTAAAATTTTTGAGTTAATTCTGGGAAATACATTATTTAGACGACATCAAATAATTCGACAATGAGTGGGCTATTTTAAAAAAGTGATAACGTGGACTTTTAAAAATATATAGTTATATAAAATATAATTTACAATATAATAAAAAAAATACAATAAAAAATATAAGTATAATTATTTTAATATAAGTGCATAACCCCACATTACATTAAAGTTACTATGGGGCTGACATGTAACTTAATACAAAAGCTACTTTAAAAATAAAGAGAAAAAAAGATACCTATAGGTTATTAATATTTATTTATATTAGAGAAGGTTGAAAATAATTTGGATTTTCATGACCGTAGATGAGAAAGCTTTTTTTACATTTAAATGTGATTATTATTAGAATACTTACTTACCTAATATTTTATTCAAAATATTTTTTAATAATTTATTTCTTTTTGAATAATATAATGAAATACGACTTAATAAATAAGAATAATAAACATAGGTAGTGATTTTTTAACATTTAATTGTGATTATTATTTGAATACTTATTTTATATTTTATTCAAAATATTTTTAATATTTTATTTCTTATTTGAAAAATATAGTGAAATACGGCTTAATAAATAAGAAGAATCAACATGGTGATTTCAGACTTTCTAAAGGAATATCTGAACACATTTTGTTCTACGGTAGTCCAAAGGCTTCAAACAGTTCAAGTTTAAAAAAGTGTTTTTATACTTATATTTTAATTTCGGGTCAAACATTTGCTACAATAGATCAATAGAATTAAATTAACGTAATAATTACAAAGTTAAAGGTCAAAAGTTACGGTTAACACATCCAAAATGATGAAAAAACTGTCCCCTAGCTATGGTCTCATAGTTAAAGGGCTGTTTAGTTGGTGAAACGTATTCTAAACAAGGGGTTCGTTTGGGGGCTCTTTTATTTAAAGGGGCACATAGTTAGGTAACGGTTTAGGGGATGTTGGTGAAATCGGCCATAATACTTTTTAAATATAACATTATTATACGAGTAAATAGGTAGTAATATCCAGACCCGTCACAGAATTAAAATTCATCATTTAAATTTCTGCCCGGCCGGGAATCAACTCAGGACCTTTTTCGTGGTAGATTAACCACTGCACCACTCAGGTCACCAATAATATCCCCAACTAATGTTTTAAATTCATAATGATCGTTGCGATCACCATTATACTTCAGATTCGTCCTCGATATTAGTATATTAACACATGTAGTACCGCTTGCATGTATTACCACTTAGCACGTTATTTTAAAGCAATAACCTAAAAAACCTAAAAAAGAAGGTTTTTGACTTAAAATTGACAGATATTTTGACATTTCCGGTCCAAGTTCGCCCTGTCACTGCTACACGCCAACCACTTCATTCGCTTTTCGTGCTTCGCCACGGACGCACGTATGCAGTCTCAAAGTGAGACTTCTTTAGAATTATATTTTTACAGTGAAAATTAAATTATAGTTAAGCATTTACTTCGTGAAGAAAGAAAAAAGTTTTCAAGACGGAAAAGGACAAGAAGAAGAAGTCAAGACGGAAGAACACTTTTAAATGCCGTTTACTTGGTTAAACAGCATAATTGTCTGCTATTTATCTGATGCGAACTTACCATACTGGGTATTTTCTGTCAGTTTTTTATTTATCTGATGCGAACTTACCATACTGGGTACTTTCTGTCAGTTTATTTATGTCTGATGCGAATTTACCATACTGGGTACTTTCTGTCAAAGCATTGTGTTTAAGACACAATTAAATATCTATTGCACTCGAGATAGTCATACTGGACTATTTCACCGCATAGATACGTCAAACAACGCTACTGCAGCAACTCAAAGTGCCGTTGACGACGCGACATTGTAAAAAAGCAGACTACCCTCAAAGGTTGCCACGTTGTTGGAACCGCTGCCGAGCACCAATCGGGTGACTCCGTCATCCGCTGAATCGCCGCCATCCACCTTCCAGGCAGGCGGCCGCTGTGCTGGAGCTGCAAGAGCAGCCCTGACAACAGCGTTGCTCATCAGGTATGAGTTTTGACATCATGATATCCTTGGTGTTGAGTTAATCTCAACGGTATTATAGTGTACCATCGGTACTAAGATAAATTTATAGTTTACAAAACTGACAGAGTTAGCTATAAATGCTAAAACTTAATAACTTAATGGAACCAGATATTGAGTTATACAGCAAATAGCTCATACCTGATACTTCACACACCAATTATGTGAAATAGCTTAGCTGCTGAAATAGCTAGCTTCTGGCATGCTGATAGAAATTTCAACTAAAAATGGAATAACAGAATCCTTACATTTTATTATCTATAAATGAATCATAATTGCAATGCAATTATCCTACTAATATTATAAATGTGAAAGTTTGTGGGTTTGGATGTTTTTTCCTCAATCACGCCAAAAACTACTGAACGGATTTGGTTGAAATTTGGCACACATATGGTAAGTAGCCTAGATTAAAACATATAATGCTTTTAATCTTGATATTCCCACGGAAACGGGAACCACACGGGTGAAAACCCGGGTGGCCGCTAATAAATCATAAATGCAATTTATGTTTGTTGGAATACAGTAAAAAATTTAATCATTTGCCTTAACTAGGAAACCTTGTATTTCAGGCGGGTAGACCTAACATGTTGAACTTGTTCATTACTAACTATTTAGTATGTTTCTTTCTAAGCTATGGCCTTGTACAAATTATCTCTATTACTTTTCAAATTTAATTTGTGTGAGTGTGTACAAAATAATATTTCTGATGTGGGAAAATTATTAGCTACAAGTGTCAGTGAAGTTTTAGGCAGCTTTCCAATACAAAACTATATACACCTTTTTATTACATAATTTCGATTTTTTTACATAATGTGGGGCATTACGACGTTCAATTATACCGTACATGATCAACTCTAGTGTAGCTGAGGCTGCTCACTTAAAAGGCCACCGACAGTTCAGTCGAATATGAATGATGCATTGGCCACAGGCCTGATGTGAACGATATCCATCAGCAAAAAAAAAAAAAAAACTGTAAGTAAATCGGGCGCAGTACTCAATAAAACAATTTTAAAACTGATTTATATATTTATTTGCCTTAAAAAGGACAACAAAAGACGTAGGCAGGTATGTCACATGCTTCATCTCCGACGGCAAGCGAACAGCGAAACGCGGCGAGGAAGCCCCATCAGCTGTTTGTTTCGTCAGTCACAGCAGACTCGCAGATGGGCATTGCGGCCCATCCAAATAGTTGCCGATGATGCATCATCAATTTTTGCCTTCAATCATCATACGTGAGGTAGGTAAGGACACCCGTTAAGATAATGTATTCGTGAGGGTGCGTGCTGGTGTGACATCTGTCTGTATTCAGCGAATACAGGCAATGGTCACCGACTACAGGCGCAAAGGTCCACTTAATCGTTTGCGCCGGTAATCGTTTGTGTGAATATACCATTTAGCCGCGCTACACAGTAGCACTACCATGAGTTTACAAAAACCATTCTCGATATCGACCGCGTTAGCAATTTGTATGGGAAATTGAAGCAGAGCCTCTAGCGGATACGCGAAGAACTAAAATCTATAGTAAGAGTGCTCACCATCCACGAGTTTCCATCCTCGCTAATGTGAACTCGATAAGGTAAATGTCCCATATTTCGGCATGTTAAGACTCTTAATGACTTCAAGATTTTAAAATTGTAATATTTTAGGTTTTCATGATCGAGTATAGTGCCCCGATTTATGAAATTGTGTTGTGTCATTTGCCTGTAGTATCGCAGATATGATAGATATGCGGATGGGCTATTAAAAGGTTTCATATTTAGAACCAAATAAAGATATTTTAGTATTGAAAATTCTGAAATTTTTTTGGGAAAATCGAAATTGGCGGAAAAAAAGCTGCATAATCAGCGAGAAATATAGGCTATAGTATAGCCTATATTTCTCTAATATATCTCTAATATAGTTGTTTAAAAAAATAGAAATATCTATAACCTCTATAGTAATTGCAATAGTGAAAACCTACCAAAAAAAATCCTATAAAATTATTTAGCGTGAACTGTGAAAACTATTGATAATAAATAAATAAATAAAAGATTTTAATATAGTTTTCTTTAAATTATTCTAATCGGACGTTTCGTTTGGAGGTTACTACGAGTATATGGGATCATTTTACTACTTAACTATTTAAAGTTTTATTCAAATTGACTTTCTGTGAGCTTAAGTAGGTACATACGAGCGCTAATCTTATGGTGGTGACAAGGAATACACGCCATAAAGCTGTCTGTGCCGACGACTGAGAGTTTTGAACGTAGCATTGCCCTCAGTCACGGTAACGGATAGATACCGTAACCGTCTCTTAGTTCAGTCACCAAAATGTTGGTACTTGATTTTTAGACAGTTTATGTGGTATATTTTGTACTAATGTAGGTGTAATAATTAATAATTTGTGACAGAAAAAAAAACTAAACGAAATAACTTACTAACACGAAATATTGGTCGTTTACCTTAGTTGCTGTAGTTTGCAATTATAATCCGACTAAGTAAAAAATCATTAGTTAGTGCGTGTATACCGAATGTAAGTGAATTTTGAATTTATGTTGGTTACTATCTTTTTACTTTCCTCTATGGTTACTATTTATGTCAAATCTTCCTGCGAGTATAAATGTTCCTTGTGTCAAATCGAAAATGTCAAATGTAATTTTCACGTTTTAATAATTATTTATTTTGTGTTTTCTTTGCGTATTTTGTTGTGTAAAAGCTAGCTTGTTAAGATTGATAAGAATAAAATTAGAAGCAGTCGATTAGAGGAGTTTATGGAAAGGTGAAATAAAAGGTTGGTACTTGATACAAATCCTCGGGACGATTCGTCCAAGTACAAATCATTAGAAAACTCAGATAAACCTAAATCCAACCAGGAAAATACTTTCATAAAAGTTTTTATTAAAACTTACGCTGTTTTAGTTTAAGTTTCTCTTAATAATTGTTTCTTTATATTTATGATTAGCTATCCATGACCTTGATTTGTTTTTACTATCGGCCATAGATGCATTAATTGCAATTTTTTAAAGACGACCTGCCATATGCTCCAATTGCCAACCTTACTTTTAAAGCTTAAAATATGAGCAATAGACGATTAAATAACGTGTCGTAAGCTTATGTAAATCTCAGACTTTGATATTGTGTGACAAGCTTACGACTCGTAATAACGTAGCGTTCAAACGCATATAATGTTGGCCATTTGAGTAGGGGGACAGCGTGATTACGATAATAGCCTAGGTCTTATTTCAACACGATAGAGCTTAATGAGAATCCCACAACTTATACAACTTATGGTTTACTTATTTCATTACAGATAATGTGTGTATCATCCCACAATCGACAAAAATATCCAGTTTCCTTCCAAATTAATAAAAACGTACAAGTTGGACGAAATACAACCTGGCAGAGCGACATGCGGCAGATACCTACGTTTTTTTGTGCCTTAGTCAAATATGATATTAAATAAACAAAAAAAATAAGGCCCCAAATGATACAAATCTACGAGTTAAAGTGAGATCTTTTTTTAGGAATATATAACATAAATCTTTACTTTGTAATAATAAATATTCAAATTTATTGATGTTGTTTTTATTTAATATGGTTTCATATTTAACCTCAATTTCAAATAAAAAAGTTATAGGCCTTAATTTAATAAGTGTAATCGATTTATTACGGCCAAAGTCAAGTTTTCGGAAAATTAGATTTAGTTAGAACTGTTTTCTTATATTCCTACTGTTAAATAATTAATTAAATAATATATAAAGACTTAAAATTAGATAGGCCTTATTTGTATCAAGTATTACGTTGATACGGACGGAATTAACATATTTGCAACTAAGTAGATTATTATTTAGAGTTAACACAATATTTTCTAATTTTGTAACACGCTTGATAGGAAAGTACTTAATTAAACTTTTTTACATTAGTTTCAAAGTGGAGGAATGCGTTACGTTACGGCGTATTTGAATGGTGACCTTATTAAGCCCACTGAATGGAGGGCCCACCTAGAAGGGCCACTATTCAGCGTTGGGCACAACCTGACCCACCCCCTGACTAGAGGATTTCTAACACGGGTATTCATATTTATCGGTTTATAATTTGCCCTTGATTTCGTTGCATTATGCAGCTGTGGCGCACATATTTTATGCTAAATGAGCTCTGAAAGACATTATTTAGACTATTTTAGACACAAAAAATACTAAATTAAATTAAAATACAAGTATTCACGCCAATGACTATGTTGTACCCATAGACATAGAAAAATTTCGCTAATGGTTGTACCGCGGTTTGATTACATTCTCTTTTGTTGTACCTATTTTTACATTCCTCTATGCCATAGAGGATAGTAAAAGGTATACTCATTGATCTCACGCCTCAAAACGCAAGTGAGTAACTTTACTACTATCGTTATGGTATTTCTCGATACCATCTGTCAATTAGTAACTCATGGTACCGAATTGCTATGAAAAAGGCCAAAACGTTACTCGATGCTCGCTAGCGAGAATAGTAAACTATTGTAGTTTACTATACCAACTCATGGTAGAGCTACAGGTCACCCAGATTATTATTATATTTTTCTATAATATATATATACTATAGTATATCATCTCCAGTCGAGCAGAATGCATAACAGTTATAATACATACAAATTATATTTCGTCGCTTCATTCTTCAGATACAGATAACTAGGTAGTCCCTTTAGCCTACAAGGCATATTCGCACGTTTAGAGAATCGATTTTAATCGATGTTTTTTTTTTTTTTTGTGTATGACAACCCTACTGCTATGTGTGATCTGTAGCGGGCGGTTACTTCATTCCTTTTTCGTGCGAGGCAGCGTTCGCACGTGCCACGCAACTCAAATTCAGTTTAAACTAAGTGTGGTTTAGAGTTTAAAGTAACAGTGAACAATATGCCGAAAAGAAAGATCGAAGATAAGATCGAGCGCTATCAACGCAAAATAAGAAAATTGGAGGGAAAGCAACGAAAACACACGAGAATTTTATACTCGTCATCGGACACGGATGCATCAGGTTAGTGTACAATTTTATCTTACTAAGTGTTAAATAAAAAACTCGAGCTCGATTTTTTTTTTCCGCCTGGACGTTGACCGCGTGTCATCACGAAGGCAATTTGATTCCGAGAGATTAACCGTGTGTTAATACGAAGGATTGTAGTTGGTAGTCGAGAGACAACCAATATTTTTTTTACAAATCGAGTTAAGCAAACGAAAAGTTTCGTATTTATGCAACGCCTGGAGGTGGATCGTGTATCCTCACGAAGGCAATCCCTTATTACCTTGCATTAATAAGGCCGAGAGGTGGACCGTGTGTCCTCACAAAGGCAATTAATTTCGATCAGAAATAAAAATATATTTTTTTCCCTTGCAAAAAATTCTCAACTTACCCTCAATAACATACGTTATCGTTTACTTATAGATAACGAAGATATCGTCGTTGCCGAGACAGAATCGTCAAAACCAGACGATCAGATCGCCGCCACTAACCAGGACGAGGCAGCCAAGGCAGAAGAACCAGCCGCAGAACTGGACCCGGATATTCTTTCCGCCTTGGGCGAAACTACTGAGGAGTTGCCCAAATTCGGGCCCAAAATCCATGACAAATTGTCACGACTCTGGATACCCATTTTAAAAAAAGGAATAAGCAAGGAAGCGAAAGAAAAGCTCGTTAAAGACTATTCCATACCGGAAAATTGTCCACTCTTGCAAGCACCCAGGTTAAACCCCGAAATATCGGCTGCAATAAGCGAGGGCACACGAGCTCGTGACAAGAGAGTAGAGGCCGTACAGCAGCAATTAGGCCAAGGCATAGCTGCTCTTAATAAAGGCTTGGAACTGCTCCTCGACGACGGAAAGGATAGACTCCAAGCTATAAAAATCTTAAGCGACAGCAGTCGCATACTATGCGATCTTCATCACACCGAAACGGAGGCTCGTAAAAAGTTTATCACCCCAGGACTGGTTAAGACTTTCTTGAACATTATGCAAGATGTGGACAGAGATGAGCTGCTTTTCGGAAATGCACTTTCCGAAAAAATAAAAGCCACAAAGGTGATCGAAAAACATGGCTTACAAATAAAAAAGGCTCCACCAAACCCAAAAACGCCATCAGCGTCTTCGTCGTTCCAACCATCGGCATCGACGAGCCGCACACGCCACCAGGGAAACTGGATGGGCCCTCCTCGCTTCTCGTCGAACAAGGGGGGGAGAGGAGGGCCGAAGAGGCATGCCGCACCAGCGAGTCGCAGGGCTCCGTCAGGCAACTCCACGCAGAAGCAACCTGCTCAGAGCAAGCAACCGCGTGCGACGGGCCAACAATAGAGGTACATGCCGGACGAATCCGTTATTTTTATGACTGCTGGGCGCGCATAACTCAAAACCCTGAAATACTCAAATGGATATCAAAGGGCTATCCTATTCCATTTTATAAGAAAGTTAGTCAACATTCAGCTCCGCGTCATTCATTTTCCAATGGTGATTGCGCAGAAATGTCACAGGCTATTAATAAATTATTAGATTTAGGCGCCATATCTCCATGTCACCGAGTTAAAAACGATTATTTATCTAGTATATTTTTAGCTGATAAATCAAACGGCAAAAAAAAAGGTTCATTTTGAATCTAAAGTCCTTAAATAAATATGTGTCGTCTACCCATTTCAAAATGGAAGACCATAGGACAGCAGCTAGATTAGTACCTAAAGCTGGTTTTATGGCTAATATAGACCTAAAAGAAGCTTATCTTTTAGTGCCTATTGCCAAAAAACACCGTAAATACTTACGCTTTGAATTTAACGGAAAATGCTTTGAATTTAACGCCATGCCTTACGGCTTATCAGTAGCACCAAGAGTTTTTACAAAACTAATGAAAGAGCTCATAAATTATCTCCGAACAAAGGGCTTTAGATCCGTTATATATCTGGACGATATTTTATGCATAGGGGACACTTATGTCGAATGCCAAGATAATGTTAAAAATACCTTACAATTGCTACAATGCCTTGGATTTATCGTAAATTTCGAAAAGAGTAATTTAGAACCCCAACAAGTTTGTAGGTTCTTAGGCTTCATTTACAACTCGGTCGACATGTCTCTGAGCCTTCCAGATGAAAAACGAAATCGTATCAGTCTATTAGTTAAAAAATTTATGTCATTACCAAGATGTTCCATTAGAGAATTGTCACAATTCATTGGGGTACTTACTGCGGCGTGTCCAGCCGTGAAATACGGCTGGCTATATACAAAAATACAAGAACGCGAAAAATACTTAGCTCTTCAAAAATACGACGATTTTGAAGCAAAAATTAAGTTATCTGACGCGGTTCTACCCGATTTGTTCTGGTGGGAACAAAACATTATGTCAACTAACAACACTTTAAGACCAAACCAAAATTTTCAAATAGAAATCTTTACTGACGCCTCCAGAACTGGCTGGGGTGCCTACTGTAATGGTAAGCGAGCCAACGGCGGATGGAAATCAGAGGAATTATCGTTTCACATAAATCATTTGGAATTACTTGCAGTTTTCTTAGGATTAAAATGTTTCGCCAACACTCTTTCAAACTGCTCTATTTTGCTTCGTATTGATAATACGACAGCCCTGTGTTATATCAACCGTATGGGAGGAATCCGGTTCCCCCATTTGAACAGCTTAGCGAAAGAAATTTGGCAGTGGTGCGAGAAACGAGGAATATGGCTCTTTGCGTCATATATTAATACACGCGAAAATGTAGAAGCTGACGAAGAATCGAGAAAAACTAATGTGGATACCGAGTGGGAGCTTTCCGACTCGGCGTTTCAAAAAATTGCACAATCCCTAGGTGAGCCCGACATCGATCTCTTCGCTTCTCGCACTAACGCCAAATGCTCTCGATATGTCTCATGGAAGCCAGACCCTGATGCAATAACTATTGACGCGTTCACAATCAGTTGGCATCCTACCTTTTTCTACGCCTTTCCACCGTTTGCTCTCATCCTAAAATGTCTACGAAAAATTATAGACGATAAAGCTACTGGAATCCTCGTTTTTCCATATCGGCCTGGCCAAGCTTGGTTTCCATTACTTAAAAAAATGCTTATCTCCGAAGTCATCATATTTGAGCCTGAAAAGAATCTTTTACGTTCAAATTACAGATTGCGCCACAGACTTCACCGCAGCCTTTCCCTGGGGGCCGCGATGCTCTCAGGGCATCATTTACAAGACTAGGCACCCCGGAGAAAGCATTGGATCTAATGTTATCTTCTATCTCGGACAACACGATGAAGCAATACTCGGTCACGTACAAATTGTGGTGGTCCTTTTGCGCAGAGAACTCAGTAAATACCTTTGAAGCACCACTTTCGGCAGTGATAACATTTCTCGTCGATCTTTTTAATAAAGGAGGCTCCTATGGCACAATAAACACACATCGATCTGCCTTATCATTACTCCTAGGGAATAATGTCGGATCAGACGAACGTGTCAAACGATTAATGAAAGGTATTTACCGGCAAAAACCATCCTGCCCAAAGTATAACACTACTTGGGATCCCAAAACGGTACTGGATTATGTGTCGTCCTGGTATCCCAATAGTGACCTAAGCCTAGAAAAACTTACAAAAAAGTTATCAATATTGTTAGCCCTTTGTACCGCTCATCGGGTACAAAAATTATCCCTTATTAAAGTTACCAACATAATAAAGACCCCGTCAGGCATTAAAATATCAATACCCGACATTATAAAAACCTCGGCAGCTAACCGCGAACAACCGACGCTTTTTTTGCCCTATTTCATAGACAATCCAAGTATATGTCCCGCCAAAACCTTGGAAGACTATATTTCAGCAACGTCTGAAATACGGCCTGAGGTCTCCACTAAGCTATTTATAAGCTACAAAACACCTTATAAAACAATCACATCACAAACGCTTAGTAGGTGGATAAAACAGATCCTCGCGGAGAGCGGCGTCGACGTGTCGATGTACACCGCGCACAGCACACGCCACGCCTCCACCTCGGCGGCGGCCTCCGCGGGAGTCTCTATTGACACCATAAGAAAGACAGCTGGCTGGTCCAGCTCATCCTCGACATTTGCTCGATTTTACAACCGTCCGGCATCGGACGAATCAGTTTTCGCTCGATCCGTATTTAGGATAGGAAATTAAAGAAAACGAACTAAAACTTTGTTTATAATCATCGTTTTATTACATAAGTGTAAGTTTTGGTTCATGTTGATTGTTCACCCGTTGATTGTTTATGAAACTTATTGTTAATTTTTGTTTCTATCGGAATATCTGAGTAAAATAAAGAGTTTTCTACTTCTATGATTTAAAGTTTTTTACTCATAAAAATACATTAATTTACATAACATACGATACATCTCTGAACATCTACCTAGTTATCTGTATCTGAAGAATGAAGCGACGAAATATAATATAAGATCAAACGAACTTCTTGAAGTGAAGTTCGATCATTATTATATAAGTCGCTTCATTCGAAGATACAGAGTTCCCCCCCACCCTAACCCAAAGTAGAAAACTTGAAAATCTCTGAACATAATGAAGTAACCGCCCGCTACAGATCACACATAGCAGTAGGGTTGTCATACACAAAAAAAAAAAAAAAAACATCGATTAAAATCGATTCTCTAAACGTGCGAATATGCCTTGTAGGCTAAAGGGACTACCTAGTTATCTGTATCTTCGAATGAAGCGACTTATATAATAATGATCGAACTTCACTTCAAGAAGTTCGTTTGATCTTATATAATAGTTTTGTTACAATTTGTTGAAGGTTCAACGGAAGGTGACATGAGTAAAAAAAAAAAAAAAAAAAAAAAAACAGGTCGTCATATCAGATTTAGTTAAGAACTGTTTAAAATTTAATTTAGCTTTTATAAAAAATTACGTACTCTACTTAAAAATAATTTTATCACGATTAAAAATGTAACTTATTGTTTTTAAAAACACAGTCTAGACATCCCATCACCTTTAAGGTTTTAATATTGATAAGGAAAGTGATAGTAATATACGAATTTAAAATCATAAATTTTGGGCATTTTAGTGTCCATATTTTTATTACAAAACTACCGCCGCCGGCTATAAAGCTTTTTAAATAGCATGATTTCCCTGTTATTGGACAAGATTTACTATTTATAAGGGTCTCAGAACATTTTTTAAAGAAATGAAGTTCATCTTTTTATATACAATATTTTTTTATTTTTTATTTTTTTTATATGCAGCTACCGTCGCAACTTTCCATTATATTACAGATGTATTAGCAATTATGATCTTTACAAGACAAACGTTCACAAAACTGCAGAAATCACTTAGTTGAATGTCATCGATACTTACACAGAATTCCGCGTAAGTCTAATTAGAGACGACATATTTTCTTTTGGGCCTTTCAACAACGGGGTAGACTAGGAGACACTAGTGGTCACATCAGGAATCACAAATTGCAAAATATTTGCATATCGATTATCTAGAACATGCAGTTCAATATGCTTTCATTGCAATTTTTCTTATTGTATTCAGTGCGGGGTGTTAAGTATTCTAGATATTATTATTCTGATGCTAAATAGAAATTATTCAATTAATAAATTCAAAAACTAATCACCAGTTTTGTTTTTTTTTTCCAGATTGAGATTGAGTAAATTCAAATGCAATGCAAGTCGAATTAAGCAGTGGAGATAAATTGCAGTAGATTTTCTTTTTCTCTATTTCTAGCATTTGATTACAAAAATATTTATTTTCTAATTTGAGATTATAGCATTCACAATGCTATTTTGGTTTAGTATTGTACAAAGACTATTCTGACACTAAGATACCTATTATTTTAATTCTTTTCCACCAGTTTTTTAAACGAAGGTGTAACGATTGTGCCATCATAATCGTCACAATCTTGAGCCTCGGTTTGGCACCTCTTATTCACATGTAAGGTACTTCTTTGTATATCTTATTCTAATATAAAGTATTAACATTCTATAACTTTTAATTTCAGGGACGGAAATTAATCGCACAAATAAATTGGTTTTCATAACATTATCAAGGTGGTATTATTTTTCAGGTATATTATTTATGTTATTATTGAAGCTGCTGTCTGTTAATACTATCAGGAAGTACAGAGTTTGGTAACAGAAACGGTTCGGTTATTTTACAAATACTAATATAGATATAATAAACAATTTTTTTTTTTACAGATGTGTATAACACAATTATCAGTATTACATAATATTGCGTTCATTATTGAATGGACAAAATTGAGCTAATCTCAAGGATTAGTAAAGAATTTAACTAAGTACGCCTTTGCGTAGACTTCATTGTACAAATACAATGGATATCTTAGATTACTTAAGACATTTTATTACATATTTTCCAATTTTATTCTTTTTTCATCATTTTTATCTTAAAAGTTTAACTTTGATTACCTTGCCTATTGCACAAATAATGCAAACAATACAAAAAAAAATCAAGAATAGATCATACATATTTATATTAAATAAACAGTTCATAATCACTTCTTATTTAGAAAGAAATTAAATTCTATATGTAATGTAAGTAATAGATTGCTGAAATGAAACATTTAATGAAATGAAGTAGACTTGTGTTGTGTCCAACCAGTTTTAGTACTCGACGTATGCCGATATCTTTATAGCCCTAACAAAAAATGTTACTATAGATGTTCCAGGTAACACGGCGAAATGGCAATGACTCCGCTATATTTGCAAAATATTAAAACATATTATCACCGATAATCAAACTGAGTTTTCCAAACCAACCTTGTATATTTATATGTATATATGTGCGTGTATATATATATATGTATATTGTACCAGCCATCTATAGGTACCGTTTTTAGTATATGTGATCATGTAAAACGTTCAGAATGATGTTAAATGGTATTCTTTTCTTTTTTAAAAAAGACTAATATGCAAGAAATGATATTTCCATTTTCTTATTATAATGCTTTTAACATCTACATGTGTTAATATACTAATATCGAGGACGAATCTGAAGTATAATTAATGATTAAACGAACTTACCTGTAAGTGAAGTTCTATCATAATTATACGAAGGATTCGTCCGAAGATATTAGTATAGAATCCCACCCTCCCTACTCATTATTGTAAATTACAATAACTGTTTACCCACTGAAGAAAATGAGGAAATATCATAGGATTTGGACTTTAAACTAAATGAAGTGGTTGGCGTGTAGCAGTGACAGGGCGAACTTGGACCGGAAATGTCAAAATATCTGTCAATTTTAAGTCAAAAACCTTCTTTTTTTAGGTTTTTTAGGTTATTGCTTTAAAATAACGTGCTAAGTGGTAATACATGCAAGCGGTACTACATGTGTTAATATACTAATATCTTCGGACGAATCCTTCGTATAATTATGATAGAACTTCACTTACAGGTAAGTTCGTTTAATCATTAATTATCCTATTCTTTATAATTTTTTCTACCATGAGGATGACTTGATTCACGCAAATCCGTTTTGATGAAGCACATTGAGACTTATTAGCATTAAAAAGTTTTAGCATTAAGTTTTTTCAAGTCGAAACTGTCCTGCCTTTACCAAACGAAATATTTCAAATCTCCCATATTGCTGAAAAGCAAATAAGATAGTAAGGAGTTTTTCATTAATTTTGCATAAAAGCTTGTGACCGACAGTGGTTTACTGGTTGGAGCGCTGCCAATTTCAAGCTGTGGCACTCCGTGTGAAGGATTTATTTGCAACTCGCCTCCCCGTGGGAGATAATATATGAACAGACTAAGTAACATTACTTTTATATACTTTGGTACAATACGGTACAATACGTTTCAAGCTTATTGGTGGCTCTGAACATCGCGTGAAACGATGCGCAGAACACAATTTAGATGAACAATGCGATTAAATTGACTATAGATAGTGATCTGCTGCAACTTCACTCGAAAATCTGTATGGCAGAGTAAATTTTACAGATTGAAATACGTTGTTTTGTACCGCAAGCGCTCTGAAGTTAGCCACTCCAGCTGTACATTGTTAAATTAATCGCATTGTAAGTGGATGAGAGAGGCGGGCTATGCGCAGTGTAGCTAACTACACAACACAGCCGCCAATAACAATGAATCGCTTTATATCTAAGTTTGTATTCTTTGTATGTGTGTTTCCCGATAGGTACAATCTGGGGGCCTTCAAGTGGCGAGTGAATAGGTAACTTCTAGGCAAGCGCGTTCCATCGCAGATCGTGTGATCGTTTACCTTACCACCAGGTATGATAGCGGGCAAGCGCTTGCCTACCTATCATAAAAAAATGTTCAGGCGGTACACGCCAAGACAAATAACTCTTTTTCTTTTACTTAAGTTTTTAGTTTTACCGCATTTTTTGTGTTATTATATTTCTTAGGTATTTTTATTTGCATTTATTTTAAGAAATCTTGCTCCAAAATGTCTATTGTATAGGTTCTTGAATTTAAAGACAAATTAAAAAACAATGTGAGCAAGAGAAGTCAAAGAATCTTTGGTCAACCAAAGTACACCCATTCTCGATTAATAATTAAAGTTTTTAAAATGTAAATAAAATAATTTAACATCGAAAATATAGTTTCTAGATTCATTCTCGTAGTACGGGTAATGCAATCTGTTTGCAACAATACATTAAGTCCAATCCAAGAAACTGCATTTTCTCATAACGGTAAAGCAAACTAAGTTAACTCTCGTTCGCAAAATAAACGTCGCCAAGTAACAAGTTCGTTAAGAACAACAGGTAAAGTTCCGAATCAAGTCGCGGATTGTCTGGCCGCGCCCGCCCGCCCTGCGCTAATGGACATTTAATTAGTTTACCGACAACTTGCCCATCGGTTACATGTACTTACTTCACTTACTGCTTCTTTCACAATCTAAAAGTAATTTCTGAGTAGCTTACTAATTGACAGTAATTATGATATCACTACATATTATAAAACAAAGTCCTCCACCGCGTCTCTCTGTCTGTCTGTTCGCGGTAAACTCAAAAACTACTGAACTGATTTTCATGGGGATTTCACCAATAGATAGAGTGATTTTTTTTTGGTTTATGTATATAATTTATCAAGGTTTTGTGTTAATTGCTTGAAATATAACGATTTGTTGGAAGTACATATCGGAAAAAGTCAAGGCGCCTTACCTGGGAGCTTTCATCGAAAACGCTGCCTAATCCCTTTGAGATAACTGTATAAATTACTTTAATTATTTTCTTTTCAACACACTTGCTCGTAAAGTGAGCCCTAATACATTGCTTTTAGGGCTATAAACCTACCTATAAGAAACGCGTGCAATAATATATAAAACACTAGGTTGTTATAGAATTATCCCTACAAAGTTAAATTAGTACCTTACTGCAAGTTATATGCGAGTAATCAGAGCATTCCCAATTTAACCGGGTAATACAGTTATTTTTTTAGTAACAACAAAGAGGTTTTATGCCGCTGAAAATTCACAATCATTTTTGAAATAAATAAATGTGTAAGTCTTTAAAAGTCAAACAAATATTTATTATTATCAAGTTATTCATAGTTCACAATATTTTGTTATAAAATATTATAATATTTGCATTTTATCATTTAAAATTATAATTTTGAAGTAGGCTGTATGCTCACTCACCCCTTTGTTCGCAAAATATTCTTGCATTCGGCGTGTGAAAAAAAACAAAAAAATAACTACTCGCCTTTTCCCATAATTTGTCATATTTTGTTTTTGTCGTATTTGTTGCTGTGTGGTAAATTACTTTGTATTTTCCTCGCAAATGTGTTGAAAAACGTCGTATGAAACTCGTGAGCTCTTGCTCATTGCACACTTGGCTGAGTTACGCCCTCGCCTGTGGCTCGGGCTGCAACCCACAGCCTTGTGTGCAATGAGCAACCTAAGCTAACTTGTCTTATAATGTACTATAAATGAACACGTTATTATTTAATATACCAAACGAGTTATTATAAAGAAAGTCATTTTGGTCACGACTATAATATTTTTTGAAGTTCTTTAAATATCAAATATTGTCATAGTATATAGTAATTATCTGTTCCTCATTCTTTATTAACAAAAGTAATTACTTTTGAGAAATTATGATATTTTATTCACATCATAGCAAACCAAGGGATTATGTTATTTATTTTCGTTTGCACTAATTTTAAAAGTATTTTCCTAACTACAACTCGACCAAATTAAAACGGCGTCATGAACGTAGCTGTCATGCAGCTGTCATGCTCCTAATTATCTTGGTCAAGTTGTGCTTATGGGGTATTTACATTAGTGACTAAAGCCGCACAACTTTTGCCGCACGGCGAAAATCGACTGTGTAAATGGCAATTCGGCCTAGGCCGCAGGTGACTGAACAAAATTAACTGATCTGGTGGCCAAAACTGGAACTACATTATTACATATTATTACCTAGGTTACGCCATCGACATTACATAGATGACATCGACGCCATCACCAGCAATTCAATTTTGGAAGCGACTTGCTAAGTGACTAAAATCGACTCATGTAAATAGCCCATTAGGAAAAGACTTAGGCGATTCTTAAGTTTAGTGCAAACGGCCCTTAGTTAGGCCCTTACTTAAGCACTTTATTATAAGTCAGAATAGAAATTAGAAACCATATAAAGCAACATCACACGTAAAATGTCGCCGCGATACCACCAATACTAAAATATTTACGACAAAGGATACAAAACGTGAAAGCCCTGTAAATTGAATAAACTTTCAAGGGAAAAAAAGAGTTAAATTTCTATCGGGGAAAAGACTGCGGGTGTAATTGTATTAAGCGGGCGGGATAATACAAAAACTTTGATAAAAGAGTTGAGAAAGACGAAGTTTGGAAGGCTTGAGTTAAATGCTCAGTTGGCCCTTTGAGCAGCATGCACAATGGGAGCATCAAGATAACCGGAATAAAGGAAAAGTAATAGCCAAGAAGGTTCTAATGTGATTGCACACCTACTACATCATAAAATAGCACTTTCTTTCAAGACGTTAAAGTCCAAAATTCTACAAACTGTTTGTGTTGTAAAAATTTCACTCCTTTATTAATTTTGAGCCTCGTCATCAAGGTAAAAGTGTCTGAAAAAACTGGTTGTCAATCAGAAGGGTTTTATAAAAAGAACTATGAGAAAATCTTTTTTATTCGGTGCCGGCGCTCCGGCGTGGATATGTCTGATGGATTGGTTGAAAACGTCAAAAACAGCATACGACAAAATCAATTAATATCGATGGTACGTAGTTCTATGTCAAAATACTCATGTTTTTGCCTATAAATTCAAATATCTCTGCCTGCACAATAGCAGGGGCCCAAGTGTGCTATTGTTAACGTCATAATCGTGTTTCAATTGTGTTACGGATTTGAGTTTAAGATTACTGTGTCAAAAAGCATTGCAATTCAAACACAACTGAAACACGATTATGACAGTTAATGACATTAACAATAGCCGACTTGGGCCCTAGTAATATTTGCACTTGTACAGAGGGCATTTTCATTCAAGTTTCTTTTTTATTCATTGCATTTTTATAATGACAATATAACATTATAGACGATAGGGAAATATTATAATACTAGCGGCCGCCCGCGACTTCGTCTGCATAGAAAGTTTTTTTGCTATCCCTTGGGAACAATACTTTTTTTCGGGATAAAAGGTACCCTATGTCCTTCTCTGTACCCCTGACAACGTGTATGCAAAATTTCATGATGATCGGTTCAGTAGTTAAGACGTAAAAGCGTAACAAACAAACAAACAAACAAACGGACTTTCGCATTTATAATATTAGTAAGGATTATCATCTTAAATCTACTTATTAAATTTAGTGGCTCCATGCGCTGCAGACCTCGCGTTAAAAAGAAGCTCAAATTGTATGTTTTCTAAAAACAAAGAACACAGAATAGATATTAGTTTTTTTGACTAATAATTAGGTATCTATACTGTGCAAAAAATATAGTATACGCAGTCTTAGGTTCTGTCATCAAGTCACAACCTTGTTAATTATCAAATTTCGAATATTGGCCAGAAATGTTTTGATGAACTTGAATATGAATATAAGATTCTTGCTTTTGAGTCTTCTAAAAATAAAATAAAAACAAAATTTACTTTGCACTACTAACAAAAAAGGTTTATCATGTTTTTGATCATTTTTCGAAACTGTTGAAATACATGTATCCGCCATTTTGAAAAATTTTGAAAAACTGGTTTGACTAAAAAATTAAATACTAGTGGCTCCGTGAGCTGTAGACCTCGCAATAAAATAAAATAAAATGTCGCCATGAAGTTTTCAAAGCACACAGTAGGTTCGTGAGTATTTGCAGCTAGATGGTGCTTCTAATTTTGATCATTTTTAAAATAGGTGAATATTTTTTTTATAAATTTGGACAAATTGGCTTGACTAAACAGTTATATATAATTATCGAACCTACTCACAAAATTTCACCAGAATCGGTTGAGAAATGCGACCTGTAGAGGACATCAAACAGCCGGAAAGTTGGACTGAAATATAGTTTTTTACATATCTCCGTTATTTTAATAAATTTCGAAAAACTGTCTCGACAAAAAAAAATTTCTACAGTTTTCAAACCTGCTTACAAAATTTCACGAGAATCGGTTGAGAAATGCGACCTATAGAGGAAAACAAACAGCATTGGAAAACGGGTCTGAAATCTGTTTTTTAGGGTTCCGTACCCAAAGGGTAAAAACGGGACCCTATTACTAAGACTTCGCTGTCCATCTGTCTGTCTGTATGTCTGTCACCAGGCTGTATCTCAAGAACCGTGATAGCTAGAAAGTTGAAATTTTCACAAATGATGTTTTTCTGTTACCGCTATAACAACAAATACTAAAAACAGAATAAAATTAATATTTAAGGGGGGCTCCTAATACAACAAACTTGATTTTTTTGCCGTTTTTTGCTTGTTATTATATTAATAACGACAACAGGCAGACAGTTGAAATTTTCACGGATGATGTATTTGTGTTGCCGCTATAACAACATATACTAAAACAGAATAAAATTAATATTTAAGGGGGAGCTCCCATACAACAAACATGTTTTTTTCCGGATTTTGGTACGGAACCCTACGTGCGCGAGTCCGACTCGCACTTGGCCGGTTTTTTATCCTACTAATATTATAAATGTGAAAGTTTGTGGGTTTGGATGTTTGTTCCTCAATCACGCAAAAACTACTGAACGTATTTGGTTGAAATTTGGCACACAGATAGGAAATAGCCTGGATAAAAACATAGGATACTTTTTATCCCGATATTCCCACGGAAACGGGAACCACGCGGGTGAAACCGCGGGCGGCCGCTAGTTTTTCAATATATCTCTGCCATTTTGAAAAAATTCAAAAAACTGGCATGATAAAAAAATGCATATCATTTTCAAACCAGCTAACAAATTTTCACGGCAATAGGGTTGAAAAATGCGATCTGTAGAGGAAAACAGACACAGCTGGAAAGCAGACTGTAATCTGTTTTTTAACATATCTCTGCCATATTGAAAAATTTCAAAAAACTGGCTCGACCAAAACATTCTTTATAATTTTTGAACCTGCTCACAAAATTTCACAGGTATCGGTTAAGAAATGCGACCTCTAGGCTGAAACAGACAGCCGACATACGAAAGAATTTTTGCCTAAACTGAAGCAGAGACGCTTCGCTCGCACTTCGTGCTCGCTCGGTCAATAAGTTGAAAACTTGCTCACACTATTTCACGACAATCGGTTGAGAAATGCGTCCTGTAGAGGAGAACAAACGGACAGCCGGACATACGAAAGAATTTTTGCCAAAGCTGAAGCATAGACGCTTCGCGCTCGCTCAGTCAATTTATGATCAAACAAGTGGACGGATCAGGCGGTAATTTATAATTGCTCAGGGGTAAAGAAAAGGATGTAGAGTACCTTTTATCCAGAAAAATTAAAAGTTCCCGAGGAATAGCAAACAAACTGTCCACGCTGACGAAGTCGCGGGTAACCACTACTTAGTTATATTACCTATAGGTCTCACTGCTGAGACGGATTACTGCAAAAACATTACCTCACAGAACGCCATCATATTCAGACGATGTCGCGTTCCCCGTATGAACACCCAACCACCATGATGGATGGCCGTTTCCATTTATTCCTGTAGAATTTATAGATACCCTTCCAAATTGATTGAATAATATTGCTCCAGGTTTATTTTACCCCGCGGACTACACCCCTAATAAATTGACGAGACATTATCGATGACATTCATTCTGTGTACCTTATCGGCGGACCAGCCATCCATTATCTAATGTTTTGTTTATCGAACACACAGGCTATCCAGTTATCTGACGTTCGAGTCAAAGGGGCTTGGTCGAAAGTTAGCTAACTCATTCGAGATTAGTCGTCGCGAGACATCAGACATGTCGACGAAAGTCGCCGTTGTTACCGGGTCCAATAAAGGCATCGGTTTTGCGATAGTCACAGGATTGTTGAAAAGGTTTAAGGGTGTCGTGTACTTGACGTCGAGGGACGATGCCAGAGGAAAAGCAGCGGTGGATCAACTCAACAAACTCGGTCTCTACCCACAGTACCACCAACTCAATGTAGCTCACAGGGAAAGCATAATAAGATTCAGGGAACACATCAAAAACGAGCACGGCGGGATAGACATTTTGGTCAATAACGCCGCAGTAGCAAACAGCGTAAATTTTTTCAATACCTATGAGGAAAACAAGAACATAATCGACATCAACTTCAACAGCATCTTGATGATACAGGAGTTACTCTTCCCTCTCATTAGGGATAATGGGCGCATTTTAAACATATCTAGCGACTGCGGACATCTCTCAAACATAAGGAACAAATACTGGATACAGAGATTGTCAGACAAGAACTTAACAGTGAACGACGTGATAGAGTTTGTGAACTGGTATTTGGAGTCGTCTAAGAATGGAACCTTCAAAACGGAAGATATAGCTGATGGTGGAACAGTGGCTGCCTACCGTGTAGCAAAGGTCGCTCTGAGTGCATTAACTATTATTCAGCAGAAGGAACTGGCTTCTAGAAACATAGCAGTGAACTCCATGCACCCAGGGTTGGTGAGAACTGACATGACCGCAGGTAAAGGCTTCTACAATACAGACCAAGCTGCCGAAACCCCACTGTACATGGTGCTGGATGCTCCTCAGGATCTCAAAGGTGCATATGTTTGGTACGATAGAAGAGTTCTCGACTGGTATGATTACAATGCCGATTACTATTTCAAAGTAAAAACATTAGAGGTGTGAAACTTAGATATTTTACATTAATTATTATAGAAGAAAAATTGTTATTTGGGTGTGGTGGTTCGACTGAATAAATAAGAAAATAATTTTAGGTATGCTCTAATTTAACAATTATTGTTATCTGCTCGACTCATGTTGATCACAATTCATTTAAAAATACCAGTAATAACAAAATTGTTTTAAAAATCAGTAAAATAAATATTGTTCGTATAAGCAGAGCAACGTATAAATAACGATTGTACTTTGATTGATAACGGAAAGGCAAGGTCATAGATATATAGATAACTCTTATCTTTCTTGACGTTGCCATTCTTATATACTTACGACCACCCACAACTCTGCTTGTTTGTTGGGGTTAGGTTTGCCATTGAGAGATTATTTTTTACCCTTTGGCTTTTTTGTATACAAATCGAAGCCGTTATTGAATTAAGAAAAATCTATTCCTAGACTGAAACGTAATAAGAGAGCGAGAGATTTCGCAGTAAAAATAATTTACATTCAAATTGCATACTTTGTAGTTTTTTGTACTTCAATGAGACAACTATAGCGATTGTTGGTGGTAAATTTTCATATTTCTTAATTGTTTAAAAACAAAGAGTCCATCTCTGCTGTTATATGACATTCTGTTTAAAGTTAAAATTTTCTTTACCAACGGATTAATTGAATTTAAAAAAAAACACTAAAAACCATTTTATATTTATATGTTGAGTAATTGTGTTGATTACTGTACCTACCATTTAATCATAAGTTTAAGTCCTACTTGTGGAAAATCGCAAATAAATGATTTTAATTTTATTTATTTATTATTTATTACTCATAATAACTGTACCAATAATTATAGTAAAGACAAACAAATTAAGCAGATAGATAGTTGTTTGCGACCGCCGAAAGTATTTATCATCGTGTCATTGCAAACAAAGGCATAGGTTTTGCCATAGCCAAAGGATTGTGCAAGAGATTCGACGGCGTGGTTTATTTAACTTCTCGAGATGAATCTAGACTATCTAGAGGAATAAAATAAAAGCCGTCGCAAAACTGGAGACACTTTGCCTCAGTCCTAAATACCATCAACTGGACGTGTCTGACAGATCTTCTGTGGAAAAGTTTCGCGATTATTTGAAAGATAATCATAAAATAATCGATATTTTGATAAACAACGCGGGAATGGCTACTATGAAGTTATAACATACGTATACAGATAGTAAAAGTGTTACTGATATTAATTACCGTAGTATTTTGACGATAGAAGAACTCCTATTCCCATTATTAAAAGATAATGCGAGAGTTTTTAATATATTTTGTGATTGTGGTCATCTCTCTAATGTCAGGAACGAGGAATGGATTAAGAGGTTAATTAAGAGAGGCTTCACTAGTATTGACGTCAATGATTTCGTTGAATGGTATTTGATTCGGTGAAGAAGGGGACTTTCAAACGAAGTGAATTGGCAGACAATGCATAGATAGCACTGTACAAAGTATCCAAAGTGACGTTAAGTGCTATGACCATCATACAGCAGAGAGAGTACGAGTCAAGGGGAATCATTATGAACTCTATGCACCCGGGATTTGTCTCCACTGACATGACTATGAGCATAGGTTTCTACAGCATAGACGATGCAGCAGAAACTCCCCTCTACCTAGTATTGGATGCACCTTCTACTATTAAAGGTGCTTACGTATGGTATGATAAAACAGTTTTTGACTGGTACGACTATAAGGCTAATTATTATTTAAAAGTAAATCAGTGTATATTCAACTCGTAAAAAATCTTTACAAGGATTTCTTTTCTGTACCGCACATACTTGTTGCTATTTTATCGTTCGTCTTAAAAGTAGGTATAACGAAAATATTTTAAGAATATTTTTTCCTCTTCTTAATAAATAAATACCAAAGCCGAACATCTCTATTTTATTTCAATTGATCCACATTTGACAATTTCAAATTTACAAACCTCTAAGCCGATCGACGTTGGTGCTCGAAAATTCAATAATGGAGAACCTCCTCGCTTCCCCACGCTTGCATATGTCGAAAAGCGTATTAGCGGAGCGTTCAGTACGAATAAATTGACATACACAACACAGGGAATGATTGATCGAGCGTCGAATGATCCTCAGTTAACCGCGAAGTAAATTATCAGATCGCAGAGCCCGTTCCATGCGTTCCCATGAATAATGCATGGCCACCATTAATGCAGTCCCGTGTAAGTGCTTGCTTGCTCGCTTCAGAAAGATTGTTTCGGGAGTTGTACGTAAACATTAAATATCAAGAGGAGCCAATCGGGCCGCGCAGTTTGTTTGTGTACATTCCGTTTTACGGCCGCGAATGTGCCGTCATGTCTTGTTTGGTGGGAGCTCGGTGTTATGGCGGGGTATAATGCTTTTATTACCGATGCGAAAATGGGAGAGGAGGATTTTTTGTAAATACTCATATGGTTGTACCTTTAAAGTGGAGTATACAAAGCATTTCGTCAAAATAATAAAATCAACAATAAAAATCATTTATTTGCGATTTTCCGCAATAGGATTTAAACTTATGATTAGTCGGTACATTTTGTATGTCATATAATACTTGTGGAGTCTGGTGCCTAGGATAAGCAAAAGCCTGTGTTCCAGGATCACCAGAACCCCAGATGTACAACCCGGATGTACTTCTTTAAAGTAAATTATAGCAGTCCTATATCCGAAATATGAATTACAAAAAAAAAAATCAAACTTGTTTACATTAATGTTAAAGTCAGTGTTTGTGTGTGTGTGTGTGTGTGTGTGTGTGTAGATACAGATTCAAGCTGTTTAAGAATATTTCCTTTTCTGCGACTTCACTAAAGGAAATATAATTAACTAGTCGCCGCCCGCGACTTCGTATACGTGGACAGTTTTTTTGCTATTCCTCGGGAACTGTTCGTTTTTTCTGGATCAACATGAATGCAAAATTTCATGATGATCGGTTCAAGTGACGTCAAGGCGTAACAAAGAAACAAACAAACAGACTCTTGCATAGTTCATATAATAGTAAAGCTGATTAGGATTTAAATTATGTGGTGTAATAGTGAGTTTAGCGTTTAAAATGCTAGGTTTTTTACGTAAAGAACTTATTTTTTTCTGTGTAATAAATAGATAGATACAGGTTCTAGAAACATGTTTGGTGCACGAGTATTCCGACATCGAAATAATTATCATCAAAAAAATTTTACACTTAAGACAATAGATAGATAGGACCTAGTAAAAATAAAACAAAATGTATTTACATTTATGTGATTTTTTAAGGAAATATAGTTTTTGAATTTTTAGATTTTAGGCATGCAATGCTATTCTTTATATTTAGATAATTATTATAATAGAAAAAATACTAGATTGACTCACCCGTAGCAGCTCCCAAGGGTGCGGGTTAAAATCCCGTCTGAGCTGCTACGGGTGAGTCGATTTTTTTCTAGTATTTTTTTCTATTAAAAGAAATATAGTTATTAGTCTAAGCTTGCTTAACCGTAGCCTCACTATAAACCTTGACACCTAAATGACTAAACTAGCATTGTAATATGTATTTTCCGAAAACAAATGAAATTCATATCAAATTCAGTAGACGCAAGCTTATAATAATAACAATTGGTAGTACGTCTGTTCTAAAAATACATTCATGCAATTGGAATCGAAATACTAAATCATAATGTATTATACTTCAGATTCGTCCTCGATATTAGTATATTAACACATGTAGTACCGCTTGCATGTATCACCACTTAGCACGTTATTTTAAAGCAATAACCTAAAAAACCTAAAAAGAGAAGGTTTTTGACTTAAAATTGACAGATATTTTGACATTTCCGGTCCAAGTTCGGCCTGTCACTGCTACACGCCAACCACTTCATTTCGCTTTTCGTGCTTCGCCACGGACGCACGTATACAGTCTCAAAGTGAGACTTCTTTAGAATTATATTTTTACTTTTAATTATAGTTAAGCATTTACTTCGTGAAGAAAGAAAAAAGTTTTCAAGACGGAAGAGGACAAGAAGAAGAAGTCAAGACGGAGGAACACTTTTAAATGCCGTTTACTTGGTTAAACAGCATAATTGTCTGCTATTTATCTGATGCGAACTTACCATACTGGGTATTTTCTGTCAGTTTTTTTTTTATCTGATGCGAACTTACCATACTGGGTACTTTCTGTCAGTTTATTTATTTGTCTGATGCGAATTTACCATACTGGGTACTTTCTGTCAAAGCATTGTGTTTAAGACACAATTAAATATCTATTGCACTCGAGCGAGATAGTCATACTGGACTATTTCACCGCATAGATACGTCAAACAACGCTACTGCAGCAACTCAAAGTGCCGTTGATGACGCGACATTGTAAAAAAGCAGACTACCCTCAAAGGTTGCCACGTTGTTGGAACCGCTGCCGAGCACCAATCGGGTGACTCCGTCGTCCGCTGAATCGCCGCCATCCACCTTCCAGGCAGGTGGCCGCTGTGTTGGAGCTGCAAGAGCAGCCCTGACAACAGCGTTGCTCATCAGGTATGAATTTTGACATCATGATATCCTTGGTGTTGAGTTAATCTCAACGGTATTATAGTGTACCATCGGTACTAAGATAAATTTATAGTTTACAAAACTGACAGAGTTAGCTATAAATGCTAAAACTTAATAACTTAATGGAACCAGATATTGAGTTATACAGCAAATAGCTCATACCTGATACTTCTATACCTATTATGTGAAATAGCTTAGCTGCTGAAATAGCTAGCTGCTGAAATAGTTAGCTGCTGGCATGCTGATTGAAATTTCAACTAAAAATGGAATAACAGAATCCTTACATTTTATTATCTATAAATGAATCATAATTGCAATGCAATTATCCTACTAATATTATAAATGTGAAAGTTTGTGGGTTTGGATGTTTTTTCCTCAATCACGCCAAAAACTACTGAACGGATTTGGTTGAAATTTGGCACACATGTGGTAAGTAGCCTAGATTAAAACATAGAATGCTTTTAATCCTGATATTCCTACGGGAACGGGAACCACACGGGTGAAAACCCGGGTGGCCGCTAGTAAATCATAAATGCAATTTATGTTTGTTGGAATACAGTAAAAAATTTAATCATTTGCCTTAACTAGGAAACCTTGTATTTCAGGCGGGTAGACCTAACATGTTGAACTTGTTCATTACTATTTAGTTTGTTTCTTTCTAAGCTATGGCCTTGTACAAATTATTTCTATTACTTTTCAAATTTTATTTGTGTGAGTGTGTACAAAATAATGTTTTTGATGTGGGAAAATTATTAGCTACAAGTGTCAGTGAAGTTTTAGGCAGCTTTCCAATACAAAACTATATACGCCTTTTTGTGACAGTATTTCGAATTTTTTACATAATGTGGGGCATTACGACGTTCAATTATACCGTACACGATCAACTCTAGTGTAGCTGAGTGTGACATCACTTGCTCCTAATACCTTGCCAGATTTAAAAGTATCTTGGTCTTAGGCAACAATTGTGAAGCATTCTCTCCGCCAACCATAAAACATGATAGACGGTCACCCATCTGCATGTCTCATTACCAATTGTAACGGACTAGCCTTCTCATAGTCTTATTAAGGGATAAGTGTACCCGACTAATCTTGGTCATTGAAGCCAAGTAAATAATCTATTTATTATAAATAGTGATAAGTTTTATTAAAAATAGCCATAATGTGATCGTTAGTATGATAGGACCTTTTCGTTGTGAAAAATATTATTGTAGTAATCTTTGGTTCTTTTAAGGTAGTTTAAAGGAAATAAATTAGTGCTTTCAGAGACGCTTGTATAAAATTTAACATCTTGTAGCTAACAATTATAAATAAATATACATATAAATAATAAAGAAAATAGTATAATGTCAGTTTTGTATGAGATTTGTTTAGTGTAAACAAGAAGATAGTAAGATAGGATTTTAGAAAAATTATAACCAAGATCAAAGACAATCATCAAAGACAGATCAAAGTCTTTGATTTTGGGTGACTCTCTTCCTCCTGACCCCCGAGCCTGCCGATCCACACCAGATGCAAACGAGGCACTATAAATTACTTTAGCATTAACCATGATGCATCAAATACAAAATGGAATAAGTTTGATGGGAAGAGAAAATCTGATTTCTCTTATAAATATGTTTGGATGAAAATACTTCCAATCCAAAAGATGTTGTCTCATCTTACTGCCACTATGTAATCATACAGATAACAATTATGCAACTTTTAGATAGAACTATACAGAACATATCCAAGAAGTTACAAGTGTTGGTGTACCAAGCTGCGAACAGACAAGGCTTTAAGTGATATCTCATCTGAACAGAAAGGAGTCTGCGCTACCAGGACTGTTCGACAAGTAATCTTCAGGTCGATTCCATCGTTAGTGATGAAAGACAAGAATACAAGTCTACTTAATCGTAGTGCACTCAACAGTCTGACAGAATAAGATTTGTATAGTGTAATTTCTCGGTTAAACATAAGCATGCAGTTACCACGAGGCATTCATTGAATTCTTCCCCAGAGATTTCTCAGGATCCACAGAATTCAACTACTGGCCAAGACTCAACATACATCAAGCTAATGCTCAACAGAAAATGATAAAAATATTAAAGTGATTTGACACAAATCACTGTTGTAAAGTGTTGATGTAGTTTTGTATAGACATCATCTGTATGACACACGGCGCTTGCAGTACATGGGAGAACATTCAATCAAACTGGAAATGTTGTTCAAATAATTATTGAACAAAATAAATTTTTATATTATATTTCAAATATAAATCAGGCATTCTCAAAAGGAACGGTAGGAATGTGAAAAGACAAGGATTTGTCAGAAATAAATAATACTCTATGAGCAATATTCATTTTTTACTCAAACCATTACCGCTGATATGAGCTTAGCCATTACTAATAAAATCAGTCATAGGTATATTAGTCCAAATATGGTCTCAATATGTTATTGACTCAGGGGTAAGAATGAGTTGCTTTGGTTTGTCTTCGAATCTGGGTAACCAGCTAATTTGAAGGCAATGCAAAACAAAACTATAACTGAACGGTTTCTAAAGCCTAGAAATTCAACAGAATATCTTGGCCTAGCCGTTTGCTTAGTAATAGTCTTAAGACTAGATTATGATTATGTCAGTTTACCCAGGAAATACTGGTGATCGGTCAATCTAACCCAGAGATATACCTTAAGGTAAACTTTCACATCTCATAACTAATAGACCCTTACTAATCAAATTGTTGAGAACACCAAAACCCTTGACAGACAATCAGATTGATTATCGTTCAATGGCCCTAGTATTAACTAATCTATGAACTGCATAACTAAAATAAACACAAAAGGTTTACTTAGCTATGGAGAATCATACATCGAAACTGACTAGGAAACCATTCAAAGGAATTCCTAAAATAAAACAACTGCTGCATTAAAATCATATCTGGACCATAGACCCAGATAGACTTCAATAAAATAAGTATTATTATTATAAATTATGGCAGCTCAGCAATACCTCATCTCTGTAATCAAGTGCCAACCAGAAGGTCCAATAGAACTTGATTACAAAGACTACACTTTACCTCATCTAAAGTTTCATCGACTTCGGTCAAAAAAATAACCAATTTCGAATCCACTTTTAGACTACACATGAAATATCATTTGGAGTGTGTATGGATAGTGTAATCTGTGTGATAAAGTATCTGCACAAATATTATAACAATAAAAGCAAAATAAATCATATTTTTTATAAAAATAAGATTTTAGAACGATGAAACCGTTAATCTCAAAGTTAGCTATTTCAGTTTACTAGTGATAATGCTAGTAAGTACTAAGTATATGAAAGCCAACCATATGAAAACAACAGTAATGCATCCAAAAATCAACTCAGTAAAATGAAATTCAAGTTGTAACTTTGAACTTCTTCAGTCTAGTCGAACGACCAACTTTGAATCCATTCATGACCACAAAATATATTACTTTGTATATGTATGGATAATGTATGTTGTATGAGAATATATTTGCATAAATATTACAATAATAAAAGCAAAACAATTCACATTTTAAGAAAATTTGAGTTTTGAATGAACCATCACCGTTTATTCTCAAGTTAACTGAATTAGCTTTCTGGCAACTATTCTGGATAATAATGGACATATAAAAGCTAACTTATATGAGAAAAACAGCAATACATCAATCCATCACTTCAAGAAAATAGTTTTTAAGTTGTAAAAAAGCACAGCGTAGAAACATATTATGAAACTTTAAAGTTTGTAGTTAATTAGTAGTGAGTCTTCCAAAATAGCATTATTTCAGATTAATAGTGTCTATTGAAATATTCTAGACATAGAATCACACTCTTTGGAAAAAATATTTTACACCACAAATTTTAATATCAAATTTTTAAGAAAGAAAAGTTAATCGCAAAGCATAAAAACACAACACACACACACCCTAACCATGTCTAATATGTATTCCCTAGCATTAAATGAACAGATTTTTAGGACAAATAGAGTTCTACAATTAATATCAATCTGTAAAATTACATTTATTGCGTTGCAATAAAATTTTATAGAGAAAACCGAACAGAGATTTTGTCCAAAAATCCATCACATTTCCTAGTCTTAATTTTAGCACTTACTGAATTATTTATTGGCAAATAAATAATTATCCCAGCTGCTGAAAATTCACTGAAATTCACTTTAGCACTTATTTAGAACAAAATGCCTGAAGTAACCTCTTATAGTAATTTTTCCAAAAGTACATTAACAGAGCATAAAATAATTTATGATTTTCTTTCACTTTTTACAACAACATGTAATAAATGATATTTTTGACACTAAATATAAGAAATTTGTTTTCAGGCAAATTTTCCAAAAAATTGGCTAATTTTCACTCGCGACGCGAAATTCAAGCTATTTTGAAAAACGCCTCGGACGGTTGCGTTTGCGATTCAAAACACCCGTGGCTTGAATTTACTCTATCATAGGTAATAAAATAACACAGCACTCGCGTACCGCACAGTTTTAGCTTATATCTCGAAAATTTACGATCGTTTGCAAATTTGAGAAGCCCGATTAGCTAAAACTTTTGTAAATAACACTCCACAGATCCCGACACGAAGACTCTAAGAAACATGCCTTTCGCAAGATACAACTTCGACGGGTTGTATCTGAGGCCACGAGTTTCGAGTCCCAAATTTTATAGTAAGCAATTACTATATTTAAAGAAACAAAATTTAATCCAGTCAAAAGTTACTCAAAGTTTTGATTTTAACTGACACTGTTCGATATTTTGACACAAAACCCACACACAGTATTTCCACTCCTAAAACCATGAGACAAACGTCATCTTTTCAAAAGAGAGACGTTCTCAGGCAGATCAGAGCCAAATCCTGACTAGGTTCTCAAGAGTCATTCAAAGCGATATGCCAATCTGGCCAGGATTGCCAATCACCCCATGCTCTCTCCATCATCAAAACACAGAACAGCTTAAATTTCTAAAATAAAATGTAATAATACAATTGCTTACCACAAATCTACCTACCTAAAGAATACGACCTATTTCTCAACGTAATATATTTTAAACGAATATTAAAACTGTTATAAAAAATATCGCGACTTTTAAACATTAATTTCACTAATAAAACAATAAAATAAAATTACGTTTGGGCATTATTTTCCCATAATAACTTGTCCGAGGATAAAAATAAACTGATACCGATTGAAGAGTATTTCTCCATAATAACTGTTCCGAATATAAACACAAACAAAACTGATCCAGAACTCGATTTCTCGTTTCTTATATACTCTAATCCATCGAAAATTCTAGAATATAAAAGTCCCTAGCAATATTTTACAAAAAAGTTCTTCCCCGTTGTTTTTTTCAAATCTCTGCGCTAAAGTTATAAGATCCGGTTAATTCCCGTGTGATATCTGAGATTTTCCCAATATTTTTTCAGTGTTCCCATCTACAACTCCCCATAGTAAAATATTTATTTAATAATAAATATTTTTCTAGATGCTAAATGATTGCATTTTCAAACTAAAAAATAAAACAAAAATACAATTAAAATGCTTTTTGACTTATTTCTGTACTATTACATACAGTTTCAAGGCACTAACTCATTGAAAAGGCAAAATAAAATGATTACAAATATCAAAAAAGTTAAATACATAAATAAATATTAAAATAACATATAGATATATACATAGATAAGATAGAGATGCTGCACGACTTTTAAAAAACCTTATTTTTTTGTTCGTTTTTCCTATATCATATATTTAGTAAATAAGTAATTCAATCTTTACTTGACAGGTCCCATTTAACAAACAATATGTTCATTAGGCCCATATTAATTATATTCATTCTTTTTTTTATCAATTTACACCTAATATTAAGATTAATCCAAATATAAATTTTCAACCATAAACGTACCATGGATCATTAATTACCCTAAAGATTTGGAAATAGCAAAAAGCGGGCAACATTATCGTTTTTTATGTCATTTATTGAGTGAATGGCAATTAAATTTGTTCACCTTCCGCCTTGCCCCTTAGTAACAATAAGATTTTCTAATCTGCGTAACGAAAGTCCCGACATGTAGGGTTGGCAATTGTGTTAATATTATATTATTTTTAATACATCATACATTTTATTATTGAATAAATCCTACTAACATTACAAATGCGAAAGCCTGCAGGTCCGGACGTCTGAATGTCTAATTGTTCGATCACCTGCATTTCAAGCACGCAAATATTTCCGAATGCATCCAGCTAGATCCCGACACACTGACATCTTATAACAGATATTTCTGGTATCCATAGAAAAATGACCAACTTTACTTATATGTGTGCGATGCAATAATTCAAAGTTAATAAATTGTGCGTGAAACACTAAGAAATATGTATTTAAAACATAGATCACATAAAATATTGTTAATTTCTCTAAGATATCACTTTTCTTATGAACTTTTCTTTTTCAATCTTAATGTACTTTCTATAATAAATTAAATTATGCCAACCCTAAATTGACCGATTAATCGAATGGCAAATGGCAATACAGATTCCGCATTAATTCTTAGATGGCACTGATTAAAATTGTTATACAAACTATCGCCATCTTGCGGCGAGTAGCAAACTCTCCTAAATAATATCGATATGTTTTTAATAAGTTTAATCCTTTTATAATACGCTAATTAAAAGTTAGAGAAAGTATTGAATTTTATTATAGGTCATTTTATTGTGACAAACACGAAATTACGACGTATTTTCATATTATTCGGTAATACAAGTTAATCGAACGCCCTCTAGTGACACATTCCTTTTATTTTTACGTTTTGAACAAAAATCTTAATTGTATATAAATAACCAAATATAAATTATGAAAATATTTAGTTTTTAATTCGTATTATTTTATTGCAATGAATTTAAAATTTATATTGCTTTGTTCGAGTTGTCTTAACTGAAATTGTTTATGCACCACCCAGCGGATTAAATGAGAACTAATTATACAATATGCTTTACCAAATGAGTAATATTATGATTTAAATCAATGAACAAATAAAACCTTCATTAGTAATAGGATAATAAACTATTAAAATTAAAGTTCTCTATCAAAACTGATTGAAGTAAACATTAAAAACTTATACGAAAATTTTATTCCAACGTTATACGTTATAGATGTTTTAGAACATTACGAACAGATTTTATAGTAGTAAAACTAAGGAATAATAGTAATAAACAAAAAAAAATTGTCATTAAGCGAAGGTATACACTGTCATGTACTATTAAAACAACATTCATTGTAACACCTGATAAAAGTTATACGGCAAATCTTCTTTCCTTCTGAATAAAATCACATTAATTTGAGGCAATCAGACATTGGTTTGTCACAATCGCCCCTTGATTAATAATGGAATTCACTGGATACAACAATAATTATTGAATATCAGATTTGATTAGAATTCTTACTTAAACAAAACTTCAGTTATCACTGATAATCTAGTTAACACTATATTTACTATCTGAGGTCCTAATTTATGTACAAAAGTATAAAAGTACTTTTCTTACTTGAGACATTATTCTCAACAAGAACCATCAATTAACATGTACCAATAAGTGGTTGTTAATACAATACATTCCTACACATAGACAAAATAAACTACTAAAAGTCAAATTCAAAGCAATGAAGTAATAGATTTAACTTAAAAATTTAATAATTAAGATTAAAATAAAAAAGTAAATAATATGGATTTAACCTTTGAAATTAAATAGTAAAGATAGTATCTTCTATATTAAGTAATTAAATATAAAGATTAACATAACATTTAAATAATACAGATATAACCTACAATATTATGTAATAAAGATATAACCTACAAAATTAAGTAATTAAGACAAACCTACAAAATTAAGTAATTAAAACAATCCTACAAAATTAAGTAATTAAAACAATCCTACAAAATTAAGTTATTAAAAGAATCCTACAAAATTAAATTATTAAAAGAATCCTACAAAATTAAATAATTAAACAATCCTACAAAATTAAGTTATTAAAAGAATCCTACAAAATTAAATAATTAAAAGAATCCTATAAAATTAATTATTTATGACAAACCTACAAAATTAAGTAATTAAAACAAAATTAAGTAATAAAGATATAACCTACTAAATTAAGATATAACCTACTAAATGAATTATAACTAATAATATCAAAATTTCCTTAATCCTACACAAAATTAACCAAAAGTTAACATTATTGATAATATTTATTTAAATGAATAGTATTAAAATTACCCCTAATTTGTTTAGTTTTAGGGTCCATCAAAGTATAGACATTGGTGAATGGAATAGCACTAACTACATAAGGCCCTTCATAAAGTAATTGAAACTTTTTAGTAAGATTCTTTTGTGCTTCTGATTTGTTAACTTTACGAATTTTTACATAGTCTCCTATGTGGAATTCAGTTAAACGATGAGACTTATTAAATCTGACTTGTCTTTTGACACTATTATTTTTCAAATTTTGTCTCACATGTACTCTAACATCATTAATGTTCTTTGTTTTACTTAACTGTGGCAGACAATTGTCAAACGACATGCTGTTACTTGTACCATATATTACTTCATTAGGGGTGTACCCAGTACTTTCATGAAAAGTATTGTTATACAAAGATTCTATTCTGCTTAGGATTGTTGCCCAACTTTTATGGTTTTTATGACAATATGTTCTAAATAAACGCCCTAATTCCTTATTTACTCTTTCCATGGTATTAGGTCGTGGATTTCTAACTGTGGTGTAAATAGGCTTTATATTTATGTCTTTTAAAGCTTGTTTCCAGCTATCAGATGAGAATTGACTGCCATTATCTGTCATGACTACTTTAGGCTTGATTATTTTAGCGAATTGCTTTAATTTAGAAATGACTGCACGTGAAGTAGCCTTCGCTAAATCATATAATTTAACAAACTTGCTAAATGAGTCCTGAATTACAAGAATATAAGCAGCTCCAAACCTACCTTTAGGCAAAGGCCCATACAAATCTGCCATTACAATGTCTCCTACTTGTTCAGTTACTATAGATTTACATTCGCCTACATATTTTATATTGTCACTTTTAGAGACTTGGCAAATGTGACAAGTTCTTAATAAAGTTTTCACAGTTTTGTTCATTCCAATCCAATAAAATCTATCTTTAAGGTATTTAAGAACCTTATAAGCCCCTTGATGACCCATTTCTTTGTGAATTTGAAGAATTATTTCTTCTCTCAAATTTGTTGGCAAATAAATTACATGTTTATCTGAATCAATCTTAAAATATAATACATTATCCTTAATATAATATCTTTGAGCAATCTTACCTAATTTACCATTGGAACTATTACTACAAGTATTATTTACAATATTCATAATCAACTGAACTTCACTATCACTAGCTTGAAAATTAGATATATTTTTCAAATCAGCTATTAATGTCTTATTTTTATTAGTTTCCATATAGTGAATCTCTGGACAATATATCCTATCTTCTTGTATCATAGCTGAATCAGATGGAAACCTAGACAGAACATCTACAGCGACGTTGTCTTTACCTTTTACATGTTCAATGGTATAGTCAAATTGTTCAAGGAAAAGTATCCACCTAATAATACGACTATTGTATAATTTCCACGATCTAACAAAGGTCAATGCTTTGTGATCTGTCCTAATTGTCAATTTTGCGCCCCTCAAATAAGTCTCGAACTTTCTGAGACAGTAAATTATTGCCCAGAACTCTTGTTCTGTAACCGTCCATCTTAATTCTGCGCCCCTCAAAGCTCTACTACAGTATCCTAATATTTTCATTTCTCCTTCATTATCATATTGAAATAAAACTCCTTCTAATCCTACTCCAGAACTATCAGTTTGCAAATAAAAAGGCCTAGACATATCAGGATGGTGCAACATTATTGTACTCAAAAATCTGTTCTTTAACTCTTCAAATGCTACCTGTGCTTCTGAAGTCCAGGTCCAGCCTTTACCTTTTTTCAATAATTGGCATAAAGGTTGAATAGTGCTATTATAGTCAGGAATGAATCGTCTATAATAATTACAGAGTCCTAAAAATGCTCTTAAATGTTTTATTTTTTTAGGAACTGGAAAATTCTTTATAGATTCTATTTTCTCTGGATCTGTTTTAATTCCTTCTGTGGAAATAATGTGACCTAGCATTTTTACTTCCTTACAAATGAATTTACATTTTTCAAGATTGCAAGTAAGGCCTGCTGACTTTAATTTATTCAGTATAATGTCAATATGCTCTAAATGTTCCTCTAACGACCCTTGCGTTAAGATAGCGAGGTCATTGTACATGTAAGATTTCCCATTGAATGTGAACCCAGTATACTTCCTACTATCTTCAGAAATCTTAATTTGAAAGTACGCGTTATTAAGGTCTATTATACTGATGTAATTAACTCCATGAAATGAATTCAAAACGTCTATTTGCATGGGTGGGGCTTCTGCCTCTGATACCATATGTTTGTTAATTTCTCGTGCATCTAATAAAACTCTAATTGAACCATCTGGCTTTAAAGTGAATGTTAATGGACTGCAATAAGGCGTTGAACCTCTTGAAATTATTCCCATATCAACCATTTCAGCTAACTTTTCTTCCATACGTGACCTATAAGCATATGGAACAGGATAAGAACGTCTTATAACTGGACTATGGTCTGTCATTTTTATGACATGTTCATAACAATTTGCACGACCTAATCTCTTAGTGAATACATCATCATGTTTACTTAATACTTGTCTTAATTTATTTACTTGATTTCCTTTAAGAGGTATACCTGTTTTAATTTGTTGTAAATATTTCTTGAAATCAAAATCACTATCTACTTTCGCAATTTCTGAAACTTCTTGTCCTTCAAATACGTATTCAATGAATGGAATTAACACCCTTTGATCCTTGTAATTAATAATTAACCCTACTGGAGGTATTTGTAACCTTATGTTGGTATTATTTGCTATAAGCCAATCGAATCCTAATATTACTGAATGGACTAATTTTGGTACTATTAAAAATCTAATCTCCATTTCAATTTTCCCAAATTTTACCGGCAATATAACCATTTGCTGAATTTTGGCACTCTTTTGACCAACAGCCCCGCGAATTTGTATTGGTTTAACAGGTAACATATTCAATTTATTCCCCACTTGTGACTTTAAAGTTTCCCAAAATGACTCAGAAATACACGTTATATCACTTCCCGTATCAACGAGACATATTACTCGTTTATCAAATATCTCTACCTCAACCTCAGATTTAACCATCTCTAGTTTGTCTGCAGTAATATTGTCTTCTTCATCGAATAATGAAGAAACTATTTCAGTTTGAATTGATGATTCTTTATTTAAATCCGATTGAGTTTTTAATGTCTCTACTACCTGTAATTCGAAATTGGTCAAATCGTTTTCTTTAATATTAGACCCTAAACCTGCCTTACTACATTGACCTTTTGTAATTATAGGTTTAAGTAATCCATCTCCACGTGTGCCTAATGTCTGTCCAGGTTCCCATCCGAGACTTAACATAATTTTTAAAGCAACAGGAATTAAGTCTGCCTCTACATTAGGAAATGTTGATGTATCGAGGCTTGTTACATCAACCCCTACTCGTTTAAATTTGTTGGTTCTACATTTACATTTGGAGAATTATTAGGGACATCTACAATGTTAACGACGTTTGTTTTTGCCAACTTGTTTGTTGCTACTTGACGCGCTGGCCTTTCGCTGAACTGCCTCTTCCGATTTGAAGTGTTTCTATTGTCTTGTTGATGCTGGTTAGTTGCAGTAGGTTTTTGAACAACACTTGAATGAGTATTATTTCCATATTTGAAGTCTGTTTGTTTATTCACGTTATCTAACTTGCGAAGAAACTCGGTGGCTTGAAGTATGGAGCTATAATTAGATGTGGACCACGCGTACTGGACATCTTTGGGATAATGGCACATGATGTCACTTATTAGTTGTCTCTCCTGGATAGGATAAGTTAACATCTTCGCTTGTCCACACAGCGTGATGAAGTGGCTCAGCATAGACTGCTTCCCGTCCCAGGAATTTTGAACTATTCTCCTTCTTAAATCGCTTTGTTCTGCCTCACCCCAAAAATTGTCCAGAAAATCCTTCTTGAAATCTTCAAAATTCGTTCATCTCTCTCTATACAGTCTTCCCCAATTTCTAGTGTCGCCCTCTAGACATTCGATAATTGTATCTATGACATCGTTTGTCCCTGGCACACATTTTCTTAAGTATGCTGTTAAATCCTCAATAAAAGTCACGGGATGTTTGCCCTTCGATGGAAATTTAGGTTTTTCAGAAGGCATCTGGGCCACGGGATAATATACAGTAGAAGGTCCCGGCTGCACTAAAGCTGGTAAACTTGCAGCGCCCTCTTGTATAGATATATCTTCGGATTCCACAGGAGTAGATGTAACTGCCATTCTATTTTCAATTTCAGTAATCTTGCTATTAATTGTGCTTACTGCACGTTGAACTAAACGGTTCATATATTGTAACGGGTTTAGTTTCTTGATAACCGGAGAAGAGTCTACTGTGGAAGCTCCACGGGTCATCATACTGGACTTCCTGGCCTCCGTTGTTTTGGATTTAGACTTTTGTTTAGGCATTTTTGTTATATTTGGTAATCACTTTCACTTTAAAACCGTATTGTTCACTTTCACTGTAAGTTTTCACTGTTTAAAAACTCACTTAAACTTTTTTAAACTCTCAATAACCAAAATAAAAGAATAATAAAAGACAAAAGTCAGAAGATAAAAAAACTAGGATGAAATCACTTAATAATAATAGAAAAGTCACTGTCTTCACTATAATAACCAAATTCACTATTTTCATTAAATTAAGTCACTATCTTCACTAAACTAAGTCACTTCTTCACTAAAATTAAGTCACTGTCTTCACTATATTAAGTCACTGTCTTTACTAATATATCTAACTTATCAAGTTAGATCACTTGCAAATTCAGCTCGATGCACTTAAGATCACTCCTGAAACAAAACCGCAACACTGAAACATCTAATATTGAAAAAGAGATTTTTTTTTTATAATATGAACGCACTTATAACAAAACCTTATAAGAGTATCCGTTAAAATACATACATATAATAATAAACAATAAACTGTTAATTGTTGTTTAATATTGTAATATGTTTATTAGCGCTAATAATATGTAAAAGAGATAAGAGAGAAAGAAAGCAATTTAAAAACAAGTTTTTTTTTTTTTTTATTATTAAAAGTTTTTTTTTTTATTATTATATATATATTTTTTTTTAATTTATTTAATATATATTTTTTTATTATTATTTAATCATTAGTTTTTTTATTATTTTTTTTTTTTTTTTATATAGTTTTTTTTTTTTTTAATATTTAAATTTTTTTTATTAGTATTTTTTTATTTTTAATAATTTTTATTTTCTTGAATTTTTTCTTTTTTTATATATATTTTTATTTCAAATTTTACATACATATATTTTTTATTTTATTATTATTTATTATTAAAATCATTTTATTATATTTTCAATTTTATTGCTATTATTAAATACATTTTTTTTTTAAATTTATTTACCTATTTATTATTATTATACAATTTTTATTGAAAACCATTTTTTTTATTTAAACATTTTTTTTTAAATCCAATTTTTATTATTTATTATTTTTATTTAAACATTTTTTTTTCCTATTTTTATTATTTATTAAAGATAAAAGATTTTTTTTTATCAACCCTAAAATTTCACGAAATAAAAAAAAAGTATATAAACACCATATAATAATTAATATCTACTTCAACCAAAAAAAAAAACTATAAATCCGACATGATTCTATAAAATATTTAAGCTAAATGGTCCGTACTATATCAACGCCCTCTATACAACTCGTAGTGAACTAAACAAGTCTGTTTGAAATGCCTACAACGCAACCAAACACTTCCTATAACTTAGTTTCAATAAAATCCACTAGGTGGCGCTAATGTTATCTTTATACATACTTATTTATGCCTCTATCTAAATTTGTAATGAACTAAACTAGTTCAGTATTACAACGTTACCAAATAATTTTTACAAAGTAGTTCTAATAAAATCCGCCAGGTGGCGCTAATGTTATCTTTATCCATACTTATTCACGCCCCTATCTACCTAATAATGAACTAGATAAGTTCGCAACCACTATGTAATCAAATACTTTCAACAACTTAGTTCTAATAAAATCCACCAGGTGGCGTCTATGTCTTTTCAATGTACACAATTATACTCCTGAAAATTATTAAATAAAATTGTATGAACGAGTAAAGAGTAATTAACATTATCTAATATAGATAAACATGAAATAATAAAATTTGGCTATTCTTACCGACTACGACGAAACAGAGGGTATATGGCGAAATATTTTTTTATATTGTTGACACAATAAAGATCCTATTCATTTTGTATCAATATTTTATGCCACATTTTATTATTCGACAGGAATCAAACCCGCAATCTCCGGACGTCCGGATCAATACTCTCACCACTGAGCCATCGAGTCACTAAAAGACATTTTTATTTTATACTTTGTATAAACTAAATTGATAAATAAAAACTAATGGAAAATATGTTTGTTGTGGTCTACGCAATAAAATTCTTAAGTGTTAAAAAAAATCTGCATGGTGGTGACGCTACCAAATAGTAAGTCATCAAAATGTATTCATCTTCATGTAATGTAATCATAACAAGTGAGTAGCACCGAGCTGAATCTGTACTATATTTTGAAGGGAGAGAAAAAAAAATATCTGCGGGAAAGCGCTATTGTCCAGTGTGTAACTATCCATTACTACTTAGCAATTTTAGCATTATTATTAACTATAAAATAAAAAAATAAAAAATAACCCTTAGTCGATATTTTCCAATGAGTGAGTTGAATGCCCTCTAAACTTACGATCAACGGCTCTAACAAAACAAAGATATTCAATCAAGTTTATACTAAATGCAAAACTATTAAAGTTCAAATAAATTACAGGCTCATGACAGTCTTGTGCAACTTTATGTGCTACTAACTGTACATAAGTTCATGTCAAATATTCACAAAACAAAATTTTTACTAAGATATTTGTGCCAGTAAACAAAAGTTACTATTATTTCTACATGAAATTATACAGACCGGCCCTCAAATCCACTCTTTAAACCTCAAAGACCATTCGGTTCGCGACTCCGAATAAACTTCTTCACAGTTCGGAGAGTGAACCAAAGACGTCCCATACAATTTCAACCCTTCGGCCGTGTATGATATCAGAGTTTGGTATCCAGTATCATATGAAGAAAAAATGCAAACTCCTATCCCGGAAAGGCACATAATAAACAAACATTTTAACTGGGAACCCATGTACTAAATGAACCCCTAATACTTGGAGAATCTCACATAGCGCCGTCCAGCTGATATTATATACCTAAATACCTTTCAATAAATCATTTACTAACTCATTAATACCTACCTGATTGCAAACTAAAACTCAACATTACTAACTTTGTTCAGTCAGAAATCAAACCCATACCACCCTTGAAGTAAGCACTACACCGCTTAGGTGTTCAATTGTTTACAGCTCTTAACTACCTATACTAAACCGTGCTTTTATTATAGTAGATGTAACTTTTTCTAACACCATTCTAAAAGTATGAGTTATACCGCTAAGCGCTATCGTTACCGCTAAGTTATATTCATTTAGTCTGTTTCAATACTTTAATACAAATTTATCAAAGCCTTCTAGTAGGTATTAAAAAGGTCTTTTATCTAAGTACTAAATCATGTTAGCTAAAAATAAAATAAAGTTAGTGAAATAACAACTTATGCGATGAACTTGTTGTCAATTTAAAGACGAAATCTATAGTTTATTTGATGTTGATGAACAAAGTTAATTCAAGTCTAGTTAAAATCATGATTGTATCATGTAGATATAACTTAGTAATGTACAGCATTAAACACACCATACACTCATACCTTTTTTCTTCTTTATATGAACTGAAATCCATTGATAAAATAACCGAATGACTTCCATAACAAAAAGGCAAAGTTCCAAACCATCTACACATCAGAAAACAATTGTATTCCATTATAATAAATATATTTTTCATACCTGTAAACTATAGTTTTATCTTGAAACCGACTCGACAAAGTTTATCAATAAATCCACCACAAAAGTACCATTTCTATGTTGAAACTTATGGTATTTATCATACACACTCATACGACGCACTAATTAGCACAATATTCAGATTATTTTCACTTTAAAACTTTTTATTTCTATAAGCAAAAACACCGAAACTTGTCACCAAAGTTTTCCACTAAAAGTCATACACAACCTTATGATTTGAATCAACTATAGAACTACAATTAAACTTCCGTCTATTTTTCATATCAATGCACCGTCTAATACTAACTAATGTACCTAATTATATTAATTTAAACGTAAATAAAACTTTTTCCAAAACAAAACAACAAAACGTTAAAATTTTTCAGAGTTTCCATGTCAACTTCAGTCATCTGTCAAAGTCAAACATGGGTGCATTCCAACAGGTGAATCGATAAGTCATCGGATTTATCACATCCAATGATAAGTCATTCTAGCAACACGATCTAATAAGTTATTGGTTACCATAGTATACATCTCAACAATTGGTTTCGAGGGATATAAGTTATTCTTTAAGCCTCTTTCACACCAAGATTTAAGCTTCATTTACTCTAGTGAAATCTAACATAACGCATATCTGCTAAATTCAAAGATTAAATATTACACGTAACTAACGTCTACTAATCAGCGCCCCTAAAATCCCCAACATTAATCTGTAGTGTCAGTAATATTGTCAGTAGTTAATGTCAGTAAATTTAAAAAATGACATTTATGCTACAAAAATTTTTCACGGAAACATCCCCCCATAACACTTAACCCAATAAACGTTAACGCTATTTAGTTTTTAATATAGCTATAAACAACCGAAAGCGCTACCAGCTATTACCGAACAAATGATTAAAGCTCAAAGTTTCTAACGCTATAATGGAAAACAGCTGTTATAAGTAGTTTATCTCGCGTACAGCCTTAGTTATTGCTGCAAAATCATACATCAAAACCCTAATACACCGTAACTAGATCTCGTGCACATGCCCGTGTGTCACGTGAAACATGATTTGCACACTAATTATTTAGTCTGTAACTTATAAGGTCATCTATGAACAAAATCTTTATCAATCTGTGGTTCTTTTGATTTATAAAATAGGCCCCGACTAAGTTTGCTGTCTTTGTCTTTGTCTTCGTTGGTTCGGTCGGACTTTAGTATTAAAAATCTATCAAAACAATATTTATAATTTCTATAAAAAAATATAAATTAATTAATGATATATGTCAGTATGACCTACGTAACCTTTGCTTCTCTATAAAATAATAAAATAGTACATCGTGCTATGACTTGGAATGCGACGTTTCCGCATTTCAATGTAAATTGAAACAATCCGCCACCGAATCACTCAAAATCTGACACTGGCAAAACACTCCCTAGATAGGAAAGTAGGTTGCCAAAGTAGAATTAAGAAAATGACATTTCAAAGTTACGTTACGTTTATCAAATAGAGTTGCTAACCGAATAATCGATATTCAAAACATTCAATGATAATGAGTGATCGATTCTAATTTTGTTTGATCTTTTAATCGGAATATTCTTATCTATATTTATCGATTTAAAACTTTTAAAAATCAATAAAATTAGTCACTATAACACAAAAAAGTCTTGTTTCAGTAGTTCTTAAACATCGATAGAAAAATGCTTAAACTAACTAACAAGCTATCGTTTTCGTTATAAAAAGAACAGTTATTTGATATTTTTATTTACTTATCGTTAATATCGTCCCGAATAAAGTATTCCTGACATTTCAATATAGTATTTCGTATAGTCAAAAATAAAATCGAATAAAGTCGATAATCGAATCGATAAAGTTTACGATTAAGTGAATACCAGCCCTATATGTCAACACCCTTAGCTGTCAAACTGATCCTATCCTAACCCAAAATTATTTTTTCGTTACTTAAAAGTCAATGTTTATTTCATTAGTTATTGAAAAAAGAATGAAAATATAACTACAGCATCACCAAAATAATATTTCAGTTTTTTAGCAGTAAGTTTCTAGTCAATTTTATGTACTATTTGTACTAAACTTTTCCTACCATATCGCCACATATTTTTTGCAAAATTAAAGCTGTTTTGTTTTTATTTTCAGCCTATTCTATACGCATTATTGCTACCCAACTTTCTGCATAATAACACGAAGGAAAAATTGGATAAGTGGCACAAAATAAATATGAAGATTGAAGAAACAGTGCTAAAGTGAAACACAGTGAACGTTCATAGAAACAATGTAAAAAAATAGCTGAAAACACAACATAAAAACAATGCAATAGGTATATAAACAGTGACTATCAAGTTAAATAAATGTTTTATTATTTTATACTATTAAGTGCTAAAACTGTAATGAAAAAAATAACTATTAAACGCACAGCTATTAAGAAAATGACTAAATTTTTCATTTGAGTGCTTCCTATTAAACAATGCAAGCAAAACTATGAAAATAAGGTGCGGCTAAATATTAGTCAAACTAACTTTCTACTTTAGAATCTGTTTATTTACATACAAGTGTAAAGTCTGAACGGTCATGTGTAGTAAAAAGATTTTTACTATCCGCACCAATATTTCGCAGTTCTGTTTAGCAACACAGAATTAAAATTAAAACAAATAGTAAGCGTCTCTGAAACACCCGTTCCCTCAAACATTTGAAACCTTTTATCCTGGTCACGGCACCAATTGTGACATCACTTGCTCCTAATACCTTGCCAGATTTAAAAGTATCTTGGTCTTAGGCAACAATTGTGAAGCATTCTCTCCGCCAACCATAAAACATGATAGACGGTCACCCATCTGCATGTCTCATTACCAATTGTAACGGACTAGCCTTCTCATAGTCTTATTAAGGGATAAGTGTACCCGACTAATCTTGGTCATTGAAGCCAAGTAAATAATCTATTTATTATAAATAGTGATAAGTTTTATTAAAAATAGCCATAATGTGATCGTTAGTATGATAGGACCTTTTCGTTGTGAAAAATATTATTGTAGTAATCTTTGGTTCTTTTAAGGTAGTTTAAAGGAAATAAATTAGTGCTTTCAGAGACGCTTGTATAAAATTTAACATTTTGTAGCTAACAATTATAAATAAATATACATATAAATAATAAAGAAAATAGTATAATGTCAGTTTTGTATGAGATTTGTTTAGTGTAAACAAGAAGATAGTAAGATAGGATTTTAGAAAAATTATAACCAAGATCAAAGACAATCATCAAAGACAGATCAAAGTCTTTGATTTTGGGTGACTCTCTTCCTCCTGACCCCCGAGCCTGCCGATCCACACCAGATGCAAACGAGGCACTATAAATTACTTTAGCATTAACCATGATGCATCAAATACAAAATGGAATAAGTTTGATGGGAAGAGAAAATCTGATTTCTCTTATAAATATGTTTGGATGAAAATACTTCCAATCCAAAAGATGTTGTCTCATCTTACTGCCACTATGTAATCATACAGATAACAATTATGCAACTTTTAGATAGAACTATACAGAACATATCCAAGAAGTTACAAGTGTTGGTGTACCAAGCTGCGAACAGACAAGGCTTTAAGTGATATCTCATCTGAACAGAAAGGAGTCTGCGCTACCAGGACTGTTCGACAAGTAATCTTCAGGTCGATTCCATCGTTAGTGATGAAAGACAAGAATACAAGTCTACTTAATCGTAGTGCACTCAACAGTCTGACAGAATAAGATTTGTATAGTGTAATTTCTCGGTTAAACATAAGCATGCAGTTACCACGAGGCATTCATTGAATTCTTCCCCAGAGATTTCTCAGGATCCACAGAATTCAACTACTGGCCAAGACTCAACATACATCAAGCTAATGCTCAACAGAAAATGATAAAAATATTAAAGTGATTTGACACAAATCACTGTTGTAAAGTGTTGATGTAGTTTTGTATAGACATCATCTGTATGACACACGGCGCTTGCAGTACATGGGAGAACATTCAATCAAACTGGAAATGTTGTTCAAATAATTATTGAACAAAATAAATTTTTATATTATATTTCAAATATAAATCAGGCATTCTCAAAAGGAACGGTAGGAATGTGAAAAGACAAGGATTTGTCAGAAATAAATAATACTCTATGAGCAATATTCATTTTTTACTCAAACCATTACCGCTGATATGAGCTTAGCCATTACTAATAAAATCAGTCATAGGTATATTAGTCCAAATATGATCTCAATATGTTATTGACTCAGGGGTAAGGATGAGTTGCTTTGGTTTGTCTTCGAATCTGGGTAACCAGCTAATTTGAAGGCAATGCAAAACAAAACTATAACTGAACGGTTTCTAAAGCCTAGAAATTCAACAGAATATCTTGGCCTAGCCGTTTGCTTAGTAATAGTCTTAAGACTAGATTATGATTATGTCAGTTTACCCAGGAAATACTGGTGATCGGTCAATCTAACCCAGAGATATACCTTAAGGTAAACTTTCACATCTCATAACTAATAGACCCTTACTAATCAAATTGTTGAGAACACCAAAACCCTTGACAGACAATCAGATTGATTATCGTTCAATGGCCCTAGTATTAACTAATCTATGAACTGCATAACTAAAATAAACACAAAAGGTTTACTTAGCTATGGAGAATCATACATCGAAACTGACTAGGAAACCATTCAAAGGAATTCCTAAAATAAAACAACTGCTGCATTAAAATCATATCTGGACCATAGACCCAGATAGACTTCAATAAAATAAGTATTATTATTATAAATTATGGCAGCTCAGCAATACCTCATCTCTGTAATCAAGTGCCAACCAGAAGGTCCAATAGAACTTGATTACAAAGACTACACTTTACCTCATCTAAAGTTTCATCGACTTCGGTCAAAAAAATAACCAATTTCGAATCCACTTTTAGACTACACATGAAATATCATTTGGAGTGTGTATGGATAGTGTAATCTGTGTGATAAAGTATCTGCACAAATATTATAACAATAAAAGCAAAATAAATCATATTTTTTATAAAAATAAGATTTTAGAACGATGAAACCGTTAATCTCAAAGTTAGCTATTTCAGTTTACTAGTGATAATGCTAGTAAGTACTAAGTATATGAAAGCCAACCATATGAAAACAACAGTAATGCATCCAAAAATCAACTCAGTAAAATGAAATTCAAGTTGTAACTTTGAACTTCTTCAGTCTAGTCGAACGACCAACTTTGAATCCATTCATGACCACAAAATATATTACTTTGTATATGTATGGATAATGTATGTTGTATGAGAATATATTTGCATAAATATTACAATAATAAAAGCAAAACAATTCACATTTTAAGAAAATTTGAGTTTTGAATGAACCATCACCGTTTATTCTCAAGTTAACTGAATTAGCTTTCTGGCAACTATTCTGGATAATAATGGACATATAAAAGCTAACTTATATGAGAAAAACAGCAATACATCAATCCATCACTTCAAGAAAATAGTTTTTAAGTTGTAAAAAAGCACAGCGTAGAAACATATTATGAAACTTTAAAGTTTGTAGTTAATTAGTAGTGAGTCTTCCAAAATAGCATTATTTCAGATTAATAGTGTCTATTGAAATATTCTAGACATAGAATCACACTCTTTGGAAAAAATATTTTACACCACAAATTTTAATATCAAATTTTTAAGAAAGAAAAGTTAATCGCAAAGCATAAAAACACAACACACACACACTCTAACCATGTCTAATATGTATTCCCTAGCATTAAATGAACAGATTTTTAGGACAAATAGAGTTCTACAATTAATATCAATCTGTAAAATTACATTTATTGCGTTGCAATAAAATTTTATAGAGAAAACCGAACAGAGATTTTGTCCAAAAATCCATCACATTTCCTAGTCTTAATTTTAGCACTTACTGAATTATTTATTGGCAAATAAATAATTATCCCAGCTGCTGAAAATTCACTGAAATTCACTTTAGCACTTATTTAGAACAAAATGCCTGAAGTAACCTCTTATAGTAATTTTTCCAAAAGTACATTAACAGAGCATAAAATAATTTATGATTTTCTTTCACTTTTTACAACAACATGTAATAAATGATATTTTTGACACTAAATATAAGAAATTTGTTTTCAGGCAAATTTTCCAAAAAATTGGCTAATTTTCACTCGCGACGCGAAATTCAAGCTATTTTGAAAAACGCCTCGGACGGTTGCGTTTGCGATTCAAAACACCCGTGGCTTGAATTTACTCTATCATAGGTAATAAAATAACACAGCACTCGCGTACCGCACAGTTTTAGCTTATATCTCGAAAATTTACGATCGTTTGCAAATTTGAGAAGCCCGATTAGCTAAAACTTTTGTAAATAACACTCCACAGATCCCGACACGAAGACTCTAAGAAACATGCCTTTCGCAAGATACAACTTCGACGGGTTGTATCTGAGGCCACGAGTTTCGAGTCCCAAATTTTATAGTAAGCAATTACTATATTTAAAGAAACAAAATTTAATCCAGTCAAAAGTTACTCAAAGTTTTGATTTTAACTGACACTGTTCGATATTTTGACACAAAACCCACACACAGTATTTCCACTCCTAAAACCATGAGACAAACGTCATCTTTTCAAAAGAGAGACGTTCTCAGGCAGATCAGAGCCAAATCCTGACTAGGTTCTCAAGAGTCATTCAAAGCGATATGCCAATCTGGCCAGGATTGCCAATCACCCCATGCTCTCTCCATCATCAAAACACAGAACAGCTTAAATTTCTAAAATAAAATGTAATAATACAATTGCTTACCACAAATCTACCTACCTAAAGAATACGACCTATTTCTCAACGTAATATATTTTAAACGAATATTAAAACTGTTATAAAAAATATCGCGACTTTTAAACATTAATTTCACTAATAAAACAATAAAATAAAATTACGTTTGGGCATTATTTTCCCATAATAACTTGTCCGAGGATAAAAATAAACTGATACCGATTGAAGAGTATTTCTCCATAATAACTGTTCCGAATATAAACACAAACAAAACTGATCCAGAACTCGATTTCTCGTTTCTTATATACTCTAATCCATCGAAAATTCTAGAATATAAAAGTCCCTAGCAATATTTTACAAAAAAGTTCTTCCCCGTTGTTTTTTTCAAATCTCTGCGCTAAAGTTATAAGATCCGGTTAATTCCCGTGTGATATCTGAGATTTTCCCAATATTTTTTCAGTGTTCCCATCTACAACTCCCCATAGTAAAATATTTATTTAATAATAAATATTTTTCTAGATGCTAAATGATTGCATTTTCAAACTAAAAAATAAAACAAAAATACAATTAAAATGCTTTTTGACTTATTTCTGTACTATTACATACAGTTTCAAGGCACTAACTCATTGAAAAGGCAAAATAAAATGATTACAAATATCAAAAAAGTTAAATACATAAATAAATATTAAAATAACATATAGATATATACATAGATAAGATAGAGATGCTGCACGACTTTTAAAAAACCTTATTTTTTTGTTCGTTTTTCCTATATCATATATTTAGTAAATAAGTAATTCAATCTTTACTTGACAGGTCCCATTTAACAAACAATATGTTCATTAGGCCCATATTAATTATATTCATTCTTTTTTTTATCAATTTACACCTAATATTAAGATTAATCCAAATATAAATTTTCAACCATAAACGTACCATGGATCATTAATTACCCTAAAGATTTGGAAATAGCAAAAAGCGGGCAACATTATCGTTTTTTATGTCATTTATTGAGTGAATGGCAATTAAATTTGTTCACCTTCCGCCTTGCCCCTTAGTAACAATAAGATTTTCTAATCTGCGTAACGAAAGTCCCGACATGTAGGGTTGGCAATTGTGTTAATATTATATTATTTTTAATACATCATACATTTTATTATTGAATAAATCCTACTAACATTACAAATGCGAAAGCCTGCAGGTCCGGACGTCTGAATGTCTAATTGTTCGATCACCTGCATTTCAAGCACGCAAATATTTCCGAATGCATCCAGCTAGATCCCGACACACTGACATCTTATAACAGATATTTCTGGTATCCATAGAAAAATGACCAACTTTACTTATATGTGTGCGATGCAATAATTCAAAGTTAATAAATTGTGCGTGAAACACTAAGAAATATGTATTTAAAACATAGATCACATAAAATATTGTTAATTTCTCTAAGATATCACTTTTCTTATGAACTTTTCTTTTTCAATCTTAATGTACTTTCTATAATAAATTAAATTATGCCAACCCTAAATTGACCGATTAATCGAATGGCAAATGGCAATACAGATTCCGCATTAATTCTTAGATGGCACTGATTAAAATTGTTATACAAACTATCGCCATCTTGCGGCGAGTAGCAAACTCTCCTAAATAATATCGATATGTTTTTAATAAGTTTAATCCTTTTATAATACGCTAATTAAAAGTTAGAGAAAGTATTGAATTTTATTATAGGTCATTTTATTGTGACAAACACGAAATTACGACGTATTTTCATATTATTCGGTAATACAAGTTAATCGAACGCCCTCTAGTGACACATTCCTTTTATTTTTACGTTTTGAACAAAAATCTTAATTGTATATAAATAACCAAATATAAATTATGAAAATATTTAGTTTTTAATTCGTATTATTTTATTGCAATGAATTTAAAATTTATATTGCTTTGTTCGAGTTGTCTTAACTGAAATTGTTTATGCACCACCCAGCGGATTAAATGAGAACTAATTATACAATATGCTTTACCAAATGAGTAATATTATGATTTAAATCAATGAACAAATAAAACCTTCATTAGTAATAGGATAATAAACTATTAAAATTAAAGTTCTCTATCAAAACTGATTGAAGTAAACATTAAAAACTTATACGAAAATTTTATTCCAACGTTATACGTTATAGATGTTTTAGAACATTACGAACAGATTTTATAGTAGTAAAACTAAGGAATAATAGTAATAAACAAAAAAAATTGTCATTAAGCGAAGGTATACACTGTCATGTACTATTAAAACAACATTCATTGTAACACCTGATAAAAGTTATACGGCAAATCTTCTTTCCTTCTGAATAAAATCACATTAATTTGAGGCAATCAGACATTGGTTTGTCACATGAGGCTGCTCACTTAAAAGGCCACCGACAGTTCAGTCGAATATTAATGATGCATTGGCCACAGGCCTGATGTGAACGATATCCATCAACAAAAAAAACTGTAAGTAAATCGGGCGCAGTACTCAATAAAACAATTTTAAAACTGATTTATATATTTATTTGCCTTAAAAACGACAACAAAAGACGTAGGCGGGTATGTCACATGCTTCATCTCCGACGGCAAGCGAACAGCGAGACGCGGCGAGGAAGCCCCATCAGCTGTTTGTTTCGTCAGTCACAGCAGACTCGCAGACGGGCATTACGGCCCATCCAAATAGTTGCCGATGATGCATCATCAATTTTTGCCTTCAATCATCATACGTGAGGTAAGGACACCCGTTAAGATAATGTATTCGTGAGGGTGCGTGCTGGTGTGACATCTGTCTGTATTCAGCGAATACAGGCAGTGGTCATCGACTACAGGTGCAAAGGTCCACTTAATCGTTTGCGCCGGTAATCGTCTGTGTGAATATACTATTTAGCCGCGCTACACAGGTCACCTAGATTTTTATTATATTTTTCTAATATATATATATATATATACTATAGTATATCATCGCCAGTCGAGCAGAATGCATAACAGTTATAATACATACAAATAATAGTTTTGTTACAATTTGTTGAAGGTTCAACAGAAGGTGACATGAGTAAAAAGAAAAAAAAATACAGGTTGTCATATCAGATTTAGTTAGGAACTGTTTAAAATTTAATTTAGCTTTTATAAAAAATTACGTACTCTAAGTAGTAAATTTTTTTTTTTTTTTTATCACGATTAAAAATGTAACTTATAGTTTTTAAAAAACACAGTCTAGACATCCCATCACCTTTAAGGTTTTAATATTGATAAGGAAAGTGATAGTAATATACGAATTTAAAATCATAAATTCTGGGCATTTTAGTGCCCATATTTTTATTACAAAACTACCGCCGCCGGCTATAAAGTTTTTTAAATAGCATGATTTCCCTGTTATTTGACAATATTTACTATTTATAAGGGTCTCAGAACATTTTTTAAAGAAATGAAGTTCTTTTTATATACAATGTTTTTTTTTTTATATACAGCTACCGTCGCAATTTTCCATTATATTACAGATGTATTAACAATTCTGATCTTTTCAAGACCAACGTTCACAAAACTGCAGAAATCACTTAGTTGAATGTCATCGATACTTACACAGAATTCCGCGTAAGTCTAATTAGAGACGACATATTTTCTTTTGGGCCTTTCAACAACGGGGTGTACTAGGAGACACTAGTGGTCACATCAGGAATCACAAATTGTTAAATATTTGCATATCAATTATCTAGAACATGCAGCTCAATAAGCTTTCATTGCAATTTTTCTTATTGTATTCAGTGCGGGGTGTTAAGTATTCTAGATATTATTATTCTGATGCTAAATAGAAATTATTCAATTCATAAATTCAAAAACTAATCACCAGTTTTGGTTTTTATTTTCCAGATTGAGATTGAGTAAATTCAAATGCAATGCAAGTCGAATTAAGCAGTGGAGATAAAATGCAGTAGATTTTCTTTTTCTCTATTTCTAGCATTTGATTTCAAAAATATTTATTTTCTAATTTGAGATTATAGCATTCACAATGCTATTTTGGTTTAGTATTGTACAAAAAATTTTCTGACACTAAGATACCTATTATTTTAATTCTTTTCCACCAGTTTTTTAAACGAAGGTGTAACGATTGTGCCATCATAATCGTCACAATCTTGAGCCTCGGTTTGGCACCTCTTATTCACATGTAAGGTACTTCTTCGTATATCTTATTCTAATATAAAGTATTAACATTCTATAACTTTTAATTTCAGGGACGGAAATTAATCGCACAAATAAATTGGTTTTCATAACATTATCAAGGTGGTATTATTTTACAGGTATATTATTTATGTTATTATTGAAGCTGCTGTCTGTTAATATTATCAGGAAGTACAGAGTTTCGTAACAGAAACGGTTCGATTATTTAACAAATACTAATATAGACATAATAAACATTTTTTTTTTTTTACAGATGTGTATAACACAATTATCCGTATTACATAATACTTCGTTCATTATTGAATGGACAAAATTGAGCTAATCTCAAGGTTTGGTAAAGAATTTAACTAAGTACGCCTTTGCGTAGACTTCATTGTACAAATACAATGGATATCTTAGATTACTTAAGACATTTTATTACATATTTTCCAATTTTATTCTTTTTTCATCATTTTTATCTTAAAAGTTTAACTTTGATTACCTTGCCTATTGCACAAATAATGCAAACAATACAAAAAAAAAACAAGAATGGATCATACATATTTATATTAAATAAACAGTTCATAATCACTTCTTATTTAGAAAGAAATTAAATTCTATAAGTAATGTAAGTAATAGATTGATGAAATGAAACATTTAATGAAATGAAGTAGACTTGTGTTGTGTCCAACCAGTTTTAGTACTTGACGTATGCCGATTCCTTTATAGCCCTAACAAAAAATGTTACTATAGATGTTCCAGGTAACACGGCGAAATGGTCAATGACTCCGCTATATTTGCAAAATATCAAAACATATTATCACCGATAATCAAACTGAGTTTTCCAAACCAACCTTGTATATTTATATGTATATATGTGCGTGTATATATATATATATATATATTGTACCAGCCATCTATAGGTACCGTTTTTAGTATATGTAATCATGTAAAACGTTCAGAATGATGTTAAATGGTATTCTTTTCTTTTTTTCTTTTTTTTTTTTTTTTTAAAGACTAATACCCAAGAAATGATATTTCCATTTTCTTATTATAATGCTTTTAACATCTACATGTGTTAATATACTAATATCGAGGACGAATCTGAAGTATAATTAATGATTAAACGAACTTACCTGTAAGTGAAGTTCTATCATAATTATACGAAGGATTCGTCCGAAGATATTAGTATAGAATCCCACCCTCCCTACTCATTATTGTAAATTACAATAACTGTTTACCCACTGAAGAAAATGAGGAAATATCATAGGATTTGGACTTTAAACTAAATGAAGTGGTTGGCGTGTAGCAGTGACAGGCCGAACTTGGACCGGAAATGTCAAAATATCTGTCAATTTTAAGTCAAAAACCTTCTCTTTTTAGGTTTTTTAGGTTATTGCTTTAAAATAACGTGCTAAGTGGTGATACATGCAAGCAGTACTACATGTGTTAATATACTAATATCTTCGGACGAATCCTTCGTATAATTATGATAGAACTTCACTTACAGGTAAGTTCGTTTAATCATTAAATATTGTAAGTACAGTAAGTACGTCTTGTATAAGTACTAATTTTCTTTTAAGATCGAACAATAATATTTGCAGCGAGCTCAATGTCGCCGTTGTAATAACAAGAAATATCCCGGGCATCGGAAAGAACTGATTGGAAATAAAAGGAGTGACTAGTTAAGACTCCGGGGGCGTTAGGGGGTTTAAAATTAGTGCTGGGACACTTGGGAATAAATCATCGATAAAGTGACAGTGAAACACACTATGTCCATCAGCCATTTTTTTTAATGTCCCCACTGCTGGGACACAAGCCTTCCTTATGGGTGGATAAGGAGGACGGGCCATAACCCACCACGCAGGCCCAATGCGGATTGGTAGGTATTAACGACTGCAAATGCAGCCGGGACCAACGGCTTAACGTGCCTTCCGAAGCACGGAGGAGCCCGAGATAATACATTTTTGGTCTTTGTTTGGTAGGGTAAAAGATTTGACAATTTAAAAGTGCTCAAAGTCGCAATAGAACATCGATAGGATCACATCACTAAACTGGTCATGTCGAGTGGAAAATCGAATCAGCCGGTAATCAGACATGGGCTAGCTTCACTTTGATTGTGTTTTTATGGGGGGACTCCCACGGCCCTAATGGGAGGGCGTTGAAGGGTTGAATCAGTAATTGACAGTGACACTCGATCGTTGATGCTGTTCTTGTAACCTTTGAAGGGTTATTGCTGTAGCTTTATTTTTTAATTACTATTTTATTGCACTTTGATGGAAATAGACACCAAACGAATTCGCCGTAAGTACATTTTTTTAATATTGAGACATAAAATTCGACCAAACAGACGGAATGAAAGCAGAACTGTTTTAATTGATATTTCATTTTATATCCCCTTTTGGTATTGTAATTTGTACTACAGTTTTATTAAACGGAACTTATGAAAGCCTATTTTGTCAAAATCCGTTTGAAATTTAAAGTTTATGATAAATAGAATAGAATTTATTTATTCAGGCAAATTACAGTCATTTACAAAAATACATATTAAAATTAGTAATTAATTACAAATTCATCAGAAATAAAATAAGATTATAATAAGTGTATTAAATTAAATATTATATAATATAAATATAATAAAAATTAAATAATCAGTGCGCGTCCTTGAGCGCTCGGGAGCGGACGCACGCATCGGCGCGTACGCATTACCGTGTTTTCGCAATGTCAACTACATTGAAGTGTTCGTCATGTAATGTCGTGATTTGTGAACTTCTTGCTTTTATCCAAAATAAACAAGATGTTATGGATGAAAAATCTTTGGTTACTCTGTGCATAACAAGTTTTTCGAAAGAAGATATTGACAATGCCAAAACTTTGCTATTCACCGCCGTATCTCAACGTAAAATTTCAAGAAAAAAGGCGATGAAATCCTATAAGGACCTATATGACGTGATTGCGGTTTTTAAGGAAACCGATCCAGATGATTTACCGGTTTTTGTGGCTAAAGAATTGCAGAAGCTGCCGCCATTAACTTTCGACCATATTGATGCGTCAAGATTGTTAAAAGATTTGCTCGTGCTAAAAAGTGAAGTGCAGAAAATAAAGGACACGCATGCAACGCAACAACAATTGCTGGAAATTAAAGATGAAATGTTTAATTTAAAACATAATACTAGGCAAGATAGTTTCGTTACTCAGAAAAGAGGAGGTGGTTGTAAAAACAGTTTTTGTCTCGATAACGGGCCGCTTGGGCTGCAACAAAGTACGACAGCACAACAGAATGAGTCAGATGACGGCGGCACAGCGGACCTGCATTCTTGTTTTCACTCGCCGCAATCAGACATAATGGTGTTGTCACCAACGAATGATAATGCTAGCGTGGCGGCTCCGTCGAATAATAATAACATCGAAACTACCACTACTACTACCAGTGCGGAAAATAAAGTGCAGTCATCTACCCCGTCCGTGAGAAAATCTGCAACCTTAGCTGACATAGTGGCTGGAGAAAAGGAATGTCAGTCGAAAGATAAGCCGCCGCCGCCAGAAGAGTGGCATTTTGTTGAACGTAAACGGGCTAGGAACAGGAACCGTATTGTTAGTATCCAGGGCAAAGCCACTACTGATCCATCTGTGAAGTTTAAAGCCGCGGATATAAAAATCCCCCTGTTTATAAATAATGTAGACAAAGAGGTGACCGAGAATGATATCACTGAATACATTTGTAGCAAAACACAGATTGACGTGAACCTGCGAAAAGTGAATTCTAAAGAACAAAAACAATATTGTGCCTACATTATTTAAGTCCCTAAAAACAAATTATCTTTGTTTTTGAATGACTCTTTTTGGCCTGAAGGAGTGACATTTCGTCGTTTTGTTAATCGTAAACAAACGAGTGATGAATTTAGAAATAACAAATCTCAATCATGAATAATAGTACTACAAAATTTGTCAGCTTCAATTGTAAGTCACTGGTAAGGTCTATTGACTGTATACGCTCACTGTGTCCGACTGCGGATCTGATTGCTCTGCAGGAGACATGTCTACTGCCGCATGATATACCTCTGCTGGGCACCGTTCACCCAGACTTTGAATTCACTGGAAAATCAGCTGTTGATACCTCGGCGAGCATACTTCGTGGGCGTCCCTACGGCGGCGTCGCTATTTTGTGGCGAAAAGGTGTTTTTCACTCCGTAACGTCAGTGCAGTGTTCTAGTGACCGGCTCATTGCTATTAAAATAACCACAGTGCAGTGTTCTTTTTTAGTGTTTGCTATATATATGCCTACTGACGAACCGACGCACCTAGTGGATTTTGCACATTGTTTGGGTGAGTTGAACGCTATTATTGACAGTTGTGATGTTGAAAACGCGTATCTTCTTGGCGACTTCAATGCTCATCCGGGTAGGCAGCTTGGTATAGAATTGAATAATTTCTGTGCAGACCAGAAATGGACTTGTGTAGATATTGATATACTAGGCATAGACTCAGGCTCATATACATACTTGAGTGATAGTCATGGGACCACTAGCTGGCTTGACCATTGTGTAGTTACCCAGGGTACGAGACATACAGTTGTGAATGTATCAATTAATTATAATACGTTTTGGTCTGACCACTTTCCTTTGGAATTGCAGTGCAACCTTAATATATTAAGACCTAAAACTGTGTACCGTAATAATGCCAGTAATGGAATCACATGGGGTGATAGGGACGCTTCCCAAATATCTTTATATACTGAATATTGTAATGCAAAACTAAAACAAATTGATTTTCCTGAAGTTTTTGCGGATTGTGCCGACACTGTGTGTAATAATCCGAAGCATAATAGTATCTTGTTTGATATGTATAACAATATTATCAATACATTAAATGATGCCTCTTTATATAGCTCATATAGGAAAACATGTAATTACAAAAAGAAATATGTATGTGGTTGGAATAAACATGTAAAGAGTGCACATAATGAGGCTCGAATGTGGTTTCACTACTGGGTTTTGTATAATAAACCTCGTGAAGGGTATGTGTACAATAAGATGTGTGAGTCTAGGGGCACCTTTAAGTCTAAGTTGAAATGGTGTCAGACAAATAAACAACAAATAAAAATGGACATTTTGGCTATGCATCATACTAAAAAAGAGTTTTCTAGTTTTTGGAAACATACAAAAAAGTTTAATCCTAAGTCATGTATTCCAGTGAGTGTTGAAGGATTAAATGAGCCTTCACTAATAGCTGAAATGTTCAAAGATCATTTTAGAGTGGAGTCACCTTTGGGCCCACCTGTTTTTGTAAATGACACAGCTCAACCAAGTGGCAACTGTCCTGGTGAAAAATCAGTCATGATTACAGCAAAGGATATTAGATCTGTTTTAAGAAAAATGACTCGAGGCAAATCTCCTGGACACGATTACTTAAGTATTGAACATCTGCAATATGCAGGTCCACACATGCCTCGAGTTCTGGCTATGTTTTTCTCCCTTTGTTTGAGTCATGGATACTTACCTGACAGTATGTTAAAGACCCTGGTTGTGCCTATAGCTAAAAATAAGACGGGCAATACTAGTGATAAATGTAATTACCGACCAATTTCACTTGCAACCATAGTATCTAAGGTGCTGGACAGGCTGCTTGACCAGCAGTTGGGCAAACATGTCAAGCGTCATGACGCACAGTTTGGATTTAGGCCGGGTCTATCTACTGAATCCGCTGTCCTGTGCCTCAAGCAGACTGTGCAGTATTACACCACCAGGAATACACCTGTATATGCTGTATTTTTGGACCTGTCAAAGGCTTTTGACCTGATACAATATGATGTTCTTTGGAAAAAACTCTGTGATTACACTAACCTGCCTCATGAATATGTTTCTATTTTAAAGTACTGGTATGCAAACCAACAGAATTTTGTAAAATGGTCAGGAGAGTTGTCAAGTGTGTACGGGTTGGAATGTGGGGTGAGGCAAGGTGGAATTAGCTCGCCCACACTTTTCAACCTGTACATAAATAAACTGATCGTTGAGCTCAGCAGTGCTGGAGTCGGCTGTTCCATTGACGGTACCTTTGTCAATAACATAAGTTATGCTGACGATATGGTGCTGCTGTGCCCATCGGTCAGTGCTTTCAAAAAACTCATCGACATCTGTGAGCGATTTGCAGAATCACATGGTCTCAGGTATAACACAGCTAAAAGTGAATTGTTAGTTTTTAAAGCTAATAACAAGACATATAAAGTTCCTCCTGTGAAACTAAATGGGGTTCCTCTTAAGCATGTACAAAGTTTTAAATACCTGGGACATTGGGTAACCGAGTCGCTCAAGGATGACCTTGACATCGAGCGGGAGCGTAGGGCGCTGTGTATAAGAGCTAATATGCTTTCTCGCAGGTTTGCACGATGTACAAAGCAAGTTAAAATAACCCTTTTTAAAACTTTTTGTCACTCACTGTACACGTGCAGCCTGTGGATGAATTACACCCAAGGAGCATACAGGGCCCTACGCACCCAATATAACAACGCATTTAGGGGGTTGATGGGGCTGCCTCGCTATTGCAGTGCATCAGGGATGTTAGCTACGGCGGAGGTAGATAGTTTCGCAGCCATCATAAGAAAGCGAATTGCGTCCCTGATCCATCGGGTGCGGGGCAGCTCCAACAGTCTCCTACAAACAGTTGCGGCGAGGCTGGACGTGGATAGTGCAATTATGCAGCACTGGACACGTGTCCACCTCTCGAAGGACACTAAGCCGTCCTATAATCATAATAATTTAAATAATGTAGTGTAAGTAATATGGACTCACGTCTGAAATAAATGATTTTTATTTTTATTTTATTTTATTTTTATTTTATTTAATAAAATTGTATTAATTTTAAAATTAATCAAATTAAAAATCACGTGAGTAAAATAAAAAATGTCACATTAAAGAATTGTATTAAAATAATTTTATTTGAGAAATTTAAACACTGTTTTTTGTCATTGTGAAAAGACCTCATTCTTTTCACAATGACAAAAAACTGTAGGCTTGACAGATAGCGTTGATAAAAACCGGCCAAGTGCGAGTCGGACTCGCGCACGTAGAGTTCCGTACCAAAATCCGGAATAAAATATGTTTGTTGTATGGGAGCCCCCCTTAAATATTAATTTTATTCTGTTTTTAGTATTTTTTGTTAAAGCAGCAACAGAAATACAACATCAATCATCTGTGAAAATTTCAACTTTCTAACTATCACGGTTCATGAGATACAGGCTGGTGACAGACAGACAGACGGACAGCTAGTCTTAGTAATAGGGTCCCGTTTTTACCCTTTGGGTACGGAACCCTAAAAATGGGCGTCAATGGGATTTTTTTACTAAGCTTCAAAGAGTATCAACACCATCTAGTGAATCAAATAGTTACTATTTTTAGGCTTCTAAGAGTTTTAAGACCATCTAGTGAGGCGAATAGTTACTATTTTTTTATTTAAATGTCACTTTGAAAAGCCCTCATTAGATCAACAAGCACCAAAAAATTAATTGATTAAAATTATAATAAATTTGCATTACATTTAAGGTTAACGCACATTTAGGCGGGCCGCAGCGGGGCGGGCCGCATCGCAAAAATCCGCTCAAATCGCTCCCATACATTTTATATGAACTATCGCACACTATGCCGGGGCGGAGCGGGCCGCATAATCCGTCGCGCATTTTGTTGCGATGCGATGCGGCCCGCCCCGCCCCGTTGCGCCCCGACTCAGTGTGCTATAGCAGGCGGATTTATCGATCGGGAGTCATCCGAAAATACCCCAAAACTTTTTTGTCGTATAAAAGATTGGGAAAAAGATATAGATATCCTATATAATTTTGTAAAAATACCCTTAATTAAAATTCCTTACTTGTTTTTTTCCTTTAGAAATAAAAAATACCTATGAATATTTTTCAATATTATTATGGCAATAACAATGAAAGTATCCTCTGCACTGACGTCCTTGTATAATGGACGTCGTCAGTGATCCTCTGCATTACTATATTTTTTCTTCTTCGTCCGTCCCTGTTCCCTTTATTTGGGGTCGGGTCTCCTCACACTTCTGCGCCAGGATAATCTATCCTGGGTTGTCGGCTCTGGCAATTGGGCTTCCTTGAGGTCTCTCTCTATCTTGGACCACCAGGTCAGGGGCGGGCGTCCTCTGCCTTTCTTATGTTCTGGCAATTTGAGTGCGATACGAACCACATGGTCTTCACTCCTTCTTTTGACATGTCCGTACCATCGAAGACGATTTTCTGTCAGTTTTTCGGCGATTGGTGCGACTTTAAAGCTGCCCCTTATATATTCGTTGCGCACTTTATCTAGTCGAGTCACACCTCCTGCCCACCTGAGCATTTTCATCTCATTGACATGCATTTTTTGCTCATGTGTCTTCTTCACTGTCCAGCATTCGGAACCGTATAATAGCGTCGGGCGGACTGCGGTTTTATATACTTTACCCTTTGTTCTTATGGGCATACGAGGATCACAGAGCACTCCTGAGAGTGTCCTCCATTTTAGCCATGCAGCATTTACTCTGTGGGTGACGTCATCATCGATGTTAGCATCAGGACTGAGTATGGAGCCCAGGTATTTGAATTTCTTGGAATTTCTTGCATTACTATATTTTTTGTTATACATTTATTAGAAGTGGCACTCGCCGTCGAAAAAATACTTAACTTGTATACAATGAAATTAAATTTGGTCTTAAAATAAAGCCACTATTTTCCTATCTTGAAATTAAAAAACGCAGTGTTTATTTGACTTCTGATTTGGCGTTGATCTGTCATTTGGTTGACAGATACCACAGCCAGAAATAAAAAACTGGTCAAGTGCGTGTCGGGCCACGCGCAGTAGGGTTCCGTGACACACATTTGACCACTTTTGAAGTGTATACCTTTCAAACGGTTCAAAAAATGGTTTGAGGAACCTCAATGTTATTTTTGAAGACCTATCTATAGTCACCCCGCACATATAGGTTTGATAAAAAACATTTTTTTTTCAGTTTCAGTTCCATGTATGGGGATTCCCCCTTAATCTTTTTAGGGTTCCGTACCCAAAGGGTAAAAACAGGACCCTATTACTAAGACTTCGCTGTCCGTCTGTCTGTCTGTCTGTCTGTCTGTCTGTCTGTCTGTCTGTCACCATCTGTATCTCATGAACCGTGATAGCTAGACAGTTCACATATGACGTATTTCTGTTGCCGCTATAACAACAAATACTAAGAACTAGAGTTGTTCATAACGCCTATAATGATTGATTTCTAGCGCGCTATTAGATACGCTACGTTATAGCGCGCTATTTATCAGGAAGCGTGCGGGCGGCTGGCTGGCGCGTTAGATGCAGCACGTTAGATCTCGTCGTTCGGTTAGACAGATCGCGCGCTATACAAAAATGTTATTTATTAATACGTTGCATTTTAGTCTTAAATAAAATAAAGCAGTAATGTAAACTAATGAACTTTCTTTCATACTTTTCGGGCTAAGATTAGAACTGTCTATAATACAATTATACGATTTTGGAAAAACAAATATGTCGGAAAAAAGTCTAGGTAGGAAAACTTTGTCTAGTGATCTGTAGTTAAGAAAAACAGGTGCAAGCGATTTTCGACTTTATGGACGTTTGAAATTCGGTTGTTTTTTGCCGTATTCTCGTTCACTAACTTTGATGTTTCATTAAAAACCGTGATTTTGATAAATGTCAATAAGGTCTAAAATCGCTTGCACTCATTTTTTACTAGTTTTCACTAGACAATGTTTTCTAGTTAAAAAAAATAGGTGCAAGCAATTTTCTACCTTATTGACGTATGAAATTCGGTAGTTTTTTCCCATATCTGTCGTTCACCTATTTTTGCTTAGCTAATTAAATAGCTTAATACTAAATAACTGACGTAATAAATAACTCATAAAAGTCCTAATCGAACTAACACAATATAAGGTCGCGCGCAATATTATACCTAGCGTGCTGCGTGAGAAACGCGCGTAACGCATCCGGTAGCAACAGCGCGCACGCGATGAAAGCCCACGCCCGTGGCCGGCCAACGACGCTACTTGTTGCCACGCACGATATTCACGCGCGCTATGTGCGCTATGTACAGATAGCGCGCTATAATATAGCGCTAGACGCTATATTAACCACCTCTACTAAGAACAGAATAAAATAAATATTTAAGGGGGGCTCCCATACAAAAAACGTGATTTTTTACCGTTTTTTGCTCGATCTTAATAACGACAACAGGAAGATAATTTTAATTTTCACAGATGATGTATTTCCATTGCCCCTATAACAACAAATACTAAAAACAGAATAAAATTAATATTTAAGGGGGGCTTACATACAACAAACTTGATTTTTAGCCGTTTTTTGGTACGGAACCCTTCGTGCGTGAGTCCGACTCGCACTTGGCCGGTTTTTTATTTTTGGCTAAAAATCGTAAAGCGGTTCACAGAATACATCTCCCTACCAAGTTTCAACTGTGTAATCCTAATACTTTTAGAATAAAGTGGCTGTGACATACGGACGGACAGACAGACAGAAATGAAGATTCTATAAGGGCTCCGTTTTTTGCCATTGGGCTACGTAACCCTAAAAAGTACAGCAGATTATGAATCACAGATTAAAGATTTTAAAAGGTATACAACTTTAGCATTAAAGGCCAGGTCTCTTTTGTCAAACATTGTTTTTGTAAGAGTAAAGTTAACACAAGATTTAGCCTAAGAGATACAGTAGGAAAATCTATACCCTAATAATTACCCTGCCGGATAATTTTTACCCTAAATCTAGGGTAAATTACCCTAAGCTGGCACCACTGTACTCAAAATCCGCCGATGCGATGCGACCCGGCCCGTCACAGTGTGCTATAGGAGCATTTTGCGATGCGCTGCGACCCGGCCCGCCCCGTTGCGGCCCGCCTAAATGTGCGTTAACCTTTAGAATGTCGAAATTAATTAAATAAAAATTTAAAATTAAACCATGAGAATTAAATTAAGAATTTCATATTGAAAAATAATATAAATGTCACATTGAAAAATAATAACATAAAGAGCCAATCGTGAGGCGCTAACCACCATATTTTTGTAATGTAGTTTAAAACAGAGAAACTGAGAAAATTGTATTAATACAACAAAATATTCCACGACAGCTATATGACTGCACTCAAAAGTCAACATTGAAACCCACGAGTTTCAAATTACACATTGAATATTCACACTTCTGAGTCTTCTGACCACAGAAACACCTAATGGATTGCAGAGAGAGGTCCAACATTACCTTTCAACCAAATATGTATAATTCAGAAATGGCATATTCCGTGATATTCCGCGCAATTCCGCTAAGGAATGGCTTCTAATGGCCACCGATGAATATTCAGGTGAGGATTAACGACACAACTTTGTGACGTGTTTTTGAATTAAAAGTTTAGGAGTGTGGCGTATTGAAATTGTGTACGTCCCATTCCCCGGGGACATACGGCTACATATTATTTACGCGGCAGCTGAAGGGTTGAGTTGAATATACACATTTTTTTATGATTCTGCTCAAAGTTGGTGAACTTTGAGCAGCTTTCTGCTCAAAGTTCACCAACTTTAACTTAAACTTCTAAGGTGTTAGTCTTAGTACCTATTTTAACCACAAGATAATTAAGTCATTCATGAGGTTTTACTTTTTTTAAATCTTTTTTTTATCTGTAAAATTAACTCTTTGCAATATTCTCGAGTGGAGTTGCCGGGGATTATTGTCTATTGTCAATTTAACTGCATTGTATGTGCCTGGTGCAATATCTGTTTCTCATATTTGTTTATTCACTTAAGCTTGCGCGCTCACTAGACATGAAATAATCAAAAATCAAACCAAATACCAACTAATACCAAAGTACTTTCAATAAAACCGGTGCTAGTATCCGTTAAAAAGTGTTTTATTTCATATTTGTTTAGTTAAAAAAAACAGTTAATGTTTAATGATAACATAACCATTTACTATATTCCCGAATAACACACTACTGACAAATAATAAGAAACGGCTTTGTTTTGCATTTGAACCCGTGCGTTTCCGGTGAGCCATTGTGTGCGTAGCCCGCGAGGATGTGATGTGGTTATGTCACCGAGAGAGCGACATGAAATTAGATGGAGTCTCTGGTTAGGGCCCACTAGTGATGTACCACGAGAGAGCGACTGATTTAAAAGACAACCCGACAGATACGATACGTTTTAGTTAACAATATTTTCTGGTTTCATTTAAAAATGTACCTAATTGATTTTCTTAAGAATTATCAATGAATATTAGGTTAATTAGAACTTATAAGAAAACCTGGCCACTATTTATTGATCTGAAATAAAAGCCATCATATCATTGCTCTCAATGGTTATTTACATAACCATTGATATTACTACTACTATTGGTATTACTACCTAATTATCAATTAATGACAAATGTGATTTCGTTTACGTATGTCAGGCTTTTTTAGGCAACTTCAAAGCTCGGCTTTTAGCATTTTGGTTACTTTTCGATCAGCGTTTCCAAACGTAATAATGTTATTCGTGCAGTAGAAGTAAAAATTCTTATATACTAATATTAAAAATCTGAAAGTCCGTTTGTTTGTTTCTTTGTTACGCCTTCACGTTTACTCAACTACCGGACCGATTATCATGAAATTTTGCAAACACGTTCTCGAGGGTATAGAGAAAGACGTAGGGTACCTTCATCCAGGAAAAAGTACAGTTACCGAGGGAGGAGAGGATAGCAAAAAAAACTTTCCACGCAGACGAAGTCGCGGGCAGTCACTAATTAAAAATTATATTAATTAATGATCAAAAAGAAGGATCTTTCATACCTTATACTTCTATCACTCTTTTCTCATAAGATACGTCAAGCCCGACACTAGAAGTGAGACGGCGGCGCGCGACGACGGAACAATACCTTTTATCAAATGGGTTAATTCGTATATCCAGGAATCACTGATTAAGTCAAGCTGTGAAGATACCCGTGGAATGTATAATTACTTTCAATTTAATGCGTTGTTTACCTTCATGAATATAATTTAGTTGAATTAAAATGTTAATGTTAATAAACTTTGACAAGAAAATTTGTGGAATATTGTCTATTGTTGTAAAGTAAATAAAATATTAATTTTACGTCGCCTTGCTAAGAAAAAAAATGTTCCTGTAATTTTCTTTCACTTTCCTATGGATACCCTGCTGGCGTGTGACTTTAGAATTGCACTTTAACCCATTTCAATAGACATAACCGCAATTAATGTTAATTTTAATAATTAATAAAATATTTGACCAGCATAATATTACTTATGTGTTATACAACAATTATTGTCCATCAGTCATTTTTGATGTCCCCACTGCTGGGGCACAGGCCTTCCTTATGGGTGGATAAGGAGGATGGGCCATAACATAACCCACCATGCGGGCCCAATGCGGATTGGTGGGTATTAACGACTGCAAATGCAGCCGGGACCAACGGCTTAACGTGCCTTCCGAAGCACGGAGGAGTTCGCGATAGTAAATTTTTGGTCACCCATCCCATGACCGACCCTTGCGAACGTTGCTTAACTTACGCAATCGCTGGCCCAGGCGCTAAACCACTGCGCCACTGAGCTCCTCAAATTTGATTTCCAAAAATTCTTACTAATATTAAAAATGTGAAAGTCCGTTTGTTTGTTTCTTTGTTACGCCTTCACGTTTACTTAACTACTGGACCGATTATCATGAAATTTTGCATACACGTTCTCGAGGGTATAGAGAAAGACGTAGGGTACCTTCATCCAGGAAAAAGTACAGTTACCGAGGGAGGAGAGGATAGCAAAAAAAAACTTTCCACGCAGACGAAGTCGCGGGCAGTCACTAATTAAAAATTATATTAATTAATGATCAAAAAGAAGGATCTTTCATACCTTATACTTCTATCACTCTTTTCTCATAAGATACGTCAAGCCCGACACTAGAAGTGAGACGGCGGCGCGCGACGACGGAACAATACCTTTTATCAAATGGGTTAATTCGTATATCCAGGAATCCCTGATTAAGTCAAGCTGTGAAGATACCCGTGGAATGTACTTGACTGCATTGCACTGCACGTCCGCGAACGAACTGTATAGTTATCTTACTGCAAATCACTAACACAATACACAAACACTTCACAGAAATCACATTAACACCACTTCAACTTAGTGTTAATTAATAAAAACACTAGCTTTAAAAAAATATAGGAATTTCCACTCCAAACTTTGCAAAACAAGACTTTTTCACTATCTGTTACAAAAGTTATCTACCTACCTACGTTGTTTGCAATGAACACAAGAAATTTCCAAAAACATGACTGTTTTTCTCATGGAAATAGTACTATAAACCGGAATGAGCGCTTCGCCCCAAAACGAGCCGACAGAGAGGTCAAGTAGATGTATGTGTCCTTTTCTTCATTAGGGTGACCAAACCGTATGGTTGGCCGGAGACATACATAATACTTTAAACTGTTTAATATAAACTTAAATACCTAGGTAGTTCTTTATTTATAATTAACACTTTTTACCGCGTTTTTAATAGGTTACTTGCTCTTTTGTTTGTTTGAGCACAAATTTTGCAAACGATTTTATACTAAATTCCCGATGAGCTAGAGACTTGGAACTTTGAACACAGGTCAGAAATGGAAGGAAATGCAATATTACAGTGTCATTGAGGTGATCTGATGATGGAGCCGCAAGAACGCCACAGGAACTCTATGATGAATGAAACTATACAACCCCATCGTGTTTGGGCTTATTAGAATTGTCTTGACAAGTACTCTGACGGGAGACGAGGTTCAGGGTCGGATGATGAAGTCTGGATTCCATGCCATAGGAACTCAATATTGAAATCATGCAACCCCATTGAGTTTGGGCTCGTTTGAATCGTCTTGACGAATGCTCTGTTGGGTAATAGTATCCAAGAGTCTGATGATGGAGCCGGAAGAAGGCCACAGGAACTCTGCAATAAAACCTTTCAACCCCATCGAGTTTGGACTCGTTTGAATGGTCTTGACGAGTACTCTGATAGGCGGTGGTATATTTTTAGTTTAGCACGTTAACTAAAAAAAAAGAAAATTAATATTTATTTAAAAAAAATATTTTTTAAGAACAAATTATTTATCACGTTTTTATTAAGTTGCTTTTTTTATTTTTTAAATATGGTAATTCAACCAATTAAATTCTAGTTTATTCAATTCAATTAAATTTCAAGTGTAAATAATTACGCAACTTTAAAGTTTATTCCAATTTTTAATAAAAATGCAATGTGCGTAGACTTCGGAAAAATAAATAAATGTTGGAAAAATAAGTAAAAGTAGGAAAACATTGTCTAGTGATCTGTAGTTAAAAAAAGATGCAAACGATTTTCGACTTTATTGACGTTTGAAATTCGATTGCTTTTTCCCATAATTATACTTGTACATTTACTTTGCTGTTTCATTAAAAACTGTTATTTTGGTAAAGATGTCAATAAGGACTAAAATACTTGCACCAATTTCTTTACTTGTAAAGTTAATAAAATGGGTGCAAGAGATTTACGACGACACAATGTTTAAAATATAAAAAAAAAACAAAATGGCGGCCAACTATATTGTTCGTGGGCCGATTTTATGAAACTCTATTTTGTTACTATTTTGATAAAAATATAACAAAGAAATGTTAAAAATATAAAAAAATATGGCAGCCACCTCTTTTATTTGTGGGCTGATTTGAATGAAACTCGGTTTTAATTTAACAACTAATTTGACAAGAAAATAATAACACAATATGTATTGAAAAAATTAAAAAATCCGAGATGGCAGCCAACTTGTTTGTTTTTGGGCCGATTTCGATGAAACTCGGTTTTTGGCAATATTTTGACAAGAAAATAACAACGCAATTTTTAAAATACTAAAAATCTAAGATGGTGGCCAACTTTTTTGTTTTTTGGGCCGATTTCGATGAAACTCGCTTTTTGGTACTAATTAGACAAGAAAATAACAACTCAATGTAAACTGATGGAAAAACCAAAAAAGATCAAAATGGCTGCTAATTTGTTTTTGGGTTGATTTTGATGTGACTCGGTTGAAAAAACAAATAAATAATTTGGCTGCCATCTTAGATTTTTTTATGACATTCCTTTTAGTAGGGCGGTAAAACAAGGTTTGAGGTTAGTTTTCGCACAAGTCATCACGGAAATACGAAAATATGGTATCGATGCATTTAGTACGATGCCCTGATCACAAATATATAAGATGACAAGCGCGAAAATGGTGGGGGTAGAAACTGTGACGTCATAAAGTTTTCAGTACGAAGAAATTTTTTTTCATACCATGTGGTATATCAAATGAAAGGTCTTTGTGAGTAGATTGCGAATATATAACACACTATAACATTCTCACTACTTGGTCTTACAAATTATTAGCAAACATCGAAAAATTTCGCAATTCAGAGTCACCATTGAACAGATCTAGATTGAAAACGACTGAATCGATTTTTACAAAATATATAACAAATAACTCTGCACATACTCTTTTCGAATGTCTAAAGGTAATTGACCAAAGATATTTAAAAATAAGAAAAGTACATCAGTTTCACTATCAGCATAATTTTCTGCTTTTTCTAAATTCTCAGGTTCCTTTAATAATTAATAAAAAAATAAATAAATAAACTTTCGTATGTTTATCCTTACTAGGACAAGTTAGGATAAACAGACTAAGGTTTAAATAACCAAATTTTGGCACTTTAGATACTTCTTTTAAACTTAATCACTATTTTAAAATATGTTGTCTTATTAAATCAAATATTATTAACAATTTACAATATTTTTGGTATTCTATGCGTGGTAAAATTCATAAAATACAACATTTGTTGTATTTTATGAATGATTATTTACACCCGCTAAGCCCCTTTTACACCCATTAGAAAGACTGTGATTTTTGTGTACTGTTTTGATTTATTGTAAATAACTTTTGCCTATTGAGTTTCGTCAGGTTATTTAGGTCTCCGAACAACTGTGTGTGTTTTCCATGTGTATTTGTCATTACTTTTAGTTATCCTTACTTGTCCTATTTGGTAAACAAATTTTACTCAATAATTTTTTGAAAATCATGTATAAAATTCAACAAATGGTTTTCCACGCATTTAATATCAAAGAAATTGTTAACACATTTTTTAATAGTGATTTAAATTTAAAAGAAGCATGGAAACTGTCAAATACTGTTTACTTAATAGGACAAGTAAGGATAAACATATGAAAGTTTATTTATTTATTTTATTATTAATTATTAAAGGAACCTGAGAATTTAGAAAAAGCAGAAAATTATGCTGATAGTTAAACTGATGTACTTTTCTTATTTTTAAATATCTTTGGTCAATTACCTTTAGACATTCGAAAAGAGTATGTGCAGAGTTATTTGTTATGTATTTTGTAGAAATATATTCAGTCGTTTTCAATCTAGACCTGTTCAATGGCGACTCTGAATTGCGAAATTTTTCGATGTTTGCTAATAATTTGTTAGACCAAGTAGTGAGAATGTTATAGTGTATTATATATTCGCAATCTTCTCACAAAGCCCTTTCATTTGATATACCACATGGTATGAAAAAAAATTTCTTCGTACTGAAAACTTTATGACGTCACAGTTTCTACCCCCACCACTTTCGCACTTGTCATCTTATATATTTGTGATCAAGGGATCGTACTGAATGCATCGATACCACATTTTCATATTTCCGAGATGACTTGTGCGAAAAGTGTTTTCTAAGCGTCTTTTTTAAGATTACCGCCGCTCTATTTGCCGTTTTCTTGTCAAAATAGTACCAAAACCCGAGTTTCATCAAAATCAGCCCACAAGCAAAACAGTTGGCCGCCATCTTGGATTTTTTGTATTTATAAAATTGCATTGTTATTTTCTTGTCAAAATAGTACCAAAAACCAAGTTTCATTGAAATCGGCCCAAGTACAAAAAAGTTGGCCACCATCTTGAATTTTGTAAGTTTTCAACATTGCGTTGTTATTTTCTTGTCAAAATCGTACCAAAAACCGAGTTTCATCAAAATCGGCCCAAAAACAAAAAAGTTGGCCGCCATCTTGGATTTTTAATATTTTAAAAATGCATTGTTATTTTATTATCAAAATAGTGCCAAAAACCGAGTATTATCGAAATCGGCCCATAAACAAAAAAGTTGGCCGCCATCTTGAATTTTTTAATATTTAAAAAATGCTTTGTTATTTTCTTATCAAAATAGTGCCAAAAACCGAGTTTCATCGAAATCAGCTCATAAACAAAAAAGTTGGCCGCCATCTTGAATTTTTTAATATTTAAAAAATGCGTTGTTATTTTCTTATCAAAATAGTGCTAAAAACCGAGTTTCATCGAAATCGGCCCATAAACAAAAAAGTTGGCCGCCATCTTGAATTTTTTAATATTTTAAAAATGCGTTGTTATTTTCTTATCAAAATAGTGCCAAAAACCGAGTTTCATCGAAATCGGACCATAAACAAAAAAGTTGGCCGCCATCTTGAATTTTTAATATTTTAAAAATGCTTTGTTATTTTCTTATCAAAATAGTGCCAAAAACCGAGTTTCATCGAAATCGGCCCATAAACAAAAAAGTTGGCGCCATCTTGAATTTTTTAATATTTAAAAAATGCGTTGTTATTTTCTTATCAAAATAGTGCCAAAACCCGAGTTTCATCGAAATCGGCTCATAAACATTAATTTGATTATTAATATAAACTTTACCCCTCGCCTGCGACTTCCAGTTATTTCCATTGATAGAACAATTTCATTTTTGGGAAATCAGAAATGGTGTAGTATTTATGGTCACCCTAGTTTTGTAAAGGAATATTTCCCGAATATTGAAATTCTTAAATTGAAATTTGGCGCCAAAGTCAAAATCGGATCGGAGTTGCCAGGATTGACACTTGAATTTATACAACTACAATAATGCTGATTAGCATTATTGTAGAAATCTAATTACATCAAAAGAGTAAGTTCAGTGTTATTTTACAATTACTATGTGTTATTCTAAATTAATATTTAAGTAGTATATTTTCAATATTCCACTCCGAATCCTTAACTTTGACACACTACGTGATTGGTAACGTACATTTTTTTTTCCTACTATCGTGGTATTATTGTTTTGTAATGGCAATTGTGCGAACGAGACACCGACCTCCACCTAGTGTTGTTTCATTCACACAGTAGAGTCTTCAGTCAATGTCATCGATAGAATTTCAACTCTATGACAAAGGTAATACAGTTGAATTTCTTTTAAACGAATTGTGAAAATTTTTGTTTAGTACTCACTCCCTATATGAACCTCCTTGGTTTTTCTTGAAAATTCACAAATAATTAGCGATTATTTTGGATTTAAAAACGTAATATATTGCTTTTTTTTTTTTTTTTTTTTTAATATCTTCTTCCCGTCAGTTGGGAAAGGCAAAGGCAGAGCCATACAGCCATTGTCTTATTTAAAATAATTTCAACTACAAGAATTCCAGCCTCTAGATTTCATTTTTCTGTAATTGAGTTTTGTAAGGCCAAAGCCACTTCTTTAATTATTATTTTCTCCGTGTCCAGGTAATGTAAGGCCAAAGCCACTTCTTCAATTTTCTTTTTCTGTGTCCGGGTTATATAAGGCCGTAGCCACTTCCTATTCCATTTTCCTTGTCATCTTCAGTGTGATATAAATCTTCAAAGTCTTATCCATGTTTATAGTTCCAAATCCGATGATACAACAAAGTTGTATAAATCCTTATAAGTTTCAGGATTTGTGAGAATGTCTTGAATGTCGCGCGGGATGCTATTAGATGTCTTATATATTTCTAATAATCTGTCCACCAGGACTAATCTCTGAATGTTGTAAGCAGGGCAATCAAAAAATAAATGATTAAGAGTCTGATCCACACCTAAATTGCATTCAGTGCATGTTGGAGATGTGATAATACGCATTCTATGTAAATGTGAGTTAAATCGACAGTGTCCAAATCTCAGGCGTGTTAGGATAGTATAAAACTTTCTGCTATGGTATTCTGCTGATTTTGTGAACCAAGGACGACAGTCAAGAACATTATTAATCTTCGCATACCAAGTTCCTTTTACTGTTAGAGTTTCTTGCCAATGAGTGGACCAGTCTTGTTTTGACAAAAGTTTAAGTCTTGGTAGTAAATCAGAGTACGGTATAGCAACATTTTTAATGTCAATGTTGACATTTGCGGCGTCATTTGTAATGGCTCTAGCTAACTTATCGGCACTTTCGTTTCCAGATACTCCAATATGCGACGGAACCCACATAAAAACTATATCAATATTATTACTTTTGAGCTTGAAGTAGGTTGTTTTAATATCTTGTAGAATATAGTTACATCCGGTATCAAATCTGGTATTTTGCAAAGCTTTGAGACAGCTCATGCTGTCTGTTAGGACTAACCATTGAGTGCATTCTTGGGTGTTCTCCTCAATAAACTGTAGCGCAGCAAGAATAGCAAGACACTCCGCGGAAAATATGCTCATTTGGCCCGGGAGTTTAATTCCATGACCCGTTTTCAAATAAGGTATGTAAACAGCCATCGAAACATTATCATTATTTTTGGAACCATCTGTATAGATATGTCTATGCTGAGGGAAATTATCAGTAATTTCATATACTTCTTTTTTATTCTTTAAATCAGGGTGAATGTGGATATTCAGGTCACAAAAATGTGTATCATAAGATCCTGTGTAACATATCCAATTATTCTCAGTTTTATGAATGTTATACTGCTGATTGAACTCTACGATATCCGAGAAGTCATGAAACAGATAGGGGATTCGGGGTACATTCAAAGGAGAATATGTTGTATAGAGAAATTCAATTTTTCTGAGTAGGTGATGAGTAGACAGTGAAAGTAGTTTTAACAAAAACTTTGATTTTAAAAATTTGAATCTGAATTGAAGTGGAGGTATATTGCATTCCACCTGCAAAGAGTTAATGGGAGTAGTCTTCATAGCACCAGTAATGCATCTCAGATTATGATTCTGCAGGATATCTAATTTTTTTACTAATTTGGGATCAGACCCAAAACAAAAAAAGCCATATTCAAAATGACTCCTCACAATTGATTTATACAACATTAATAGAATTTTAGGATCAATTTTTGATAAACTTTTAATGACATTGAATGCCTTATAGGCTTTACCCAGCAAATATGCTATATATTTATTCCAAGAAAGGTTATTAGCAAATATGACACCCAAGAACTTGACTTCACTTTCCAATGGCAGACTAATATTATTATATACAATATCAACATCAAAATCACATTCACCAAACACAACAACTTTAGACTTTTCTGGACTTACATCTAAGTTTAGGTAACTGAAATAATTATTTAATTTTTTAAGAGCAGAATTAACTATAGAGGATACTTGTCGAATATCAGATCCAGAGAAGTAAATAACTAAGTCATCAGCAAATTGCAAATTTTTTACTTGTGGACCTAATATGTAGTTCAATTTATGTACATATAGTATATATATCAATGGGGATAATATGCCCCCTTGACACACACCCCTGTATGAATATCTTGGTCCAATTAACTGATTATTTGATTTCACATAAACCTCACGACCATGCAAAAATTCAAAAATCCAATTAACCAATTTTTCAGGAATACCAAGAGAAAGAAGTTCACCAGCTAAAATATGGTGATTCACATTATTAAAAGCACCAACGACATCGAAGAAGACACCAATAAGAACATTATCTTGTTTGAGAGAATCAAAAATATCAAGTTGAAGATGTGCTATACTCTCTCTAGAGGATCTACCCCTACGAAAACCAAACTGATTTGAAGGTAAAAGATGATTACTTTCAATGAAGAATTCAAGCCTTTGTTTAAGAAGTTGTTCAAACACTTTTCCCATGCATGATGTTAAAGCTATTGGCCGATATGAATTTGCTTTGGTTTTATCTTTGTTCGGTTTTAGAATAGGAACCAGACAATCCTTTTTCCAATCCAGAGGTATGGCAGAGGTAGACCACAACAAATTATAAACTTTCAAAATGATATTTTTGGCATTATCTGTAGTATGTTTTAACATTTTATAAGGAATACCATCGAGGCCATGTGCTGTATCTCGTCGTGAAAAAATTGCATTTTTAAATTCTTGAAAATTAAATGGTGCTAATAAATAATTACTATTACGTACAGGATTAATACTATTTACATATTGTAAAGGGGCCTCAACAGTATCTGGTGTATATTTTTTAAGAAATTCTGGAATCCAATCTGTATAAACATTTTTAAAAGAAACAGGTTGACCATTAAACCTCTTAGCAATCCTCCAGATTTTAGATATGGGTGTAGATCTATTTAGTGACTGACATAATGAAAGCCAACTTAAGTTTCTTTCTTTTTTTAAAACAATTTTTTTAACAGCTTGTAGCCTTTTAAACTTAAGAAAACTTTCTTCTGTAAGACTGTTTTTAAACTCAATATATGCCTTTTTACAATCTTCTACTGCTTTTGCACAATTTTTATTCCACCATGGTAGTGGTATACGTTTTTTGCGGATTCTGGACTGAAATTTCCTAACCGATTGATTTGATTGGTCAACAGAGAAAGACCTATTGCTGATAATAGCTGACTGCTTCAATGCAAAATCTAATAACGCAACCAAATCAGAATAACATTTTAATGGATTAGTTTGATCAATGTAAAAATTTTGTAATAAGTAATCAACGTTTTTGCTATATTTTTGCCAGTCTACTAAACGAAAATTGTAAGAAGTAGGAGGTGTAAGATAATCAGATGAATCATTATTATTATTACTAATAGTGATGTTTATAATTACAGGTAAATGATAGCTGCCCATAGGGTCGTCATGGACCGACCACTCACATTGCAATGCCAGAGAAGGTGATACCATAGTAAGATCCAAAGCATTCCTTTGCCATCTACTAGAACCAACAGTTGTCAACTGACCATCATTCAGAAGAACCAAGTTATTGTCGTCGATGCTTTCAAGAATATCACGACCACGTGTATCAATATTACTACAACCCCATGCTGTGTGCCGTGCGTTAAAATCGCCGGCAATCAACAAAGGGCCCGGTAAATTAGAAATTAAATTATTAAGTTTTATTTTAGAAAATGAAACATCACAATTACCAGGACTATACAAGGACATAAGCGAAATTTCTTTGTTGCCATACTGCAATCGCACAGCTATATTTTGAATTGAATCATCAAAAGAAGTGTCTATTTTAGCAAATTGTAAACTATTATGAACTAAAATGGCTACACCATTATGTCTTGTACCAGAATCTAATCTAATTATATTATAACCTTTCATATTAAAACGAATGTGAGGCTTTAGCCATGTTTCACATACTAAAGCTACATGAATCTGATACTCTTGCAAAAAATTTAATAATAAATATTTATGTGCAGGTAAACTCTGAGCATTCCATTGAACTATTCTTAAAATATCCATAAAAAAATTAAATAATTTATTTCTTATTTTTTTTAATTGTTTCTAAGAGAGTATCTTTAATACTCTGAGTGGAAATAATTGTATCATTAGTTTTATTCATTGTTATCAATTTAACAACAGACTCAACAACCATATTCAGTATTTGATCAGAATTCAGGAGTGAAGCTAGCATTTCAATGGGATTTTGTTTCAGAGGAGGGAATGACTTCTCGTTTAATACAGCAGAATATGTTTTGCTTTGAGCTTTTTCTCTATTTAATTGTATTTTCTCTTTCTTAACAGGACATTGTGATGAGATGGCAACATGATTTCCCTTGCAGTGACAACAGATGGCTTCTTCAGATGATTTCAAGCAGAATTTAAAATTATGAGACTCACCACATATGGAGCAGCGTTCGGAGTTCTTGCAATATTTGGCAATATGCCCATACCTCAAGCATTTGAGGCACTGCTTCACTGGAGGAATGTAAGGACGCAGCTCGAAGCGCCAGCTGTTGAGATCGACGCTTTCAGGAAGCACCGGGCACGAAAAAGTAATTGAAACTGTTTTTGTGGGTTCTAATTTGATTAGCCCATTATCCATCTTTGACCTTCTCATGAATCGCCTAATACTCACAATATTTTTGGTTGTAGTCAGTGCGGAGTAAATCATTTCATTTGATAAATCTATTGGTACATGTGTAATTACTCCTGTTACCTCGCTGGCCGCCGCAGGGATGCTGGCAGCCAAACTGTAAGCGTCCAAAAATTTTTTATTTTGTAGTGCCGCATTAGCCAGGCCTGGCCGCTCAAAAATTACTCCAATCTTGTGTTTGTTAATTCTTTGCAATTGTTTGACGCCCTTGTTGTATCTCTTTAAACAATTAGCCAATGACATCATGTCACGGTTGCCTATAGGTTGGTCACTTTTCGTACTCTCTATGAATACAACATATTCGAAATTGCCGCCTTGTTCTGGATAAAACCGAACATAATTTGGGATTCTAAAATCTTTGTACTTATCCTCTTCCATTTTTTCTTCCAGGGACTTCGTGGAGCAGGTATCACTGAAGTCGGACTCTCCACCTTCGCCTCCACTCCCGTCTTCAAGTTTTTTCTTTCGTTTTCGCCCACTCTTCTTCCCCATATTTACAGTTTTATTTTATTTACAACAATGAAATATTGATTATTTACACCTTTTTTATACAAATTATATACAAATTGCAACAATTAAATATTTTTTAGTTTTATTTGTTTGAAAAGACCGTCAATCCCGTCAAACGTTCCCGCGCTTTTTCGTAATATATTGCTTTTTTTTTTTTTTTTTTTTTTTTATATCTTCTTCCCGTCAGTTGGGAAAGGCAAAGGCAGAGCCATACAGCCATTGTCTTATTTAAAATAATTTCAACTACAAGAATTCCAGCCTCTAGATTTCATTTTTCTGTAATTGAGTTTTGTAAGGCCAAAGCCACTTCTTTAATTATTATTTTCTCCGTGTCCAGGTAATGTAAGGCCAAAGCCACTTCTTCAATTTTCTTTTTCTGTGTCCGGGTTATATAAGGCCGTAGCCACTTCCTATTCCATTTTCCTTGTCATCTTCAGTGTGATATAAATCTTCAAAGTCTTATCCATGTTTATAGTTCCAAATCCGATGATACAACAAAGTTGTATAAATCCTTATAAGTTTCAGGATTTGTGAGAATGTCTTGAATGTCGCGCGGGATGCTATTAGATGTCTTATATATTTCTAATAATCTGTCCACCAGGACTAATCTCTGAATGTTGTAAGCAGGGCAATCAAAAAATATATGATTAAGAGTCTGATCCACACCTAAATTGCATTCAGTGCATGTTGGAGATGTGATAATACGCATTCTATGTAAATGTGAGTTAAATCGACAGTGTCCAAATCTCAGGCGTGTTAGGATAGTATAAAACTTTCTGCTATGGTATTCTGCTGATTTTGTGAACCAAGGACGACAGCCAAGAACATTATTAATCTTCGCATACCAAGTTCCTTTTACTGTTAGAGTTTCTTGCCAATGAGTGGACCAGTCTTGTTTTGACAAAAGTTTAAGTCTTGGTAGTAAATCAGAGTACGGTATAGCAACATTTTTAATGTCAATGTTGACATTTGCGGCGTCATTTGTAATGGCTCTAGCTAACTTATCGGCACTTTCGTTTCCAGATACTCCAATATGCGACGGAACCCACATAAAAACTATATCAATATTATTACTTTTGAGCTTGAAGTAGGTTGTTTTAATATCTTGTAGAATATAGTTACATCCGGTATCAAATCTGGTATTTTGCAAAGCTTTGAGACAGCTCATGCTGTCTGTTAGGACTAACCATTGAGTGCATTCTTGGGTGTTCTCCTCAATAAACTGTAGCGCAGCAAGAATAGCAAGACACTCCGCGGAAAATATGCTCATTTGGCCCGGGAGTTTAATTCCATGACCCGTTTTCAAATAAGGTATGTAAACAGCCATCGAAACATTATCATTATTTTTGGAACCATCTGTATAGATATGTCTATGCTGAGGGAAATTATCAGTAATTTCATATACTTCTTCTTTATTCTTTAAATCAGGGTGAATGTGGATATTCAGGTCACAAAAATGTGTATCATAAGAATATCCTGTGTAACATATCCAATTATTCTCAGTTTTATGAATGTTATACTGCTGATTGAACTCTACGATATCCGAGAAGTCATGAAACAGATAGGGGATTCGGGGTACATTCAAAGGAGAATATGTTGTATAGAGAAATTCAATTTTTCTGAGTAGGTGATGAGTAGACAGTGAAAGTAGTTTTAACAAAAACTTTGATTTTAAAAATTTGAATCTGAATTGAAGTGGAGGTATATTGCATTCCACCTGCAAAGAGTTAATGGGAGTAGTCTTCATAGCACCAGTAATGCATCTCAGATTATGATTCTGCAGGATATCTAATTTTTTTACTAATTTGGGATCAGACCCAAAACAAAAAAAGCCATATTCAAAATGACTCCTCACAATTGATTTATACAACATTAATAGAATTTTAGGATCAATTTTTGATAAACTTTTAATGACATTGAATGCCTTATAGGCTTTACCCAGCAAATATTCTATATATTTATTCCAAGAAAGGTTATTAGCAAATATGACACCCAAGAACTTGACTTCACTTTCCAATGGCAGACTAATATTATTATATACAATATCAACATCAAAATCACATTCACCAAACACAACAACTTTAGACTTTTCTGGACTTACATCTAAGTTTAGGTAACTGAAATAATTATTTAATTTTTTAAGAGCAGAATTAACTATAGAGGATACCTGTCGAATATCAGATCCAGAGAAGTAAATAACTAAGTCATCAGCAAATTGCAAATTTTTTACTTGTGGACCTAATATGTAGTTCAATTTATGTACATATAGTATATATATCAATGGGGATAATATGCCCCCTTGACACACACCCCTGTATGAATATCTTGGTCCAATTAACTGATTATTTGATTTCACATAAACCTCACGACCATGCAAAAATTCAAAAATCCAATTAACCAATTTTTCAGGAATACCAAGAGAAAGAAGTTCACCAGCTAAAATATGGTGATTCACATTATTAAAAGCACCAACGACATCGAAGAAGACACCAATAAGAACATTATCTTGTTTGAGAGAATCAAAAATATCAAGTTGAAGATGTGCTATACTCTCTCTAGAGGATCTACCCCTACGAAAACCAAACTGATTTGAAGGTAAAAGATGATTACTTTCAATGAAGAATTCAAGCCTTTGTTTAAGAAGTTGTTCAAACACTTTTCCCATGCATGATGTTAAAGCTATTGGCCGATATGAATTTGCTTTGGTTTTATCTTTGTTCGGTTTTAGAATAGGAACCAGACAATCCTTTTTCCAATCCAGAGGTATGGCAGAGGTAGACCACAACAAATTATAAACTTTCAAAATGATATTTTTGGCATTATCTGTAGTATGTTTTAACATTTTATAAGGAATACCATCGAGGCCATGTGCTGTATCTCGTCGTGAAAAAATTGCATTTTTAAATTCTTGAAAATTAAATGGTGCTAATAAATAATTACTATTACGTACAGGATTAATACTATTTACATATTGTAAAGGGGCCTCAACAGTATCTGGTGTATATTTTTTAAGAAATTCTGGAATCCAATCTGTATAAACATTTTTAAAAGAAACAGGTTGACCATTAAACCTCTTAGCAATCCTCCAGATTTTAGATATGGGTGTAGATCTATTTAGTGACTGACATAATGAAAGCCAACTTAAGTTTCTTTCTTTTTTTAAAACAATTTTTTTAACAGCTTGTAGCCTTTTAAACTTAAGAAAACTTTCTTCTGTAAGACTGTTTTTAAACTCAATATATGCCTTTTTACAATCTTCTACTGCTTTTGCACAATTTTTATTCCACCATGGTAGTGGTATACGTTTTTTGCGGATTCTGGACTGAAATTTCCTAACCGATTGATTTGATTGGTCAACAGAGAAAGACCTATTGCTGATAATAGCTGACTGCTGCAATGCAAGATCTAATAACGCAACCAAATCAGAATAACATTTTAATGGATTAGTTTGATCAATGTAAAAATTTTGTAATAAGTAATCAACGTTTTTGCTATTTTTTTGCCAGTCTACTAAACGAAAATTGTAAGAAGTAGGAGGTGTAAGATAATCAGATGAATCATTATTATTATTACTAATAGTGATGTTTATAATTACAGGTAAATGATAGCTGCCCATAGGGTCGTCATGGACCGACCACTCACATTGCAATGCCAGAGAAGGTGATACCATAGTAAGATCCAAAGCATTCCTTTGCCATCTACTAGAACCAACAGTTGTCAACTGACCATCATTCAGAAGAACCAAGTTATTGTCGTCGATGCTTTCAAGAATATCACGACCACGTGTATCAATATTACTACAACCCCATGCTGTGTGCCGTGCGTTAAAATCGCCGGCAATCAACAAAGGGCCCGGTAAATTAGAAATTAAATTATTAAGTTTTATTTTAGAAAATGAAACATCACAATTACCAGGACTATACAAGGACATAAGCGAAATTTCTTTGTTGCCATACTGCAATCGCACAGCTATATTTTGAATTGAATCATCAAAAGAAGTGTCTATTTTAGCAAATTGTAAACTATTATGAACTAAAATGGCTATACCATTATGTCTTGTACCAGAATCTAATCTAATTATATTATAACCTTTCATATTAAAACGAATGTGAGGCTTTAGCCATGTTTCACATACTAAAGCTACATGAATCTGATACTCTTGCAAAAAATTTAATAATAAATATTTATGTGCAGGTAAACTCTGAGCATTCCATTGAACTATTCTTAAAATATCCATAAAAAAATTAAATAATTTATTTCTTATTTTTTTTAATTGTTTCTAAGAGAGTATCTTTAATACTCTGAGTGGAAATAATTGTATCATTAGTTTTATTCATTGTTATCAATTTAACAACAGACTCAACAACCATATTCAGTATTTGATCAGAATTCAGGAGTGAAGCTAGCATTTCAATGGGATTTTGTTTCAGAGGAGGGAATGACTTCTCGTTTAATACAGCAGAATATGTTTTGCTTTGAGCTTTTTCTCTATTTAATTGTATTTTCTCTTTCTTAACAGGACATTGTGATGAGATGGCAACATGATTTCCCTTGCAGTGACAACAGATGGCTTCTTCAGATGATTTCAAGCAGAATTTAAAATTATGAGACTCACCACATATGGAGCAGCGTTCGGAGTTCTTGCAATATTTGGCAATATGCCCATACCTCAAGCATTTGAGGCACTGCTTCACTGGAGGAATGTAAGGACGCAGCTCGAAGCGCCAGCTGTTGAGATCGACGCTTTCAGGAAGCACCGGGCACGAAAAAGTAATTGAAACTGTTTTTGTGGGTTCTAATTTGATTAGCCCATTATCCATCTTTGACCTTCTCATGAATCGCCTAATACTCACAATATTTTTGGTTGTAGTCAGTGCGGAGTAAATCATTTCATTTGATAAATCTATTGGTACATGTGTAATTACTCCTGTTACCTCGCTGGCCGCCGCAGGGATGCTGGCAGCCAAACTGTAAGCGTCCAAAAATTTTTTATTTTGTAGTGCCGCATTAGCCAGGCCTGGCCGCTCAAAAATTACTCCAATCTTGTGTTTGTTAATTCTTTGCAATTGTTTGACGCCCTTGTTGTATCTCTTTAAACAATTAGCCAATGACATCATGTCACGGTTGCCTATAGGTTGGTCACTTTTCGTACTCTCTATGAATACAACATATTCGAAATTGCCGCCTTGTTCTGGATAAAACCGAACATAATTTGGGATTCTAAAATCTTTGTACTTATCCTCTTCCATTTTTTCTTCCAGGGACTTCGTGGAGCAGGTATCACTGAAGTCGGACTCTCCACCTTCGCCTCCACTCCCGTCTTCAAGTTTTTTCTTTCGTTTTCGCCCACTCTTCTTCCCCATATTTACAGTTTTATTTTATTTACAACAATGAAATATTGATTATTTACACCTTTTTTATACAAATTATATACAAATTGCAACAATTAAATATTTTTTAGTTTTATTTGTTTGAAAAGACCGTCAATCCCGTCAAACGTTCCCGCGCTTTTTCGTAATATATTGCGCACAATTTTAGTAGACATTTTATTTTTTCATTAATAATTAACAAGTTTTTTTAAAGATTAAGGAATCTTTGTTCATACAGCCAAGCAGTGTTTGCAGTAGAGATGGGAGATTTAGAACGTCGGAATGTTTGAAAAGGAACGAAATTCGTGGTGAAGGAACGCAAATGAAAAATAAGTTAAAAAATCGGCCAAGTGCGAGTCGGACTCGCGCACGAAGGGTTCCGTAGCAAAAAAACGGCAAAAAAATCACGTTTGTTGTATGGGAGCCACCCTTAAATATTTATTTAATTCTATTTTTAGTATTTGTTGTTATAGCTGCAACAGAAATACATCATCTGTGAATTTTTTTACCTTCTACTTCTTGTCGTTATTAATATAAAGCAAAAAACTGTAAAAGAATCACGTTTGTTGTATTGCATGGGAGCTCCTCTTAATTATTTATTTTATTATATTCTTAGTATTTGTTGTTATAGCGTTAGCGGCAACAGAAATACATTATCTGTGAAAATTTCAACTGTCTTGCTATCACGGTTCATGCGATACAGCCTGGTAACAGAGACAGTGGAGTCTTAGTAATAGGGTTCCGTTTTTACCCTTTGGGTACGGAACCCTAAAAAAGTATAGGTATTTGTTAATTTAGAATCGATTTTTGAAGTTATGTAGTTAGTCAGTGTCATGTAAGCGGCAAACATCTTGATTTTGCATCAAGATCATTCATCAAAATCACTCACAAAATACGGTCAACGGCACGCTGGGCTTCCACAATGTGTCAAATTTCTTCAATCATTTTTAAATTTTAAGTCGAGCAGTTTAAGTTCAAAATTCATTGTAGATTTTTGACAGTTTTGTATAGCTTGATATGCAGCTGACTGGGTACGTATCAGAATGTCTAAAAGTAGAATGTCTAAAGTTAAAATGACAAAGTTCAAAATGTCAAAAATTAAAATTCAAATGGTTTAAAATGTCGAAAATCATTATGTCTAACTTCAAAATAGCAAAATTCAAAGTATCAAACGTATTAAATACTTAAAAGTTAAAATATCAATGGTCATTAAGTCTAAGTTCACAATGATTTATTTGAATTGGGTTGGATCTTAAAACGAATCGCCTTCTTTGAGGTTAATTGAGCCTGTGGAGGTGTCTTTGGGCTTCGCCTAAAATGCTTTATAGCAAATTTAGCTGCCGGAAACGAGTCTAAACTAGTCTACTGGGACTTAGAAACCGTAGACCGCAGGTCACGAGATAGGTACGAGGAGCGTAGCGACGAGCATTTTAGGTTGACATGAACCCAGCGCGCGAGCCAAGCGAGCGAAGCGAGCGTGCCGCGTCAGCGGCCGGCGAAGCGCCAGAAAAAAATCTATTTCAAAGTCAATTGGTGGATTTTGTTCGCCGGCTACTGAATCAGTGACTGGCACCGGCTACCGAATCAGGGAGTGGCACGGCTATGTTGATGTGCGGCGGAGGCACAGAGGTGAACACGCAGTTATTTAACCTAATTAATAAGATACCTAAATGAAAGAAAATGAGTAAATTCTATACGTCATTATATGTATTTGGACTATTAGACATTTTAAGTTTTGATCATTTGAACTTAGATATTTTAATTTTGGACTATCTGACCGTTTTACATTTTCGTTTTTGACATTTTGAACTTTTTACATTTTAATCGTTAGACATTCAAATTTTTGACATTTTGAACTTTGCCATTTTAAGTTTAGACATTCTAACTTTAGACATTCTGATACGTACCCAGCTGACTATACAAAATTAGTAGTATGTAGTAGGCGGTTTAGTTTAAAAATTGAAAGGCTACATATTGTACAGTACACAGACTAGACATTTTTTGTAAAACTTTTCTATACTTACGCTGGTGGCATGGCATAGTGACGGCGTCGTTAGTGGTGAAGCATTACCAGTTTAAAAGGAACGAAAAGATCGCACGAAAGATGGGAACGAAAAGGGAACGCGTGACCGTAAAATAGAACGCAAAATGTTCCTAAAGGAACGATCTGGCAACACTGCAGCCAAGTTTCCAGTGACTAATTTACACTGACCTTCATTATATTTACTTGTTTAATGGAGGCACAGACATGTTTTTTTTTTCTAAATATATGCAGGTCAGTGAATGGAGGTATTTCGTTTTAGTTTTTTTAATAGGAATTTAGCAAAAAGAATATCGATAGATTGTTTTTGGTATTTTTTTACTAAGGCAAGGTCACCATTGTGACTACACAGAATAATAAATATAGCTTGGTTATGTAGACCCCAATACAAAAACTGTTGCTCTTTACTAAAATTATATTGCGTGCTAATATTGCGTGTTATTGCAATAATCCTACTAATAATATTATAAATGTGTTTGTGGGTTTGAATGTTTAGATGTTAGGATGTTTGTTCCCACGAAAAAATGGCTGAACAGATTTGGATGAAATTTGACACACAGATAGTTTATAGCCTGGATTAAAACATAGGACACTCTTTATCTCGGTCAAAATTTCCCTGGAATTTTTGGCGCCATTTTGCCCAGTTCGGTTTGGTGACTATTTTAATTATTCGCAAATTGATTCATAGTGAATATTGTGTCTTAAAATTGGTGCAGTTTTGTGGTACAAGTGTCTACGCAACTGAACAATATGAGGGATAATTGAAATAGGCGCGATCTTGGTTTTGTGAAGCTGAGACTTTTATTGTAGTGGTGGCTACCTCGGCAGACCTTACCAAGTAAACTGTCTCGATATACTTGGTTCCAGAAGCTCCAAGCAGCATTGGAATGCAATGCACCCGCATTCTAATGTAAACTGAAACAATCTACCACTGAACTAATCAACACGACACTGGCAATAATTACTTCCAAGAGGAAAGTAGATTGCCAAAACAAAAATAAGAAGAAGAAGAAAATTTCCCTAGGGAACGAAGTCGCGGTCGCGGGCGGAATCGTATAAATTAAAATTATTCCTGTTTAGATGTTCCCCTGAAAAAATGGCTGAACAGATTTGGATGAAATTTGACACACAGATAGTTTATAGCCTGGATTAAAACATAGGATACCTTTTATCCCGGTCATAGGTTTCCTATGGATTATCCGAACGTCCACGTAGACGAAGTCGCGGGCGGAAGCTAGTTTCATATAAAATTTATGTACGTGCAATGTGATTAATTTAACAATGTACAATAGGCTAGTTGACTTAATTTGGAAAATAGTTTAAAAATAAAGTTTGGTATCTATTTTAACCCAAAAATATATTATTTTAAGAAAAATAAGTCATTTTACCTATGAATTTTGCGTTTTATGAAATGAATTCAAAATGACATCGAAAAATGCCAAAACTGTCATGGCGTCTTGAAAGACGTCATGCCTCGCGAGTCGCGAAACATTCGTGTTTGCTTATGACCGTCATTGTTCACACACACACACACACACACATACTGTTCACTTATCGAAAATGACAGCAACAACAAAATATGTTTCGCGAGGCGTGACGTCACGCGTCTCTGATTGGTGTTCAATGTCACGTGATTAAATGGCCAACTTTGCCGATTTTATTTTCCGTAAATATTGGTAATATTTATTTATTTTAATGAAAAAAGTGTTTTTTTGGTTCCTATTTAACATGATTAATCATTAGAAACCTAATGCTAGCCGATTTATTCTTAGTGGAAACAAGCCTATTACAGGAAGTGAACAATTTCAGAGCGATTGCGGTACAAAACGACGTAATGTATTTTAATCTGTAAAATTGTTTTTTTGCCATCCATTCTCAAGTGAAGTTGCAGCGGATCACTGTTTATTGACCATTTAATCGAATTGCACACTAGACATAAAACTACAACAATTTTAATTTACAATGAAATATTGATTTATTTGAAAAAAATAGAAACATCGTTCAATGAAGTGATTGGAAAACAAAAAAATATTTTTTAAATAGTATTGATTTTGACTTACTTTTTTGAAGGTACAAATTTCATCCGTTAGAGCTCTAGGCATATCCCAACATTCAATCACCAATCAATCAATGAATTTAGAGTTTTATATGTATAGATTTTATTTACTAGCGAACCAGCGAACCGCTTTCACTTCGCTTCGGTTCCTTCCTTTTTTTGTCAATTTCGACCATGCAACAACACCCGAAAAGAAAACAAATGCCAGTCGTCACCTCCCTTGGTCCGAAAGTCTGTTTCCATCCCGTTCGAGTCCCGTCATCGGTGTGAGAAACGCGCTGATGGTTAAAATTTACTCTTAAATGATCGATTAGCGATTGGTCTGCTGGAATGCACTCCGCGCTTGTTTTACTCTATGACCCCCTGTCATGCGGCGTGACATACCGCCATGTTGCGGAAATATTTAGAGCCAAATTTATTCCTTTTTAATTATTTTTAAAAGTAATTAACTATAACAATATTTGAAAGGATATGATTAATTAATAATAATTAATATTCATATTTTAAAAATATTTAGTGGCAATTATCTCAAAGATAAATAAATATTTGTGATTAGCGCCATGGCAGATGAACTTCATATTAATGTGACCAAAATTACTTTTTATTTTAATAGCTCGTTTGGTAAATTAACCAAACTAGCGACAGTGTCGCCAGAATTGTCCTAATTCGACGATTCGAGAAGACTGCAATGACTTGCAAATTCGCAATGTCACGCTTTTGTGCATCCGCATAAAATAATGTTTAAAAACTAATTTATACCGCTGTCCGGTTGTATTAGTGTGTGTATAAGTGCAACCAGTGAATTGAGAAGAGTGAGAACTGCTTGTGTGCCGGCCGGCAGCAGCAATTAAAGGACTTCTGCCATCCGAGGTGTTGTGGGTGAAAGACAGTGTAAACCGCTGGGCGAGCTGGTGACAATCAAGCCTTCGGTGAGTCCTTTCTCTGCACCTACCTAGTTCCACATCAATTTACTTCTCTCCGCTAAACTACAGTCCATTGAAACCGCCATACCAAGTTTTGTTATACCTCAAAGGGATTTTGCAGTGTTTTCGATGGAAGCTCTCAGGTAAGGCGGTTTGACTTTTTCTTTTTCAGACACTTCCAACAAATCGTTATATTCCAACCAATTTACACAAAACTTTGACAAATTAGATTCATAAACCTGCTTTGTTGGTAAAATATACGTTATTATAAACATTATCACCAAATTTCAAGTTTATAAGTCAATTAGAAGTTAAAACTATAAACGCGCAAACCATTGTTTAACCTCGATGATTGATTACGTACTTTAATTGCATTTTTTTATGATTTAATTAAAAATGTAGAGTTTTCAGATTTTTCCCTGTAAGTAGTATAAGACTATATTGCTTGCCAAATTTTATAGTTCTAGGTCAACGGGAAGTACCCTATTTATGAATTTTGATTCCTTTGAGAGTATCAAAAATGCGTTTTTTGCGGCATAAACGGCAGTATCTTTTCTTTACGTCAACTTAGAAGCTTGATTTTTTCACAGCTTCAAGGGACCGTAGACCTTAGTATATGGTTTAAATTTATACTCGATACCTCTACGCGTTCCTGAGATAAAGGGTCTTGACAGACAGACAGACGGACGGACAGACAGACAGAAGGACAACAAAGTGATCCTATAAGGATTCCGTTTTTTCCTTTTGAGGTACGGAACCCTAAAAAATATATGCCATAGATCTTAATGAACACTTTCAACGAAAATTGGTTTGAACGAGATACAGGAACATTAGCCCTAACATTATGCTAAGTTTTATGTTGATTTTTACTGCAAACAAATAAAAGAAAAAATTGAGAAGCCTGTACCACAGCCGTGAAAATACGTGTCATATTAACAAAAGTGAATAATCTTGCAACTTGTAAGTACATACAGGCCTACAACGTCATACCATAGTGCATGGGATTAAAAGAGGGAGTGCAGACTTTCCAAGGGGGGCGCGGGCCATCTGTGTAGTTAAGGACCTATTAAGAAATAAGTAACCAAGAAACAATGTGTTTGTACACCTGTTGAAAGCGCCTACTCAACGCACTAAACCACAACGAGCGATTAGTTTAGTCATCTCAAACAGTAACCTGGTATTAACCTAAAAGTAGCTACTAGTGTGTATTATGTTATCCTCGTAAGGTAACCCAACTAACAAACTAGCGCTAAGAATGAGAGCTATAAATGTTGTATACCAGTTCAAATAGTACTATTGAGGGGTACAAGAGCGCTAACGAGTAGTGATATAGCCTGCTCTAACTCCGCTATACCCCCGGATTAGGCCACAAATTTTGTAGCCTTCATATCTTTTTATCGCTGTAGAAGAACCCTTTAAATATCTTTGAATTCTTAATATCGCCACTATAGAACCCAAATCTTTACAAATAAAATAGCAATAATAGCTCTACAAGAAATGTACAGCAGGCTTAATTACCCGTATTAAGTCTGCCACAGTAAGAAAAATTACTGTTGGCGCCACCGTGTAGTTCTTATAGTGTTTTAGAAGTTATAACTATTACTTGGAGATCTGATCGAGTTACACAGTAACAATAATTATTACTTAAGGTTCTGCAATACTGCTTTATTAGTGGACGTTAGCTCTTATGCACTTTATGATTCGTATTTAAACCCTGTTATGTAGGTTTAAAGAACACAAGAAAAAAAACTTTTAAGTTAATTTGGAAGATTAGCTTTAAATAGGATTTGGATAAAATACCAACTAGTCCGTTACTTTACGAGCGCTCAGATTTTACGATTCGTTTGGTTAACTGGTAACGCGGTGTCTGTGATCCAAACTTGTGAAGCAGTTTACGGTCTTGGCAAATTCACACGTATTTTATGGAACTATATTTACCATTATGTAAATAAAAAGGGCTTCTTTTTAAAGTGTGATACCTACGTTTTTGGAGAGTATATAAATATTTCTTCACAGTTAGGTGTACGCAAAAAAAACCGCAAATCGATGTATAGCATAGCCATTTGGCACATAAGGTCAAAACAATATTTTTCATGCGCAGTTTAAAATACTTGCTTGAATGAATAGTTACGACGTCATCTTTTTTATCCTTTAAGCTCGGTGTACCTACCTATGCGTAGACAAAGTCGCGTTTTGCCTAAATGTCATATTTATTAGCTTTAGGCCTAGGACGGTGTTAGTCTATTTGGCAAATGGCTAAATTAGTTTTACGCCTAGGACGGTGTCAATCTATTTAGCAGATTGCCTGAATATTCGTCAGTCTAAGTCGCGTTTTGCCTAAATGTCATAATGTATTAGCTTTATGCCTAGAACGGTGTCAGTAGATTGCCTAAATATTTGTCAGCCTGTGCCGCGTTTTGCCTAAATGCCATATCTTTTAAAAGATCTCCAACATGCAAACTTTTTTAATCATGGTAATGATAAATCATAGAGGAAGGTTAAAAAAATCAATATGACGGGTGTCATCATGTGGTCATCATAATTACTTCATTGCGTAGAGTAATCAGATATAAGGTTAAAGTTTAGTTAAGTTTAAATTTTTTATTTAAAAAAATACTAATTAGAAATTTTGTTTTATTGTTTTAAGGACCCATTGACCTCTATCTATGACCTGAAAAAAAAAAGATTTTTCAGGTCAGTGAAAGGACCTATTACCTATATCGCAGCAGGGTCTAATTAACTTTCATGACGTCATACGATCACGTACCCAAGTACGTAGCTGTTGAACTATAATTCAGTATGTCTATGAATCTCTTTGCCTTCCTCTCTTCTAATCTATATCGCAGTAGGTCTAACTAACTTTATGTCTACTTCGCACTATGACACATCCATAACGTGTAGTCCCTCTACGCATTAGGTACACCGATTTGAAAGGATCTATGTTATGTTTGTTTTGCAATCTTATAAAAAATGAATGCGACAGTGAGTTTCTTTGTTTTACAATAACAAAAGTAAGTAGGAAAATAAAAAATCCTAACTCCCTATTACCTATTTGTCATGATATTTTTTTAATTAACAATTTTTCTTTACTTTAATCCTTTTTTAAATATTTTTTTCCGTTTGTTCGCTCCTGTTTCATAATATAGCCCGAACCGTATGAAATAACACAAAAAGACATTTTGTTCACAAGACGCGGCCTGTCCCCGCCGCTGCGAGCCGCCCAGCGCCGAAACGAAACGCCGCTAGCTAAGCATTGCAGATTCGGCCGAGCGATGTAAATTCGCGGTGCGATGTAAATTCGGACGTAGTTATGCTCGCCCGGTGTGGTTTACATTAGCGCTTCGACGCTCTGACCGTTGTAAAGGCGGAAAAATGCATGAATGTCTCTAAAATCACGTTTCTTTTTTTAATTAAAATATTTCTTATTTTAAAAATAAGTTTTTGTGAACCAATCCCTGTCAAACCATTGACTTATATTATGTATAATAATCAGTTTGTTACCTTAAACTGAAAATAAATGTAATATATGTTAGGTTAGTAGAAAATAAAATATTTTTGAGATTAAATATTATACCCACTATTATGTAGGTAGGTAGTGGGTATAGGCGATTATTTAAGTACTTATTTTTGATTTACTTTTAAGCTAAATATCATTCCATTCTTTATCGTTTATATCCTTATCATAAAAATACTTACAGATTTTTAATTCGGAGCTTCTAAAGATGTCTATATGTACTAGCTACTTCTAAGATTATTATAAATTGCTTAACATGCTATTAACGTACAGTCATTCAAATGAACCGCATTCACTGGCGGAATATATCTCAGAGGTTAAAATCGGTAAGATCAAAGAAAGATCCGTTAAGCGGATTGTGTCGCGCAGGTGGGCGAGTCGCGTATGTTGCGATTAATTACAATCCAAGAAACAGTTAATCATGAGCCGATCAACCAACCTGAATGTGGCTTCGAACACAAGAGGAAGCTGTAAGGTGGAAAACTTGATAAAATCACTTGACCATAACCATCAGCCATTTATTAATGTCCTCACTGCTGGGGCTTAGGCATAGGCCTTCTTTATGAGTGGATAAGGAGGATGGGCCAAAACCCACCATGCGGGCCCAACGCGGAGTGGTGGGAGTTAACGATTGCAAATACAGCTCGGACCAACGGCTTAATTAGCCTTCCGAAGCACGCAGGAGCTTCCGATAAGTAATAAATTTTTGGTCACCCATCCCATGACTGACGCTTGCAAAAGTTGCTTAACCTCCGCAATCGCTAGGCCAGGCGCTATACTACTGCGCCACCGAACTCCTTAAGAAAAATAACTAGAACATCTATATTCAAATAAAGTCAATACCATCTTTAACAAACGTACAAAATTTTTTTTTAAAACTGGTGCAACACATTGAGTTATTGTAAACTCGCCACCTATGTAAACTCGTCACGTTTTAAAAAGTTCCATACATTGAAAGTTATAGTACGTATCGCAGTTACAAAACAACATTATAACTTGGCGTGTAAATACAACAGTGCGCCCCATTGTCTTAGTTTATCTCAGAATTGCATGACAGTTCCACCCCCTACACATACAATACACACGGTCCGTCGTAAACTAATGGTTGTGTTTTTGCCAAGCGCCCTAAGGTTAAGTGTCATTCGCACGTCATGACACCGTGACACGGGTCTGCTGCAACAACAGCTGTGATTACCTTGGTTTCATAATTAATAGAGTAGTTTGTGTTTGGAAATGTTTTTACAAGTGTATTTTGTATCAATATTATATTATGAAATATTGTGGACAAATCACATCAACCATTTAGTCCCAATCTAAGTAATGCATACTTTGGTGACTAAATAACACAACAATATGAATATTCTTATAATTCTTCCTATTGAAAGACAATAAGACATTCATATTTCGGGAACAAATACTAATGTTAATCACACAAACAGATTATTGTGAGAAAGCATTGAACTTATAAGTCTTTTCTTATCTACAATTCGACCAAGATAACTAGGCGAATGACAGCTACATGACGGCTGTTTATGACACCGTTTTAATTTGGTCGTGTTGTAGTTAGGAAAAGACTTAGGCGATCCCTAAGTTTAGTGCAATCGGGTGTAAATGCCCCTAGTATTCGGATCCGGGACCTTTGGCATTGGTACCACGCTTCACTGCGTCAAACGACAAAATAAAATAATAGTAGAAACTACCAAACTATCATTAATGATAGAGTCTGGGATATGCAGTTTATGAACCGGGTTAACTTCCACACGCCACTAAAACTAAGGGAATTAATTAATTGGGTGACTGGAAATAGTTAAGACGACTATTAATGAGATACTTAAATACTAAACCGGGCAGTGGTTTATTTTTTGGGCGACAAAATAACTAAACTGGCGACAAACTGTGGATTACAAAAATACGTAAGACGGGCGACTACATGTGGGAGATAAATAAATTAAGTTAGCAGTAAATATTATAAATGAGTACCAAAAATACTGATTGGGCAACTATTATACCAAGTTGGTATCTATATAACTGATTAAAGCTGCCCAACGTGGTATTTTCGTCATCTCGATTAGGATAATGGTCACCTTTTTTAAATAAAATAAATGCCAAATTTTAAATATTGTATGTGCCCTAAGGCTGTCACCCAAATAGTAATTTGATCGGCCGATCTGAATAACTAGTTACTCAATATGTATTTTAAAGTCACCTATTTTCAGCATTTGTATTCGCCCTCAGTCTGTCACGCACTTAGTATTTCAGTACGCTATATTCAGTATTTTTGATACCCAAATGGGAATTTATTGTTACCCGATTAAAGACTACCCTAAAATTAATAAATCGTCTCTATGAATTGAATATGCGTATTATTTCTATGAAGCTAAGCTGAGATAAATTTCATCACCACCAGAATCAAATTTCTAACTGATAAAGTCGTGTGTGTCATTCGGTAATATCAAAAAAATATTTGGATTAAAAAAAATGTGCCGAGAAATGACAAGCGATCTCTGCACTGTCTGTCAGTGTACGCCTCAATATCAGAAACTAGCGAAGGGATTTCCGGCTTTCGCCAGATAGATTGATTCACGGGAAAGGTTTGAGTTGGTAATTTATGAAGATTAATGCGAGCGAACTTGCTCCGACGCCAAAGTTACACGGAACTGCTACTGTACACCGAAATAATTAAATATGAGAACCGATAGATTCAATGCAATAGCTAGTGGTAATCCTAAATGTTGGACTCGGGACACGATATTTTAAAATGTACATAAAATATACAAATTTTTTTCTTGAGTTGTGGTCTTGCTAAAACAAATTTGTAATGGAAATCAGAAAGAGTAATTACACATCAGAAAATAAGACCTTTTCTAAACTTGATCTTTTTTAAAATGTAACGTCAAAATTAGCGCTCGCTCGACCAATGAACTAGGTTGACGAAACTTAAACTTTTTCTTTAACTGTTATCATAGCTGAAATGTTTTATGTTTATCTAAAAATAATGGTTAATATCGTAAAAAATACTGATGGGAGCAGCTGGTAATATTTTGCAGAAAATGTTTCCCTATTTATGCCGAGGGACGCAGTGACTCGCTGCAAGCCATATTCATAAAATGGACCGCTCCGTTGAACATATGGCACTGTCGCTAACCAGCCTGAACCGCTGATAAATCACACAGCTTTATGAAAACAAATCTTGAAAATTCCATAAGAGTCCCCCCAAACTACAGACCAAACTGTCGGCCGATAGTTGGGTCGGGCCTTTAATCATTATGAAGAAGTATGCAAGTGCGCACATTACAACGATTTGGTATCGGCCGACTCTTCATATGAAAGCCAACTATCAGCCGATAAAAAGTCTGTAGTCTGCACGGCCGCTAAGTATAAAAAAAAATCTACTGATATTCCAACCAACAAAAAGCGCAGTTCCTAAGTAAAGTTAAATTTTCTTAAAATATTATACACATACAAGTTAGCCAATAACAGTTCGTCGTCATGTTTATCCATCCAAAACAGTAATTTAGTTCAAACGTCTTCAGGCAGGGAAGGAAACCATCAAATAATGCTTCTGATATGTGTGAATCCACCTGTTAGAAGGTTGTGATATATCACCCGGATCAAAGGCTCCGGTGCCGGGCGGCCGTAACCGTCCGACGCGTTACAGGCGCGCCTCGATGATCCGCGACTTTGCTGGCGTCAACTATTCAAACAATCAAACCTTATAGATAAGATATATTTAATTGAATTTACTTATCGTTGTCGTAGAGAAAACAACCACAGTACTCTTGACATTGACACTTGATAGTCGACACTCTTTATATTCGCTGGGTGCGAAGGTATAATAATCGATCGCTCATGGTGGCAAAAAGTAGAAATAATGAAGGCTCTGTAATCTGTTTGAAAACGATATTTAATTTATTACTAGCGATACAGGAACAATTATATATGTTTATTATCACTTAATAAAATTATTAAAGTAGCTTTATCCTCTTGTTTTACAAAATCTACAACTAAAAAATAAGTAAACAAACCCTAATATAACCAAAATAAAACACTCTTTTTGAATAGATCTTACTTGCCATATTTAATTTAAATGACCAAAAATGATTTCACAGCACTTTGTCCACCCTAATCACAGTAATTTTGAAATTTACATTAATAACACAATATGTACAGTATTTTTTAATATTTTGTCACAATGCCGCCATTACATATCAAAACGTCAAAACGGTCAGGTCAGAGCCAACAAAGTTGCAACACGCTAGGTGGCGCTAAAAGCGTGCACGGAGCCAATAGCTGTATCGCTAAATCGCTCTCTAGATCGCTAGACTGTTGACGATGTCTGACACTTTTATTAGAAAATTTGATTAATATCGTTTATTTCTTATAATAACTCTCTCACATTCATCGTTGATAGATCTGTGCATCTCCCTAATTCACTTTTTTAGGGTTCCGTACCCAAAGGGTAAAAACGGGACCCTATTACTAAGACTCCGCTGTCCGTCTGTCTGTCTGTCGGTCTGTCTGTCTGTCTGTCGGTCTGTCTGTCTGTCTGTCACCAGGCTGTATCTCATGAACCGTGATAGCTTGACAGTTGAAATTTTCACAGATGATGTATTACTGTTGCCGCTAAAACAACAAAAACTAAAAACAGAATAAAATAAATATTTAAAGGGGCTCCCAATCCTAACAATAAACGTGTTTTTTTGCCGTTTTTTGGTACGGAACCCTTCGTGCGCGAGTCCGACTCGCACTTGGACGGTTTTTTTATTAAATTCCGCCCCGGCAAGTCAAATATAATCTGTGCAAAGCAACAGTTTCAGAACCCCCAGACGGATAGATTTAAACGGAAATTTCTCGACTCGCTTCAAAAACAAATTCTTGAATATATTACGTTTATCTCAACCGAGAAGTTGTATGACTTTGCGCTTCGTTTCAATATTTTAATCCTCTTTCTTTATTTTAACTCTGAAAAAGATAATCCGACTAAGTTAGGTACTTTTTCGTTTCGACTTCATTTTGATTGGTTAGGTGCATTCGAATTCAACTCAAAGTTTAACTTTGTCACGACAACATAAAGCTTTGCATAGAAAATAAATACACATCTAGAATTTGAAGTCACAGTCGAATAGATATCATAAAACCATTTTTCAACACACTTGCTCGTGAAGTGAGCCCTAATACATCGCTTTTAGGGCCATAAACCGAGCTATAACAAACGCGTGCAATAATATATAAAACACTAGGTTGTTATAGAATTATCCCTACAAAGTTAAATTAGTACCTTATTGCAAGTTCTATGCGAGTAACAGAGCATTCCCAATTTAACCGGGTAATACAATTGTATTACCCAATATATATACATACAAATAATTATTTGTTTTAGTAACAACAAAGAGGTTTTATGCCGCTGAAAATTCAAATTCATTTTTTAAATAAATAAATGTGTAAGTCCTTAATTAAGCCAAACAAATATTTATTATTATCAAATTATTCATAATTCACAATATTTTGTTATAAAATATTAAAATATTTGCATTTTATCATTAAAATTATAATTTTGAAGTAGGCTGTATGCTCACCCGCCCCTTTGTTCCCAAAATATTCTTGCATTGGGCGTGTGAAAAAAAAAAAAAAACCTACGCGTCTTGTCCCGTAATTGTCATATTTTGTTTATGTCGTATTTGTTGCTGTGTGATAAATTATTTCGTATTTTCCTCGCAAATGTGTTGAAAAACGTCGTATGAAACTCGTGAGCTTTTGCTCATTGCACACTCGGCTGAGTTACGCCCTCGCCTGCGGCTCGGGCTGCAACCCACAAGCCTTGTGTGCAATGAGCAACCCAAGCTAACTTGTCTCATAATGTACTATTAATAAAAGACATTCAAATAAAACTATAGAATTCAAGCATTATTTTCAGTTTGGTACTGTAATGTAATTTGTTTGTTGACGTTTTGTTGGACTGCAGTACAGAAACTGTTTTTAGTTGCGACATTTTGTTGTAGATTTGAGTAGTTTTCGCAGTATTGTAGGCCAGTCGACGCCAGACCACCGGATGAAATAGGTCTGGCTTCTGCCCACAATGCCTTTCCATTACTCGCATGATGGCTGATGTCTGTTGTGAACAGAAAATTATATTTTCAGTTGAAAAGCTCGCGGCCGCTGCGAACGATTGATAAATCTTCGATCAAAATATTATGTCGAGAAAATGACAATGACAAACTGTATTTTTAACGGATCATACGTCAGGCTATTATTTTAAAAAATTCGAACTGTTGAAGGTGCATCATTTACCTACCTATATGAAACAAAAAATCGGGTTGCACTCCGGGAGTTCTGGCAGAAGTGAAAACTTGAATATTAACGTTGTGCATTTTTGATATTTTGGAATGGTTAGGGAATAATTTTGCACGAATTGCCGTCTTACGAATTTACTCTGCATTTGAATTTACGAATACAGAATAGTATTGTACGAAAGTCTTATCCATAGCTTGACAGAAAATCTAGAGTTTTGACATTGAATTAAAAAATTCGCGCGTTGCTATGGTGACACAAGTGTTTACGTCTTGTAATGACGCGCCGCCATTTTCGCCGCGCCCCGTAGAAAGAAAGGGGGATACTTCCGCCACTGGCTGTCTACTCTCCATCCGTCACATCCGTCTTACAAATTTTCAGGGTCACTTGACCCTGACTGACTGACGCGAGTTTAACATTTTTTCCCCATAAAAGAAAAGCGTACAACGCCGCTAAAGAAGTTTACACTTCAAAAAGTGATAGCCGAAAAGATTTTGTTAAACCTTGTTTAAGTATATTTAACTCCTTACATCGCCCGTTGGAATTCCAGTAAATATTATTAGTTTAATACTGGTTTGAAAAAGCTATGAAATAATTTGATTCATTTATCTCATATACATACAAGCTAACTATTAAAATGACTATTTGCTAACTGTCCTTTTGTCTTGAAATACAGCATGTGTCCGGTAAACACGCCGACGACAGCCGCCCGTTAACGATCCGTAACCCTTTCACATTTGATACCGCCATTTATGTTTGCGTTTAATGCTATAAAAACAACGTGCCGTTAAATCGCAAACATTGGTTTTTGGTACTAAATTATTGCTCACATACTAGCTGAATATCTGGTATTTTTGCCATCAGACTTATTTTCAAACTAAAGTTTATTTTGTTTCAGTAGTTCGCTGCAATTTATTTTCTCTTGACATTCTTAATGTCATAATCCAGTTATAACATTTTATTTAACGCAACATTATTAAAACAAAGTTGAAATTTACAAAAAGGTAAAGTTGCAATTATAAATGAAAATTCTCCTTCACCTCCAATCTATGTCACTGAAGGAATCTGCGAATTACAGAGCAATTCCAAGTTCTGGGAATTTTAAATGTAGTTATTTTTATTTTTCAGGGACACCATCAGCTAAAATATTTTCTTCATAATGTCGTCGCGTGAAATAAGATTTTATAACTGGGTTCTTACTGGGTTCTTAAAGGAAGGTAGTGGATCCCCACAAATTACAGTATGATAAAGTATCATAAATGAAACATATTTTTAAATTATCCAAATCTATATTTTTTTTTGGATATTTGTACACAGGTTTTGGTCCATACTATATTGCATCCCTGCAAAGTTTCATCGACTGAGGATTTAATGTTGAGGTCTCCATACAAAAGATCGTTTCATTTCCTACTGCTAATAGCTATAGTACACATAGATATGTATATACATACTGTTGTATTAAATTGTTGGGAATAATTTCCGGTCTCCGTTGTCAGCACACGTCACTCGCAGCGTTTCATAATTAAATAGTTTATTGTGAGACTTTATTATCTGCTGTAGTTATAACTAAAAATAATTACAAGTTTGCAGCTTGAGTTCCGAATACAGAACAGTTTTAAAATTATTCAAATGTTCAATTTCTCCTGTTCACGAGGGTCAATCAAATTCAAAATTTGCTTAAACCTTCTAGTTTATACCCTTTTATTATATTCGCTTGACTCGATGATTATGAATTTAAAAAAAATGGTCTTAAAACATCATGTTTATATTACGAAAGTTTTAATGAAACAAATGAAATTGCTCATTAAAACCGATTATTTTCTTCCGATGATTCAGAGAAAAGTTGGTCAAAGTTACTAACTACAAAGTTTTGTAAATCTAAACTAAGAAAAGCTGTCAAAAGAATGAACCTTTGAACAAAACAAGAAGGGTTTAAAGAATTTTCATTAAAGCCTTATAAACTATGTTCTTTCAACTCGGGTGGGACAAACGAGCAAAGGAAAGATAATCGGCAGCGAAGGCCAGCGTTGAAACAAGCGGTAGGGATCCTCCAGATCCTACAATGGCCGAGGCAATAAATCAATCTCCCGATCTGGCAAAGTATCACGTCTCAATACATCACCTAAGATTTAAAACGACAGCTCGGTTTGATACAGATTTAAGTCTAGACGCCATTTATCAGGGCAGCTTCCAGTCGCGTCATTGGTATGCGGCGAGCGCCGCGCAGCCAGCACTGCAAACGACAATTGACTCGAGTCGCAGTTTCAACGAATCCGATATTGCTGGCTAACTCGGAATGGGTATTAGCTTTCTGGTAAAACATACCACGGATCAGTACAGTTTATTCTCGTTTCACTGAATTTGTTAGAAACACAATACTTTTTTTGAGGTATTCCTCGAAGCGCACCTATTTTGTAACGCACCTAATGAAGCGCACCTAAACTATTCCTCGAAACGCACCCATATAAATGGTAAGCTAACAAAACCAATTATCTATATATGTGCATTTCGAGGAATAGTTTATGTGCGTTTCAAAATGGATACGCTTCGAGGAATACCTCCTTTATTTGAATTTATAGTGTACGGCACCACCTAATAAGAGGAGCTTAGTGACGCAATGGTTTAGCGCCTGGCCCTGTGATTAAACAACTTTTGCAAGGGTCGGTCATGGGATGGGTGACCAAAAATTTATAAATTTATTATCTCGAGCTCCTCCGTGCTTCGGTAGACTCGGTTCGGCTGGCTGGATTTGCAGTCATTTACACCCACTGCATTGGGCCTGTGTGGTGGGTTATGGCCCATCCTCCTTAGCCACCAATAAGGAAGGCCTGTGCCCCAGCAGTGGGGACATTAAAAATGACTGACGTCAATACACATGATGAGATTTACCCCGAGAAGCTACAGACCGTTGACAGCTGAATGACAGCTGACTGAGTTGCCAATCGGTTCAATTCCACGCAGACGAGCCGATAGGTGACGCTGACACAGCTTAGTGGAGTAAATGTCACCACTGAAGGTAAGCAAACTTGGCGTAGCTGCTAGTAGACTCGTGACATAATAATGTTTGACTTAAGACGATATTACTTGAACTTAAGGGCATTTACATTCAGTAGTGGCATCAACCAATAAATAATGCAGGGCATGCGACGCTCCTGAAGATACCATACGTATAATCTTACTGAAAAAAAAACAGACACGTCTGCCTGTCAAGAATTCAATTAAACTGTCTGTAAATATCAATATACTTAGCTGTTATTCTGTCATTATTTTTCAGAACAACTGATCGGAGTACCTAACGCCATATTTTTATTTCCTTTCATTTGGATGTGTACTTACGTAGGTACCTCATATAGACATACTTAAAATTGTTTATATCGTCAACCTTAATGTTGTTAACATCGTTAATCGCGGCGATAATTGCGGCGTTTTTTGTCGCTGGCTAAGTAAAGCTCAAGCCACACAGCGGGCGTGGCACGACGGGGCGCGACGGGGCGCGGCGTGACGGGACGGCCGGCGCGACGGTAGAGTTCACACTGCGGGCGTGATCTCGCCTACGTTCCGCCCCGCTGCGCTTCCGATCTGTATTCACACTCGGCGCGACGGCGGCGTGGCGCGACGGGACGCGACACGTCGCGCCACGCCGGCCTGTGTGACGTCGTCCATAGTACATTACAACTACTCAGCGTCGCGTCGCCGTCCCGTCCCGTCACGCCACGCCCGCTGTGAGGCTTGGCCTTAAAAGCTTGTCTTGTCATTTCGCGGGCGATTATCGTTGCGATGAACGCCGTAACTATTCCAGCTACAAAAAGTCGCTCGTGGGCGGGAGCCGTTAAGGATTTAAGTTCAATTTAAATATTCTTATTTTAATTTTCAATTACGGCAACATGTCAAAACAAGAGATTCATTATGTTTTATGAAGTACTTATAGTCTTCCGATTTATATGCAGCGAGTGTCACGGCGGAGAGCCCGAGAGCCCAAGAGCTCGGGCGCCCATTCTGGCGTCTCTGTAACAGATTTATTGGCGGCGATTATCTGCAATGAACTATTACATCACTTGCGTGAAATCAATAAGGATTAATATTCAAACCTGAGGAATATGACTAGTGGTTTTATGAGCTGTAGACTTCAGGTTTGTCACATTTATGAACATTTTGCGAAATGGCTGAAATATGTTTTTTCCCCATATAGAAAATATCCATTTAAATATCTGAACCGCTCACAAACACGAGAATCGGTTGAGAAATGCTACCTTAGAGGATGAACGGACGGACAGCTGACAGACATATTTTAGCCCAAACTGAAAAGGAGACGCTTTGCTTGCGCCTCGCCCTCGCTCGGTCGATTTATCTTAATAATGTAATGCCATAGGTCGCAGACAGATCCAAGAGATCTGAAATAAAGATATATATTTCTTTATAGCTTTCTCCAGATACGTAGAGAACCAGAAACACGATTTAGTGATTTTGGCTTTATACATTTTAATTTCGAAAATACCTCTTAAAAATTCTTAAAATCTAAATTATTTAGAAACAACGTTAGTTATTCAAGTCCAAATTGCTTTAAATGATGTGTATTATTAATATTCAGTATCGTATTGAAGCATCTTTCTTTGATCACTATAGTTATTTTATACGAATTGATTTAGTGATTTTTGCGCCAAATCTGCCGAATCGATATCGCTCCCGCGCGCGGCGTTTTCTCATTGCTATCTCGCTTTACGCTTTATTTAAGATGTATAATAATAACTTTAATGTCATCATAACACATGCGGAAATGCTTTTGGCACGATCGGCAACTCACTGTGCTTTAGCACTTTACAGAAAATTTCGCGAGCGCGCGTATCACCCCTACACGAACTGACCGTATGTTAAGGCTGGTTTACATTATCTTAGTATTTAGTAGAGTGCTTAGTAGCGTGCGAGTAAATTCTAATGCGAGTGCTTTAGTAGTTTTGGTGCCTTTCCAGTGACCGTTTACACGCTTTCAGTAGAGTGTCATTTTCGCCATACCTAATACCTATTATTTAATTCAATTACACGTCACGCGTTCACTGGCAAATGCACTCTACTAAAGACGCTACTAAAATGTCGATTTACATGCTTCCAGTGCGAGTGCGAGTAAAATATCGCGCGGGGGGTGAACGGGCGCGCAGGGGGTGCTACTGGAAAGCGAGTAGAAAGACTACTAGAACGTTACTCTCTTTAGCCATAAGACGACCGTTTACATGTTTCCATTAAAGCACTCTCCTAAAGCACTCTACTAAAGACTAAGATAATGTAAACCAGCCTTTAGCGTCGAAAATTGATTTTATTAGTACATATTTAATAGTGGGAAGCGGAAGTATTGTCGATAATACATACTTACCTATCTTTAAATGTAAAAAAATATTGTACTTACGTATTCAATAATCATTTTCACTTTGGTTAAGTAGGATAATTTATACATGTATTTGCCATTGATTAAACTGTATAAGTAATTATAGTGTTTTTGCAAGTAAGCAGTGAAGTATTGCGTGTAAAGGGTAACTTTAATCAGAACACATTAGATTTTTCTAAAAATATTCATTTTGTGTGTTAAAAGTTTAAAACTCAGTGTTCTTTGCTCATTAAGGCTGCGGGTAGTTTAAGCCTTGTAGAGAAAGGTAGAGCTGGCTTTTTACGAGGTTTCTGAAGCACCGGGAAATTACGCTAATTCGGTTTTTGAAACATAGCGGGATTATCTCATAAGGTCCTTAGTCTCTTCTAAATGAACACTGCTGAACCACTTACCTTATTTGTTTTAGCTAAAAATAATTTTTATTTGCGTTTTCAGAAAAGTTTAATTTTAGTTACAATTTCATGCCACTTGTTAGCATATTTCAACAACTGGGTGGCAAGTTAGTGTTATTAAGAACTTGTAAACAAATAAATGGTACAGGCAATTTAATCTACTTATTAGAAATAAACAATGTATCTATATGTTTTGTTTCCAATAATGACTATATTAAATTGGTTTAAAGCTTTTGTTAATCTCACAACATGTGCCATGCCATGTTTGGCCAGAATTAATTAATAATAGCTAAGAAAAACACTTGCTCAAGAAATAATTATGCAAAACATAACCCTCAAGTGTACACTTAATTGTTGATTTGGTGTGTAAGTAGTAAACCCAACATTAGTGCAAGCTCGCCTGATTGCTCGGCTAACTTAATGCCATGCTCGTTGCGAACCTAAACTGAATTAGAACTTGCTAATTTGCTGTACGACCAAATAAACCGGGTTACGTGCGCCCGTACAATGTACATAGGTACAATATGCAGCATGTTACTTTGTTATGCAAAAGAAAATATATAACTTGAGGAACGAACACAGCTAGGTGTTACATTGGTTTTGTTGTAAAAGGAAAAGCAAAACAAAGCTTGAGAACACCCTTTTCTAAGTCAGCTAAAAGAAAGCTCCTTACACACGGAACTTTATAGAATTCTCGGTTCCAATTTAATAATATTTAACACAAAGACACGATTATATGAATGTTTTAGCTCCCTCAGGGGTGCTGCCAGTGGGAATGGGTCTGCTTCTGTCTGCTTGTATTAAGGGCGTCGTATATAGGAAATCTGTTTTATATTGTCTGTATGTATGGCACTTCTTACTCGAAACGTTTATATCATAATAACTTACCTTGTTTTGATTTATTTAATTGCAATATTTTTGCTTTCTATAGTCAGTATTTGTGTATTATAAAATTCATAAGTGCTGACTATGGAAAGTAAAATATAAAATACATAAATATTGCCTATGAAAAGCTTTTGGATATTAGTTTTCAATTCGATGCCTTAACATGGGTAGCCTTAGTATGTCATGCTCTCTTTAATCTTTTCTGCGGTGGTGTTGCGTGAGGCGGGTCGTTACGTTCCCTCAAATATGGTTGAGCGAAGCGATGGCTGGTTCATGCGTCATGCTCGTGAACGGGTGCTGCCAGTGGGAATGGGTCTGCTTCTGACTACCTATCTTAACGCATATAGAATTGTAAAGTTTTTTTTTTTTCTCTCTTGTAACAGCCTAGACTGAATAATAACTTCAAACTTTGAATTTAGCTTGAAGCCTGTAAATTGATTAAGAAAATTTGTAATTCATTAAGTAATGATCTAATTAAATTTTATTTATTTGTTAATCTTTGTTAAAGTCTGGAAACGATATACATATTTGTAAATATCGTTCCATTTGATAAAGCTGGTAAGTTTTTTGCGCCCGTTTTTCTTGTCAGCTAAAAGACGTCATAATGGGTGGTAGGGCAAAAAAATTGTTTGACGATTTAGAAACGCTCATTATGTGAGCTTATTTGAATAAAGATTTTTTCATTTTCATTTTCATTTTCATATCAGCCAAAAGAAATTAATTCACGTCATGGAACTTTACAATTTTCGTTGTCAACATAATACTTGTCATACTTAGTTAAACTAAGCAAACATGTGACTGTTACTCCGTTTTAATAAAAACACCAAATCAAACCCAACAGAAGGCCGAGATTCAACACAGGTCCGACCGACCGACCGTCCGGCCAAATTGTTGGAAGCAGCGCAATAGTAGACATCCGAGTTTTAAAAATGCAAGCGCGGGTTAATAAGTTACGTGACTTGGAGTCGGGCCGGGAGAGGGAGATGCAATCCCGGGAGCTGAGATCCCGTAAACACGCGGGATTTTCTACAGACTTAGCGCGGGATCCCGCTTGAGCAAAGAAATGTGTGGAAGAGCGCGAACACGTGCTAGGTCTTTGTGCCTTTGTTAAAGATGGTTCAAGTAAAGAAGTAACGAATAAACATAAATATTTCTAAAAATACTAAATAGTAATTAAGGTATAAAACTATGCGTATTTGAGACATTAGGCTTTTGCTTATCCCAAGCATCACACTCCACAAGTACTATGTTACATACAAAATGTACTACTAATCATAAGTACCCATCTTTAAGTCCTACTGGTGAAAAACGCAAAAAAAAAAAGATTTTTATTTATTTCATTTTTATAATAATAAAAAATATAATCATGCAGTATCCAAAATACTGATACATTCTGATTAAGAAATGTAACACAGTATGAAAACTGTTCAAATTCAAAATTCAAAATTATGATCAACAAACTTGATCTCTTAAAGTCTCGATGCCGAAAAGTTCGATTTTTACACGACTGCCCAAAAAAAACTTTTTAGCATTCGTATCAAGATCGCGGGATTAAAAAATAGTACGGGATTACAACTCTATCCAGCATATATTATGGAAGCTAACACACACACGAGCTGATTCCGCAGCAGTAATCTGATTGGCTGGTTGCGAAATTAAAATGCCCCAAAAACTGTAACTTTCACATGGATGTGAAGTGCGGTGCGACTAACATATGTTTTGTAAATTATGTTTTATTGAAAATTGAAGACCGCTTGGTGCAGTGGCAGTGATCCTACATTTTGATCCCTAAGTCACGGTTTCGAATCCGTAAAGGCATAAGTATTTATTTGTCGTGTTTATTTATTTAGGACTAAATTAAACTATAACACTGTAGAATTTGTGTAGTGAAGTGATAGAACTAACGGCAGCAAATTTAGATGATCTTGAAATATAGCCGTGCATAATAGTGCAAATATAATGCAGGGGATTATATTCATTCACATTGTATGAAATACGCATTATTATAAGATGTAACAAAATGTCACTATACTGAACTGAATATTGCTAAAACTGAACAATTTTCAGTAAGGAATATAAGGTCGTAAAACGAAAAAAAAAACATATTTCGAAAAACAAAAATCATTCCGTGGATAAATTTGTACAATTGTAGCAACAATGTCAACTGTTCCAATATAGACCTCTTATAAGAATACAATAAATTACGTAAGTAATAAAGTTATGAATTAAAATTATAAATCTATCAAATTACTAAACACTTAACAGAGTACACACAGTAATATGGACGGTTATTTCAATATTTAGATGTTATACAGAAATTAGTTACGCAAATAAGTGAAATTATGCAATTTGTAGTCGCGCAGCTCGCCGCAGTTGTTCCAAACGGGCCGCGTGCGTACAACCGTTGCAAACAGAATGCTGTTAAATATTATGTACCTATATGTGCATTGTATATCGGGAATTCGTTTGCTAGCCTATATTGAACTTGTGTTTTAGCGGCTACTTTCCTTCCAACAGTCAGATAAATTTACCTGACAGCCATTTTATGTTCCCTTGACTACACTCTTCTCTAATTTTAAATGATGAAGGCAATTTCAATATCCTTATCGATATTATCATATTTATTTTTCAAAAAATTATAAAAAGCTTTCTAAAATCTTAATAGACGCAAACAGAATGAAAATAATTTCACTAACATGCCTCCCCAACAAAAACTGCCTGGATTCAAGAGATCATAATACGGTCCCAAGGGGGGTATTTATTACAAGCTCTTAAAACTTGTCAGTTTTCTGAATGGCTATCAAAGCGTCTCTTTTATTTATTACTGATGAAAGAGACGCAGACTATGATAGGCATTCAGCCATTCTGACTCGGGTGTGAGGCGACGGCTACACGCCTGGTACTGTGATCCATCAGTATTTAATCAGGGGCCTATTTCATAAAAGATTAGTAAATTTACTTTAATAATTTACCACTGTTATTATTGGGGTAGAATTATGTTTCTTATTAATTATAAAATATAATTCTACCCCAATAAACTACTACTATTTTTAATTACTGTAATTTTTCATTCTTTTATTAAATAGATCCCTGATAAATAATACTGATGGATCACAGTATTTACCAAACGTGTAGCCGTCGCCTAATGATAGATAGAAAAAGTGAGCTTCTCAAAGCCCTGCATGCAGGGCTATGAGTAGCTAATATATAAGGTTTGTTTTGCTATAATTAGCAAAACAAACCTTATAAATTAGCTTTAAAATATTTATTTTTCTTTAATGTACCTAACAATCAAATAGACCATTTTTAATAAAACAACTAATTTTGTAATAAATAATCAATTTTAAACTAATTAACACTTAAAATTATTAATAATAAACTGAACAACTAAAGCTTAAAACACAAAACTAAAACTTTATTTTTATTATCTAAGTACTTGAAATTTTAATTTGACACGTCATTATAACAGAAAACAACAACAAATTACTTATTTAAAAAAAAAAAATGTTATCGTGATTACGTTGCTCCGTGTGGTTGCTTTAGCAAAATGTCAGGACTTTTAGTAAAAATTCGGATTTTTAACCGACTTCAAAACAAACTTAAAAAAAGTTTAAAAAAGTTTCCGATGGTAACTGAAATGGTAACAAACATAGACAATCAAACAAACAACCTCTAAGGTGAAGGCTACACGCGTGGTAAATACCGATATCATCAGTATTTAATCAGATGTCTATTTCATAAAAGTGTGAAAAAGTACAGTAATTTACCATTGTAGTAGTTTATTGGGGTAGAAATTTTGTTTTATAATTATTAAGAAACAGTTCTACCCCAATAACCACAATGGTAAATTGTTATAGTAAATTTACTAATCTTTTATGAAATAGGCCCCTGATTAAATACTGATGGATCACATTATTCTAACCCCAAACGCATATACCGCATCCATTCCGTTCCGTCCGTCGTGGGTAAAAACAGTCCAGAAAAAGAAATAATTAACGCGTTATTTTTAACAAGAAACAAATAACGTTACGTTACTTTCCATGTTACCCAATAACAGGTTTAAAATAGAACGTTTGGCATGGCAACACTTGTGTTGGGGTTTTGTGTTTCAAGTAATACCCTAATGTTTATTTTGATTTAGTGAAAATATTAGTTTCCAATTTTACTTACGTGTGAAATGTTACTCCATCCAACTTTTTATGTGTCGAAGATTGGTTTTTACACCTTTTCACTACACAATTCGGCATTTTCTTTGATGATATTTAAAATTTATTAGTACGTCCTGGTACGTCCGCTTCGCACGCTGGCTGTTAATAAAAGGCGTAGTTTCGTTACATGTGTGTGCGTGTAACTGTGTATGTACACGCCAATGCGTAGTTTTATCGGCTTCACTGCTTTGTTCAGAGGACTACGTCTTCCCTTTTTTATTTGGTCTGAGCCTAAGTATAATTAATGACCAACTCGAAAGAGTTCAAAAGAAGTTTGTACGATCTGTTTATTATAAAATGTTTTCATACAAAATCGTCATACGTGAACTTCTCAATATTTTTTCACTACTTTCTCTAAAATCGCGTAGAATGCTTATAAGTCAAACATTTCTATACAAAGTCATAAAGTATCAGTTTGATTGCGCTCATTTAATCAATAGATCTCAAAGTAGGTATACTATACAACTCTAGAGCTCATAAACTCTTTGCTTTAAAAATGTGCAAAACTATAATGCTGGTAAACGTGCGCCTTTGCGTCACGTTATGCCAAATTATAATGATCAATTTGTTGACATCGATTTGTTTAAGCTGAGTTGGTTAAGCTGGGCAGTTCAGGGCGGAAGTCCTGCTGCATCTTCAAAGTCTAGATACTATGATGTAAAATCTGAAATTATAATTATGTAACTTTAGAAACTATTCAATTTTAAAATGTAATGTTGTGGATAACGTGGTCGTTTACAAAATTGGTAAGTTCTTATGTAAGTGTATATGTATTGCATTGCATATGCATTTTGTAAATGTTTGTTGATCCTTATAAAATAAAATAAAAATTAAGTACTTAACATTTTAAGAGATAATATTTCTCTTTTAATATAAAAAGCCCTATAACCAATTTTTATCTTTACAAAAAACCGCCTCACTGGTGAAAATTAAGTTAACAAAACCTTTTTTCGTCTGAATAGGCGCCGCCGTAGGCTTCTATCGATAAACATGGGTTAATATCTCGCCCGCTTCACTCGTTATATTAAGTACCGATTCCTGAAATCTGTTGTTCGATATGTATGTTCGCGATCAACGCGATAAAACTTTATACAACTTTTTGACTTCAATCATCTTTAAAAGACGAGTGTAAACAACTTAAGACTTTACACTTTACCAATCAATGTTACTCATTTGAGAAAGGTATAGTAACCCAAAAACATTGTTTGGTACGTTTCATACCTAAGAATTTAATATAATTGAATTAGACATTTATAAAAGATTAATTCACACAAGAACAAATTTCTTAAAATTGGATAATAAATTAATCCTTTCATCAACTTACCATAAAACTCCAAAAGAAGGATAATCTTTGAAAGAGCAAAACTTCATTAACACAAAGCGAATTAGAAAAAAGCGGAAAACTCAAGATCTGACGGTTTTGATCAAGAAAAAATGTCTGTCGTAAAAATAGCACCAGAGTTGAATAACAAAATCAATTTTGCAATAATGAGCTTGGGTGGTTTTATTACAGGTCCTTCGGATTTTGCATTGCAAATGGCGGAAACGTCGTTATTTTGATTCGCCGGGTGAATAATGTATCAGGTAATCAAAATACAGTTTCTAATATTGAGAAAGAGACAGATCGGTTTCTTAGAAATTTAAATATTCTTTGTTTGTAAAAAAAGATAACGAAGATAGCCAAAGAAATATTTTTTTAGGCTAAATAATTCCGATTGTATTACAGTGCAAAGGGGTTAAAGGGAAAGGAATGTGGTATAAAAATATCAAAAGGAGATGTCCCAGCGTTGCCCCAGTTTCATTTTATTTAATTACTTTCATAATTAAAAAATGCTATATACATTTTATTTAGGTATGGTATCAGTCAAGAATTGTTTTATATTTAGAAAAACAATTACAAAAATATTAAGTTGTTTTCTGAAGTATTTTGTGAAAAAAATGTAAGTAAATAGTACTATCATGATAAAAAAATGTGATTTAAAAGCGTTTTAACTTAAAAATCCCACTTTTTAATGCAGAAAATAATTATTAATCTGATTCTAGAGTAAAATACCTACTCTGACATACTACTTTGATTAAGAAGCGATAGACTTTCATTTTTTGAGAATGGTGAGGCAAATGATATAGGTCCGATGGGACATGTCCTTTGATATTATAATAAACTATGTCAGAATTTACACCATGTACTTACATGTTTATTTTTGAGGCTAGGATATTTCGGCGCAGTTCCATGCGCCATGGTCACTGAAGAACAGTGTAGTGACCATAGCGCATTCAAATCCCGACATATTTTATTCTAAGAACGTCAATTACCATCGAAATTTAAAACAATATAAAAAATATCTGTTTTAGTAATTTATATTTCAGAACGCTTAAATGTACTTCATAGTAGAATTTAATCTATCGAGTAATCGGAACATAAGTGCGGCATACAGAACTAGTTGTTTGTATTCCATAAAGGGAAATTTCGAATTGTTTCAAGCAAAATATGTCCCAGCTTTCATCCCATAGATATTAAACAGATGTTGTTTCAGACGATTAGGTGAACGGACCATAATTTAAAACTTAATTTAAAGTTTATCCCGAATTACCATAAGTTTAAGAAGCGAATTAAGTTTAAAGCGGACCGTCAAGAAATCATTAAGTCCCGACGCGAAAATTAAACAAATCGCACTCTCAGCAAACAGACTTAATAAAAGACAATCAAAGAGCTACTAAACACGGGAGTGATCCTTTTTAAACAGCAATAATGTTTGCAAAAATGGTGGAGCGCCCTTCGCGGGCCGGTAGGGATGACTCTTCGGCCACCCGAAGTGTGAGTTTTTTTTTAATTATTTGCCAGGTGTATTGACTAGAATATCAACATTAAAAACTAAATAGCGATTATACTTTGGCTACACTCTTTTATGAAGACCAATTTTATTGGAGTTTAGTTTAAGGTGCGCATCATGGGCAAGGAGCGGCCGGAGCGGGCAGATCTGTCACTTTGTATGGCGAGGAAATGCCGACGCCAGCGCGATGTCGGAAAATCCATATAAGTGACAGATCCGACCGCTCCGAATCCGATGCAGTGGACGCGCAACTTTACTCAGCTCTGGATTCTATTAAATGGTAATTTTCGCTCGGAATTTAAGTTTTTTTTTTTATTCCATAAATGGTATACCTAGTAAAAACATGGTAAGTATATTGTAGTTGATTACTTTAACATAATTTGCAATGTTACTTCTTAATTCTGGGATTAATATTATCAGCACAATATTATTTGCATTTCTATACTAAAACACGTGTAATTAACATCAGCCGCCACCCCTAGCGATGTTGCTCTATCTTCAATCATGTTTTGTTGTTCATAATTCGTCAGTGGCAGCCCTAACGAAGTAGCCCGCCTAAGAGCCGCCGTAAACTGCTAATGAATTTTGATAACAGCGTAATTAAATTTTACTCTTACTCCTCGACCGGCGGTTCATGAGGTCGGAAAAATAAATTGTTTTTTTATTCTATTTGCGATTGCGTTTGTTGGTCGCTGCGATATTGTGGCTGTGGCGCTGTTTGGATGTGGCGCTGTTTAGATGTTCATTTGTTTTGTTGTGATACGGGGTTGATCGTTTTGTGATATGACGTCGTTTTGGAAGATGTGAGTGAGCGAGCAAACATTAAAGACAAAAACTGGGAAAAAAGTTAAAAAAAGTATTAGAATTAATACATTAATATGTAATGTGATTCTTTTTGAATTGGAGATAAGGCAGAAATGGGTTTTCTGCTTGAATACGTGTACTCGTTTGGCATGCTAATTTCCAAGCCACGTATGTAAGCTTCCATAAATTCAAGGCCTACCTACTAAAACGTTTGCAATTTAATAATATTCTACAAATAAAGAAAGAAATAACATTTATTCGAGACAAAACACTTAAAAAACAACTAAAAATAATAATATATAAAATAAATAGTTTTGCCCCAAATCGGTCCCGACTCAGCATAATGTTAGGCATTATTATGACCCAACGCTGATCTTCCGTCGGAACCGGTTTATAGAAGACTTTAATCAAATTCACAACAGTTTCTCATTTTCATACCGGTTATTTGTGTTGTTTTTTTATGTAACTTAAAGAAAAAGACAAGGTGGCTAATGGCTTGGCTTATCTAGCCAGCGCAGCTTAACCACTTCTTCGACTAAAACAAATTTAATTTGTTTGTTATCTATTGCTTCAAATTTACCGATACCTAGATACAGTACGAGGCATATAACTTGAAATCGGGTGGAGATTGCGCGAAACGCGTATTTTGGGTATGCGTAGCGGTGAGGGGCGCGGGCGGCGGGAGAGGGGCGCGCGCTATTGGTCGCTCACAAGAGCACATGCGCGAACTTATCCCCACTCCGTCGAAAAAATTTCAAGATACGTGCCTAGTACTGTACAACAATTTACAAGAACTGCAGCCGTATTGTGCAGCCATTAACACCCGTATTCAAGAACAATACTCAAGCGACCCTTGCCTATGCGAATTCACTGCGTTAAAATATAGCTTTGTGATTCGTTTCGTACTACGTGTGATTGGTAGTTGGGACGCTGTGCGCGGGCACTATGAGAACTCATAGTAATGTTTGTGAATACGGGGTGTGCGTTGTCTGTCGATTTAAATTAGCAGTAATAGGTGCGCTGCTCTCAGGAGGCGGCTGTTAATCCGCGCTATCGGATGCACTAATGCCACTCCTTCATTTTGATTATAATGCTTATATTTTGTACGTTCTCCATTATGGAGTCGGTTCCTCAGAGCAGATCTTCTTGAATTACTGATTAAACTGGAAGTACATACTTTTATAAAATTAAATTTTACAAAGGTTAACCATTACAACCAAGCAAAGTCGTAGTAGCTCGTATGCACCTCGGAACACTTATTATATTATAAACTTTTCAATTTTTAGTTCAATTAATTTATCAATAATATTTATTTGCTTGAACATGGGTACAAACAATACAGATGGCTTAAATTAACAAAGAACACCATAACCTATACTCAAGGGGCGTGAAAATTATTTTTATGCGGAACATTAAATCAGCTATTTCACATTCAGTGTTCGGATATCCCAAAGTCTAAATCCACTAATAAAGCAAATCATTCTGATTAATCCTTACCTTTTATATAATAATTAAACTAATCTGAGAACAACAGTCTGACTGATATTACAACACAACAACAGCGCTTGCTAACTAGTTCCAAGAGAGTTGCAACTCAATTTAAATCAAAATATACCATCCCGACATCTTCTCGGTTACTTGCATATAATTCGTGGGTCAATTAAATATCTCGTCGGCCATAATATCCCGCAGTTACCAGTTGTAATTACCAGCGTCACTAATACAGGCAGCGTGCTATGAAAAAACCAAGTACTTACCTACCTATTTAATCTACGCAACTTTTAAAAAACTATTTATTATGTAGTGATCCTAACTATAGCCAAATAAGTAGTATTATTTGCTTTAGCGGTAACAATACACATTAAATAAACTAATGATATGGTAGAGTTCTTGTCCGATTTAAATGAAGGTTAACTACAAGACCTATCTTAGTTACAATATTGAAAATAGTACAAAATCAATTGTTTTGTTCAAATCAATCATGACAATATAAAGGATTATGCCGATTTTACTATACAAGCTAGGCCATGATGCGCTTTGATGAAATTACCAAAATACTATAGTAATTTTATAGTGATTGCGTGGGATGCGGGAAAAAAGAGAAATCTCAATCTCAAGGAGCCGTTTGGGGTTACATTTTCCTATTATATGACATTTTGTTATCTACCCCTTTTTGACATGACATGAGTCTGTCACAGATATGTATGGTTAATGCGCATCATGGCCCAGAATGCGGCATTGTCCTTTCAAGAACTGCAGCAAGTCACAAAATATTTATTATGCTTTTTTGTAACTTGAGGTTCCGATTCATACCGAGAGAGACGCAGCGAACTATCAGCGAGGGCTATATTTGTCCCAAACCACGAATTTATGGGAAAACTTTACTAGTTTTGTAACGAAAATGTTTCATAAATATTTTACAAACTTAGAGTGGATGCTATTTTTATTGACATGTTTCAAAATTTTCGACACCGCCTACTATTTTCAGTTCATTCGTACCTTGCCACCTGTATAATTGCCGCCTAAGGCACTAATTCCCAAACCCGCTCCCATTCAACGTTCCTCATTCACTCGCTCAGGTTTTTGAAAGGAGAAATGAGTTGCCTTATTCCACTCGACGCCATCTTGTATTCCGTAATGGATTTTAGTGAAAGCCCACGGAATTGACGCTAACCAGTGTCGGTAATATGAATGAATGAGCGGGTAAATAAAAGTTGGGAAAGTTTTTACTTTTATTTTGCTCTAATGAGGTTTTCTAAAGAAGTTGATAAATAAATGCTTTTTCTTTGCTTCAGATTTAAAGTAATAACTGGTTTACAAACTAGGCTTAAGGCTCCGTTAAGCAAAATCATTTGTCTCTGTCTTTTTCTTTACGTGTAAAGAGTATGGAAAATAACCTCACTTCTGCACTTTTTCGATGATTTTGGTTGTTTTTTCATTATCTTTAGCACAACTATCTTTCTTGTAAAAACAATTATTGGAGCAACTGCACAGTGCGCTAAAGTATATTTTGATGTAGAATGCAATACGTTTCAGCTATTATTTACGCCAAAAATATGGCCCGCGACAAGCGCTTTTGATGATATTCCGATTTTTTTACAATCATCTGTGAGGTTTATACGCAATTTAATACTTGTAGCAACTAAATAATCTCTTTAGCTTATCGTATGTTTTTTTTGTGGCATATTTTTATATAGAAAACGTAAAGTTGTACTTTACGTTTTCTATATAAAAATATGGCCCGCGCAAACCATGTTTTTCTATTATGGCCCCTTAACTCAGCAGGGTTTTTACAACTTCAAACAGGTTCGACTTAGTATAGATACTTAAGTGTCAAATAGTTTTGGCTATTTTTTGCTTATGAAACTAAATTGGGTATTAATATTATTATTATTTATAAATGAGACGATGAATCATAGGCACTCAACAACTCGTGTTTCCTAAAATAATCATATTATTTTGCACAGTTTTCACTTTACAATTTTATTGCTACAAAACATCTAGCAAGTTACTTCGAAACAAAAACTGGACATCGTTTTGAAGTAGGACTCACATTGCTTTTGTAACTCCATAAACGTCCGAGAAATAATAAACCTATATCTGGCAACCCTTGTGTTATTGTAGCTTGCTGGCGGAGAACTAGTAATGTGGACGAATCGATAAATCTTTCGATAATATTGTAACTTAAGGGTAAAGCAATTGATTCTTATAAATTCTGCATTTAACGATGGTTTTTAAGGAATTGATGAGTTGTGATAATACGTATGCTACCACTTATTTTCGTCCCTTTCAGCCTGTCCGGCTGCCTCATATAGTCAGTTAAGTACCTTTAATTATTCAAATATGTTGCATTTTTGAAAGGCAATACTTCTGAGAACAGTGATTATACATTTTTCTTTTATTACGGTTTTTATTATTTCAGTTATTGTTGTTGATGGACTATCTTCTACGTCGTCACACACGGAGGTACTTAATTTGAGTTAAATATGCTTTAGGTCTTAAATCCGACAAAATTGTCTGTGTTGTAACGTTACAAGAGGTAAATAAAAGAAAAGTGTACCTGCCTAAGATGAAAGAGAATCGTATCTAAGGAAGTGAATAACAGAAATATAGGTTAACAAAAAGAAAATTTATTTACAGTAATCCTAAACACAAATAAAGCTAACTTATTCATTAAAATTTAGAGGGAGTTGGACAAGAGGGCAGATTATTGCCAAAAATACCTACTATATAAAAAAATTAAACAAATTAAAACTTGTTAAAAACTAAGACTTAAAGACCGACAGGCCGCACGGTACAGTTCTAACCAGTTTTATTAAAAATGTCGTTTAGGAAGTCAAAGAGTTAGCAATGCGTACATCACATTTATCGATAATATTGTTCAATACATCACTTTAGAATCAATAGCATGGACGTAAGGCGACACGAGCGTGTGCCAACCGCCTGCGATTGGCTCTTGAACCTAGCAGGTAATAACTGCCTGCTCCAACCAAAAGGGCCTTTGAAAAACTACCCGGAGAAATCACCCGCTTTGTGCACCCAATACGAACCAAATCTGGCCTAATAGCTTTTCTTTTGAACTGTAAATCCGGATATTTGTAGTATTTTATTTATATTAACCAGTTTTTATGTAAACTAATCTTTTGATAGTTGAATCAAGTAATATTTATTCGCAATCTAGATAGTCTTGAGAAAAACTTATAACTACCCGATTAGGAGTATAAGTATTCCTTTTTCAAATTCAATTTCGGTCACGTTCTAATAGATTATGTGCTAACTATAAATCAAACCTATTTAAGTTAAAAAAGTTTTTTGTCTTTTTCTTTTGTATTATGAACTGAGTTTGAACGACGACGACAAAACACATTTTAACTTAACACCTGTATTCAAAAACAACACTCAAATGACCCTTGAGTACGCAAACGCAATGCGTTGAAATAAAGCTCTGTAATTGGTTCGTTTGTTTTACGTATTACAACAGATTACAAAATAGTTAGGTACTTTAATACGTATATTACGCGTGATTGGTTCGTGGGACTGTTGTAATGTTTGTGAATATGGGTGTTAATTTTTCATGAAAAACACTGTTTTTGTTTCATACTTCGGAACGAAATGCCACAATAGCTTACAATCTTGCAAAATGGAGTGTTAACCGTTTGGTACGATAAAACACTTTATTAAAGCTGAAAGCCTAACATAGTTTGAGTGCGTGCGTTCTTCAGGCGACGCGACTCGGCGACGAAATAAACGAGTTTTTGTAAAAGCGAACCGGCCCAGTCGGCAACCACTCATGAAGTTTACAAACGAAACACCGACGCCCGATATTTGTGTGCACTCCGTTCGGTACGACACGTATCAAAGAACTTTTTTTGAGTTCTAGTGCTTAGTTTTTTATACAATAATGAAAAAAAAAGTTTTTTTAAATACAAAAATATTTATATTACCGAAATCAATTTACTCTAGTAAAAAACTACTCATGTTTAGAAATCCGGAATTGTTGGCAGAAATATCTACCATAAAGGTTCAATAATCGTAAGCCAGTCAATTAAACTTTTTACCCGACTGCAAGAGGGTTATGTTTTTCGCGCGTATCTTGTATGTAAGTTTGTATGTAATATTCTTTATTACCTCATATCTTTTAAACGGCTGAACGGATTTCCATGATTAACATATTGTTACATTTGTCTCGTCAGCCCAAGTGTTCTTAAGAAGGTGGCGTTATAAAAACCGACATGGCGGCTGCACGGTGCTATTATAAGTAGTAGAAAAAAATATTTTTTTTAAGAATACTACAATATGGGTGTCAAATTAAAGGTCTCATTAAAAGGATTTCAAAAAGGTATATTATGATTGTAATAAATAATAACTAAAAAGAAATAAATAAAAAAATAAATTTAAAAAAAATAAAAACCCTCCTGCATAAAAAGACAAGTCATCTGAAAAGATGGAAACAAGATTAAATATTAAAGGCAACATTATAACATGCAGTCGGAGGCATATAACTCAAATAATTCATAATGTCACTTTCTTTATGCATGCCTCCGACTGCATGTTATAATGTTGCCTTTAATATTTAATCTTGTTTCCATCTTTTCAGTTGATTTGTCTTTTTATGCAGGAGGGTTTTTATTTTTTTTAAATTTTTTCAGTACTTAGCTACAGTTTGAACTTCGACTCACACAATCTTTCTAGTTGAAGAAATATTTGCTTAGAGTGTATTGAAAGCAGTATGATTTTATTTACAAGCTTGGGTCAGTATTTAATTGCTATGACACGTCAGATAAACCATTTGAGCTCACCTACTAAAGTTCCTTTCAGAGATATAAATATATTCGAATATCATTACATTAATTCGAAATCAAAACCATTGAATTCGAATAAATTCAGACTAGTTTAGGGTTGTCAGTGGAACTTGAAACTCAAGTACCCAGTTGTAACGTCTGACTACAGTTGGCAGCAAACTAGAGTGTGTCGTCGCCACTCGTAACTGCTCGGGCCGGGCCGCTGGCCGAGTACAGTCACTTTTAAAAGTCTTTAAAGAAAAACTAAAACAAAAGCCATGTAGCGTGCGCTGTAGTCAGGGTTGAAGTAGAAGTTTTTTTGACAACCCCCGCATTGTCGAGTGTCTCCATCTCTAAATGAAATAATAATAATAAATTCGTTTATTTATTAAAAGTTTACATATACTGGCTTACAGCACGGCCCAAATCGCCAGGAAGTGCAGTAAATACGGTTTTATTTAAAAAGGTGGTCGTCATTAGTTTGGTGCGACTTTTGTGCCCATAGAAAGCATGCAATTATGCTTAAAATTAACTCCACTACACAACCCGCGCAGATAAAGAATGGGATTGAAAATGGCGTCATACATGCTTGCACTGCACACCATATCATCAAACCTATATCGCTCTCTCACTCATACTTATGGTGGCAAGTGCGGTGAACCGAAATTTCTAGTCTCATTCTTTATCGGCGCGGGTGGTAAGCGCGGTTAGTCGAAATTTCCAGTCCCATTCTTTATCTGCGCGGGTTGTGTACTGTAGGATTTTGATTTATCATTGCCATTAAAATTTATAAGAAAGGAAGTCGAGATCCGGAATTATTCCATTTTGCCCCATCAAGTGTCCCCACTGGTGAATATAAGTATCAATAAAAAGTGAAAATACAGAACTAACATTTCGGGATGGATTCATAGATGGGTCAATTTAGAAAACGAATTGTCTATATTGTTTTAGGTCCCGATGTTTATAGTTACGTGTTTTTTTCAGATTTCTATAAGTGCTTAGCAACTTTGGAATAGAGCCATGTATGTGATACTAGCAGCCGCCCGCGACTTCGTCTGCGTGAAAAGTTTTTCTGCTATCCCTCCCTTCCTGTAACCCTAACGAAATGTATTCCTTTATGATGATTGGTTCAGTAGTTAAGACGTGAATATGTAACAAACAAATAAACAAACTGATTTTCACATTTATAATAATAATATAATTAAAATAAGTAAGGATTGTCAATTTTTTTTAATACTTAGATCATGTTTTTCTTTGATGCTTGTCCTTTTTACGTGAGTTTTTTTCAGTGTAATTTGCCCATTACGCTTTTGTATTCGAATGTACTTATGTATCGTGTGTAATGCTTGTTTTCTTATTTCAAATGTCCTGCAATTTGAGAAAACGTGCAACGCTTCTATGATCACTGCAAATGCGGTTAGTTTGCTACATGCATCGCAGTTACATTATCCCACATACAGACAGAAACACACGTAGTACAGTACCTATATCTATACTGTGACGCAGTACAGAAATAATGTACTAAGAGAGCGACACACGCGTGCCGAATTTTGCATAAAGCTGTATGAAAATGGGATTTACACTTTAAAGCTGTGCTTGTTGCATTATATTTTGACTCTTCCACACCGGAGTGGCTTAATGTATTACAGCTTTTGTGCAAAAAGTGTTAAATGAAAACTAGCCGATTATACTCAATACTCAAATCATTTATTGCATTCCACAGTGTTACAGTAGTTCTTAAATTATAATATTAGATCACTATGGACCCTGTCGGGCACAACAACAATAATAGATAGCAAACACTTATTTATAATTAGGTACTTAAACATCATTGAATAGAATGTATCATACATAATGAGGTTAATTATATATTTTTGCTGTTTGTTTCATTACGATAGGAGTTATTACTTAAATAAAAATAAAAAATATTTTACTCTTTACTTTCTATTAATTTATATTGCACTTATGTTTTTAAGTTAAGCTTTTAAATTTTTGTCTACAATATTCATATTTCTATATTTTTATCTTCTAAATATTCCTTCATGGTGTAATAACACTTTTTTGTAAGTAATTGTTTTAAATTATTTGAGAATTTTTTATCATCATTGACATTTTTTAGTGAATCGGGTAGGTTATTGAAAATTTTTATGGACATGGCTAGCGGGCTGGATGAATGGTGTTTCATATAAGAATCAGGAAGCGTTAATTTGTTTCTGTTTCTAAGATTATGTTTTTTTATTTGATCATCTCGCTTAGTGTAAAAATTTGGGTATTTTCGAACGAATTTACATATCTCTAGAATATAGATGCAGGGTAAGGTCAAGATTTTATGTTTTTCAAAGTGAGGTTTGCAGCTGTCTGATTCCTCTATGTTAACAATGATTCTAATAAGTTTCTTTTGAACTGTCAATAAACTTCCGACATCAGTACTAGACCCCCATAGGATGACGCCATAGCCATAGATTGGTATATTATAGTAAAAAAGTTACCGATATACAGTGTGTCCCAAAAGTTTGCCACACGGAGGGAAAGAATTGAAGATAGGAAATTATACTGAAAGAAGAATTAATTTTATTTTAAAAATAATTGGAACTGATTTTTTTTTTATCACATTCGATACCGTACAATTATACGATACCATACCTTATGATACGTAATAATTAAAAGGATCATGCCGCATTCTGGGCCATGATGCGCATTAACCATACATATCTGTGACAGACTCATGTCATGTCAAAAAGGGGTGGATATCAAAATGTCATATAATAGGAAAATGTAACCCCAAACGGCTCCTTGAGATTGAGATTTCTCTTTTTCCCGCATTGTATTTTAATGATATTCTTCCCACGCAATCACTATAAAATTATTATATTATTTTGGTAATTTCATCAATGCGCATCATGGCCTAGCTTGTATAGTAAAATCGACATAATCCTTTAAATGTTTAAATAGTCTTGCTTTTGTTTAAGATGCTATGATGGTACCTTTTCGATCAGTATCATAAAAATAGAACATTGTTTTTTTTTCTTACTTTGGTTGATTCAATTCCTGGTTAAGGAGACGACTTATCAAAAATCTTTGAATGCAGTTCCAATTATTTTTTAAATCGAAACGAAAGTCAGTTTCAGGAAAATTTCCTACTTACAATATAAAGGTACTTTCCTTTCGTGTGGCAAAGTTTTGGAACGTCCTGTATAAAGTGGAAAATTCATTTTGTTTACAGCCAAAACTAAAATAAGTACAAAATGTGAGCTGAATAGAGCTCATTAGTTTCAACCCCAAACACAGAGGTGCCAAACTATTTGGTAAATCACGTTTTGTAGTTTTCACTTCTAGGGCTGCTAAGTGACTGAGTTTCACCTATCTTTAACATGTGGACAGTTTAACATTTTGGGTTCTTTTGATTATGATGACTTGATATGGAATGGTCGCCACTCTACTATGCCAATTGTTAGGCCCGCTTCACTATAATATGTATATAAACTTTTCATCACAATGCTCTAAAAGGTGGTTGCACTTTAATCGAAATCAGAGATGTAAATTCGATTTACATACCTAGGGAGGTAAGTAAATCTGAAAATCCTCTACGGCATCGGCATGGCAGGCAATGCAACCGAGAATCCGTTGTGAAGGCCACTGGACCCTGCACGGAGATCGTTTGGGCGCTCGGATTCCTTTTGCGACAAACGTTTCAATCACCACAGAATAAACAATGAGTAGTTATCACCTGTAACAAGTGTGTTATATTTACAAAAGTCTGTTTAACTAATGTCATCGCAAACACATATTCAAATCCAAGCTGCATTTGGGCGGCCCTATTTGGGCGTGGGCGGCACTTTATATAGGAAAAGTTTCCGTTTGCATTTGAACGAAATTGCTTCCGCGGCTGTCTGCACCGATATAACTTTGACGCGATATTTTCACCAGCGGCAGATCCAGGTGAAAACTAACAACTTATTTAGGTTCCCGACGCGAAGCTGAAATTAACTTAAGTTTTACGAAAATAAAATACCATGTGGTTCGTATGCCTTATTATCCTGTATTTATCAACGGTTTTTTTTTCAAATAGCTTTAACGATAGTGTTATCGTTAGGATAGTTTCGGAAACAGTTTTTTATTTTTGCAAAATCATATTTATTTTCCTCAAACCTCTAATTAATATGGTCCACTTTCGACCACTGGACCAACACCAGTTGGAATAAAACAGTTGTACTTTCTTCATTTTATTGTTATGTTTCATATTAATAAATACAATAATAAAGAAAAATACTTCTTATCTTTTGCCAACCAATTACCGAGTGCCTACTGACACAATATTAATTTAAATTGTTTAATCAAATCAATTGTAAGGAAACTTTCCTAATTCGAGCCCGATTGGTCCACCGGCTGAATAATAATGTCTACATTGAGCAGTGATTGCGTTATCTCCACTTTAACATCTTAGCGTCGGGGCACACGGGCGGAAATGTTCACCACATCTCCGCCGCACGCAGCGATCCTACTATAATATTATAAATGTGAAAGTTTGTGGGTTTGGATGTTTGTTCCTCAATCACGCAAAAATACTGAACGGATTTGGTTGAAATTTGGCACACAGATAGTAGATAGCCTAGATTAAAACATAGAATACTTTTTACTCCGATATTCCCACGGGAACGGGAACCACGCGGGTGAAACCGCGGGCGGCCGCTAGTAGAAAATAACTTTTAATAATGCAATAGGATTTATCTATTTTCCTTAGTGGAATAGATGTTTACCAAATTCAAATGTCTTTTTGAGGAGCGGTATGACTGAAAATATTTAGAGAACATGATTTATTAACGGTAATAACTGCCCATATAAAACTGTCATCTCTATCTACTTATTCTAAAATTCCGAGATACGAACTTTTTGCAAGCTTTCATTAATGCTGTTAGATAGCAGAAAATAAAGTTCTAAATAAATGCGTCTTTTCATCATCCATATTCGCTCTGAAAGCTTGAACTGAAAGTTAGTAAATATGTATGTAAAATTTCAGCTCAATCGGTAACCGTAAAGTGAGATCCACTTTCCGGTTACCGATTAAGCTGAAATTTTGGCTGAATTTAACTGAAATAAAATAAAATCTTTGAACATCCATTTTTACCCATTTAAGGTTTTCCTGTATAATGGAAGTCAGGTTTCTCGTTGAGGATAGCAAAATTTGATTACAGACAGACAGACCAACAAACCAAAAAAAAAAAAACACCGGAGAGGTGAAATTAAAAAGAGTTGTAAAATATTAAAAAACTTTGTTGCGATTGTACCCCGTGTGGTCCAACGGCTAAACTTAATTTTATTGCCATTCAAATATTAAATACTGTGAAAGGCTTCGTTCCCGAGCCTCGAGTTTCAGACAAGATATAATAAATTAATTATGTCAACTCTAGAAATAAAGACTGTGTTCAAAGTTTTACTGTGTCGATTATTCTAGAACTATTGCAGCCTTGTTTTTACTGAAGTTCCTAAAGATAATTATCAAGTTCTGTAGGTACCTACTATACACTGATTTTTAGGCCACAGACTAGTCAGTTTAATAAATGATGTCTGTACAGAAAAAAAGTGTGAAAGAAATATTTTGTCTTAAATTATTTCTTTTGAATATAATTATGTTCGCTTTGAAGTATCTTGCTCGCAAATTCGTCGGCGTGAAATTTCGTTTTAACGTGGGAATTTCTGTAAAAATAGTAACCAATGTTTTTTCTAAACCATTTTGTGTGTAATCAAAAAAAGTTTCATTCATTCTATGTTTTTCGTAACGGCTCAATCTATCGTTTTACTTCCATAATATGCGTGGAAACGTAACCAATAATAAAAAGACATATACAAGAGATACTTCCGCAATTGTAATATTAGTATGCGGAATGGATAGGTATCGAGAATATCTATATCTGTTTTTCCTCCTCATATTTGCACCCACTCCCACTGTCCTCTCTTTTTTCACTTTATAACTCAAGGTTTCCTAGAAGAAATTGCTACTAAGCAATAAGGCCGCCTTTTGTGTCCTTTCTCTGTTTGTTGTCTTTCCTTGTAATATGTCCTGTCTTAAGTGCAATAAAATGTTTTGTTATTATTATTCTTTACAGCATAGAAAATAGGACAATCTTCATTAGAGTCAGCAATAGGCTACAAATACCGTTGATTCGGACTCCGGGGGTTGGAGACCACATGAGTAAATAAGCTGGAGACTATACTGTTGGTATGTCAACTGCCTGGAAGCTCCCTATTATGGTATAGTATGGTAGGTATGGTACAGTACGAGGCATGTATTTTGAAATTTTTTCGACGGAGTGGGAATAATTCCGCGCATGTTGTGAGCGACCAATAGCGCGCGCCCCTCTCCCGCCGCCCGTGCCCCTCACCGATACGCATACCCAAAATACGCGTTCCGCGCAATCCCCACCGGTACCCTGATTATCTAAAAAGAAACTATTTAGCGACCGGTTTCATTCCACATACATTGCTACTTTTCTTTGGTGTGGTTTTTTTAATCCAAAAAGAAGTAGCAATGGATCACTATCATCTATGAACTGCAACCAGTCGCTAGGTGGTTTCTAATTAGATAATCAGCCCGCCGATTTCAAGATATATGCCTCGTTCTGTAGTCTACCACCACATGCTGAGAGAATAAATAATAGTACAAGTGCAGTACCTACATGCGCCGCAGTGACACACCGGGCGTTTGATTTAAATCCGGCTCGCAGTCGGTTATCTCCACACACCGCGCGAGATTTATGCGCGGCGCGTTTAATTTCACCGCCGATTATTGTATTACAAATTGCACGTCGCGACATGTCCGCCACCTGGATTTATGATGCACGTGCGATTTACTACCTGCATGAAAATAAAAAAAAGGCTTATGTTTAAATGATGACCTTACTAACCTAACCACCAGAATTAGTAAATGATCACTGGGCGGTTTATGGTATGTCAAAGTATTAAATTCCCATTTTAAATTCCGAAAATTTTTTGACAAAAATTTTCATTAATATGTGCATCATTTATTCAACGGTGCTGCATTCCAAATAAAACCGGTCAAGAGCGAGTCGGACTCGCGCAACGAGGGTTCCGTACAATCATAAATATGTTTGGATATGTTACTTTAGTACAGTCTTTAAAAAAGTAGGATAAACGGCGGACAGGTGGAAAGGCGAACAGGCGGACAGTTAATTTACAAATCTTAAGCACAGCTGCTTATGGTGACTGAAAAACGTTTCAGCCACTCCACATTGCAAACTGTTTATATTACTAAGTAGGAACTTATTCTTCGTTTATTCGTACGGCAAATAGTAGGTAATTATATTAGAACCAGCCACCAATTATTATTGTAGTATTATTGCGCCATCTCTTGACCGATAGTGGAACTATTTTATTAGGTCAGCGCCATCTGTTGACTGGTAGTGAAACTAAAGAATTTTTGTTTGTTTTTTGAATTTCTAAAAATTGTGTTATATTGAGACATCGTTTTATTTTTCCTGTAATCTTTACATAAACTACTATCACATAGAATTATTTGAGATTTTTCTCTTTGCAAACTTCGGAGATAAGGGGGGGCACAGTATTTTTTTTACATTTTTCATCATAAGTCGAAAACTATGCGGCCTAAGAACAAAGAAAAAAATGTTTTAAAATGTGCAGACAGCGCTCTTTCATATGATACCCCACATAAAAGAACAATGAACTCAAAATTAAAAATAATAAAGGAAACTAATCAATCTGAAGGATTGTCCAATATTCTCCAAAAAAAATCAATCATGGTAGACCATTCGTATCTTATATATTTCCGTGCTGTATGATATCATTTCTGTCATATTAGCCCGGTGCTGGTGAGAGAATCTTCCAATACCAGTCAGTAAGTTCGTTCTACTTACGCCCGTGTAATGCTCTTAAAATAGGATAAATAAATATAAAAGTCGCTTCAGGTCTTCCTTACAAGTTATCGGGGTTATCGGTAAGCTCTCGAACCGTTCAATATTTCATAGCAGAGATAATCCTGTAAGGACACTTGCTACTGGAACTAAGCTGCGAAAATGTTCGTGGTGGCGCGTGTAATAAAGAAACTGTGTGCTCGGTAACTTTTTGTAATGTTTTTTGTATTACTATTGCTCAGATAATATGCTTCGATACTTCTAATTATGATCCAATAGCACTAGGCTCGCATTGTGACTGAATACTTTTTTATTATCAACGCGTTTCAAAGAAAAAACATCTGGAGTTAAAGAAAAATTAACACAGAGTTCGCGAAAAAAATTATAAATGAGTTTCGTTTGATTTTATTGGTGTCGTTACATTTTTAAGATAAAATATACATTTCAAGTTGAGAAAACACCTAACGTTTTGCTATTCCTGTCGAAGTAGACATTGTACGATAGTAAACAGTAAACATAGTATAACTAATTAAAAACCAGCACCACCATAATATCATTGTTAACTTTAATTGAAAGTGTTTATTTATATCTTAAGTTATTTAATTAACACGTCATTCAGTATTCAGCGACAGACGGTTATCTAAGCATGTTTCTATCAACAACTACGTTAGAGCTGCAAATCTGCGATATTCCCTAATGCAGTGGTTTCCAAACCCATCAGCTCCGTTCACAATCCACTGCACCCAATAAGGCGCATGCATATGCGCTGGGCGCGGGGTCGAGGGCGGGCTGGCAACCCGCCAGCGCTCAACACCGTGGTATAACCTTATCGCACGAAACGCTTAGCCTATGGCGCCAGAAAACTGGACTAAAAGCTTTCGTTAAGCAAATACCTATATTATTATGCTATTCAAGAAGATTTTGAAATGAAGCGAGTTTCACCTAAAGCCTCACCCAATAATGCCTATTTCCGTCATTATACTTTTGCATTCAACTCTTCTATAGGGTAAAACCGGGATAGATGCCGCAGCACGATGCGCATATATAAAGTCCTTCTTAAATAGTGCACAAAATTTTAAGGGATCAATGAACTCATGCATACAAACAACTTTTACTATGGTACCAACATTGAAATCGCGAAAAAGAATCCGCTGTTCCATACATTTTGATCTATTCGATTTTAAATTTTCTATGGAACAGCTGTTTTTTTCGCGATTTCAATGTTGGTACCATAGTAAAAGTTGTTTGTATGCATGAGTACATAGACCCCTTAAAATTTTGTGCACTATTTAAGAAGGACCTTAAATAGCATATATGGTGTCAGTGTATATTTTTAAATTATTTTTATTGTTCTGTTCTATTTTTATGTACATATTTACGTTTATATTACTGTTTTAGGAGTAGAACAACCTCATAAAATTTGGTTGGGTTTTCGTTTTCACTATCTCGCACTAAGGGCAGATGCCCTTCTGAAGGGTAGATATCCTTCTTAGTATTTTTATGGTGGGGCAATTATCCATAGGGTTAGGCAATACTCAAAAAAATGGTTCCACGAAAAGTTAAATTCTGCAAAATCTGTAATTGATAGATCAAAAATAAATAATTATGATTCAACATAAATGATTAAGTTAGCCTACATTCATAGAAATTTTTCAGATTAATGAATATTTTTTAAAATTAGGAGTCCTTTTCAAAAAGTAGGGCATCTATCCCGGTTTTACCCTACGCCATAAGTTAAACGATTAGGTTGCTGCTACAAGACTATAACAATATGATAGATATACTATTATTAAGTGTAATAATTTATGAAACATATTATTATCTATTTATGTATTTTTATCACAAAATGGTAACATAAATGGCTATAAACTTATTGTATTTACTCCCTGTTTGACACAACCTAACGACTAAAACTAATAACTTAATACACTTTTGGCCCGGAAAATAAGACACAATAGATTTTCTATTGTTGTCCAGCCGCATGCGGCAGAGCAGACATTGATAAATTAAAGTTATAGGAAAACTTTTCCGATATACTTAAATAAATTGTAAAAGTTGATCAAACTCGTTGACTTCTTTTAACTTTACTAATGTCCTACAGACCAGCTTTTCACGTTTTCAAAAGCAACCGCTTACCTGGTAGAAGGGGGAAACACTCTAATAACATTTTGCATTTTAAAGCATATTTTTTTGCAAACGGATCCCCGAAATATTGTCTTCACACACCTATAATATTTTTTCAATACACCTATTTTAACGACACACCACACAAAGAAAAAAATGTTTCATCCCCAAATAACAAATAAAAAATTTTTTTTTCATGATTTCATTCTACCACTTTTTCGGCGTGATTAATATACATAATCACGCTACATTACAGCTTTGTAATACTTAAGGCCTCTGAGCTATGCCTCGCACGAACAAACAGACAGACCAGACACGTCGAAACAATAAGGGTTCCTTGTTGTTGACTTGTCTACGAAACCCTAAAAACCAATAAAAACACTTAAAAGCGCGCAGTCTGCACACCAGCGCCGCCAATGGAAAAATCTTAGTTCTTAACTACGAACAAAGATACTAAGGAACAGTAATTCTGCTCAAAAAATAGCACCACGCAAACTACAACCGAGTGGGCGGGGCTAAAAAAGTACAACCGAAGCACTGTTTAGTCATGTCTGCCACGCGCTCGGTGACAGTCGTTAGCGTTACGACAAAAAAAAACATTAAAACGTGGTAAAAAAACGACGTCATGTGTGGTCAAGTGGTGTAAAAGACCAATAGAAGGTATCAAAACAAATACGGACATATCATATCATTGGTAAGTAAAATATTTTTCGTTATTTAGAAATATCTATGAGCGTATACATACAAACTATGGTAGCTATTATGCAACAAATGTTCAGTCACTTTGTGAGGGCAGAGTCAAATCTTCACGTTCACTGCTATCACACCTTTTAAACAAAAATAAAACTCTCATGAAATTCAGTACAACAGAAAAAAAGGAAAATTGAAACCAAAGTTTTGTAATGCTATAAAAATGGCGCGTCCTGCAATATGCAATCCATAGAAAACGAGTAATCTGATGTAATCTTCTTGTTTTTTATTATTAAGCAGGGTGTAACAAAAACTCTGTTCAATCCGTGAAGGGATGATTAGGTAGGTACCTATAAGGTTTCGATTCTATTCACGCAATCCTCTTTGATTAGCGAGTAAAAAAATCCCTGGTTAAAATAGAATAAACAAAAAATGGGGAATTCACATTGCAACACCGAAGACAGCGGCACGACAAGTAGTGAAGTCATGAGGTCAAGTCAAGACCGTCAGAACACAAAGTAATGACAATTTCTAGAAACTATGATTTTTATGCAGTTCTGAAAACAGCTTTTTAATATGGAGTTTGATTCGCGGATCGTTCTGCTTGAACCCCAATGTGAGATCTGCTGCGAAGATGCTATCCATATTTCCACCACCAATAGCAATACATGCCCAGCAACAGTGCACTAGATCAGGGGTGTCAAACTATTTTTTCTAAAGGGCCATTTATAAAATTTTGGGTGTGTTAGCGGGCCAGACTCAAAATTAAAAAACTCAAATACGTACTAAATTATTATAAATAAAGCACGCGCAATTTTAAACAATACATAGTGGCATCGAATGCCGTCTAAAATCCTCACTGGATAGATTCTGGTCGCGGGCCGTATTGAGATGGCTTGGGCCGGATATTTGACATCCCGACGCTAGATTGTCCCGAGAACTTTGCAGCACACTTGTATTCGACTTAGTAAGTACAAAAGTGGCTATTATTCACAAACGCATTACGGCTTCACTCTCACAAATGTTTTTAAACATCAACTGTTAACATGACCTCACAAATAAAACTCAAGGGGTGTCAAATCTGGCGATCGCGCTGGCTACGGAGTTGGTCCACCTCTTCCAAACCTCCGTTTCCCATATTGCTAGCTTAGATATTCGCGCACCGGTCAATAAGCATGTTAAAATAGTCTGCATTTGAAAAAGATTTTTGACAAGAATAAATTTTGACTTGGTGGAATACGCTGCTATAAAAAACACATTCCAACGAACTGAGAACTTCCTCCTTTTTGAAGTCGGTTAAAAAGGTGTCGCTATAAGAATTTTATACTGCCAATTAAAGCATGCTTTTTTATGAGAAAAACAAAAATAAAGCAACGTATTAATGCGTTATTCTTTATCAGTCACACTTCTAAAAGACGTATTAAGGCGTTGCTCGCGCCAATGTGATAATTATCTACATTATGTACTTATATGTTATGAAAAAAAATCTACATAATACATTCCTTTTTATTAAGCATACCTATTTTATTCCAAAACCTTACCTAATTTTAGTCCTTCTTGAAATCAAGTGTCTTACCAATGAATATGATCATCATTCATCAACATCACCATTTTATAATTATCATAAAATAAAATAACAATAAAATCATCACAGCCGAAAGACGTCCACTGCTGACATTATGTCTCCTTTAGTTTTCCAGAGCGACTAGTTACAGACGACTTACATTCAGCGTATTCGAGCGGTCTTTACTAAGTCGTCTTTCTACATAATAAAACAAACATTATATCTAACAAATAATTATGTACTGATTTCATTAAACAATTTTATGATGCCGCCGCCCACCGCGCCGGCCGTAGTGCCCTTAGCAGGTTAGGTGTACTGACTGCATTCTACATTACACCTTCCTCGCTTCAATGACAAAGGCACAACAACGGCCCAATGAGTGACACGAAGCGAGCCAAATAGCCAATCATGTTTGATCTGCGTTCAAACACCAGCCAATAGAAAACGTGATATGCGTTAGAATACAACCTAATACCGATTATGCGTGCATTGTAATAAGGTATGTTTTTACTAGTTCATTGCTGAGTTTGCGACCTTCTTGTGTTACAGAATATGTGAAGGTGCCATTTTTTAAGCAATATTTGTTAGGAGTTAGGTTTCCTTAGAATCTTTGTTCGTAGGTTCTTAACCCGTGTATTCTTCGGAGTGCACTACAGGCACAGCGGCGTCACTCCCTGTAAGTGTGAGCTTGGCGTCACTCCCTGTAAGTGTAAGCTTGGCGCCAGATTGGCGGCGGCTACATCGGAAACGTGACGAGTAGTCACGACTTGTGATAGGGTTGGCTATTAGCATCATTAATGCAAGGAAAGACGTCCAACAACTCCTATTGCGCGGTGCTAGCGAACTAGGCAAGCCTGATAGCGCGTGCCTCCGCGGAGGAGATACCTCGCCCCGATGGCGTCGCGGCACCCCCGCGCTCGCCCGGCGCACTCACACATAGCCGCGAACAATTTTACAGCACTCATGCGCAAGTGTCGCTTCTTTTCACGTTAGTGTATATTTTCTTTGCTACAGGGAGATAATTCACAATTTCATCTTTATTTATGAACTAAGTAGGTATATTTTTTTCCAATGGCTGCCCTAGTGTGCAGAATAAGCCCTCTTGACATTTCAAAATCTTAATCCAATAATTAAACCGATAAAATAAGTATGGTAACCACGTTGATACGCAATAATTTGAACTTTGACTGATCGATTGACAAGTTTGTGTAAGCAGATAAGGCTCTCTGAGACGCGCCACAGGTGGCAAATATTTGCGGAGGATCGGGCCTCACGTGGTGTCGATCAATTCATACACACATTCACCAGTAATGAGATTTTTCAAACTCCGAGACAGGCTGTCGATCGATTTACAACTCTGTAACTGAAACTTTATGATTGATTATTCAACAAACACTTCATGCTGACATGGCCTACGGGTGACACCAGTTTGTCAGTATTAAGCACGTCAAAGTTTGATTAAAAAGCTTTACTTGGATAACGTGGTAGGAAGTCCTGAAAAATGACATGTGGAGGGATCTGCTACATTAATGGTAGCAAAACAAATAACATTTTGCAAATAAGGCGACAACAAAATATATGACTAGCATGAAAAACAAAAAAAAAATACTTAATCATTTCGAAAGTATAATTTTCATGAAATGGCATATGAGTAAACTGTTTTTCTTTTCACACTACAATAATAACTATGTATGTATGACTTAGAGGTAGGTACATCAATATAAATAAAAACTATTTTGGTCAATCCTACTAATATTATAAATGTGAAAGTTTGTGGGTTTAGATGTTTGGATATTTGTTCCTCAATCACGCAAAAACTACTGAACGGATTTGGTTGGAATTTGGCACACAGATAGTGGATAGCCTAGATTAAAACATAGGATAGCTAGTACTAAATAATACTTGAAAAAATACGACTCGCACCAGTTCAATTCTCGGACGGGAATCGAACCCCCGAGTCTCGTGACCTTTGGATGTCTGGTCCAATGTTCTGACCGCTGAGCTACCAAGTTACTCGGTTGCTAGGTAGCTCTAGTAGCAGCATTGGACCGGACGTCCAAAGGTCGCGGGTTCGATTCCCTTCTAAGAATTGTACTGGTACAAGTCGTATTTTTTCTACCAAGTGATTCAGTAGCTCAGCGGTCAGAGCATTGGACTGGACATCCAAAGGTCGCGCGGGTTTGATATTCCCATCCGAGCATTAATCTGGTGTGATTCGTATTTTTTCTAGCATAATATAACCGCCTCTGTGGTCTAGTGGTTCGCCCACCCGTGTAAGACGCAAAGGTCCCGGGTTCGATTCCCAGGGGGGGTAAAATTTGTACTCGGTTTGGTTGGTAGTAGGGCTTTTTTCAAGTCCGCCTGGCTAGCTACCACCATCTTACCTAAGTCTGACGCCATAACAACAATTTAAAAATTGTTGTGTTCCGGCAGTTAGAGGTAAGATAGCCAGTATTCCGGATGTAGTGCGCGCATCCACCTTCGGCCTTATCGTCATTTAACATTAGATGCAATGAAGGCCAAGCACTACCCCGTTGTGTATAAAAAAATATATATATTATTTAGAATTTTATAAAAATAACATTTTCAATGCAAAAATCTCAAAAAAAATAGGTCATTTAGAAACGCCTTAACATTTGCAGAAAACCAAACCTTTTGTTAATATAGGTGTAGAAGTTTATATACCTATTCTATTCTATGGTTCTTGAATGACTCTGTTCTGTTAGCTTATGTTAAACAAATAAACAGCGGATGTTAGTGGGCCTCACTACAATGCTGTAGTCCTGAGAGCTTTGCAGCGAGTGCACAAAACACATCGTATTATTAGGACCATGCAGTTGTTGATGTTACTGCTTGCAATCTGGGATGTTTCTTTGGGTTGGGATGTAGTTCTGTGACTAGATTTATTATCTTAGACTTAAAATCAATGATTAGGAATATTGCAGTTGCCAGTTTAACTATATTTGTAACCTGGAATATTTCTTAGGGTTGAGTTTTAAAACCTGTGACTGTACAGCTACACTTTTCTCTGAAGTTTGCAGCGTGTAGTTCGTCGCTGCAGCTGCGTTGTCTAGCAGGTGTCATATTCTTCCCATTACTGGTTAAACTCTTTGGAATTTATGGTATTTTGCCTAGTGACTCAGTAATGGGTATATAACATCTGTTGGAAACTCGACAAAACGATCACTGACAGTGAATTTGCATATTAGACTATAGCACCTCAGATTATGAGGTATTGTATTTAGCGTTCAGTCCAGTTGCAACATAATTTCGTAGCGATTTTCCTTGAGATCATACAAATTTCGTGAAAAGCTCTCTTCCTAAAGTTTACAAATATACCCGTACCTTACCCAAATATACCTAGTTATTCCAGCACGTGTACGTACATACACAAACAAACGTGTAAAAAATTCCTAAAAACAAGTAACGTCACTAATGTAGAGCTATTCATAATTTTTCCACATTTACGTTTCATGGTAATAAATAAAGCTTACAATACTAACAGGTCCAAATAAAGCTAAAAAACACAAAAAATGAGCTCCTGAAAACACTAACGACAAACGCAAATGAACAGCCTCCTTTGAAACATTACGCTCAAAATATCTCCAAAATACCGGCTCGGCTGCGCTACACTTGAAACAGGATACCTACTTTATGAAGAAACCTTCTAAATATGATTTATGGAGAGGCTTTATCGCTCCTCCGATAATGACAGCATTAGGGCCGTAACTTTGAAGGATGAGTGGGTATTTTTTACTCCTCTTACAAGGAATTAAGTTACGCCGCGCCCTTATTGACAAAGGCCTGTTTCGATAAATTCCAATAGAATTGATTTTATTGTGAAATTCAATGGGATTCGCTCCACTTAAACTTTTTCTTGTTAAGCCACTTATTTATGGCTTCCTTTTGATGAATTATTCTTATATTTCTTTGATATTATGAACCAGTGTACAAACTATTTACTTTGAATGAAATTAAAAATTATTATGCTACATTTTGAAATAATTTTACGGTCGTAAGTAACGTTAACCTTGATTTATAATTTTTAAGATACATCGTGTAATTTTAATAAATATTCTTATTTAACTCGTTCCATCATAATTTCTAAGTTTCTGCTTTATTTTAGGGCTGTTTTTTCCTTCTGCAGTAGGTATTTTAGTATCCTAATAAATTCTTGACGCCTTAATTCAACTTACTTTTAAGTCAATTTAAAACGCAAAATACTACAATTCATCTACTCGAGCGAAAGAAAAACAAGAAAAAAGCTCGTGAAAATATAAAAACTAAAAATGTTTTAATTACAGAAAATCCTTTGGTAAACCCGTGCTTGCCATGAAAAGCTAATTTCCAGAAAAAAGTTCCACTTTTCGAATGTGCCGCAGAAAACTACTGTCGGTCGCCACTGACATGAAAAAAAATTTTTTTATTTAACTGGACTGGCTGTCTGTATGATTTGACAGCTAAGTTTTTGTGCCTATTTGAAACGCCACTAGCGTGCGTCTAAAGAATTAATTTTGACGTACTATAAGAAAATCCAGACTCTCCAGACTTCAAACTTTAGTACCATGTACGCACGCTATGCTCACGCTACGTCCTACAGCGCCAAAATAGCGGAAATCAAATAGGCACAAAAACAGTTTGACATAAGCCTGTCCAGTGTAAATATATGCAGGTCAGTGTCGGTCGCTAATTCACTTCTCTTTATCACAGTAGCTGCTTTTTCCAGATGAATTTTTTTAATGAACTTAAAACAAATAAAAGACCCAATCGCAATTAATTTTATATATATTTTATGAACAGTTAGAGTACTTAGACTAAATACAAAGACGAAAAGAGACTAGAACCGATATTCATTAGTAAAGTTTCAATAACCGTTCAATACGTTTTATCAGAAGTTAGTTCTTTGATTATAATGTTCCGTTAACCCGCGGGTGGGGTCGGGTCCATAAATCCATTTAAAATTCGTAAAGTGTCGCCGAACACAATCTAACTTCTGCGCCTACCGCCCGCCGGTTAAGCCGCACAGTGGGCCGATCGCACGGGTCGCTGGACCTGATATTTGAAATATACTAATTTTATTAATTTACAAACAGACCAACGAAGGAAAAAAATGTAGATCTAAGAATAAAGGTTTTACAATTTGAAATCAGCTCTTTCATTACTTATAACCACAGCCTAAGGAAAACTAAGCTTGTATTAATTTCAGGATAATTCAGAGTATTCATAGATTTGATAGAGTTCCACAGTTTGTCTTATTTATTATCCTACTGTGAAAGTTTGTGGGTTTGGATGTTTGGATGTTTGTTCCTCAATCACGCAAAAACTACTGAACGGATTTTGTTGAAATTTGGCACACAGATAGTAGATAACCTAAATTAAAACATAGAATACTTTTTATCCCGATATTACTACGGCAACGGGGTAACCACGCGGGTGAAACCGCGGGCGGCCGCTAGTTTAGTATAATTTTAAAAGTTTTATTATTATTTAGTACTTATTTATCTAAAAAAGGCTAACAAAGAGTATCAAACAAACCAATTACTAGCATTTCACATAGATAAAACATACGTCATCATTTCATGCTATACACTATCAAAGTTTTAAAACCGACAGGCCTATTAGATGAAAAAACCGGACAAGTGCGAGTTGGGCTCGCCCACCGAGGGTTCCGTACAGACCTACATCTATACATAAAATAAAGCTATAGAAAAGTTGTGTCGGTACAAAGGAAATATTTTGAAAAAAAGTGGTTGGTAGTTATTAGTTTTTTATATGAAAACTGTACTACGGAGAGTTCAAGCTTTATCCCAGGTTCTACCTACCGGAATTATGTGAAAAATTGCTTAGATTATAAGTTGGACTCCAAGATACCAAACTGTAAAAAAATACCATCAAAATCCGTTCAGCAGACTGCTATATATAGATAACCATTTGAAATCCTTTATCGCCACGTAGAAAATAACCCTTCCAGGGATTACGACAAAGAATTGACCACGGGCGAAGGTTTGAAATGAAATAGTACATTACTGCAGCGGCACTCAAGACAGGCATTGAAGAACATACGTGAGTCCATCAATGCCTAGATGCGGCCAAGGCTTGTGTAGTACTTTTAAACTTTAAACTTTTTAGTTTTAAAAGTTTTAAGCTTTTTATTTTAATTTTAAATTACTTACAGTAATTGAAAAAAGAAAATGGAAAGTGGAATGTCCACATAAAGGCCTTTCATTTGATACACATATTGAAAAAATATATCTGTTTTTTTTTCATTTATTTCCAGTTTTTCATTTTTTTTCCAGTTTTTTGGAAAGTGCTCATCAAGGCCTTTCATTTGATACCCATATTGCAAAAAAATATTATATTTTCATTTTTTTTTAAGTTTTTTGGAATGTGCACATCAAGGCCTTTCATTTGATACCCATACTGCAAAAAAAATTTACCTTTCGTTTTTTTTTTCAGTTTTTTGGAATATGCTCCTTGATGAGCATATTCCAAAAAACTTTTCAAAAAACTTTCATTTGATACCCATAGGTATTGAAAAAAAAATTGTTTTCGTTTTAAATTTGTTTTTTCTTTTTGGAATGCGCTCATCAAGGCCTTTCATTTGATACACATATTGCACCAAAACAGTTTATTTTCGTTTTTTTTTTCAATTTTTTGGAATGTGCTCATCAAGGCCTTTCACGTGATACCAGTATACCGAATATTAAAAAAAAAAATTTGGAATGTGCTCGCTCATCAAGGCGACATTTGATACCTATATTAATTGTGTTTCATTGAAAAGTTCGCTCCATTTCTGAATTACACGTGTGTAATGAGTTTTAATAGAAACATTGCTGGACAGACGCCGGCAATTTTTGTATGAAAATCCATTATTACACGTTAGTAATGGATTCTCATACAAATATTGACTGAATAATATGTGGGATAATGGGAATAGGCGAGATTTTGGTTGTGTGAAGCCGAGACTTTTATTGTAGTGGTGGCTACCTCGGCTGACCTTACCGAGTAAACTGTCTTGATTATACTTATTGTCAAATGCTCCAAGCAACATTGGAATGCGATGCACCCGCATTTTAATGTAAACTGAAACAATCTACCACTGAACTATTCAACACTTGACACTGGCAAAAATTACTTCCAAGAAGAAAGTAGATTGCCAAAACAAAAATAAGAAGAAGAAGACTCCCTGTCATACAGCGTGACATACCGCCATGTTGCGAAAATATTTAGAGCCAAATTTATTACTTTTTAATTTTATTTTTAAAAGTAATTAAATATAACAATATTTGAAAGGATCTGAATAATTAATAATAATAAATATTGATATTTTAAAAAGAATTAGTGGCGCGATTAATCCAAAAGTAATTAGAAGTTAAACTATGACCGCGCATACCGTTGTTTCACCAAGATGATTAATAATTACGTATTTTAATGACCATATTTTATTATGATTTAATTACAAATATACAGTTTTCAGATTTATTCCTGTAAGTGTAGTATAAGACGCTATTACCTGCCAAATTTCATAGTTTTAGGTCAACGGGAAGTACCCTATGAATTTTGATTCCTTTGAGAGTATCGAAAATGCGTTTTTTGCGCCCTAAACGGCAGTATCTTTTTTTTACGTTAACTTAGAAGTTTGATTTTTTTACAGCTTCAAGGGCCCGTAGACCTTAGTATATGGTTTAAATTTCAATTCGATACCTCCACGCGTTTCCGAGATAAAGGGTCTTGACAGACAGACGGACGGACAGACAGACGGACAACAAAGTGATCCTATAAGGGTTCCGTTTTTTCCTTTTGAGGTACGGAACCCTAAAAAAACGCGCGATAAGCGGACGATGTTCGTCCCACTCCGTGACACTCAAACAACGACGAATTGCGTCCGATTACTTATCTCGATCTCTTTTTATGTAATAGACCTGCGAATCTAGTTCGCATCGTAACTAGTTCGCTCGCAAGCGTGCCGTACTGCAAACTACTGCAGAGTCTGCAGTGACAGCACGCAGAGAACCTAGATAGATATCATTTTTTTCAAAGTGACATTTAAAAAATAAAAACAGTAACTATATGCCTCACTAGATGGCGTTGATGGAAAGAGAAGTGTCAAAATAGGCTTTTAAAAATAGGCAAGTAAGCGCTAGCCGGCTGACATCTGCTCATAGAGAAACATTTTAGGGTTACATCTGCCTGTCTACCTGAGTACTCTTTGAAGCTAAGTAAAAAAAATCACATTGATACATACATTTTTATCAACGCCGACTACAATTTTTTGTCATTGTGAAAAGCTCTCATTACCTATAGTATAATAAGTAAATACCTACCTATTTGTAATTGTAACACCATGTTGTAATGTAGCTTGAAATGTATTTTTAACATTTTATTCGTCTTCACTTTTCTACCCACAAAAAGACGAGTATCCCATTAGTTCAAGAACATAGAAGATACCTATATTTATTATTCCAGTCTATCAAGTGTTATTAAAGATAGTTGATTTAGAAACTTTTTAATGTTTAATCAGTGGTCCTGTATTTCCCACGACTGGCAACGTTGCAATCTGGAGCCGGCCACTACCCGCTGTTATTTACGACTCGTCGCGACGACAGATTAAAACGACCAGCGGCGCCGCTCTCCGATTCCGTGCTGGTCGGTATTGAGTATTTCACTGCTTTTGTACAAAACACTAGCGGGATTTTAGGGTTTAAAAATGATATATTATTTATCTGGTAGTATGCTCTCGGCCGCAAAGATTACTCAAAGTCACATCACGGATGCTTGCTTAACTTGTGAAATCGGAAGCAACTATGGTAGTATGTACAATATGGCCCAAACTTGAGATAAGGGCAAGACATTGACCAGAGCAGCGTAAAAAGAGATTATGCTGAGGTCAAATTATTAAAAAATCGTTCGCAGTTTGTGGACAAACAAACAAACAGACGAGAAAGCAACCTTATAAAAACGTGTTAAAATATGTTCTCGAAAATTCCAACGGACAGTTCAAAGAAGGTTTTCAAGGTAAAATCTATCAGGAAACAGCTATTTGTTGACACAACGTTTAAACAGGGACAATATTAACAATAGTTAATTTTAATTGATTCATGTAATAAATTAAAAAAAAATGTTTTGGTTCGTGGGTTACCATCCTGAATACCTGGATAATCTTGCGTGTGTCATATTTTCAATAGACTTGTTTATAGTAATTTGTTACTTTGTATTATAAGGTATAGGTACGTCTATTTTGTTGCCCAAATAAATGAAAATAATGTCAACTAAACCAAACTTGATATTTTAGCTAAAAATATCGAGTTTGTTAAAATTTTGCTTTCGAAATACACGAGTTGATTGGAGCACGTGTGAAGATTCTAAAATGTCTGTCGACTCGCAAGTCGCAGACAAAATAAGAATTCTTTCAAAGTGTATGTAACAATGGCTGGTATTCTCGAGCTAGGTCTCACAAAGCGAGTGTGTAATGTAATTCTGATTAATCTGTCTAGCTTTTATCTCGTGAAGGCTCTTTTGAAATCGGTCGAACCTAATTATGAGACCTAGGCACTTAACCTATCGGCCTGTCCTCATTGTACTCAATATATGTGATTTTCAGACGTCCATGTTCTTAGCCTTTCATTAATTGCGGGGTGAAAATGACCGACACGTGTGATCAACTATTGAAATCTTTATTGATTTTTATTTGCCAGAATCCACTTTATGATTATCCAACCTCTTCCAAAATAATGTATAAAAGTACCACTACCACAATTTTGTGGGTCAATTTATTTATTTTTATGTTCCGGAAGCTTAAGCTAGGTCAAGGTATAGGATGTTGACATGAAAAAAATTTCGGGTTGCACTCCGGGAGTGCCGGCAAAAGTGAAAACTTGAATATTAACGTTGTGCATTTTTGATATTTTGGAATGGCTAGTGAATAATTTTGCACGAATTGCTTTAATTATCAGTATAAAAGTACTATCATTTATGAGGTAGAATACAATATTTAATTATTGCGCTATCGTACACAAACATGACAATTTATATTACATTAAAAAGTTTATCTCTCAGGAAAATCAACCCGCCGAACGTCAAAATGACGCGCCGCCATTTTCGCTGCGCCGTAGAAAGAGAGGGGGATACTTCCGCCGCCGGCTGTCTACGCTACATCCGTCTTACGAATTTTCGATCAGGGTCACGTGACCCTGACTGACGCGAGTTTAATATTTTTTGCCCATTACAAAAAAGTGTACAATGCCGCTAAAGAAGTTTTCACTTCAAAAAACCACATTAATTGTGTGGTTTACATCATTATGATGAATAAAAACTTAATTTTCCGTATTTTTGCTTATTGAATTATGAAGTAGGAAGTAACCCCAAGTGAGCACTTATCATTATAAGGCAGGTAACTCAGTGTTAATACATAATGACTTAAATGAAAATGTGCTTGAATACAACACAGGAAGCGTGGGAAGTGTGACATCGAAACAAATGGAGGTACTTTGTCTCTGCCCCAATGCCATTCTGTTTAAATAGGTATTGGAAATTGAAAAATTTCATTCGAAAGAATACGGAGGCGGCGGTAAGGTTTGAGAAGTAAATGTCTCTTGTAAAAACTACTGTGTTAAGATAGTTATATTAGAAAAAATACTAGAAAAAATGACTCACCCGTAATTTTCCTAATATAAAAATAGCATTGTGAATGCCTAAAATCTAAAAATTCCTTAACTACTGTGTTATACAGCACAATATTTTTTGTATGAAAAGACTATTTCTCCACTATTGATCAATTAATATAAAGAAACCTTATTGTATGTAAATGTCGTTGCCTAATAAAATAAAAAAATCTAAAAATATTTATTCAGTAACATCAAATTTTTACAAAAAAATATTATACTGAGATCCCCTTTTAAGTATTAATAATAAATAATCAATAAATTAATTGATCATAACGTTATTCAGTTTCCACAAATACTATACCTACAAGTATAATGGGAAATGGAGTATTTTAATATTTCCATGAACGCGTTCGCAAACATAAAACGTTTCAAGTGAAACATATTGAAATAAGCCTATTTGCGAGCTATTCCCTGATTATTTCAGCCCTCTGGCTGTATTTCAGCCCGCTGGCTGTTCGCAATGTAAATAGAACATCCCTCTCCATTGGTTCGCATGTCAAGGGCTCTGCACGATCAGTTTCCATGAAAAATATGCTTTCGATAAGTGAAATTGAGATTTCAAATAATAATACCTAGTTGAAGCAATGTTCGTCAGTATAAAAATTATGAATAAATTATGAAACGCTGAAGAAAAAGTTGCTTATGCCATCGTCCAAAGCAGACTTTCTCCTTTGAACGCGAATAACTTATGCATAAAAATAAAATATAATAAAATATTGGTTCCATGAGCTACTCAATTTTGTTGTAAAATACATCAATAAAATAGTTTGTGTACATAAGTACTAAGCTTTATGATTTGATCGTTGTTGTTTATTTTGAACAGGGGGCAGTCTAGCGCCCCTCGACGAACGAACTATCATCATGACTTGTCAACGTTTATTACTGAAAATATTAAAAAATTAAATGATTCTTAACGACAGTATAAAGAGTTATTAAAACCCTCAAGCTTGCAAAACATTTCAGTTTTTCCTTTTGCAAAAGCTGCTTAAAAACTAGAAAAGTTGCAACTAAACTGTCGGGTAGAGCGAGCTGCACAATATTATCTGCATTTGTTTGGATCGCGGCTAAATATTGGCGAAGCAAGCAGCCCGCTTTAATATAAACTTGGTTCTCCTTATAAACTGCGGGTCGCCGACGGCCCGACACTCTGCTTACTTTGCTTGTAAGTAGTTTGCATATTCCTTTAGATTCTTAGACTTAATAAGTACCTAGTTAATTCCAATGAAAAAATATTTATGATGCTTGTTATGCCCTGATTTTATAGATCTTACAGCAGTTGGAGCTCTATGGCACAGTGGTTTAGCGCCTGGCAATATATTTAGCATAATTATATCTCTTTAAAAAAAGTAATTGGAGCAACTGCACAGTACATAAATACAGTACACATTTGATTGAATCAGGCGTCACATGGCGGAAGTCCCAAACCATTTTGAAAAAAGAAATATATGTAGCTTACTTCCGCAAACAATATATGCAAGATGCATATTGCATATATTGTTTGCGGAAGTAAGCTACATATATTTCTTTTTTCAAAATACAGTACAAAGTAAAGTGTATTTTGATTAGAACTCACTACGTTTCCGCTATTATTTACGCCCGAAATATGACCCGCGACAAGTGCTTTTGAAGATATTCTGATTTTATTTTACAATCATCTGTGAGGTTTATACGCAACTGAATAGTATAACTTACATATATAATGTCTTGTATTATATAGCTACTAGATAATCTGTTTAGCTTGTGTAGTATGTTTTTTTTTGTGGCTACAACTTAACGTTTTCTATATAAAAATATGGCCCGCGCAAATGTTTTCCTATCATAGACCCTTAAGCCACTTTCGCGAGGGTCGGTCATGGGATGGGTGACCAGAATGTATTATCTCGAGCTATTCCGTGCTTCGGAAGTACATTAAGCCGTTGGTCCCGGCTGCACTTGCAGTCGTTAACACCCACTAATACGCATTGGGCCCGCGTGGTTGGTTATGGCTTATTCTCCTTATCCACCCATACGGATGGCCTGTGCCTCAGCTGTGGGAACATTAAAAATAGCTGATGGTCAATTCAGCAGTACTTATTATAAACTATACCAAATCTTCGGTGCACAGAATATACTTGTTTCAATGTGGGATACCACATTAAGGATAATTATTTAATAAAGGCTCCTCCTCACTCCTCTCACAAAGTAAAAAACTAACAGCAGTTTCACAGATAAATGACTTATCATCAAATTAGATATGTTTCAGTATTTGATATCGCTCTGTCTGGTTGATAAACAAGCGCATCGGAGAAAACAATTTATTATATTCTCGTAGACCTTGAAATAAACATGTAGAAACAAAAACATGTAATTATTAACTCAAGAATTTAAGATAACATTAACTTAAAAATCTATTAAAAGTTTTACAGTTATGCTCTCATTTTTCAAAATTGTGTAGCAGCCACTGCACTGAAACCATAAAGTTTTCCGTCTTGTCCAAGCTAGCCTAGTCAATACGGCACTCTATACTTTACAACTTTGCTTAAGTTCTCGAAGCTGGTTTCAGTGTTAAGTTCTTGTTATAACTTTGCTGCGTATTTATCTACTTATGTTGAGAAAGGATAACTTAAGAATGCCGGATTTCAGTTCCATAAGAACTTAATTTGTCCTGTATTGTAAATTCACCTTATATCAATCTTTCATGTAATATGAGGTCTCATTGGGAACATCAGATGTGGCTTAGTTAGCAGGACCCCGCCATCTAGTGTCTAATCCCAAAATTAGTTTAAATTCACTTCACTAGATGGCGGTACCTGCTTCGATTTGTTTTCGACGGGCCATTTCTTTAGTATGGGATGAGGTATCTGTACTAGTATAGTATTATGTAATCTGTGCGTACCTATGCTTTTATTTACACCTGTTTCCATTATTGACGGAGCGAGCGCGAAGCGCGTCCGAAGCGTCTCCGTTTCAGCCTAGGCAAAAATGCTTTCGTATGTCCTTCCGGTGTCCAGCTGTCCGTTTTTTATCCTCTACAGCCCCCCTACTCAAATGGCCACTTTTCTATTCGTTAGCTTACTTAAAAGTTAAAAATAAGAGATAAAAATTAAAACTACGTGTCATAGGCTTGGCAATTCCATACAATACAACAATGTCTGTGATTTACATAAACTTGCGACGTGTTACTTGATCGTCTATTGCTTATTAGGGTTCCGTATCCTAAATGGCAAAAAACGGAACCCTTATAGATTCGTAATGTCTGTCTGTCTGTCTGTCCGTATGTCACAGCCACTTTATTCCGAAAGTATTAAGACTACACAGTTGAAACTTGGTAGGTAGATGTATTCTGTTAACCGCTTAACGAATTTAATACAAAAATAAGAAAAATGAAAGATTAAGGTGGAGGGCTCCCCATACATAGAACTGAAATTGAAAAAAAATTTTTTCTTCAATCCAACACGTGTTGTCTATAGATAGGTCTTTAAAAATGACATTGAGGTTACTACGACAACTTTTTCTCAAAGTCACCCGTTTGAAAGATATACACCGCCAAAGTGGTAAAATGTGTGTCGTCGCCCCCCCCCCCCCCCCCCCCTTTAACTTTTGAAATAAGAGAGTGAAAAATCTAAAAAATATATGCTATAGATCTCAATAAACACTTTCAACGAAAATTGGTTTGAATGAGATATATATTAAATAGTTTTTGAGATATAGCACATTTTCCAAAACCGCAAATATAACTTTGTCATTCATACCAACACTGTGAAAAACAAAGTTATTTTTGCAGACGAAAAATGATCATCATCATCATCATCATATCAGCCGCACGACACCCACTGCTGGGTATAGGCCTCCCCTAAGGATCTCCACGACGATCGGTCCTGCGCTGCCCGCATCCAGTATCCGAAATCCGAAAAATGATAGGTGGTATTAAATATGGTATGGTATAAGGTAACTACGGCGCGTGGCCCGACACGCACTTGGCCGGTTTTTTTTAAGCTTTAAGTTAGCGAACGAATAGAAAATTAGCCATTTGAGGAGGCCATCAGGTAGCATTTCTCAAACTATTCTCGTAAAATTGTTGTGAGGTTCGATAATTATAAAGAATTTTTTGTCAGTTTTTCGTTTATCGAAAAAAATGTCACCCCTTTCGAAAAATGTTTAAAGATAGAAAATGCCCCCTAGCTTCGAATAGATATGATAGATGAATAGATTAAAAGAATACGAAACAGCACATAATACTGCTTTGAAAACCTCGTGGCGACATCTATTAGATTAATTTTTAATCAACATACAATTTGAGCGAGGTCTATAGCTCACCGAGCCTAAGTTTATAGGAGTTTCTACTCTCGTTTACATAATAGTTGCTAATTTAAGTTCAATATTGTACGTTCCAGATAAGTTCCAGATAGTGGCCATTCAGATGCGGTCTAAAACCGAATCACATTTTACGCCGCAAACTGCACGAACGCACTGCCTCTGTCCGTGACGTCACGTTCCAGAAGCTCACTTATTTAAAAGGTAAGTACCATTTTATGTGAAGGCCCTATCCCTTCTTCAATATATTTCACCCTTTTGATTTTACTCATTATATGTTTTCTGCGGTGTTAAGGAGTATGATTAAGAAGGCGGCCACTTATTTAATGCCATGTTTAATTTCATCAATGCCCGCGCGTCCACATGCAGCCAGACAACAATAGAAAATCTGTTGTGTCTCTTTTTCCGGGCCTTAAAGAACTATCGAATTCGAGCGAGGTTCTGTGTTCCGTCGATCTTAGGTTCAATCAACAAAGAGTATTATTTTGTTTCGTGGTATAAACTTTTGGATCTTTGAAACTAACATCGATCTTTTGAAAATAACAACAATATGTTTGTATTTCGTTACAGTAGCTAACTTTCACTAAATAATATCCGATTCCTTAGTTCCGTCAGGCTATTGTTTTGGATATATCCTTCTGTTTGCCCACCTTGCTCCATGCAGTAGAGTAGATGCAAACGCAATATCGTAGCTTGTGGTTTCTCGAGTCACTCGATCTCTCTGTGTTCTGTTTCGGTTAACGTTTACGTCGGACTTCAACGCTTACGTAATACCGTCTAGCATTATAGACTTGATTTGATATACATCGGAGATATCTTGATAACGTTTGGGTATGCTTTCTAATTAGGTACTACAGGGCGGAATCGAAAACAGTCGACAAATTTTGTAGGTAAGTAGTGTTGCTTAGACTATGGGACAAAACTTGATCAAAGCAAAAAAAAATATCAGCTGTTCCATACATTTTAGTCGAATAATTTTTTGCTTTGAATAAGTTGGTCCCATATACAAAGTTGTTCAGTTTGGTGGTCTAAACAAAGTTTGCCGAGTGTTCAAAAAATCACCCTCTAGTTATAATCGAGTTTGTAACAGAGCTTGAATCAACTTAATGTCAATTTCTAGAGCTTCTAGCAATAACATTATGTAATGTATATGTTATAATACTAAATTCCAGGTTTGGCCACCGGGTCATTTAAGTTTAGTTTAATCACCTGCACCCTTGGCCAAACTGCCATTTTCACATTCGATTTTCCCCGTGCGGGACAAGTAGGACTATAAATTCCACAAAGTATAATTCCATCACTGTTTCCAATGAAGGCAGAAAAATCAATACAACTTTTTTGAATGGCGCTCTTTCAGTTGAGGCAAACAACAGGTGCCGTACACAGTAATGTGCGCCCAAACATTCCGCCGTGTAGATAATCCCGTTCCATTTAAAGTTTCATGCGACCATCAGCGGCTCCTGGGAATCACATTGTTCTGGGATGTTGTGCGCTTCCAACTACATTTTTTTCCATCAAACTGTGACGGACTGAAATTAATAAAAGCGTTTTAGTTGTTTTTCATGGACTGAACAGTCCAACTGAAATAAAAGTACTGTCAGTGATTATTTTTGTTCGCTAACTTTTACTGTGGATTGATGTTATTAGGGTTATTGTTAGAAGACTCGTTCCTAAAATATATTCTTTTAAAAAAGTCAAGTTATGTGTACTCGTATATAATAATAACAAACGACCGACCACGACTTCATCTGCGTGGAAAGTTTGTATGCTATCCCTCGGGAACAATACTTTTTTTCTCGATAAAAGGAACCCTATATCCTTCTCTGTACCCTTGACAACGTGTATGTAAAATATCATGATGATCGGTTCAGTACTTATCAGTACGGTTCAGTAGTTTTTTTTTTACATTTTTCATCAAAAGTCTATAACTTTTTAATTTTCATAGTCTGCTTAAATTGAATCCTTGAATCTGCTAAAGAACAATTTATGTAAAGTAGAATACAATAAGATTTTCTTTAACGAAATAAGGATCTTTTCAACTTGATACTACAAAATCAGCCATCAATATAAAGCTAACTTGCACAGCGACAGAAAACGAATTTATCTGTCAGAAAATAGAATATTGTTGCGAATGTTATGATTGGGAACATTCAAATAGAAATCGTGTGTTGTTGACGGAGTGGAGTTGGCCGCGTCTACGTCTTCGTCAAACATGGCAATAAGTGCACCTCTGTGGCACTAAATATAGACTTTGTGTGTTATAGACAGAAGCGGCATTAAGTGCACCTCCTCGGCACTAAATCTAGAGTTTATGTATTAGAGACAGAAGCGGAATTAAGTAGACCTCCTCAACACTAAATTTAGAGTTGGTGTGTTATAGACAGAAGTGGCATTAAGTGCACCTCCTCGGCACTAAATCTAGAGTTTGTGTGTTAGAGACAGAAGCGGGATTAAGTAAACCTCCTCAGCACTAAATTTAGAGTTTGTGTGTTATAAACGGAAGCGGCATTAAGTGCACCTCCTCGGCACTAAATATAAAGTTTGTATCTTCTAGAGAGAAGAGGAAATCTAACTGTATTCTAAAACCTACTGTCATTTATTTTTTTGCACTATGAACTCATTGGCAGCTGCTACAGTACTCAATATACAGGAATGTCCCAAAACTTTGCTACAGTACTCAATATACAGGGATATCCCAAAACTTTGCTACGTGAAGTGAAGTGTCAAAATTGGCTTTGAAAAATAAACGTCCTGTACTTAAAAAAAGTTTTCTTACGATTTCTACAGTTTGACACTTACCTTTTTTATCAACGCCATGTATTGAGCCAACAGTTTTTGTCATTTTGAAAAGCCCTCATTAGAACTGCATGCAAAGATATAAAAGCATAATAATATGATACGGTACAATACTAATAATGAGAGCTTTGCAAAATGACAAAAAACAGATAGATGGAGTCGATAAACACAATTCACATGAAAAAACCGCAAAAACCAACGAACACCAAGGAGTGACCATAAGTTTAGTTAAAGACTACAGATACAACTTAGTGTCTTTTCCGAAGCACGGGGAAGCATGAGATAGTAAATATTTAGTCAAAGTCAAAGTCAAAGTCACATAAGCTTTATTCAAATAAACTTAATAATTAAGTACTTTTGAATCGTCTATATTTTCCTACCACCCGTTCCAGACTTTTCTAGCTGACAAGAAGAAACTTATCAGCTGTAACAGCCATAAGTAACGATATTTACAAACTTGAATATATCGTTACCAAATAATTACAACACTGACAGGATTATTGGCAACAACATAGACTTATTACATATATTACTTCAACAAAGTACTTATAGTAGCAAGTTATGTGTTACATCATTTCCACGCATTTTGATCTTTAAGATAATCATCTACTTTATAATAACCTTTACTCATGAGCGTTTTTTTTAACATGGTTTTTAAATTCATGCAAAGGAAGATCAATCACTTGTTGCGGAACTTTATTAATAAAGGCTATGCCTTTCCCCATAAATGAACCTCTAATTTTTGCAAGCCTTGGAACGGGAAGTTTATCTTTATTTCTTGTATTAAACTGGTGAATATTTCTGTTTTTAGCAAAACACTATGATTAGTGTTTCACAGTTTTGACACGCTTAAGCGTGTCATTTAAAACATGATTCTTACGGCTTAAGCTTAAAGTACAATTTGGCAACGTTGTGTTAATTTATACTGTGTAGGGGTTTTTGAGTTGTCCCGCAATAGCCTAGTAATAGATACAGCATGTAGAAAATGTTAAAAAACAAAAAAATGTTTCTTGTGACTAAACTACTGGGTATTTTTACCGACTTCAAAAGGAGGGAGGTACTCAATTCGACCCGTTTTTTTTTTTGTTTTTTGTATGTACACCGATTACTCAAAGACGGCTGGACCGATTGAAACGATTCAAACGTTATTACATTAGGTAAACTTTCAAGTTGGCCTCATTTTTTTAAATTTTGAAATCGGTTCAGTACTTTTCAAGTAATCTTGAAAAAAGCACGAAAATAGTATGATTTTGTGTGAACTACCTCGATGATCAGTCGTATAACTTTTTTGTTTATGAACTGAATAAGATAATTATTTTTTTGTTGGAAAAGGGATATCTTTAGTGTAGTTCTTTAACCGACTTAAAAAAGGAGGTTCTCAGTTTGACCCGCATGTATGTATGTTTCTCCGCGATTAACTCACGTTTGGCTGAGCAGATTTTAATTTCTACCTAAATAATATACCTACACTACCTAATACAAAAGGTACCTACACTACCTAATACAAAAGGTACCTACACTAAAAATAAAAAAATAAAAAATTGTTTAAAAAAACAAAAAACCAACTTCAAAAAACCTACCTCTAAAAAGCAAGAAATAATATTCGTAATAATAAAACACGTCTATTGAAGTCGGGTGGGGCTTTTAGAATAAAAAAAAAAAGGGATTTGTACTCCAGCCCCACCCGACTTCAATAGACGTGTTTTATTATTACGAATATTATTTCTTGCTTTTTAGAGGTAGGTTTTTTGAAGTCGGTTTTTTGTTTTTTTAAACAATTTTTAATTGATATTTTACTGGCAGACTGGGAGCGTTACTAGATATACGAAATTTAATTTATTGTCGCATTATATACCGGGTGTGGCCCAGTCACTAAATTTCGTACTATCATTACTCATGATGACTTTTTGTTTAAAATTTTCACTAAATTCAGTTTTAACTACGCTAAATAAATGGTTATATAAGTTATTGGCTTCAAAATTTGGTTCTAGTCACCCGTATTATGACCAACCTTTGCGAAAGTTGCTTAGCTTCCGCAATCGCTAACACACTGCGCCATCGAGCTCCAGGCCTGATGAGATTTGGATCTACGAAATGCCTATGGTGTAAACACAAAAAACTGCGCTACGTTCCAAACGGGTCTTCTGCCTGTCTACTTTATGTTGTGTGAGCTCGGCTCGGGGCGCGGCTTCCACAAATATGGGGTGCCCCGCTCTGGAGGGAAATGCCGCGGAGATGGTCGTTTATAAACGTACGTACGCTACGTACACGGTATTAGGTTACTATCGGATTGTACTATTCAGCTTAAAGGTCAAGATGATTTATCTCGAGATCATGTTGTCAAATGTAAATATTATTTTGACGATACAATCACAAATTTACAAAACCGATCTCAACACTATACGCGCACAATTTTTGCTTTGTTGTGTGATCACAATGTGTAGCTTAAATATATGATTCCTTTTAGAGAAAACTAAAGGTCATGGATTCAAGTAACCTCTTCTGACCGATAAATTGTCGGTACATTGAAGGCTCAGATCCACATAGTACTAAGCCCCAAAAGTGGCCAATCAAAACTACTACGTGAATACAAAATATCCCATCATATTCCGATTGTTACCTGCACCCTTTCCTTACTATTGCAAGTTGGCAAATACGGCGTCTATAAGATTAAGTTGCCTTTAATCGTAATATGCTTGAGTGTCAGCTGATACTCGAGTTATGATATAATAATATTTTCAACACACTTGCTCGTAAAGGAGCCCTAATACATCGCTTTTAGGGCCATAAACCGAGCTCTAACAAACGCGTGCAATAATATATAAAACATTAAATGGTTATAGGAGTATCCCTACAAAGTTAAATTAGTACCTTACTGCAAGTTATATTTTTTTAGTAACAACAAATAGGTTTTATGCCGCCGAAAATTCATATACATTTTTGGAATAAATAAATGTGTAAGTCCTTAATTAAGTCAAACAAATATTTATTATTATCAAATTATTCATAATTGTCATTTTTTTGTTATAAAATATTGTGAATACATTTTATAACAATATAATATTTTTATAAAATATTTGCATTTTATCAATTAAAATTATAATTTTGAAGTAGGCTGTATACTCACTCACCCCTTTGTTTGCGAAATATTCTTGCATTGGGCGTGTGAAAAGAACAAAAAAAACCTGCCCGCTTTTTCTCATCATTATCATATTTTTTTGTCGTATTTATTGCTGTGTGGTAAATTAATTCGTATTTTCCTCGCAAATGTGTTGAAAAACGTCATATGAAACTCGACTCGTGAGCTCTTACTTTATTGCACACTCGGCTGAGTTACGCCCTCGCCTACGACTCGGGCTGCAACCCACAGCCTTGTGTGCAATGAGCAACCTAAGCTGTCTCATAATGTACGTATTCTGTGGTTATGAGCTGTGAGGCGCATGCATCTACTGCTCCTCCATTTTCAAGGCTATCGAATGTCTCAACTGAATAACTATCTACAGACGTTATAATATTTTACTTGTGTACCACTGAACAATGTTAACCGATTGAATTATTGTTTTCCATATACAGGGTGAAATCAATTATGTGTGCCACCCTTACATAAAAGTAGGAAATAGTGTGAACGTTGTTTGTTTACATTTTTGCGGCGAGCTTTGATAGCGTCCGGGCGTTCTTGGTATTAGGTGTGTTATTTTATTTTATTATCTTTTTAGTAAAAATTTTTTTTTTTTTTACTTTCAAGTAAAAACAAGCATCAGTAATCTTTTACTTATGACTTGATTTTTCATGTTTATTTCACCTTAAATTTTGATCACTTTGATTTAAGTAGATTTTGTCCTAATGTTATCCATATCGCGGTTAGATTCTCAGTTTAAAAGTTTACTAATGACTTCGATTTACCCTGTAAGTTGAAATTGAACTGTATAATTTGTGTTCGCATACCAAATTGCACTCAAAATCGGTGATTTGTCATTTCTGAATGACGTTATTTAAAGCTAGTCTGGCCATTTTCTGAACATTTTTATGTGTATGTGTATAATTTGCTCTATTTTGAAGCAAATTATTGTTACGATCTATATTAAGTCTTTATTCCAAAATCAAAGTGTTATAAAATTATTGAATTTATTAAGTTATATGTACTTTAAAGTTCTTTCATTATACTAAAATAGGTAGCGAAGTATCTACTCGCTGGCGCTCTAACAAGAAAGCCAGTTTTACATAAAATGGAGTGCACAACTTACATAGTTATCTCGTTAAAGCCTTCACTACGAGGGTTGTCAAATCTAATACAAGATGTTATTATTATTATTATTTTAAACTTATTTTGTTTTTTTCTCAATATTTGGTATTTAAGCATTTGTGGGACCGCGGGTTAACACAAAGAGGCTATAATTAGGAATCTATTGTATTTTCTGAGGTGTCTAAGAATTTTCTAATGATTCGGCATGTGTTAAGGATTGAAGCTTTTTGCAGGGTTATGAATGTTATTATTATAATTACTAGTTATTTATAATTAAATCACCGCTTTTCAGGTCTTCGTTAATGTTTTAAATTACTATGTGTTTAATTTGAAGCAATACCATAAAATTAATCATTCATAAGCGTTTATTTTAATAATTCATCAAATGGCTTAAGGAACTTATTTAACTACTCTTCTGATAAAGTAGGTTCTCATTACATATTACCTACAGCATGACAAATAAATTATGTCAAAAGTGACCAATTCCTTAATACGTATTATCTCCAATACGAAATAATTCGCATAAATTACTTATTAGCTATATTATAAGCTGCGGTACTGTTAAATCATTTTCGGGTGAATAATTTAGCATTCCAAGCATTACACACACCACAAACATTTCATATAAATCGTTCTATGATAACGAATTTGACAAATCATTTCATACAAATTCTGTTTCAATAGTTACTATCTGGAACTTGTCAAACAGCCCCTAAGTTCAAGTGAATAAACAACTCAATTTAAGGCTGTTATAGGCGGGCAGCCCTATTCACAGTGTCTCGGGCAGACCCCATTGAGTCGGACACTTCCATCGCGCATTATACTCCCATGAAAGGGACATACAACCCATACAGCCGATATTCCAAGACGCTCCTTTGAGACACGAGGCACTCGCGATAATGTCCTAATGAGAAAATGAAGATTAAATTTCCAGTGTTGTGGAAGATTTAGTTTCAAGCTTTTGATGTCGGCAAGGAGCTTTATTTGAATCCTTAGTTGTTAGTGTTATGATAATCAACTAAATGAAACTTCTGATATCGTAACGCTCTAATGATGATTAATTAGAATTTAGTTTAGTAGTTTAGTCATCAAATATTCTACTTTGATTGAAAATTATAATATTAGTTTACTATATCAACATTAAAATTTTGGTCTGTTATTACTTGAATAGCGAATGAATAATTTAGTTTTTCATACTTTTCAATTATTTTCATTTGAACTGTTAGTTGTTAGTTAGTAGAAATTTTCAATAGAAACGGCAATTTAACACAATTTTCTTTATATTTAAACTCGAGTACGAGAATCCAATTTCATTTGTTCATATTGTCGTATAAGCCACAAGCTGAGCCTACTTTAAATGTTTATTTTTATTAAAATTGTGACCACTAGGAAGCTGTATTTTTCCAGTGAACATTATTTTCTCAGAATAAGAGACAATTCTCTTTTAAATCGCCTCGCGAACAATACACCCCACCCCACATTGCTTCGTTAATTCTTTACCACAATTAACAAAAAGAAAGAGCTGGTTTAAGACAAATGTTTAGTTTTATTTTTCTTTAGTCTAAATTAAAACTTGAATATTCTTCGGTTGGTCGCCGTTCATTGGTAAGAAACGAGTTTATTTTATCATACGTTACGGTACGATTTTTTATGAGCCCCTAATTAAAAAAATGTGATTTAAATAATTTTCTATTCAAATAAAGAAGTTGAAATAAAACCTAGTTGCTAACCTTTTAATAAATACTTTCCGCTAGCTCAGGCGGAACGACGGAACACAGAAGAGTTATTTTTCCTAGTAAAAAGTTTAACATAGAAAAAAGGTGAAAAGATAACAGATATAGACACAAACATTTTCAAAGTTAGATTTTTATACAATAGTTATCAACTAATGCCACCTGCCACAGCTGGTGTCGCGTCAGTTTGAATCTTTTTGGTAACATCCCGCAGGCAGGACCGTTTTTAGCGCAAACACGAGGAGCAATCAAAAAATCCTTTTAGGAAAACCTTCGCCCAAAGTGCCGCAATACGTGTGTGACACTTTAATCGAACAGAGACAAACCAAGTTTAAGTGCGAAAACTACTAGTCATAGTCAACGCCAGTCGCCTTGGTTCCCGCGTAATATGTATACGTATACGAAACCTGACCAAAAAGCGGCCTGCCACTTTTATACCCTTGACATCGTGTGTGACATGTGTATGCTATATTTTTTTTTTGATGATGATAGGTTGAGTAGTTAAGACGTGAAAGTTTAATAAACAAACAAACTCACCTTCAGTCAAACTTTCGAAAACTTTTGCCTCTGTCTCATTGACTTATGTACAAAACTCCGCGCGCGGGGCCTTTAGAGTGCAACTGCCGTGCGCTTGTTTTTGAGCACCCTTTGTACGGGCGAGTGTTGATGACGGCTTGTTGCCGCAGCGACCAGCTTTGGTTGCTCTTTTGTTTGCCTAAATTCATTTATATCTCTGAGAGAACACCTCAAAACTCTGAAAGCCTAGTCCACCTTTATGAAAATCATGAAAAAAAAATATTTTGTGTTTGCGAGTCTCTTCAAAGCTTACACTTCCATTTTTATACCAACACATTAATGAATGCAACTGTTTGCCGCCAAACAAACAGCATCTCAGAGCGCAACACTTTAAATAGCCAAATTAACGACCGTATTGCGGACCTCCTTCGGCAATAAACCTATCAGCAATCCTAATCATCGGCCTCAACCCGTCGGCGGCCGCTCGTTTCCGCCGCGCCGTAAAACGCGAGCGACGGCCGACGCGTAAACTTAACGGCCCGTCGAATTAACGACCGATCATAATACGATCGTCAGCCGTTTTGATCATCGTTTCGTGTCTTGAGGGTCGCGCACGGAATTCGGAGTCGCTACATCACTCGACTTGAATGGCACTTCGAAGATTCTTATTTCATTATAACCTTCCTATTCTTATGATTAAACGATGTATCTGATATTCTTTTGCGTGTTTAATAACTGTGAAAAATATTAAATTCAGTTAAGATAGCTTGATGTAGGTCAGTTACGATAGCTTAACCTACAAAATACCTTGAGTTTCGTTACGATTTCAAGTCTTTGAATTAAAATCACTCCCAAAATAATGGCTGGGACGAAAGCAGCGCTTATGTACTATATTCGGAAGATCAGCTAAAAGTTAATCTATGAGCGATTTAGTGAATCCAGTTGGCTAATTTAGTGGCGGGCGATCGCGCTTACTGCGGCATTGCCACCGGCCGGAATTAACGCCGAGCATTAGCTGGTGCTAAATGTGCTGAAGCGGCAAAAGCCTATAATACTGGCTAATTATGTTACTCGAATTTCTCAAAGGTATTTTTAAAACTTCCCGAAACCTGTAGCGTGCACCAATAAAAATACGGCTGGGCAGTACCATAAATAATCCATTCCATTTTCACCTAAAAATCTTTGATTTAGCTTTATAATTCTGACTGGCAACCAGGACTCCATTCCACTACTCGTAAGTGCTTTGTTTGAGACACCATTCAACAGAAACAGCTAGAAAAACACGTGTATTTGTAACAGTATTATATTCATTTGTCTTTTAATACTACGCATCTATTCATTAATTTCCTCGGTGTATTTATTTATATGGAACAATATTTTACAGGAACAAATAGCAACACTCATTTTTCGCGGCAACTCACCAAATCAAAAGACAAGAAATCTTTTCAATCGGCAAAGCGAAAGCTCTGCAGAAACGTAAAGTGGGTAATCTTCTGGAGGGCATAAAAAGGGTTGTTATTGTTGGCGTTGCCGCGACGTCGCGCGCGCGACGGGCGGGAGACGTGCGGGCGACGCGCGACGTGCGGGCGACGGGCGACGTAACGAGCGCCATCAACGGAGGCGATTGTTTCGGCAGGCGAGTCACGCGCTACCGACACGCAGTATTTCGCCACCCAGAATGTTATTTTTCATTATCTTTATAAATACGTCGAAGAACCGCTAATTCTGTGACAAAGGACATCTACTTCTTCCCTTTAAGCTGTGTACCTGCGCATGGACAGCTAAATAAAACAGCATTAATAAAAAAACCGGCCAAGTGCAAGTCGGACTCGCGCACGTAGGGTTCCGTACCAAAGTCCGGAAAAAAATATGTTTGTTGTATGGGAGCCCCCCTTAAATATTAATTTTATTCTGTTTTTAGTATTTGTTGTTATAGCGGCAACAAAAATACATCATCTGTGAAAATTTCAACTTTCTAGCTATCACGGTTCATGAGATACAGCCTGGTGACAGACAGACAGACAGACAGACAGACGGACAGCGAAATCTTAGTAATAGGGTCCCGTTTTTACCCTTTGGGTACGGAACCCTAAAAAATACTTTTAATTTTAGTTTTAGAAGCCACACACAAAACCTTTAAAGTTAACCGTAGCACGAATCCATAGACCCATGCTACGAGTTGTAGCACTGAAGATCCTCCATAGTTCTACGATTAGATTCTACATCGTCGTTAGAAGGAAGTCGCGTAGCGTACATTAATGCTACATTGTCGTAGCATGTAGCATAATATGCTACATGCTACGACAATGTAGCATTAATAAACCCCAGTTTTTGTTAACAATATTATTAATAGTGTTAACAAAAAATGCGCCAATTCTGAGCGATAAAACCAAAACCTTTACGTTGTTACTTAGGTTAGGTTTATTTACTAAAAAAATCTTTGGTTTAGCTTTAGAATTCTGATTGACATCCTAGACTACCAAAGCATAGCTTTCAACAGTATTGACAAAACCAAAGCGAGTATTTTTCTGTAAACAAAACTGATTCGGTAACGATTTAATTTTGGTTTAATAGTTGAAAATTATAGCGCGATTGGGCCCCTGACTTAAGTTGCAAAAAATTAAGATGAAAAAAATATACGTAGATACGTGAGTTACTGTGATCATGTTTATTAGTCCGCGAGGCAGTTACCTCGGAGCAGTTGCCTGCCGATATACTTTCGGATGTTTCGTCAGGAGATGGCGGAGATAATCGCTCCCCGCGATAGAGCGGTCTGTTCACTCGACGCGCCTACGCGACCCGCCTGCACAAACACCCCGCTACCTCTTCATTTTCTAAACAAGACAATGTACTTGTAAACTGTTATGATGAGATAATTGAAGAAACAAACGAATGTCAAATAATAACAAGATCACTTCAATTGTTATAGGATGCGGAAACGCAAATGTTTCGAATATTGAGAAAAATACACGCTGAAATTCTAATCATTTGGTTCCCGCCGTGTTAAAATTCCAGCGTGTATATAGGTACAGGGGCATTTTGTATTCACCATCCAAATTTTGAGGATGTGTTCAGTCTATAAAACTGAACAGCTTTCTTTATGGAACACATAGCCAAATATGTAAAATAAAAATCTACTTTCCATACAAATCAAAGAGATCACGTGATCAATTTAGTATGGGATGACCAAAATTTTTTGGCGAAATTTGACACATGTTTCTTAGAGAAAGTTGTTTCGTTTCATGGACTGTACACATCCTTAAAATTTGGATGGTAATTTCAAAATGACCCGATATAAACAACCGCCTCTGTGTTCTAGTGGCTCGCCCACTGGTGTAAAACCCCTGCGTCTTACAGCTTCGATTCCCAGAAGAGAAGTACAATTTGTACTCGGTTTGATTGGTGGTAGGTATCATTTCAAGTCTGCCTGGTTAGCTACCACCATCTTACCTAAGTCTGATCTTGCCATAACAACAGTTTAAAAATTGTTGTGTTCCGGCAGTTAGAGGTAAGATAGCCAGTTCCTCAGTGATGAGAATTCCGGGTGTAGTGCACTTCCAACTTCGGCCTTATCGTCACTTAACATCAGGTGAAGGTCAAAGACTATCCCGTAGTGTATAAAAAATGTGTTCTCTGGATATTTTACCAATATAATGAAATAGAAAGACAGAAATTTAATCTATTTCCGCTTTCATTTTGCTCTCTGCTGATTCCTTATTACTACCCTAAATATTTATGTTTCTTACGTAAGACATCTTAATTAAGGACTAATAGAATTAGTATTTAATAGAATCAATGTGCTCAATACATTCGTTAGTTACACGATTAACATTTAATTGAAAGCCGACGACACAAATGAGCACTAAACTCCATTTATAATTAAAGGTAACATCAAAGAATAGGTGCCGGCAGGTATTTTAAACGCTCAGCTGCTCCCAGATTGCGGCAAGGAGCTTCATTAGCAGGTAACAAACTAATACACAACATTTCAATTACAATAATGGATGTCAAACATGGAGCGAGATCCCTATTTGCTGTTTGTGGAATCGGGAATCGATCACGAACGTCCTGATTGAAATTCGTTCAGAGACCCAAATGAGAGCGGGAACGCTTTGAGGGTATGTTCTTTCGTTCCACTACATATGTCGTGGAAAATACATGGAACCTTACAGAAGCGCGTTAAAACTAACTTCTGATTCGTAATTACTGCCAATTCAATTAACACGACATAGCTAGTTGTTACCTCTGTTGGTTTAGTATTAGCATTAACATGCAATGCGATTAATTTGAATATTAACTATTAGTTACAGTAATAGCACAGGCTGTAGAAATAAATAGTTGCATCGCCGCACACTGTCGATTGTCCTGTTACCTATAGCGTAGTGTCGTCGGCTATACACGCTGAAATTCTATACATTTGGTTCCCGCGGTGGGTATTACTTGATACTGACTAATAAAAACACTGCCCTTGAGATAATAGGAACTCTACACAGACGTTGAAGCGAAACTCATACCTATAAAGGTGGTGGAACAACCTCTTGTTTCATTGACGCATAACTGGTGCATACGGCAAATGATACGCGGACTAAATACGCATCTGTGTGATCAGATCAAGATACCTGATACCTATTGAACATTCAATGTTCGACACATTTTTTTTATCCACAACAATCCTCAACCACTGAGGAATTGGCTATAATCATACCTACCACTCCTCTAATTGCATGAATATTTTTTTTAATGCCGTCAGAATTCGATAAAAAAGTGGTAGTTAGCCAGGCAAACTACATACTTATCAAACACGGGACCTCTACATGTTACGCGGGTGGCCAAACCACAAGACCATAGAGGCGAGGCGGTTAAAAACTATCTATTACGTACCTATTTCGTTTCGATCTTCTGATACATAAGTTTAAGCTCAAGCGGTCAGCTACAAGACTAAGAAGGCTTTCGTGTAAGTTTGCGTGTAAACGCTCCGCTGCGCTGCGGTCCCGGAACCACGGGCTAATGTCTGCTCGCTCGCATTTTGGTAAAGTGTAACATTACGTCCCTGATGTTTACCTCGTGTCGGAACTGAATATTACGGTAGGGAAACCACTCTGTATTTACAGCTATCGAGGCAATCATGTGTAATAAGTCTTTGTGTAGGATGGTTTTAGCTTTGAAGTTTGAAACATCTTTACAATTCACATCCATAAATTGAGAAATCGAGAGTATAATGACTAACAGTGTTCAGAGGGTATTTTACTAAACCGCGTTAGTATAACAATGTCCTTTTTTCGATTAACTTAATTAAATACCTTAAGTATCCAGCTCCCTAGCATGATCACCAAAAGTGATAAATCGCTGATATAGCATCGCGTTTCGGTGGTGAGGCTAATAATGTCACTAATTACCTAATACCTAGTCACTTTGTTATATTAAAAGTGTCACGAAGCGCAAAGAACGTCGTACGATTATCTTGGTGCGACTTTCGGGGTAGGCCTTGTATGCTGCTTTTTCTTGAGCACCAGTTACGAGTGTAGTCATTTGTATGTTTTCTTATAAAAACTTTTGAAACCGTATGTACTAGTTTGCCATCCCGTGTTCCTTAAAAACTGTCATGTTTTTAGATCAGGTCATTTAGCTCACAAGCAGCACCATTAAGAGTCGACGCCGCAACCCGACAACGGATCAGCCTCTGAGACTCGTCTCGGATCACTTACATTCGAGTTGTGTCTCAAATTAAAGACACCCCTCCTTTCACCCCCCACTCGCCCGCCGTTTTATTGGCCAGCTCATTTGAACCCACTCCACTCGCAGGATTACAATTATGTTAATGTTACGTTTTCCCTGGAACTCCTACTTGGCCGTCGTTTTGTAATCGGAATGGTGGTTACTTTATGTAATCGGTTAATTTAAAAAACAAACTCTCGGCTGTGGAATGTGCGCTCATTTGTACGTTGTGATTCTGTTATAGTCCAAAAGCGTAGGCATAATAATCATGAAGTAGAAATAAATCAAAACCCATATTACTCAGTTCAATCTAAAAGAAAATTAAAACCATTTTGCATTCTTATTAAACCACGATAAAATATCGTTATTTATGTTATATTTAAATACCAATATTATTTATAGTTTTATTATGTTTAGTTCAAAATGAACATGTGTGTTCTATTTTATCTCGAATTAGCTGTAAATTATTTATAGTTCATTGCAGATGTTTCAAACAATTTTCAGGTAGCAATCAGAAACGTAAATGACGATGGCGAATGGAATGGTCCAAGGGCCGTACCGGCTAACGCATCCAACTTCGATAAGTCGGCCCGGCTTCAAATTAAAACAGATAAATCGAGCCTCAATCAGGCCAAAATGGCGAACCCCAATTCACGATGTCACAAGAACATCGATGTCTTCTAAATAACTTCGGCAAATAGTACAATACGAAAGTCCTTATTTCAATTTATCTTTTTTTTATTTGAAACTCGGCAAATTTTCCGAAGTTCGATTCGTTAGCCGGTACGGCCCCAGGTCGCGAACCGGCTACCGTTTTGACCCAAAATATGAACTAACTCGAAACGTAGTTTAATTGTCAAAGGTCCCGCTTGTAGCAACAACTAAACGATTCCGATTCAGGACTAATTTTCGCGGCTTACGGCTAATTGGTGCCTGATACTATAATTTCGAACGTTTCAAATCAGGGTTTTAGTTAATCGCTTTATAGTAACAGTATTACTGAAACGGTTCGCTGCAAGTTCAGGATTACTATTTGGTATACGCACCATATATTTTTTTTAATTACGTACCTAGTCAGTATAACAGCCGCTTAAAACAACAAATTTTTCATTTTCATGTACCTACTTTTTACTCTTTTTAAGTTAAAGTATTTTATGGGCATTTCTACGGGAAGTACCGATTGATCTACTCTAGCGAAAAAAGTACCTTTAAAATCGAATAACATACTTGAAAAAAATCACACGTATTAATAGGACTCTTGGCCTGATGGAGAGCATATCCAGTAGACCGTCAGGTTTTATAAAGTACCAAAAAAATTTCTATAGTTTGAAAACGGGCAGAATTTGGCTTAAAATCGCCTTTCCAGAATTTGTTCGTTATTGTTTCATATAACTCTTAAAATAATAACTTGTTTATTATAATTCCAGCATTCACAGAAAAAGGGAAAGATAATAAAGGCATATGTGTAATTATATTTAATGTGAATTCTTGGGTTTTAACACAATAACATCCAGTGGCTTCCCACTGGATGCGGACAGCGCAGGACCGATCGTCGTGGAGATCCTTAGGGGAGGCCTATACCCAGCAGTGGGTGTCGTGCGGCTGATATGATGATGATGATGATGAACACAATAACACATTTTAATTTTGTCCGAAACGTGTGCCTCAATTCGGTGAAATTTAGTTTTTCTCACCTAAGTAACTAACTACGTACAGTATGAACGCACATTACTACTGCAGCTAAGCAGTGTGGTGGTGAAGGCTCAAAGTCATTCGGTGTTTTTGGGGTCGGGTCGTTCTTGGTGGATGACATAAAATTTATTTATGAAGTATTTAATGAGATTTGTGCTAAATTAATTGAATGTTTAATTGACATCTTCCAGTATTTTTGTAGAAATTGCTTTAATTTATAACATTTACAATTAATTTAATGAATTGTGTTATTTTCTCAATTCAGTGGATCTCAATTCCTTGGAAAATGGGGCATTGAATTGAGAAAATGTTACATCGAATTGAGATTTCACTTGTCAAAAACTATGATTAAGGCATATTATGTACTAGCGGCCGTCCGCAGTTTCACTCGCGTGGTTCCCGTTCCCGTAAGAATATCGGGATAAAATCTATGTTTTAATCCAGGCTATCTTCTATCTCCTGGTCCAGACGGTATAAAAGTGTCAGATGTAAAAGCTATAGGTAAAGAGGTATCCAAAGCAGTAGCTAATCTTATAGACTGTAGTATCAGGTCTGGTGTGTACCCTGATGAATTAAAAATTGGATGCGTAAGACCGGTGTTTAAAAAAGGATCGAGAGACAATTATTTAAATTATCGTCCAATTACCCTGCTCTCCACCATCAATAAAATCGTAGAAAAATGCATAAGCGAACAAATACACACATTTTATAAAAAACATGATGTGATCTACCAAAACCAGTTTGGATTCCAATCGGGTAAAGGCACAACAGAACTGCTAGCGAAGTTTACTGATGAAGTGAATAAGCATCTTAATAACAAACGGCAAGTGCTAGCTTTATTCATAGACTTCTCACGTGCGTTTGACACCCTCGACCACAAACAGCTAATCACTAAGCTTGACGATTGTGGAGTACGTGGCCCATTATTAGAATGGTGTAAAAATTACCTACAAAATAGAAAATTCACCGTAAGAGTTGATGATGCGTACAGCGAACACATACCGGCTGTTGCTGGAACAGCTCAAGGTTCCGTTATGGGTCCCCTTCACTTTCTGTCATACGTCAATGATATGAGTAACTGCCTCAAACACTGCTCCTGTTATCAGTTTGCGGACGACACATGCCTTGTTGTGTCCAATGAAGATCCACAAACAGCTTGGGACCTCATGCAATTAGATTTCAATAATCTAATAAAATGGTGCCATGATGCAGGTCTAGTAATCAACTCCGATAAAACTAAACTATTAGTTATAAAATCGCCTTACCTAAAGACCTCGCCTCCTAAAAATATTGTAGCCCATGACCATGATTGTTTACACTCGTCATGTAAAAAATCATGTAATTGCCCAACTATACAAGTACTTGACTCCCAAACATACCTTGGTTTAACAATAGACAGCAAATTTAATTGGAGTAAGCACATTGAGCATGTATGTAATAAACTTCGACAGTTCCTAGCAAATATAGTTATTCTTAAAAATCGTATCCCGTTTAAAGTCAAGTTAATGTTATACCACTCACTCGCTGAATCACATATTCAATATGGTCTAAGCAGTTATGGACGTAGCTATAATTCGTATCTTAATGATATCTATAAACTTCAACGAAGAATTTTAAGGCACTTAGTATCTCCCAAAATTAAAAAACAATTTTATAATGATGACCAGGGACTTTTTAAGCATTGTAATGTTCTACCGGTGCAAACGCAATTTAAATACGCACTACTAAAAGAAAACTTTTTCAACAATAATTATCGAAAATTGGTCAGTCACCCTGTATACACTCGAGCTATGGCTCGAAAACAGGTCTGTGTGGACGCGACTCGCGTAAACAATAGCTACGGCGAGCGAACAACTGCTTACCTCGTTCCCCGGTTCATGAATGAACTACCTCCCGATTTACGCGATAGTATTAATAATGATAATATAAAAACCAAATTAAAGTCATATTTCCTTGCGCTATAATTTAAAGTAAGCTATTTTTGTTGATATCTTTTTTTATGTTGATACTTAGTTTTTATGTTGGTATTTAAATGTAGAATTTCGATGTCGATAGGTGCCTATCTAATAAGTAACATTAGATTTATAAACCTTTGTGGTTTTTTTAATGTTATTTAGCATAAAATTTTATTAAATTGTAAAATGTTAAATGAAATAATAAAAAAAAAAAAAAAAAAATCTGTTTGCTAAATTTCGACCAAATCCGTTCAGTAGTTTTTGCGTGATTGAGGAACAAACATCCAAATATCCAAACCCACAAACTTTCACATTTATAATATTAAGTAGGATATTTACTTCAAGCTTTATATTCATATTCATATTCATTTAATCTACTAAAATTTGTAACAAAAGAAGATTAACCTAGATGTTATAGGTAGTTTACAAATTTACCTTTTCTAGGTATTGTGGTGTTTCCTAGTTCTTAATTTATTTTATTTTACTACAAAGAATCTAAACATTACAAATGGTTAACAATACAATCTTAACATTACAAATGAATTAACATTAGGATAAAATAAAATTATAATTAGGTGTAGAAAAAAAAAACATTTAAAAACTATCGTATCATTCCCTCAAAATATTCTTTCATATTATAATAAGTTTTGGAAAGTAGCTGAATTTTTAGCTCCTTTTCAAATGTATCATCTTGGAGGGCTTTCAATTTCTGGGGTAGGCGATTGTACACTTTAATAGCCATATAGTACGCGCTATTTTTAAACAAGGTAAGATTCACCGGGGGTGCAACTAAGTCATTCTCTCGGCGACGTGACACATAGCGCCCTTGTTTATCGCCTACTCTATGAAAATGGAGTGGGTGCTGTCTAACAAGTCGACATAGTTCGAAGATGTATGTGTCAGTCACCGTGAGGATGCGGAATTTTTTGAATAATGTTCTGCAAGTGTCTCTTCGCCCTGCTAATGCTATGATCCTTAGACAACGTTTTTGTAGGATGGAAACGGTCTGCGCATCTGTAGAGTTGCCCCAGAGCGCGATGCCGTAACGCATCCAGGCCGCAGCGTAGCTGTGATATGCTGTGAGTGCGCACTCCTCATTTGTGGTTTTTCTAAGTTCACGTAGCGCATAAGAGAATCGACTGAATTTTTTTGCGATTGAATCTACATGAAGCTTCCATGACAGGTTAGAGTCTACAATAATTCCTAACTGTGAGAATGAGTCGACTACCTCTATTTTATGCCCTTCATGGCTTATGCTAGTTCTTATACTGTGTTACCGATGTCGGTAACCTCAACACTGCACCATAGGATGATTCGCCAAGCAGGAACAGAATGAAACACTTTCTTCTTACATGCCCATATATTGTGGTTATAACGAATTGGGCCGTGCGAGCTTACAACATTTCCTACGATCACACGTCCCTAAGGTAACATTTTGTACGATAGCAAATATCAACTAATACAAAAACTTACATTTTCTACTTAACTTAGGTAGTTTACAAAACTCAAATCATTACTACCCTACGTTACCATAAATTGTTAGCGGTGGTGGGGATAGCAAACCCCCCACTACTGGCTCTTTACGAGATTACCTACCTAATTTATTATTTGGCTACCTTTCCATACGAGGTTTAAGTATTTAGGTTTCTCATTACCTTTATCAGAGACCTATCAGGGGCGTGCATTGATTTTCCGGCTAGGTAAGCAGTCAGACACTAAAGATTTTTTTTATAGCGAGAATGTTTTTCTAACTAATCGCATTTACGACCCTAGTTTTAATAATGCTAAAAGTAGTTTTTAATGCAACAGCATTACTACTTAAAATGAAAACAGTGCTCATATAACAATATGAGCACTGTTTTCATTTTAAGTATTTAAAAAAATGGGAAAGGTTAAGTAGGTGGGTAAGAATAATTTCTCTAAACAAACGGAATTACTCTTTCTAAAATTAAATTCAGAATATATCATTCAAATTTCAAAACTATTTTTCCATTATTTAATAAGATAATTAGGTAAGTAGTAAATATTTTAAACACAACACAATAAAAAAACACAGTAATATTTTTTCTTACATTTCATAATTTCATATTACTAAACAATAAACAAACATGTAATAGCGAAAGTGAATCGGGAGTCGAGACTTAAATGGAAACAAAAAACATGGCCAGCCAGCACTTGCATTATTTTTATTTCCGCAAGCGAGCGAAACAGACCTTACTCCACCCACTGACATGAAAAATTTTTTTTTTATTTAACTGGACAGGCTGTCTGTATGATTTGACAGCAAAGTTCCTGTGCCTATTTGAAATGCCACTAGCGTCTAAAGAACTAATTTTGACGACTAATATGAAAATGGTTGACGTGATGGTCTCTCTAGACTTCAAACTTTAGTACCATGTACGCACGCTACGCTCACGCTACGTCCTACAGCTCCAACATGGCGGAAATCAAATAGGCACAAAAACAGTTTGACATAAGCCTGTCCAGTGTAAATATATGCAGGTCAATGCCTTACTCTAATGTGGCATGGGACCACATGGGACGCATTGTTATCGGCCTGTCGGCTGGTCGGCTATTCTCGGCAAAAACCGTCCAGCCGAGTAACGTTGATTACCTAGCGCTGTAAAATTGCGAAGGTCATGTTTTAGAACGTAATGCGTACCAATAGCGCATTTCTTTCTGTGGTCGTATAACTTTGACGGATTATTTTTCTAAAACTCGTTGTATGAAACTTCGAATATGCATTCCAAAGACTGCCTAACCGGGCACACCGTAGTACTTATATTAGCGTAAGGAAAAAGGTTACACAGTGTTCAATAGAAGTTTGGCAATAGAATAACGTACTTGTTTAACCAAATTAGACTAAATTATTTTTATGTAGTGGTATATTTAGAGTGCCAATTTAATAGGTTCGTAGGTAAAATGATTGAGGTAAGCACTGCCTTACTGCCTATATGGTATGCACGCCCCTGAGACCTATACAAGAGGCCTTTATTTATAATCTTACCTCTTAGTACCATATCAAAACCTTTAGGGCTTATAGGACAAAGGTTGGCGTATGACCTAGACACATTTCAGGTCGAAACTACCACCTCCTGGACCTATATTACCTAGCCCATTACCTCAAAACCTTTACCAGGTAGTATAAGTAAAAACACAAGCATTCATATCATTTAATTCATAGGATACCTAAATACCTAAACAATACCTATTTGAATTATTAAAACTTAAATATTTCACAAACTATAAAACTTACAGCTACGCTAAATATCTCATTTTACAGAACTTTTTATATGCAACAATTTAAAACCAAATAGAACGTTACATATTAATAAACTTCAAAGTAATTAAAAACACAAACTAAATAACTCAATCAGTTATAACAAGCTACTGTTTATAAATCAAAGTACTTACATGAAATAATCACAAACACAGATTCTATCACTAGTAACGCACTTAGCGGTCCATTAAACAGTCTTTTTGCTATACACATTTTAATCACTTTTTTCACTAGTTTCACGCGATTGAAGCTGTCCGTAACATACTGGGTCTTTGATAAGGTCTGAAATGCATTATTTTAGTTTTCTCATAATTAAGTGTGAGGTTAATATCTTTTAAGTGTTTTGCGATTTTTGTCAAGGACTCGGATATAGATTTATTAAGTGTGTTTATGTCGTCATAGTCACATGGGATTATGAGGGTTGCATCGTCAGCAAATAAGACAAGTTTGTGTGGGACTACTGCGGGGAGTTCATTTAAGTATGCTAAAAATAGTAAACATCCAAGTACACTTCCTTGTGGGATAGAACCCGCTACCGATTTACAAGGTGACTCGATTTTTTTCAGTTCACCGGTCGCTTCATCAAGATGTGTGATTTGAACATACTGTTTTCTATTCTGTAAATAAGAGACGAGCCATTTCTTTGTTTGACCGCGTAACCCTATGAGTTTTAGTTTTTTAATTAAGATACTATGCGAAACCCTATCATATGCTTTTGATAAATCCATAAATATAGCAATCGCAGCCTTTTTATTATTAAGTATATTTAATATCGATATTGCATTCAAGGACCGCTGACGTGGTAGATCGATTTCTCCGAAAACATCATATTTTTCTAAAAAGCTATAGATTTTTTGTACATTATAGTTTCAAAGATTTTTGATATTACAGGTAAGATTGCAATAGGTCGGTAATTAGATGGGCATGATTTATTTCCTTTTTTAAAAATCGGTTTTATAATAGCTAGTTTTAAACTCTCTGAAAATTCACTCTGTTTATATGATTGATTTATCAAAAACGTTAATGGTGGCACCATTTCATCTATACAATACGTAATCAGTGAACCTGGGAGTTCATCATGTCCGCTAGTTTTATTACGTTTTATTTTTAATATAGCTTTTTTTACGTCTGCCTCCGTAACATCGCCTAAATAAAATGAATTACTCAAGATTTTGGCGCCAAGTTGATTGGGCTGGATTTGAGAGGTGGAGGAGGAAGAACTTACACTCACAAAATAGTTATTAAACGTTTCAGCTACAAGAGACGGTGAAATTATGTTGTCATTTTCGACGTTTAAAGTGATATTTTCATGTTTGTATTGTTTAGATGGATTAGTTTGGTCTTTTATTATACTCCACATAGTTTTATTTTTATTATGGGCAGTTAGAAGTCTTTTTATGTTAGAGTTTCTTTTCTCAGAAGTTATTATTTTCTTTAATCTCTTAGTATATACTTTTGAGTATGCTTTTAAAGTTTCGTTATCAAATTTGTTTGTAAGGGAGCGCAGTATACGTTTATGATAGCTACATTTTTTTAATCCTTTTGTGATCCATTTTGTTTTTCTACATTTATTTAATTTAATTTTTTTTATAGGTATATATTTATTTAATAGTGATTTAAGTTCCCGAGAAAAAATATTATAGTTTGTATTCAAGTTTATTTTCCCAATCAATTTTTTCTAAAGCTTTCTTAAATATTTCCATGTTATTTTTGTTGAACATTCGAGTTTTTGTATAGTAAGTTGCCTTGTTTTTTATTTCAAGATCTTGTAGTAGCATTTGACCAAATATTGTTTTATGATCTGAAAATTGGTAGTCTTTTACGGAAGATTTAATTGTCAAATTGTCACTAACTATTAACTGATCGATACAACTTCATCTATAAGGCAGCGAAATCCGAAAGAATTTAAAATGTTAATAAATTATTTGGAATTAGTGGTGTTTTTTGTTACATCTATGTTTATGTCTCCAGCTATCATAATTTTTTTACGAGTAGAATTTTTGAAAAGTTTTCAAGTACAGATTGCATTTGTTCTAAAAACTTATCAATTTCTCTGTTAGGACGATATACTGATATTATTATTAAATTATGTTCAATAATTTCGATTGCACAGAACTCTACTATAAACTCAATCGTAAGGGCTTGTATATCTAAACGCTCAATGGTTTTCCTATCATTTCGAGTAAATATAGCCACACCACCGTGATCATGTTTCTGATGTAGGTATTTAGCACTCAAATCGTAGCCCTCCAATGGATACAGATGATAATTTTCGGGCGTCATCCAATGTTCACTCATTACAATAATATCCACGTCGCAGTTTGAATCGAAATCAGACAAAAATATATTCAAGTCATCTACCTTGTTTGTTATACTCTGAATGTTTTGGCTCATAATAGTGAACTATTTAGGCTCGAAAGGAATAGTTGTTCTCAGAACAAGTGTCTTCCTTGTCATTAAAGGTGGATTTCGCTGAAGAAGAGTGATTACATAAAATTTCGTAGTTTATGTCCTGCATTAGTTGTTCTAAGTCGTTTACAATAACTTTGAAAGCTAGGTTATTAATCTTTCCGGTTCGTCTCGAAAACATGTCAAAAGAATAAGTAATATTTCTATTTGAGTCCAAAATATAACAGTATTCATATTTTAAATTATCATTATAAATTAGTTTGTTAAACATTTCAAGTCTTTGCGTAAAAATATTTGCTCCATATATATATTTAAAGGTAGGTACACATAGGATAATATTTGAATGTTGCACAGACATGAGTTTATTTCTTAATGTTTCAACTAGGGCAGCATAGTTATTTGAAATATTAAAATCATAATCGCCTAACATGATGATACAATAATCATTACGTGAATATGTATCTAATTTGGTTTCTAATCCATATGTGAGTTGATCAATTCTTCCACCTGGTATGCGATAATGACACATTTGCAAATCTTCAAATTGTCTTCTTATTATTTTCGACTTCTTATCGTCATGTAAACTACTGATAAGACAAACCTTCACCGGTTTATCCATTATTGTTGTGTTGGCTTCGCTTGCGCCACTTGTCGGCGCAGCGATATCGTAAGTTGTGGTAAGCGGCTTCGACGGAGGCGGCGGTGATGGCGTTGGGGAAGTCGATTTATTTTCACGAAGGTCCATCAGTAAATTAGTTTTCGTGTTCGAACAGTTAATTAGGTTATCTTTGTTCCTTGCTTTGTTTTTCCGTTCTATTGGCGTAGATTCATTAGATTTACTAATCTTTTTGTTTAGATCTAGTTTATCATTGTTATTTAGATTAGTAAGATTAATAGTTTTTTCCTTTTTATATGTCTTTTTGATCATATTCTGGTTAGATAATAATCTTAAATTTTCAATCTCATCATTTGCCTTTTCTAAATCCTTTTTTAATCTTTGAATTTCAGCCTTTAACTCATTAATGTCTAAGTTATCTTTGTTATTGGTATCTGATGCACGCGATTTATTTAGGTGTAAGTTCTCATTCATGTCACTTGAGGAAACGAATGATGTTGACAGATCTGGTAACGATGCCGATGTTGGTTTCTTTTGGCATCGTAATGTGATAAAGTCGTTTTGATTATCACTTTCAGTATCGCTGTCGGTCGGTAGCGATTCAAAAGAATTTTCTGTTGGAACCATTATTCGTATATTTGTATCATGTTTGTATTTACATCCGTCACATTGACATTTTCGTCTACTTTCTCGTGTCGTTAAATAAAACATTTTTTCGCCGATGCTAGTACAATCCAAGTGAAAGTATTCTTGGTATAACAAAATATCCGATTCAATCAGAGACAAGAGATCACTTGAATTTTTGTTTTCTTATAAACTTATCTCAATATTCACTTTTAAAAGTAAATAATTTAATATCGTAAAGTATAGCATATTCATCTTCAGAATTAAATTCATTTAATGGTCATCTCAGTAAAGTTAGTATCAACCAGTGTTGGGGTAATTAACGTCTCTATGTTTATCTTAGCTTTCCAAAACTATCATTTTCTGATATCTGAGAAATGTGCTATATTTTAAGATATTATTATTACATAATTACTATAAAAAGTAAACCTTTTAGTAAATTAGTTCAGTAGAAGTTTGTTAACTTATGACAAACCGAAATCGCCAAAATTCACCCGGAAGTTTTCGAGGACTGCCTCAAGAGCTCATTGTGCCACAATGTTATGATAATTACCCTCTTCCCAAAAATACTTCAAATCAAAAGCCTAAAACACAACGCGCACACATGCCGACGCGAGCCAAATTTTAATTTGATCCGCCAGCCTCTCTTACAAAGCTTTCACAACACACACATAAAACCCAACCACTAATCCGATCTCACCTTTAGGACCCCGTGATAATGGTCATACATACTGCAAACTTAACATTGTTGCCAACACGTGATGATTGTGTGCTTAAGTACACTTTAGGATTAATGTAAAAACTGAATTAAATTTGAAATATCAGCCGAGTGGGTTTACGTTGTCGGCAACGGTTTATTTATTGTCGCTTAGGGTACCTTTGTGCGTAAATAACAAATTATGCTTTTTATCAGAATTCAACATACACCGTTAATTTTTAAGTATATCTAAAAATTCAATGAGGATATCAGACGACGTTTCTGTATATGAATGTGCAGTTAAAAGTAAAAAATTAGAAATTATAAATCTTGATTAATAGGAAAACTCACAAAAATAGCAAGACGCGTGCGTAGATTCATTCTTTTCATTATTTATGTAGGTAAACAAGATACCATAGCTTTGGTTTATCTACTGCAACTTAGTTTTAGTTTACATTGTTTTTGCTTAATCTTTAATCCTGAAATTATATTGTTTACTTTATTTTTATTTATTTTATTTTATTTATCGTTTTTGGACAGCTAACAGCTTATATACATACAGATAACAACAAATATGTATAACCAAAAGCTATTGACAAGCTACCACATGTAGAATTCAAAAGAGATTGGTCATAAAGTAATTGTAGCCCAAAAGGGACAGGTGCGTAACAGTAAAGTAACATTAAACTAAATTTTAAACAGTAACTTAATAACAGTCTTAATGCTGTTGAAAAATAAATCAATATTGGCTTCAGCGTTATTAATGGCGGAACAAGCTGTAATAAGGAAACTGTTATGCCTGTAGTTGGTGTGCATAGAAGGAATACTAAATGGTCTATATAAATCATTGCGGGGTGTTCTTGTAGGTATTTTAAAACGAATTTTATGAAGTAGTTCCGGACAATCCACTGAACCTCTAATCAACTTAAGTAGAAATGTAACATCTGCAATATTACGTCTAACAGAAAGTGGTAAAAAGTGAAATTTGGTACAACGGTCTTCATAAGATGTCTTAGGAATTTTGAATTTGAAATTTAGGAACCGAGTAAATTTTTTCTGGATCTTCTCTATATCATTTATGTATGTTACGTAACAGGGGTTCCAAATCTGGCTGGCATACTCGAGATGGCTGCGGACATAAGCACAATAAAGAATTTTGATAGTTTTCATGCGTTTAAAAGGCTTAGACAGACGTATAATAAACCCTAGTGAACGAGATGCCTTATTGATAGTATTGACAATATGTTTATCAAATAGCAGCTTAGAATCAAGGATGACTCCCAGGTCTTTCGCTTCCTGACAAATGGATAATTTTTCATTTTTGATACTGTAACTACTATTAAAGGGATTGATTTTACGGGTAAAAGTTCACCTTCTTGTTTATACTAGGTGTGTCAAGCATACATAATGTGTAGGTAAAACTATTGTCAGTGGGTGGGCCTGGCGAACTGTAGCACAGGTTTCTTTCTCTGAAACCTATTTCGGGCACCAGTCCCTCACAAATATAGAAACCTTCCATGTTGTAGCTTAGTTGCCAAATTGTCTATAGACTTAAGTTCTATTATTTGTGATGGGAAAATAAACAAACATTTTATTTATTTATAGTATATTTTGATTACGCCCGTCTTTGAATGAGCTCTAAATCCAGAAACCAGTAAAATTTTGGGACTAATACAAACCTCAATATCTTGACCAATTGTTAAATATTGAATTTTTAACTGTACATACTCGATTTGAATAGGGAAGAGATACACTAATTCAATTTTTTTAGATTATCCTTACTTAAAAATTAACCGTGTATATTTTTTGCAGTTTAAAAATGTTGACCTTCTGTCGCAGAACTCGCAGATAACGACTTACCAAGATAATCATAGGAAAACTTCTATAGATAAATAGTTATGTTTTTTTTTTGTTCCTGATTTCATAAGCAAATCATTTAGTGAAGATAATTTTTTTTGTAACAAACGTTTTATCCCCTCGGTGTCAAACTTCCGCCTTATTTCCTAAAACTTTTCGCGAAGTTTTAAGGTTTCACAGAGTAATTCATTTGGCTGTCGCCCGCATTGAACTCAGGTTGTCAGAAAATATCTTCTTCTTGTTAGCACTTCCTTTGAGAACAGTTCAATTTTACGGAGGAAAGTTCAATTTTATTTTTCTATAGTCTTTTAGAGACTTGACGCTCAAGTTGAAGTTGCTTCAACCGGGGACCTTTCTCCACTTACAGAACACAGAGCTGCAACGGTACGTAGTCTACCGTAAAACCCGCGGTTTGGTTTGAGATCTTCATGTGAGTACCTATCTACGTAATGTCTATGATTCGCGGAAAACAAAAACTAGTCCAATCTTTGTTTTAAAATTGTACTGTGTTTTATCTATTAAAACATATTTTATTCAATAACTATACACTCTCGTCTTTGTTCCTCTGAATTTAAAATTTTTTAAGCACTGCTCAACTTACGCGTTGGATTTGGCAACCTTAAGTTTTTTTTTTGCTTATGCACTGCCTACTATTACTATGAACTAGAATTATTTTTTTAATAATCTATTTATCTATCTATCGTTTGTAAATCACTACATAGTATAAAACAAAGTCGCTTTCTCTGTCCCTATATCCCTATGTATGCTTAAATCTTTAAAACTACGCAACGGATTTTGATGCGGTTTTTTTAATAGATAGAGTGATTCAAGAGGAAGGTTTATATGTATAATACATGGTGTCAAATTCCACACTACACCGAAGCGAAGCGAGGGCGGGTCGCTAGTAATCTATAAAACAGTTTCAATCTATGCATGTGAGTTTTCGATTTTAGGTATAGGGCCTTAATGAGAAATTCAAAATTTTAGATTTAGATAAAAATATGGTTGAAATTAAATACTTTTTCAAGCTTTGAACACATCTATTAGTTTATTGTATGTTTCAGTTTAATTTACTGTCTATTGGATTAAAGCAGTGGTAAGATTTAATACCCGGTCGTGTTGAAAATACCTAATCTAACATTTTATGGGGCACATTACTATTTCTCTTAATTTTCAGCTCTAACTTCTAAAATAGTTGCTGTTTAAAACCGCTGCACATCCGCAGTCAGAGACGTTGATTTAGTACTAAAGAGCTCCCCACGTGAACTACCTACTAATTTCTGACCATTTATTCTGCAAGAAGCACGACCAAAGTTTCGCAGATTTTTACGTGTGAGCGTAGTTTATGTTGCATCCGCTGTTAGCACAAAATGGCCGCTCGTAGTGGCTTTTAGCTGAACTACCTACTCGGCTTCTTTATAGTTCTTTGTGAAGTTTGCTTTGGTTTTGGTTTTAGTGTGAATAGGTACTCACATGCTCAGATGCACTTGCATGTGGTTGTCTTTGATATTAAAGGTAAACATTAGCACGTGACTCGCTTTTGTAGGTACATAACGTGGTTTCCCAGGATTTCAGCTTTTGCACTAAAAAAGTCTGGAACGGGTGGTAGGAAAATATGGACGATTCAAATGTACTTGATAATTAAGTTTATAAGCTTTTTAAACGACTGCCCAAAAAGGAGTGTACCTATGTGTTATGTGTTCAGGGTTCATGTATGTTTGTGGGTATGTGAGTTTCTTTATTCCACCATAACTTCTAAATGGCTTAACGGATTTGGATGTATGGTATATATATCGTTAGAATCCTTACATCGTTCCGAGTGACACTGGCTATATTTTTTTTGAGAAAAGTCAATATGGTGACTGTACGGGGACGGGGCCACTTTTAAATGTGAAAAAAAAAAATTTTTTTCAGTTATTACAATATGAGCATCAAATGAAAGGCCCTAATGAGCACATTTAAAAACTATATAATTTGTCACTAAAATGTGTGAAATAAAAATAATAAATTTAAAAAATATTAAAAACACGACTGCCCTGCCAAAAACGAACTAAAAAGTTAAATAACAAGTGTCATTGCAGTCGGGGGACCTCTTTGATTAAAAATTGTTCTACAAAACAGTCCCCCGACTGCAATGACACTTGTTATTTAACTTTTTAGTTCGTTTTTGGCAGGGCAGTCGTGTTTTTAATATTATTATTTTTTACTTTTTTGACTTACCTAACACAATGAACGAGTATTTTAGCGTGTTCCGACAACTAACGGCAATTGTCTTTTATGAACTATGATAACAAAGCAAAATTATCTCATTAAATGACCATCAGCTTATGTAAGCATTAAATAACGCATTAAACGCTGGTTAATATTGCTTACAATAAAATGTTTTGTTTTCATAAAATAATAAATACCTACTATTTTATTGACACAGTTTTATTTTAAATGTCTGTATGTTTAGGAAACAATAACTAGTTGTCTAGTAATCAGTAACTCTAGTACTATGAAGTCTTGCTGTTTGAACAAGTCAAGAGATTTTAATCGTAAAGTTTCTACGATTCGATTGCATCTGCGTCGGGCGATGTAATTAAACATCGGCCAGTTAGTTTGAGCTCGTAACCAGCCAGTTAGCCGGTGCACTAACCGCCTACGCGCCATAATCGCCTCCCCAGCGGACCTGTCTTCAAACGATCGAGACTACTTATACGTTATTGTCGATTGTGCTAAGAACGTATTAAAAAAATGTTTTAAAAAACAAAAAACCGACTTCAAAACCCCACTCTACCTCTAAAAAGCAGTAAATAATATTGAAATCACTAGATACGCATTATCATTGTAATAAAACACGTCTATTGAAGTCGGGTGGGGCTGGAGGACAACTTTTTTTCTATTCTAACATCCCCACCCGACTTCAATAGACGTGTTTTATTATAATGATATTGCGTATCTGTTGATTTCAATATTATTTATTGCTTTTTAGAGGTAGAGTGGGATTTTGAAGTCGGTTTTTTGTTTTTTAAAACATTTTTTTATTTTTAGTGTAAGTACCTTCGGTATTAGATTTATTATCTAGCTAGATAGAAAAATCGGTTTGGCCAAACGTGAGATAATCGCGGAAGAACCATGCATACGCTTCAAACTGAAAAGATAACCTCTTTTTTTGAAATTGGTTAAAATACGTAAACCTTGTCCTAAGTGTAACAAATACTTTTCTGAAAACCGCATCAAAATTGGTTCAGCTAAACGCGAGATAATCGCGGATAAACATACATACAGACGAGTCAAACTCAGAACCTTCTTTTTTTTAAGTCGGTTAAAACACTAAAACCTTTTCCTAAGTATAACAAATACTTTTCTGAAAACGGTATCAAAATCGGCTCAGCCAAACGCGAGATAATCGCGGACAAACATACCTACATAATACGAGTCAAACTCAGACAGAACCTCCTTTTTTTTGAAGTCGGTTAAAATACTAAAACCTTCTCCTAAGTGTAACAAATACTTTTCTGAAAACCGCATCAAAATCGGTTCAGCCAAACGCGAGATAATCACGGACAAACATACATACATACATACAGGTCAAACTGAGAACCTCCTTTTTTTGTTTTTTGAAGTCGGTTAAAAAGTTAAATGTACTAGTTATAGATTAAGAGTACTCTTAATCTAAAATATTAACAACGCAGTCCACATTAAGCATGGTGTTTCATGTGAACGAAATATTTTCTCGGGATAACGTGTGTATGGAAAATTTCATGATGATCGGTTGAGTAGTTAAGACGAGAAGGCGTAACAAACAAACAAACAAACGGACTTTCGCATTTATAATATTAGTAAGGATTTAATCAGGTAAGCTAAATGAATTCAAATTAATTTATATTTTTATGTCAAAATTATGGACAAGTTTAAAATGCTTTTTAACCGACTTCAAAAAATAAAAAAAGAAGGTTCTCAATTTGACCTGTATGTATGTATGTATGTATGTTTGTCCGCAATTATCTCGCGTTTGGCTGAACCGATTTTGATACGATTTTCAGAAAAGTATTTGTTATACTTAGGAGAAGGTTTTAGTGTTTTAATCGACTCCAAAAAAGAAGGTTCTGAGTTTGACTCGTATGTATGTATGTTTATCCGCGATTATCTCGCGTTTACCTGAACCAATGTTGTTGCGGTTTTCAGAAAAGTATTTGTTACACTTAGGAAAAGGTTTTGGTATTTTAACCGACTTCAAAAATGGAGGTTCTCTTCTCAGTTTGACCCGTATGCATGGTTGTCCGCGATTATCTCACGTTTGGCCTAACCGATTTTTCTATCTACCTTGATAAATTATATCTAATACAGAAGGTACTTACACTAAAAAGAAAAAAATAAAAAATTGTTTTAAAAAACAAAAAACCGACTTCAAAACCCCACTCTGCCTCTAAAAAGCAATAAATAATATTGAAATCACTAGATACGCATTATTATTGTAATAAAACACGTCTATTGAAGTCGGGTGGGGATGTTAGAATAGAAAAAAAGTTGTCCTCCAGCCCCACCCGACTTCAATAGACGTGTTTTATTACAATGATAATGCGTATCTAGTGATTTCAATATTATTTACTGCTTTTTAGAGGCAGAGTGGGGTTTTGAAGTCGGTTTTTTGTTTTTTAAAACAATTTTTTATTCTTTATCCAAATTGGCAAACTATTCATGTAATAATAAGAAGAAATAAGTACGTACTCGATATATTTCCGCATCACACCTCGTGCGGATTATCTACCCATTGCATGTTAAAACGTAGTTTAATATCAAAACATAAATATAACATCCTCATTGGTAACTGTTTATCTTTCAAAATATACGATCTTATAACACGCCCAAATTACATTTATCTGTAACAGCACTTTACCGTAAAGTACGTACCATTTAGTTTTTTAAATTACATTTCTTGTACAAAGGGCATTTAGTAGAAATAGCCGCTACAGTTCAACAAAGGGATTTGAATGCAATAAAATTACATTAAAAAAATTAGATACAAGCTCCAACGTCTGGAAAAGTGAACGTACAATTTAAAAGAAATTACGCCATTGAGGAAAATATGTCTCTAATTCAAGTTTGCAGCCTCTTTGAATAGATTAAGTAGTAATTTACCAAGCAGTAGACTGCATATAAATACAGTTTGAAATAAATACAAGACTTTTGTCCTTGACTAAATTTTTGAGTTCTTTTTAGGGTTCCGTACCCAAAGGGTAAAAACGGGACCTTATTACTATGACTCCGCTGTCTGTCTGTCACCAGAATGTATCTCATGAACCGTGCTAGCTAGACAGTTGAAATTTTCAAAGATGATGTATTTCTATTGCCGCTATAACAACGAATACTAAAAATAGAATAAAATTAATATTTAAGGGGGCTCCCATACAACAAACGAAAATATTTTGCCGTTTTTTGCTCGATATTAATAACGACAACAGATAGACAGTTGAAATTTTTACAGATCATGAATTTCTGTTGCCGCTATAACAACAAATACTAAAAACAGTATAAAATAAATATTTAAGGGGGGTTCCCATACAACAAACGTGATTTTTTTGGCAAAAAAACCACACCTTCTTGCGCCAGTCCGACTCGCACTTGGCTGGGTTTTTTTCTTTTTTTTGAGTTTATTAGACATGTTGAAAAATTCGTGTTTAAGTTTTTTGTTTTGTTTATTGGTACTTAATTTATAGATACATGGCTCATCGCATTGCCATGTAAGATTCTGATACATAGGTCCACAAATTACTTCTTGTAGAGAGAGTTGTCAAATCGAACTGCACCTACAGTTGTAAAGGCACTTGAAACTCGGCCGAGTGTCGCCATTGCCGGGACCCGGGATGGCTGTTAGCCAGGATTTATGCGTCGTGGAGGTTTTATTCGTCGCGGGCGCCATTAACGCCGCTCACGTCTGTTCTTTAATTAAGAAGGAGACTGCCACGGAATAAACAATCGCTGGATCTTTGACAACAAACGCTATGCGGAGGAATGCTGGCTGCGCTTTTAGCATTTGCACAATCACTGCGTCGCGTCAACTAAGAGTCGTTTTATTTGCATAAATAAAACGAAGATAGAATGTGAGCTAATTTTGTTTTATGTTTAATCCTTTATTAAACTCAAATACGCATACACCAAACAAAAACTACGCTAGCACATGAGGCCTTCAATGAAACGTAAAAAACTGTATTTTTTAATAATAAAAATTTTTTTCGCTAAATTATTATTTTCTGCTTTTCAGTCAACGAACTAAATCTAAAAATACTTCATTTCTTATCGGAGAACTTGTCAATACGAATCAAATGAGCTCAAACTCGATGGGGTAGCATGGTTTTATTATAGAGTTTCTGTGGCCTTCTTCCGGCTCCATCAATCAGACCCTGGACCTCGTCTTCCGTCAGAGTACTTGTCAAGATGATTCTAACGAACCCAAACTCGATGGGGTTGTATGGATGTATTGCAGTTTCTATGGCCTTCTTCCGGCTCCATCATCAGAGTAGTATAATGAAACCATAATATTGCATTGTCTTCTAGTTCCAACATATGTTCAAAGTTTCTTAACTTATCGGGAAACTAGTATAAAATCGTTTGCTAAATTTGTGGACAAGAAAGCAACCTAATAAAAACGTGTTAATAAGGAGAAGCACTGTGTTTCCATTCCTTATGAATAAATTATTTTCAGAAAATCGCTTTTTATAATAGGATAGGCACTCATGATTCGTGCTAGAAAGCTGGCTTTGATTACATCGCCAATGAATTAAGACTATTTCTATTACGATCAATTTCAGAGCACTTAACTTTATAGCAAAGTAGCTTTCAGTTTCCGTGCGTATTACGTTTGATATGAGCAACGATAAGAGCAGAGTGCAGTGTGCAGTCCAGTTGACCTATTTCAAGAAAATAGTTTAGTTCAAAGAGTTTAAAATTAGCTGAGAGTTTCTTATAATAATGTTTCCATTTTATTTTTATTACTACTTAGATTATTATCTCGATTACAATGTCCACTGTGTTTGCGGACCGACCAGTACGCAAGTCACGCCCCCATTTAAATATTAATACTGATTTATATGTCCATCTACCATTATCTTTATGGGCGAAGGAAGGTCGAAAATGATAAATATCCTGATCGCTAGGACCAGTAATTTATTTAGTTACGATTACGTGCACCTGGTATAGGTAGTGCCTACAACCTACTGTTTAGATTTTTTCAGATAGATGAGAAGCTCGTCCATTTTAAACGTTGCGCAAATATTTTGAATGCATCTGAAGAGTCTCTATGTCTGGAAACAGAAGCAATCGGTTTAAACCAGGGATTGAAATACCGTTAAAAAAATAAAGATAAAAAAATAACGTTAAAAATACCGTTAAAACATTTTATCGGTAAATTTACCGGTAAAAATAACGTTAAAAATATTTCACCGGTAAAATTAACGTTAAATATAGCGTTAAATTTAGTACCGGTAAAATTATCGGTAAAAAATTAACGTTATTAACTGGAAAAACGTTAATTTTAAAATTAACGTTAAAATTAACGTTATTTTAGTAAATAACGTTAAATTTAACGTTATTTCTCAAATTAACGTTATTTACTGACGTTAATGTTAAAATGAACGGTAATAAGAGTAAAAATTAACGTTATATTTAAAAATAACGTTAACATTCCCTGGTTTAAACACACAGAATAATAAAAGAAATAATTGTTTGAGTCTATCAACGTCTGGTAGCCGATTGGTCGGCCCAAATAGCTCACGACCACAATTTCATTTTAATTTGCCGCTCATGAGTATTTTTCCGATTTCCTCCGCGGATTGCGGCGCACCGCCCCGTTTATTGCCGGCCTATTTCGCCCACATTTCCGGCAATAACTTTTTGATGGAGCCATTTAAATTGTAATTACCTGATGGGACTTCTCCTCGAAATACAATTATCATTACGAAGTATTTCGCCTCGTAAATTACAGCGAAACTGGTAATGGAATAGGAGCAAATATTTAAAAATTGCTTTTAGGTCGTTAAGAATTGTAAATGGACTATTAAATTGCAGCAATTGACTCGGATGTCGTAAACGACATCCAGTAAACCCGAGTTTGGTAAACAAAATAGAAATCTGATTTAAATGTTTCTAAACATGACGTCAATGACCATGCATGCAGTCACTAGCACTACTTAAATATTAGAACAAAGTGGTGAAATTGAATCGTTCTAACGTTTCAATACTTCCAGGATATTACATGAATAATCGCAAAGGATTAACATTCAGATTCCGAAGTCGTTGAATACTCATTATCGGGTTTTCGATGGAGCCGCGCCGATTGAAAGTTAATCGGTTTTTTAATGCCGGTTCTTCCCCGTAATTATCTCCGGCTTAGCTTCTCAACCGCTAGATATGGGTTCCATTACGTACTTTGTTGCACAAAATTTCATACGAAGAATACCATATTACGAATACATTTAATCATAAAATAAAATGTTGAGATAACACGCCAAAATTAACATTTACCAATCAAAACAGCGCTGCAGGATATTTTTTTTCAAACTACATATCTACTATAGTTTTACCGATTGTTTTAATAAATATTAATATTGGCAGAGACTTCGTTGGCACATGAAGACAAAAAATATGAAAGCATAAAAAGGGATCAAACATCAAAATCAAAGAAGTGATTTAACTCTTAGTGGGTTATATGTTAAAATAAAACCGGTCAAGAGCGAGTCGGACTCGCGCACCGAGGGTTCCGTACAATCATAAATATATTTGGATATGTTACTTTAGTAGTCTTTAAAAAAGTAAGATAAACGGCAGACAGGTGGAAGGGCGAACAGGCGGACAGTTAATTTACAAATCTTAGCCACAGCTGCTTATGTGACTGAAAAACGTTTCAGCCACTCCACATTGCAAACTGTTTATATTACTAAGTAGGAACTTATTCTTCGTTTATTCGTACGGCAAATAATAGGTAATTATATTAGAACCCGAGCCACCAATTATTATTGTAGTATTAGGTTGCGCCATCTCTTGACCGATAGTGGAACTTTTTTTTTCTTAGATCAGCATTCTTAGGACAGCGCCATCTGTTGACTGGTAGTGAAACTAAATAATTTTTATTGTTTTTTGAATTTCTAAAAAAGTGTGATATATTGAGACATCGTTTTATTTTTCCTGTAATCTTTATATAAACTACTATCGCATAGAATTATTTCAGATTTTTCTCTTTGCAAACTTCGGAGATAAGGGGGGGGCTACGGTATTTTTAGGGTTCCGTACCCAAAGGGTAAAAACGGGACCCTATTACTAAGACTCCGCTGTCCGTCTGTCTGTCTGTCTGCCTGTCTGTCTGCCTGTCTGTCTGTCTGTCTGTCTGCCTGTCTGTCTGTCTGTCTGTCTGCCTGTTTGTCTGTCTGTCTGTCTGTCACCAGGCTGTATCTCATGAACCGTGATAGCTAGAAAGTTGAAATTTTCACAGATGATGTATTTCTGTTGCCGCTATAACAGCAAATGCTAAAAACAGAATAAAATTAGTATTTAAGGGGGTCTCCCATAAGACAAACGTATTTTTTTTTGCTGTTTTTTGGTACGGAACCCTTCGTGCGCGAGTCCGACTCGCACTTGGCCAGTTTTTTTTACATTTTTCATCATAAGTCGAAAACTATACTCTTTCATATGATACCCCACATGCCCTAGTCAGTTCACTTCAAATTTTTAAGACCCCTTTTCAGTCCCTGTTGTAAAAAAAATATTACTTTTTTTATTTCTTTCTTATTTGCAAAATAGTTGGGCAAATGTCACCTTAAACTATTATAAATTTCAAGTTGGTACCATTAGTAGTTCTCGAGATATCCAGCTGTGACAGACAGACAGGCTGAGTCACACCATAAGGGTTCCTTTTTTACCATTTTGGTACAGAACCCTAAAAACAGCAATTATGACGTTTTGTAACTAACGTGATTAATGTGTTTACTAAAATCAAAATAATATGTACTGCACAACATAATGTAGGTATCGTACACAATACTCTGCTGGAATACATAAGTACATAATAAACTAATTGTATTGCTCAACAATACTTACTAAACCGCCCTTAACGTCTTGCCTGCTTTTATCCAATATTGCTTTATTACAATTTTTATGGGAGAGAATAATTTCTTTTGCAAAATTATGTGATTTGTAAATCAAATAATGGCAATCATTTTCTTGTTCTCTTTAAATACAGTTGAACTTTGGACGAAAATTGAACATTTTAATAATTTCATTTCCAATGAAAAATCGTAGTGCGTGCTAAATTTTAATTAGTTATCACAGTATATTTATCACATTATAATTAACTATTTATTTTAGTAGTTTAATTTAGTATAAACTTGAGGAGCTCGGTGGCGCAGTGGTACAGCGCCTGGCCCAAGGGTTGCGGAGGTTAAGCAACTTTCGCAAGGGTCGATCATGGGATGGGTGACCAAAAAATTCTTATCTCGTGTTCCTCCGTGCTTCGAAAGACATGTTAAGCCTTTTCTGGGGAGGTTGGCTTGGCCCATCCACCTTATCCCTCCATAAGGAAGGCTTGTATCCCAGCAGTGGGGACATTAAAATGGCTGATGGTCAATTTAGTACAAACTTGGTAGCCATCAACATTAGCAACTTTTACTTAATAAAACTTAAATTTAAAAATTTAAAAAACCCCGACACAAAAAAGCTAACTCTTTAAAAGTTAAAAATAATATCATCAAGTCCTAAAGATTTATGAAAAAAATAGACGTCAAGGAACCCCTTAGTTAATGGATTTACATCTAAGTTTGTTACGTGTCTAGCGATACCTAGCGGTCCCCCGATGTCTATTTTTTCATGGATCTTTAGGACTTGATGATATTATTTATAACTTTTAAAGAGTTAGCGTTTTTGTGTCGGGGGTTTTTAAGTTTTATTAAGTAAAAATTGCTAGTTGTTTACATTCAGCAAGCAAAATTTCAGTGAATTCGATCATGTTACGATTATGTAGTTAGCTGAAGTTGTCCTAAGTTCAAACTTTTTAATTTCAAATATAAAACTGCTGACTTAACAGCTTACAGTGCTATAATGATTTTTCCTGTTTCATTATCATAATCAATACAGTTGAGCGAAGTCGCTAAGTTTGATTGATGCGTCGGGCACCCTTCGCGCCCGCCGTTCCCGCGACTCCCCCGGCTACTCCCAACTTGCTAATCCCGCAATCCGTCACTGCAGAAACAGATTCCGACCAGGTACAGCCGCTGACACTTATTGATGTATTACAATACAACGTCACATACTAAATAATAACACATATTTTACATGTATTTATTATTTTTATTATTTTGTTTTATATTATTATTTCTCTTCATATTATAGTATTTTTAAAAATGTTTATTCTTCTCTTTTACTTATTTATTCTAACAATTTTGCACTTTGTGTCACCTGCTGACTATAAATTCTGTAACAAGTTCTAGGTTGGCTTGGGTGAGATCTCTTTTAGAGATAAGCCCACTTTTGCTCACTTTTTTTGTAACTTATATGTCTAACTGTGTTTTTAGTGCAATAAAGAGTATACATATAGAAACGACAATACTAAATAATACTTATACTAGAAAAAATACGACTCGCACCAGATCAATAGGTACTCAGACGGGAATCGAACCCGCGACCTTTGGATATCCGGTCCAATGCTCTGACCACTGAGCTACCGTGTCACTAGAAATGACAATTAAGGTGATTAGTGCCCTCATCTTAATTAAAGGATTATACCAATTTTACTATACAAGCTAGGCCATGATGCGCTTTGATGAAATTACCAAAATACTATAGTAATTTTATAGTGATTGCGTGGGAAGAATATCATTAAAATATAATGCGGGAAAAAAGAGAAATCTCAATCTCAAGGAGCCGTTTGGGGTTACATTTTCCTATTATATGACATTTTGTTATCTACCCCTTTTTGACATGACATGAGTCTGTCACAGATATGTATGGTTAATGCGCATCATGGCCCAGAATGCGGCATGATCCTTTATCGCTCGATAAGTACATAATGTATCGAAAATTCACAGTACCGATTGAAGGTACAAACAATAACCTCTGTAAAATATAGTTCGTTGTAGTAGTAGTAGGCAACTACTACTATACACGCTGAAATTTTACTCATTTTGTTTCCGCCGTGGGATGGTTCCACTCATGATTATAAGCAACTTTTACTATGGGGCCAACTTTCCTGCTCGCAAAAAAAATCAGCTGTTCCATACAAAAGTGCAGTACTTACTCGACCTTAATGTATGGAACAGCTGATTTTTTTTGCAAGCAGGAGAGTTGGCCCCATAGTAAAAGTTGCTTGTAATCATGAGTGGAACCACCCCGCGGCGGGAACCAAATGATTAAAATTTCAGCGTGTATATAGCTACTAATACTACAACTACTACTACAATGAACTTACATAAAATTAAATATTTTACAGAGCTTATTGTTTATAAATAAACTATAGAACTTTAGCTTTAATCGATACGTGTGAATTTTTGGTACATTATGTAGGTACTTAGTGAGCAATAAATTTAATATAATGAGGGCGCCCCTGTGAGGGCACTTTACTATTTTTATTATTCATACTAGATAATGTAGAGCGTGACTTGTCTACTGAGCATATTGAAAAATTCTCTAGATACACTTGGAAATTTTAGTCAGGTCGCCTTAGGTACGCTAAATTCCAAACCAAAAATAAATCTTTTCAACACGGAAGTGTCTATACCGTTTCATATTTGCAGTGCTTCAAACCCGTACAGCCCTTACCTTTAAAATCTCCAAACTGTATAGTAATGCCCCGCAAACAGCGCAGAGATCGCAGCCGTTAACACAGTAAACGGCGATCAACCGGAATAAACCCGGAACCGGCAGCCGGAGAGGCAAAAAGAGGTCGAATGCACTCACCCGCGCACCGCCGAAACTCGAGAACCCTCACACGCGCGCTTTTAAACTACTCTTATTTTGCGAATCATCGGATCTGCATATGCGAAAAAAAAACAATAAAATTCGGATATTTCATTGATGATCAATTTTATTAATAACGGGCAGATAAACGCAAACTATCAAAATAATTGTTTTTTTTTTTGTAGATGACCGCCGCCCCTCCTCTATTCCATTAAATGTATTACCTAGCACTTCCTGCCTTAAAAAATTCGGGTTGCACTCCGGGAGTGCCGGCAGAAGTGAAAACTTGAATATTAACAATGTGCATTTTTGATATTTTGGAATGGTTAGGGAATAATTTTGCACGAATTGCCGTCTTACGAATTTACTCTGCATTTGAATTTGTACGAAGCGAAGGTCTTATCCATAGCTTAACAGAAAATCTAGAGTTTTTGACATTGAATTAAAAAAGTTGCACGTTGCTATGGTGACACAAGTGTTTACGTCTTGAAATGACGCGCTGCCATTTTCGCCGCGCCCCGTAGATAGAGAGGGGGATACTTTCGCTGCCGGCTGTCAACGCTACATCCGTCTTACGAATTTTCGATCAGGGTCACGTGACCCTGACTGACGCGAGTTTAACATTTTTCCCCATTAAAAAAAAATGTGTACAACGTCACTAAAAAGATTTCACTTCAAAAATAAATAACTTTCAAAAGTTGTTTTGTGACCGGTTGTACCATAGAAGCAACTTTTGTTAAACTGAGACAAGATCTCACGAAACAACCACCCGCCACTGTCGTGATAATTTTAAGGTGATGAAAAAAGTTTATTTTATCTGAAATACTTTTAACTCAATGTTGAAAGACACTTTTATTTAAAGAAAAGGTGAAATAAGACGAGACAAAATAATAAGAACAATAAATGTTGAAGGAGTTTTTTATTTAAAAAAAGTAAAAGAGTAAAAAAGTATAATTATACCTACAAGTATACCTACATAGGTATGAAAATAAAAAAGGTGGTAATTTCTATTCTGCTACCTCTGTTTCGGATTCTTGAAGATAATGTGTTAAAAGTGCAATTTTTACTTAGTTAGGTACTTTTATTTAGTTTTGCTAAAGTTTTTCTTATTTTAAGTAAAGGTTAATGTTAAGGTTAAGGTTAATGTTTCGGAAAAAGTGTGGATTGGATCCTTTTCGCGTAACTACGTCCAATTAGAAGCTTTATATAAGGTGGTACGAAATGACACGATGATCTTAAACAGGTGAAAGTGTTGCTTACAGCTTCCTCCAAGGAAAATTTTTTTACGCCTTTCCATGATAGTAAGCCCCTTCTTACACGACGCGACTCAAAACTGACGAAACCAGTTTGAAAATATTGTTGGAAACTAGTTAGTGACAAAGATTCGTACACGGCGCAACCAAATTTAGTTAAAAAACCTACACACAGCGCCTATTACGATAAAGTATCGCGATAAACGTACGATGTTCGGTCCCACTCCTTGGCATTATTTACTCATGTATAAGGTTCAAAATCAAGTAAATCGATCAAAAGATCGTCCGACTATCGTAATTCTTTTTTGTTAATAGACCTCAGTTTCCAGTTGCAGTTGGCAATCAGTTGCGCGCGACCAACTTGACCGGTTGCGAGTGATTAGTTGGTAACGCGTTGCCGACGCGTTGCAAACCAGTTGGCAATTGGTAGTGTCGTGTACGAACCGCCATTGAAATACTAGTGCTGTGACTGTTTAGCAACTCATTGGTGATTAGAGTTTGCAACCAGTATATTTTCAGTTGCGCCGTGTAAGATGGGGCTAAGTCGGTCAACTGACCAATACATTTTGTATGGGAGTAATGGAGTAGTATGTTTTTTTTTCGTTTTTCGATCTGTTCCTTGGAGAAAGTTGTTCAGTTTAAGCAACACTATCACTTGTTTAAATATTTAAGGTGGTACCAAATGCGTATCAACTTTGTATGTACCTACTTCAGTAATAAACTAACTTCGTTACTGTAACCACGTCTTCTCATTTATCTCTGCACACCGCAATGTGATGATACCATCACTTCATTTGGTAACCTTAAATACTTTCGAAGTAATAAATCTAACTAAAAGATTTTACATTAAAGTTGAAATAAGCGCCTGCTCTACCCAAAAGGAAACACCGCGTTGCGTTCCCGTTTGCAAACGGTCCAATTCTAATTTTTGAGTCAATAGATCCTAATACTTACAGCGAATTTGTCAGTGTGGCCTATGTAATTCCCTTAAATATCTTCCGCAATAATTAGCATCAAATAAAGCCAAAACCAGAATTACGGTCCATCACAAACGTACCTACCTAGTGGTAAATGAATAAGGAAGGTTGTATTGTATACGTGTGTCTCGCATCCGGCATGTTTGCTGGCTGCTCATTAGCCGGCCGGTTTATTTGATAATGTGCCTTTTGTAGGCTGTATGTGGGAGTTAAATGAAAATATACTTAGCAATGACCCCGGGGTAAAATAATACATTAGTGCACGTTATCAGATTACATAGATTGCGTGTACATTGAGTTAAGTAACAAATAGTCTTCTTAATATTTTGTTATCTGACATTAGCCAAGATCAAATGACGCTATATTGCTTTTAGGAAATGGGAATGTGTGGCAGCATACAAAACATGTTTTACCATGGGTACTTTCTTTACAGCATGACGAGATAATTTTTTTTAAATAAATTAATATCTTTACATTGAGCAAACAAATGCTACAGTTATTTTTCAACATAAACCTAACGTTATTTCCTAAGCCATACAAGAAAACTAAATTCATTCATGATGGAAATTATATATCTATCAAAAAGAAAAATACCTAAATCAATATATATAACAGTTACGTCTTAAACCACAAAATCCATAAATACCTACTCAATCATTATTTAAATCAAATATCTATATCGATAGATATGCTCATTATCTGCATAGCAAATTGAACCGTGATGGTTAGGGAGGCGAATAGGGGAATTTTCGGTAATACTCGAGCGTGGCAGTTTAAGATATGAGAGATACCTTGGACCTAATAGAACAACCTTGTAAAGTATTTAGCTCTATATGTAGTGACGCGCGCCTAGGATAGACGATCAGATTAGTAAAAAAAAATCGATAGTCTGAAATACTCGAGCGCGTCAGATTAAGATATTGGGGGTTGATTTTAGTGTTTTAAGACTAAATTTAACTAATCTGACGATAAGTCCTTGACGCCGCCGAGTTATAGTGTCGCGAACTTGTAAAAAAAAAACGTTAATCCGGCATTCTCGAGCGCGATTTTTTATTTTTTTATTTTGAAGAATATAATCTAAAACGTACTAAAAATACAAAATCTGCCGGTTTCCGCATGACCGGGAGTGTGGAGGAGCCATTTCGTCTTCCGAAAAACGCGTTGCGGCATATAAATCGCGAACGATACATTTTACAAAAAAAAAGTTTAAATAAACAAAAAAAGATAATTTTATTTTACACAAAAAAGGTCTCTTTACATTTTTGTCCAAAGTTAAAACTTTTTGACTTGAAGCATCATAAAAACTCAAATTCCCGGTTTTTTGAGTATATCTTGAAAACTGAGGGTGTTAAAAAAAATTGATATGAAATAACGATGATTAAATTATGTTACTTTTATTATATCTCAAAAAAAATTTTTTTTTCTAAAGCTTCTCGACAATTTTCGTGGACTCGGAAAAAGTTACGCGTATCTGTATACAAAAGTATTATTAACATGTACAGTTTCATGTATGTATATTATTCAATAGCCTGTTGATCCTCAAATTGTTTTTTGGACGTACCGTAAGCAAAACGAAGTGAAGAATTGAAGCAAAAAAGAGGAATTTGCCATAAACATGTAATACAGACTGAGCGCTTCGCGGAAATATGCCGTCCTACCAGTATTTTTCCTTTATTTCGCGACATTAATGGTGGGGAAAGAAGCGGTAGAAGGGAATTTTCGGTACACCCTAATGTATATATATATATATGTTTATGGTCCCCTACCGTAGACCTATGTGCCCTCAGTATGACGCCGTTTGAAGAGAGAGAAAAGACCCGACGGTATATTTCTCGAATGTGCTGGAAACTTTCTCCCCTGTAGCCCCGCCCCGCACTCGCTGTCATTCTTAAATTCCCCGTTCTATCAAGGAGAAAGAAAGGAAAAAAAAAACCAAAAAACCTTTCCGGTCAGATTAAGAGAACACACCAACATTTTTGTCAGATTAAGAAAATATGCTTTCAGGATACCGAGATAAACCTCCCCTATGAAAATCTGACGCGCTCGAGTATTTCAAAAAAACTTTTTTTTTTTGCATTTTCAAAAATTCATCGTAACTTATGGTCACGCCGAAATCGTCAGTTTTTTTAAAGGGAGCTTCCTTGGGGCCTACTTAACACCCCTTCCGAAAATCTGACGCGCTCGAGTAAATTTTTTTTTTTTTGCATTTTTGACTACTTTATATGCCTACCCCCACCACACAAACCGGCAGATTAGTATACCGTTGTTATCAGAGGCACTTGGGGCATACGTAGTATGAATATCTGACGCGCTCGAGAATGCCCAAGTAACTGTTTTTTTTTACATTTTTGAAAAACCATACACGCCAAACCCACCGCTAAAATGGTTTTTACCATACGAGCTTTTCTTTTCGAAATTATTTTATCTTTCGATTTTGATAGGTCTCGACGGCGCCGTTGAATTACGCCATTTAGCTACCTCGCCTCCCTAACTATGAATATCAATTTCTTTATCTAGTTTCACCTTATTTCACACTCTATCTAAGAAATTCAAAACAGGCGTCCTTGACTCATACTTGGGAAATAAGTTAATGTAGATATAAAATTAAATATTGTAAATCTTGTCAGGGAGTGGGCTGGAAACCTTTACTGTATATTTATGTAAATGCAACAATATGACCCACCATGAAACTTTATGGGCATATTATACTCAAACAAGGGCGTGATACATATAAGATGGGCCTGAAACTGGTTTTATTTATTGCGGTTTTTTACACTTTTGTATCTATTGGGTTGCGTTCTCTATAATAATTCCCTTTGCGACACTATCCACGTCGCTTCGGGAAATTGACTACCTTAACCGTACACACACAACATGGCATAATGGGTATAGGTACTTATGTATTTTCTTTGATATGGGTAAGTCGCGTGGGTTTTCCGCTCATGAAGGCGCAATAGGTTTTTAAAGAGATTGTTCGTAGAACGACTAAGCAAAAAATGGTGGCATGGAATACCCACAGCGTTAAATTAAAACCGACACTAAAACAGTAGAGAAAGCAAAACAAAAAATATCACGCCTCAACCGGGATTAATTATTTTGTAAGGGAACTTTCAGTAAGTTTTGATTATCAATCTAAATAAAACGAAAAGCGGTATAAAGCTTAAACCCTGTATGTTATTTATTAGGAAAGTTTCTATCGCAGCAGCGGCGGATCGAGGCCAGCTTAATTTGATTTCAATACACTCCCCGCGTCCGCCTTCCCCCTCCTACCTTAAGGCACAGAATCGATAGGTGTCGCTCAAATAAAGATCATATAATTAAAAAGGTCTTCTTTTAATTATTATATCCATAAAAAATATACAACGTGTTACAAAATAACCCCTAATGCCGAATATGGTAGATAGGGACCATCAAACTGAACAACTTTTACTATGGGGACAACTCTGAAATCACAAAATCAGCTGTTTCATACAAGAACTAGACAATCTGCCAGTCTGGCTGACGCAAGTGGGGTGTTCTAAGCGTTACCTATGATGTTTAGTTTTGGTTTACATTATGTACTAGCTTTTGCCCGCGACTTCGTGGACACGTCCGCGTGGACATTTGGAAAATCGCTATGGAACCTTTGACCGAGATAAAAAAATCCATGTTTTACCACAGGTTATAACTATCTCTGTGCTATTCCAAATCCGTTCAACCGGTTTTACGTGATTGAGTAACAAACATTAAACTTCACATTTTTAATATTATTAGTTCCCGTTCTCGTTCTCATTCCTGTTCCCGTTCTCCTTCTCATTCATGTTACCGTTCCCGTATTATTTTTCCATAAAAAAATTGAACCCCCGTTTTAGTCCTTTAGGTGTTGAATAATGTCCACCGTGTCGTGTTGGACCATAAAATAAATGCCATTTTCGCAATGAACATCCCATAAAACCTCAATATCGACATCCATATCGATTAGTTTGCTTATTTGTTTTTAGAAGTACTCATACGAAGTTTCAAGTCGAAATGTTTATTGAATATTATTTTTCCATACAAAATATGATTCCCATAGGAGTTGAATCATGGCACCGTGTTGACTTTAAAATAAATGCCATTTTCGCATTCAACATCCCACAAAATCTCAATAACGACATTCATATCGAGTTTGGGCTTTTTGCCCCTAAAGGGGTCAAATGAGTTGTGGTCTTTAGGGGTTGAATAATGTCTATCACTTTAAAAAAAATGCCATTTTTGCAATCAACATCTCATAAAACCTCAATAACGACACCCATATCAATGTTGGGAGTTTTTCACCCCATTAACCCCCTAAAGGGTTGAGTTTCGGAAAACCACGAAACACGTATTTACTTATTTCTTTTTAGGAGTACTCCTACGAAGTATTAAGTTGAAATGTCTATTTAATATTTTTTTTCCATACAAACTTTGTACTAAGATTTCAACCCTTTAGGGGTGGATTTTCCAAAAATCCCCTCTTAGTCGATGTTTACACTGTATAAAATATCTATGCAAAAAATTTCAAGCCTCTAGGTTCAGTGGTTTGGGCTGGGCAATAGTCTATCATTTTTAAATTTGAGATTTTTGCATTTACAATGCTATTTTTAAACAATACTAAATAATATACTAGAAAAAATACGACTCGCACCACATCAATACTCAGACGGGAATCGAACCCGCGACCTTTGAATATCCGGTCCAATGCTCTGACCGCTGAGCTACCGAGTCACTAGTGACATCGTCGAATTTTTTCTAGTATATCCTAAACTCTTACGCTGTAAGCCAGCGTTATTTCACCAATGTGAGGAATTACCTCGACATTCAATTGAAATATCTTTCCAGATATTTTAACAATTGATTAAGATGAAATAGCTATATAATTTTTAAATTTGAGATTTTTGCATTTACAATGCTATTTTTAAACAATACTAAATTTTTTCTAGTATATTATTTAGTATTGTTTAATAGTCTATCAGTCACCCCTTCACTTTTATATAAGAGACTAGCTTCCGCCCGCGACTTCGTCCGCGTGGATATTAGTGAAAATCTTTAGGGAACCTTCAACCAGGATCCGACCAGCCGTTTTTACGCGATTAGGCGGGTCACCACCAAGCGCGCTGCCTCGCGAGGCAAGACGTTTGCCAAGACGCAAGACGCAAGGCGTTTGTCGCACGAGGCTCACTCGCTCGGTGGGGACCCGCCTAATCGCGTAAAAACGACTTGTCGTTCCCATTTCCGTTCCCGTTTCGTCCCGCTCCCTTTCTCGTTCCCGTTACCGTCCCGTTCCGTTTCGTCCCATCCCGTTGCCATCCCGTCCCGTTGCCGTCCCGTCCCGTTCCCGTCCCGACCCGTCCCGTTCCCGTCCCGACCCGTCCCGTTCCCGTTCCCGTTCCCATCCTCGTCCCGTCCTGTTCCCGTCCCGTCCCATTCCGTTTCGTTCTCGTCCCCGCTCTCATTCCGTTCCCGTCCCATCCCATCCCGTTCCCGCTCTGTTCTCGCTCCCGTTGCCGTCCCGTCCCGTCCCATTTCCGTCCCGTCCCCGTTCCCGTTCCCATCCCCGTCCCGTCCCGTTCCCGTCCCGTCCGGTTCGGTTTATTTACACATTTCACCCCTTTTTCATCGCCATAGGGGTTGAAGTACTAACAATATCAATATACGTTGCGTTAAATTTTCTTCCATAAGCCTTTACTATAAATTAAGTGATTTTTACTTCGAAAATGAAGGATTTTTTTCTATACACAACTTCATACCCCTTTTCACCCCTTCGGGGGTAGAATATTGAAAAACGCTGAGACCCATATTTATTAATTTTCAATCTTCAGCCTAAACACAAAATTTGAAAATCCTAGCTTCAAAACTGAGGGACTTTCATACAAACTTTCATCCCTTATTTCACCCCCTTAGGGATGGAATTTTCAAAAATCCTTCCTTAGTGGATGCCTACACTATATGAGGTATCTGTGTGCAAAATTTCAAGTCTCTAGGTCCAGCGGTTTGGGCTGTGCGTTGATAGATCAGTCAGTCAGTCAGTCAGTCAATCAGTCAGTCAGTCATTCAGTTTACGATTTTATATATTACTAGCTTCTGCCCGCGACTTCGTCCGCGTGGATGTTAGAGAAAATCCTTAGAAAACCTTCAACCAGGATCTGACCAGTCATTTTTACGTTTCCGGTTTTGGTTCCGTTCCCGTTCTGTTCCCATCCGTTCCCGTCCCTTTTCCGTCCCGTTCTCGTACCCCTTCCGTTGCCATTCCCGTTCCCGTCCCGTTCTCATTCCCGTTCCCGTACCGTTCTCGTCCCGTTCCGTTTCCGTTTCATTCCCGTTTCATCTCCGTTCCGTTCCCGTTCCCATCCCGTTCCCGTTCCGTGCCCATTCCGTCCCGTTTCGTTCTTGTTCCCGTTCCGTACCCGTCCCGTACCCCTTCCGGTTCCCGTTCCCGGTACCGTTCCCGTCCCGTTCCTGTCCCTTTATCTTTCCCGTTCCGTTCCCATTTCGTTCCCGTTCCGTTCCCTTTCCGTTCCCGTTTCATTCCCGTTCCCTTCCCGTTCCGTTCCTGTTCCTGTGCCCGTGCCCGTGACCGTGCCCGTTCTCGTTCCCGTTACCTGGATGTTCAGGTACAGGTCCATGATGTGTCATGTCCACCATGTTGGACTTTAAAATAAATTTCATTTTCGCAATCGCCATCCCATGAAACCTCAAGAACGACATCCACATCGATTTTCATGTTTACTTACCCCATTTACACCCTAAGGGATGATTTTCAAAATAACAAAATATGTGTTTGCCTATTTATTTTTGGACATGCTCCTACGAATTTTAAAGTTGTAATGTCTATTTTATATTCTTTTTCCATACATTTGAACCTCATTTTCACCCCTTTAGGGGTTAAATCATGTCCACCGTGTTGGACTTTAAAATAAATCTCATTTTCGTAATCACCATCCCATAAAACCTCAAGAACGACCTCCACATCGATTTTTATGTTTACTCACCCCATTTACCCCCTAAGGGGTTGATTTTCACAATCACAAAATATATGTTTGCTTATTTATTTTTAGACATGCTCCTACGAAGTTTAAAGTTGTAATGGCCATTTAATATTTTTTTCCATACAAAATTTGAACCCCATTTTCACCCCTTGAGGGGTCAAATCATGTCCACCGTGTTGGACTTCAAAATAAATGTCATTTTTGCAATCGTCATCCCAGAAAACCCCAATAACGACATCCATATCTATTTTTAGGTTTATTTACCCCTTTTCACCCCCATTTCATCCCCGTAGGGGTTGAAATAGTAACAATAACAATATACGTTGCGTTAGATTTCCATCCATAAGCCTAAATTATATATTTAGCAATTTTGACTTCGAAAATAAAGGATTTTCTTCATTACACAACTTCATCCCCCTTTTGATCCCTTCGGGGGTAGAATTTTGAAAAACGCTGAGACCCGTATTTATTAATTTTTAATCGTCAGCCTAAACACAAAATTTGACGATCCTAGCTTCAAAACTGAGGGACTTTCATACAAACTTTCATCCCTTATTTCATCCCCTTAGGGATAGAATTTTCAAAAATCCTTCCTTAGTGGATGCCTACACTGTATAAGGTATCTGTGTGCAAAATTTCAAGTCTCTAGGTCCAGCGGTTTGGGCTGTGCGTTGATAGATCAGTCAGTCAGTCAGTCAGTCATTCAGTCATTCAGTTTACGATTTTATATATTAAGATAAGAAGATGAACGATTTCAAAAATAGGTCCCCTGATCAGGAAGGATATGAGTACTGTTCATAGGGTTCAGTGTATCCTGTATCCGAAACCGCTTACCCAAGCTATCGTATTCTTCTTCTTCACGCAGTTGTATTTGGTACCACCAGGTAGGACTTATTTCAATTCCGCCTGACTTAGCTACCACCATCTTACCTAAGTCAGACGCCATAACAAAAATAAAAAAAAATGTGTTCCAGCAGTTAGAGGTAAGACAGGCAGTTCCTCAGTGATGAGGATTCCGGGTGTAGTGCGCTTACGCTTTCGGCCTTATCGTTACTTAACATCAGATGAGATGAAGGCCAAGCGCTATCTCGTTGTGGATAAAAAAACCATTAAAAATACAAAACTACAATGCACTAGCATAGTATCGAATAAACAACAAATGAACTTAATAATCCAAGCTCCGAGATTTTAAATGAACTGATTAATTTTTGCGTATTAACCGTTGAGGTACTGTGAACAAATCACTATGTTGTTCGGGTAGTAACGGTATCATAGTAGGTAGCAGTGGCGAAGGGTCCATACAAGCCGATTCCCATCGGCTTACCTTTTGGAAATCCCACCCCACTGATCCACTATGCAGATCACTACATTTTTCATCATTTTTGTAGAGCGGCTTACCTTCGCCATAATTTCACCCCTCGCCACTGGTAGGTAGGTAGGTAGGTACCCATCTAAATAACTGCTAAAACACTCTTCAATTTCTTGGAAGTGAAAATTCATTTTCAATTCTAATTATTTATTCTGTGGTTGATCAGCAGGCCCATTACATAAAAAGAATCGCGATAATCGGACCCAACTCGTCGTTCAAACTACAATTTACTTGATATTGAACCTTATTTTGTGAGGTTAACAGTGTCATGGAGCGGGACGAACATGGTTCGCGATTGCTTTTATGTAATAGGCCTGCAGCTAACTAACATTAGGTACATTGTTATTTTTATAAAACTAAATATAGGCTCTGTTTAATCCCTCTACCTACTTAGTGAACAGAATTGTTCCAAAGTCGAACTTTGTCTTGTCCAATTTATATAAATTTCTAAGGAGAAGTTTTAAAACATTTTTTCTTTTTGTTTCCAATCGATTTATATCATAGATATTGATGATGATGAGGTTGCTGAAATCTATTCATCGTTGCTGAAACGAAACGTAACAGTTTTGTTGATGTGAGCGGTCGATTAGCAAGTATTAATTAAGGGTGACTAACTAAGGAGATGAAAAGCTGTTCTATTAAAACCCACCACCATCAACCACCCACCAATCCTAATTGGTCCCAAGGTAGGATCTTAAGGCCCATCTTTGGAAGACGCTCTACCAGATCCGGCAGTATTAGAACTTCCAAGAAGTCTTTCTCGATCAAGGTATTTTTGTAAGAATGCGGTTAGTAAAAACAATTGAATTTATATAACTAAAACATAGCACAATAGGTTTACTAATTGAATATTAGCGACTTACGGACAATAGTTAAATTGCGTACAAATAGCTTACAAATAGGCAGCACCTATACTAGTCATTCCGTAATAGGCGTCCTGTCGGTTGCTAATAGCTATGAACGCAGAATTGAAAATGTTGGAAATGTTTTAGCGATAAAACCAAACCGCAATTCAAATACATTTTAACTTACATTGTGGTAAATAAGACCTATGTTTGTCCATAAACCAACAAAAAGGTAGTAATAACCGCAGGTCGCCGCCGGTTCAAAAGTAACACAATTATATAGGCAGTCGTGTTTGCTATCAAATATTCAGCGAACTAAAATCTATGGAAGTGGTACCACAGGGCCGAAAAAGTACAACCCGCTCAGCTTTAGTCGGACCAGCCACGCACCCGGTGACTGACATTGGTGTTCTTGTAAATAAATTGCAGTTTGTATTGTAGAGAAAAGATAGAAAGAGAGAGGTTATTATAAATGACGTCCTTTTTAGTCAAATGGTGTAGAAGATGCAAAGAATGCAGTAAAAAGATGCAGAAAAAATGTATCTTATTTTTTCGTTTAAGTATAGAAAATATTTATGAGTATACAAATTATGATCGCTAATAAGCAACCAGTGTTCAGACGCTTTGTGCTGCATAATTAAATGCCAGTATTTTTAGCTCTATCCACTTAGTTGTACTTTTCATGTGGTGCCATTTTTTGAGCAGAATGCTTATTCCATAGATTTTAGTTCGCTGCAAATATTGGATATAAACCGCACGAAAACAATAATGTGTGTGTTCTGTGCAGAGTGAACTTAACTGAATAATTACTTACATATTCAAAGCTGGCTAATCTGCAGCGTGACGGCTATGGCTCGACGTGGGTGGGCGCCAAGATCAACGCCGCAAACCAATGGAACATCAGAAACATGTGCGGTACGTGACGTTATGACCTCATGGTCATTAAGAAAGTGTGTGTACTCAAGCTTGCGTTAAGGGCTAAGTACTGGGGCCTTAGCCCTAGTACACAATAGCATGTGCTGGCTCACTACAGGCCATCGCCATTGTGTACAGGGGGTAATGGTATATAGTGGCGGACAATTATCAATCGTGCCGCGTAATCGAGGAGTTGTCGATTTTTGTTGGCACACTTCAAAGGAATCGTGGCGTTGCGTGGCCTGTGGTATTCACACGCAGCCGGCGGAGTGACCTATTGTTCAGTTCGGCTCGTCACCGACCGCTAACCAGATATTTTTGTTGCATCCATCGCAATCGCAAGTGTTTCGAAAAGCAGCAATGAGCCATACACAATTGTGTGAACACCGAGTGATGATGACCATGTGGTGACCTACAGTTGCGCATTGTAAAGTATGGCCCAGCATAGACCATTGTGTACTGACCTTTAAATAATAGAATCAGCGCCTCGTGAATATCAATCAATAAAACAAATTCTTTACCTATTAAAGAAACATGCGCACATTATTTTCACACTCGTAGTGAACACTTTTGTTCGTTTAGATACAAATTACCGTCTTGTCTCAAAATATTCGATCAACAACTCAAAGTGTAAGTATTTCCCTCGCTTACATCGAGCAAAACACGTCGTTTTTAGATCAACTTTATTTAAAGAAACCTTTTCAACAATTTTCGAACATGAAAACATTAAAATTATTAGGTGCAAGTAATTAGCTTCTCTTGGCAAGTTTCTTTGCAATGTTTCAAGTAACACACATACACGCTGAATTTTAATCATTTGGTTCCCGCAGTGGGGTGGGGTGGCGCAAAAAAAAAACAGCTGTTCCATACAGTAGGTATTGCGCTTTTGTATGGAACAGCTGATTTTTGTTCGCAATATCAGAGTTGGCCCCACAGTAAAAGTTGCTTGTAATCAAAATTGGAACCACCCCATTGCGGGAACCAAATGATTAAAATTTCACGATGTATAGAAAAACATCTTCGATCTTCTTCCTTCCCAATTCGAATTCACTTCACTTTGTGTTATAAGTACTCCAGTTCCATCTTACGTAAAGAACGTTTGTAAACAAAACTATGCGCATTTTTTCGTTAATATTATACCACATAATAGTACCTCTGTTAAGTTCCAGTGATTAATACCTTAAATACAAATAGGACAACACAGGTAACTATCAATGATATTCAAAATAAAACATGCAACAATTGTTTTTTTGTTTCTGCGCAACTGGATAGTCTTGTAAGCTCCGAAATGCCAGACCTTGTTTTCTTGGACAATGGTACCAACTAGTGGCAAGTACATACATCGTGAAATTTTTATCATTTGGTTATTACAAGCAACTTTTACTATGGGGCTAACTCTGATATCGGATATCTGATATCGTAGGTATTGCGCTTTTGTATGGAACAGCTGATTCTTTTTCGCGATATCAGCCTTGGCCCCATAGTAAAAGTTTCTTGTAATCATAAGTGGAACCACCCTTCTGCGGGAACCAAATGATTGAAATTTCAGCATGTATTTCTACTACCGGTCCACCGACACTGATACTATTTCTCTACGAACGATCACACTCTCAAGCGACCATAAACAACAGCGGATGGAAACGGATTATCTGCTAAATTTCTTAACATTTTGTTCAGTGCAAATGTATCAACCACTTTTACTGATGCGAATATAAAAACTCGTTTTTTTTAAGTAATGAAATATGTTGTAGCGAAAAGAGCGTCGCGTATTCCGCGACCGCGGAGGCGAGGCGCCCCATATAAATATTCATGGCGGAATGTCCTCAATCCATTACGCCGTCGCTCCATCCGATCGTGTTGTTCGATGCAATACATTTGCATTGCTACTTGCTGGAGCAAATACAGCTTATCAACATTTTCAGTATACACCGTGTTACAAAATAACCCCTAATGTGGTAGATAGGGACTATCAAACTGAACAACTTTTATTATGGGACCAACTCTGCAAATGCGAAGAAAAAATTAGCTGTTTCACATTTACATTTTCATATTTTGCATATTAATTTTTGTATGAAATAGCAGATTTTTATTCTCGCGATTTCAGAGTTGGCCCTTTAATAAAAGTTGTTCAGTTTGATGGTCCCTATCTACCATATTCTGCATTAAGGGTTATTTTTTAACACGTATACTAAATTCAAAATTCAAAATAATTTATTCAGTCTAGGCTGTTACAAGCACTTGTGAATGTCATAGAAGCTACGCCAACGGTTCGCAAACCCTAAGCGGGAGACCTTGTAACGAGAAGAACCGGCAAGAAACTCGTCAAGGGCTGCTTTTTTCTCCCTGTATATTTCATACAGAGTCGTCAAGATTGAAAAATGAGCTCCACATTTAAAGTGAGGTCATTTTCCATCACAATAATTATCAAAAGGTTACACACAATGGGTAGGTAGATTAAAATTTAATATCTACTACATTCAGATAGGTAATCGTGAGAGTAAATAACTTTCAACTAGTTTAGAAATCACTCCGTCTGCTACTCTAACCAAAAAACACTTGATACAAGACATAAAAATAAAAACGCAATTCTTACAATTCAATATGCGTTAAGATAGGTACTCAGAAGCAGACCCATTCCCACTGGCAGCACCCGTTCACGAGCATGACGCATGGACCAGCCATCGCTTCGCTCAACCATATTGGAGGGAACGTAACGACCCGCCCCACACGACACCACCGCAGAAATGATTAAAGAGAGCATGACATACTTAGGCTACCCATCCTAAGGCACTGAATTGAAAACTAATATCCAAAAGCTTTTCATAGGCCTTTACTTACAAAACTATAGACAAAAAAATACGAAAACATCGTGATAACGAAAGCCAAATAATCATTTTGGTCATTAGCAATAAAAAAGTGAGAAATCAAAACAAGGATTAGTTATTAATTCTATGTTTTGAGTAAGAACTACCATACTGATTGATAATCTTAAACAGAAAAAAATATATATATGCGACGCCCTTAGTACAAGCAGACAGAAGCAGACCCATTCCCACAGGCAGCACCCGTTCACGAGCATGACGCATGAACCAGCCATCGTTTCGCTCAACCATATTTGAGGGAACGTAACGACCCGCCTCACACGACACCACCGCAGAAATGTTTAAAGTGAGCATGACATACTAAAGCTAACTATACTAAGCTTACTAACATTACTAACCTACACCGCAACGCAGCTTGTTCTATTTCTTAATTTCCAACTAAGTAGTGTTATTTTGTAACGCTTACTTTATACGTGATATAGGTAATTAGAAACCAAATAGCAGAACTATCAAAAAAATATGGAAAAAATCTGATGCCGTTACCAACACAAGCACGGTCTCAAAAAATAGGTGTGTGCAGTTTTTCGAAAAAAATCCCTTTCATTATGATATATTAAGATGAGATTATAATGAAATTGAAAGGCGTTTTTATTTAAGTTAATAATTAAGAAACCAATAAATCAAACACTGTACTAGGTAACAGAAGATTTAGTTCATAAATACCTACTACAGAGGCTCTTGTCAAATGCGTATTTAGATGAAATGACACTTAAATACGGATGCCCTAAGATTCAATCTCCATTTTTGGTAGTCTCCCGTTGTCGCGGGCACTCCATTATCTATACAAACGTCGCGTTTCAATTCAACTACCTATTACACAGACGCTACACAGTGACGTTTTTGCACACGCGCAACTGTGTGAGAGCTATTGAATGAGCACACGGATCGACACACGGAACTCGCGCGGTGGGCGCCGGTGGGGTGAGGTAATTGATTGTGGGGCGGGGCGGAGAGTTTCCTTTTTGTACGGTAGTACTTATATCTATTCTGTGTTGTTACTTGTAATCTTATCACTTATTATTAAATCAAATCATTATAGATTCACCCAATTAACGCTCCAATTAACTCTTACATAGTATATGTGTGACCCTAGAATACCACCCTGCAGAACTCCATACTCGATTCGGGACAAGTTTAGCCGAAATTAATTGTGGCCGGGCGTTTTGCGGCGCGCCGCGTCCCGGGACTCTACCCATTGTCCCGCTCCCAATTAGACGTAGGAAGCCAATTTGGGACATCAGACAGTTCGCTGAAAAGTCTTTACGACCAATATCGGCGTTTTCCGGTTATTGCAGGGACAGTTTTAACAGCCGCTGAAACGGTAGTTGTCTGAATCCGAATGAGTTTTGTGGCTTGTTGGTCGATAGATGCTAGCGGAGCAGTTATTATTTTATTACACACAATTGAATACGTTAACTGCTTAATGAATGAACTTTATAAAACTTGGAGTAGGGGTTAATTTATAACCACATCTTAGCCGCCTCTGTGGTATAGAGGTTCGCGCACTCGTGTAAGACGCAGGGTCCCAGGTTCGATTCCCAGTAGGGGGGTACATTTGTACCCGGTTTGGTTGGTGGTAGGGCTCATGTCAAATCCGCCTGGCTAGCTACCACCATCTTACGAAAGTCTAACGCCATAACAACAATGTAAAAATTGTTGTGTTCCGGCAGTTAGATGGGATTAGCCAATCCCTCAGTGGTAAAGATTCCGGGTGTAGTTTGGCCTTATTAGGTGAAGGCCTATTCCGTTCTGCAAAAAAAATAAAAAAATAAGGAAGGGGCATGTTACAAAACCTACGCTATTGGGTGACACCTCAATCGTCAACGCCTCACCTCATTGAATAGTTTCTGAATTGCTGATATTTTTATAACACAAAATGAATGCTTATCTAATGTTCTTTCAAAATCATAAAACTTTATCTGACCAAAATGTAATAAAAAGTGGCATCAAACTGATAAAATCGACAACAGTCAACTAAGCACTAAAAGAAAGTATTGACGAATTGCTTTTCCCCGATATGTCTCGGTAGAATTGAAGTTTTATAGCCGTCGATCAGGCATCGACTGGCGGAGAGGCTCCCTCTCCTGGGAGCGCTCGACGCTGTTACACAACACGCGCAAACTATGGAAACTTATTGACACACTTCTATCTACGGTTACTTTAAAATCGACAATACTTTAAACTTCAATCATCATTAAAGACTTGCTGTAAAAAAATCTCTCGCGTAATAGTAGTTTATCAAACTGATACATAATGAAGGGTATTAAAACATGAGTGTGTGTTTAAAAACTGAGCCGTAGGCGAGGTTTTTAATAGTATCACTCGAGTGTTTTAATACCTAGTTATGTACAGTTTCGTACACTACTTTATCTACTCTCATACAATTTGTGATTTTATCAATGATAAAAAGAGTAAGTAGTTTCTCGGTAGGTCGGCAGTACTTACCTAGTTTAAGTAGGTTTTTCCGTCGCCGCATCTAAAATATCGGGTGGAGTCAAATTTTCACTCACTACACTCACTACTATGACATTTTTAATCAAAAGTAAAAATTAAAATCTGAAAATGGCGTGTATTCAATTAGAAAAATAAATAATGAGATAAGTGCATTCCAGAAGACTAATCGCAACGCAGTCATCGATCACCATTTAAATCATGGAAAGTAATGTGGGAATATCATTGTTTCTTTTTAATATCACGGCACTGCCTTCTTCTTGGATTTACCCTATATCGTAATGAGAAAAAAAGAATTTTACCTCTTTTTTTCTCAACCGGCTTGTTTTGTTGTATTACAACACTCTTGGATGTTCATTTTGTAGAAGTTATCGTGGCGGTATAGCGTTGGTAATTTTATTTTAACCGCTAGAGTTTATAAACCTCTTTGTCCCCCTTTTTGTTTTTTTTTTAATCTAAGATTTGTCCTTTTGTAGCACCACGCCCGCCGCGCGGCTCCCACATTCATGTGGAAACGTTGGTCAAGGTATTTATCGTGATTTCCTGGCTGAAAAATATTTACGTCTGATTTATACCGAAGGGATGTACTAAATTCATGCGTCTGGTGCCTTGATCTTTCTTCTATCTAAAAATAAGAGTACCTTCATTGATTGTGGGTGGTATGATATGTTCCCAATAGGTTTTCCAATAATTATTTAGATTCGTAGTAACTCTTCAATAAATAAATATTAACTCGTCAAAAACAAATATTTACCTTGTCCAGTAGTATCATACAGTTTTGCCACGGGTAAAGAAGTTATTATTAGACGTTCCGGAATAACGGATCCGATATTCAGTCGCTTCTAAATTCAGAGAAGTTTAATTGTAATCAGGAAAAGGAATGCCATTTAGCATCTGTTTTTAGGATGAAATGGTCTCCGACGTAACGGATGCTAAATCGGACTCTGATATCGGATCCGTTATTCAGGAAGGTCTAATACCCGCTTAAGAAGGACTTTTAACCTGTACGTACCTAATTGGTTTGAAGATGAATATTAACTTCGTAAATCACTTTAAATAAAAGTAAAATTAGGCTAGGTTATGGGACTATTACACGGGTCGACTTTCCGGGTGACTTGCTGTGACTTTAGTCTACTGGGGCTTTTTATCGACAATTGCTTGTATAATCGAATCGCCACGTCGTTGAAATTAGGTTTGTGATTCGATTTTACAAGAGCAAGTCACCCGGAGAATCGATCCGTATAAGTGACCGATTATGATTCAATATTGCTTTTAGTATTTTTAACCGTCAAAAAGACTATACGTAATAATATACGGCAGAAATGTAACTGCATTTTCAATCACCAGAACTTTAGCTAGAACTAAAGGAAAAACAATGGGCAGATTGGGACCACATGAGTAAAAACACATAATTGGGACTAGGGCTTGCAATTCGAATATTCGAATATTCGAATTATTCGAATATTCGCCTTATTTTGCTATTCGAATACTCAAGTCGGTGATATTCGAATATTCGAATATTTTCCACTTTTTTGGATTTATGCAAAAGTCATTCATTAAAGACCCGAATAGCTTTTGTGAGCATAGAATGAAGTCATTAACGTTCACTTTCTCGTTTATTTATGTGTTTACCTATGTTGTTTGTTTTTCCACAAATTGTAAACGATTTTAATCTAGCTTCCCAATGAATCAAAGACTTGAAACTTAAAACATAGGTCAGAACAGGAAACAATGACATAGTGTCATTGAGCTGATCTGATGATGGAACCAAAGGGCCTCAGGAAATCTGTAATAAAACCATGCAAACCCATCGAGTTTGTGCTCGTTTGATTCGTCTTGATAAGTACAAATGTGTGATTGTCTCAAATACCTAAATATTTATTCTTTCTTTTGTTCATTTTATTCCTTTTTGGCTTTAGCGATCAGCGTGTCTTGCGACACGTAGGCCTTTTTCAGCTTTTTCCATTCTGTTCTATCTCTTGCTTTTCGCGATCAAAGTGTTCCTCCAGTTTTCATAATATCATCTGCCCATCTTTTGGTTTATCTTCCTCTTTTCCTTTTTCTGTCCCATGGTTGCCACTCTGTAATTATTTTGGTACATTTTGCGTTGCTTTCTCTTGCCATTAAACCCGTCCATTGCCATTTTAACAGTCATATTTTCCTTATTATGTCTTCTACTTTCGTTTTTTTCTTCTTATTTCCTCTGATTTTTGACGGTCTTTCAGCGTAACACTTATTAAGCTTCTTTTCATTTTCTTTGGCATATTCTTAGCTTCAAATAATGCTTTTGAGTCAGGGCGAGTTTCAATTGAGTTTGGGCTCTTATGATTCGTCTTGGCAATAACTCTTGTTTAAAAATAGTGTCCATGATATAATGATGGAGCCGGAAGAAAATCACGGGAACTCTATAATAAAACAATACAAATCCATCGAATTTGGGCTCGTTCGATTTGTCTCGACAAGTACTCTCTTGAAAAAATAAATAGTGTCCAGGGTCTGATTATGAAGCCGGAAAAAAATCACAAAACTATGTAATAAAACCATGCAACTCCATTTAATTTGGGCTCGTTTGATTCGTCTTGACTAGTACTCTGTTGGGAAATAGTGTCCAGAGTCTGATGATGGAGCCGGATGAAAACCACAGGAACTCTGTAATGAAACCATACAAATCCATATAGTTTGAGCTTGTTTAATTCGTCTTGGCAACCACTCTGTTGAGAAATAGTATCCAAGGTCTGACGATGGAGCTGGAAAAAATCACAGGAACTCTGTAATAAAACCATACATATCCATCAAGGGTTCGTTTGATTCGTGACGACAAGTTCTCTGTTGGGGAAATAGTGTCCAGAGTCTGATAATGAAGCCGGAAGTAAACCACAAAAACTATGTAATAAAACCATACAACTCCATTTAGTTTGCGCTTTTTTGATTCGTCTTGACTAGTACTCTGTTGGGAAATAGTGACCAGAGTCTGATGATGAAGCCGGAAGAAAACCATAGGAACTCTGAAATGAAACCATACAAATCCATCGAGTTTAGGCTCGTTTGATTCGTCTTGGTAATAACTCGTTGAGAAATAGTGTCGAAGATCTGATGATGGAGCCGGAAGAAAATCACAGGAACTCTGTAATAAAACCATACATATGTATCGAGGGCTCGTTTGATTCGTCTCGACAAGTACCCTGCTGGGAAAATAGTGTCCAGTGTCTGATAATAAAGCCGGAAATCACGATAAATATGAAATAAAACCATGCAGCTCCATTTATTTTGGGCTCGTTTGATTTGTCTTGACTAGTACTTTGACGGAAGATGATTTCCAGGGTCTGGTGATTGAGTCGGAAGAAGGCTACAGGAACTCTATACTAAAAATCATACAGCTCCATAGAGTTTGGGCTCGTTTGATTTGTCTTGACAAGTATCTGTTGGGAAATAGTGTCTACGATCGGTGATGGAGCCGAAAGAAGGGTACAGGATATCTTTAATAATACTATACAACCCCATCAAGTTTGGGCTCGTTTGATTCGTTTTGACATGTATTCTGATGAGAGATAGTACTAGACCCTGGTCTAATAAAGAAGCCGGAATTCCCGAGAAAAACACAAATAAGACTAAAAAACAAAAAATATACATTTACTGACAATCAAACCAAAAAACAAACGTTTTAAAAATGAACTAAAAAGTATCAAAATCGAAATCAAAACATGCCTTTAAAATTAACTAGAAAAACCGACTTATAAATATAAAATAATTTCCCCTTTAAATATTTATAACTCTACAAAGAAGTTTATAAACTAAAAACGTGGGGCGAAGGCAATAAACTCAATTGAGGATAATTTTTACACAATGCGTCCCATTAAACAAAGCATTTAACTTTGGTTTAACTTGAAAAAATAAGTAATATTTAATATTTACGACCATCTGTTTTATTTTACAGAATTATTCGAATAATATTCGAATATATTCGAATACCTCCTTAAAAATTTTCGAATATTCGAATATTGGATTTCATCGAATATTTGCAAGCCCTAATTGGGACCACCCTCCAATAGCAATGACATTAATGTCGTTGAATATGTCTTTTCAAATGGAACAACTTTTGTAACGACAGCTCGGCTGTGATGCCGGCACTACATATTCACCCATCATGGGCACAATTCATCGTACGTTGCCGGTTTTGTAATAAATGCTTCAAAGAGGTTCTTTCAAAAGCATCAACGTATGATAAATTCTGCCGATGATGGGCGAATAGAATATACAGTGCTGGCATGAAAGTTGTATGTTCGGAGTTATAAGTCTTACAAGTTCAGATTTAAAGATAAAAATGATTTAACATTTTTGAGGGGAAAATAATAACACCTCTATCATTATTTTATTATTTATTATTACGTGATTCATTTACAAACGTCGAGGTGGACTATGGGTTATCTACAATTACATCATTCAAGAATACTGCTGTAATGCAGTAAATCCTTCGTGAATCGCCTACCCTAAATATTTACCAGATTATTGATATAAATGTGTGCAATGTGCCCATCGTTGCGACCTTGCGATGATCTTCCATCACAATTACTCGATCGATAATATACCTAATTCAAAAGTCCAGTGTGATAGCCGAGTTTAAGGAAAGGTATCAAGGTCAGTCTTTGGAAAACAGCGAATTAAAATACCTGTACATAGAACTCATCTTTCCATGAGAGATAACCAAATGTGCAGTATGTTACTGGTTCTACCTAAGTATGTACATATTAGATTGAAGTCGTTTTCAACTAGTTTCTTCTTTTAGTAATTTCATAACAGTCTTGATAATGGTAAACATCATCTGAATCAAGACTCAACATCAAAAGTTATAACAATAATCTCATAATTAAATAATCTAGCAAGATACCGACAATTACAAACTTGGTTTTTTCAAGGCAAGAGTGAATAGGCATTTCCTGGGCATGCATGCTACACCTTAGACCACATCCTGTTTACCAAGCAAGATGGTGGTCAAATGCCTGCCCAGTCTATATAAAAAAAAGAGTAAATAAACGTAAACTCATGTGTTCATACTTAGAAGCTGTTGTAGAGACCACTAAATGGTAAAAGGATTTTCGCTACGTGCCAAACCAATTTGTAAGTTAGAGGTTCAGTTTGGCTGACTATGAAACGTAGCAGACCATTTTCTTTGTGTATCTTTGGTGATCCATAAATTTTATACAATTTGAGGCATTGAACAATCTGATTATTACCGACTTCAAAAGGAGGGAGGTACTCAATTCGACCCGTTTTTTTTGTTTGTTTTTTGTATGTACACCGATTACTCTAAGACGGCCGAACCGATTGAAATGATTCAAACGTTTTTGCATTAGGTATACTCCCAAGTTGGTCCCATTCTTTTAAACTTTGAAATCGGTTCAGTACTTTTCTCAGCCACGCAGTCTCAATGAGGGAAAGAAAAAGGTCTAATGCAATTTATTTGATTATTTAATAATAATTAAAACGCGTTTCAATACAGCAGCTTGCGTCTAGACATAACTGGGGCCGAGAGCGTTTCTGGCGTTGCCAACCAGGCAGTAGACGGTGGCGCGCAGCTCAGCGTCGTGCCACGGTATGCCGAAGCGCTTCACGCGCACATGGTGGAACGACAGAATCTCAATCACCGGGTCGGGCGGTGCGTCTGGATCACACACCGTCACGCGAATGCCGTTTGTCATGACTATGCACGTATGATCCTGCCAACATGTAAATTACAATTAGGCCCTGTCTTAATTGGCCATCGGTCGTGCTATGGTACGTCCGTCCAATGAAAGTGGTCGTGTGACCGTGCGATCAAACCTAGTGATATCTATTGAATATCCTAATTGACGGTCGCGCGATCATGCGATGCGACCATTTTGTCTATTGGCATGATCGCTCGACCGATGCCAATTACGACAGGGCCTTAGAATTTGGTCCGCTCGCGTCGTCTTCGCTACTCTCGTTCTAATTATTTTGCATGCACTATTTATTAAATACTTACTAATTTTATAAAAATAATTCTACTTAAGTTTAATTATTTTATCTGTCCTTGAGATTAAGCTATCCATTTATTAGAAGAATGTTGTGTCAACAAATCGTAAGATTTTGACATATCTATCAATAATGCAACTTGTTATTTATTATATTGAAGACTTCTTGTATGAGTTTGTAAACATCTAGGACTGTGGAACGCTGGAGGTATGCTTTTTTTACAAAGAGCTAAAACATAGTCGTCAAGGTTTATACAATCATTTGATATTTTATCCACACCCATGCTTTAAATCCTCTGTGAAGGGTTTTAAAACAGCTAAGTGGGTATTAGACCTTCCTGAATAAAGGATCAGATATTCAGAGTTCGATTTAGCATCCGTTACGTCGAAGACCATTTCATCCTAAAAACGGATGCTAAATCGGATCCTACCTTCCTGAATGCAATCAAACTTTTCTGAATTCTAGAAGCTACTGAATATCGGATCCGTTATTCAGGAAGGTATACCTGCAAATATTACAGTATCCGAGCTAGAGGATGTTGCGCTGCGCCACGCACCCACGCGCGAAGTGTTACATTATAAAATTCAGTACAACATTATAACACATTTTCGTATAATTATAATGAGAAGGAGGAGGAAAGTCAAAGTCAAAGACAAAGTCAAAACCTTTTATAGAAATACATATCATGGGTGTTTTTAATCCATAATGTCCAAAAATAATTTCTTTCTCAAATAAAAAAAAACCGGACAAGTGCGAGTCGGGCTCGCCCACCGAGGGTTCCGTACAGACCTACATCTATACATAAAATAAAGCTATAGAAAAGTTGTGTCGGTACAAAGGAAATATTTTGAAAAAAAGTGGTTGGTAGTTATTAGTTTTTTATATGAAAACTGTACTACGGAGAGTTCAAGCTTTATCCCAGGTTCTACCTACCGGAATTATGTGAAAAATTGCTTAGTTTATAAGTTGGACTCCAAGCTACCAAACTGTAAAAAAATACCATCAAAATCCGTTCAGCAGACTGCTATACATATATAGATAACCATTTGAAATCCTTTGTCGCCACGTAGAAAATAACCCTTCCAGGGATTACGACAAAGAATTGACCACGGGCGAAGTTTGAAATGGAATAGTACATTACTGCAGTGGCACTCAAGACAGGCATTGAAGAACATACGTTAGTCCATCAATGCCTAGTTGCGGCCAAGGCTTGTGTAGTACTTTTAAACTTTTAACTTTTTAGTTTTAAAAGTTTTAAGCTTTTTATTTTAATTTTAAAATACTTACAGTAATTGAAAAAAGAAAATGGAAAGTGGAATGTGCACATAAAGGCCTTTCATTTGATACACATATTGAAAAAAAAAATCCGGTTTTTTTCATTTATTTCCAGTTTTTCATTTTTTTTTTCCAGTTTTTTGGAAAGTGCTCATCAAGGGCTTTCATTTGATACCCATATTGCAAAAAAAAAATATTTTTTTGTTTTTTCAGTTTTTTTGGAATGTGCTCATCAAGGCCTTTCATTTATACAAATACAAATAACTTTATTCGATTCCACAATTTTAGGTAGGTAAGTAGAGATAATGTAAGGTAGGTACATTATGAAACCGAAAAGGTTACCACTCAGCATAAGTTGCAGCATGATCAACACCTGCAACGCTGATATTCTGCGGAACCTTGAATTGTACGTAGGTGCATGCCAAACAAAATAAATAGGGCTATGTTAATTACATTCATATTTTTAACTTTTAGATTTTTGCATTCACAATGCTATTTTTATATTAAGATGAATGAGATTTGATACCCATATTGCAAAAAAAAATTACCTTTCTTTTTTAGTTTTTTGGAATATGCTCCTTGATGAGCATATTCCAAAAAACTTTTCAAAAAACTTTCATTTGATACCCATAGGTACTGAAAAAAAATTTTTTTCGTTTTTAATTTTTTTATCTTTTTGGAATGCGCTCATCAAGGCCTTTCATTTGATACCCATATTGCACCAAAACAGTTTTTTTCGTTTATTTTTTTTTTTCAATTTTTTGGAATGTGCTCATCAAGGCCTTTCACGTGATACCAGTATACCTAATATTAAAAAAAAAAATGTTATATTATAACACGTTAGTAATGGATTCTCATACAAATATTGACGGCGCGGTTTAGGTCTGTCCGTAAACTCTGATTTAGCACGAAGAAGGTTGTCAAAATAATGTTCGAATTTCCAAGCATTTTTGAGAAAAAATAAAATAATTACAAACCCACCGCACCTGTATAAAATTCAAGTACTGTTGATTGTCAACAGATGGCGCTGTATATCAATAGTACACTGTATAATGTTCTGTGAAATGGTTTTATCTATCGCAATGTTATTAGAGAAAATGGGTGTATTCCAACAGGACCCTTTGGTTGTATGAAGCCGAGACTTTTATTGTAGTGGTGGCTACCTCGGCTGACCTTACCGAGTAAACTGTCTTGATTATACTTGGTGCCAAATGCTCCAAGCAACATTGGAATGCGATGCACCCGCATTTTAATGTAAACTGAAACAATCTACCACTGAACTATTCAACACTTGACACTGGCAAAAATTACTTCCAAGAAGAAAGTAGATTGCCAAAACAAAAATAAGAAGAAGAAGACCCCCTGTCATACAGCGTGACACACCGCCATGTTGCGAAAATATTTAGAACCAAATTTATTACTTTTTAATTTTATTTTTAAAAGTAATTAACTATAACAATATTTGAAAGGGTCTGAATAATTAATAATAATAAATATTGATATTTTAAAAAGAATTAGTGGCGCGATTAATCCAAAAGTAATTAGAAGTTAAACTATGACCGCGCATACCGTTGTTTCACCAAGATGATTAATAATTACGTATTTTAATGACCATATTTTATTATGATTTAATTACAAATATACAGTTTTCAGATTTATTCCTGTAAGTGTAGTATAAGACGCTATTACCTGCCAAATTTCATAGTTCTAGGTCAACGGGAAGTACCCTATGAATTTTGATTCCTTTGAGAGTATCGAAAATGCGTTTTTTGCGCCCTAAACGGCAGTATCTTTTTTTTACGTTAATTTAGAAGTTTGATTTTTTTACAGCTTCAAGGGCCCGTAGACCTTAGTATATGGTTTAAATTTCAATTCGATACCTTCACGCGTTTCCGAGATAAAGGGTCTTGACAGACAGACGGACGGACAGACAGACAGACGGACAACAAAGTGATCCTATAAGGGTTCCGTTTTTTTCCTTTTGAGGTACGGAACCCTAATTAAAAAGTTAAAAATGGGTGTAGATAAAGTCTTGCAACTGTACATAATAAGGTATTATGTACAGTTGCATAAATAACTATTAAAGACTTCATTTCAAAGGTTTTTAACGTAATGACTGTTTGGGTAGGAGTTCATCATCATCATCATCATATCAGCCGCACGACACCCACTGTTGGGTATAGGCCTCCCCTAAGGATCTCCACGACGATCGGTCCTGCGCTGCCCGCATCCAGTGGCTCCCACGACCTTCACCAGATCGTCAGTCCACATTGTCGGGGGCCTACCCACGGAGCGTCGTCCGGTGCGCGGTCGCCATTCCAGAACCTTTCCGCCCCAACGGCCATCAGTTCTTCTCGCTATGTGTCCTGCCCATTGCCACTTCGGCTGAGCAATCCTTCGAGTGCGTGAGTAGGAGTTGAATACTTATAAATACTTACGAGTTCGATGTCGTAGTCAGTCTGCCCCGCGGGCAGGCGGCGTACTTGCAGGTCGTGTCTGAGGCCAAGCAGTATACCTGCACCGATCACATTATGTTCAAATATTGAGGTATTCCTCGAAGCGCACCCGTTTTCAAGCGCATCTAATGAAGCGCACCTAAACTATTCCTCGATGCGCGCCTAAATAGGTAATTTGTTTTGATAGTGCAGTGAATAGTTTAGGTGCGCTTCATTAGGTGCGCTTGAAAATGGGTGCTCTTCGAGGAATACCTCTAATTATTATGTCACCGTTAATGGTCAACTTTAGCTGTTAAATGCTGTTCCCTATATTCTAAAACGAAGACTTATTCTATTTATTCATTTACCTATAAAATTACACTCAAGTCTTAACTTTAAAACTGATGCTGTCTTTCGTTCAGCAAATGAAAATGACAGCAAAGACTAAGTCTATATTAAGTCTACGTCTTAAGTCACTCCACTTACCAAGGGTCCCCCCAGACCTACCGGTTTCCGTTCTTTGCTTTGCTGTTCGGCAATGGACCGCCGGCCAATAGGCTCATTTTCAATCTATCGCATATTTTCAGTCTCAGTATATTTCACATATAAGAATGTTCTTGTGAGCTTTATTCCTTAAACGATCGTTATGAAAACACAAAAAAATAGTTCAGATAGGTAATGATGACACCCACACAATCCTGTTCACAATTCATATAAATATGCGATCGATTTATTTTTAGCAATCGGTGACCATGTTCAGGGTGGCATATCTCCCAGAAGCTTCCTACTTCGCAACCCAGACGATGATATTTGATAACACCTTGCCAATTTGGTCTGGTCCAAATATGCGATAGATTGAAAATGACCCTGGTTGGCCGGCGGTCTAAACAGCAAGTAGAACAGCAAAGCAAAGAAACGAAACCGGTAGGTCTGGGGGGACCCTAAGCTTCTTCAGTAAGTTGCAAACTTTGAGAAATATAGGGCATGACAAGTGATATGGCGCTTTTGGCATGCGTTTCAGATGAAAGTGCAAGATGAACGTGAAAGCGAACTAGTGTAGACGTAGCATACAGTACGAGGCAAGGCAAACATCTTGAAATCTGGTTGGGAATGCGTAGAAACCGTATTTTGGGCATGCGTAGTGGTGAGGTACGCGGGCGGCGGGAGAGGGGCGCGCGCTATTGGTCTCTCATAAGTTGCACATGCGCGAAGTTATCCCCACTCCGTCGAAAAAGTGTCAAAATGTTTGCCTCGTACTGTAATCTCTGTTATCCCATTATTGCGGTTACAAAAAACATCATCTGCTGAAAGTTTGTATCGCATATCTAATATTAAACAACGCCTTTTGAAGTCGGGTGGAGAGGGGGAGACGAAGGATATTTTTTTATCTAAACTCCAATCATGGATTTAAAACCCCACCCGACTACATAAGACGTTGTTTAATATTAGATATGCGTACAAACTTTCGATTTAGTAATTTAATTATGCAGATTTGAATATTTTATTTCTACCTTTTTAGAGCCAATTATTTTTGAAGCGATTTTTGTTAGGTTATTTTTAATGTTTTTGGAGGAGGTTTTGTTTTTTTTAACTTTTTTATTTTAAACTGTTTTGTGATAAGTTTATTTAATGACGATATTACATAAGTAACAACAGCCTTATGTCAACGGCTCATCACCTTTTACAAAATACTGCCTTTCCCGACGCAGGGGCGTTAATTGTTGAGAAGTTCTCCTGGGACTTCACTATCAGCTCCACATTACCATATAATGCATTATGACGAGCATAAATAGCCTAGCAACCATATTAAAGTAATCATACCGTCATATGCACAAGTGAAATACCTACTTAGTATTGAACAATACCGATGATCATCTATGGTCTTCATCATCAGTTCCATTTTACCAAAATGGTACTTTCCGAAAGAAAATGCATAAGTTACTTAAGAACATACCAAAATCGCTACAGGTGTGCCTATAATATTTGAAGAGTTCCCTTGATTTCTCTGGAGTTGGTTTCTCTGGAGAAATCAAGGGAACTCTTCAAATATTATAGGCACACCTGTAGCGATTTTGGTATGTTCTTAAGGGATTCTGGGATCCCATTATCAGATCCTGACCTCATGACAATGGGACCAACTTGGAAGTATATACTTTCAAATAAAAAAAGAAATTTTCAAATCCGTCCAGTCGTCCAGCCGTCTTCGAGTAACATATGACGGCGGAGTCGTCGTACGACTTTGTAAAAAACAGCACGTGCACCGGTCACGCCACTACCGAGCGAGCGCGTCATACGATTCTCCCCACTCTCCCCACCGCTCGACTTGTTTTGCAACTGGTATAAAACGAGCGCGCAGCGAGAGCGACGCAGCGGGCAGTCTTGGCTCTGGCGTGGCACGGTGCACAAGTTGTACCATTGCTAGCTTATCCTAGACGACTTCGGATAATTAATTTGATCACCGAATTAATTATTATCGTTAATTATAAAACTGTCTTAGTGCAATTTGTAATTAATAAAATAATCGTTAATTTTAGTAATTCATAACAGTCCCTTTTCATTAATAAAAGATTGTAAATTCTTGTTATCCTGCCTTCTTATTCAGCATGTCTGACCCATTTCCTACACATACATAAAAAAAAACATTCCGACGAACTGAGAACCTCCTCCTTTTTTTGAAGTCGGTTAATAAACAAACTTTGCTGCAAAATTTACAGGAACTTTCGTGTTTTCACGCCTTTACAACTTATTAATATTTAGACGTGGTCGGCCGACCCCACCCACACCCAAAATATATGTAAATAACACACTAAGACCATACTGACCTTTGTTGTTTTGGACACAATGTTCGCCAAATGCGCTAACTACCAACAACGCGAGAAATGCGACTGCTGCGACGGCCATATTGTCGTTACTTGATATTGTCGGAAGAAATTTAATGCAAATGGCGGGCTCGACGCGTTATATAGTGTACTTTCCGCAACCACGCGGATATAATCGATTTTAAATATCAATATATAATTGTACGCTTTAAGTAAATCATTTATATATCAATAAGCATAATATGACTTATTGCAGTGACCGGATAATTTTCAAACTGTTGAATTAAGTGCCATTTTAAGATAACAGACATTCCATACAGTAACTTGGTAGGTACTATATATGAATTGTAATAGGCTAGCATTAAAGCATGTATTACATTACACGGTATTCAGAGCTAGTTAGGGCCCTAATTCAGAATACATTGCTTTCTTTGAGCTCCTTTTTAGCAAGTGATGCAATCAAAACAAGCAATGTATTCTGAATTAGGGCCCTAACTAACCCTGAATACCGTGTAGTGTAATACATGCTGAAGTGACGACGGTTAATCACTATAACTAGCCAACTGCGTTCATTGGTAAAAATTTTAATAAGTTTCAGTTGATATTAGGCTGTTGGCACACCCCGGGCCATAGAAATAGAATGTCAAAGAACAACAATGTCAATAAACAGGTGATCCGAAAACGAATGCATACTTTTTATATGAGATACGTAAAATATGACTTAGATTCATAAAATATGACTATATATGGCAAAGGAAAATAATAAACTATGTTCCATACTGTTTTCTTCTTCGATAAATGAATAAATGTAGAGAAATTTGGTTTTAGAGAAATGTGTGGCAATATCTTATTTACCTGTGAAAAGTGTGATTACTTGGATTATTTCTTTTTGTTACATCACAATTACTTAGAGCACAAGACACCATGGCTCCACGATACCTTTATTTTAAATTATAATTAAGATTAACAAATATTTTAAACAAACTGTGATTGCTCATTTGCTAGGCGGGACGCTAGGGGCTCTTACTGTAAAAAATGTTGGCACATGTCACTTGATCCTTTGTCTCTTTTTTACATAGACCGTGTCCGTATGATGTTAACTTCTCTTTTCCACGCTTTGTTGGTCTTCTTGAGCGCAGCGAAAATTTTTCTATGTCTATGCCCCGGGCACTCCATACAAGCGTCGCGTTTCAACTACCTATTACACAGACGCTACACAGTGACGTTTTTGCACATGCGCAACTGTGTACGTGCTATTGAATGAGCACACAGATCGACACACGGATGGGCGCCGGTGGGGTGAGGTAATTGTTTGTGGGGCGGGGCGGAGAGTTTCCTTTCTGTACGGTAGTACTTATATCTATTCTGTGCTGTCGGCATAACCACCTGCCTAACCACAGGAACTGATACAAACTGTGCGCTTTTATGACAGTTATACCTATAAGTAATCACTATTTCTGAGAAAATAATGTATGTACCTACACATAGCGACTCGCCCTGGCTTCGCTTTGGTGTAGTGTGAAATTTGACACCATATATATTATACATATAAAACTTTTTCTTAAATCACTCTTCTATCTATTAAAAAACCGCATCAAAAGCCGTTGCGTAGTTTTTAAGATCTAAGCATACCTACATATGGACAGACAGCGGAAAACGACTTTGTTTTTAACCGACTTCAAAAAAGGATTAAGCTCTCAATTCGATTCTGTTTTTTTATCGTTGTTTGCGCATATCTTCGTCATTTGTGGACCGATTTTGATGATTTTTTTGTTCGATTAAGTTTTCTTGCGAGATAGTCCCATTTATTTTTTTTTCAGATCGGTTCAGCAGTTTTCAAGTAATCCTGAAAAAACTATGATTTTGGGTGTTTTTTATCGTTGTTTGCGCATATCTTCGTCATTTGTGGACCGATTTTGTTGATTTTTTTGTTCGATTAAGTTTTCTTGCGAGATAGTCCCATTTAATTTTTTTTCAGATCGGTTCAGTAGTTTTCAAGTAATCCTGAAAAATCTATGATTTTGGGTTAACTAGTAGGTCCCTTGATGATTCTGTTTACGAACAAAATTAGATGCTTTTTTTTTTGAAAAAGGGATACCGTAAGTGTAGTTCTTTTAATTTCATTGACATTGAATCTTGGACCTCAAAGATATCCAAGGGAACTCCTCAAACTCAAATAGGATATGTATAGTGATTGAGATATTGGTAGGCTTATGAAAATCCATCACAAAACGAGCTATGATCTATCTGCGATGTTTTGGACTAAACTTGGACTACGAAGGCACGACGGAACTTCTTTGAAAATTGAGTTATGGGCATTTTGAAAATTGTTTAAAAACACAAAAAACCGACTTCAAAAAACCTATCTCTAAAAAGCAAGAAATAATATTCGTAATAATAAAACACGTCTATTGAAGTCGGGTGGGGCTGGAGTACAAATCCCTTTTTTTATTTTTTGAGTTTTTTGAAGTCGGTTTTTTGTGTTTTTAAACATTTTTTATTTTTTTTATTTTTAGTGTAGGTACCTTTTGTATTAGGTAGTGTAGGTATATTATTTAGATAGAAATTCAAATTGGCTCAGCCAAACGTGAGTTAATCGCGGAGAAACATACATACATGCGGGTCAAACTGAGAACCTCCTTTTTTAAGTCGGTTAAAGAACTACACTTAAGATATCTCTTTTCCAACAAAAAATTAATTATCTTATTCAGTTCATAAACAAAGAAGTTATACGACTGATCTGATCATCGAGGTAGTTCACACAAAATCATACTATTTTCGTGCTTTTTTCAAGATTACTTGAAAAGTACTGAACCGAATTCAAAATTTTAAAAATGGGACCAATTTGGGAGTTTACCTAATGTAATAACGTTTGAATCATTTCAATCGGTCAAGCCGTCTTCGAGTAATCGGTGTACATACAAAAAACAAAAAAAAAACAAAAAAACGGGTCGAATTGAGTACCTCCCTCCTTTTGAAGTCGGTAAAAATACGCTAACATACCACAAAAAAGTTGAAAATAAAAAAAAATCTTCTTTTTAACGAAAAACCGCCTTCCAATAGGCATGTTGGCTATTTTTATAGTTTATGTTACATAAAATAGCCCTAAAAAAAGAAACATTTGTATAAGAATTATTACGCTAGCATGAAAACTGCCTGAGATATCACAGTTTGAAATGCACAAAATTGGACTCACCCGAAAACGCTCCATACTAACGGCTACCAAGTTATGACGTCACGCCTTCCTACGTTGTATGCAACGCGTAGGAAATTTGTTCGGCAGCTATATTAAATATTGTGTTTATCAAAATTGTATCTTTGACAAATTTGCTATAAATTTTACGGACTAATTAAATGTATTATTTATTTTAACAAATTTTATACTTTTTAAATGGACTTGTCCACCCAACTTTGAAGGGTCATAAAACAAATAATACGCAATATATAAAACCAGATGTATACAAGCTACACCAAAAGTTTGATATGTTTACGATTTTTATTAGTATTTCGTTATTTTATTCATAAGTCAACATCCCTATTCAGGGCTGGAGGACAACATTTTTTTAATTCTAAAAGCCCCACCCGACTTCATTAAGCTTTGTCCAGACTTGTAACATTTTGGCGTATCAGATCAACGTTTTTTATTAATATTGATATGCGCATTGGTGATTTGAATATTATTTATTGCTTTTTAGTGCTATTTAATTTTGAAGCTATTTATGTTTTTATTTTTAGGTTTTAGAAGGCTGTTTTTCTTTAAAAAACAAGCTTTTATGCTATGTAGTGATACCCAATACATAGTAAGAATGTGATAAAATTATTTAATAATGTCAAATAAGCAGTGGGTCGTTTGTTGTCTGAATTAAATTAATTTGAATGGGGTTGGCAACGCAAAGCTAATTGTAGATGTCGCTGCGTACTGTTATACCTTTCCTCTGCAAACCTTAACGCTGATGATGATCAGAAACTGCTGCATCAGCAATCCGCACATCCCAGAGCTCGCGCCGCCGCGAGCTCAGTCTGCTTTAGAATTCGGTCGAGTACGGTTGCCATCGGGTCCCAAATTCCATTTTTCTCAACAGTTCAAATAAAATAGTTTTTTTTAAAACGTGTTTTGCTCGGGGCCCCATAATATTTGGTGGCAGCGGTGGGATACGAAAATCCCCAGTGTCCTTAAATAAATAAAAAGCGTCAAGTGCAGACTCCGCTTGTGCCGTACTCAAAAAGTGAAATAAATTATCCAAGTGTATCCTGTCTTATACCTACGTGCAAGTGTGTGCGTGTTCCTGATCCCCGTAATAAAACGGGAAACTACCAAACACGGCCGAGAGCGCCGTCACACCATCCTGATCCAGAAAGCCCCGCCAACTGAGGGCTTGGCACCAGCTGTCGTGCTAAAGTGTTCCTGTCGTCGACCTCATCGAATCGTCATTCCTCACCGTGAATCCGTGTCCCACACGGTGAAGGCCGAGTTCATCTTATCGCTCCGGAATGCGTCTGCCCGCCGCCGCGTTTCCGATAACGATTATCGTTTCAATGTAAGTCTTTGGTTATTGTTTAGACTAAGTCGAGTCGCTTGTTAGCATAGTGCATATCCTTATCCAGTGTCAACTCTTATTCAGGCATAGTGTATATAATCATTTAGTATACTTAATTGTGTGTATGTTTAAAACGACTACTTGTCGTCCTAATTAAGTCTATCATCTATTATGCCAAATAATAAAAATCCAGATAACATTACCGTAGATACGAACATCCAGTGTGACCATCCTTCACCGGCAGTCTCGCCTAAACCTCAATCGAAAACTCGTACTGATACTGCCCGCACCAGATCCCGATCGGTAGAGATGGATCTGAATATCCTGTTGAAATTCATCAAGCCGTATGACGGCAATAGGGAAACCCTAAACTCTTTTGTCTCGAATTGTAATAATGCTTTTGAACTGGCTGCCGATACTCAAAAAGATATCCTATTTAAATATATCCTTTCTCAATTGCAAGGCAGAGCGGAAACCGCCTGCTCAATTAAAGAATTTAACAGCTGGGAACAGCTTAAAGATTTTCTCAAGACTCAGTTCAGTGAGCGTAAGCACTACGCCCACCTCCTTATGGATTTGCAAGAAAGCAAACAGGGCGTTGCCGAAAATGTAACTCAATACGCCCTCAGGGTTGAAACTTGCCTGTCACAACTCCTTACAGAGATTTCGCTTTCCACTACAAAACAAAAGGAACTGCCAGGCCGTACAGCGGCAATGGAGGATTTATCCCTCCATCACTTCCTTATGGGGCTTCACCCCAGATTATCCAACATTATTAGATGTCGCGCACCAAAAACTCTTAATGAAGCCATAAACCTTGCCATATCTGAAGAGAGGATTCAGCTTTCTCTCTACAAAAAGGCCCCAGTATTAGATCCACGGCCAAACAACAATCCTAACCGACGATTCCTTCCAGCGAAGCCTAGACCTCAGTTCCAATCTCAGCCGAATCCAAACACACATTCGCAGAGTACTCCTCCCTTGTTCTGTAGATATTGCAGGACACCTGGCCACGATATAAAAGAGTGTAAAAAGAGAGAGTATTATAATAATAGAAACCGTGACCAACAGCAATTTCGTGGGCCGCCGCCGAACCAAAGCTTTTATAATAATCCACCTCCGAGGCGCGTCCATTATGTGAACGACCATGTCCAAGAACAAGATCTTCCTACCACACAGGAGGAAGGAGAAGCCAGCTATGACACTGTAGATTCTTTAAACGAATAAAGGGCTCGCGTAGGTGTCGCGTGAGACCCAAACAATCTACTGCATCCACATTATCCAATGACACCCAACCAGACATACATCCACTTATATCCAGGGACCACACGGGTAGCCAGCCCCAAACAAGCGCCCTTAATCCAACACTCAGGGACCACACGGGTAACCAGCCCCAAACAAGCGCCCTTCATTCAATACTTAGGGACCACACGGGTAACCAGCCCCAAACAAGCGCCCTTCATTCAACACTTAGGGACCACACGGGTAACCAGCCCCAAACAAGCGCCCTTCATTCAACACTTAGGGACCACACGGGTAACCAGCCCCAAACAAGCGCCCTTCATTCAACACTTAGGGACCACACGGGTAACCAGCCCCAAACAAGTGCCCTTCATTCAACACTTAGGGACCACACGGGTAACCAGCCCCAAACAAGCGCCCTTCATTCATCACTCAGGGACCACACGGGTAACCAGCCCCAAATAAGTGCCCAGTCTGAAAACAAATCTCGAAATGCCAAAGATAGTCTTGAAATCTATGAAATCCATATTGACACATCAAAAAGGATGTTACCTCATATTCTTGTCAATACTCAAATATCAGATATCCCCATGACCTTGCTCGTAGACTCAGGTTCTGCCGTATCATTACTTAAGAAATCCTCTATCCATAAAAGAATCGCTCTAACCAAAGAAAGTATTAACCTAAAGGGTATTGATCCAGGTGATGATACGACTCCGACCTTAGGCCATTTCCAATTAAAATTAGAACTAGCTCCTGGAAAAAACATACATCATAAATTTCACGTCATCAATGATATAAATCTTCCTTATGACGGCATTATAGGAACTGATTTCTTTACTCTATTTGGCTGTAGCATCGACTACACAAAAGATATCCTCCGAATCAAGACTAACGACGTCAAGCTTCATTTTTATAATCCAACCTATATCATTCCGCCACGTTCCGAAGCAGTTATTGAATGCACAGTCCAAAACCCTGAATCAATGAAGGAAGGATTGATTCTGGATCAATACTTATCAGAGTCCTTATTAGTCGCTAACTGTATCGTTAAAATCAAAGATAACAAAAGAATTAATATAACAGTAGCAAACATTTCCGAGTCATCCGTTAAAGTCGATGCCAACCAGAACTTCAAAATTTTACCCTTGAATTCTGGCGCCGTACTTCTATCATCTAAATCCCAAAATGTGTTAGAAAGGACAGATGAAGTGTTAAACTCACTGAGGCTCTCTCACCTAAATGCAGAAGAATCATCAGCCATAATAGAGCTGTGTTCCAAATATTCTGATATCTTCCATCTCCCTGATGACCAACTAACCTTCACTAATGCCTTGAATCATCAGATCAAAACCAATACTGATGTCCCAGTACACACTAAATCTTATCGATTTCCAGAGTGCCACAAAAAAGAAGTTGCTACTCAAATTGAGAAAATGCTCGATCAAAATATAATAGAGCCATCTTCATCTCCTTGGAGCTCTCCCATCTGGGTGGTCCCCAAAAAACTTGATTCTCTAGGCCAACGCAAATGGAGAATAGTAATAGATTACCGTAAACTCAACAATATAACCATTGGCGAGACTTATCCTATCCCTCAGATTACGGAAATACTAGATCAATTAGGGAACAGTCAGTATTTCAGCACATTAGACCTCGCATCCGGCTTTCACCAGATCCTAATTAATCCTCAAGACGCAGTGAAAACAGCTTTCTCCGTCCCTCAAGGTCATTATCAATTCAATCGTATGCCGTTCGGGCTCAAGAATGCCCCCTCAACATTCCAAAAACTCATGAACAATTGCTTATCCGGACTTCAAGGCAACAGATGCTTTGTCTATTTAGATGATGTAGTTATCTACAGTCATGACCTAAAATCCCATATGGAAAACCTTGAAAACGTCTTTGAACGTCTCAGAAACTTCAATCTGAAACTACAACCTGAAAAGTGTGAGTTTCTCCGCAAGGAAGTGACTTATTTGGGTCACATCATAAACGAAAACGGCGTTAAGCCTAATCCAGAAAAAACCAAAGCCGTCAGCGATTATCCAACTCCTCAATCCCCAAAAGATATAAAGTCTTTTCTCGGGCTAGTGTCATATTATAGACGATTTATCGCAGATTTCGCCAAGCTGGCCAAGCCTCTTACATCCCTGTTGAAAAAGGATGTCCCATTTGAATGGCGAAACGAACAACAACTCGCCTTCGAATCCTTAAAAAATAAACTCATTTCAGCACCAATTTTGGCTTATCCTGATTTCACCAAACCCTTTCTTCTCACCTGCGACGCCTCAAACTACGCGATTTCAGCAATATTATCCCAAGGCCCTGTAGGACAAGATCGTCCGATCGCGTATGCATCACGTACACTTAACAAGGCAGAGAAAAACTATATGGTAACTGAAAAAGAATGTTTGGCAATAGTGTTTGGTACCAAAATTTTCCGACCTTACCTCTACGGAAACCGCTTTACAATCATAACGGACCACAAGCCACTACAGTGGCTCTTCAACCATAAAGATCCTGGCTCCCGTCTCGTCCGCTGGCGTCTCAAACTCGAGGAGTTCGAGTATGACATCAAATATAAGAAAGGTAAGACCAATACGAACGCTGATGCTCTATCTCGTTTTCCTGTTAACCCTATCCAATCAGCCACAGGTAACTCTCCTGATACAAATCCTCTTGAAAACGCCATTGAAGAATCCAATCAAAATCCTTCTACAACACAGCGCGTCGCCCCTCCTGAAGCGAATGCCATAGGAGGACCACTTCTGTCCCAGGGTGCTACTGCCCCTGATATGCCTAGCCTCGATCCTGCAGATCCAGTATCGTCACCGCCGTTTAGTCCCATCACATTAGAGGATCTTGATGTCAGTCTTCCTTTCACTCCTCTCAACATTGATAGCAATGACTTACCTTCAATCGGTCTTCTTGAAGATAGTAACTTGCCTTCAACGTCATATAGTCCTGCTGCAAATAACTCTCCAGAATCCAGCTCACCCGTAGAAGAGCCGTCCAACTTACCTGAAGGCGACTCCTTACCTGTTCCTTCTCCTCGAAGCGCTCCTCTGTTCACTAGCGACTATTCCACGCTACTGAAAACCCTAGATAAAAAGGAAACCCTAAATACTCAAATTATTGAACATAATGAAGACCTCACTAAAAATAAATCTAAAATAATCCTCATACCAACCTCAATTGACCTCGATGAATCGAATCCTTACCTTCAAGAAATCCTGGGTAACCTAGGAAACCCCAATGAAATCCTAGAAGCTGAAAGGGAGTTATATTCTCACCATAGAATAGAACTCAACGACAAAATCTACTTCCTGTTATTCACGAGAGTGAACCACTTCGATGTAGCATCATATCCAGAAATATTCAATACCCTCAAACATGTTCGTGACATTATTGTCACTATGGAAGGCGTAACCGATATAAGCATTCCAGACTTCAGAAATTCATTTGAAGTACATTCTTTCGTCAAAATATATAATATCCTTTTGTATCTATTCCATAACACAAACATTACAGTTAACATTTATCATAACAATATCACGTATCCTTCTCCAAGTCAAATAAAGAAAATCCTACACGAAAACCACGACATTCCTATAGCAGGTCATTTGGGCTCAGCCCGAATGTATAATAGAGTCAAAGAGCAATATTATTGGAAGGGTATGCGTACTGATGTCGAAAATTATGTCAAACAGTGTAAATCATGTCAGGAAAATAAAGCATTAAGGAAAATTAACCGCGCTCCTATGCAAATCACTTCTACTTCCACTGCTCCCTGCCAACGCATAGCCTTGGACATCGTTGGGCCGCTCCCCGAATCAGGCCAACGATGATGATGAGGCCAGGAAAGCGTTATCTCCCATATGGAAGGGCCCGTACAAGATTGTAAAAGTACACGGGAATAACACACTATCTTTACTTATTAACCGTCGCCATGTTCGACACCATTATGACCAGGTAAAACCTGCCGAAGTCCAGGAAAACCTGTAAAATAGAATAAGTATAATTAATTATTAAGTAGTAAGTAAAACTTTGTTTTAATAAAATAATATGATATACCTAATATAATGTAAACATACAATTTTATAATATGTAATAAAATTAAAATTCTCTAGAGTAGGTTGACATGCTAGTGTTAATACATAAAATAAGTATACATACTATGTATACGTATATAATGAGTATAAATTACAATTAGAATAAATATAAGATACTTAAATACTAGTGCTAGTGGTATAAAATAAATACATATATAAAGTAAAAATATATATATATATATATATATATATATACAAAAAATATAAACACATAAAATATTTATAAATAGTTGTTAGTATAGTATATAGTACAATTAGATTAGTATAATAGTAATTATAAACTTAAAATTATGCATTGAAAAATAGGAATAAGTAAATTTTAGAATAAGCAAACAAGTATCATTAGAATTACTAACTAACCTTACCATAAATTACTTTCAGTATTTGGGTGAAAATCCAAGGGCAACACGAGTTCGTCCAGCGAATCGAATCAAGCCCCGGGCTGTACTTCGATTACCTGGGAAAACTTAGGATAAAGAATGGTCAGTTAGATGTTTTAGTTCCGCTTGATATTTCACATTTAAAACACCACTTAGCTAACATAGACTCCGTATTGAACACTGCCGATAGGCTGTGTAAACAACCCAGAACGCTGGAACCCTCAGAATGTTACAGCGTGTTGGAACCGCTAGTTGTTTTGTATGATGATGTAAAACAGGAGTTCGCATCCATCTCTCACCTAATCGAAAAAAGAAATAGACGCAGTCCCTGGATAGGAGGTATAGGTACTGCTTTTAAAACAATATTTGGCACATTAGATGAAGACGATGGTATTAGATATAATAATGCAATAGAAGAGGTGCAAAATGATCAGAAGAAATTGGCTACACTAATGAAAGAAAATATTTTAGTGACAACTTCCGTTCTCTCACGCTACAATAAAACATTAAACAAGATAAAAATTAATGAAGCCAATTTAAATGAGGCCATACAAAACCTTACAAAATGTATACAAAATATTTCTACAATAATTTGTTACTTTGTAAATAATAAAATAATATTTGTACTCCAAATTCCTACAGTATCTGTAATGAATTTTATGTTGTTTCATAATATTGCCTTACCTGTACCCCATAATCGTAGTAATCCAAATTCTTTTAGTTTGATCATACCCGACACCAAATATGTAGCAATAACCAAAGACAAACGCCATTATTGTAATCTGGATAGCCTCGAAAAGTGTAAGACCACCCTGAACGATAATTTCGTATGTGACGTCACCAACGTGTATGCATCAGATGCCCGACCTAGTTGCGCGAGTGAATTAATGACAAAAGTGATAAGTGAAACCCCGTTACAATGTAATTCAAAGTTTATTTATGGAAAGGTAGACATTTGGAAACCAATTAACAATAACAAGTGGCTATACGTGCAAACAGAACCTACCAAAATGTCTATAGATTGTATAAATTCAAAATTGTATGAAAATAGTATTTCAGGAACGGGTATTATTACCGTTCCCAGTGGATGCACTGGGTTTTGTAAGAATACTATGTTATTACCAAAAACCAATGCTGTAAACCTTACCTTGCCGATAAAAGTTCCGGACTTTAATATTATCAATGATACTTGTTGTAACTTAGATAAGTTTATAAGTATAAAAGAAAACATGCCCCATGCCGAATTATTGAATATAGATTTGGATGAAATAAAATTAGAAAGTAACTTATTAAAATCTCCTCAGGAACTTGACAAAATTATTAATAAACCACATATAATTCGATATGGGACACATTATTCGATTATCACTATTTTGTTAACTATAGTAATTATTCTGTACCTTACCTTTAAGATTATAAAATCAAAACCTTTTGGCAACCTCCGCGATATATGTAAATTCAACAATAGAAGACCTCCCATCCAAAATATTCAGACAGACAGACAAGACGTTGACCTTGCAGAAGTTGATCTCGCAGAAGACTCTAACCCTGAAAGCATCCCATTACCATCTTTACGCACTAGATTATAATAATAACAGAAACTTCTTTCCTCCTAGAAGTTTCTTCATTATGGGGGGAGGTGTTATACCTTTCCTCTGCAAACCTTAACGCTGATGATGATCAGAAACTGCTGCATCAGCAATCCGCACATCCCAGAGCTCGCGCCGCCGCGAGCTCAGTCTGCTTTAGAATTCGGTCGAGTACGGTTGCCATCGGGTCCCAAATTCCATTTTTCTCAACAGTTCAAATAAAATAGTTTTTTTTAAAACGTGTTTTGCTCGGGGCCCCATAATAGTACGCTTGTTCCTAAGACAGTAGTAGACGTTCAGAAAATAGGTATTTATTTTGTGTTATATTTTCACCGAAAAATACCCGTAGACCCAAAATGGATATAAAATACCATTCTACAATGCAAATGCCGGAATTGAAAGCCAAATTAAGTCGTTTTTATACTTACAGAATTTATCCATTTTTCTATTTCTAGATTTTTCGGAAATTTGTAAGTGCCAACATTTTTAAGGCCTAACACACAGAATTTTATCATTTGAAAACTAAAAAAACATTAATTTTTATTCCTTTGTTTTCATAGCTCTCGTGTAACAAGCGTAACAGGTGCCACACCCAAAAAAAAATTTTTGCAAAAAAATTAGACAAGTTTTTTGTAAGAAGGATTTGGAAATCTGATCTATTCCTATCGAGTACCAAAAACTAATACCAAATGGTATTTGTTTATTGCCGTTATAAAATTCTATTCCCAACGAGACCCAATTTTTAAATATTTAAATGAAGCTCAAAATCTATTCCCAACGAATACCAAAACATAACATTTGGTACAGTCACCGAAACAATTTATTTTGCGTTTTAATAATTTAATATTATGATTATCATAATACAATCCTAAATTCACTTCATTCCGGCATTTTTAATCACGACACGAGTAGCTTAAGTGTATCACTTGCCAATTTTTTTACCTGCGAAAAAAGGTGAGTTTGCTTTATAGTTTCAAAATCCAAGCGCCGTGTGCAAACGAATTTTTTTATTGATTGTTGGAATAAACGCTAAGACTAATGAAATAAGGACTGTTTTTTTAAATATTTTTATTCTTGCATAAATTATTATTATTTCTATTAAACTGGTCAATTCTAAGGGATATTGTTATCTATTCCTTAGTACTTTTCTGTGTGTGGTGGCGTGCGCGCAATAACTTGAAACAAAATTGAAAGTTTTATTTATTCAGTGAGTACTCGTAATTTTATATTGATTTACTTAACAGTCTTTTAGTATTCCTATGTTTATATTCAATATGATGTGTATTTATATAATGTATTACTTAGTCGAATTTTTAAAAGATAACAATTAAAGTCACGTGTTTTGTAAAGTCCAAGTACCTAAGTACAAATCCCGTTTTAGTTTATGCATTTATTTTTTTAGAAATGTCTGATGAAGAAGCTGTTACTCTGCCTCCCACAACTTCAGAAAACACAGGAGAATTGACTTTTATAAAAAAAAAAACGGTGGCTTAGTGCTGTTGAGAGCTAACCAACTCTATATACTATAGTTTTTTGTATACTAGTAACCACCAGTATACAAATTTTTTTTTTAGTAAATAAGTATTTAATAGTTGATTGTTTGTGATATTTTTTAATTGTTACATTTTGATGACAATAAAAAATATAGATATGTAGGTACTTATCTAATTAAGTATCTCTGTTATTATAATAATGAACCAAACGTTTTCATTATACATTTTAATATGTTTGGAGAGATTGATTTTTATTAAATAAACACTACTTAAAATCACATTTAAAAGCATTTTTATTACTGACTGTACCTCATAGCATTTAACTTGTTTTAGGATTCGTTTATGAGTGGTACTCGTTGGGAATAGAATTTTATAACGGCAATAAACAAATACCATTTGGTATTAGTTTTTGGTACTCGATAGGAATAGATCGGAAATCGATCGATCTAATAATCAAATGGAAACAAAAATTTATCTTTTGATTTTAATTAGGTTTCTACAATAAAACAGATAATATGACGACCTGAGTGGTGCAGTGGTCAACATGCCGCCTACCACGCAAGAGGTCCCGGGTTCGATTCCCGGCCGGGCAGAAATTGAAATGATGAATTTTAATTTCTGTGACGGTTCTGGGTGTTACTATGTATAATAAGTACCTATATATTTAAAAAGTATATAAGTAGTATATCAGTTGTCTAGTCTAGCACCCATATTACAAGCTTTGTTTAGTTTGGGGCTAAATGGCGCTGTGTGAAATTGTCCAAGCATTTGTTTGTTTGTTTGTTTGTTAAGGCTTTAACATGCCTCAATCCGAGCGGGTCGATCCGTGATGGTGTGAAATCGAACGTAACTCTACTCACTTTGGGTTCAAATCAGTGCGCGTTCCAACGTGGCGGTTGCTTGAGAACTAGCACCGAATTCTCAATTTTTACATGTTTTTACTAAATTTCTTCGCTTTCAAGTTAGTTAAAAAAAATCTGTTCAATTAAGATTGAAGGTATTAACATCGCCAATTTTTATGTGTTGGTTTTAACATAAACGAATGTTCTGTTTCCGAGAAATTTTGCAAATAGGACCAGAAACAGGGTCCACGGTATATTTTTTTACATCAAAAGTGGTAACATTTTTACAAATGCTTTCAATTTAATCTATTGTGTATTATTCCAAGTACATTATAGATTTTATCCATGATAGCTTTACGCGCGTAATTTTTCAATAATTTGAATTGAATATTGGGATTTGACCCTTCTTAGCGCCTTAATATCAGCTATCATCGGTGAGGTGGTAATAATTCAAGTGTCAATCCTAGCAAATAGGTATTATAGAACAGGTAGAATTTCTATAGTATTTGATCCTAGCAACTCCGATTTTGACTTTGGCGTCGAATTATTAAAGTTGCATAAGATGTATTCATCTACCTTGACCTATCTGTCGGCACGTTTTGGGGCGTACAACTCAATCCGGCTAAGTGCTAATTCCATGAATTTTAGACAATAAACATAGAATATGAATAAAAGATTCTTGCAATAAACAATTATGAGGGCTTTTCAAAGTGACATTTAAAAAATAAAAATAGTAACTATTTCATTCACTAGATGGTGTTGATACTCTTCGAAGCTTAGTAAAAAAATCACATTGACACTTGCTATCCAGGGATTGAAATAACGTTAAAAAAATAACGATAAAAAAAATAACGTTAAAAATACCGTTAAAACATTTTATCGATAAATTTACCGGTAAAAATAACGTTAAACATATTAAACCGGTAAAATTACCGTTAAATATAGCGTTAAACTTTAGTACCGGTAAAATTATCGGTAAAAAAAACTAACGTTATTAATTGGAATATCGTTAATTTTAAAGTAACGGTAATAAAAAGTAAGAAATAACGTTACATTTAAAAATAACGTTATCATTCCCTTAAGATTATTAATATAATTGAAAAATATTAGAAAAATCGACTCCCCCGTATTGTGAATGCATAAAAAAAATCTAAAAGTTTAAAAGTTATCATTCCCTGTTGCTATCATCGCCTTCTATCAAGCCAAGGAAATTATAAGTAAGCTTACTTCATTGTACGAAGTACTTATAATTTCCTTGTATCAAGCCTACAGTTTATTGTCATTGTGAAAAGGCCTCATTGTTGACATCGGTTGGTTTTTTTGTACCTATATTCCAAAATCAAATAATAGGAAGAGTACTTACATATACGTAGAGTAGGGCTCATCATGATAACTGACGCTACTCAGTCGGACACAACCGCTATTCATTGGCAGATGGCGTTGGGTGGTTTTCTACAACGCGCTATGGTTTTGCTTTATACCAATTGATATTTATTTAGATAACGTAATAAAAGCTAGCAGTTATAGTCACTTTATGTGGATTGAAATTTTTGGAACGTTTAATTGCTAATTCATTTATGCAATTAAATGAATAAAAATTTGAATAAGAATAATATTTGTTGAATTGAAATGTTCTTTCCCTCATAGTCTGTTTGCTTTTTAGGCAGCGTGACCAGTGATCAGGCAGGAAGGGTATTAGCATAATTTTATTTTTAAATTTGAGATTTTTGCATTTACAATGCTATTTTTAAACAATACTAAATAATATACTAGAAAAAATACGACTCGCACCAGATCAATACTCAGACTTCGATTCCCGTCTGAGTATTGATCTGGTGCGAGTCGTATTTTTTCTAGTATATTATTTAGTATAATTTTATTTATTCTTATGGTATTAGGTCTTTACACCTTTAGGCACGTTAGGTCCTATTCATGGAATGTCCAGTCGGGTCATTAAAGCCCTTATAGCCGTCAAATAGCACCGCCAATTCATTTATTATTATGTAAACCAGGTCAATATTAAAAAAAACCGGCCAAGTGCGAGTTGGACTCGCGCACGAAGGGTTCCGTACCAAAAAACGGAAAAAAATACGTTTGTTGTATGGGAGCCCCCCTTAAATATTAATTTTATTCTGTTTTTATTATTTGTTGTTATAGCGGCAACAGAAATACATCATCTGTGAAAATTTCAACTTTCCACGGTTCATGAGATACAGCCTGGTGACAGACAGACAGACGGACAGCGGAGTCTTAGTAATAGGGTCCCGTTTTTACCCTTTGGGTACGGAACCCTAAAAAGGTAACAACCATGGCCTCTTAAATTGTGTCTAATATTTTTTGAATAACTGCAACAGTTTTCATTCTTTCTGTAAATTTTAAATAAAACAAAGGTAGCCACTGTCGTTTTGATTGCGTTTTATAGCTTGTACTAAGAATGACAAGCATTAAAGAGTTAATATACTTATCAAACAGCACGTACCCTACTAAGTGCTTTGAAAACCTCGTGGCGAGACGGCGACATATATTAATTTTTAAACAACTTACAATTTAAGTTCGGTCTTTATAATGCGAGGTCTACAGCTCACGGAGACACTAGTTTTACTTAGTATCTATTAGCCAATTAAGTAAACAAGTAAGTAACATAATATTCACTTCTCAAGCTTACGCTTGTTTTATTTCAAGTAAGTAACGAATTACTAAGCTTTAACGGTTACCCCCTTAAGTGATGTAGGTATTGAAAACGTCGGATGTGGAAAACATACAAAATAATCTCACACCTAAAACCATCCTGAAACTAGAAGCAAGAATGTGGCAAAATTTTCAGTGTTCCATCCCATAATTCACATCCCGGGTCATATTTACGTGCAAACACAATTTTCACGCTAGAGTTGAAGCTTTCACGGAGGCGGCAGATCCACCAGGAATGTTTTTATCTCCGGGAACAAATAATGTTGTCTCGTATTGACGCTCGCTGCTTAATCCGGGGACGAATTTTATTTGCGGGAGTAACTCACAGGCGTACGCCGAATTGTTACAGAGATTACAAATTGGATGACGGATAACTAGGAGTTTTCAATGTCCATTCTTTTTTTGCACTGAATACTGTTATTTAGTATTTGTAATATAATTATCTGTTACTAGATTCCAATATTGTAAACGGAGTAGGTAATTTTAAATACAGGGTCATTTTATATTCACCATCCGGATGTGTTTAGTCCATGAAACCAAACAACTTTCTTCAAAAAATATGTGTCGAATTTCGCCAAAAAATATTGGTCATCCCTAAAATATGATCACGTGACGTGATGTCTTTGATTTTTATGGGTAGTCGATTTTTGTTACATATTTGACCTTATGTACCCTAGAGAAAGTTGATCAGTTTCATGGACTGAACACATCCTTAAAATTTGGATGGCGAATTCAGAATGACTATAAAAACATCAATCATTTCTTCATTTGCATTTATTTAGGAAAACGAAATTATACCAGCACAAATCCCAGAGCGGCTGGCATACATTAGATTATTTCATAATTGAATAGGGAGACTCCGTGTTCGTGTGAAAACAAAATAATAATAACGAACTGAGCCAAGGGGAAAATGAGATTTTTGTACCTACTCCCCGCGACGGGGTGGTGATCCTTGATGGACTCGAAAAATTCGCATAAATTTGGCCTTCCATACACCTACACACCATTCGTCAGTTATACCCTTAGCACGAACAGCTATCGAAAAAAATAACGCGCGTAAAATCATTCGATAGTGTATTGTATTTAGATATTGTATTGTATTGAAAATTTGTACAACGCCATCTACCGCCGAATAGCGAAACTAAAATTTCCATAGATAATTCTCTATCGAGTAATTTTATGCGCGTTTTTTTTTTTGGTTGCTATTCATGCTAAGGGTACTTACTGCATAAAAAAGAGGGCCATGGAAATGACAAAAAACATTATGCGTTCTATATCCTAAGCACGAAAATCGCGCGTAAATGTACTCGATGGAGTTATCAATGGATAATTTCATTTCACTACTCGGCGTTAGATGGCGCTGTACAAATTTCCCTTACAAAATTACTCTGTCGAATGTTTTTACGCGCGTTATTTTTTTCGATAGCTGTTTGTGCTACTACGGGTAACAGAGCATTTTCCCCGTCCCTATTATCCCCGTCAATTGGTAATGCGCTGGAACCTTGTCACATTAACATCCACGTTGACGTGATCCGCAACTAAAAATGTCATGAAACAAGAAAATTCTAATAGGAGATCTAATATATTAATTATTGAATTATTATTTTCAATAATTGTTTTTCGTTTTTGAGGTTAAAATCATGGCCGCCAAGCGCATTACCAATTGACGGGGATAGTATTTAGTGCAACCATAACACAACGGACAGGTGTAGTTTCCAATGACTAAAATTGTGTGTTGTGTTGTTGTTTATTAGTAAGTTGTTTTTTTAATAAAGTTGGTAATATTTTGAATTGTCATAAAAACCTAAATTGCTTAATAATTTTATGTAAATTGTAGAATTTAAGTTTTTTTTTATGACAATTGTTTTTTTTTTCATATTAAATAATAAGGCTACGCATTGTTGAACACAAAATATCAGTCACTGGAATTCACACCTATCCGTCGTGATATTATGGTTGCACCAACTAGTGCTCAAAACACGTCATGGTTTTTCTTCATTGCCACATACCTACAACGCATTGAAGTCGTTTGTTTTGTTGTAAGGACCACAACGCGAATTTCGCTTTGTGTTATTTCTGTGCTTTCCACAACACGTCATGAGCGTTTTTAGAAGAGCCACAACACTAATTTCGCGTTGTGGATTTTTGGCAGTGACCACAACGCGTTTGTGGGCGGCTTTTTCACTCAGTAAACAATTTCATTCCTTGAGCCAACATACATAATACCAAAAAGGTTCGGTGCCTGCATAAATCTATTACTATGACGACCTGAGTGGTGCAGGGTTAACATGCCGGCCTACCACGCAGAGGTCCCGGGTTGAGTATTGCCATAATGTATGCTACTACAGACAGGGGTTGCTCTGCAATCGCCCTCAATATGCTCTTGTAGCTGAAGAGCATACTAAATGTCAGTACAGAGAAAGACTGAAATAAAATACACTTTGCTCTTATCTGTAAGAGCAAAAGACATACGAGTACAAACAATTTAGGCTGCTATGGTACGTAGAATGGCTTGCTTCAGTATGAGCAAAATACATGTGAGCGCAGACACGCTTTATCGCTTTTATTGAAATGCATTATGCTGTATAGTATTAAAGTCTAATTTTCTATTAGATTACTGCAAGCAACAGCCAACGAGTACCTACAGACTCAATGTGCTCTGCTGTGATATGTAGTTGGGCAAATAAAGGCCGATTTACACATCCATAAGTAAGTAAGTTCAACTGTCCCTCTACTTACTTACTTAATCAAAAAAATTCATTGGGCGATTAAGACGCTTCTAACGATTCCTAATTTGTCAAATTATAATAAGTACTTACTTTAGAATTTATGAGAGAACAGATGAACATACATTTTGAGTTGTAAATTGGGTGAATGCAAGCAAAGCCACGGGCAAAAAACTAACAATATACATATATTTTAATAAACTCGATGGGGTAGCCATCAAGTTAGAACTCGTTTGAATCGTCTTGACGAGCACTTTGTTGGGAAATAGATTCCAGAGTCTGATGATGGAACTGGAAGAGGGACACAGGAACTCTGTAATAAAACCATGCAACCCCATCAAATTTGGGTTCGTTTGAATCGTCTTGACGCACTCGTCATCTCCGATAGGGGCGATAGGAGATGGTATATTTTTAGTCTTAGCTCGTTAACTAAAAAGCAGAAAATAATAATTTACTGAAAAATACCTTTTTTAAAACAAGTTTTTGAAACAGACTAAATTATTACAAAAAAATCGGACTAAAACATTATAACGGACTAGTAAAACAGACAAAAAAGTAAAAAATAAATTCTTCTGTAAATATTTATAACCCTATACCACAGAATAACTAATAGTACCTACCTACTAGTAGCCTATACCTACAGAAATTTTAAACCTAAAAACGCGAGGCGCATGCTAAAAACAATATGAATGATACATTTTCAAAATGCACCCCACGTATTTAGGTTTAAAATTTCTGTAGGTATAGACTACCAGTACTATTAGTTATTCTATGGTATAGGGTTATAAATATTTACAGAAGATTTTTTTTTTACTTTTTAGTCCGTTTTTACTAGTCCGTTTTAATGTTTTTAGTCCGATTTTTTTTAAATAATTTAGTCCGTTTTAAAAACGAGTTTTATAAAAGATTTTAGTTTAAGCCAAACTAACGAATAGCAAACCATTTTTAGGGTTCCGTAGCCAAAATGGCAAAAAACGGAACCCTTATAGATTCGTCATGTCTGTCTGTCTGTCTGTCTGTCTGTCTGTCCGTATGTCACAGCCACTTTATTCCAAAAGTATTAGGGCTACATAGTTGAAACTTAGTAGACAGGTGTATTCTGTGAACCGCTTTACGATTTTTATACAAAAATAAAAAAAAATAAAAGATTAAGGGGGCTCCCTATACATGGAACTGAAACTGAAAATATTTTTTTTCATCAAACCAATACTTGTGGGGTGTTCATAGATAGGTCTTTAAAAATGACATTGAGGTTCCTAAGACTATTTTTTTTTTAAAGTCAACCGTTTGAAAAATATATGCCGCCAAAGTGGTAAAATGTGTATCCCCCCCCCCCCTTTAACTTTTAAAGTAAGAGGGTGAAAAATCTAAAAAAAATATAAACTATAGATCTTAATAGACACTTTCAACGAAAATTGTTTTGAACGAGATACAGTAATTAGTTTTCGAGATATAGTACATTTTCCAAAACCGCAAATATAACTTTGTCATTCATACAAACACTGTGAAAAACAAAGTTATTTTTTCAGACGAAAAATGATAGCGGTATTAAAATATGGTATGGTATAATGTACCTACCCGTGGCGAAGGGTCCATACAAGCCGATTCTCATCGGCTTACCTTTTGGAAATCCCACCCCACTGATGTAATATGCAGATCATTACATTTTTGTAGAGCGGCTTACCTTCGCCATAATTTCACCCCTCGCCACTGGTACCTACGGAACCCTACTGCGCGTGGCCCGACACGCACTTGGCCGGTTTTTTATTACAAGAGAAGAAGATTTTTTACTTACACGAAAAAGATTGCTAATTTATTCACCTATGTTAATTTTTACACCTATGGCTATTTTGTTAATTTGTATTATTTGAATGTATATGTTGCTGGCACACTGCCCTTCACATATCTCTCCAGCTATCCTAAGTCTCAAAGGTTGTCTGAAAGAGATCGCTCTGAGCGATAAGGCCGCCTTTGCTCACCATAGTTTTAAGTTTTATGTATTTCCTATAATGCGTGTGTGCAATAAAGTGTTTATCTATCTATCTATGTTTTTAACACTCATAATTTAAATGAATATCTAATATCGGAGTCCAACAATCCATTACCTACTGGTTACATTACTTACCTATTTAGTTTTATAGGAATGCAACAACAATAAAATTAAGTTATCAATGTCTAACCGCCTCGAGCTTGAAAGGAACCTAGCAAAACAAAATGTATTAAAATTGAAAAGGTGGTCATAATTAGAAATTGATTAGAACTTCGTGTTCTCCTCCGACGAGACGGCGCTCTCGTTGCACAACTCAATATGGGAAAAAAATACTGACACATTCTGCTGATAATTCAATGATATTATAGGTACATGGGAAAAAAAAACTTGTTTTGCAACTCTAGAGTCTTGCACTAATGTTAGTAATTACTTGTGTCGGTCCAATGGGGATAGGGTTACCATCTGACCGGATAAATCCGGTCTAGACCGGATTTTAAGGGCCCAGACCGGATTCCGCCCGGATTTCATTCGAGACCGGATTTTTCAAAACCAAAATCATTACACCATAATTGATTGTAATGATTTTGTATAAACTATCATCGCCGGACAGCTCGGAGCGCGCGGCGCGCTACGCACGCCGCGACTAGGCTCTGTAAATGGGTAGTTTTCTGAAAGATGCCCATCTTTCAGAAAACTACCCATTTACAGATTTTCTTATAAGAAATTACTTGTGTAAAATTTTGCAAAAAGAAACAGATAAATTTAATTTGTCTTTGTGCGTGCCTAATGTAAATAACCTATTTTTTTTAAAAATTTGAGTCTAAGACCGGACTTTTGTCCAAAACCCGGATTTTCAACCTTTTGTGACCGGATTTCCGAATTTTGGTCCTGGTAACCCTAAATGGGGATAATGTCTGAAAAAATTTAAATGGGGAATGTCCGAAAAAAATAAAAATGGCTGAATATTTTTTTATAGGTAGAAATAAGCTCCCTTAGTTTTAGAAAAAAGTTTCAGAATTTTCGGTTGCGTCAAAATTTTTTAATAAATTAAAGTCTCTTCGACGTCACAAATGTACGAAAGTAACAGCAGAATGGCGATTATACCTTTGCCACCACCTGCCACAACCACAGCAAGTATAAAAAAAAGTTTTGACATTTTGTGTTGAAACTTTTTTTTTAAAAGCATGTTGTGGCAATGTTGTGGTTATGACAGGTGGTGGCAAATATATAATCTCCATTCTGCTGTTACTTTCGTATATTTGTGAAGTCGAAGTGACTTTATTTTTTATTTTTATTTATACGCAACCGAAAATTCTGCAACTTTTTTCTATTACTAAGGGAGCTTATTCCTACCTTTAAAAAAATATTCAGCAATATTGATTTTTTTCGGACATTCCCCATTGGCTGCATATTTTTTATATGTAGGAATATTAAGCTCCCTTAGTAATAGAAAAAAGTATTAGAATTTTCGGCTGCCTGAAAATAAAAAAAACCGGCCAAGTGCGTGTCGGGCCACGCGCCATAGGGTTCCGTAGTTACCTTATACCATACCATATTTAATACCACCTATCATTTTTCGTCTGCAAAAATAACTTTGTTTTTCACAGTGTTGGTATGAATGACAAAGTTATATTTGCGGTTTTGGAAAATGTGCTATATCTCGAAAACTAATTACTATATCTCGTTCAAACCAATTTTGGTTGAAAGTGTTTATTAAGATCTACAGCATATATTTTTTTTAGATTTTTCACTCTCTTATTTCAAAAGTTAAAGGGGGGGGGACACACATTTTACCACTTTGGCGGTGAATATCTTTCAAACGGTCGACTTTGAGAAAAAGTTGTCTTAGGAACCTCAATGTCATTTTTAAAGACCTATCTACAGACACCCAACACGTGTTGGTTTGAAGAAAAAAATTTTTTTCAGCTTCAGTTCCATGTATGGGGAGCCCCCTCTTAATCTTTTATTTTTCTTATTTTTGTATTAAATTCGTTAAGCGGTTAACGGAATACATCTACCTACCAAGTTTCAACTGTGTAGTCTTAATACTTTCGGAATAAAGTGGCTGTGACATACGGACAGACAGACAGACAGACAGACAGACAGACAGACAGACAGACAGACAGACAGACAGACAGACAGACAGACAGACAGACAGACAGACAGACATGACGAATCTATAAGGGTTCCGTTTTTTGCCATTTTGGCTACGGAACCCTAAAAACAGTAATAGTTGAACAAAGATTTTCAAAAATAGACTTGGTGTTTTACGAATAACCCTGTATAAATGGTTATGCGATACTCTTGCAATTGACAACATTTCATTTTGAGAAAGTTCTAAAATTAGAAAACCATTTTCTATTAATTAATATCTCAGTAATGTATGAAAATAAATGGAAAAGAAAAAATACGTGTTGCCTAAAAAACGATAAATTTTCATTATATCCATAAAAACATGTAGGTAGGCCTAAAAATTTTGAAATGTTGTCAATTCAGTCAGGCAAGCTAGAAGTGAATCGTTTGAAGTTTATATGTCCCACTTTGAAATTAATAGACTTCAAAGTAACTAGTTACGTAAAGAGAAAATGAAAAATCAATGAAAATAAAGAAACTTTAACCATTTTGTGTATGTATGGGAGACAGCCTCCAACTTTCACGGCGAGAGTCAAGCTTCTGGCCTGCCCTTGACTTTAAATTTCTTTCAAGAAGTGAAAATTAAAAAAACCGGCCAAGTGCGAGCCGGACTCGAGCACGAAGGGTTCCGTACCAAAACAGGCAAAAAAAACACGTTTGTTGTATGGGAGCCCCACTCAAATATTTATTTTATTCTGTTTTTAGTATTTGTTGTTATAGCGGCAACAGAAATACATCATCTGTGAAAATTTCAACTGTCTAGCTATCACGGTTCATGAGATACAGCCTGGTGACAGACAGACAGACAGACGGACAGCGGAGTCTTAGTAATAGGGTCCCGTTTTTACCCTTTGGGTACGGAACTCTAAAAATACAATATCATTATTTCAAGAAGAACATTATAAACAAGTAAGAACCGGCCAAGTGCGAGTCGCACTCGTGCACGAAGGGTTTCGTACTAAATAACGGCAAAAAAATCAAGTTTGTTGTATGGGAGCCCTTAAATATTAATTTTATTATATTTTTAGTATTGGTTGTTATAGCGGCAACAGAAATACATCATCTGTGAAAATTTCAACTGTCTACCTGTTGTCGTTATAAATCAAGTTTGTTGTATGGGAGCCCCCTTAAATATTTTTTTTTCTATTTTTAGTATTTGTTGTTATAGCGGCAACCGAAATACATCATCTGTGAAAATTTCAACTGTCTAGCTATCACGGTTCACGAGATACAGCCTGGTGACAGACAGACAGACAGACGGACAGCGGAGTCTTAGTAATAGGGTCCCGTTTTTACCCTTTGGGTACGGAACCCTAAAAACTTAGATTATTTAAATAATCTAAGCCTAAAAAGTATCTCACTAAAAACTCCAGGATAAAAAACAATAGTCAGGATAGTGGTGATTATTGACCGAGCGAGCGTGAAACGCGAGCGAAGCGTCTCTGCTTCAGCTTGGGCAAAAATTATTTTGTATCTAGATTCTAGAGTCTTTCCTTCCGAATTCCAGCTTTCTGTTTGTTTCCCTCGACGGTCTCATTTCTCATCCGATGCTCGTGAAATTGTGTGAGCAGGTTCGATAATATTAATAATATATTTTTTTTTATTCGAGCTAGTTTTCAAAATTTATACCAAAAATATTCAGACATTTCGAAAAATGTTAATAATTAGAAGCGCCATCTAGCTGCGAATATACCAAATGCTTAGTATACCAAACAGCACGTACCCTACTATGTGCTTCGAAAACCTCGTGGCGATGGCGACATCTATTAACTTTTAAACAACTTACAGTTTGAGGAGGTCATTTGGTTCTACTATGTCTACAGCTCACAGAAATAGAAATAGAAATAGAAATAGAAATAGAAATAGAAATAGAAATAGAAATAGAAATAGAAATAGAAATAGAAATAGAAATAGAAATAGAAATAGAAATAGAAATAGAAATAGAAATAGAAATAGAAATAGAAATAGAAATAGAAATAGAAATAGAAATAGAAATAGAAATAGAAATAGAAATAGAAATAGAAATAGAAATAGAAATAGAAATAGAAATAATTTTATTTGCTTTTGATTGGGGTACATTTATAGGTCTTAATTAATAACATCTCCTCCCATTCAGCCAACAATAGCAGCATGCAAATTTATTATATATTATAGATAATAATTATTAAAATGATTCTATATTTCAACAAGTCACACAAAAAAAAACAATAAAAAAAACACAGTAAATATTGTTTAGGTACATATCTAGTAAATACTCACTAGTAAATATTGTTTACCTAGACTCAGATAACTGTACCTCTACCATGAGGTTTTTCTACGTTTACGGTACAGTAAACGTAAAACAATTTGTGTGAGAAACTGTACAGCGCCTCTATTGGGCAGTAGCGGAACTAAAATCCGTACCGAACTGTAGTCAGTGTGGTTTTCATGTGACATTAAACGTAAAACTTAAGTGAAACCCATAGTAACGATTTAACGTTTACTATTGTGGAAACGGATTTTACGTTAACGAGATTAGTTACCTACGTCAGCCAATTTTACTATATTAACTCACGGTGGAGCTTAGAATTATAACACCTAGAACGATAGTTCTCTACAAAGCGCACTGTCAAAAGTGAGGCAACTAAAACAGCCAAAATGGCTCCGTTTTCAGATTGTTATTCTACATTATTACCTAATCATACCGATTAAGTACAAGACAGTTTCAATTTTCTCACATTTATAAGACTAGTTAATATATTATTGGGTTTCAGTTACGATTAGTTAACGTATAAAGGATATAAATTTGAAAACTAAGCCATCCTGGCTTGGTATTAGTTGCCTCACTTTGCATACGAAGACACGGCTTCTAGGTGTTATTATTCTAAGCGGTAGAGGTACTGTTCGGAAGTTGATGCGATATGACTGAAAGAATAGACTTAGAAAAAATTATCGCTGACTGAAAGCCTTTTACTGAACCATCAAATCGTCGCAGTTTGAAATCCATCTCTCTTGAAACTGAAAACTTTCAGTGAAAGTTCTATACGACAGCATCAAAACAATCAAAAACTATGAATGTCATATTATGATTGATTCTGGAATAACTCTGGCGACGACACAACTCGGCGGGCGCGACGCAACCGTCCGGAAATTGTTACGAATTCTCGTCATCAATACGTTTTTTTACTCATGTGTCAATACCATGCCTTTAGGGACGAGGTCGCACTCAGAGCACGCGGGTGAATCTACGTTGTCTATTACTTCCTGCGTCATTGTCTGAACTCCGGAGGAAACCGTAATGAAATGAATAGCTATCGTCCAATTGCACTTATATCGATACTGTCAAAATTAATTGAAAAATTAATGTATAAACAATTGATAGAATTTTGTAAAAAATATAATATAATAAATACAGAACAGTATGGTTTCCAACAAAACAAATCCACAATGATAACTGTACATAAACTTAGAGATATGGTGGTAACAAGTATTAATAAAAAACACTTAACCACTGCCCTTTTCATTGACTTATCTAAAGCTTTTGACTGCGTTTTCCACCCATTTTGAGTGGTTAAGGTCATACCTTGATAATAGGAAACAGTGTGTTACTATCAGCAAACTATACAAAAATAATGAAGTTGAGTCGTACTCATCAACATACAAGAGCAATGAATATGGTGTACCCTAGGGCAGCGTATTGGGACCGGTTTTGTTCTTACTATACATTAACGATATTACACATGCAACCGACCATAAATGTATTTCATTTGCAGACGATATATATATTATAGTGACATCAGATAATAAAAATTGTACAACTAATGAACACAAAATTGACATTAATCACACTATCCATAATTTAATTCATTACCTTGACATGCATAATTTAAAAATAAATCTGACTAAAACTAACTATATTCAATTTAATAATCATAAAAGTACTAACCTTGACATTTATTATAATGACGTAAAAATAGAAGAAGTGAAACAGACAAAATTTCTAAGGTTAACAGTAGACCGTGATATAAACTGGAAAACTCATGCAGATAATGTTTGTATTAGAATCAATAAGTTCTTGTATGCTCTGAAACAAGTCAAGAATGTGACAAATGTTAAAACAGCCATATCTACTTACCATGCCTATTTGGTGTCTTTATTACGATATGGCTTGATAATCTGGGGTAATAGTACAAATGTCAACAGAGCTTTTATTACATTAGTAAACACAGGTTTTAAACGCGTTTTTAACTAACCTTTTCCCGACGTTTCAACCGAGTTGCATCGGCCGTGGTCACGGGCTGACTGGAGCTGCGGTGTCACGCCTCCTCCTCTGCGGTGGAATCTTCATCCACCGTCGAACAGTTTTTCCAACTACCGCCGCACACAATACTAACGGTGTCCCTATTCTGTATCATAGCCGTATTCTGGTAGTTAGCCGACCGCGAACAAAGAGGTAGTGCGTTTGCAATTACTGGATTCCACACTGCAGATAATTTGTGGCCATCTTCCCGATTGAAGTTATTTGGATGTTTTTTAATTTCAATCGCTTCACGTACGACTCGTGAATAAAAATGGCGATCAGTGGAAAGAACCTGCGTGCGATGAAACTCGCACGCAGGTTCACTCACTTTACATATTTGAAGTGTGTGTATTTGTTAAGCAAAACATGAAACTATTTAAGAGAGAATGTGAAATCTACCCCCGAAATACCAGAAATCCAAATAGATTAAGTACTGAAAGAACCACCTCATACATTTCAGTATTCTAAGAGCTGTCTCACTATGTGCGTAAAATTGTTTAATAATATACCAGAAAATATGAAATCTTTAAATATTATTCATTTCAAAAATTGTATGTATAAATGGCTATTAACGGAAATTTTTTACGACATCAAAGAGTTTTTAACTAAAAAATATAAGTAAGTAATTAACAGTAATCTAAATTGTAATTGTATTTATTAAATGCATCCAATATCTAAACATTTCAATTGTAATTTAATATTTATTATTTGACATAAGGATTAATAATCTGACATATTATTTTAAATTTTAACAAGATTGTATAAATTTGCATGCTTAGTAAGGCGAAACATGATAATGTACAAACTAATTTTACCTTCCATCTTATTGACCATGTTTGAAGCAAATAAATAAATGATTTTGATTAAGGAACAACGTAGATTCACCCACGCCCTGTAATCAAGGTTACATTCATATAATTGCAAATCTTCTCCGTTATCAACGTGTAACAAAAAACCCCTAGTACGGAATTTGGTAGAGGGACCATCCTGTATGCTCTAAGGGACCATCGAACTGAACAACTTTTACTGTGGATCTGTGAAACCAACTCTGAAATCAAGAAAAAAAAATCAGCTGTTTCATACATTTAGATATTTTCGTTATTAATTTTTGTATGAAACAGCTGATAATTTTTTTCGTTACCTATTTCAGAGTTGGTCCCATAGTCACAGAATACATAATAGTACAAGTCCATAGTACCTACAAGTTGTTCAGTTTGATGGTCCCTATCTACAATATTCAGCATTAGGGGTTTTTCGTATCACATTGTAGGTATATGCGATTGGCTTATTAACCGACTTCAAAAAAAGGAGGAGGTTATCAAGTCGACTGTGTTTTTTTTATTTTTTTATGTATGTTTTACCATAATGTATATTTAGTTTTCGCCTTCTATCGATTTTTAACACATGTGACTTTTATACACGGTTATTTGTAAGGCAGCCATTACATGGTCATGCAAGCGTCAGTCAAATTCCATCAGTCATGAATTATGTTTGACTCATCAGTCAGATGGAAAGAACAAATCACATCATGCAACCATCAGTCACTACATTACACGGTAGGTTAATCTTCAGTCACAGCGCGTGACTGTGGTTAAACTGACAGCAAAACCTACCGTGTAATGGGTGCCTAAAACACCAACAACCTCGCAGGAGTAGAGTAGATTACTATTATCATATACAACAACATTAATGTTCTAAGTACAACTTTTCCGAAAACAGGCAAAAAAATCGACTCTCCATTTCTACAAATGTCCGAACAGCTGATCGAGTTTTGTATGAAAATTCGTAAATTTTTTTGTCTGTTTTTGGAAAAGTAGTAGGTAGAACAAATGTTGATGTATATGATGTTACTGATCTACAGTAGGTACTCCTGCGAGTTTGTTGGTGTTTTACAAATAACCCTGTATAGGGGGTAAGATAGGATATTAACTACGAAAACATGCTGCAGTCCCAAGTCCCAATGAGCCAAATAAAGCCTCGCATTAAAAAGCCATATGATTAAAATCATAATTTTAATGGCTTTTTAATGGTCCCATTTATTTTTCTTTTATTAACAACACCGAAGTTATTGGGCCCGTAAAAGTAGATATTTTTGTTTTAGTTATTATTTGAAAATTATTATCACCATTCTTTCTGATAAAACTAGGTAGGTACCTATATTAAAAATTGTCTAGGTACTCACATAATTTAGGAGTTGCGTAACTGTGGTTGAATGTTATTTCACGCATTTATTTTGGTTGCATTTACATAAAGCCGCACTTACTTCTTACTGCGTGGTTCCTTGTGCCGGCTCTCCGGCTCCGGTGAGACCGGCGTTGACCGGACGCCCGAGCCGGTTTTTGCTACCGTACTATACCTATAGTGGTCGGCGTACGCGCTGAAAATCAATGGAAAACCGCAAATCAATGTACAGCATAGCCATTTGGTACACGTAGGTATACTTGAGATCAAAACAAAATTAGCAATTCGCAGTTCTTAAAAATTCTTCCCTTTGGAGAAGAGTTATGTTATGGTGTCATTTTTTTTGTTTAACAGCCTATTGTGTGTGATATCTAATTAAAGGGCTTTCTGAGCCGTTTCTAAATAATATACTTATAATATTTTTCAGAGCAAACATTTTGCGAAGTAGGTAACCTACCCATGTACCTACATACCTAGGTAAATAAATAAATAAAAATAAAAAACCCGCCTGCATAAAAAGACAAGTCAACTGAAATGATGGAAACAAGATTAAATATGAAAGGCAACATAATAACATGCAGTCGGAGGCATATAATTCAAATCATTCATAATGTCACTTTCTTTATGCATGCTTCCGACTGCATTGTTATTATGTTGCCTTTCATATTTAATCTTGTTTCCACCTTTTCAGTTGACTTGTCTTTTTATGCAGGCGGGTTTATTTATTTTTTTATTTATTATGCCATAGGTCTTATGGATATGGAATAATATTGTAATTGCCCTCCGTCAACATTACTTACTAGCGCACATTTTATCATAAAGCTTAATTTTACTGCTGTGACTTCCGCAAGTCCTATGACATGAATAATTGAGCCTCCGACCGATATGCCTTCCTGCCCTCGACACACAGTAGGTATGATATGATGTACTGGACGCCTGGAAACGGTCCGTCTTCATCGTCTATGCTTCCTTTACACAAGCTACGTATTCGATGATATATACCGACAAAGCCATTCAGTAATACGTTTATGCCGAATTGAAATATAAGTACAAAATGTACCCCCCTCCTGGGAATAGAACCCTGAACACCTGCATCTTACACTAGTGGGCGAACCACTACACCACAGGGCAATATTTAAACCAAGCAGCAGGTGGAAAATACAGCTTTCCACCCTAGAGCGGAAACAATTATTGGTCTTGTAGTCCACCCTATATTTATCGGCAACGATAAAGTTTACATACTTATTTGTAACAAAATATGGTTTAGGTTTTAAAAAGGTTGCGGTTTTGTTATGGTTATACTTGTTTGTGTTTAAACAGCTAGTGTGAATCAAAAACTTAATTATAATTTGGAGCTGCTGTGCCAAAATTAATCAAGCAGTTTATTTTTTTGCAAGTATTTTTTCTTCACACATTTTTTGCTTTCCATAAAAGTAAGTACAAATTTGAAATGAAAATTAGAGTGTTTAACACGCGTGAAAGTCATTAGTTCCATACTCGAACTAAGTCAGTATAGCATGTATTCTGTGCTATAATTTAAATAGCTCATATGGGTATTTCTTCCTTTCGACCCTTGTATAACAATCTAGTATTTGATTATTGATTGAATTACCGAAGCGTAAGAAAAGCATTTGCCATTCTCTTATTAATTGTCGTTTTGCACCGTTACTTACTGTACGAAACTACCTTTGTCTTAACTCCTATAAGGTGATAATCAATTCAACTCTATTTCAACAGGCGATGAAATAAAATACTTATGTAATATTATATTCAAGAGTTTTGATAACAAAACAATAGCTTTGCGTTAAAATGAACAACAAGATAACCATAAGTGGCGCGTCCCATAAAAGGAAAACGTTCAAAGGCGGGTTTTGTCAGAGGCTGGTGCTCGGCTAATCCCAAGTCCCGGTGCGGGAATTAAAAGATCCGGGATCCCTCCTTAAAAGCGGCGCTAATTCCCGCGCTCCTGGGACGCCCGCCGTCCGCCGTGGCGCTAACAACCACATTGAGTGGTCCAACTACATCCAATTCTATTCTTTTGCTGTATTTGCGTGCGCTAGTGTGCTAATCTTAAAAAAATGTAATGTACAGTCAACGTCAAAATGATCTGAGTACCTACCTAATAAAATTGAAAAAGTTTTCGTAAATACAGTTGGGTACCCCTTAGAACAGTGGTTCCTAACCTTTTCAATATTGTTACCCATATCATCTAGTAGGGGAGCAGACTTTACCCCCAGTGGGCTTGGGGGGTGCGTTACCACCGTAATTATATTCACAGTGCATAGCAATAGTGTCATTGAAGATTGAAGAAATGTTATTTGAAATGAACCATAGTGCCATCACTCTTTTCTATTCATTCTTACTGGTACCACCTCTTAGGGTCCCCCCAGACCTACCGGTTTCCATTCTTTGCTTTGCTGTCCGGCAATGGACCGCCGGCCAAGAGGCTCATTTTCAATCTATCGCATATTTTCAATCTAAGTACATTTCACATATAAGAATGTTCTTGTGAGCTTTGTTCCTTAAACGATCGTTATGAAAACACAAAAAATAGTTCAGGTAGGTAATGATGACACCCACAACCCTGTTCACAATTTATATAAATATGCGATCGATTTATTTTTAGCAATCGGAGACCATTTTCAGGGTGGCATATCTCCCAGAAGCTTCCTATTTCGCAACCCAGACGATGATATTTGATAACACCAAGCTAATGGCTATCTTGCCAATTTGGTCTGGTCCAAATATGCGATAGATTGAAAATGACCCTGGTTGGCCGGCGGTCTAAACAGCAAGTAGAACAGCAAAGCAAAGAAACGAAACCGGTAGGTCTGGGAGCACCCTTAACAGAATAAATATAATAACAGCTATTCTATGGGGGTAACCCCCCATTAGAATAGCTGTTTTACCCCTGCGGAGGTAATTACCCCCAGGTTAGGAAACAATGCTTTAGAATAATAACACCTAGAATCCGTGTCCTCGTATGCAAAGTGAGGCAACTAATACTAAGCCAAAATGGCTTAGTTTTCAGATTTATGTCCTTCATACGTTAACCAATCGTAACTAAAATCCAATAATATAGTAACTAATCTTCTAAATGTAGGAAAATTTAAACTGTTTTGTACTTTTTCGGTATGATAAGTTAATAATAGAGAATAAAAATCTGAAAACAGCTCCATTTTGGCTGTTTTAGTTGCCTCACTTTTGCACAGAATAACTAATAGTACAAGTACTTTTGACAGTGCGCTTTGTAGAGAACTATCGTTCTAGGTGTTATTATTCTAAGTGGTACCCTATCAAAGTCAAAGTCAAATAAGCTTTATTCAAATAAACTTAATTGTTAAGTACCTTTGAATCGTCTATATTTTCCTACCACCCGTTCCTGACTTTTTTTGCACAAGAAGAACGGGCGCAAGAAACTTATCAGCTGTAACAGCCATAAGTAACGATATTTACTATTTACAAACTTTAATATATCGTTACCAGATAATTACAACAGGGTGACAGACAGGATTATTGGCAACAACATAGACTTATTAGGTATATTACTTCAACAAAGTACTTATAGTAGCAAGTTATGTCTTAGGTACATCATTTCCACGCATTTTGATCTTCAAGATAATCGTCTACTTTATAATAACCTTTATTAATATTTATTATGGTTTTTAAATTCATGCAAAGGAAGATCAATCACTTGTTGTGGAACTTTATTAATAAAGGCTATGCCTTTCCCCATAAATGAACCTCTCGTTTTTGCAAGCCTAAATGTTGGAACGGCAAGTTTATCTTTATTACTTGTATTAAACTGGTGAATATTGCTGTTCTTAGCAACTAAATTCTTACATAAACTAAATTTTCATAAATGTACTGGCCTGCCAATATCATACTTATCCTACCATCCCCCCTATCATACTTAGGTAGGTATTTAAAGTCGTTAGTTGTGTAAAAGAGGGAGTAAAATAAATTTATAGTTATTGAGTATACCTAAATGGTATCAATAAATAAATAAGGTAACTTTAGAGGAAGATCTCAAATAAGTAGGTAAAGATTATATTTATTTCCTTGTGGAACTATTGGAAATTTTTCTCAGTGAAGAGGGAATTAATCGTTCGAAAATGTACAGAAAAGGTCGTAATTTGAGCTTTTTAGGGCATTCCATTACGAACGTTGTCCTTGTTCTACCAGTAAGTAAACGCTTCTAAGGAGGGAAATACAATATTTAACTTCTAATCAAAAGAAACGTCACGAACTGTTGTACAAATATTTGGTTCGGCATTTCATTGTTTGTATGTGAAGCGCGCGCGGCAGATAAATATACAACAATACCTAGGTATAGGTAGGCACCGAAAATATTCATGCACTATTTTTTATATTTCTTTACTTATATATATAACTTGTTACAAAAATACCCCTAATGCCGAATAGGGTAGATAGAGACCATAAAACTGAACATCTTTTACTATGGGACCAACTCTGAAATCGCGTAAAAAAACTGCTGTTTAATACAAAAATTAATACTTAACGAAAATATCAAAATTAATGAAACAGCTATTTTTTTGCGATTTCAGCCTTGAACTCATTAAGTTCAAAAATTGTGAAGTCGAGTTACTGCAGAAATTCGGATCGCTATGAGGTACCCTCGACACTCAAAAGAATAAAGTAATGGCCCGGCCACAGCCAGCTGCGGCAAGCGAATTCAATAATCACTGCGCGCTCTTCATGGAGCGGCTTCTCAGCTCGTCGTTACGATCGAGCAGTGATTACTGAATTCGCTTGCTGCATCCGCCGCCCGCCGCGGCTGGCTGTGGCCGGGCCGTAACTGTCCTGTCTGCTAGAATTATATTAATTGCTTCTCCTGATGTTCCTAGTTCCTAGTAATGAAATCCCCATGGTACCTAGTTGAAATGTTTTTAATCGACTGCCTGGCAATCTTTTAGTGAGCGAGGGCACTCCAGATGCTGGCTCGTGTACACTCAGCCTTAGATTGTAAGCCGGGCTGCAATAAACCAACTTGTGATAACAATAAACAGTTGTCTGGCGACCGTAGCCGGCAAGTTAGATCGTTACACGGACCGAGCCCACCGTCCAGTTGTTGTAGACATACCAATCCAGTGAAACACGTCGTTTATCGAGTCCTAGGTATAGGTAATATTCAAAGAAAATACATTTTCTACCGATAAGTTCCGGCAATACGCTATAATAGGATAGTACCACACACTTAGATAAGTAGGTAAGTAGATGAATTATTTTACAGTCTTATTTAGCCACGGCCTGCCTGCGGCGTCTAGTCCAAACTTTTTTAACGTAGGTAGGTAGGTAGGTACCTATACCTATTCGAAATATTTTAAATATGTACCTACCGATGTTTAGGGAACGCATTAAGTAGTACCTACTTTATATTTTTCTGCATTTTAGTTAAACGAGCGAGAAAATGACGGTTTTGGTCAAAAGTTCATATTTATACTATACAAGCCGTAACCTAAATTAACACAATACAAGCCACCAAACTGTTGGTCGAAGCAATTATTTATTCTGTAGCGGAAGCTATAGATTACAGAAGCATTTCAATAACAGCTCGGCCATAAAGTGGCGACGGCGGTCACTACTGGCGTTGTTCGGCGGCCAACTTCCCTCGTTATGCAGTTGTCACTGTTTGTAGTTTGCAGACACCGACGCCCGCCGCTATTCGGGTATAAGTAACTACATTCAACACTATTGTTCTTTATAGGTAAGTGCAGCAGCAATATTCAAACTAGGTCGCTGTACCTATACGTAACGGGTAAAACCCCGGACGGGACGATTTCTTGACATATCGTTGCATATAAAAACAATGTGACACGTCGCGTATGAACGCGACGTGACGGGCACGAGCACGAGGCGTGTGAACGAAATGGGGGAAAATGTATGGCGCATATCTTTGTTCGTAGATGGCGCACAGCGCGTCCCTGTCCCGTCCGAGACCTTTACTTACCTAAAGGCCAAGCCACACAGCGGGCGTGGCGTGACGGGACGGGACGGCGACGCGACGCTGAGCAGTTGTAATGTACTAGATACTATGGACGACGTCACACAGACCGGCGTGGCGCGACGTGTCGCGTCCCGTCGCGCCACGCCACCGTCGCGCCGAGCGTGAATACAGATCGGAAGCGCGGCGGGGCGGGACGTGACGGAGCGCGACGGGACGGGACGTGATCACTCCCGCAGTATGAACTCAAGTACAGTCAGTCATCGCCTTTTATGTTGACGAAATTAGGCATTTGGATGCAATTTGGCACATAGGTAGTCTATCTATACTATGGATTAATTAAAGCACAGGGTCTCGCTCGCACGGTCGTGACGTTCGGGTGTGTTCGGAAAAATGTCTACAGACAAATTAAAATGTAACAGTTGCAATGTAGTAATCAGTGAACTATTATCATATATTCAATATAAGCAGGATGTGATGGATACGGAAAGCTTGATTCGTATATGTGGATCTGCGTTTTCGTCAGATGAGATTGAAGAAGCGAAAACATTATTATTTCAGTCCATACCGACTGACAAGCTAAAAATTTCGCGCCGAAAAGAAGGAAGGAAAGAAAAGAAGAACTTGGAGGACATCATCAGTCTTTTTAAGGAGGTGGATCCCGATTGCATACCCGTGTTTGTTGCCCGAGACCTACAAAAACTGCCGCCAGTGTCTATAGACCACGTAGACGTTGTTACAATTTTGAAAGACATAGTGCAAATGCGTAATGAAATTCAAAGCATTAAAGATGTTTATGCAACTCAAGAGCAAGTCAGTGTTATTATGAAGGAACTAGAAAGTATGAAAATGAAATCTGAAATGGTCAACCAAAATCCATATTGTAATATCAATACCCAAAAGAGAGGTACATTTTTGTATAACAGTGGCCCGTTCGGATTATCACATCATAATTCAGACGTTGAGAGTGATAATTATTGCGATATTGAGGGTAGCGATGGTCGTGGACACGACAACCCTGTCTGTTTGCCTATGAGTGAGCGAGAACAAAACACACCGTGTGCGCGCGAATCCATGCAAGTTCCGAAGCCGAGTCCGGTGAGTCGAACATACACGACCGGGACCGAGGAGCGTGCTAATGCCGCCGTTGGGGGTGCTCTGTGCGACGAACTGTCAAAGTCAAATCCGTCGTCACAAAACAAAAACACCGCGAGTCGTACTATGGCGGATATTGTAAAAATGAAAAAAACTGAACGAAATACCCATGATGCCGATGAGTGGATTACAATTCAGAAGAAAAAACGTGAAAATAGGTTTAAAGGAAAAGCCGGAAAAGCTGTACTGGAGCCACAGTCAAAATTTAAAGCAGCGGAGGTCTACATACCTTTGTTTATATCGAATGTAAACAAGGAGACATCTACAATGGATATCTGCGATTACATTCAAAACAAGATTGGCGTATCAGTTACTTTAGAAAAAATAGCAATGCAGAAGGAAAGACCATATCATGCATTTAAAGTGATCGTGCCGAAACAGAAAATTGACTTATTCCTGGACGACAAATTATGGCCAGAGGGAATTACTTTCAGACGATATATTTATTTTAGAAAGCGCGACGGAGCGGCTGATCAGACTATGGTGAAAGCTGATTCAAAGAATACTAATGGCTGACACAAGGAATGTACTTAAGCTAATAAGCTATAACTGCAAAAGTGTAAAAAGAAGTATTGAATGTATAAGATCGTTATGTCAAACTGCTGACATAATAGCTCTTCAGGAAACGTGGTTATTGCCCTGCGACCTACAATTTCTTGGTGAAATTGATGACAACTTTAGCTATAGTGGGAAGTCGTCAGTGGACGTAGCCTCAGGGATCCTGTGTGGTAGACCATATGGCGGTGTAGCATTGCTATGGCGCAAAAGTGCGTTTGTGAATGTCTCGGTAATTAAGTGTATAAGTGAGCGTATCGTTGCTATTAAAGCGGTCACTAGTGCCAATAAGGAAATTTTAGTATTCAGTGTTTACATGCCTACAGATAAAGTGGTCAACCTACCACTGTTTTCTCAATGTCTCGGTGAGTTATGTGCAATTATACAGGATAATCAAGTTGAAACTGTATTTATGTTAGGAGATTTTAACGCACATCCTTTTGCTTCGTTTGGTGATGAATTATTTAATTTCTGTAGTGATAATCAATGGATATGCGCTGATGTTGTAAAACTAGGTATATCGTCTGGAACATTTACTTATGTAAGTGAGGCACACAAGTGTAAGCGCTGGCTGGATCACTGCATAGTAACAGCATCAGGGTGGCAAGCGGTCACAAACGTCAAAGTTCTCTACGACGTTTTTTGGTCAGACCATTTCCCACTACAAATTGAATGTGATATTGGTACCATAAAAGGGACCAAAATAAAGCACTCGGTTCAAAATAGTACATATAGTAAAATTATTTGGGGTAATAGGAGTCAACTGGAAATAGATAAATATCATGAGCTGTGTAATGAGAAACTGAAGAGCATTGATTTTCCCTCAGAGTTCCATGAGTGTGCTGATAGACTATGCAATAATCCAGATCATACATCTGTTATTGATAATTTGTATAATGAAATTGTTAATACCTTGTGTCAAGCATCTGTTGATAGTGTTGAAAATAGAAATAAAAAATCCTCCTTTAAAGGAAAATGTATTCTTGGCTGGAACAAGCATGTGTCAGAAGCTCACAGGCAGGCTAGACTTGATTATGAAATGTATGTGTTGTATGGCAAACCAACCAGTGGGCCTGTATATGAAAAAATGTGTGATAGCCGAAAAGTTTTTAAATCTAAACTTAGATTTTGTCAAAACAATCGGGAACAATTAAAAATGGATATTATTGCATCAGAACATTCAAATAAACAATTTAAAAACTTTTGGAAAAGTACTAAGAAACTAAATGGTAAAGTTAGTCTGTCTACAAGTATAGGAGGAGTTAGCGATCCCTTAGATATTGCAAATAAATTCAAAAACCAATTCATGGTGAAACCATTGACTAACTCTAAACAGGTGTGCAATGCTGAGCCCGGTGGTGATAAGCGAGAACCCATCGGAATTAATGCAAAACAGGTGCATTTATGTATTAAAGAGATGAAACGGGGCAAGTCACCTGGTCATGACGGGCTCAGCATTGAACACCTGCAACATGCTGGTGTGCATGTGGATAGATTATTAGCTATGTTGTTTACTTTTTGTATTCGTCATTGTTATTTACCACAGAATCTGATGAGGACTGTTGTTGTACCTATAATGAAAAACTCCACCGGGGACATTGCGGATGAATGTAATTACAGACCAATATCCTTAGCTACTATTCTGGCTAAAGTGCTGGATAGTGTTATTAATAGCTACTTAAAGAATTGTATTCAGTTGCAGGACTCTCAGTTTGGTTTTCGTGAGGGACTATCTACAGAAAGTGCTATAATGACCTTAAAGTTCTCTGTTAATTATTATGTTAAAAGGCAGACTCCTATATATGCATGTTTTTTAGATCTCAGCAAGGCTTTTGATCTTGTTTGTTATGATAAGCTTTGGAATAAACTAAAAGATATAGGTGTCTCTACTGAAGTTATAAATATGTTGGCCCATTGGTATGGTAACCAGAGAAATGTAGTGAAGTGGGGAAATGTATGTTCAGAAGAATATTCCTTAGAGTGTGGGGTAAGACAGGGTGGACTGACTTCTCCATTGCTTTTTAATATATATATGGACAAGCTCATCGCTGGGTTGAGCAGCACACATGTTGGCTGTTACATAGATAATGTCAGTGTGAATAATATCAGTTATGCTGACGACATGGTGCTGCTCAGCCCATCGCTGGGTGGCCTCAGAAAGCTCCTGCGAGAGTGTGAGGACTATGTACAGGAGCACGGCCTAAGGTACAACGAGAAAAAGAGTGAATTCATGATCTTTAGGGGTAACATTAAGAGACTTGAAAATGTGCCCCCACTACTTTTGAACGGGGTTCCTATGGGCCGTGTAAGTCAGTTTAAATACCTCGGTCATATTGTGACTGAAACCCTGGATGACAATTGTGACATAGAAAGGGAACGCAGGGCGTTGTCGGTTCGTGGAAACATGGTGAGGCAGAGGTTCGCACGGTGTACAGTAGAGGTTAAGTTAACTCTATTCAAAGCCTACTGTCAAAATTTTTACACCAGTGGTCTGTGGTCCAATTTTACCCAGCGTGCCTACAATGCCCTGCGTGTGTTATACAATAACATCTTCAGATCCTTGTTGGGGCTCCCACGTTTCTGCAGTGCATCTGGCATGTTCGCCGATGCTAGAACTGATGACTTCTATGCTTTGATGCGGAAGAAGTCTTATTCCATCATCAGAAGAATACGGGGGAGCTCTAACGGCATTCTGAGGATGTTATCGGAGAGGTTAGATTCTCCTTTGTTTGCAAGGTTCACCGATTTGCATGTCAAAAATGTCAATCGGTGCAGCTTGTTTTCATTATTATAATTTTCAATTTGATTTACTAACATAATGTGTAAGCCGATTGTTACTAACAATATATGGACCCTTGAAGTCTGAAATAAACAAATTTTATTTTATTTATTTATTATAAGATACCGTCAACTCCTGTAACTTCACCTTTCTAGCTATACTTCGCCTGTTATACAAAAATGCTCATATATCCTTCATTTTTAGGGTAACACTGCTTATTATTTAATTATTGCAACACAAATTGTAACATTACAACATTACACATGTCGTATTATAGGCAGCCATTTTGACACAGTCACGAAAAAGGTCAGCTAGGGTGCGCGTCCGTTTTGTGTGAGTGCCACAAAAGTCTGTCATTGCACAAAACATACTGAAGGTAAAAATTTGGTACCTTTACAGTAGATGCCAAATATAGTCAGCTACGCTTTATAACATTGGGTATGAAAGCTGTTATTAGAAAGTAAATATTTACGTAGGCAATGTTAGAATGGATTTTGCAAACGGTTAATTCCAAACTTCGCCTACCTGTAGGGCTGTCACTTTCCATTTATTATTTAACCAGATTCAGATGAGCAATGATAGAAATATTTTAATGTAGGTAGGTAAAAAAAAAGTACCTACGATTAGCTAGCGTCTATATTGGTTGTATTGTATTGCAGCTGCGTCGCATTGCTCCGAACGTGTATATGTCGTCGCTCGATCGTTTAATTTACCCTACCGCGTAACTAATTGGTATAAACATCAGGCGTTTTCGGACATTTCAAATCTAATTTGTGCAAATACCTATACTGCTGGACTTAACAATTCACTGTTTCTCAGTAGACAATAACATCGTGATATGACTAGGAAATCATAATAGTTATAGCAGTTTATGATCTGTGCCCTGTTTATCCAAACTTACAAATCTTGTATTTATTTCAAACAAGCATTTTTCTTATGAAAATCACTTTTCCACAAATCCATTTATCAAAACACGTTAAATTACACGCTACATTATGTTATTGTTTATTTAACTAATCTGTTTTCACCCTTGTATTTGTGATTTCGTCAATCAAAAAATCTCAACTTGTGAAAAAACAACTTGTAAAAAACTCTATGGAAAATCCTGAGTGTTCATGAGTGTCTGGCGACTTTCCATTCTGTCTTATAATTTTACAAGTGTTTTGCATTGGAACCCTAGGAATCTTTTTTGTAGAAAATTTTATGAGAATTATTTAAAGAAAAGAACATTTGTTATGGGCCACCTTTAAATAAATAAACAGTTAAAAAAAGGTAATATTATTTGTTTACTGACAAGGTGACAACCCTAAATTTGTTCCTAGAATCGATAAATGTTGTCCTTACTTCGCCTACCTCAATAAAAACTAGTAATTAACTAGTTTTCTTGAGTTTAAGTAGGGCAAATGAGCTATTTATACTAATATCTATAGTAAGCATGAATGTCTTAATAATTTACTGTTATTGTCAGGTAAATCGTCAGCATAGGCGAAGTTACGCATTTGCCTCTAACTTCGTCTAAAATATTTAAGTGCCATTTTGGCCACATTTTATTGCCTATAAGAACACGAGACTAGCACACATAAAAAGCTATCTTCTGATTGGCTAAGTCACGCCTAGTGTGATACCTAAATTTACAAAACTGTGGCGGGAAATTTGAATATTGTTTCAAATCTGTCAAAAATTAGGCGAAGTTACAGGAGTTGACGGTACTTTTCATCGTGGTTAAAGTTTTCTTAGGGTAGGTACACGCTCGGGGCCAAGCGGGCGGTGGGAGGTGAACCACCGCTCGCCTTGCACGGCCCTGACGAAAGGCGTTAGCGGCGAGTGGGCAGGTGCCGGAGTTTTTGTGGGTATTCCCTCCTCCCGGGATTCCACCGGGCTTTGACCTGGTGGAATTACGGGAGGCAGTCGTGGAGGGAGCCGCAACGTTGAATATTGCGGTCCCCTCCTGGCGAGTCCCACATGCCCCCTTCCCGATCACCTGCGGGAAGGGAAGCGCGTAAATGCGTTTTTCTTCGGCATATAAAAAAAGGGTAGGTACACGAGGACGAAGTGCTGGGTGGACGGCGGGCGGCATTATAAAATAAACAACTAGCGAACGCCCGCGACTTGTCTGCGTGGACAGTTATTTTTCTACCCCTCGGGAACCGCAGTTTTTTTTTCAGTATATAAAGTACCTAGGTACTTCCATGATGATGGTTGAGTAGTTAAGACGTGAAGGCGTAACAAACAAATGTACTTGAAAATTAATAATTACTTATTAATCACATTTGTTTTCTTTTTTGAAAATCCTTGCACATTCGGGACTGATTGCGTAAGTACCTACACGGGCGGCGGCATCGTCCGACATCAAAGGCGTTTAACAACTGTATGGATTGTTAAACTGTGACGTAACGGTACGGTCGGCGCGGCGCGACGGGGCGGGACGGGACGGGACGTGATCACGCCTGCAGTGTGAACTCTACCGTCGGCGTCGCGCCGGCCGTCCCGTCACGCCGCGCCCCGTCGCGCCTCGCCCGCTGTGTGGCTTGACCTTAACTGAAAAGTTAAAACATTTAAAACTTCATAAATAATGATTGCCATTCAATTCGCCGACCGTCGTTTTTTGGAGTTGTCATTGCAATTCGACGACTTCCGGTTTGGAGTGGTTTGTACACCGATTCTTATTGTCATCAAATCAATTCACCATCTTCGAGGTCGCGAGTACGATCCCCAGCTGGAGATTTAGTCAACGAGCTTAGTATCAGGAGTTTCTGGTGGTTGGCAGTCGTTAGTGGTACCGTAGTAGTTTCTGATATCCATCACAATTGGCTTTGGTTAAAAAATAAAAGGTATTTTTTTTTTTTTTTTTTACTACAGATTAGGCCAATTTAAGAAACTAATTTGAATATTTTAACATTTGGTCCCGTATTTATTTTTTTATAAATATATTTGTCGAGCGGATATGGTCAACCGGAATGACGTCATTAGTGGCATGAAAGTTTAAGAAGAAAACCTTTGCCATCTACTTACAGAAAAAGAAAGGCCAAGTGTCATTAACTGTCATAATGACTTTATGGTTGTTTGTAAACAAATAAGTTATAGTTAATATTTCTTCTATTTTATTCATTTAATCCAGTTGTGACGGTTCTAGCCTACCTTCTTAATTTACCGCAATAATTTTTGAGGTGGTAAAATTATAATAAAAATGCTTACCAGTGGAAACTCTGCTGAAAAACTTTGTAAAAATTGACACGCCCAATCTACCCAAATTGCGAAATGTATTGTATGTATTGTGTCTATTTTGGATGTAGGCTACAAGGATGAAATTGTAACGATTGCTTGTGGACTGATAAATTTGCAGGATAACATAATAAACATTGTGAAAATATGTGAATACTTTATTTCTATTTACAAACATTTAATAGTAGGGATGTGGAAAAAATTACGAGATAAGTTCATCGATATTTTTCGGGCGATATTAAATACTCTGATATATCGATAGATGTTTTTACAATAATTTTTCCAAAACATTTTTTTGGTAATTACGTATGGATTCTAATAGTCGACACTATTTTGTCACTGGAGCATTTTGATTTTTTCCAACTTTGAGTCTTAAAAATCATCGTAAAATTCGTCAAATCGAGCCAAAATTTCGCGTAGGGTTTATTTTGCTATTTTTTATGTTTTACAATACCTTAAAATTAGAATCCATTACTTAGTCATCGTCCCATTTCATCCCATTTTTTTCTGAGAAATATTACCTATATCGATATTTTTTCACTTCCACCTTCCACCATCCCTAATGCCAAGTTCATTGTCAAAATTATCTTTGCACTTTTTTCTTTTTTTTATTATGGCTGGGAGATCTGTATGTGATGACGTCATATGAAGGTCATTTGAAGGTTAAAGCTTTTTATTGAATATTCTAAATATCTTTAAAAATATAGACTTATTTTTAAATTTAATTAGTAGACACTGTACCGAAAGCTTATTCCTCGAAATGGTTTTGAGATTTCCAGTCATGTTCAAAAAGTTATCAAAGCCAATTGCAATTTTATTACCTACGTACCTCACCTTGGGATCGTAGCAACGTATCCGTAGCAACTTGGAATGAGGATCAGTAACGACTTTTGTTTAGTGGCTTATCAGAAAGCTTATGCCACCACATGATTAACTGTGAAGAAATGTTTACGATATCTCTTATGCAGGAAATACACCATCAATTCGATCGTCCAATTGGCATGATACTGCCTGATTGGATCCAATCGAATTGACCGTGTGTGCCCGTGGATCGGCAGGATAGGATCGAATTGACGTTTGATCTACGGCCACACACAGTCAATTCGATTGGATCCAATTGGCAGTATCATGCCAATTGGACGATCGAATTGATGGTGTATGGCCTGCATTAAACCTGAGAAGATATACGAGCTAAAACACTGGCTTTTTGGGGGTCCTTATGACGTCATCGCGCGCGACGTACGCGAACCTTATGTCGTACGTAATTTAAGGACATATTGCATTGAGCTTAGCATTTCCTTCAAACCCTATTAACTCAACCATTTCTAAACGGATTTCAAAAAAATATTTCACTAAGTTTCATAGCTAGGAATAAGTATGTTTTTATATTATACCAATAAAACTATATAAGGTCCTTCTTAAATAGTGCACATAATTTTAAGGAGTCAATGTACTCATGCATACAAACAACTTTTACTATGGGACCAACATTGAAATCGCGAAAAAAAATCAGCAGTTCCATACATTTTGATCTATTCAATTTTAAATTTTCTATGGAACATCTGATTTTTTTTCGCGATTACAATGTTGGTACCATAGTAAAAGTTGTTTGTATGCATAAGTGCATTGACCCCTTTAAATTATGGGCACTATTTAAGAAGGACCTTATATAGGATTCAAACCTGTTACTTATCCTCATTGTAGCAACAACGTATTCGTAGCACTTTCACAGCATACAGAAGCCCATCCGCGCCAAGACAAATAATAAGCTACTCTCGCCGCACGGCAATAATATACAATTTCAAATTGCACAGCGCTGCATTGCATGTGTAGTATTTTTAAAACTCTATTTAAATCTGTTTCAATGAAATAATTCGGCAGTTCCCAATAAAGAAGAACGCCACTAATTGGTAGCGCGCAAAAAGCACAATGGCGCGCGCGCTGCAGCTGTTGCCGCCAATTTTAATTAAGGCGGGATTGCGGCGCCCTGCGTGCTCTCCGTGTCCCGCTCAAATCCGCCTCCCTCTGCATGGTAAACAAATTTCAGGAGAATCGAAACAATAGGCTTTTCTATTTTTATTAAACTACGCCGAATTTCTGTACCTACATAGATAAGAGCAGCGAACTAAAATATATGGAACAAGCATTGCACTCAAAAAATAGCAAAGTATAACTAAGTGGATGGAGATAAAAATGGCAGCATTTAATTATGCAGCACTGGTTGCTTATTAGCGACCATAATATACTCATAGATATTTTCTATACTTAAACAAAAAAATATGATAGGTACGTTATTTTTGCATATTTTTACTGCCTTCTTTGCATCTTTTACACCATTTGACTACACAGCACGTTATTTCTCATAAACTTTATCTTTTCTTTAAAATATAAACTACGATTTATTGTTTCGTACCCAAAGGGTAAAAACGGGACCCTATTACTAAGACTCCGCTGTCTATCACCAGGCTGTATCTCATGAACCGTGATAGCTAGACAGTTGAAATTTTCACAGATGATGTATTTCTGTTGCCGCTATAACAACAAATACTAAAAACATAATAAAATACGTATTTAAGGGGGGATCCCATACAACAAACGTGATTTTTTGCCGTTTTTTGGTACGGAACCCTTCGTGCGTTAGTCCGACTCGCACTTGGCCGGTATTTAAGCAATATTTGTTTACAATTACACTTCCATAGATTTTAGTTCGCTGGATAAGAGTTTGAAAGTAGCACCAGTAAAAGAGAAGTTGAAAGGGAATCGTCTGGCTTGGTTTGGGCATGTTATGAGAAGGGATGACAGGCATGTTACTAGAAGAGTAATTGATATGGATGTTGAGGGCTGGAAAGTAAGAGGAAGACCGGATGGATTGTGTGAGGAATGATATGTATGTGAAGGGAGTGGATTAGGAGATGACGAGTGACAGGGAGGAATAGAAGAGAAGGACGCACTGCACCGACCCCAAATAAATTGGGATAAGAGTAGGAGGTGATGATGATAATGATGATGATGCCTTAGATAAGAGTTAGATTAACTCTTGACTAGCTATCTGAAATAAAATCCAATTGTGGACATTAGGGAAATCATTAATCCATGCTATAAACTAGTGACTCTGTAAGCTGTCTTACAGAGCCACTACTTTATAGCTACAGTATACTACTAACAAGACACTCAACGAAGCCGAGGTCTACGTAATTCGGCCCATCATTAGGACCATTTCTGTTTAAAATTATTGCTGGGAAACGATTTTAATTTTTGGTGTTAAAAAAGCATTGCATACATTACTAGTACTACGCAATGTAACGCGTACAACAGACCGCGCCTGCGAGTGAATGCTACACAGCTGCGTGCGGCCGAGTTGAAAGGCAACGTTTATGTGCGTGCTCATGAGATAAATTGAGTGACGACGTTTTGAAGCCATTGTTTGTTACGATTTATATAATTTTGATGTTTCTGTAGACAAAAATTAGGAAATAACGAATAAAATAAGATTTCATTAAAATTTTCAAAAAAGAATTTGACTTTGACCTTCAATAACTTCGTAGCTATTGGTTTCCCAGGTATAGTCCAAAAGACAAAAATGATCCTGATGATGGGCGGAATGCGTGGACTTCGGCTTCGTTAAGTGTCTTGTTACACCCGTTATATAAGTCTACAGAGACTTTGCGTTTGTGACATATTTGAACATTTTTCGAAATGCAGAAAATGATGCTTTGCTTAGAATGGTACCTATCTAACCTACCTACCTAATTACGAAAAACTGAAAACGAAAAAAAAATCTAATAGGTAAATTTTATCGAACCTTCTCACACGAGAATCGATTTAGAAATGCGACCGTAGAAGAGAACAGACGGACAGCCGGACATACGAAAGCATTTTTGCCCTAAAACTAAGACGCTTCGCTCGTGCTTCGCGCTGGCTCGGTCAGCTATCTGTGTGCCAAACATTCAAATCGGTCAGCCGTTTTTGCGCGATTAAGTAACAAACATCTAAACATCCAAACTTAAAATTTACTTACTTAGATTATTATACTAGAGGCCGCCCGCGACTTCGCCTGTGTGGAAAGATTTTTTGCTATCCCGCGGGAACTATACATTTTTTCTGGATGAAAGGTACCCTATGTCCTTCTCTGGACCCCTGACAACGTGTATACAAAATTTCATGGTGATCGTTCAGTAGTTAGGACGTGAAGGCGTAACAAACAAACAAACGGACTTTCGCATTTATAATATTAGTAAGGATTAGTAGATAATCCTACTTGGATTATTGAAATCTGTTTAATTCATTAGGTTATTTTAATTTAATGTGAATCTATCGAATATTTAAATGAAACAAAACAAAAAGATTGATACTCAAATATAATTTTCTCTGTCCACTTACAAAATAGTAAACATCTGTATCACTTATACTTAAAACAAAGAACTTATTTCTAACCAGCACAGGGCTCCCGCCTGTGACTAGAGATTGACCGCTTTTCTTCGCACATCTAATTTAGTAACAAATAAACAAAGCCGCATCAAAATCGGTCCATTAGTTTGGGAGCTACATTGCCTCAGACAGACATACACACACGTCAAACTTATAACACTTCTCTTTTTGCGTCGGTGGTTAAAAATGTCACACAACTGTTCAAATGACCATTCTCAAGATAAAAGAACTATTTTCATTATACAACATGTTACAAAATAAACCCTAATCCCGAATATGGTAGATAGGGACCATCAAACTGAACAACTTTTACTATGATACCAAATCTGAAATCGCGAAAAAAATCAGCTGTTTCATACAAAAATTAGTAAAAAAATAACTAAATGGTTTTTGCGATTTCAGAGTTGGTCCCATAGTAAAATTTGTTCAGTTTGATGGTCCCTATCTACCATATTCGGCATTAGAGGTTATTTTGTATCACGTTGTATAGATAATAAAAATGATGACTTCGCACCAAAACATGTTTTCGTAAAGGAACGTGACAATTTTACTAAATGAAATACGTTAAGAAGAACAGACTAACTCATTCATCTTCTTCCTGCTTCTTTTTCTTCTTCTTCTTCTTTTCGCTCTTAGGTTCCTCTGCCTGTGCTTCTGCGTCGGGCTGCGCTTCCGCCGCTTCCGACTTCTTCTTTTTCTTCTTCTTCTCGGACGAGGGCGTGGCTTCCTCGATACCGTTGCCTTCCATCGGTTCTTCTTTCACTTCCTTCTTCATCTTTTTCTTGGGTGAAACCTGTTCGAATGAGATTTTAATTTAGTTAACTCTGGCGGCAAATAAAACTAAAAGTTATCATACAAATATCAACTATTGTTACTATCGAGTACCTATAGTTAACGTAAATTCATAAAGCTTTGTCCAGACTAGTCCATTTTGGCGTATCAGATAACCGTATCTTTAACATACATCGCTAGTTTGGTTGGGCGTGCTTTGAAGTAATATCAACGTACGCCCAACCAAACTAGCGATGTATGGTAAAGATACGGTGATCTGATACGCTAAAATGATACAAGTCTGGACAAAGCTTAATACGCCTACAAGAAGCTGCGCGTTTGCCGCTTCCGACAGTCTCTGTGCTGCGGCAGGGCTCTGTCTGTATAAAGCGCTCGGCGTCCTCTGAGAGGACAAATTTCATACGTCAGAAAAGATAAAACCTACGCGATAGAAAGAGAGGCAACTACTAAGTGCATGTTTTGGAGCGAAGGGAGCGCTGTGCGACCTGAATTGCACTTTATTGTGTCGAAGCAAGAGTCGCAATTTATTTAAACTATTTTGCGAAGTGCAACTTTTGTACGCTAGTACTATAATTATTTATTCTGTAGCTGTGGTAAGTGTACAGGCAACTTTTCTGTACAGTGGTGAAAAAGGGAACTACGAGCCACTTGTTACGACATTTTGAGGGCCTCCGCTGCATTAAGCGGGATCTCGTTAGTACTATTATCTATTCTGTGGCAGGAGTAAGCTCTAATCTATGTCGACCCGCGCGTGTGGCCCGCTTAACGCAACGGACGCCCTGATATTCACCACGAGCACAGAATATACAGCCATGTCAAACATGCGGCCCTTTACACGTTTGACTGCGGCCCGGTCCAATTTTAAAATATCCTGTTGCGGCCCGCAAGCGTATCTCGTAATATTTCAATTCAGAAAGTAACACTTTACCTATAATGTGTTTTATTTTTCTTTAAAGTTATGTTTTACGGCCCAATGATTCTACACTCAATATGTATTTAGTCCACCAATGATTTTCAGTTTGACATGGCTGGTATTATAATATTTTCAGACCTGGCGTCTACAATCGAGGACATAAAACTTTAAAAAAATATTTAAGTATTTATTTCGATACGTTTGCAATTGAAAACGGTTGGGTCCACTTGTTCACATAATAAACTTACTAAAACAGTACTAGTAACGCCATCTTTTATCGCGTGGACTCACTATTTCATCGGTTTATTACTAGTATCTGGCCATGATTTGACCTGTGCAGGGAAGCTGATTATTTTAGTTGTAAATCATAATGAAATAGTGAAAGTTACTGATTGAAAAAATATGAGTTGATAAGTTTGATCTATTGAGATCTTATAAAACATATTTCTGTGTTTTTTTATTGATTAGTTACACCATTTATCATGAATTTTCGATATGTCAATTGTTCCCAATAGGTTTTAATTGATATTTTACGTTATGTTCAGACATTGTAAGGGATCTGAAAAATCTGGCAATTTAGTAATTCGAAAGTAATAATTATGATGTTTTTTAAATGTATCGAAGTAATGTAGGTAACTATAAGATATAATTTATACCTTTTGGTTAAAATCTAATGAATAAAGTTCTCACGAGACGCGTTGAAGGCTATCTAGGAAGGATATCTTTCAGACATTGATTTTACTTCCTATGATGATGACCAGTATAGGGGAAGTCTTGATCTAGCCTAGAGCCACGATCTGTTCGAGTGGGTGCAGACGCAATATACGTCAAAACCAAAGGGAAACCTTCCCACCGGAATCCGATGATGATGTTATACCCACAATCTCGCTCTCTCAAGGTAGGTGTATATCAAATGAAGTTATTTTTGAAATGCCAATCGACTCACAAGAACTTGATTCCTCAAATGGACTCTTCGGGTGATTTATCACGCATCAAATCTAGCAGTTGTCCACAGTTTCCGAGAGTACAAGTAGATAGCGAATATTTTGGCGTTCCTAAAACCTTCTTCACTTCCACTCCATCGCCAACTAGCTGGAAGTTTAGGTATTTCTTCGAAATAAAATTTCAATTTGGTACTAAAAGAGGCCGTCCAAATAGTACCCCGACTCCGCAAATCATAGAAAACCAGGAGAAGTTCGCCCTGGAAGTGGAATAGCATCACGAGCTATTCCACTTCCAGTAGTAGTAGTAGTGTAGGACACTTTCCAGCACACGATGAAAGGGCTGGAACATGTTGTTAAATAAAATGTTGCAAAAGGAAAACAGGTCTAAACTGCATTAAAAGCAAAGTCTATTTGTGCCTTATAACATATAAAAAATGTTTCTTAGCTTTCTCATGCATAAATAGAACCAATAAAAATTTTCAGTTTTTTTTTCATTGATTTACTGATTGGTCCTACTTTGTTGTGATTATTATTGTTGATTATGCCAAAAGAGAATTTAATTTCTTATATTATTCTTATTATTTACTAAATAAAAATATTGATTAATTATAGGATTTTTGTTTCTACCAGTATCACCACATACATTATTATAACTATCATTTAGGACGGATGGCCTCATTTGTGCACATAAAGAAAAACACAATTTTCTCAGAAAGGCGATAAAAATTCTTTTTTTTTGTGTATTTTTCCCATAGTATCTGTAGCCTATTTAAGCTAAAAAACATTTACCAAACCGATCTGAGAATTAAAAATAATTCAGGTCTGAAAGGGATATACAGTGTGTCCTAGAAAATATGGTCAGACCAAAGTGGAATAGCAGTGGCATATTTTCTGGGACACTTCGTAAGCTAGCGACATCGCCGCTTGCACAGATATCCGACTTCGGCTATTTGTAATGTCCCCACTGCTGGGGCACGGGCCTTTCTTACGGGTGGATAAGGAGGATGGGCCATACGTAACCCACCACGCAGGCCTAATGCGGAACGGTGGGTGTTAACGACTGTAAATGCAGCCGGGATCGACGGCTTAACGTGCCTTCCTGCTTCGGATCGGTCTAGGTCGGTTCCGATGGGTGACCAATAATAAATTTTTGGTCACCCATCCCACGACCGACCCTCGCGAAAGTCGCTTAACCTCTGCAACCGCCGGGCCAGGCGTTAAACCGAACCAAAAATAGGGGCCTAACAGAAGTTAAGCTCAGTACTACGGGCGCTCGAGCATCGTACACATACAAAGACAGCTCTCATCGTTGCGTCACGTACTCTAACTGGTTTGAGATTCCGGTTACAGTGTCGGCAGGGGCGTGCATTGATTTTCCGGCTAGGTAAGCAGTCAGACACTAAAGATTTTTTTTATAGCGAGAATGTTTTTCTAACTAGTCGCATTTACGACCCTAGTTTTAATAATGCTAAAAGTAGTTTTTAATGCTGTTATATGAGCACTGTTTTCATTTTAAGTATTTAAAAAAATGGGAAAGGATAAGTAGGTGGGTAAGAATAATTTCTCTAAACAAACGGAATTACTCTTTCTAAAATTAAATTCAGAATGTATCATTCAAATTTCAAAACTATTTTTCCATTATTTAATAAGATAATTAGGTAAGTAGTAAATATTTTAAACACAACACAATAAAAAACACAGTAATATTTTTTTCTTACATTTCATAATTTCATATTACTAAACAATAAACAAACATGTAATAGCGAAAGTGAATCGGGAGTCGAGACTTAAATGGAAACAAAAAACATGGCCAGCCAGCACTTGCATTATTTTTATTTCCGCAAGCGAGCGAAACAGACCTTACTCCACTGACATGAAAAATTTTTTTTTATTTAACTGGACAGGCTGTCTGTATGATTTGACAGCAAAGTTCTTGTGCCTATTTGAAACGCCACTAGCGTGCGTCTAAAGAACTAATTTTGACGACCAATATGAAAATGGTTGACGTGATGGTCTCTCTAGACTTCAAACTTTAGTACCATGTACGCACGCTACGCTCACGCTACGTCCTACAGCGCCAACATGGCGGTAATCAAATAGGCACAAAAACAGTTTGACATAAGCCTGTCCAGTGTAAATATATGCAGGTCAATGCCTTACTCTAATGTGGCATGGGACCACATGGGACGCATTGTTATCGGCCTGTCGGCTGGTCGGCTGTTCTCGGCAAAAACCGTCCAGCCGAGTAACGTTGATTACCTAGCGCTGTAAAATTGCGAAGGTCATGTTTTAGAACGTAATGCGTACCAATAGCGCATTTCTTTCTGTGGTCGTATAACTTTGACGGATTATTTTTCTAAAACTCGTTGTATGAAACGCTCCTAGCTTCGAATATGCATTCCAAAGACTGCCTAACCGGGCACACCGTAGTACTTATATTAGCGTAAGGAAAAAGGTTACACAGTGTTCAATAGAAGTTTGGCAATAGAATAACGTACTTGTTTAACCAAATTAGACTAAATTATTTTAATGTAGTGGTATATTTAGAGTGCCAATTTAATAGGTTCGTAGGTAAAATGATTGAAGTAAGCACTGCCTTACTGCCTATATGGTATGCACGCCCCTGAGTGTCGGTGAGAGGTGTCTATGTGCGTTGCTCGAGCGCGCGAGTAAACTAGTCTACTTTCTCTATACCGGGTGAAATAAGACACTCAACGAAGCCGAGGTCTACGTATTCTGCTCATCATCAGGACCATTTCTGTTCAAAATTATTGCTGGAAAACGATTTATGTTTTTGGTATTAAAAAATCATTGCATACATTACCACGCAATGTAACGCGTACAAAAGACCGCGCCTGCGAGTGAATGCTACATAGCTGCGTGCGGCCCAGTTGAAAGGCACCGTTTATGTGAATGCTCATGAAATACATTGAATGATGACGTTTTGAAGCCATTGTTACGAAATACATAAAATTTAGATAATGTTTATGTACACAAAAATTTCGAAATAACGAATAAAATAAGATTTATAAATTTTTGAAAAAAAAAATTACTTCGACCTTCAACGACTTCGTAGCTATTGGTTTCCCAGGTACAGTCTAAGAAACAACAATGATCCTGATGATGGGCGGAATGCGTGGACTTCGGCTTCGTTGAGTGTCTTGTTACACCCGTTATTGTGGTATTATGCTTACTTCATTGGCGCCGTCTTCCAGTTTGATCTTCTTGGCGTGCGTGGGGTCGTCCCCGTCGGCGTCGGGCGCGTGCTCGCGCTTGAGTGCCTTCTTGCCGAGCGTGCTGTCCGCGCCCGTGGCGTACTGGAACACCTCGCTGGGGCAAACCAAACACGTGTGTAACACACTTTATGACCCACCGCACATTGAGCCACTAGTCGCGGCCACTAAACGCGAGGACGAGTTTTCATACATTTTTACACGACTGCCCAAAAAGGAGTGTGTATGTGTTTAGGGTTCATGTATGTTTGTGGGTATATGAATTTCTTTATTCCACCATAACTTCTAAATGCCTTAACAGATTTAAATGTATGGGGTATCGTTAGAATCCTTACATTATTTCGAGTGACACTGGCTATATTTTTTTTTGAAAGAATTCAATAAGGCGACTGTACGACGCCTCTTACAAATGGGAAAAAAAAAAATTTTCTTCTATTATTACAATATGGGCATCAAATAAAAGGCCTTGATGAGCACATTCCAAAACTATATAATTTGTCACTAAAATGTGTGAAATAAAAATAAATTAATAAAAAAATATTTAAAACACGACTGCCCTGCCAAATACGAACTAAAAAGTTAAATAACAAGTGACATTGCAGTCGGGGGACCTCTTTGATCAAAAATCCTTACTTAATATTATAAATGCGAATGTCCGTTTGTTTGTTTATTTGTTTGTTTGCTTGTTACGCCTTCACGTCTTAACTACTGAACCGATCATCATGAAATTTTGCATACACGTTGTCAGAGGTACAGAGAAGGACATAGGGTACCTTTCATCCCGAAAAAAGTATTGTTCCCGAGGGAAAGCAAAAAACCTTTTCACGCAGACGAAGTCGCGGGCGGCCGCTAGTTGTTCTATAAAACGGTCCCCCGACTGCAATGTCATTTGTTATTTAACTTTTTAGTTCGCGTTTGGCAGGGCAGTCGTGTTTTCAATATGTTTTTATTTATTTATTTTTATGTATAGCAAGGGTGGCCAACACGTCGATCGCGATCGACGAGTCGTCTCTGGAGACAGTGCAGTCGATCGCGAGAGACATAACAAAAACTGCTTTACTTCTGGTAGTAAAGCAAGTAGCAACCGAACGGGGAACCGTGCAAGGAGCGGGGGCGGCGGTTTTGTAGTGAAAAATACCTCAAAAACGAAAATGCTTTAAGTTTTAAGTAGATCGCAGCCCTAAACAAGTTGGCCACCCCTGGGGCCGTACCGGCTAACTTACATGACTTCGTAATCGTTTTCATTTGACAGATGGATGTACATAATACATTGCTAAGCTTCTTTTTGGCACAAATAAAACCTTGCCAAAGAAAAGTAGCATTGTATCACATCCATCTGTCAAATGAAAGCGATAACGATAGCCATGTAAGTTAGCTGGTACGGCCCCCGTTGTATAGTATCGGCGCAAACCGAGCGTTCGAGTGGCCACGTTCGAGCCACAAGCAGCGGGAGTCGCCCGCGCTCGCTACTTGTGGCCGCGATTGTCGCTCGCATCGCGCGTACACTCGGCCCCAGTAGTCGACTTCTTCCCGGCGGCCACTGAACCACTAGCAGCTGTGACCGGTGGCTGCGTCAAGTGGCTTAACTGAGCCACTAGTGGTCGTGTTTAGTGGCCGCGATCAGTGGCTCAATGTACGGCAGCTCTAAAACGCGGAAGTCTTAGAGCTGGCGCACATTGTGCCACTATATAGTCGCGACCACTTATGGCTCAGTCAAGCCACTAGAGCAGCCACCGAGCGACAAAACGAGGCCACAAGTCAATGTCAAAAGTAAAAATTATGTAGATATTACAAAAACAAAGAACGACAACAAACACTGTGGCCCAACTTAAAATCATGACTATTAGCCATTTCTAATACCCCCATTGCTGGGGCACTGGCCTTCCTTGTGGGTGGATAAGGAGGATGGGCCATAACCCACCCTGCCCAATGCGGATTGGTGGGTATTAACAACTTCAAATGCAGCCGGGACCAACGGCACATACCTTCTGAAGCTGGATCCATTCTTCTAAAAATCATGGAAAGTAGAAAATAATCATTAGAACTACTAACCTCTTACTGTGGTACTTCTCAAACTTGGCTTTAGCCTTCCCCGTGCCACTGATCCGTCTCAAGTTGCCTTCTTCCAGTAACCTCAACTTATTCTCGAGCTTCACTTTGTGCTCGGCTCCCATCTCAAAGGAAACGTCTTCACCAAAAGCATCCACCCTCGTAGCTAACGCCGCTTTCGCAGCCAACATTCGAGACATTTTACCCTTATTCTTAGCACTACACTGACCAACCAGTGCCGCGTGGTAAATCAAACCATACTTCGGAGTGTCTTTTTTAGTCTTCAATGCCCTAAATAAGGCCTTTTCAGCTCCAAATATCTGAACGGTGGATGCTGGATGTTTGGCCAAGTTCATGAGGGAGCCGGCGTGGGCGATGAGGCGCGCGCCGATGTGCTCCCCGATCAAAACTGTCAGGTTCGGCGCCATAGCCATCATCCTAGCTTTGAGGTAGTCTGTTAAATGTGTTCGGTAATCTGTTATGGCAATGATTTCATCACATAAATTTTGTATGTTCATAATGTCATCGTCAGATATTTCAGTGCCCATAGATATCTCAGCGGCTTCTTTCACTTTTTCTTCCAAGTCCTCGGGTAGGATGTCGGACAGATCAGTTTTAGAGGCATTGTCTCTAGTGCCTATGAGTTTGACGATTTTCACAAACAATGTGTTATCAGTCATAATTTTACCTAGTTCGGGGAAATGCCAGCCGTACCACTCGCGGCACCTCATGATGTAGTTATTCAATTCCTTGTCTAAATCATCTAGAAGACATTGAGCTTGCACTATCATGGTGTCTATTTTGTCTGGGGAGAATTTAAGCTTGTATCTGGAGAGGGAATGAGCGAGACCGAGGGCCATAGCGGTCATCTCTTTCTTTGGCAAACCCGACAACAAACTGTCCATTTGTGAGCGAATACACCTGAGCAACTCTTGTACATTGGAGTTGGAAACACACTGTAAGTCAAACTTTTCCCTTATGGCGCTGCCGAGCTTAGCGTCTCCCACCAGCAACTGGTCTTGGACTTCCTTGCAGACATATTTCTTTAAAGCTTTCTTTAAGGGCTTTGATATTTTTCCTTCGATAGCTGCTGTCGTGGCGGCCAGAGCTTCTGTTGTGTCTTCGAACTTGACAAAGTTCTTTAGTTTCACACTGAAAATGTATTTATGTCATTATTATAAATAAGCAGGTATAACATAGTATTTCTTTCAATATTAAAAATAATGAAGGATGGGAGTACCTATTGAAAACATAGAATAGAGTATGTAAAATTAGATCAGATGATTACAAAATGTAATTTCTCAATAATTATTGGATTAAGAATGAAACATTAACAATTTGTAGAATTTGACAAATTACAGTTTATGGAATCATCCTTATTAGTAAGGTTGAATTGTATGTTATTTAGTTTTCCATATATAAAAGCTTACACAGCTGATGCTCCCTCTGCAGAGTTGAATTCATGGTACAAGTCATCTATCTGCGAGAGTTTTGATTCATCCAACAACTATAACAAGAATAAACAGAACTAATAATAACTGTTGTTTATTGGATGAAACAGAATTAAAATAAAACAGTTTACTATGAAGCAATTGTGCACTGGAAGAAGGCAACATTACCACATGAATAATAAGAAATAATGTGATTAATAATGTACGCATGACAGCACGTTAGGTTAAACATTTAAAATGAAAACAGCTCTTATTACTCCGTATTACTATGTATGGCATAAAGGGGGTCCCAACGTCAACATGTATAGTCTGACATGCCACTGACTGTACAAGAGAACTGATCGACTTCAGAGCACTTGTGGTACAAAACAACATAATGATTGTAATCTGTAAAATTTTATCTTCGCCATACATTCTCGAGTGAAGTTGCAGTAATCACTGTCTATTGTCAATTTAATTACATTATACCTACCTACATTATTGATTAATTAACATGTAATAATGATTATTGAAAAATTTCTGGGTTGGTTATTACAACTTAATAGGTACTCAAATTGTTACAGTTGACTTTTAGGTAAACTATTTTTATAATTATTTAATTAATTAATGTTGTAGCAACTGAATGTTCAGAAAAGATTATTCATATATTTTTATAACTGTAAAAGTCTATGAATCTAAGTCAATTTTTGCATACCTATTTTACAACTGGTAAGATACCTAGTAGAAAAAATAGACAAACAAATGGCAAAAAATACACCATGTCATTGGAACAAAATTTATGTTTTAATTGTTTTCAGTGCAATAGATGAATAAACTACATATATTTTATTCATTTTAAATGAAAAATCTTCAAAACATTCCAGTTGTTTAGGTTATGAATAACACGTGTTGAAATTTTACCTTGAATATAGCGTAGCCCGCCGGCGTCTCAAATAAAACCAACATATTTGTTACACTGGTCACTTAACACTTTAATGTTTAATATTTTTTTAAAGCGAATGGTCCGCCAATTTGCCGTGAAATTAATAATACAAAACAAAATGTGCGAACGCTACGGCATCATGCATTGTAGTTCGTTCGTGTAGTGGGCGGGCTGGGGGGGCTTTCTGACATTGACATTTATGATTTGACAGTGACATTAAGTGTATTCCAGCAGACTAATCGCTGAGCCACCGATCGCCATAGAGTACATTTCAACCATAGAAAGTAACTTATATATGTTACTAGAATCATAAAACAGTAGCAACATTTTTTTTAACTCCTTCCTTCATTTAGCTTTAATTAATTATTGAAAAAAACAAAAGCATATCAATGAAACGGACATCTTTGTTAGCGATTTCACAAGTCTCTCCTGAGTATATTTGTTCTGTGGCACAAGTGATTGCGCATTAAAAAAAGTCTGTGGGATGTCAGTCAACTCAACTGTCAAAAGCGTTTTGTTAGTTGCGACATATGCACAGATTTTCCGTTTGATCTGCCTTTCTATTGTATAACTTCAAAATCTATCGCAATCGCTTTCAGGATGTAATCCATTGAAGTTTCTTTTTGGCAGAAATAAAAACTTACCAAAGAAATGCAGCAATGTGTCACATCCATCTGTCAAACGAAAGCGATTGCGATAGATTTTTAAAATTAGACAATTAGCCCCCTGTTCCAACTTGTACATTGTGGTGCTAATCTGTATCACTAACGCAGCTAGCGAAACGTATTGTCGTGAAACTGGTGTTGCTATTTAGTGTCGGGGTTACCAAAAAAAAACTTTCAAACGTAAATAACTCTTAAAACATAAATCTTAGTAAAAATCTGAATATTATCTATGACTTAATAATTACATGCCTACATTTTGAAAAAAACAGAAACGTTATACAGTATACACTCTTTGGTTTTTTTCTATAGGTTATTTTTTTTAACAGACCAAAGAAATAACTTTTTAAATACCCCATGCTATACCTAGTATTAGCCGCAAGCAAATCGGCTACACTTAGTTTTAGCCAACAGCTATCGGTCACACCTAGTTTTAGCCGGCTAAAACAAACGGCAAACATCTTGAAATCGGGTGCGAACATTTAGTATGACTAGAAACACACTATTGTGTTGTGTTGTGTTGTGTCGGGATCTGTTGTGGCGCGGACCGGACCGCTCGGCTGCGATTGCAACAGAACCCCCACCATATTTTATTTATTCTTATGCCCCCACCACCGATCTGTCGCGCGCGACACAACACAACACAATAGTGTGTTTCTAGCATTGTATTGGTATTTGGGTAAGGCCGTAGATTTTGCCACTTAGTGACATAAGTTTACATAACAATAATATGTAGGTAATGTTAACACAAAAGTGACATAAAACGTTACATACAATTGTAAAGCGTTTTCACATAGTTCACATGGGTATACAAAAACTAAACTACCTTCACAAAGTAAAAACCCAGAGATTTTCTCCCTTTTAATGTGAATAAACTAATGAAATCAGAACCAGAATTTATTACTTTGTCACATAATCGATCTCTGAATCTGTGATCTGACCGAATGTGCATATTTCTTTATGACTTTTTTACGTAACGTTACATAAGTTTGCGTATCGCAAAAAAAAAACAGCTGTTCTATACTAAAGTGCAGTACCTACTCGACCTTAATGTATGGAACAGCTGATTTTTTTTTGCGAGCAGGAGAGTTGGCTCCATAGTGCAATGTTGGCGGTTCGGGACGTTAAATGAAAAGATCTGACTGCGATTATTGACCCCTTTATTGTGCTCCGTAAGAGCTTATATATATGAGGAGAGATGCGTGTGTGTATAGGTTACATACATGTTAGTACACACACTACACCTCCCCCCTAAAAAAGAAAAAAAAACTTTTTTTATTATACTATTAAAAGATAATAATAACCCTAACTAATACAGGTAAGTACTAAAAAGATATATAAAGATTATCTAAGATTTTTTTTTATTTTACCATTAACTTAGTAACATTGTTTCTGTCACAATAATATGTATTTATAATTTAACAACTACAACAAAAATTTAACAAAGAAATCACAATTCTAATCTCCAAAATATATTGCTCTATGTAAGTAGGTAAGTACACATAGTTACATTCGATTTTTATATATATTATAATAATTCAATCATAACAATATCATTCTCTAAATCGCAAGCGATTGTTTAAGGAAATAAGTTTTTTTTTTTCTTATAATAGGTACAGTATCTCATTATTCAAGAGAGGAACACTCACAAAATAAAATTTACCAATAATGTAAAGAAATAAGGTATTTATAATAACAAAATCGTAAATTTTGCATACAAACAAAGAAAATCTGAACTGAAAGTCTGAAATTTGAATTGCTAATATAGATATTTAGAAAACTGTTGATACATTTTTATCATTTGAATAACGTTTAATAACTCGTATAACGTTATATGTTACATGATAAAACTAACATCCAATCCTGTAATATTTTAAAAATAAGTAAGTAAGAAATATGCTTTATTTTTAAAATAAAACATGAAAATATAGGTAACCAAATCAGTATTCCGAATTTTTAACACTATAAATATCGGTATCAAAACAGGTTACAAATAATAACGTAAACACTACGTCACGATAAGTACATACTCGTACAAGGTTTTTATTAAATGTGGGTTATTTAGTTTACATTAGGTTTTAGGTTATGCAGAAAAAATCATTAAAATTGCAGATTTCCAATGGATACTTAAATATTAGTCTGTGTTTGCAACATTCTTACATTCTTTTTAACTCTCGTTAATATAAAGTTCACATTTCAAAGCAAACATATATTAGTTACTTCTTTATCATATTAATTAAAATCTTCACTACAACATGTATTAGGTATCCTTCTGATTTATACAGAAATAGATTGCACATACTTACTCATATTCCAAAATTTATATGTTTGTTATAAAACTCTTAAAATCAACAGTTGAATAAGGTAACTGAATAAAAATAAATAAAAATATCACTATAATCTCTTGTTATGTACTTATTTATTTCTCTTTCATTTATTTATTAACTCTTTGTTTCCCAATAACTTTTCGCTAACATAAAAAAACAAAGCTTTACGCGTTCTTTACTTTCATTCATCGCGTCTTTAAAAAAAACATACATCTTTCATAACTTCTACAAAAAAAAACTTTCCTTCAATAATTTAATCAAATTATAATCATTCATCATATTCCTAATATAAATATCCTCAAACATTTATTGTTTATCATATAATCCTATCCATATATTCTTATCTAAATTATCCTGTGTCAATAACAATATTCCCTTAGATATTCTTCACTTTAAATCCTACTCTTGCTCGTTATAAACTTCATTTTCAAAATATCGGTACACTTATACACATAATCACCTACTAGGTACTCACATATCATAATTCGCCCGGCGCTGGCGTACTTTCATTTTTATTTAACTCATAATTTTTGGTACATACTTTATCATATTTATTTATAGTCGACTTCATTATCATACCACATAAAAATGGACAATTGCCATTTTGGGCTGTGGCCACAGCTCAATTATTAATGGGGGCAGGTTTAAGTCTCTATTGCACTCCAACTATGTCACAGAGGAAATCTCGTTCACACCATGATCCAATGGAAGGATCTGACACCCCACGTATGTACCATTATTAATAGGGTCATGAATTAAGACACATACTAATTTGGTCTCCAAACAGGATTCAAAGGGGAAATCTCGTTCACACCTTGATGCAACTGAAGGACCTGAACCCTATAGTACCTCTCCTTTGATGTGTACCGCATAATCGAGCTTTTATAAAGATAAAGATAAAGAAGATAAAGAAACATTTATTGGCCTAAAAAAATTAACATAGTTAGAAGAAGAAAAACAAACAGAAATAACAGACAGAGATTACTAAAAAATAAATGCTACGGGTGTGGCCAAAGGGTAGCTGGCTCAGCTATGCTTTTGCGGCATTGCGCAGAATGCCGCAAGAGCGCTGGTTTTCAGACTTATTTATCTTAACCATTTCATTCCAAAACCTATAAAAAAACTATCAATCCAAAATTTAATATAAAGTAAATAAGAGATTCATCGCTTTTGGGTGATCAGTCCAATCGCATGTGAAACCTTATAAACCGTATATTCCCTAACTTCTATAAATAAATCCTTACCATCATTCCAAATCCTACATAAAAAAAACGCATCACATTAGCTATACCTAAACCTTGCTGTACCTAATTGCAAACTAAAAAGCTACAAAAAGATTTTTAATACAGCTACATTAACTTTCCTACAATATTCCTTCTACCTATAAAATCTATACCTTTGCTTTATTCTAATCAAATATCTACCAAGCTTTCAAACTGTTTTTCTAACTTTTTCTTTTCAAACCTCAACTAAATATTATTTCCACAAACATAAATATCTCAATCATACCTTAACATAAACTTTCACATCCGAAATTAATAAGTTCCTTAAAGTTTTCTTCCCACCAAATTAATACCTATTATCTTTTCCTATTGAAACAATGTTTTATATTACAGCTTGATTAGCAAACCCGTGTGATATTTTGCGACAAGATTAATATTACTGCTTCGCCTAAATATCAACTTGCATAAGTGCAGCTGCGCTACCTCTTTGTAATCTACCGATATCGAAATACAACGCTTTACATTCCAATACCTTGTTCGTTATGTTTATCAAAACAATATGATTGCATCACTTCTACTTAGAAAATTTGTCATAATAATTTACTACCGATACTTACTTATTAAATTTAATTGTGTTGATATTAAAAATTAAACTCGACACAGTTAATAAAATTATAAATTCAGAAAAAAAATGAAATATTCTTACTTTATTACTAATTTATATGATAAATTAAAATGCTAGGACACTAATATAAAAAAATTGAATTAGAATACTATTAGTTGAAATCAAATGTACAAAAATGGCTACATAATCGATCATATTTTCATTTTTTCATTTCACTCCTAAAACATAAAAGAAGATAATTTCACTACAAAAACTAATAAAATTAAATCTATTATTATCTAGCGTTTATTTACTTACTTTACGTAAAAAACATTATACATAAATAAAATATAATTATGCTCTTCGTAAAAATTATAGCGGAAACATAATCTGAAACTATGAACGTACGCAAAAGTATTGAAATCTAATTTTGTTTTGTCAATGTCATAAATAATATTATGAAATCAAATTCGTAAATAAAATTTTTTCAGGCAAACATTGAAACTAAAATGAATTTTCGAACTTTCCTATTTACTTAATTAGTTATTTTATAAGATAGAATATAGTTATAAATTACTTGTACCTACATAAATATGTGATATCGCAAAGAAAATTAATTATGTACTAATCTGAAGACAAAAGATAGTCTGCTATAAGAATAAATACCTACAAGTATATAAAGCCGCTTTTATATCTATTGAAGAATTGTTGAAAAACAATTAAATAAGTATTGTTACTAGAGAAATATTATTGCATCACCTACATACGATAAGAGTGAAAAAAATAGAACCTTATCAAATATCTATTGTATATAAGTAGGCGGACTTAATGCCTTAGGCATTTTCTACCAGTCAACCTTAGGGTGATTTCAATATCGATGTAGATATAAAAGGTATACAATATAGATATAAGAGAAAAATGTTCACATTAAATAAAAATAAATCCTACTTAAATAAAATTGTTATTAACATTAGTGTCCTGCGAAAGAATGGAAAATTTGTGCCATTTTTAACCTTTTTGTAATTTCAATGAAAGACTTTATTTAAACAACTTAGTTTACGATAAAAAAAAACTCGAACGAAATTTAAATTCTTTAATTCAACAAAAATGATTCCTACTTACAATATCACACGTGTTGCTATGTCAGCAGTTACGATGTCGGTCACTTATTAAAAACGTATTACAAAGTCCAAACTTTTACTTACGAAATGCAAAGCAATGGTAATTAAAAAAACAATTGACATCGATAAATATTCTTTAAAATGATTTATGTAACAAAAACCACAAAATAATTTTAAACAAAAATAGCTATAAAATTTATTTACCTCACCTTTACTCACTTTAAACTACGAGAAAAAAATAAGTCCAAAATGTCCATAAAATTATATATTTTATGGACCTTTAACATTTACATTTACCGTAAAATTAGAGTTACCTTTATCAACGATCAATCTCCGTACAAAGTTACTGTAAAATAAAAAACAAACATTAATACCAACACCACTAAAAATAACAGTTACCTACTTTTTCTGTGCAATCACTTGTATAAACCATAAACTTAGTTTTTTAAGAAACTAACTTAAAACATTATCTACGAAGATTAAATTTCATTTTCTTCTCGTACTCCGGATATTACTTACTAATCTAGCTAATCGTCAGAAACAAATTAATCGATTAAACACGACAAAAGAGGAGTACTATATAAAATATTACAATCAAATTAAAATAAATTCTTCATAATGTGCATTCTAAATTTCTTATTTTTACTTCCAACAAATTACATTTAAAATTTATTTACTCATTACTTAACGTTTACCAAACTTTACCAAACCAAAAAAAAAACTCTGACACAATCATATAAGTACTACTTAGGTATCTTTAATAAAGTGTTATTGAAGTTTCCATAAAAAAAAGAAAGAAAAATCAAACCACATAGGATGTTATAGTAATGTCTTTGGAATAATAATGTTTCATGTCGCTCCACGTTGTAAACTGTCTGGACTCTGGCCACATTCCGTTGGTAAATTCAGCGTTTGCCCCTGCTCCATCCTCACGACACCATCATCGGCCGGCAGCGTCCACATCCGACTCCATCATCTCCCGGCACCCTGCTTTTCACCCTCATCATCTTTCCAGCAGTAGCATCATCACAGCGGCAACAGAGTACTCGGCAACGAACACTTTGTCATAGATTGTTCAATCAATTGTAACTTTGTTGAGTTCATTTACACTGACTTGAAGAATTTATTTTATTCACTTATATTGTTTTTAAAGATTAATATTTCAAATCATATTATTATTTATAAATGTAAAGTCTTTAAGTTATAAAAGTTCCCATTTTTATAATTAACACGCACATAATTTTATTCTATTTTATAGTCAATTTTATTTCGCATTATAATTTATTTGCACTTTACGAACAAACCAGCTGCACAGCAGCGCCGCCGACGCAGGCGGCACTGGCAGGGTCGCCATGCAATGTTGGCGGTTCGGGACGTTAAATGAAAAGATCTGACTGCGATTATTGACCCCTTTATTGTGCTCCGTAAGAGCTTATATATATGAGGAGAGATGCGTGTGTGTATAGGTTACATACATGTTAGTACACACACTACAATAGTAAAAGTTGCTTGTAATTATGATAGTCCAATAAAACTAGCTTTATCCGGACATAATTAGATAACTGAAATTTTCTTTTTCTATGTCATAAATTAATGTTAGTTATAGTTAAAATAAAAGGAATTAAACATTTCAAAACTTCGCATAAAACTAAAAAAAATAAAAACAAAATTTTCAACGAATTTTGATTTCATTATTACAGCATAATAAATAACTTAGTAAATGTACATGTATTATGCCATGACGCTTGCATTTCAGGTAAATAAATCAAAATTAAACTATTTGATCAATCGGAACTATTGTTAATAAGGAAGGGTTAGTAAGTTGCAGATATTTTGGCTTATCTTACCAGAAATTATAGATAACTGTAATTTAATAAGTCATACTGAATGGTATATAATGTGTGTTAATAAATTGTTAAAAATTAAACAGATTCTCTTTGCAGATTTCCAAAGTCACAAATATTTGTGATTTTTGGAAAACCAAAATACGTAACTACTTCAAAAGTGTTTAATTGATGCCTTCAAAATATTATTAGTACTTTAAGAAACAAATTAAACAATAAATGTCCACGATTATTCATTTACTGATATTTTTTCTTAGTTACGTTTCAATATGAACATTATTTCTTGCAAAATAAGGTCGTGATTTGTGTACCAACTCCCGACTGTGCTGTCGCGAGTCGCGAGTAAATTCTTATACCTAGACTATACGCAAGGCAGTCAGTGATTGTCAACCTTTTATGAACACGTGGGACCACGGTTCGACTAGGGTGGAGATAACATTGAAATATATAGGTATGTGTTCATTAGATCGACAATAACCAAATTGATCAGGATGAGATAGGTATATGATTTTCGTGGAATCACGTTTACTTATTTATAAGCTTTCTGTATAAAGTAAATAAAAATAGTCTAGGTGAGAACATGCAAATTATGAACATGATAAATGGTTCTACCTTTATTAGGCAGACCTCTGTAGCACCAATAATAATTAATTAGTTATTTTTATACTACTCTAAAACGCGAAAAGGTGATGTGCTCGTAATCGCTCGCAGCGGTTGTGTGCGTGTATGCGTATGTGCGGGGGAAGTGGAGCGTGCCGTCTCGTCGTCGCTCGTCGGTCGCTGCGTTGGCTGGGCTGCCTCGTCCAACCGAGGGCTAGCTGCGGTTAGCTAGCTGTGTGTCTATGTCGCTCGCGCAAAATAATATATTATTATTTATTTGGTGCATCATGCATGATCATGCGTTCGAGATAATGTATAAAAACCTAACATGCCAATGTGTTGTTATGTTATGTGTTGTGTAAATAAGTACTTAAAAAATTAAAAATATTACCTACTTCAATCCAAATAATTTAATTATTTATTACGAAAGTTCTTGATAATATCGATCGATCGAAGTAAACTTATAAATAAAAACCTTACCTACTGAATTAAGTAGGTATGTGTCTACGACCTAAGTACACGTACCTAAAGATACACAGCCCCCCTAGCATGACCATCGAAACACGACATATATCGCGTGGTATAGCATTTTATCGCCACTCAGCTGTCAAAATCCATTGTCTTTTGACAATTAATCATGATAAATCGTCGCGTTTCGGTGATCATGCTAGGGGGGGCTGCTGTTTATTATTATATTTTTACCAATTTTTTTGATTTGGGAGTGGAAGTAGATAGTTTAAGAGCCCGTAGTGATTTTGCCGCTGACTGCCGCCGCTCTCTCACTCGCACGTTTCATGTTTTCTCAAGATTTCTTAAATCTTAGTGCGTACTTGAAAAATGTGTCTCGGCCACTTTTAGCAATATAAGATTACGGACCTAGAGACTTGAAATTTTGCACACAGATACCTCAAACAGTGTAGGCATCCACTAAGGAAGGATTTTTGAAAATTCCATTCCATTCCAAAGTTTGTATGAAAGTCCCTCAGTTTTGAAGCTAGGATCTTCAAATTTTGTGTTTAGGCTGACGATTGAAAATTAATAAACACGGGGCTCAGCGTTTTTCAAAATTCTACCCCCGAAGGGGTGAAAAGGGGTATGAAGTTGTGTATAGAAGAAAATCCTTCATTTTCGAAGTAAAAAATTACTTAATTTATAGTATAGGCTTATGGAAGAAAATCTAACGCAACGTATATTGTTATTGTTAGTACTTCAACCCCTATGGCAATGAAATAGGGGTGAAATGGGTAAATATACCTAAAAATAGATAATATGGATGTCGTTATTGGGGTTTTCTGGTATGACGATTGCAAAAATGACCTTTATTTTGAAGTCCAACACGGTGGACATGATTTGACCCCCTAAAGGGGTGAAAATGGGTTTCAAATTTTGTATGGAAAAAGAATATAAAAAAGACATTACAACTTTAAACGTCGTAGGAGCACGTCTAAAAATAAATAGGCAAACGTATATTTTGTGATTTTGAAAATCAACCCCTTAGAGGGTAAATGGGGTAAATAAACATAAAAATCGATATGGATATCGTTCTTGAGGTTTTATGGGATGGTGATTGCGAAAATGGCATTTATTTTAAAGTCCAACACGATGTACATGATTTAACCTCTAAAAAGGTGAAAATGGGGTTCAAGTTTTGTATGGAAAAAGAATATAAAATAGACATAACAACTTTAAACTTCGTAGGAGCACGTCTAAAAATAAATTGTCAAACATAAATTTTGTGGTTTTGAAAATCAACCTCTTGGGGGTAAAAGAGGTAAGTAAACATAATAATCGATATGGATGTCGTTCTTGAGGTTTTATGGGATGGTGATTGCGAAAATAACATTTATTTTAAAGTCCAACACGATGTACATCAAGGGTGGCCAACCCACGGCCCGCGGGCCACATGCGGCCACCGTCTGTTACCTTGTGGCCCACAGAGCCGTGCACATTTTTTTAAGTAAAAAAAAGTATACTAAACTTACCTTATCATACCCACTATAAAAAGTTGTGTATAGAAGAAAATTCTTCATTTTCGAAGTAAAAAATCACTTAACTTATAGTATAAGCTTATGGAAGAAAATCTAACGCAACGTATATTGTTATTGTTAGTACTTCAACCGCTATGGCGATGAAATAGGGGTAAAATGGGTAAATAAACCTAAATATAGATATGGATGTGGTTATTGGGGTTTTCTGGTATGACGATTGCGAAAATTACATTTATTTTGAAGTCCAACACGGTGGACATGATTTGACCCCCTAAAGGAGTGAAGATGGGTTTCAAATTTTGTATGGAAAAAGAATATAAAATAGACATTACAACTTTAAACTTCGTAGGAGCACGTCTAAAAATAAATTGTCAAACATATATTTTGTGGTTTTGAAAATCAACCCCTTAGGTGGTAAATGGGGTACGGTACGTAATCATAAAAATCTATATATGGATGACGTTCTTGAGGTTTTATGGGATGGTGATTGCGAAAATGACATTCATTTTGAAGTCCAACTCGGTGGATGGGAACGGGAACGGGAACGGTTGAAGGTTCCCTAAAAATTTTCTCTAATATCCACGTGGACAAAGTCGCGGGCGGAAGCTACTTGATTATAATTAAGTAACTATTAGGATTTGAATGGTTTTATTACAGAGTGCTTGTGGTCTTGTTCCGGCTCCATCATCCGACCCTGGCTACTATTTACCAACAGATCACTCATCAAGACAAATTGAACTAGCACAAGCTCGATGGGATTGCATGGTTTTATTAGAGAGTTCCTGTGGCTTTCTTCCGGCTCCATCATCAAACCATCTCTATTAGAGTACTATGAGTAGTCTTGACAGACAAATTAAACGAATCCAAACTAGACTAGGTTTTTAAGACCTACATGTACATCCACGACACTCCCTGTACGTGTGAGCTCTGGCGCCGCCGGTGACCTTGAGTTGCGAGTCGGCAACAGGGTTGGACTTGGTAGTGGCGTAAATATGGCGCGGCGAAACGGGGTGCGCGCGCGTACTTAGTACTAATAGTTACTTCATCATCATCATCATCATATCAGCCGCACGATACCCACTGCTGGGTATAGGCCTCCCCTAAGGATCTCCACGACGATCGGTCCTGCGCTGCCCGCATCCAGTGGCTTCCCGTGACCTTCATTAGATCGTTGGTCCACCTTGTCGGGGGCCTACCCACGGAGCGTCGTCCGGTACGCGGTCTCCAACCAAAACCTTTCCGCCCCAACGGCCATCAGTTCTTCTCGCTATGTGTCCTGCCCATTGCCACTTCAGCTGAGCAATCCTTCGAGCGATATCGGTTACTTTAGTTCTCCTGTGGATCTCCTCGTTTCTGATTCGATCACGCAGGCAAACGCCGAGCATGGCTCTCTCCATTGCACGCTGGCTGACCTTGAGCCTCCTTATGAGACCCATAGTTAGCGACCACGTTTCACTGCCGTAAGTCATCACTGATAACATACACTGTTCATAGACTTTGGTCTTGAGACACTGAGGTAAGTCGGACGCGAAGATTTTTCGAATCTTCCAGAATGCTGCCCACCCGAGTTGGATTCGACGAGTGGTCTTTTTCTCAAAGTTGGACTTACCTAACTGGGCTGCCTGTCCTAGGTATAAGTAGTGGTCAACTTCAAGTGTAGTGTTCCCAACATGAACTGTGGAGGGTACAACATGCCCATTTGACATAATTTTCGTCTTATCCATGTTTATCTTGAGACCCACTCTTTGGGAAGCACTACGGAGATTTTCGAACATTGTGTTCAGGTCTTCCATGGTCTCAGCCATAAAGACTATATCATCGGCAAAACGAAGGTGTGTAAAGTACTGGTCATTAATGTTAATGCCGAGTCCTTTCCAGTCCAAGAGCTTAAAGATGTCCTCCAACGCAGCTGTGAACAGCTTCGGAGAAATAACGTCTCCCTGTCTCACACCACGCTGCAGTTGGATAGGATTTGTGCTCTGGTTCTGTACTCGGATCAACATGGTGGCATTTTTGTACAAGTACCTCAACACCTCGATATACTTATAGTCCACTTGGCACCTTTGGGGAGACTGCAATACCGCCCAGGTTTTAATCGAATCAAAGGTTTTCTCATAATCCACGAACGCCGAGCAGAGTGGCAGATTATACTCTTCGGTCTTATGAATAACCTGCCGCAGCGTATGGATGTGGTTTGTGGTCTATGGTGCTAAAGCCTTTTCGAAATCCGGCTTGTTCGGCAGGTTGGAAGTCGTCGAACTTACGAGCGAGACGATTCGTAAGGACTCTCGAAAGCAACTTATAGACATGGCTCAGAAGTGAGATGAGTCTGTAGTTCTTTAAGAGGGACTTATCACCCTTTTTAACTGACTTCAAAAAAAGGAGGAGGTTATCAAGTCGACGGTTTTGTTTATTTTTTTATGTAAGTTTTACCATAACTTTGTCAGTTGTTATCCGAATTATACAATTCTTTTTTTATCTCAAAGAACAAAGTTCGTGTGTGGTCCCATAAAAAAATTACAGAGATCTGGCATGTAGTTTTTTCATAATGCTGAAAAATATCAATTATTTAGCTTGCCATCACACGTGTTTATAAGGATTTTCGGACATAACATCTTTTTAAAGAACAAAATCACCTCACTTATGTTCCATGCCTTCGGCGTTCTGCCCTCGATGATGACGGAATTGAAAAGTTCTGGAGGACTTTAAGTATCGGCTTACCGCCCGCTCTCAGAAGTTCTGTAGTGATTCCGTCGTCACCCGCCGCCTTGTTGTTTTTCAGCTGTTTGAGAGCCATACTAATCTCGTACATGCTGACATCCAGGATATCTTGGGTATAGTGTCGGGTAAGCTTGGCTCTGGGGTCTTTAGCCTTGCTTTCAACAGGTGTCTGCGTGGAATATAACTGCCCATAGAAACTCTCAATCTCCCTCAGGATTTCAGGTTTCGATGAAATGATGCGTCCGTCGTCAGTTTTCAGCTTCGTCATGTGGCTTTGCCCAATAGACAGATCTCTCGCGAACATTTTGGAGCCTTTATTCCGCTCGATGGCCTCTTTAATACGATTCCTATTAAATTGGCGAAGGTCGCTCGTCAAAGACTTAGATATCTGTCTATTAAGCTGCCGATAACGATGAGCATCCGCTGAACTATGGAGCCTCATTTGTTCATCACAAATCCATCGAGTTTCAGCTCGTTTAATTCTTCTTGACAAGTACTCTGTTGGCATGTCCAGGATTTGATGATGGAGCCAGAAGAAAACCACAAGAACTTTGTAATGAAACTTAACAAATCCATCTAGTTTGGGCTCGTTTGATTCGTCTTGTCAAGTACTCTGTTACGAAATAGTGTCCAAGGTCTGATGATGGAGCTAGAAGAAATCCACAGGAGCTCAATAAAACCATACAAACCTATCGAATTTGGGCTTGTTTAATTCGTCTTGACAAGTACTTTGTCGTGAAAATAAATAGTGTCCAGGGTCTGATGATGAAGTCGGAAGAAGGCAACAAAAACTGTATATTAAAAACATGCAACTCCATTTAATTTGGGCTTGTTGATTCGTCTTGAATATTATTCGTCTAGTCTGATGGGAGAGGTTCTCAGCATCTGATGATGGAGTCGTAAGAAGGCCACAGGAACTCTGTAATAAAACCATACAACTCCATAGAGTTTGTGCTCGTTTGATTTGTCTTGACATGTACTCTTTTGGGAAATAAAGTCCAGGATCTGGTTCTTCTTCTTTTTCTTATTAAATGAGGATTAGTGGCAACCTCTGGTGTTAGAGTTCATCAAGCCACCTGTAAGGCCTCTTACTTGGCTTAACGACTGTTATCAGATGACAACAGCCGGGACAGACGGTTTAACGTACCCTCCGAAGCACGGAAGCGCTCAGTTGTAATGCCACTTTAACGGTCACCCATCCGACAGCTCACCGGACTGAGCGTTGCTTAACAAACGTGATCGAGTACGATCAGTCTGTCAGGTTCCGCCATGAGCGCAGGGTCTGGTGATGGAGCCGGAAGAAGGGCCCGGGAACTCATTTTTTTTATTGAAAATAAGTGAGCAATTGTCAACAATCACACTTGGTGTTATGTTAAGTAATAATGCGGACTACGATTGAGCATGCTCACTTAGATAAAGCCTATTCACTCTAGCCTTGAAAAGGCCCAAGTTATAACTTTTGGGAAACACATTGGCAGGCAGCCTGTTCCACTCTTCTGAACTCTATAATGTTACCATAAAACTCCATCAAGTTTGGGCTCGTTTGATTCGTTCTGACAAGTATTCTGATGGAAGACAGTGTTAGACCCTGGTATGATGATGACGCCGAAAAGAAACCACGTAAAAAAACACAGTTAAGATTGAAGTGCAGAATATAAATATTTACTGAAAAAAAAAACGAAAAAACATATTTTAAAAACGGACTAAAAAGTATAAAAATCGGACTCCAAACTTTTTCAAGTTAAACCAAAGTTAAATGCTTCGTTTAATAGGGCGCATTTTGTAAGATTTATCATCAATTAACTTTTGCATTCGCCACACGTTTTTAGGTTTAAAACTTCTGTGTAGAGTCATAAATCTTTAGGGGGGGAAATTATTTTATACTTATTAGTATTTATAGGAAAGGTCCGTTTTTATAGGTAAATATATAATATTTTCCCCGTAAAGATCTATGATATAAGCCTATACAGTAGTTTTAAACCTAAAAACGTGGGGCGAATGCAAAAGTAAGTTGATGATAAATCTTACAGAATGCGCCCCATTAAGCGAAGCATTTCACTTTAGTTTAACTTGGAAAATAAACAATATTTAGTAATTACGACCATCTGTTTCACTTCAGAGAAATATTCGAATACCTCCTTAATAATATTGAATACTAGCGGCCGCCCGTGACTTCGTCTGCGTGGAAAGGTTTTTTGCTATCCCTCGGTAACAATACTTTTTTTCGGATGAAAGGTACCCTATGTCCTTCTCTGTACCCCTGACAACGTGTATCAAAATTTCATTATGATTGGTTCAGTGGTTGAGACGTGAAGGCGTAACAAACAAACAAATGGACTTTCGCATTTATAATATTAGTAAGGATTCGAATATTGAATTTCATCGAATATTTGCGAGCCTTAACTGAAATACTAAGTGGGCGACGGACTAAGAGCGACAATAAGAATTGATAATGGGTGACTTTAAAATACAAACTGAAGAAATGAAAGGTCTTGTCTTGATGGGATCCCTATTTTAGATGATAAATTTAAATTTGACAGCAGTCATTTAAAATGAAGATCTCATCAAGACCTTTCATTTCTCAAAGACACCATCAATCTACAATGCGTACTTGTCGAGATATTGTTGCTTTGAGTTTGACAGCCGTCATCTGTCAAACTTAAAACAGCAATATCTCGAAATGTTCTCATCCTACACTGATGGTGTCTTTGAAGAAATTGAAGATCTTAGTGAGATCTTTATTTTAGATGACAAACTTAAATTTGACAGCTGTCATCTAAAACGGAGATCTCATCAAGACCTTTCATTTCTTCAAAGAAACCATCAGTCCAGCGGGTCTATCGGCTAAAACCATTGAAGTTCATTTTAACTGTAATTTGACAGATGGATGTGATACATTGCTATTTCATTTTGGCACAAATAAAAATTTACCAAAGAAAAGTAGCAATGTATCACATCCATCTGTCAAATTGCAGTTAACATGAACTTCAATGGTTTTAGCCGATAGACCCGCAGGATGAGTACTTTTCGAGATATTGCTGTTGTGAGTTTGACAGCTGTCATCTGTCAAACTTAAAAACAATACCTCGAGAAGTACTCAACGCTGCTAAATACCTATAATATCAGGCAGAGTTCGACGTCGAGTAACTTCTTTCTTGTACATTTTGTAGCAAAATGTTACAGACAGAATGTTATCGTGTTATAGGTACAATGTTATTTATCGTTACATAATTGCTGTGTGGGAGCACCCTAATACCTGTGGTTACTGCTTGTCGTCGCCGTTCTGCTGTTTCCAAAAAAGATATATGTATGCTCAAATAGTATTACAGTTTCCCAAAATATTTTTATCGTTGCCCACAAAAACATCCCAAAAGATATTTTTTGAAGCCCTCATTGTATTAGCCTATATCAGTTATATAGTAGATAGGTATAGTTACCTACTTAGTTTAATGGTCGCCCACTCAGTTTTTTTGTCACATCACTGCTAATTTAAATTATTTGTTACCCACATACAGTTGCCCATTTTTTTTTGTTGTCAATCTGTTTATTCAGTTTGTCATCCGTTTAGTTATTTTGTCGCCAACAAAATAAACCGCTGCCAGGTTTAGTTAATTAATTCCCAATAAAAAACAAAATCTTAAAAGTGATTGAATAAATTATTTCTCCATATCAATTAAAATCTAGCATTTGTAGTAGTTGGCATTTATAGAATTTGTCATTTGTAGAATCTGGCGTTTTAAACTAAGTTGGCATTTGTAGAAGAATCTGACATTAATATACTAAACCAATTAAATGTTCAATCACAAAAAGCGTCCTTTTAATTCACGTCCGTAAATTTCACAAAAAGCAAACAAAAGTACCTATCGCACAGCAGAATAAAATGTTTACATAATTTATAGGTTTAATAATTATTCAAGTAAAACTTAAGACAAACTTCTACTAAACTATTCTTATAAATAATCACATAAAGCATCTTTTCGCACACAAAGTTACGTAACTTGCACTAAGGAAATGTGTAACGCATTCAAAAGAAGTGTAGACACCTTTTTTTTGCATAGTATTTAATATACTTCAAAGTTTTCAAATGTACAGGCTATATATCAAGGCGTAAAATATATTTTTGTGGGTTTTTTTGTCGGCTAATTTAAGAGCAATTCGCCTAAAAAAACTATCATTTCAGATATCTAGTCGCCTTATCGCACATTCACAAAGAAATTCCATTGTTTTTTAAATACCTAACGCGGTCCGTAGTTACAAAGCACGCCTAATTGAAATAAAATAAATCGCCGTGTGCGCGGCGCTGCTGGCGCGCGGGGCGGGGCGGGGCGGGTGGTAGGTACTCTCCCCACCCCGCACTCACCGCATGCTCCACTACTACTTGCGCGTAATTTACAATTTCATAAACGTGATATTGACATGTTTAATTTTGATGAAAACATGATTGTAGTACACAAAAGCCTATTATTAAACAAAGATTTTACAGTTACGATTTTTAACTACTGAGAAATACATTATTATTAAAACGTAAAAAATAAATGTTTAATTTTTGTCTAAAATGTCTAAAAAGACGCATCATAGCTTAATAAGATACAAACATCATAGTTACCATTTTGGCTTATCTAGATATTGAGAGCAGATGAATACTGTGAAAAAAAACAAACATGCGAAATTGGATTCAGTTTAATTTTGCTATTAGGTGATAGCATTTTAATGCACCATAAAATTATACTAACAAGGTATTTGGTTAACTATTTTGCTTTTAGGAAAAAGCTAGGTAATGTACGAAATCGCATGATTTTTATATGAAACGGTTACCACCGCAGATTTCTTACATCACATATCTAATTAATATTTGACACTTAATATCAATATCCGATAAACTAATAAAAACAACGAGTTTATTAATTATGTCCAGGTAAAGCTAGTTTTATTGGACTATAGTGGGTATGATAAGGTAAGTTTAGTATATTTTTTTTTACTTTAAAAAAATGTGCACGGCTCCGTGGGCCACAAGGTAACAGACGGTGGGCCGCATGTGGCCCGCGGGCCGTGGGTTGGCTACCCTTGATGTACATCGTGTTGGACTTTAAAATAAATGTTATTTTCGCAATCACCATCCCATAAAA